>OX421363.1:3987500-5374000 GCA_949126925.1 Cheilosia vernalis
AATATTTAACGAGGCATATAGTTTCTAATAAATATGTGCTGTATTACCACATATGTTATATAGAAATTCCCTATGCTAAGACATATTTTACCGAATTATTATTATTAAAAAATTTTGAAAATTTTTTTGTTGTTACATATTACATTTTAGTATATACACAAGAAAAGTTCTTTATTAAAAGTTTTGAACGCAAAAAGATATATTTATGATATTTGTTTATTATAATATATTTATATATGAAAAACGTTGGTTGCGCTTATGGTCGATTTTGAGCAATCGCGGCACCCATCGCGCGTATAGCTTTCTCATGTCCAAATATTCATGTTAAATATTATATACTCGCTTATTTGAGATACCTGATGCCTTAGCCATCTCACGAATCTAGATTCTACGATCGTCCAATATCATTCCATGGATTTTATCGATGATTGCTGGCGTAACTACATCTTTTTGACGTCCTGAACGTTTGTGCTGCTACAACCACAATGGAACTCAGTAAATTACTTTTTAACCATTGATATTGATGGTGCAGATACCAAATAGTATTTATCTAGCCTTTCATTGGTTTCGGTAATGGTTTTTTTACATAAAAAATAATTTTTAATCAGCACACGAAATTCAAGTTTTTCCATTTCTATGAAAATTGTAGAGATTCATTACTTTATATGGCTATCAAACAAAAATTAAATGCCGCCGACTACTCAAAATTTCACAGTAGTCTTATAAGAGATGATAGTTGACGATTGTAAAAGAAAAATATATTATTTCAGAGCAAAATATACAAAAGGTTATTAACAAAACAAACTGCCCATTGTATTATTTATACACTTTATAAATATAATATTTACGAATATATATACATAAAATAAATACATAACAAATATATCTTTTACGCATATATTTATAAAAAAAAAAAAATGTAATTCATGGAAAAAGTTTAAGTCGATGAAAATAAATATTTGATAAGCCGTCGTTTCTACACTATTATGAGAAATGTGTAAAAATGACACATTTGTGGGTAAAATGAAAATTGTGAATGCAAGTCAATTTATTCTCCTTTATGATAAGAAATTGTCGGGAACATATAAAAATGCTTATAAATTGAGGTTTTCAATGGTTTTTGGCACAATAAAGAAAACTTTTATATTATGATAAAAAAAAAAATAAAAAAAATATTTTTTATAAAATTTTGAGTAATGAGTATAATTTGTTGCTTACATATCGAAACTCATAAAAATAAAGAAAAGAAGTGGATTTGGATAAAAAAAATTTTGGCTGGTGGCGTTTTCTGAAAAAAGGAAATGGAAATATTCTATATATGAATATAAAGAATTGTAAATTCTTAGTAATATGAAAGAAAAATATAAATATGAAAATGCTGCAAAATGATACTATATCTGGCTAAACTGAAAATTGTGAATTCAAGTCAGTTTAGTCTCATTCATAATAAGAAATTGTCGTGAACATATAAAGCCTGGTTTTGAATGGTTTTTGGCACAGTAACCAAAACTTCATTGTAAAATTGGTCTTTATGAAAATGAAAAATGGAAATGGAAATGGAAATATTCTATATATGAATATAAAGAATTGTAAATTCTTAGTAATATGAAAGAAAAATATAAATATGAAAATGCTGCAAAATGAACTATACTATATCTGGCTAAACTGAAAATTGTGAATTCAAGTCAGTTTAGTCTCATTCATGATAAGAAATTGTCGTGAACATATAAATCCTGGTTTTGAATGGTTTTTGGCACAATAACGAAAACTTCATTCTAAAATTGAGTAATTTGCTTACATATCGAAACTCATTAAAAAAAGAAAATATGTACATTTGGGTGAAAAATGTTGGCTGGTGGCGTTTTCTTTATGAAAATGAAAATGAAAATGAAAATGAAAAATAGAAATGGAAATATTCTATATATGAATATAAAGAAAAAGAATTATAAATTCTTAGTAATATGAAAGAAAAGTATATGTATATAATATAAATATTAAATACGAAAATGCTGCAAACTGAACTATACTATATCTGGCTAAACTGAAAATTGTGAATTCAAGTCAGTTTAGTCACATTCATGATAAGAAATTGTCGTGAACATATAAATCCTGGTTTTGAATGGTTTTTGGCACAATAACGAAAACTTCATTCTAAAATTGAGTAATTTGCTTACATATCGAAACTCATTAAAAAAGAAAAAATATGTACGTTTGGGTGAAAAATTTTGCCTTTATGAAAATGAAAAATAGAAATGGAAATATTCTATATATGAATATAAAGAATTATAAATTCTTAGTAATATGAAAGAAAAGTATATGTATATAATATAAATATTAAATACGAAAATGCTGCAAACTGAACTATACTATATCTGGCTAAACTGAAAATTGTGAATTCAAGTCAGTTTAGTCACATTCATGATAAGAAATTGTCGTGAACATATAAATCCTGGTTTTGAATGGTTTTTGGCACAATAACGAAAACTTCATTCTAAAATTGAGTAATTTGCTTACATATCGAAACTCATTAAAAAAGAAAAAATATGTACAATTGGGTGAAAAATTTTGGCTGGTGGCGTTTTCTTTATGAAAATGAAAAATAGAAATGGAAATATTCTATATATGAATATAAAGAATTATAAATTCTTAATAATATGAGAGAAAAATATATATAATATATTAAATATGAAAATGCTTCAAAATGAAGTAAATGAGAAATTAGTACTTTGAAAAATTAATCATTAAAATAATGTATTTGTGAAAGGTTTTGCTTTTTAAAAATGAAATGTTCAATAATAAGTTCGTATTTGATGGAATTTTTATATTTAAAGTGATATTATGCCTTTGTGAAATATATATATATTTTTTTGTATATCACTCTTGTATAAAGATATCAATATGTAAATTAAAAATATTGACGGAAAGAAGAATTGATTATACTTTATATTAAAATGGAGGGATATGCAGAAGTAAATGTTATTTAACAAAAGAATTTTTTTCAAATTATAATGTAACATTATTCTGGTTGATCCTGCCAGTAGTTATATGCTTGTCTCAAAGATTAAGCCATGCATGTCTAAGTACACACGAATTAAAAGTGAAACCGCAAAAGGCTCATTATATCAGTTATGGTTCATTAGATCGTTAACAGTTACTTGGATAACTGTGGTAATTCTAGAGCTAATACATGCAATATAAACACGGACCTTTTGGAACGTGTGCTTTTATTAGGCTAAAACCAAGCGATTTTTTCGGAAATCGAAATTATGGTTGAACTCTAGATAATTTTCCGATCGTATGGTCTTGTACCGACGACAGATCTTTCAAATGTCTGCCCTATCAACTATTGATGGTAGTATCTAGGACTACCATGGTTGCAACGGGTAACGGGGAATCAGGGTTCGATACCGGAGAGGGAGCCTGAGAAATGGCTACCACATCTAAGGAAGGCAGCAGGCGCGTAAATTACCCACTCCCAGTTCTTGGAGGTAGTGACGAAAAATAACAATACAGGACTCATATCCGAGGCCCTGTAATTGGAATGAGTACACTTTAAATCCTTTAACAAGGACCAATTGGAGGGCAAGTCTGGTGCCAGCAGCCGCGGTAATTCCAGCTCCAATAGCGTATATTAAAGTTGTTGCGGTTAAAACGTTCGTAGTTGAATTTGTGCTTCATACGGGTAGTACAACTATAATTGTGGATTGTACATTACCTTATGTATGCAAGCGTATTACCGGTGGAGTTCTAATATATAATGGTACTTGTATCATTATGTATACCTCCTATTTAAACCTGCTTCAGTGCTCTTCATCGAGTGTTGTTGTGGGCCGGTACAATTACTTTGAACAAATTAGAGTGCTTAAAGCAGGCTCCAAATGCCTGAATATTTTGTGCATGGAATAATGAAATAAGACCTCTGTTCTACTTTCATTGGTTTTTAGATCAAGAGGTAATGATTAATAGAAGCAGTTTGGGGGCATTAGTATTACGACGCGAGAGGTGAAATTCTTGGACCGTCGTAAGACTAACTTAAGCGAAAGCATTTGCCAAAGATGTTTTCATTAATCAAGAACGAAAGTTAGAGGTTCGAAGGCGATCAGATACCGCCCTAGTTCTAACCATAAACGATGCCAGCTAGCAATTGGGTGTAGCTACTACTATGGCTCTCTCAGTCGCTTCCCGGGAAACCAAAGCTTTTGGGCTCCGGGGGAAGTATGGTTGCAAAGCTAAAACTTAAAGGAATTGACGGAAGGGCACCACCAGGAGTGGAGCCTGCGGCTTAATTTGACTCAACACGGGAAAACTTACCAGGTCCGAACATAAGTGTGTAAGACAGATTGATAGCTCTTTCTCGAATCTATGGGTGGTGGTGCATGGCCGTTCTTATTTCGTGGAGTAATTTGTCTGGTTAATTCCGATAACGAACGAGACTCAAATATATTAAATAGATGCTTTCAGGATTATGGTGTTGAAGCTTGCATAGCCTTCATTCGTGAATACAGTAAAATGTAGGAGTGTTTAAATGTGTTTATGTAAGTGGAGCCGTACCTGTTTGTTTGTCCCATTATAAGGACACTAGCTTCTTAAATGGACAAATTGCGTCTAGCAATAATGAGATTGAGCAATAACAGGTCTGTGATGCCCTTAGATGTCCTGGGCTGCACGCGCGCTACAATGAAAGTATCAACGTGTATTTCCTAGACCGAGAGGTCCGGGTAAACCGCTGAACCACTTTCATGCTTGGGATTGTGAACTGAAACTGTTCACATGAACTTGGAATTCCCAGTAAGTGTGAGTCATTAACTCGTATTGATTACGTCCCTGCCCTTTGTACACACCGCCCGTCGCTACTACCGATTGAATTATTTAGTGAGGTCTCCGGACGTGATCACTGTGACGCTCACGTGTTACGGTTGTTTTGCAGAAGTTGACCGAACTTGATTATTTAGAGGAAGTAAAAGTCGTAACAAGGTTTCCGTAGGTGAACCTGCGGAAGGATCATTAACGTGTTCCTTCTAAAAAGAAACAAGAAAAAAAAAATTATATATAAAATAATAATATATAATCTATATATAAAAATTGAAGACGACAATTTGAAAGCAAAAAAAAAAAAAAAAAAAGAATAATATATAAAATAGTATATATATATATAAAAAAAGAAGACCACAATTTGAATGCAAAAAAAAAAAATAATTTATAATATAATAAATTATAAAAATATATATATATGTATAAATATATAAAAAAAGAAGACCGCAATTTGAAAGCAAAAAAAAATAAATTATAATATATAAAATAGTACATATATATAAAAAAAGAAGACCGCAATTTGAAAGCAAAAAAAAATAAATTATAATATATAAAATAGTACATATATATAAAAAAAGAAGACCACAATTTGAATGCAAAAAAAAAAAAAATAATTTATAATATAATATATTATAAAAATATAATATATATATATGTATAAATATATAAAAAAAGAAGACCACAAAAAAAAATATATATATATAATATATATAAATAAATTGTATATGAAAAAAAAAAAACAAACGTTTATATTGCATACATACAATATATAATATTGTATTGCATATATTCGGTTTTTTTTTTTTATTATTTTGAACGAATGTTCTGTCTTTGAGTAAATCAAAAGACGTGAACAAATTAAAGTCATATGTTGCACTTAAGTTTCAATAATGAAATAAAAGTTTAACGGTTCATTTTTGTACTGGACATACGCAGCAATATTCTTTAGTTAATATAAATATAGAAAAAAAAAACTGACATTATATGAAAAAGAAAAATTTAAATACTCTAAGCGGTGGATCACTCGGCTCATGGGTCGATGAAGAACGCAGCAAACTGTGCGTCATCGTGTGAACTGCAGGACACATGAACATCGACATTTTGAACGCATATCGCGGTCCATGCTGTTATGTACTTTAATTAATTTTGAAGTGCTGCTTGGACTACATATGGTTGAGGGTTGTGAGACTATGCTAAATAAGTTGCTTGTATATGAAGAAGAAAATAAAATTAATTTTTTATTTGACTTTTAAAATATGCTAAAGCACATGTTACATTATTGAATTTATATTATAATAAAATTCATAATATTAATATATAATATATATACCTCTAAATGTATAAATCTGAATCTTCGTATTCTATATTATCTATTTGTTTTGAGGGAATGTCTAGCATAAAAATATAATATGCTGAAATAATATAGAATTGCCCTTACATTTGATAATATATATATATAGAAAGGATAAAGAAAATAATGTTAACATGTTAACATAAATAATAAAAAGGCCAAAAATACAATGAAAGAGAAAAGTATATAAAATATTTTTATTATTTAAGCTGTGTTAAACAACCTCAACTCATATGAGATAACTCCCCGAATTTAAGCATATTAATGAGGGAAGGAAAAGAAACTAACAAGGATTTTCTTAGTAGCGGCGAGCGAAAAGAAATCAGTTCAGCACTAAGCCATTTTGTCTTTATGGCAAATATGGGATGCAGTGTATGGAACATCTATAATCTAGTATGAGAAATTAACGATTTAAGTCCTTCTTAAATGAGGCCATTTACCCATAGAGGGTGCCAGGCCCGTATAACGTTAATGATTATTAGAAGAGTCGTGTTGCTTGATAGTGCAGCACTAAGTGGGTGGTAAACTCCATCTAAAACTAAATATAACCATGAGACCGATAGTAAACAAGTACCGTGAGGGAAAGTTGAAAAGAACTCTGAATAGAGAGTTAAATAGTACGTGAAACTGCTTAGAGGTTAAGCCCGATGAACCTGAATATCCGTTATGGAAAATTCATCACTAATACTATGGTATTTATAATATTATAGAAATGGTGTGCAATTTGTCCATATAAGGACATTGTAATCTGTTAATGTAATAAATATTTATTAAAAGATCTTACACATAAGCTTATTCAAATTAGTTATTTTCGGATTTCTAACATAGAATAAATGTGTTGGATTTAATAAATCATTGACAGATTTAATTATAATGTAGTGCTCAAATTTTGAAAGAATTTTACAATAGTATGATAATTTAATTTGTTGTATTTATTGTATGCGCTTATATGATTAACAATGCGATAGATTCAGGATACCTTCGGGACCCGTCTTGAAACACGGACCAAGGAGTCTAACATATGTGCAAGTCATTGGGTATTTTTAATAAAACCCAATGGCATAATTAACTTAACTGTTTTTTAAATGGGATTAGTTTATATTTTATTATGAAATATTAATTCAATCCCGGGGCGTTCTATACAGTTATGTATAATAATATTTATATTATTTATACCTCTAACTAGAGCGTACCTTGAGCATATATGCTGTGACCCGAAAGATGGTGAACTATACTTGATCAGGTTGAAGTCAGGGGAAACCCTGATGGAAGACCGAAACAGTTCTGACGTGCAAATCGATTGTCAGAATTGAGTATAGGGGCGAAAGACCAATCGAACCATCTAGTAGCTGGTTCCCTTCGAAGTTTCCCTCAGGATAGCTGGTGCATTTAAAAATTATGTAAAATAATCTTATCTGGTAAAGCGAATGATTAGAGGCCTTAGGGTCGAAACGACCTTAACCTATTCTCAAACTTTAAATGGGTAAGAACATAACCTTTCTTGATATGAAGGTATAGGTTGTGATATATTGTGCCCAGTGGGCCACTTTTGGTAAGCAGAACTGGCGCTGTGGGATGAACCAAACGTAATGTTACGGTGCCCAAATTAACAACTCATGCAGATACCATGAAAGGCGTTGGTTGCTTGAAACAGCAGGACGGTGGACATGGAAGTCGTAATCCGCTAAGGAGTGTGTAACAACTCACCTGCCGAAGCACTAGCCCTTAAAATGGATGGCGCTTAAGTTGTATACCTATACAATACCGCTAAAGTAAATGGTTTATATTTAATTTCGATTGAATATGAATTTTGAAACTTTAGTGAGTAGGAGGGTACAATGGTGTGCTTAGAAGTGTTTGGCGTAAGCCTGCATGGAGCCGCTATTGGTACAGATCTTGGTGGTAGTAGCAAATAATCGAATGAGACCTTGGAGGACTGAAGTGGGGAAGGGTTTCGTGTGAACAGTGGTTGATCACGAGTTAGTCGGTCCTAAGTTCAAGGCGAAAGCCGAAAATTTTCAAGTTAGAATTAAATATATGTATACACAACTTGTTTGTATATAAAAGTTTAAAGTACTTGATTATTTTTGAACGAAATGGAATACGGTTCCAATTCCGTAACCTGTTGAGTATCCGTTTGTTATTAAAAATGGGCTTTTTGCTCATCCTGGCAACAGGAACGACCATAAAGAAGCCGTCGAGAGATATCGAAAGAGTTTTCTTTTCTGTTTTATAGTCGTACTACCATGGAAGTCTTTCGAAGAGAGATATGGTAGATGGACTAGAAGAGCATGACATTTACTGTTGTGTCGATATTTTCTCCTCGGACCTTGAAAATTTATGGTGGGATTACGCAAACTTCTCAACAGGCCGTACCGATATACGCAGCTGGTCTCCAAGGTGAAGAGTCTCTAGTCGATAGAATAATGTAGGTAAGGGAAGTCGGCAAATTAGATCCGTAACTTCGGGATAAGGATTGGCTCTGAAGATTGAGATAGTCGGGCTTGAATTGGAAGCAATAACATGGTTTATGTACTCGTTCTGGGTAAATAAAAATTTTCGAATTTTGTTTCCCGGATAGTAGTTTACGTAACCAATTGTGGAATTTTCTTGCTAAAAGTCTTCAGATATATCGCAAGGTATGTTCTTTTGATTTATAACGACTATCAATTAACAATCAATTCAGAACTGGCACGGACTTGGGGAATCCGACTGTCTAATTAAAACAAAGCATTGTGATGGCCCTAACGGGTGTTGACACAATGTGATTTCTGCCCAGTGCTCTGAATGTCAAAGTGAAGAAATTCAAGTAAGCGCGGGTAAACGGCGGGAGTAACTATGACTCTCTTAAGGGTGTTGTAGAACGGAACGGAAGCTTGCCATAGCAACCAATTCCTTGAGGTGCTCTAAGTAAATTAGCAGCGCAAAGGAAGATACTCATAGAGTAACTTCTGATTCCTTGAGGTGTTCATACAACGGAAAGGTTACTAATATTAGAAACTGATTCCCTTGAGATCATAGATGTTCCTCTTCTCCACCTCCGCGTGGTTCCTGCCGGAAACAGACTTGGTCTGGCTGACGGAGTAGGCTTAGTAGGTCCCTGGGGTTGCCAGCCCCTTCGACCTCCCATTGTTGGCCCAAACACACAAAGACAGCCTCGGATAAACAACCCTGAGCCCACTGGCTCTGGGACCCAACAAGCAAACAACCCCCAACAACCCTCATCCCCATCCTTCCAATGTTCTCTTTGCTCTAGATCCTTTGGCACCAAAACCGGCCTAGGAGTCCATCAACGCCGCGCACACCCGGACGAATTCGACGTCATAAGGAGCAGAACAGACATCAAAGCCCGCTGGACAGAAGAGGAAACTAAAATGCTAGCGATGAAAGAAGCTGAACTGGAAGAAGAAGGTGGTGTCCGTTTCATCAACCAAACACTGTCACTACACTTCCCAGAAAGAACAGTCGAAGCGATCAAAAAGGCTAGGCAAAAAGCCACATATCGCCAAGATGTCATAAGCTTCAGGACTCAGCTGGCCACAAGAATACGCAGAACACCATCAATGCCACCTCAGTCCACCTCAACACCAGACGATGTCATCATGAATCACATCCGGAACCTCCGCCCGCTGACCACCACAAGCTACAGGAGTGACAACCTCGATGACATAGTCCAACACGCATCCCTGGTAGGTAAAGAAGGAACAGTCCTACGCCTGGGTCTCTACCTCAGGGACATCTTCCCTCCACGATCCTCTAGGCCTCGACCCCAGACTGCCGCACCCACGCCAACAAATCGCAGGCAAAGGAGGAGGGCCGAATACAAGGCCATGCAAACAAATTGGAGCAAACACCAAACAAGATGTATAAAATCCCTGCTGGAAGGACCAACACAAGCCGTCATACCACCCACCAATGTAATGGAGCCATACTGGAGAACAATAATGGAACACCACTCTTCACTGTCACCCGAAGACGAAAATCTCCACCAGCACCTCGAAGCACTATGGGCGCCTATTACAGAGGAAGAAATCACAGGTTGCAGACCTGCCCTATCCACATCACCTGGACCAGATGGCGTCACTGCAAGGCAACTTCGCTCAGTTCCCGTTGAAATATTAGTACGTGTCTATAACCTAATCCTATGGTGCAGGAAGCTGCCACAGCACCTCAACGAGTCCAAAACCACCTTGATTCCAAAGAAGCCAAACTCATGCGAACCCGGCGACTTCCGCCCCATTACAGTCACGTCAACGATCTCAAGACAACTCCATGGCATCCTGGCTAGGAGACTGGCCTATGCTATAGACCTATACCCAAGACAGCAGGCATTTAGAGAGACAGATGGGAGCGCAACGAACGTAGCAATAGTCGATCTCCTCCTCCGCCACCACCACGAGAGACACGCCAGCTGCTACATCGCCGCCCTGGACGTTGCAAAAGCCTTTGATTCCGTTTCCCACGACACCATCTTCGGAACACTCAGATCATACGGAGCCCCCAACGAATTTGTGGACTATATGCGAGCTATATACGCTGACTCGACCACCAAGCTATGTACAGGAGGACTTATGACGAGGTCGATCAAGCCAAGGAGTGGGGTCAAACAAGGTGACCCCCTATCCCCGACCCTCTTCAACATGGTCATCGATCGACTCATTCGATCCCTCCCGAAGGAAATTAAATGTAGCATAGGATCAGCTAGCACCAACTGCATCGCCTTTGCCGACGATTTAATTCTGTGCGCCACAACACCCATGGGCCTGCAGAAACTTTTAGACCACACAACCAAGTTTCTGACATCTTGCGGCCTAGCACTTAACCCGGCTAAATGCATCACCATTAGCATAAAAGGACAGGCGAAATTGAAAAACACAGTCGTTGAGCAAAGGCAATTCCATATATCAGGACAAGCAATACCATCGCTTAAACGATCTGATGAATGGAAGTATCTAGGTATTAAGTTCACGGCCGACGGACGATGCAAAGTGGACCCACGGGAAGAACTGGTCCCCAAACTTGATCGAATTAGCCGTGGCCCGCTTAAGCCACAACAACGCCTGCACGTCCTAAGGAGCGTCCTTATCCCCCAGCTATACCACCGGCTTACGCTAGGCAGCGTAATCTTAGGCTGCCTGAACAAAATAGATAGGATGCTCCGGGCGGTAATCAAAAAATGGCTTGACCTGCCTAAAGACACCCCAACACCATTCTTCCATGCCCCGGTAGACCAAGGTGGTCTAGGTATAATCGCCCTACGCTGGAAGGCCCCTCAACTACGGGTAGACAGGTTACAAAATCTGCGACTACCATACCTAGACAGCAATACCACAGCGAACACCTACTTGGCAAGGGAGATTGACAGGGTAACAGCACGTCTTAGGGCTGAAGACGAAACACTTAGGACAAATGACATGATACTGAAATACTGGAGCTTAAAGCTACACGGGATGATAGATGGACACGGGCTAAGGGAAGCTGGCAACGACGACAAACAGACTCATCGCTGGGTTAGGGAGCCGACCAGACTCCTCTCAGGACGGGACTTCCTACATTGCATCAAAGTCCGGATCAACGCGCTTCCAACACGATCCAGAACAACTCGAGGAAGGACCGCCGAAGATCGACAATGCAGAGGAGGCTGCCAGGTACCCGAAACACTCAACCACATAGTCCAGCAATGCCATCGCTCCCACCAAGCCCGGATCGATAGACATAACAGCGTCATCAAGTTCATCAAGCGGAAAGCAGTTAATAAAGGACTACGCACTATTGAAGAGCCACCCATTACCACACCAGAAGGAGTCAGAAAACCGGACAACGTAATCGCCACCGCGCGCGAAGCCATCATTATTGACGCGCAAGTGGTGACAGATGGAAGGTCTTTGGAGGAAGCTCACCACAGAAAGCTTAATAAATACAACACCACCTGTATACGTAATGAAATCAAAAACCTCCTCCATGTGGATGAAGTATACGTTGCCATAGCAACTCTAAACTGGCGAGGAATATGGGCGAGAAGCAGTGCCGACCAATTGCTACAACATAGAGTCATAACAAGATCTGACACGGCCCTGATTAGCACAAGAGTGCTGATCGGAACTTACATATGCTTCCAGCAATTTAATAAGACAACAATAAGAAGAGAATGGAACCCTGGATGATCCCCCTCCCTAATCCTTCCCACACCCCATCTTTACCGTGCTGCCTGATACCGCGGTATCAGGCATAATTCAGGACGGCCACTTGATGGAATCTGCGAGATTCCCAACGTCGTTTAAAAAAAAAAAAAAAAAATAGCCAAATGCTTCGTCATCTAATTAGTGACGCGCATGAATGGATTAACGAGATTCCTACTGTCCCTATCTACTCCACTTAGTGGGTTGCAGCCTTGGCGGGGCTAAGTGGCTTTAGTAACCAAGGAGTGTGAACGAGGGGCGAACGAAGAGGATACTAGATATCCTGAACAAGTAATCACTCTAGTAATCTCTTAGGTGAAACTAAAAGCAATCCCAACGAGTAAGACAGTATACTGTCGACACACGTTGATATTCGAGGTAGATCTTTTCCTCGGATTCCTTCGGGAATCTAAATTGGAAGGGTTGTAAAGTAACCTGGAAAGACGAAAGGAATAACAGGGGATGTACTGTTGCTCTTAGTAGCTTCTGGATGAAAACACAACCCGAACGGAGGTAGATCTTTTCCTCAGATTAGTCACACAATCTAAATTGGTAGTAATCCTCGGGGCAACCCTTGGGTTATGAAAGCTCCACCATTAGCTATATAATGACAGGGTTGTCAAGTAACCTGGAAGGACGAAAGGAAAAACAGGGGATCCTGTCGCTCTAAGTAGCTTTCTGGATGAAAACACAATCCGAACAGAGGTAGATCTTTTCCTCAGATTGGTCACACAATCTAAATTGGTAGTAATCCTCGGGGCAACCCTTGGGTTATGAAAGCTCCACCATTAGCTATATAATGATAGGGTCGTCGAGTAATCAAGAGGAGTGAAACGAGCGACGGCCGGATGGGAACATAGAGGCTCTATGAACTTACGATCTTGCATTGCTCAAGTAGCCTTCTTGATGAAAACACAACCCGAACCGAGGTGGACCTTTTCCTCAGATTGGGGCCAATCTAAATGGGTAGTAACCCTCGGGGCAACCCTTGGGTTATGAAAGCTTTACTCATTAGCTATATAATGGGAGGATTGTAAAGTAATCAGGATTGTGAACGGGAGACGGGGATGGGGCTGTAGTATTGTGCTACTATAGTCCTTCAGTCCATCTGTACTCTAGTAGCTTTCCAGATGAAAACAATCCGAACCAGTTGCAAAGTTGTTATAAATGGATTTGACGGATTGACGAAATGTGATGGAACTTGATGAAAATAGATGAAAATTGAAGAAAAATTTAAGAAAATTGATGAAAATTGATGAAATTGTCGGACTTGATGAAATAAATGGATTTGACGGATTGATATATAATGGATTTGACGGACTTGATGTAATATGATGTAATTGATGAAAATGGAGGGAATTTGATGTATAAAATGGAATTGACGGATATGATGTATTGGACTTGAAGTTGGAGGTGGATCTTTTCCTCAGACTGGGTAAGGCAATCTAAATGGGTAGTAATCCTCGGGGCAACCCTTGGATTATGAAAGCTCGACCATTAGCTATATAATGGTACCGCGGGAGATGGGGTCAGCCCCTGTACCAAATCTGGTGCAGCCCCATCATAGGGTTGGATTCGCGGGGGCTGTGGTTTATTCCGAATGCGGAGGCGAGTTGCGTTCTATGAACGAAGAGGTGTCATGATAGGCCTCCACACTCATACCAAATGAGTTTGTTATTTCCTAACCAAGTAGCAAATAATTGTACCAGGGTCGGTACTTGTACTGGCCCTGGGGCGTGGTCAACGCTTTTCACTTTGACCCCGAAAGTGGGAAGGCCCACCGTGAGATTAAAGCCGGAACCAGACTTGTAACGTGTGGTGTGTTGTGGACTGGTGTGGCGCAATCGAAACAGGAGCGATTCGCGCCACACTGCAACACAACACACGAGAAAAATATGTTTCTACGCATATGAAATACATTGAAGTGATAGCGACACACCACTCCACAACACACAAGTCTGGTTCCGGCTTAAGCCGTCAAGGCAGGTGCTCACGTAAAGCCCTCAATTTCTTTCTGTCCCTATCTACTGGGGCACTGCCCATATTTTGTGTTGCCTTTATTGGGGCTTCACAAAATAAAGCAGTTGCCAGATGAAAAAGGTGAGAGTTATCTTGTTTTTGCTAGTAATATGAAATTCAAGATGCTCTATACACCTGACAATTTTTGAACGAATAGTCATGGTTGCCAAAGTGCTTCTAGGCTAAAAGAGGGGCAGCCCCTCGGATTGGGTAAGCAATCCAAACGTTAGTAATCCTCGTGGCAACCCTTGGGTTATGAAAGCTCCACCATTAGCTATATAATGGTACCACGGGAGATGGGGTCGGCCCCTGTACCAAATTTGGTGCAGCCCCATCATAGCGGTCGGATTCGTGGTGGCTGTAGGTTTCATTCCAAAAGCGGAGACTAATGCGTTCTTTAAAAGATTGGGTAAGCAATCCAAACGTTAGTAATCCTCGGGGCAACCCTTGGGTTATGAAAGCTCCACCATTAGCTATATAATGGTACCACGGGAGATGGGGTCGGCCCCTGTACCAAATTTGGTGCAGCCCCATCATAGCGGTCGGATTCGTGGTGGCTGTAGGTTTCATTCCAAAAGCGGAGACTAATGCGTTATTTAAAAGAGCGAAGAGGTGTCAGATAGACCTCGCCCATGAGCAATGGGATTGACTGTGACCTTACCTAAACAGGCAAGAAACTGCACCAGGATTGGTACTTGTACCGGTCTTGGGGCGTTTTGTCAACGTCTTTCTCAGGGACACTGATGTGGGTATGCCCACCGTGAGATTAAGCCGTCAAGGCAGGTGTTCACGTAAAGCATAACTTTTCATTCTCTGTCCCTATCTACTCCACTTAGTGGGTTGCAGCCTTGGCGGGGCTAAGTGGCTTTAGTAACCAAGGAGTGTGAACGAGGGGCGAACGAAGAGGATACTAGATATCCTGAACAAGTAATCACTCTAGTAATCTCTTAGGTGAAACTAAAAGCAATCCCAACGAGTAAGACAGTATACTGTCGACACACGTTGATATTCGAGGTAGATCTTTTCCTCGGATTCCTTCGGGAATCTAAATTGGTAGGGTTGTAAAGTAACCTGGAAGGACGAAAGGAATAACAGGGGATGTACTGTTGCTCTTAGTAGCTTCTGGATGAAAACACAGCCCGAACGGAGGTATATCTTTTCCTCAGATTGGTCACACAATCTAAATTGGTAGTAATCCTCGGGGCAACCCCTGGGTTATGAAAGCTCCACCATTAGCTATATAGTGACAGGGTTGTCAAGTAACCTGGAAGGACGAAAGGAAAAACAGGGGATCCTGTCGCTCTAAGTAGCTTTCTGGATGAAAACACAATCCGAACAGAGGTAGATCTTTTCCTCAGATTGGTCACACAATCTAAATTGGTAGTAATCCTCGGGGCAACCCTTGGGTTATGAAAGCACCATTAGCTATATAATGATAGGATCGTCAAGTAATCAAGAGGAGTGAAACGAGCGACGGCAGGATGGGAACATAGAGGCTCTATGAACTTACGATCTTGCATTGCTCAAGTAGCCTTCTTGATGAAAACACAACCCGAACCGAGGTGGACCTTTTCCTCAGATTGGGGCCAATCTAAATGGGTAGTAACCCTCGGGGCAACCCTTGGGTTATGAAAGCTTTACTCATTAGCTATATAATGGGAGGATTGTAAAGTAATCAGGATGGTGAACGGGAGACGGGGATGGGGGCTGTAGTATTGTGCTACTATAGTCCTTCAGTCCATCTGTACTCTAGTAGCTTTCCAGATGAAAACAATCCGAACCAGTTGCAAAGTTGTAATAAATGGATTTGACGGATTGACGAAATGTGATGGAACTTGATGAAAATAGATGAAAATTGAAGAAAATTGATGAAAATTGATGAAATTGTCGGACTTGATGTATAAAATGGAATTGACGGATATGATGTATTGGACTTGAAGTTGAAGGTGGATCTTTTCCTCAGACTGGGTAAGGCAATCTAAATGGGTAGTAATCCTCGGGGCAACCTTTGGATTATGAAAGCTCGACCATTAGCTATATAATGGTACCGCGGGAGATGGGGTCATCCCCTGTACCAAATCTGGTACAGCCCCATCACAGGGTTGGATTCGCGGGGGCTGTGGTTTATTCCGAATGCGGAGGCGAGTTGCGTTCTATGAACGAAGAGGTGTCATGATAGGCCTCCACACTCATACCGAATGAGTTTGTTATTTCCTAACCAAGTAGCAAATAATTGTACCAGGGTCGGTACTTGTACTGGCCCTGGGGCGTGGTCAACGCTTTTCACTTTGACCCCGAAAGTGGGAAGGCCCACCGTGGGATTAAGCCGTCAAGGCAGGTGCTCACGTAAAGCCCTCAATTTCTTTCTGTCCCTATCTACTCCAGTCTATTCAGTCGTCGTGCCTCCAACCGTTCGGACGTGTTTTTCTTTCGCTCCCGCTTCGCGAGTTCAAATAAACTTTAATTGCAACTTATTTATTTGCATACTTGCAATTTCTTTTTTCCCTTTTGTCTTTCGATCATAATAACTAACCCAATAAATTAAAACTATGTCAAAGCAGTGCGGTAATAGTGATTGTGTGCTACCATCGCAAGACATTAGTGCTGATTGGGTGAAATGTAGTGGTCTTTGCGGTAAATCGTTTCATGCCCTCTGCATTGGATTAAGCAAGCGCTCCATTACATACCTTAGTGACTTTAATAACAATTTCCTTTTTTTCTGCGATGAGTGCAAGGGCATCTCCGTATCACATGTTATGCTCGCGATAAAATGTGTTAGTGACACCATTAACGAAAATTCCTCTGATTTTAAATTGCTTCACAAGCAAATCGTGACCCAACTCGCAAACTATGATGATCTGTTTAAGTGTGTAGAAGAAATATCTACCAGCATAGATCATTCCACCACCTTCTGCAAGTCAAAGATAAAAAATATAGACAAGCAGCTGGCAAGTTTTAGCGAATCAATTAAAAAACCGAGTAGTCTCATTGGGTGAACGAGCGAAGAACGGTAGGGCATTGTGGCGGTGTCCTATACTAGTAAACGCTCTAGTA
Organism: Cheilosia vernalis; assembly: GCA_949126925.1. NCBI lineage: Eukaryota > Metazoa > Arthropoda > Insecta > Diptera > Syrphidae > Cheilosia > Cheilosia vernalis. The sequence continues at coordinate 4,004,916 of OX421363.1, forward strand.
ATTCAGACGAAACTAAAAGCAGCCCCAACGGGTACAACGGTGACTGTTGATACCTGTTGAAATGGAGGTACACCTTTTCCTCAGATTGGTTGCCCAATCTAAATTGGTAGTAACCCTCGGGGCAACCCTTGGGTTATGAAATTTTGAACGCAAAGTAGTCAAGGAAGACAAAAAGTCTTCTAGACGAAAACCGGGTTGTGGAGTAGTTAGGTGGTTTGCACGGGGGACTGTGGGATGAGGGCAGCCGCCCATGTCCTGTCTTGCAGTCGCCTTCGCAAACTTCTTGGCGAAAAAGCAATCGAAAAAATGTTGTAATAGTTGGCATTAGTTGGTACACGTGGGACTTGTGGAGTGGAGAAGCAAGCGATATGATGTTAAAACGAAGTTATACTGTTGGACAAAATGTTGTTAGGGGTACACCTATCCGCTTGAAGTAAAATTGGTAGTAATCCTTGGGGCAACACTTGGGTTATGTTTTGAACGCAAAGTAGTCAGGGAGGGTGAACGAGTGGTGAACGGACAGCTTATCACCGTAGTGGTATGGGTCTCTAGTAATCACTCTAGTAATCTTCTAGACGAAAAACTAAGGCAGTCTAACTTGTTGAAATAGTTTACTATGATACCTGTTGGTCTGTCTTGAGGTACACCTTTTCCTCAGATTGGGGTACACAATCTAAATTGGTAGTAATCCTTGAGGCAACTCATGGATTATGAATTTTGAACGCAAAGTAGTCAGGGAAGACAATTAACTCTTCTAGGCGAAAAATCTTTCGAAAGCAAAGTAGTCAGGGAAGACAATAAACTCTTCGAGACGAAATTTAAAACAAATCAACCTGTTGAAGTAGTTTACTATTGATACTTGTTGAGATGTTTTGAGGTACACCTTTTCCTCGGACTGGGTTTCGGAGTGGTCCAAATTGGTAGTGACCTTCGGGTTGCGAAAGCTCCACCATAAGCTATACAATGGTACCACGGGTGATGGGGGTAGCCCTGTACCTTCGGGTTCAGCCCCATCAATGAGGTCGGCCTCGTGGGGGCTGTGGTTTATACCAAATGCGGTGACAAATATGCGTTCTTAGGAACGAAGAGGTGTCAGACGGGCTTCGCTCATGCCAATGAGTTTGACTGTTACCAACAACCTAACAGCCAAAGATTGTACCAGGGTGGGCTTTGTCTCACCTTGGGGCGTATGGTCAACGTCATTCTCAGGGACTCAGATGTGGGTATGCCCACCGTGAGATTAAGCCGTCAAGGCAGGTGTTCACGTTAAGCATAACTTTTCATTTCTGTCCCTATCTACTCAGTTTCCTTTGGATATTCATAGAGACTAGACGTGTTTTCTGCAGTACTGAAGAGTTGTTAAAAAAATCGTAAAAAACTGAACGGGTCGCAATTATCGGTAGTCGTGAGTTAAGTCTACAAGATAGGCTTTATTTCGAATTTATCGGTTGCGAGATTCCCGGATTAATTGAGGATTAAAAAGTGATTTAAAATATTTTGTGCTTCTATATAAAGTGTTGTGGTGGAAAAATAATACCTGCTAGTCAACAACAATCAACAGATTTCGATTGACGTCAGAGTTGCAAATACTAGTGTTTGTGTGTCAAGTGGGAAAAACCCAGCCACAAGTCAACAACACGATTAGTGGAAAAGTACCAGCAAGTCGACAACGGGTTATTCTCGATTGTTCGAAATTGTTCTGGATTGTTCTAGATTGTTCTACATTGTTCTAGATTGTTCTAGATTGTTCTAGATTGTTCTGGATTGTTCTGGATTTCTGGACTGTTCTGGATTGTTCTGGATTTCTGGATTGTTCTAGATTGTTCTGGATTGTTCTAGATTGTTCAAGGTTGTTTTGGATTGTTGTGGATTTCTGGACTTTCTGGATTGTTCTGGATTGTTCTAGATTGTTCTAGATTGTTCTAGATTGTGCTAGATTGTTCTAGATTGTTCTGGATTAAATTGACTCGACTGACTACACCTGAAATACACGTGGCAAAACTTCCATCGTTCGGGGTGGAAGTACCAGTGTCCAAATTTTGAAATATTTATATTTCCAACAGCGAGTTGTCAAAGTGATTTGCCAATATTGGTTTGTTTTGATTAATATGTTGATAATTTTAAAAATTCTGGGAAAATTTTTTTTGAGAAAGTTTTGAAAAAAAAAAAAAAAAAAAAAAATTTTTCTTAAAAAAGTTTCATACAGTTGTTGGTCGATTGGTGGGTAAGCCCAGTAATTAGTATGGAAGATATGGTTTACTTAACTGGTGATGAGGAGGAAGAGGAAACCATTTAAATGAGGGAGAAGAGAAAGCGCTACTTGAAAGGAAGTTCTGATGAGGAGGAAGGCTGGAATATTGTTGTTAGGGATAAGAATAAACAACAAATGAGAGCTGAAAAAAAGAAAATGAGGAAGGAGCAGCAACTGACGGAACAGAAAGTGTTGGAGGAGAAGAGACTAGCAAAAGGGAAGAGACTATCAATGAAGGAGAAGGTAGTAGTAATGGAGAAAGATGTTGAGGAGGTTGAAAAGACAGGGGTATCAGGAGTTAAAACTATAGCGATGATTTTAAATAGTCATCAAGATCAAGAGACTACAGACAAGAAGACACTAGCAGTGGAGAAGAAGAAAATAGCAGTGGAGGAGGTCAGGAAAATAGGAAGAATAGAAACCGAAATGGTAACTGAGCAGGTAGATGAAGTAACAGATGAAAATAAGGAACTCCAATTGAACGAACTAGCAAAAGTCATGAGAGCATTGAGAAAGAATAGTGCGAAAATAATTTCTGGTTTGACTACATCTAAAGATAGGGAGGACTTAATGTTGCTAATAGGAAAATATGAAGATGCAGTAATGAGGTTGATGGGTGAAAATGAACACCTCAGAGGACGCATTGAGGGCTTGAACGGCCGAAGTAGTGGGATGGGTTTCGCTGCGCATGGGGATTCCTACCCTTGTATGGCCACACCTCCTACTGTTGCTTCCGGATGTGGTGCTCTACCCTCGCGGGGTTCTAGCAGAGTGGTCACTGGTGTTCCTAACACTGGTTCCAAGGCTGTTTCCGTCCCGGCTGCGGCTGAGCCCATACATACGTGGGCCCTAATGGTGAAAGGAAAGAAAAACGAGAAGGTCAAGGAAATTCAAAAGAAGGTAGTTGATGTAATAGCACCATCGCTGAACGTACGCGTTCACACGATGATACCGGTCAAAGAAGGGCTGATCATAAGAACACCATCAAGTACTGAAAGGGACTTGATTTCAAAAAACAATAAATTTAGTGAGGTGGGGTTGACTGTGGCCATCAACAAAAACTTAGGCCCAAGGGTGATGATACAAAGAGTGGAAAAAAAGATCAGCACTGAGGAGTTCCTCAGCGACCTTCATAGACTTAATCTGGCTGAGCTAGGGAAGGAGGAGTTTGAAAGGGAAGTCAGAATTTATAGTAAGCAATGGAACGTGAACGACAATGGTTTAGTTAATGTTGTTATAGAGGGCACCAAGAGAGTCACCGATGCTCTTCTCAAGGCAGGACGCTGTTATATCAAATATTTCAGCTTCAGAGTAACTGATTATTCTATGGTGCAGGCGTGTTACAAATGTCTGAGTATGGATCACAAAATAGAAAATTGTAGGCGGTTGGAGCGTACTTGTCGCCGTTGTGGACAGGAAGGTCATCGTTCCTGGCAGTGCGGATTTGATGTGAAATGCAGAGACTGTGCGTTCAGAAATTGTCCAGCGGATCACCTGATGCTGACTGAGGCCTGCCCCATATTCGGTGCGGCGCTGGCCAGGATTAATTCCCGACACTGAAGATGGCTGTACGCCTAATCCAGTTAAATAGCGGTGATGTGTGACCTGGGGCATACGATCTTGAATTCCCAATGCAATTTTGCATTGGTTCAAGAACCGTACACCTCAGGTGGTAAGGTTAGGGGTCTACCGGGCGGCATGAAGTCATTCACTGACATGGGCGGTAACGCCTCTGTCATAGTGAGTGACGTGAATGTCGACTGTGTACTTGTCGACAAGTCCGAATTTGGGGTGTGTGTTCACGTCGAAGGCACTTTTGGTGGACTGTTTTTAAGCAGCATCTACTGTAAGTTTGGCCGTGACATAGAGCCATACCTTGAATATTTGGACAGGTTGCTCCTACTGATTGACGGTAGGGCTGCGGTTTTTGGCGTTGACGCCAATGCTGTCTCACCTGTCTGGTTTAGGAAAATGCGAGGATGTACATCTGAGCATCGAAAACGCCAGAGGGGTGAGATACTTTGTGAATGGATGACTACGAACCGCATCCAAACTGTTAACCGGCCTAGTGAGCAATATACGTTTGACGGCCCGAATGGGCAGAGTGACATAGACATTACGTTTGTTAATGAGGCGGCGATTGACCGCTTCGCCTTCCGCTGGGATGTTGGGGCTGACTTTGCTGCGAGTGACCACAATCCTATACGGATTGAACTCACTCGCGGCGGTGTTAGTGACGAAAATAGAGTAGACTTCTCTGAGAGAAGATGGGTTATGAGAAGTGTTGACTGGGCATCATATCAGACCCGCATTGGTGAAAGGTTTTCGTCAATGCCGCTTGGTGTCTTCGATGCCCTGGGTATTGACCAAAAGGTAACGCTTCTTAATGAGTGGACATGGGATGTTAACGACCAGCTCTTTGAGAGACACCGAAAGGTCAATCGAAGGGGAGTGAAGTGCTGGACACCCATTCTGTCTCAAAAAAGAAGACGATTGCGTAGACTACGGAAAGCCCTCCAAAGAGGTCAACGTTCCGATACGGAGGACTTGCATGAGCTCAAAATTGCACATAGGCATGCAATGCATGAGTACAAGAAATTGATAAAGGATACCAAAGAACAGGAATGGAGAGCCTTTGCCGAAAGACATAGGGACGATCCGTGGGGTCGTCTCTTTCGTGTCGGGGAGGCGTTCATCCACTGACGTAAGTGGTATCAGAGAGGGAAGTGTTGTGCACAACACATGGGTAGACTGCATGGGTGCGCTTATGAAGTCGTTTTTCCCAAGAACGGAGCGTCAAACTGCCCCGTCGGTTGGCGGGTTGGTTGATGTTCCCGGATTGGAGGCTGGAGAGGTTGGTTACGCAGTGGCACGACTCAGGTCTAGGAAGTCACCGGGCCTCGATGGGTTAACTGGGGAAATGGTGAGAGCCATTTGGATTGCTGCTCCTCAGTGTCTGATGGCTGTCTTTTCCGCATGTATGCGAGAGGGATATTTTCCCCTGGATTGGAAGAGTGCGAGGGTTCTTGTGCTTCTGAAGTCTGCGAGTGGGATCAGGTCTTCGCCTGGCTCATATCGCGGCATCAGCCTCCTTCCGGTACTTGGAAAAGTGCTGGAGGGGGTTATGGTGGGAAGACTGATGGAGTGCCTGCCCGAACCACTTTGTACAAACCAGTTTGGCTTCACAGCTGGCCGCAGCATTGAGGATGCTTGGAGACATGTCATTGGATGTGTAGATCGGTCCGGGTACAAATATGTCTTGGGCATCTTTGTTGACTTTAAGGGTGCATTTGACTACCTCAGCTGGGACAGAATAATAGATCGATTAGAGGAAATAGGCTGTCATGAGAAGGGACTGTGGCAGTCAGTCCGTGGTGTCGTGGGGTCAACACGTACTTTGTTCTGTGCGCGCGTTTCTTTATTTTTTTCCCTAAAAGTTAACGATAAAAATAAAGTAAAATGCCTTGTATTTGCAAACAGAAAGTTGAGCGCAGTCAGCCAAAAGTAAAATGTGTGGGTTGCAATGAATATTTTCACTGCAATTGCGTTAATATACAACCGGCAGACGTTGATTTTTTGCAAAAATCGAATAAGCAATTTCGTTGTAAGAGTTGCTCTGCTGTACGAAGGGGATCCCTTCGCTCTCCCCCTCCTCAAAAACACCAACAAGAACGAGAACAGCAACAAATAAATGGTGGTAATCGTAAAAGTCCGGCTCTCTCTTCAGCTATATTGTCAACAAACGCTAAATCAGCTCCGCAGCTAGCGTCTCCATCTCCACTCTCCTCAATGCAAACTAATGCAGGGGATAAACAGCAGCCACAAACATCACAAACATCTCAAACACAACCTCAAAATCACCATCAACAGCTTACCTCTCTCCATTGTCAGCAAAATCAACAACAACAACACCAGCTAGTTCAGGAACCGGTTTTATCTCAGCAGCAACAACCACAACAACAGTGTGAGAACCGTCATAACAATGAAGTGATAACTTTAGAGACAGTGTACAACGAAATAGTTGCTCTTAGATATGAGAATGCTCATGCTCTCTCTTTGATAAGCTCGCTACAAGATGAAAAGAATAAACTTTTGCAAACAGTCAGCGAACTTCAAAGAGAAGTGCATTTTTTGCAACAAGAAAGTATAGAAAAATGTGTGGAAATAGTGGGTGTACCCAATGTAAACAATAGCAACGCACTGAGTTGTGCTCTGCAAGTTTTTTCTAAGGGTGTATGCGCTGAAATATCTGAAGCTGATATTGACAATTGTTTTGTGAAAAATGTTAAGAAAAACAATAATTCAGTTGGAAATATTTTAGTGGTTAAATTTATTTCGAAGTTAAAGAAAAATGTAATTATGAAGAACAAATTCAGCAAAAGAAATAATTTAACTTCTAAGATTTTTAATTGTGAAAAAAATAGTAAAATTTATATAAATGAATCTTTAAGTGGTGTGACAAGATATCTTTTAAAAGCTGCACAGAAAGCTAAGAAAGAAAAAATGTTCAAGTATGTTTGGATTAGCAACGGGAGAGTACTCATGCGTAAGAGGGATAACGACAAGTACATTGTCATTAATTCAGAGGTGGATCTTCTATCATTTAATTAATATGCAAGATCCAGAAGTAAATATTCTTAGTATTCCCTCTGTCAACTGTGCAGATGTTGACTTCCATGATCTCGTTTCTAACCAGAAATACTTGAACAATTTTCTTATTATTCACCAAAATATAAGAAGCATGCGTAAAAATTTTGATAACTTTCTTGTACATTTAAATTCATTTGCTAACAAGCCTGATTGTATTTTTTTGTCGGAAACGTGGATATATGAAGATGAAGAGTATCTTTTTAGTATTGAAGGGTATGAACTTATACCTTGCAGCAATAACGAGTATGCAGCTGGCGGTGTTTTAGCCTTTATTAAAAGTGAGATAACTGTTGATGATTATCGTTATAATTTGCGTAGTTGTGATGTTTTAAAAGTGAAGGTAAATGACAAAAAGTTGACATTTTTCTGTGTGTATCGATTTAATGACCTATCTATGGCCAATAACTTGTTTTATGAGGAATTAGAAAATCTGTTATCAAGCGAGTTTGCTAATGATATAATTTTATTGGGTGATATCAATATCGATATTTTACAAAATTCTATTCTTGTAGACAATTATTTTTTCTTATTGTCATCTTATGGCTTAGAGTCTTGCATAAACAAGCCAACTCGTATTTCAGACTCTTCTAGCACTTGCATTGACCATATCATGGTGCGTTTTTTTAATTCACAAAAATACCAGCTCAGCAGCTCTGTAATAGATTTGCAGTTGTCTGATCATTGTATGACATGTTTGAGCTTTGAATGTATTTCTGATACAAGATCAACGTACTTACCTTCCAGTTCTACTTACGTTACAACTGATTATGTATCGCTTAATAATCTACTTCGTTCTGAACGCTGGGAAAACATTGTGAGTGATAGTGATCCTTCCAGTGATTACTTTACGTTTATTGAGACTTTAAGTAAATATGTAAAGCAATGGTCGAGTACAAGAGAAAAGAGTGAGTCCAAATTAAAAAAACTAAAGCCTTGGATTACTGTTGCTTTACTTAAAAAAATTAAATATAAGAACAAACTTTACAAGAAAAAAGTCAAATACCCTAATAAGGCTGGTATCACTACTGCTTACAAACAATTATGTAAAGACATTTCTAAAGATGTTTTGTTGTGTAAAAACCGTTTCTATGTTGACAAGTTTCGTGAGATCAAGGGCGATTCAAAAAAAGAATGGAAGTTGGTTAATGAAATACTTAACAAATCAGCTCAAATTGATAAAATTCAAAGTTTGAAAGATGATGTTGCTATCATAACTAATCCCACGGATTTAGCTGATAGGTTCAATGGTTACTTCGCCTCTGTTGGTTGTAAAGTGGTGTCAGATAGTCGTTCTGAACTTACTAAATGCGAATGTTTATCTCATGATGTGTCATACTCTCAAAGCTTTTTTTTTGAACCTATAACATCTTTTGAATTGTATAAAATCGTAATCTCTTTAAAAAAAATCGAGTTCTGCTACATCTGATGGTTTATCAAATAACTTCGTAAAAAAAATAGTTTTTAATATTTGTGATATATTATGCGTTATTTATAATAAGAGCATTTTTAATGGTATTTTTCCAAACGAGCTAAAACAAGCGGAAGTAATACCTTTGTTTAAGAAGGGTGATAAAACATCTATAAATAATTATAGACCGATTTCCCTACTCTCGGTATTTTCAAAGATTTTTGAAAAAGCAGTAAAAAACAGAATGATAAAGTTTTTAGAGAGAAACAATTTTTTTAGTGAATGTCAATTTGGGTTTCGTTCTGGGTTTTCAACTGAAGGTGCCCTCTTGAACTTCTGCACTAATATATACAATGGTATTAATAACAGAAAATTAACTGCGGCTCTTTTTATCGATATAACAAAAGCTTTTGATACCGTCGATCACAAAATTCTTTTGGACAAATTGTACAATTGTGGCTTTAGAGGAGAAATGCATAATTGGTTCCGTTCTTACCTATCTGCTAGAGGACAAAGGGTTAAAATTAATGGACAATTTAGCTCTTTTAGAAGCATCTCTTTGGGAGTTCCTCAAGGTTCTGTGCTTGGTCCAATACTCTTTTTAATATTTATTAACTCGCTTTTTATACAAAAATACCGCTGCAAAGTGAATGCTTTCGCTGATGATATGGCATGTGCTTTTCATAGTGACTCTGCTTTGGATCTTTCTGCTGATATTAATCATGACCTGGAAGTATTAAGCCATTAGTTCACAATGCATAAAATGGTAATAAGTGATAAAACCAAAATTATGTTTTTTAATGTTTCTGGTAAGGAGGTAGATTATGGTTCATTCTCTTTCCATTGTGCAAGTTGTATGAAATATAATCACTGTAAAGAAATTTGTAACTCGGCAGTAAACCCTCAGACATTTTTTGAGTCACGTTCATGCTCTGATAAATGTTTTGATATTGAGTGTGTCAAGTCATACAAGTACCTTGGGGTTCTAGTTGATTGGAAGATGGGTTGGTCTGCTCATACGAATGCACTTAAGAAGTATCTTGTGGCTGCCACAAGGCAAATATACTTTTTAAAAAGCTATTGCTCACAGGAGCTTCTTAAGTGTATTTATTATGGTTTAGTGCACTCTAAGCTAGAATATGGCATAGTTTCATGGGTTGGAACACACAGCAATAAAATTAATCCACTTCTGATTTCTCAAAAACACATTATTCGTCTTCGGGTGGTATTGCCTTTATCGCAGACTCACGGGCTGCCGTTGTCACTGCCAGGACCTCTGCTTGGAAAACACTGCTGTGGTCGGGGAGGCGTATCGATTTAGAAATACCCAGCGATTCGGAGAAGACGCCTGACCCCACTCCGGTTTCCATTTTTGAACCGTCTATAAAAATGGCTATGGATTGTGCATTAGGCACAAGTCCGTCTTTCCATTCCTCTCTGCTGGGATAGGCGCACGAGTATCGTCTTGTGAACTCCAGATATGGTGTTATATAATCTGTGTTTGGTACATAACCAAAATATTTCTGTAGGATCAACGAATGTCCCTTTTCATTCAGTTTTACTGATTGGCTTATTCTCATGGCACTAATGGCGGCTGAAAGTTGTATAAAGATATCTAGCGGCAGCAGATTGAGGATAGCCTCAAGACCTGCGGTTGGAGTTGTCCTCATCGCACTGGTGGTGCCGATACACGCTAGTCTTTGTACCTTCGTGATAGCCTTGAGATAGGTGGCTTTGTTTGTAGCCGGCCACCATACGAGGCTGCCATAGGACAGTATAGGTCTTACTATAGCCGTATACATCCACAGTTTAATTTTGGGGGATGGTCCCCATGATTTACCAAAAATTCTGCTGCAGGAGTAGAAGGCTATTGTGGCTTTTTTGATTCTCTCAAAAGTGTTCAGTTTCCAATTTAGTTTTTTGTCCAGTATAAGTCCCAAATATTTTGCACTATCAGATATTCTGAGGGGTGTACCGCCAACAGAAGGTGCGGCAAACTGTGGTATCTTTCTTTTATTTGTGAATAAAACCAGTTCAGTTTTCTGTGGATTTAAAGATAAGCCGGAGTTCCGGGCCCAGATGTCGAGGGTTTTAAGAGCGCCATCAATTAGTTCGGTGAGTGTTGGAAGGAATCTACCTGTGGCCAATAACACTACGTCATCGGCATATGCCGTTGTTCTGACGCCACTGTTAGCTGCATAAGAACCTCATTTAGAACTATAACCCATAGCAGTGGGGAAATTACCACACCCTGAGGAGTCCCTCTAGAGGCATAAGCTTCTCGTTTAGAGCCCCCAAGTTCGGCTATGATATGTCTTTCTTCGAGCATGCTAACAATCCAGTTTGTAATGGAATTCTAAATGTTAAGCTTGCTCAACGTTCTGCGTACGGCATCCGTTTTGACATTATTGAACGCCCCTTCAATGTCCAAGAAAGCCGCTAGGGTGTACTCTTTTTCATTTAGGGTCTTTTCAATTGTACCCACAACACTATGTAGCGCGGTTTCCACACTTTTACCTTTTAGTATCTTTACAATCGATTAGAAACAAAAGGGACAAACACATTTTTGTGATACATAGGTATATATATAGGGTTACACTCAATTTAGTTTTAAATTGATATTTTGAAAGGCAGCATATCGTTTAGTTTTAATAGTTATACAAAAATAATAAGGATAAATATGAGAAGACTAAATATAGAGTACAATATAGGCGTATTTCTTGGAGTAAAGTGTGTAATTCTAATTATACCTGTTGACAAACTTTGTTTAGATTTCCTGAACTAAATAATGCAGAGTCAGGAATCTGCTGGGAGAAATAAGAGCACGCAATGTTTATAAAACTAATTAAAAAAAGAGTTTATGAATTTGTTTTGAATTGCAAATGATTTCTCCATTGGAATAGGTATACTTACGAATAAACAATCAAAACTCTTCGGCGCAATGGCGCAATGGCTCAATGATGATGCGGTTTTTGATTTTGTATTTTTTTTTTTGCGTTACCTACATACTTCATAATTATATGTACCTACCCAAAAAAATAAAAGAAAATGATTTTTTTTTTTTTAAGTTTTAGTATTTTTTTATTTTATGTTTGTTTTATATATATTTTTTTGTTTTTTTCTTATATATTTCATGTGGGTGCCTACCTATTTTGCTTTATTAATTTTGCTTCCTATTTAATATTTTGTCAAGGAATCACCTATAAATTGCCTTTAATTTGTCCTAGAAAAATACACAACATGAAATGAGAGCAAACACTTCAATCAGGCAGATAATGAAAAATGAATGAGAATCCCTCGATTTTTATTCCATCAAGCACAATATGTATTTTTTTTTGCGAAGAGCAGGAGGACATTCGATTCATATTGAGAAGAAGAAGCAAAGGATATTGTTACATTCAGGCTGGGATTCGTAAAGATAAAACACTATTCCGTTAAACTATAAAAAAAATTCACTTTTATTACACTTTTATCGACTATTCTAATATTTCACTTCTTAAGTACCAGAACAATATTACTTAAACAATTCTTCAACGATTCAAGCCAATCACTTAATTTATTCTATTACTTTTCACTTATTTATCATCACAAACTATTACTATCTCGAACTTTAACCAATCACTGTTATAAATCAACTGTCCTACCTCACCAACCGTAAACAAGCCGTCTCCCACAACCACCAGCTTTCGTCTTTCCGTCCTGTGAACATTGGCGTCCCTCAAGGATCAATTCTTGGTCTTCTTCTGTTCTCCATGTTTATTAATGATCTGCCGTCCGTTTTTTCTCACTGCAAATACCATATCTATGCAGACGATTTGCAACTTTATTATAGCTTTCCATTGGATCTTGTTAAAGATGCAATAATGAAAATTAATGTTGACTTATCTGCTATTGCCAATTGGTCAAAGCAAAATAAGCTAACGCTGAACCCCGCCAAAACGAAAGCTTTGCCTATTTTTAAACTTGAGAGCGGCCTTGACGAATTTCCACCTATTCTACTGAATGGAACGCAAGTGCAATTAGTCTCCAAAGTAAAAAACCTTGGCATTACTTTCAACAATAGATTATCATGGGATGATCATATTAATAGTATTGTAGCTAAAATATATGCTTCCTTGCGTGGTCTTTCTGTAAGTAGACATTTTCTTCCAATCGACATTAAGATAAAGCTGGCCAAGGCTCTTTTAGTTCCGATTATAACTTATGGATGTGAAATCTATTCTGATATGGACTCTATCTCATCCCGAAGGCTGAATGTGGCTTTTAACTCCATTGCTCGGTATATTTTCAACCTCCGCAGATACGATCACGTTTCCTCGGTATCGCGTCAAATTCTTGGATGTACTCTTGACAGCTTTCTCAAATACAAATGCTGCACTTTCCTCGGTAATATTTTATGCAAAAAACAGCCACCTTATCTATACGAAAAAATTACATTAAATAGATCCACTCGTTACACATCATTGAGGCCGCGTATGCACACTTGCTTAGCCTCGCGCAGACAATTTTTCAATCATGCCATTAGCTTGTGGAACCTTTTACCCGTTGCTATCAGGTCTAATGTTGAACTAAAAGATTTGCCTTCTGCAATATTTTCATTTTTCTCTAATAACTACTGAAATTTCTCTACTCGGTTGTATAATTTAATCTAAAAATAAATTTAATAATAATAATAGAATTTTATGTAATCTTTAAAGCAATTAAAAATGCCCTTTCTTTTTCTTAAACATGTTTAAATCTTTATAAATATTCCTTTTAAATTACTGCTAAATGTTTATATTATGCTTATTTTGTACTTACTCTATCCTAACTAAACCTGTACATGTATTATATAAGAATTTTAATTCTTAAATGTACAGAGATATCTTATATCAATAAATATCAAATATCAAAATATCAAATATCAAAATACCAGATCTCCTTCCTGGAACCCTGTAGTTGTCGTTTTAGTATCGTACCTCGTTTTCATGCGGTCACTGGCTATCTTAATCTTATCCCTAGTGTCTCGATGCACGTCCCTGATGATATCCCTGAGGTCTGTAACGTATTCCTCCTCATTCTTGGGCTCTTCGTATGGATATCCAAACATCAACTCGCTAGGTAATCGGACTGTTCGACCAAATAAGATTTCAGATGGAGTATGTCCTGTGGTGTTATGCACTGCTCCGCGATAAGCCAATAAAAACATGGGAATCTGCTTATCCCAGTCTCTCTGGTCTTCGCCAACGACCTTAGAGAGGTGTTCATTCAGTGTCCTGTTGAAGCGCTCCGCCATCCCATCTGATTGTGGATGAAGCGGGGTCGTCCTTGTCTTGTGAATCCCTAGTAACTGGCACACTCCTTTGAAAATCTTCGACTCGAAGTTCCGTCCTTGGTCTGAATGCAGTTCCATTGGTACACCGAATCTGCTTACCCAGTTATTAATGATTTGCTCCACCACGGTTTTAGCTTCTTGATTTGGGATGGAAAATGCTTCAGGCCACTTACTGAAATAGTCCATAACAACGAGGATGTAACGATTTCCATTGTTTGTTTCAGGAAACGGTCCCGCAATATCAACTGCTATCCTTTCGAAAGGGGCTCCAACATTGTATTGATGCATTTTGCCACGGACTTTCAATCTCGGACCTTTGCTGGCCGCACATGTAACGCATTTCCTGCACCAAGTTTCAACGTCCTCCCTTGAATGAATCCAGTAAAAGCGTTCCCGCACTTTTTCGAGCGTTTTATTGACTCCTAAGTGGACTCCAGACACTCCATCATGCAATTCCCTGAGCACTTCCATAACCTTTGACCTGGGTACAACAAGCTGCATTACGAACGACTTTCCATCCGGGCTTTCCCATCTTCTTTTTAGAATGCCGTCTTGTACGTGAAGGGAGTCCCACTGCGCCCAGTATGCCTTCAGCTCGGGGCTCCTATTGGATATCTCCTGCCAGTCTGGTTTTCCCTCATGCTCCTTCCAGGCGATAATCGGTTCGATATCCGGATCTTCCCTTTGAGCCTCCCGTATTTCCCGCGCACTCCAGCCACCAATGGGCATAGCTCTCACCCTTTGAACGGACGTAAGCAATGTTTGCAATTTGCTTTGCACGGTCGACGGGAGAGAGCGTCTGCATTAGAGTGAAGACTTCCCTTTCGATGTTGTATTTCGTAGTCGTACATCTGCAGCCGTTCGATCCACCTTGCGACTTGGCCTTCAGGATTCTTAAAGTGCAGCAGCCACTTTAAAGATGCATGGTCTGTGCGGAGGATGAATTTCCGCCCATAAAGGTACTTATGGAAATGTTTTGTTGCCAATACCAAAGCAAGGAGTTCGCGCCTGGCAACACAGTAGTTCCTTTCTGGCTTTGAGAGAACTTTGCTGAAGTAGGAAACTACTTTCTCTTGGCCATCGTGCACCTGGGAAAGGACGGCTCCAATTCCCACATTACTAGCGTCTGCATCCACAATAAATGTTTTCCCAGGGGTGGGGTACGCTAGTATGGGGGCGTTGCACAACTGTTGTTTAAGTTCTTTGAAGCTCTTTTCGCACTCACCCGACCATTTGAATTGTTTGCCTTTTTCTGTCAGTTGATGCAAGCTCTTTGCGATCCTGGCAAAGTCCTTTACAAATCGTCTGTAATAGGTCGCAAGTCCCAGGAAGCTTCTCAGTTGATGTTTGTCTTTGGGTACCGGCCAGTTTTTCACTGCATCGACCATCTCCGGATCAGTCTTGACTCCTTTGGAAGAGATGATGTGCCCGAGGTACTTCACTTCTGGTCTAAATAAGGAACACTTCTTCGGGTTAAGTTTTAGTAGCGCACTTCGTAGCCTTTGGAACACCTCCTTAAGGTTATCTCGATGTTCGTTAAATGTTTTTCCTACTACGATGACATCGTCCAGGTAGACCAAGCAGGTTTTCCACGTTAGTCCCAGCAGAACGCGCTCCATTAGACGTTCAAAGGTAGCTGGAGCATTGCACAGTCCAAATGGCATTACTGTAAACTGCCAAAGCCCGTTTACTGCTGTGAATGCTGTTTTCTCGCGGTCTTCTGGATGGATCTGCACTTGCCAGTAGCCACTCTTCAGATCGAGAGTCGAAAACCATTTGGCTCCGGATAGTGTGTCCAGGGTGTCGTCAATTCTTGGCAGGGGGTAGCTATTCTTCTTGGTGACGTTGTTGAGTTGGCGATAGTCCACGCAGAATCTCGTACTTCCGTCTTTCTTCTTGACCAGGACGATCGGCGATGCCCACGGACTTTTTGAGCTTTCAATCAGTCCTTCCTTTTCCATCGTCGGCACCATTTCTGCAACCTCCGTCTGCTTAGCCAATGGTAGTCGTCGGGGAGGCTGACGAATCGCTCTCGCATCTCCGGTGTCGATTCGGTGTTGTACGAGATGTGTTCGGCCATACTCGCCGTTCTGTGAAGCAAATATATCAGCAAACTCATTGATTAGACTCCCTGCCATGGATCGCTGCTCCTGATCCATCTCGCACTCTCCGAGTATATTCTTTTTCATTTCCGATATCTCCGTAGGTCTAACCGCTTTCACATCACTTGCATTGGACAACTTTGTGACCGCAGTAATCGGTACGCACTTTCCAATCACTTCTCCTTGCTTTAGTTTCACGCTTTTGTGTTCCACATTGAGGACACGAACGGGAACCAAGTTGTTTTTAGGTTCAACCAGCATCTTGCCGACAATATAGCTCTGATAATAATTTTCTGGATCTGGCTCGACTAGGTAGAATCGGTGGCTCCCAGGGTCACCTTCCAGCTTTGTCCAAATAACTGTCTCTGACGAAGGTGGTAATATTTCGTCCGCACTTACAACTGTCCGTAGAGCTGCGACGTTCTCGTTCCCGTAAACCATCGGAATCTCGACGTTCTTGTACTTTAAAACTTGCGAACCGATGTCGAGCACTATAGCATGTGTTTTCATAAAGTCGATTCCGATGATGCATTCGTCACATATATCAGCCACTAAGAATGCATGGGAGAAGACTATTCCTGCAAGGTTTATCGTCAAGAGTACCTCACCATACACCTTTGCTGTTGCTCCAGTTGCTGTTTTCAGACAGTAGCTGCTGGTGTTGTGCAGCCATGATTGGCGAACGATGTCCCTCCTGACTATGGAAGCGGTGGCACCCCTATCGATTGTGGCGACATACTTCTTTTGGTCGATATGGGCTTCCACTGTCAAGCTTCTATTACACCGTTTGGTCTGGGAAACCTGAATTGCGGTCCTGGGGGCGTCGGTTCCAGAAACCAGCTTCTGCCCCGCGAAGTTGTTCTTACTCGTTTCCCATCCGCCGAATGCTCAAACGCCTCCTCGTTCCTAGTTCTGCAATGTGGACAACTGCCCTGTCTACATTCGGCTCTGCACTGTCGTTGTAAATGTCCAATTTTGTTGCAGTTCCAGCAACGGATCGGTCCTCTTCGAGAACTGTTTCGGTCTACTGCTTCTGTTCTCTGGCACGAGCATTCAACGGATGTCATTTCTCTCACGCGGTGAAATCCTTGAGATGCTTGGTCAGCAGCTTTCATTGTTAAGGCAAATGCCAGTGCCTCAGGAAGAGTTATCTTTCCAGCCATTCGTAGAGCCATCTGCAGTTGTCTGTCCTCTATGGCTTGTGTAAATGCCTCAATAGCCATTTCATTGATGACATCCTCGCCGGCATTGACAAGACAAGTGCGCTAGCCGTTCGATATCAGCTTGCAGTTGCTGGAGTGTTTCTCCCCTCTTCTGGATTCTACTGCGCAGTTGCACCCTATACACTTGCTGCATGTGGTCGTCACCAAATCGCATCTCAATAGCCTTCACCAAAGTCTCGTAGTCGCGTTGTTTTTCTTCGGAGATAGTTTGAAGCAATTCTGCAGCTGTACCTCTTAATGCGAGCGTTAATGCAATCGACTTATCCTCGTCGTCCCATCCATTGGTCGTTGCAGCTGCTTCGAACTGTCTCCGATAAATCGGCCATGATGTTTGACCATCAAAAACGGGTGGCTGCATCTCCTTCTTTCTTGGGCAGTCAGCAGAATATTCCCGAGCCTTCTGTTTCTTGACTATTTCGAGCTCTTTAGTTATATTCTTGATGTTTGTTCCGAGCTCTTTAGCTATGTTCTCGATGTTTGTCTCGTGTTTTTGAAACGTTTTGTTAATTTCCTCAAACTTTGTTTCATGCTCGTTTAATTTTTCATCAATCGCGTCGATTTTTACATCTAGAACATTCTTAAATTCTTCTACTGCATCTTTTTGTGCGGCGACAATGGAATTTGTCTGTTCTTCAAGAGAATTCTTCTGTGCTTCGAGAGAATTCTTCTGTTCTTCTAGAGAATTTTTCTGTTCTTCTAGAGAATTCTTCTGTTCTGCGAACTTAGATTCCATAGAGTTTTTCTGTTCTTCGAGAGAATTCTTCTGTTGTTCTAGAGAATTCTTTTGTTCTGCGAATTTCAATTCCATGGAATTTTTCTGTTCCTCCATCTTGACAAGAAGCAATTCCATCATAGCGCTAATATCAACGCTTGTACTTACTTGTTCTTCTGCCACGTCGAATAGCATGGTTTTCGGATCTTCTCCCTCGTTTTGGACAGCTTCCTGCAGACGAAGTATGAGGTCACTTTTCCCTCCAGCTGTGGAGAGATTCCGCTTTTCTAGTTCACTTTTCAATTGGGGTATGCTTAGATGTAGCAATACACGACCCATTTTGTTTGTCTCTTGTAATTTAGAAAATCACAAATTCACTATTTCTTTTTTTTTTAACTTCACTTAGACACTTAGCACAGAATAAGTTTTATCCCACTTCTGACACCAATGTTACATTCAGGCTGGGATTCGTAAAGATAAAACACTATTCCGTTAAACTATAAAAAAAATTCACTTTTATTACACTTTTATCGACTATTCTAATATTTCACTTCTTAAGTACCAGAACAATATTACTTAAACAATTCTTCAACGATTCAAGCCAATCACTTAATTTATTCTATTACTTTTCACTTATTTATCTTCACAAACTATTACTATCTCGAACTTTAACCAATCACTGTTATAAATCAACTGTGTTGCCCTCTTCTAAAAGCTCTCCTTTTATACCCACTCCGCCATCTGACGAGAACTTTCTAATTCTAATTGGTTCTAGAATGAGGTTCAGTGGTGACAGATTCCAGTCTCCAATTGGAAGTGACACTTGAGTGGAACTTGTTTTGTGAATATAAGGCCTGGTTTCACCAAACTGTGACTAAGGGCGTGTTTCACCATTTAGGTTACACGATACCTTCCACGCCACAATATAACAAAAGAAAGAAAATCAGTCATGCACGAACCACTGTTGCCACTTTAGCGATTTTTGTCGCTATTTCTGGCGTTTTTTTAAAGCTCTCGGCGATTTTTAATAAAATGTTGTCGCTAAAAAAAAAATTGGCGATTTCCAGCTACATTTCATTACACCGAACGCCGTAAAAGTGGCATCTCCGACCCATTCGAATATAATTTTTCACATCGCGACCTACGCGTGGTTGGTTGGTGGTTGCACGCACATGCAAAAAGCAGGATGTTTAGTAGGTGACGAGACAGAGTTTTTTGTTAGGGATTTTTATTTTTGTTGGTTTTTTTTAATGTAGTATTTAATTTGATTAATAATTAACAATTTATTTTAAAAATAAATACATATTTTTATGAACTCAAATTGATATTTTAGCGATTTCTAGCGGATTTTCGCAATTCAGAAACTAACATTTCTAGCGGATTTTAGGTTATGGTCTAGTGACAATTTTTTTTCCTCAGCGGCAACACTGGCACGAACGATGCCCATCCAAATGATACGCTTGCATTCGTATGAGTTCAATATGTATGCAACAGGTCCGACTTCGCGGAAGGACAAAAATTAGGAATAATGAAAGGGAGACCGATTTTAGTGATCTGTGTAATTTATATAGATGTGTGTTTTCTTTTTGCTTTGGTTACCTACGCTTTCTCTCTGTAAAAGCTTTTTGGGAAAGCTCTTAATGTTTCGCATTTTGGTTTCATATGACAACATTTACTATTGGACTGCGTCATCTAGATAATTATATTGTCTTTGATAATAGGTTATATTTTATAGTGAATTTTGTATAGGTATATAATTTCGTATCCACTTTGTCGGATTTGAACAGTAGGTAGGAACAAATTATTATAATCGTATGCTGTGTTTATTTTCTGTATTCACTCCGTTCCTATAAACGATCGGTGATTGATTCTTTTCAGTTTTTAAGATAGCTCTAAATGACAGTACCATACAATAAATATAAAGGAGTGCATACTCAAATATTGTTTTTTTTTTTATTTATCAACAAGGTTAAATTGCAGATTGTCAAGATCTAAATTAAAATATTTTTTATAATCTAAGAATTTAAAAATTGACTAGGTTTTCATAACTACAAAGAACTTTTGAGTATACAATACAGGGCATACAGAAATACTGAGTTATAATTCGTTTATGAAGAAATGTTAGTACTGCATTTTTATGGAGATAAGGATTGCATATTATAATACATAAAATATTAGCATTTCTTATATCAGTACCTATATACATAAATCATAAGTTAAATGTTACTATCAAATATTTGTTTTAAGGTTCAATTTAAGACCATCATAAAAATAAGAAAAAAAAACGTATGTTTTTTTTTTAACAAAGGCTGTATCGTTAAGGCATATTCTGCTAGTACAATAAGCGTACAGATTAATTAATGAAATTGAATTACTATAAAAAATATTATTCCTTTTCTGTATTTTTGTGTCTCTTAGTTGTGTTATAAGAGCTAGAAAATCCCCAAGCATTATAAAGTATGACCCATACAGCTGGAACAATAAAACCAAAGTAGTGAAGTGATGAATATACTCGCATCCATCGATCATTGCTTAACATAATAAACGGAACCAAGCACCAGCCCATATAGATAACATTATACAATTTGAGAAATACAAATGAAAGAACTCGAAAGATTTTTGATGTGCTGAGAATATATCCGTACTTCGTTAGAACCACCAAGTTGTATAACGTCTCCACCTAAAAAAAAAAAAACACAAAATGGAGACTGTTGAGCTGTTGACTGTTAAAATACGTTAGGTATAGGTAATTTAGTTTTTGATATGATTCATATTTTTTACACAGTATATTTTTCTTCAAATAACAAGAAAGAAGTTATGCTAGGTTTGTGAGCTTGCGAAAAGTAATCCATGTTACTCAAGATAGCATTAACCCTTTTGATGACCGTAGGGAAAAAGAGCTTATCAAGTACCCGTTAATTACTCACTGTTACATACAAGCCATCCTGAGAACTTCCATGATCTTGTCAGTGGGTGTGATAGATGGTTCGTCCAGGTTGTAGAAGAAGAATCTTCCATGGCATTTTTTTCTCAAGTGATAGAGTCCTAAACATTCATTATGTAACTCGGGGAACGATAACCGTCCGCGCGATTCTTGTCAACGATCATAAATTTGCTTCACGAAACTCTAATACGTTTGTTTACACAGAGTTTAATAAATTCCGGGATCGCTTAGAAGCTGACAAACTGTAGTTATTATCATTAAAGATATTTGTGACTTAAAGCTTTTAATCAAACTTGAGTTCACCCAGTGGAGGAATTCTGTTATAATACGGCCGTGGCTTTTACACCATAAACAAAATTGATAATTTTCAATGTCACATAGGTTACATTTTACTTCAACTGAATAATTTCAATTTCAATTTATTATTATTATTAAATAATATAAGTACAATAAGACTTTTATAGTACAAAGAGTGTTTAAGTAAGTTAACAATGTTCTTAAAACTACAGATTAAAATTAACAGTGGTTTTATACCTAAGTTTTAGAGAAAAGAGGAAAATTAAAGGAAAAAAAAAAAACGAATTATAAATAGGAGGAAGAGAAGAAAAGATAGAAGAGAAGAGGTTATTGCTGTGTTGAGAAGAAATTTATAACTTCGGATTTAAATTTAGAGGATCTATTTATACATTTAATATGCAAAGGCAAAGAATTGCGTGAATATAAAACAGTCTGGAAGAGTTAAGATATTTGTAGGAAGGAATGTTAATGTTCATGGTTCTATTAGATCGAAAAAATTCTATTTTTTGATAAATGAAGGGGGGAGACTTGGAGGAGAGAACCCTATGCAAAAATATGCAGTTCCTTAATGTAGGATAGGAGAGTACATCCAAGGAAGTTATTGGCGTAAGCAGAGATACTATCCCACCTACGAAGACCATGAATGTAGCGTATAGCATCATTGAAAGCTACTTGGAGTTTATGCATTGATAGCGAGTCAGGGTTAGGGTAAACAACTTCAGAGTATGTTATCAAAGGCAGAATGAGGGTGCGAACAAGTTTTTGTCTGGTTTCAGGGGGTGTGAAGCTCGCAGTTACCCATAGTTTCCGAAGACAACCGTAGATACGCCCAATTACAGTGTTAATGTGGTTATAACATGATAGATTGCGATTGATAACGAAACCAAGACAGGTGGCAGATTCAGCTATTTTGAGTTTGCAATTTAAAAGCCAAATGTCTGGAACAACATCGAGATCAAAAAATTTGTTTGCAAGGGAATTGCCAAGCATTTATTAGGGTTGAGAAGCAGTCCGTTTTTTGCAGTCCATTCATTAATTGCAGATAAATCCTCATTTAGCAGCATTACAAGTTCTGATATTTTTTTCAGAGGTTGGGATAGGTGGATCTGAGCATCATCAGCGTAAAAATAGATGGAGCAATATTTGCATACTGAAGGTAACTCATTTATAAATATGCTGAACAAGATAGGTCCCAAGATAGATCCCTGAGGCACTCCTTGTTTGAGCGGCTTGGATACCGAGCAGCTTTCACGTATAATGACTCTTTGAAATAACGGGTGATTTTTTAGCTGGTTTGGTTTTGGCAACACTGGTTTTGACAGCTGACGTGTGTTTAGTACCTTGTGTCACTGTCAAACAGCTTCAGTTTGGTTTGCAATTTAACCATGGATCGTCTTACAAATGAACAACGCTTGCAAATTATTGAATTTTACTATCAAAATTCGTGCTCGGTTCGAAATGTTCATCGCGCGCTGCTTCCATTTTATGATCGGCATTCTCGACCTTCTGAGCAGTCTATTCGGAAGATTGTGACCAAATTTCGCACCAAATTTACTTTGTTGGACATTAAACCACCAACACGTTTACGTACTGTGCGTAGTGAAGAAAATATTGCGGCCGTATCAGCTAGTGTGACAGAAGACCGCGAAATGTCGATTCGGCGCCGTTCCCAGCAGTTAGGCCTTTGTTACAGCACTACGTGGAAAATTTTGCGGAAGGTTTTGGGCGTAAAGCCTTTTAAGATACAGCTGGTGCAAGAACTAAAGCCAGCCGACCTACCACAACGCCGAATTTTTGGTGAATGGGCTCTTGGAAAGCTGGCCGAGGATCCGCTTTTTTATCGAAAAATTGTGTTCAGCGATGAGGCTCATTTTTGGTTGAATGGGTACGTAAATAAGCAAAATTGCCGCATTTGGAGTGAAGATCAGCCAGAAGCATTGCAACAGCTACCAATGCATCCCGAAAAAGCCACTGTTTGGTGCGGTTTATGGGCCGGCGGCATTATTGGGCCATATTTCTTCAAAGATGATGCGAATCGCAGCGTTACTGTCAATGGTGAACGCTACCGAGCGATGATAACAAACTTTTTTTTGCCCGAAATGGAAGTTCTTGACTTGCATGATATGTGGTTTCAACAAGACGGTGCCACATGCCACACAGCACGCGAAACAATGGCGCAATTGCGAGGCGAGTTTGGTGAACAGTTAATTTCACGTTTCGGGCCGGTCAATTGGCCGCCTAGATCGTGCGATTTGACACCATTAGATTATTTTTTGTGGGGGTATGTCAAGGCTAATGTGTATAGGGACAAGCCCGCTTCGATTGACGCACTGGAAGCCAACATCCATGCATTTGTAGCAGAACGCAGAATAAATCGCAGACACCCTATGTATTTTTTTGGCTGTGCGATTCGATTCGTTAGCCCAGTCCACATTTACCGTACCGCATATGAAAGCGAAAACTTTATCGTGACTAACGGCTTGGACAAGTTTTCGTTTTCACATCGTCCGATGAAAAGAGCAGTTTTTGTCTGGTTAGCATCGCGAGTATACGCATCATACGATTCTTTGTATTGATTAGGAATTAAGAATAAATTATAAAAGTTGAATTCTACTTTGCTGGTTTTCGTTCTTTAATACCTAAACTGGTGACCCCGCATTAAGAAATTTCGCGATTTATAATCACTAATCAGCAATGACTGGAGATGACACCAAGTCAGGCGACGGCAATAGAGAACCGGCCAACGGCAGTACTTCTCAACAGTCTAACGGAAGTGCAAGTATTACGAATGATTTGGCGCATGTCTTTAATTCGTCGCGTATCAAAACACAAGATTTTTTTACTTCTGACCCCGAGCTGTGGTTTTTTTTGTTAGAGTCCCAATTCGCCGTTAATCGCATTTCCTCGGACACTACCATGTATCATGCGGTAGTTTCCCAATTAAACCAACAAGTAGCGGAAAAGGTGAGGACATTCTTGCGCAATCCCCCAACGTCGGGGAAATATATGGCGCTTAAGCAGAAACTCATCCAAGAATTTACACCAAGCAACCAGGGCAGGATAAAAAAATTGTTGTCGCAAATGGAACTGGGCGATAAGAAACCATCACGATTGTTGGAAGAGATGCGAAGTTTAGCTGGCGATACGATCGATGAAAAATTCCTGACTACGCTTTGGATGGGGTGTTTGCCGATGACACTGCAGCAAATTTTGTCACCGTGGAGTGAGGAAGCTCTCGATAAGTTAGCGAAAATGGCTGACGGTATAGTAGAGACAACGAATTTAGTTTCAGTGTCAGCAGCAAGTTCCTCAATAGCTAGCAACTCTCGTACAGCAAATGAGTCAGTGCTTGAAAGACTGACTTCGCAAATGGATGACATCTGCAGGCGTTTCCAGCAGCTGGAAAGAAGATGTCGAGGGCAGCGAAGGGATTCAACACAACGCTCAGTTAGCCGACAAAGAGAAACTTCACAACGACGAACCAAGCCGAATGAGGAATGCTGGTACCACGCCAGGTTTGGAGCACAAGCAACTAAGTGTCGTGCGCCATGCTCATTTCGGGCGGAAAACTAAGAAGCCGAGCTCATACAGAGGCGACTGAGCTTGGCGTTGCTTCTGCTCGCCTTTTTATTTTTGACGACACAACGGGAAGAAATTTCCTCATCGACACTGGTGCAGACGTCTCCATCATCCCACCAGCAAAACGTTCATTCTGTACATCGAGTAACCAATCAAACAACATTAAACTCTACGCTGCCAACGGATCGGAGATCAAGTCATATGGACAGCAGCGACTTATACCATCGCTCGGTCTTCGACGAAATTTTCCATGGCATTTCACAATAGCCGATGTGCAGGTTTCTATAATTGGCGCAGATTTCCTGAATTTCTACAACTTAACGGTCGACCTTCGGAGACGAAAGCTCATCGATACGTCTACTGAGCTATCACGAATTGGAGAAATGCATCCATCTAACGCACCTCAGGTAACTATTATAGACAGTAATAACCAGTTCTCCTCTCTTCTAAGGGAATTCAAGGATATTCTCGACGACCAGCCCACGAAAGCTCATCAGGTCCAGACAGACGTGACGCATTGCATCGTCACAAACGGCCCACCAGTGACCGCAAAGCCTCGACGACTACCGCCCGAAAAACTGGCAGCGGCCAAGGCAGAATTCCAGGAACTCATGGCACTCGGCGTTTGCAGACCGTCTAAGAGTAATTGGGCCTCACCGCTACATATGGTGCCAAAGAAGGACTCCACTTGGCGGCCATGTGGCGACTATAGACGACTGAATGCAGTTACGGTGCCGGACAAGTACCCGGTTCCTCACATCCAGGACTTCGCCCACATAATACACGGACGGAGGGTATTCAGCACCATTGATCTGAGGAAGGCATATCATCAAGTGCCAGTAGAGCCAAGCGATATTCCGAAAACGGCGATTATAACCCCCTTTGGGTTATACGAGTTCATGTTCATGACATACGGGCTCCGAAATGCAGCGCAGACGTTTCAGCGGTTAATGGATGAGGTACTCAGAGGTTTGGATTTTGCCGTGGCCTACATCGACGACATACTGGTCGCCTCCGAGACGTTAGCTGAGCATGAGCAACACCTGAAAATCATCTTTAAACGGCTCAAAGACAATGGGCTCATCATCAACCTATCGAAGTGCACATTGGGCAAGGCCGAAGTACAGTTTCTCGGCCATTTGGTTCTCCCCGAAGGAATTAAGCCCTTACCCAGCAAGATTGCCGCCATACAGGAGTACAAAAAGCCATCAGTTGCCAAGGACCTGAGAAGATTCCTGGCGATGATAAATTTTTATAGGAGGTTTATTCCCAACGCCATTGCCATTCAGGATCGTCTGCAGGTTTTAATTCAAGGTAACGTGAAGAATGACAACCGTCAAATCACGTGGACCTCCGATGCTGAAGCCGCCTTTGAACAGTACAAGACAGCACTTTGTAACGCAACACTGTTAGCTCATCCGGCGAAGGATTCCGCAATTTCAGTAGCTGTAGATGCATCAGATCTCGCCATCGGTGCAGTTTTACAACAAACAATAAACGCACAGACTAGACCACTATCATTTTTCTCGAAAAAGTTATCCACCCCGCAGCAAAAATATTCAACGTACGATCGTGAATTGCTTGCTATTTACGAAGCCATAAGATATTTTCGCCAACTACTGGAGGGAAGGAACTTCACGATATACACCGACCACAAGCCGTTAGTTTTCGCGTTCCGGCAGAAATCAGATAAGGCGTCACCCAGGCAAGCACGCCAGTTGGATTTTATCAGCCAATTTTCGACCGACATTCGTTATATCGCCGGAAAAGAAAACATCGTCCCCGATATGCTGTCTAGAATTACAACAGTGGCGGCCGAAAACAACATCGATTTTGACAAGCTAGAGGCTGAACAGCAAGTCGACCCGGAACTGCAGTCATTGCTTGTCGATAACAAGACATCACTCCGGTTAAAAGCCGTGAAAAACCCAGAATCGTCAAACAACCTAATATGTGACGTGTCAGGTATGTACATAAGACCTTTCGTTACTAAAAGTTTCCGACAATCTGTTTTAGCGAAAATGCACGGTTTAGCACACTTGGGTACCAGAGCAACTACCAAGCTGATCCAGCAGAGATTTGTATGGCCGAATATGCGCCATGACTGCAGAGAATTTGTCAAACATTGCATTGCATGCCAGAGGGCGAAAATTCAAAGACACAATCGGACGCCATTGCAAGTCTTCGACGGAACGTCTGAGCGTTTTGACCACCTCCACATCGACCTGGTTGGGCCATTGCCGCCATCGAATGGTTTCTCGTATCTGCTTACTATCATCGACAGAGCAACTCGTTGGCCGGAAGCGATCCCTATCAGCGACATCACTGCAGAAAGCGTAGCGAAGGCGTTCATAGCAGGCTGGATATCTCGTTTTGGTGTCCCATCCCGTATCACTTCAGACAGAGGGCGGCAGTTTGAATCCAATTTGTTCCAGCAACTCAACAAGATGCTAGGCGTTCAGCACTTGCGAACAACCGCCTACCACCCTCAAGCGAACGGGATGGTAGAACGGTGGCACCGTTCGTTAAAAGCGGCGTTTAAAGCTAAGATGCCATCCAGCTGGTCGGAGGAGCTACCGTTCATATTGCTTGGCCTCCGTTTGGCTTGCAAAGAGGATTTCAACGCAACTCCAGCCGAGATGCTGTATGGTAAGACTCTAAAAATACCTGGTCAATTTTTTGTATCTCGACAGGAAAATACAGGCGATAACGATTTCGTTCGACGATTGTCCACGGCCCTGAAAAAATTCCAACTCGGAGACAACGCGAATCATGGTTCTTCAACAAATTTTTTCCTCCAGCCAGCGTTAGCCACATGTACACACGTATTCGTTAGAGTTGACGCAGTCCGCAAACCTCTCCAGCCGCCGTACACTGGCCCTTTTAAAGTCGAACAGCGTCATCAGAAGTATTTTAAAGTAAACATCGACGGCAGCGTGCAGAAAATAACTATCGATCGCCTGAAGGCAGCTTTCATCGTGGCGGAAGAGAATAACAACACACCTAGCTGTACACCTGCACCGTCATACAGGACTCGATCTGGTAGGACAGTAAAGCCGCCGAAGACCTTTCGACTAGAGGGGGAGTAGTGTAGCAGAACGCAGAATAAATCGCAGACACCCTATGTATTTTTTTGGCTGTGCGATTCGATTCGTTAGCCCAGCCCACATTTACCGTACCGCATATGAAAGCGAAAACTTTATCGTGACTAACGGCTTGGACAAGTTTTCGTTTTCACATCGTCCGATGAAAAGAGCAGTTTTTGTCTGGTTAGCATCGCGAGTATACGCATCATACGATTCTTTGTATTGATTAGGAATTAAGAATAAATTATAAAAGTTGAATTCTACTTTGCTGGTTTTCGTTCTTTAATACCTAAACATTCATTCGTGAGATACCGGCCGATATGTGTGAAAGAGTATGCCAAAATTGGACTCAGCGGATTGGCTACCTGAGACGCAGCCGCGGTCAACATTTGCATGAAATTATCTTTAAACATTAAATTGCAAGGTTCAAACTATCGATTCAAATAAATATTTCATTCATTTTTTCGAATTTTTTGTGTTTTTTTTTTTTTTAAAAAGTTCTAAACCTCTTAAAAAATCACCCGTTATGTTAGAAAGGAAATCACGCAGCAAACCAACAAAATAAGCACACAAATTTGTTAGCATTCGTTGTAAACTTCTCCTAAACCTTGTGCCGTAATATATCATTTGATGATGCTAACGATATCGAGAAAATAAATCAGAAATAATAAGTCAAAAAGTACCTCTATTTTTTCTCTGGCTCTCTTGCAAAGCACTCAATACGGCAAAAATTTAGGTGGTATTCGATTGGGCGCTCTCAGAGCACTTTTTTTGCTCTCAGAGCAATCGAAAACCACACTAGTTGTATTTCGCGTCGACTGAACAGACACAAGTTGATTATTTACACTGTTTATGAATATTCTGTGGAGATTAACACATTAGTTTAACAGTTGGTATGAATTTTATTTGATTAATTGTATTTCAAAGAAAAATCTAAATCTCTAAATAGTGTTGAAATAGCTAAAATCAATTCACTCAAAGAACAAGGAACCGGGAATTCTATAGCTGACGAAATTGGACGAAGTTTTAGCGTGGTCTATTCACCCGCAAGGGTACTTCTCTTATCTGGATAGAGAGAGAGGTAACGGGCGTAACGAACCCGCGGACCCTAGTCATTTAAACCCAGAAGCGTCTGACCCATAATGGGCGGCTCCCTGGTCAGCGTCTGTTCTCCATGTTAGGAGCGGCTGTGCTTGCAAAAGTTTAAACTTTTCACAAAAGTTAAAATTAAAAGCTATGTAAATGCAATGAACAAAACAAATGATAGTAATACCCCAGGTGGTATGCCAGTTACACTGGTAAATCCACTCTCTTCGGAGGTCGGTTCCATGGATTCTGGGGGGGACCATTTATTGCTAAGCAACGACCCGTTTGGGAGAAGTAAAAGGGTAGAAAGAACACCCCCATCTAAAAAAGAAGAAAGTAGTAAAACACTGAAGGCTAAATATCTAGAAGCCTGTGAAGAAAGAGATGGGTATAAGCAACTCAATGAGACACTGCTTAAGGAAATAAATAATCTTAAGCAAGAGTTGCAATTGTTGAAGGAAGAATTCAAAAACCAAAAAAAAGTGAATGTCCAACCTGTCGAGTTCTCAACTGACGAAGAGGAACTGAGAAAAGAGACAGAAGGACATCGTCACAAGGGAAATAAAAATAAAAAACGCAAAATGAGTGCATCCCCAAAAGTCTCACCAACAAAAGAAAGCTGCACAGTCACTGTGTATGCTTCAGACAAAGAAAATCAAACACAAAATCCAACCAAGCCCCCACCAATTATAGCGCTGCAAGTAAATAAGTATGAAAGCTTGGCCAAAGTATTGGAGGAAAATAAAATTAAAGCTAGTACAGCGCTAATAAACAAAAATGACATGAAAATCAATGTGGTTGAAGAAGAGGGATACAGAAGCCTCACTAAAATACTAAACCAAAAAAAGGTGCAGTGGTATTCTTATGAGAATAAGCAGACCAGGCCTTTGAAGGTTGTAGTGAAAAGACTGCATTATTCATGCTCACCGGAAAGCATAAAAAAAGAGCTAAAAGACCGAGGCTTTAAAATCTTGGAAGTTGTAAACATGCTTAAATTTAGGAGCAAAGTACCACTACCAATGTTTACACTCAGTTTTGAGCATGACGAAGATAAGAAAAAAGTATATGAAATTAAAAATATACTTGGGATGCAAGTTGAGATTCATACCCTACGTAAATCGAAACAAGTACCCCAATGCAAAAATTGTCAAAGATATGGGCACACACATAGATACTGCAGCTCAAATCCAAGATGTGTGAAATGTGCAGGAAGTCACCACACCAAGGAATGTAGGAAGAAAGAAAATGAACACCCTAAATGTGTAAACTGCAATGAAAACCATCCTGCTAGCTACAGAGGTTGTTTAGTTGCAAAAGAAATCCAACTTGCAAGGGTCAAAAAGCTAAAGAAACAAAAAAAAAGCTCAAATAAGGAAGAGCAAAAAGTCAAAAAGGACTCACAAAAGAGCCCACAGAAAGAAAAGCCTAAAGACGAAAAGATAATCAAAAAGGTCCCGAAACAAAATACAGCGGGTCCAAAAATGACATATGCTGAGGCAGCATCAATAAATAACCAAGCACATACAACGATAAGACGGAAAGTAGAGCCAAACACTGGAATGGAAAATCTCATGAAACAAATCCTAAACAGGATTGGCTTTATGGAAAAATCGAATAAAACAATATTAGATAGAATATCGTTGTTAGAGAGACAGAACAGCAACAAAAAAGCTGTGCCAAAAAGACAAACATGATGGATAAAATAAAAATTCTTGAATGGAATGCTAATGGTATCGAGAGTCGCAAGGACGAGATGAAAGTGGCTCTTGACATACACCAGATAGATATATGTCTCATTTCAGAGACACACTTGAAATTCATAACTAGTTTTAAACTGCAAGGATATGAATTATATCACTCCCCACATCCTCATAACTGTGCAAAAGGTGGGGCTGCAGTGTTAATAAAGAATACAATAAAACACCATATAGAAGCAAAATTCCAATCATGTGCCATCCAAGGAATTTCCATAAGTGTAGAAACAGGTAGTGGGCAAATATCTGTTGCAGCAGTATACTGCTCTCCTAGCTATAGACTAAAGAAAAATGATTTTAAAAGTCTTTTCCGCATATTTCACAATCGATTAATCGCGGGAGGGGATTTTAATGCCAAGAATAAATATTGGGGATCTAGGTTAACAAACACTAGAGGCAGAGAATTATATGAAACTATTAAAGAAGTCGGCGGCAAATATCACTCAACGGGGAAACCTACCTACTGGCCTACAGATAGGAATAAAACTCCAGATCTTGTAGACTTCTTTATATCCAAAAATATATCCTCAAATAAAATAAATATAGAAGAAGGCCCTGATCTTCAATCAGATCATTCCTCAATACTTCTTACACTTGGTGATAGAATAATAATAAAAGAACATAGCCCTAAACTAGTTAATAGACTGACTGAT
Organism: Cheilosia vernalis; assembly: GCA_949126925.1. NCBI lineage: Eukaryota > Metazoa > Arthropoda > Insecta > Diptera > Syrphidae > Cheilosia > Cheilosia vernalis. The sequence goes on from OX421363.1 coordinate 4,035,975, forward strand.
TGGAACCACTTCAGGCAGAAGTTGGAAGAATGTATCCAATTATCATCAGCTATTCAAACAGAAGATCAACTAGAAGAAGCAGTGCAAATATTTACACTGGATATACAAAAGGCTGCATGGGCTGCAACTCCCCAAAGAACAAACAATATTAAACAAAACTCTTATCCGTGAAATATGTCAAATTATTACAGAAAAGAGGAAAGCTAGAAAACGCTGGCAACAGACAAGGGCGCCAAGCGACAAAACCACACTGAACAACTTAAATAATAAGCTCAGAAAATCTATAAGAGAATTTAATAACGAGTCTTTAAAAACGTATCTTACGAGTACAGACTACTCGCTCTGGAAGGCAGCAAAGAAAATGAACAGGCCAATAGCTCACATTCCGCCAGTAAAAACCAGAGAAGGTAACTGGGCAAAAAGCAGTCAAGAAAAAGCAAATACTTTTGCAGAGTACCTTGAGAACGTCTTCAAACCTTATGAAGATAAAGATTATCAAGGAAACGAAGAAACGTGCGAAGAAGACAGACCTATTCGGCCGGTAACAGCTAAAGAACTTGCCAAAGAAATCAAAGAAGGCATAAACATAAAAAAAGCCCCAGGGTTCGATTTAATCACAGGGGAAATTTTAAAACAATTTCCTCGAAAAGGTTTAAAAAAACTAGCGCAGATTATAAATGCTGCATTTAAATTAAGATATGTGCCAAGCATGTGGAAGGTCGCGGAGGTAATAATGATACCAAAACCAGGTAAACCACCTAGCGAAGTAGCCTCATATCGCCCAATATCGATACTACCAATGTTGTCCAAGCTATTCGAAAAAATGCTGGCAAAACGTCTGCAAAAAATTATTGATGAAAAATCGCTACTTCCAAGTCATCAATTTGGGTTTAGAAACAAGCACTCTACAATTGATCAGGTGCATAGAATCACAGATAAAATCGAAAAAGCATTTGAAGAGAAAAATGTGTGCTCTACAGTATTTCTTGATATAGCACAAGCTTTCGATAAAGTCTGGCACAAAGGACTGATACACAAACTACAAAAGCAACTGCCGAAGCAGTATTCGAGCATTCTGGAGTCTTATATATCAGATCGATTCTTCAGAATTAAGCAAGATACAGAGTGTTCAACACTAAGAGAGATTAAAGCTGGTGTACCGCAAGGCAGTGTGCTAGGTCCAGTCTTATACCTACTCTTCACTAGCGATTTGCCTGAAAGTGTAGAAACCACCATAGCTACTTTTGCAGATGACACAGCCGTCCTTGCTGTGGGAGCAACTGTCGAAATAGCAACAAAAAAGCTTCAGACGGCAATAAACAATATTTCAGAATGGACTAAGAAATGGCAGATTAGATTAAATGACCTTAAGTCAGTCCATATTAATTTTACGTATAAAAACGTACCACACAATCCAGTCTACATTAACAACAATGTAGTAGAATTTTCTATCACAGCTAAATATCTAGGCATGACTCTAGACGCTAAACTGCGTTGGAAAGCGCACGTTAAGAAAAAAAAAGATGAGTTGAACATGCGATACAGTAAAATGTATTGGCTTATTGGGAGATACTCATCCCTGTCCAACTACAATAAGTTATTGCTATACAAGCAAGTTCTAAAACCAGTATGGACCTACGGGCTCCAATTGTGGGCATGTACATGCCAAACAAACTTACAAAAAATTCAGGTTTTTCAAAATAAAGTACTAAGGAACATAGTTAATGCACCTTGGTACATACGCAACGCCGATCTGCATAGGGATCTAAATGTTGAAATGGTTGAAGATGAGGTTAAGAAGGTTGCTCGGAGGCATAGAAATCGGCTTCTCAACCACGTAAACACAGAAATAACAGAACTTTTAAATAATGACAATGTAATCAGGAGACTGAGACGTATTAAACCTCTTGATCTGTAAGATTTAGCTAGGGCTAAGAAATTAGGTATTAATTTCAAACAAAACAAGTTTAAAAATCCGACAAACGGCGGATTTATCTCTTTAAATTCATTAAACTATTCAAAATATAATTTGCTGATTAGTCGTACGACTAGGTGCAATCTTTTTTCGGGATGGCTTATGCCAGTCCCCGGGAGTTTTTTTAGATGAGTTAAAGTCCATCACTATTGCAGAAGCATCCCTCGCAATGTCTTTCGACGATTTTTTACTTCCAGCAAATTCCCAACACAAAAAAAAAAAAAATAAAAAATTCTGTTAAGAAGCTAAGATTCGTACAGAAAATAAAAATGAAAGGACGTCAAAAAACAGCAGTACTGGTACTGGCGACGATATACATGCCATTCGAGTCGGACAATCCACCCTCAGAGCTATCCTGTTCACTAGCCAGAACAGTAGAAAAGGAAAGATGGGATCTGATCGCTGGCTGTGCTGCCAACTCCCATCATACGCTCTGGGGCAGTACGGACATCAATGTACGAGGTGAGTCCCTCTTAGAATTTATAATTAAAAATAATCTCCTGATAGCAAATATTGGCAATTCGTTATTAGGAATAGACGTGAGGTATTGGACATTACTCTTCACAGTAACTCGCCCACTCTAACTGTGAAGGATTGGAGGGTCTCTTCTGAGCCATCCTTTTCAGATCACAGGATTATAGAATTTTCAATAGATGAAGAGACAGTAGTTTCAAGAAAATTCAGGAACCCAAGACTCACCAATTGGGACGCTTTTGCCTCAGAGGCTGTGAGAAATGGCCAAATCCTGAATGATCAAAAAATAGGGACACCAGCCGAAATCGATGCATTCACAGAGGCATATGGTAAAGCCTGTCCTCTACGGACAATCAAGAAAAGGAATTGTTCTTCGTGGTGGTCCAAAGACCTCCTTGAAATTAGAAGGAAAGTCAGACGCCTGTTCAATTTAGCCAAACGCACCAATTCCCAGTTAGACCGGGACTTATAACGGGTGATTTTTTAAGAGGTTTAGAACTTTAAAAAAAAAAAACACAAAAAATTCGAAAAAATCTATACTTTGAACCTTGCAATTTAATGTTTGAAGATAATTTCATGCAAATGTTGACCGCGGCTGCGTCTCAGGTAGGCCATCCGCTGAGTCCAATTTTGGCATACTCTTTCACACATATCGGCCGGTATCTCACGAATGAATGCATGGATGTTGGCTTCCAGTGCGTCAATCGAAGCGGGCTTGTCCCTATACACATTAGCCTTGACATACCCCCACAAAAAATAATCTAATGGTGTCAAATCGCACGATCTAGGCGGCCAATTGACCGGCCCGAAACGTGAAATTAACTGTTCACCAAACTCGCCTCGCAATTGCGCCATTGTTTCGCGTGCTGTGTGGCATGTGGCACCGTCTTGTTGAAACCACATATCATGCAAGTCAAGAACTTCCATTTCGGGCAAAAAAAAGTTTGTTATCATCGCTCGGTAGCGTTCACCATTGACAGTAACGCTGCGATTCGCATCATCTTTGAAGAAATATGGCCCAATAATGCCGCCGGCCCATAAACCGCACCAAACAGTGGCTTTTTCGGGATGCATTGGTAGCTGTTGCAATGCTTCTGGCTGATCTTCACTCCAAATGCGGCAATTTTGCTTATTTACGTACCCATTCAACCAAAAATGAGCCTCATCGCTGAACACAATTTTTCGATAAAAAAGCGAAAATGAACATTTCGAACCGAGCACGAATTTTGATAGTAAAATTCAATAATTTGCAAGCGTTGTTCATTTGTAAGACGATCCATGGTTAAATTGCAAACCAAACTGAAGCTGTTTGACAGTGACACAAGGTACTAAACACACGTCAGCTGTCAAAACCAGTGTTGCCAAAACCAAACCAGCTAAAAAATCACCCGTTACAAAGACGGTCAACGGAAAATCAAGGCTGCTGTCACTAGTGCTAAACGTACAGCCAGGCATACCTTTTGCAATGAAATAGAAGATACCAGGGAATCAGCTAGACTTAGGAAAATTCTATCGAAAGAACCTGCAGTTCCAGGTTATCTTAAAGACAATATGGGCAACTGGACACAGTCTTCAGAAGAGACATTAAGTCTGCTTCTAAAAACGCACTTTCCGGGTTGTATCAAAACAACCGTCCAGTCTGCACCAAGCACTGCAACTACAGCAGCAACAGTTCCAGCTGGTATAATAACCGAGGAAAAACTTAACTGGGCGATTGAAACTTTCTCCCCTTTTAAGTCTCCTGGGCTGGACGAGATTTTTCCAATCATGCTCCAGAAAGCCAGGTCAATTGTCATACCAGCTCTGACGAGACTCTTCACGCGCTGCCTCGAATGTGGTCACATTCCCAGGGCATGGCGTGAAGTAAAGGTTGTCTTCATTCCGAAAGCAGGAAAGTCCAGCCATACGACTGCTAAGGATTTCAGGCCCATAAGTTTAACTTCATTCATCCTGAAAACCTTGGAAAAGCTTTTGAACGTTTTTATCCGCAGTCGACTTGATAATAACGTGATCTCAACGGCTCAGCATGCATACATCAAAGGTAAAGGTGTTGAGACTGCTTTGCATGAGGTCACTCGCATCATAGCAAAATCCCTAAATGACAAAGAATACACACTAGCCGCGTTCCTCTACGTTGAAGGAGCATTCAATAATGTTAAGACGTGTGCTGTGAAGAGAGCAATACTCAATAACAACGTAGACCAAACGCTTACCAATGTGATTGAGAGTTTGCTCAATGAAAGTAATATTAACGCAGAATTAGGTGGCATCGAACTTAGAGTGACAGCCTCAAGAGGTACACCACAAGGAGGAGTCATTTCCCCCCTACTCTGGGTCCTTGTCATAAATGAAATATTACTAAAGTTCGAAAACAGAGGGGTCAAAGTTACTGCGTATGCAGACGATGTAGTGATACTTGCTACAGGCAAATTCCTACCAACCATAAGCGAACTACTAGAAAACGCATTACGAACACTTAGTATGTGGGCAAACCAATGCGGTCTTGGAATCAATCCACAGAAGACTGAACTAGTCTTGTTCAGTAACAAAAGGGTGATTCCAAACTTCGATCCTCCAACTATTGAGGGTATACCCCATAGGGTTGGAGTGCCAAATATCTGGGTATAATCTTAGATAGGAAGCTCAATTGGAAACCAAACGTCAATGAAAGAGTAAAAAAAGCCGCAAATGCTTTTTACGCATGCAAACGAATCTTCGGCAAAAGGTGGGGACCAAACCCCAAAATAATTCTGTGGATGTATACGGCTGTTGTGCGTCCAATACTCACGTACGGTAGCTTAGTCTAGTGGCAAGCCACAAACAAAGCTTCGAATCTCAAATTAATGACCAAAATACAAAGACTAGCATGTATAGGAACAACCGGCGCAATAAGAACAACACCTACTGCTGGAATGGAGGCTATCCTCAACTTGTTACCTCTAGATCTATACATGCAAGAATCTGCAGCCAAAAGTGCCCTCAGGATCAGCCAAACAAAAAGCTGGAAACCCTACACAACGGGACACACACAGATTCTGAATAAATATGTGGGAGATGCGGTCACTTCTGACTACTTGTCTCCCCATCTTGACTTTGACATACCATTCTCCTGCTATTTCCCCAGCAGGGAGGAATGGAACACAGATGAACCCACAAAAGGAAAATCGATATCCATCTACACAGATGGCTCTAAGATGGACCGTGGAACAGGTGCTGGAATTTTCTCTGAAGAGTTAAATATACACCACTCAATCAGATTACCTGATTACAGTAGTGTCTTTCAAGCGGAGGTTCTGGCAATCGCCGAAGCTGCCCATATGGTGTCAATGTTAGCAATACCAAATAATGATATTACTATATTTATTGATAGCCAGGCGGCTATAAAAGCAGTATTTGCTATCGAAATAAAATCGAAGCTAGTTCACCGCTGCCGTGAAGAGCTTAAGGTTCTCTGCTCGCAGCACACCACGCATCTCTGCTGGGTCCCTGGACACAGTGACAAAACCGGCAATGAGATGGCTCATGAATTGGCAAGAAATGGTTCTGCTCTGGACCAAGATCGGGCGATTAATTCAATCAAACCACCACCCTGTAATCTCAGAGAGAGGGTAGAAAATAATACCCGGATGAAAGCCAACAACAGGTGGAAAGAATTAACCACTTGCGAAATAACCCGGAAGCTATGGCCGGAATACAATCCAAGTCGGACTATCAAGCTTATGCGGTTTGACAGAATGTCGATGTATAAACTGATAGGAGCCCTAACGGGTCACAACTTCCTAAGATACCACACAGTGAAATTGAAGCTCAAGAATGACGATATATGCAGGGGTTGCGGCGACGAGGAGGTACACGAGGACACACCCTTACTTCCTCTGTCAATGCCCAAGTCTCTGTCACTTGAGGAATAGAACACTTGGGAGATACTACTTCCATGACATACATGAACTTTCAGATATATCTTCATCTAATCTTTACAGGTTCATAAATGCATCAGGATGGCTGGACAAGGTCGAGTAACCAAGAGGGAATGACTCTGAAGCCAACAACATCGGCTAACCCCCCAATAAGGGCATCACAATGGGTCCACATGGACCTAAGTGGGGTGCGGCAGGACTCGTTCTGACGGACCCACCCATAAACCTAACCTAACCTAGGGCCTTAGATATTGTTCACGCCGCCATCTACAGTAGGTATACATAACAAACAAGTTTTAACAATAATAGACAAATTTTCCAAATTCGGCGCAGCCTACACACTTACTGATAGGAACAGCATAACAGTCATAACCAATTTAAAACACTTTATGAGCCTTCACGGCATACCAAAAACCCTTATTACAGACCAAGGCGCAGAATTTTGCTCTATTATATTCAAAGACTTTTCCAAACAATATAATAACTATCAACCATCATATCACCTTTCCTTTCAACAGTCAAGTAGTAATGCACCCGTAGTAATGACAGAAATATATCGACTCATCTACAATAAAAATAGAAATAAGGATCATGAAGAAATTCTACATGAAACATTGATAACCTACAATAATGCAATTCGCTCCAGCACAAAGCTCACCCAATTCAAGCTATTCCAACTCCGAACCTATAAATTCAATTCTCAATTATAATAACGTACACGATTATTTAAGTAAGCTTAATGTATTCCAGAACCACCTGTTTACCTCTGTCAAAGTACAAGCAGAAAAACAAGTTACTCAAAATATAGAGAAACTTAATAGAAATAGGGAACAACCAAAAAGCAATAAGACAGGATCTACAGTTTTCAGGAAAGAAAATAGAAGGAACAAAATTACGCCAGGGGCCCTACTATGAAACTCGATTCTACTATTGATTCTATTCGAAAGATATTTGCCATTCTACTTTCAAATGGTACTCTCTGTGAAAGTAGAATCGAATGCCGGTAATGCCAAACTATTTGCCAACAAATTTGCGATTTTCGAACGATTCTCGCTTTATGTTTGACATAACCCAAACGAGTCTCGCATTTTGTTTGGAATATCCCAAAAAATTTATCGTGAAACAATCAAATAATAATAAATAAACATGGACAATTTCGCTATTTGGTTGGAGTATGAAGGAAATCCGGAAAAAAATCAACAAGTTGAACGAAGGCGGATAAGAGATAAATCTAACATAATGGAGAAAAAGGGTTTTTCTGTTGAGTATATATTTAAAGGCAGAATAAAAAAAAACTTTATTTCAGCTTGTTGAATTATATTTTAACAGAAGCGGACAAATTAATTTTATTTTTTCTCAACTTGCCTTTGGTATGTAGTTTACAATCAGCCCAAACCTAATGAAACAAAAATAAAATAAAACAATTTACCAGTGTCGAAACTTTGTTTACCTTGTTCCATCCGCTGCACCGTGCTGCAGTGGATCATCAGAATTCAAATCTTTGAACAAATTAGTCCACATATTTTCGGATTTTTGAATGAAAATAAATAACAGAAATGATTCCCTGGTACAAAACAAACATTATACATACATTACTATGTTACTATGTTTATGAAATACTCATGAATTGTTAATTTATAACTTTTATTTACTGACATTCTGAGAAAAAAACTTATGAAATCGATCTTCTCGCAAACACATTTGATGTAGAATGATTATTTGCGAATTCGAACGAATTTGACATGAACTTTCGGAAAAGGTAGTACCAATTTTGTACCAAGAAAACAAAAATATTGGTTGGCAGTACTAGAGATGTTATATTTTCATTTCCATAACGTACTTATAGAATTACAGCGAATTCGAACAGTTTCACTTTAGAATCGAGTTTCATAGTAGGGCCCAAGGTTTAGTAAACATAGAGTCAAGAAAAACAATAGGGTGACACTCATAACACATACAGAAAAGAAATTACATAAATCAAAAATAAAAAGAAAACGAAAATTTCATGTTTTCACCAACAACACCGCAGAAACTGGAAGTCCAAGACCTTAGCAATAGTAAAGGCCTACTATCACTTAATTTAGGGAAAGCAAAAGTCATTAATGGTTACACAAATTTTGTCCACATAATCGAAATACAACTAAAACATCGAAAAAATGAGGAAATCAGTAGAAATAATAAATCGCAATAGCAATATGAGTCTAATGGCTCAAATCACAAATTTTAAATTAAAAAAGAATTAGAAAGACAAATTAAAATGCTAGCACCCAGAAAAAGAAATAGAAGGGGACCAATAAACGAACTAGGAACAGTGTTAAAGACGATACCAGGTAACATGGACGAAACCGACGCAATAAACATAAACAATAAAATAAACGAACTACAGGCAGACCACAGAGAACTCAAGGAAACTATTCTACAACAAATTACAATCAACAAAGAAATGTCAATGAGTTTCGAAAATATTACAAAACATATTAACGACGCTGTGTACTTCAAACTACACCATAAGAGTAGTCATAACCTCTTTAGCGCGTGTTAATTATAAAAAAAAAAAAAAAAAAAAAATATTAACGACCAACAAGACATATTAGAGAACTTTTTGAACAAATACCAACTAGCATTCGCAAATAAAGTCCGCTCAGACCAACCCATATTTCAATATACACAATACATACATCAGACAAACTTCAATATAGGCACTCTCAATACACACACCTTGAAGATATAACAGATTCTATAAAAATGGCAAAATTGAAAATGATCTCAAAACACATATTCAGTCCTCTTGAATTAGACTACATTTACGCAGATTTAGAAAAACAAAACATTGAAATTTCACAAGCTAAATTTTAATTCCACCATTTAAACTCATACCATCCCAATTCCCAAACCCTATGCACTACTGGGTGATCTACGCATCCAAATTCTCATACAAACATGTATTTCACTAGAAGGAACCTACTTCTGCAAGGTAAAGAACCTGGAAATCTTCTTCTTCTTAAGGTGGCGCTACAGTCCGGGGTGAACCTGGGCCTCAACCAACAAACGTCTCCAGCCAGCACGATCTTTCTCCAGTTTCGCACGCTAAGTTGGTTAAGGTCCCTTTCCACTTGCGTGAGTTATATGCCCATCAGCACACCCATCAGAACCCAACAACGCTTTACCAGCGCATTTGGAATAAGATCACATTTCTGTTCAAATTCTTTAATCAGCACACTCAAAATTGTATCATAATAATAAAAGTGCATTGTGCAAGCAGGAGACTATAGAGAACAACTACACCGAAGGAAGCTATGAATACGCTGATAATATTTTCTACTTCTGACTCCAGCCTGACGCTTATTAGCAATTTTGTATAAAATGAACGAAACAATGAAGGGAAAGAATTAATATCTCAATCTACTACCATACAAACCCTACAACATGTTCATACGATAAATTATAATATCGAAATATTGGGAAACCATTTGAACGACATTATTGAAGCCATATCCCTAGCTAAAATAAACATTATTTCTAAAAACATCCTCAGTCTAGAGGAACTGATCCAGATTGAAACCATTTTAAAAGAACAAAACATCGAAATTATACCCGAAGAGCATATCTATGAATTACTTGAGTTGGAAACTTACTATAATAATGCTAATGTCATATTTAACGTTCAAATTCCAATCTTTACGGATGGCATAAATCATTTTTTCCATCTTATTGCTATCCCCATCCAAAACAAGTCCATACAAACGAAACCTTTCATATCTCTTTCCGGCACTAAAATTCTGTATTACGAAGAAAAATGCAAAAATATCGAAAACGTATACTACTGTCCAGAGACCAGATTAAAAGAAAACCTATCAGATTCAAGATGCATCGGAAATATTACTATATCACCAAGACGCAGAATGCGACCTAATAGAAACAGCAGCATCACCAGATATACAACTAGTTACCAGAACACCAATTCATCCTAGTAATAAACATTCCCGAAACTATAATAACAACAACTTTCACCCTTAACAATATCACAATTACAGGAACGGCCTTAATACATTTTAAAGACTGTATAATTAACATCAATAACATAGCGTACGATAACACCGCAATCAACCACTTTGAGGAGATTCAGATACACCCAGCCCTATTCAACAAAATAACAGCAGCCAAAACAACAGAAGTATTAACGCTGACAAAACTACAAAACTTTGGACTTGAGAACCTAGCCAAACTAAACCTAATGGAAAAAAAGTCAACAACAACAAACATCTTCAACAGTTCCAATATAACCTTATCATCTATTATCATTATTATGATCATCATCATCATCATTAAACAAAAATGCAACAAACAAATAATAACACCAACCAAGGATACTATTGAACCGGAAACACAACCCACCAAACTCCAGAACGCTCATCCCATAGAAGAACCGAGACCTAAACCCCGTCTTCTCTGGTCATCGCTCCATTCTAAGGGCGGAGGAGTTACATGCCCATCAGCACACCCATCAGAACCCGACAACGCTTTACCAGCGCATTTGGAATAAGATCACGTGTCTGTTGACATTCTTTAATCAGTACTCTCAAAATTGTATCATATTTTATGTTCGCATTCTTTAACTATCACACCTAAACTAATATCATATTTCTGTTCATTTGCTAATTCTGTAATAAAATATATTCATATTTCACATAATTCAGTAACAAACAAATCTGCTCTCACGCTGCAAATAATTGCAGCGTCAACACTAAAAAATGTATAAAACCCTTGTGAAAATTATTGTTCAGTTCAGGCGTTTGAACATAAAGTCCGGAGGTGGAACCTCTGCTAGGTTAGGTTAGGTATGTGGGTTGGTGGAGCAGGGTAGATCCTACTATACCACACTTAGGTCCTTGTGGACCCATTGTGATACCCTTTTTTGGGGGTTAACCGTCGGTGTTGTTGATGGTCAGCTTGTATCATCCTTCTTGTATTTACCCGATGCCGTCCAGCCATCCTGATGCCCTCAAAAACCTGTAAAGATCAGAAAGTGTAACATCAGAAAGTTCTCGTAAGTCATGGAAGTAGAAGCTTCCAAGTGTTCTGTTCCTCAAGTGACAGAGGCTCGGGCAGTGACAGAGGAAGTGAGGTGTGTCCTCATGGACCTCTTCGTCTCCGCAACCTCTACATATATCGTCATCCTTGAGATTTAGTTTCATCAAGTGATTTCTTAAGAAGTTATGACCCGTTAGAGCCCCTACCAGCTTAGACAGCGATGGCCTGTCAAACTGTAGAAGTTTGAATGTTCGGCCTTTGTCATATGCTGGCCATAGCTTCCGAGATACTTCACAGGTAGTTAGTGCTTTCCACCTGTTATTGGTTTTCATACGAATCTTGTTCTCCACTCGTTCTCTGAAATTACATAGTGGAGGCTTGATCGACTGTAGTGCTCTATCATTATCCATTGCGGACCCCTTTCTCGCCAGTTCATCAGCTATCTCATTGCCGGCTTTGTCACTGTGGCCAGGGACCCAGCAGAGATTCGTGGAGTGCTGCGAGCAAAGAACCTTGAGCTCTTCGCGACAGCGGTGAACTAGCTTCGATTTAATTTCTATAGCAGAAATTGCTTTTATAGCCGCCTGGCTATCAATGAAAATGGTAATATCTTTACGTGGTATTGCCAACAATGACACCATTCGGGCCGCTTCCGCGATTGCCAGAATCTCTGCTTGGAAGACACTACTGCTATCAGGAAGCCTGATGGAGCAGTTTATGTTCAATTCCTCACAGAATATACCGGCACCGGTTCCACAGTCCATCTTTGATCCATCTGTATAGATGGATACCGATTTCCGCTTTGTGGGTTCATCTGTTCTCCATTCATCTCTGCTCGGAAAGGAGTAGGTGAATGGTCTATCAAAGTTCAGATGGGGAGACATGTAGTCGGAAGTGACATCATTCCCAACGTTTTTCTCTAGGATTTGTGCGTGCCCAAAATTGCATGATTTCCATGTATTAGTTTGACTAATCCTCAAGGCACTTTTGGTAGCAGATTCTTCCATGTATAGGTCCAGAGGAGTTAGATTGAGAATTGCCTCCAAACCTGCTGTGGGTGTAGTTCTCATTGCGCTGGTTGTTCCTATACATGCTAGTCTTTGTATCTTTGTCATTGCCTTGAGATTGGTCGCCTTGCCCGCGGCTTGCCACCAGATTACGCTGCCATATGTGAGTATTGGCCGCACGATTGCCGTGTACATCCACAGGATTATTTTGGGGTTTGGTCCCCACCTCCTGCCAAAGATGCGGTTACATGCGTAGAAAGCGTTAGCTGCTTTCTTTACTCTTTCATTGACATTCGGCTTCCAATTAAGTTTCCTATCGAGGATCATACCCAGGTATTTCGCCCTATCCGTCACCTTTAGAGGTATTCCCTCAAGAGTTGGTGGCTGGAATTGTGGTATTATTCTTTTGTTTGTAAAAAGGACAAGCTCGGTTTTTTGGGGGTTGACGCCAAGGCCGCATTGCTTTGCCCACGTACTAAGTGTTCTAAGTGAATTGCCTAGGAGGTCACTTATGGTTTGTAAGAATTTGCCTTTTGCAAGCAAAACTACATCATCTGCGTATGCAGTTACCGTGACGCCCATATTCTTAAATCTGATTAGTATCTCATTAATGACAAGTACCCAGAGTAGAGGGGAGATGACCCCTCCCTGCGGAGTGCCTCTTGCAGCAGTTACTCTAAGTTCTGTGTCACCTATTTTCGCGTTGATATTCCTTTCACTAAGTAAATTTATAATCACATTAGTAAGAGATTGGTCAACATTTGAATTCTGTAGTGCTCTCTTGACTGCGCATGTTTTGACATTATTGAAGGCACCTTCAATATCCAAGAACGCCGCCAGTGTATATTCTTTATCTTTTAATGACTTCTCTATAGTGCTAACTACCTCATGCAATGCGGTTTCCACCCCTTTGCCTTTGATATAAGCATGTTGGGCATAGGAAATCGCATTGTCATCTAATCGACTGCGTATAAAGACGTTCATTAGTTTTTCAAAAGTTTTAAGAATAAATGATGTCAGACTTATCGGCCTGAAGTCCTTAGCGGTAGTGTGGCTAGATTTTCCCGCCTTCGGAATGAAGACGACCCTAACCTCTCGCCAGGTTTTCGGAATGTAGCCGCATTCCAGACTGCGAATGAAAAGTCTTTTTAAGATCGGTGTAATGATGGTCTTAGCTTTCTGGAGCATGATTGGAAAAATACCGTCGCATCCAGGGGATTTGAACGGAGAGAATGTATCAATTGCCCAGTTTAATTTATCTTCGGTTACAAGTTCTGCCGGAATTGTCGCTACTGTGGTACTAAACCTAGACTGATTAGTCTGATTCGTTGTACATCCTGGAAAATGAGTCTGCAGTAGTAGACTGAGAGTCTCCTCACAGGATTGTGTCCAAGTGCCATTAGTGTCTTTAAGATATCCGGGGACTGACGATTCTTTGCACAAGATTTTCCGAAGTCTAGCCGATTCTGTGGTGCTTTCGATATCACTACAGAACGTGCGCCAGGTTGTGCGCTTAGCACTAATAATAGCCTTCTTGAATGTCCGTTGGCCGAGCTTGTATCTATCCCAGTCTGTTTGGGAATTCGTGGCCTTTGCCAAGTTGAAGAGCGCTCTGGTTCTCCTTCTGATTTCAAGGAGATCCTTTGTCCACCATGGTGGAGACTTCCTGTTCTTTATTGTCCGTAAAGGACAGGCTTTATCATATGCTTTGAGTAGAACTGTGTTTAACATTTCTGTTGTTGCATCGATTTCACCTACCGTCTCTATTTTTGTGATTTAAGTTTTTGGTCACTCTTGGCTATTTCTGAGAAGAATGTTTCCCAGTTAGTCAATCTAGGATTTCTATATTTACCCAAAGGGGCAGTTTGCTCGTCAATGAGGAATTCTATAATTCTGTGATCTGAGAAGGATGGTTCTGTGGAAACTTTCCATTCCCGCACAGAGAGAGTAAGTGAGTTGTTATAGAGAGTTATATCTAGAACCTCACGCCTATTCCTTGTTATAAATGTTGGTTCGTTACCAACATTGGCTACTAGTAATCTATTTTTTATAATAAATTCTAAGAGAGACTCACCCCGGTCATTGATGTCGGTACTTCCCCAGAGCGTATGGTGGGAGTAAGCATCGCAGCCTAGAATTATGTCCCATTTGCCACGCTCTGCTTCTCTAACCAATGAGTTGGTTAAATCGGATGGTGGATTGGCGGATTCGTATGGCATGTATATTGCCGCCAGTACAAGAGCGTTTTTTCCCACCCTGTCCCATTTGACCACAGTTTGGTCGGTATTGCTGAGGCTAGGTAAGAGAAAAAGTTTAATTTGTTTTCTGGCGACAATACATGTACGAGACTTACCAATGTCTGATGTACTGTTATAGACCAGCAAGTCTTTTGAACTTAACCCTCGTATTTTACCCCGAAAGATCCAAGGTTCCTGTACTAGGGCGACATCGATTTTCCTGGTCTCCATAAGAAGAACCAGATTGGCGCTAGCCGCCTTACTATGATGAAGATTTATTTGTATTATCTTCATCACGGGCAGCTTCTATTTCTCCTCTGCTCTTCTGCTTTTCCGCTATCAGCCTGAGCTTGCAGCGTGTAATGCGTACTCGGACCTTGAAGTCGTGCTTGCGGATCAGCGGTAGCGATTTGTGACTTAAGAGTACTGTCACTTAGTAGTAGTAGTAGTAGTAGTGACTTTATTAGTAATTCATTAAAATTTGCAAAATTTTACAATAATTAGTCGTTTATGGTTTGGCGTAAGGCCGTCTACCAGAATGGCAATTAATCTATTTTAAATTATAAATATAGTAACCTAGTAATAATATCTTTAAATAAAAAGTACTGCTCAAAAATCGGCTTCCAATATACGGTTTCTGTAGCGGCTAGCAGCTGAGGCGTAATTGAATAAAGTTTCCCACCCAAGACTGCCGTTTAATAAATTAATAACTTCGTCAAAACTCAGCAAAGATCGTCCGAAGTATCTCACGCGGAATTCGCTTAAAATGGGGCATCTTCCAATGAAGTGGTATACATCCTCCCTCTCTTTAAGGTTACACAGGTCACATAATAATGGAAGATCGGTTCGATGCGGAATAAAGTATAGATTTACTAATTCACCTCTTAGTTTGAATACTGTGCTTATCAGTTGAAGAGAATAGCGGTTAAGAAGGTAAGTAGATGCGGTTCCCTCGAGGTTGTGGTTCAATCTAGGATACACCAGCCTATGTTGCGATGCATGTGCTTCATTGAGACATTTATCGTACAAAGAGTTACCCGCCATTTTCAATATATTGGTAAACATTTGTTTTAACATCGAGGGATCCGAGTCAGCTGCAATACTTAAACGCAATCCGTACTTTTCTGCCAAATCCTCCCACTTTTGCACCAAGTGACCTCTTGTTGTAATCACATGCTTCAGGACAATCCAGGGCAACCTTTCCCTTTCCATCGCCCCTACCCTAGCAATGTAATCTGCATGCATCTTAAGGGTATCCAAAAAGAGTGGGGGCATTCCAGTTTCTAAGTGCAGCATATAATTTGGAGTACAAGAGGGTAGTTTAAAGATACGCTTCAGAAAGTACCTAAGAAACTTCTCAATTTCCTCGTAATAGCGGTAACCCCAAATCTGGGCCCCGTACAGCAGTATTGATGCCGCGGTTGCACGAAAAAGCTTTATTTTCGAGGAGTGATCGATATACTTGCTGTCAATGCAAGGACCCCAAACTGATGAAATAGCTCTTTTAGCTGCTGCTAGATTAGATTCAAAGTGTTTTTTCATATTCAGGTTAGATGTTATTATCACACCTAAATATTTATATTCTTTTACTATTTCCACCCGTTCACCTTGATAGAACCATTTTTCGTTACGGGAGAACCTCCCTCCACCATCTCTAAAAATCATCATCTTAGATTTCGTTAGATTTACCGTCAAGTTCCATTGCTTGCAGTATCTTTCCAAACGGTTGATGACAAGCTGCATCCCTTCTACTGTGTCCGCCAAAAACACAATATCGTCCGCGAACTTCAGCGCTGGAATCCGTACACCTCCAAATTCTATCCCTCTTCCCACCTCCTCTGCTATATCATTTATAAATAGGATGAAGAGCAACGTACTTAGTATGCAGCCTTGCTTAACTCCCATTTGCGTTTCAAATTCTTCCGATACATAATCTCCATTCCAAACGTACGCAACATTGTTCTCGTACATCGCTTCAAGAACTTTAATAATTTTGCTTGACAAACCAATTTGATACAACTTATAGAAAAGTGCTTTGCGCGCTATGGAGTCAAAAGCTGCACGGAAGTCAACAAAGAAGGCGTATAGCTTTTTGCGGTTGTGTTTAAAAGTTTCCGCAATGTTCGTAATAGTAAAAATGTGGTCCAGCGTTGAATAATGCTTCCTGAACCCAGCCTGGTACTCGTTTAAGATCTTGTTGGAAGCTATCCATTGTATAAGCCTATTATATATCATAGCACTAAATAGTTTCACCGAAGTATTCAAAAAAGAAATGCCTCTGTAGTTTGCCGGGTTATCTAGCTCTCCTTTTTTATGCAATGGAAAGATTATCGCTCTTTTGAAACTCCCTGGAATACTTGCTGTTACGAAAATCCTGTTAAATTCCTTAGTTAGCGCAATGAGAAATTCAGAAGAGCAATTCTTGTAGAACTCGAAAGGAATCCGGTCGTCACCTGGGGCTTTTCTCACTTTAGACGAATCAATTGCGCTTTTCACTTCGAAAAGAGTAAACGGCGCATCTAAAAGTTCATCTGCAAATGATGGGGCTGCGTATTGCGGTAATGGGGAAAACCGCGGGGTGTTGAGTAGATTTTCGAAATACTGTCTGAGCTCAGAAGCTTGCAAAGAAGACGAGATCAAATTCGGTCTGCCAGTAGCAATTTTAGCCGCTTTCCAAAATTCTGCAGAGGATCTTGCAGAGTTGAGAACTGCTATGGTCTTCAGTTTAAATTGTTTTCTCTTTTCCATGCAAAGACGTTTAAAGTTTTTATTGGCTTCGGCATAGAGTTCTTTCGACGAGCTAGTGTTACTAGACCTTAGGCGCCTTAGCAATGCAAAGGATCTATTTCTCGCCTTGAGACAATCGCTGTCGAACCACTTCTGCTTACTGACTACAGGTTTTGCATTTACAGTAAACGGTGCAGCCCTTTTTATTATAGCGGTAAGATCGTCGATCTGTATCGCTGCATTTTGTTCACTTAGACTCGCAAGCTCAGAAGTCAGCTTATTTTGATAAGAGACAAGAAATTTGTTGTTCCAAACCAACTTCGGCAGAAGAGCCAGCTGCTTTGCGAATGGCGCATCACCAGTATTCGAAACTGCACACGATATTTCTAATGGCATATGGTCGGAAAACGTTTGAGCTGCTATCGAAAAAGCGTTGACTATTGATTTCCATTTTCCTGATAATAGGCAGTAGTCTATAACGGAGCATGAAGTTCCACGAATAAAGGTAAGTTCACCATCCATGTCTCCTTTACAGCTTCCATTGAGTATCGTGCAGTCATACGCGTCAGCAGTTTCCAATAGCTTCACGCCCTTTCCATCACATAGGTCGTCCTTTGATTTCCTCGTTGCATGTATAAATGATGACACATGACCACTTGAAAAATTGTTTTGCGATAACCCTAACCTTGCGTTAAAGTCTCCAGCAAGCAGAAGATCCGGCGAATTTAAAGACTGAAGAACATCGGAGAGCCTGTCGTAGTCGCGCAACCAATGACTGCAGTTTAGATAAATTGGAACGATGCAAAGGGTTTCTCCATTGATGATTACATCAAGTACGTAGATTCCTTCCACCATTCTAAACTTTATTTCAACCATCTTAAGAGATTTCCGATAGCCTAGCAGTTCGCCGCCGCTACCTCTTCCGAACAAACTGGACTTAATTGCTGGGATCCATTTCACTTCATAATCTCTAAAAATGCTACTGAATCTAATTTCTTCCCCGGCTAAAACATGAGTTTCATAAAGCATAAAGACGTCAAAGCTTTTAATATAGTTGAAAAAATTGGAAAAAAATAATTTGTTCTTTAAGCCTGCAACATTATAACTTAATATGTTAAATAACACTATTTCCTGATTTACTTCATTTTTACTATAAACTTCATTTTTATTGTTACATAATTTTGTTTTGTTTAAGTTGTTTTGGCAGACGGCATTATTATTAAAAATTATGGTGAGGCTCCAAAGACGAAGAACTGCTACTTGCGTTTCCACCCGATACATTTCCACCTTCAATGTTTACGTTTCTGACAGTTGCATCTGTCACTGTAGAACTGACGTCCACGATCTGCTGAAGAAGTGACATCCCACATTCACTGTCAAAGCCCTCACATCGGATTTTGTTATTATTATCAATAAAGAATGTTTTATTACTTATTTTAAGTTTATTTCCAATCACAATAGGTTTTGCGTTTTTATTTTTGCTCTCGATGTCCGATTTCAACTTGAACAACGTCTTCCTTCGGTTACGAGAAGGTTCAGTGAAATCTCTGTGAATCGATACCTTGTTGCCTCTTAAAGTAGTTGCGTTGTTTAGCACACGGCGAACGTCTTCTTTCTTCTTTAATTTTACAATTACATTAGAAGTGTTGTTGTGTGACCTCAAAACCCTGACATCCGATATAAGTGATAGATCACTACTTCCCAGAAGTTGCAGACATATGTTTTGGGCTTTGTCCTCTGGCAAGATGTTTGTTTCGACAGGCATGTGCAATACAACGTTGCTCTCAATCGATCTTCTCTCTAACATCTCTACCTTTCGCTCCAAAGATGCGTACGAAGCTTCCATCTCCTGCAATTTGTGACGCAGCAATGTATTGTCGTTTTGTATTGCTTGGAGTTCTACAGAGACTCCCTCGACATCAGCCTTAGTTGCCACATTCTTTAGTCTGTCATCGAGCAAAGATGCCATGGAACCAACTATAAGGGATTTTAGGTCCCCAATTGACATTTTGCCGACCATCGATTGATTGGTAGCAGCGGGCGAAGCCTGCCCTTCCTCCGGTGACGTTTCAAAAATACGACGCTTGCCGCCACTGACATGTGCATTGTTGTTGGACATTTTCGGCGGCGTTCTCCGTATACCCCCAACCATTGCAAATTATGAAGTAGATGCTTAAACTTGAACTGACTCACCAAGAATCGTGAATTGTCCCTTGAGGTAATGAAGCAATTACACTGAGTACCACTGTACTGTCACTTCCTTACCCTTTTCGGTGTACTCACTCGTTTCTAGGATTTTCCACTCCCTGCTTTGAAGTTCCGGGTTAAGGAATTGCAGGTTGCGTTCTATCCTTTCCGCGGGTAGGTACGGTCCTCGAATAAGTATTTTGCCTTTTGGTCTGGTAATGCTAAGAATCTCCTTTCTATCAACAACACGCAGATCGGCATTTGACCAAGGTGCTTTGGTGTTGTTGACGAAGTTCTTCAACCAAACCAACGTTTCTTTATCGTCACTTTGAAGGTGGTTAGCTGTCCAAAGAGTGGAAGCTTATCCTCTACCTTCACGATAGCGTCATTGATACCGTCTAGGATTCTTTGTTCAATGAGTTCCCATTGGTTAGCGGTAAGTCTTCGATTTGGATTACCAAGGTCGATAATTGCGACACGAAGACTTTCCTTCACCTTCTCAGCAAATTTCAATTTTTTGGCCTGCCTACCTACAACCGGGGAGATTGTGTCGTCATGCCTGCCTCTTTTAGAGACTCCAGGTGCGTTCTCAGATTTGGATGTATCCTTGTCTGAGACAGCGCCCGGCGGCCTGGGTTCGGTCGCAGTCGAAGCGAAAGGCAAGCGGCATTTCGCCCCCGCTACGACCAATTCCATGCCAGCTCCTCCAGAGGCACGCTCCCTAGGCTTCAGCTCTAATCTGCTACTAATTCGCAGGACCTTCCTAGAACAGCCAGGCCTCTCCTCAGCCTTGGACGAGTCCTTAACTGAGTTTACGCCCGGTTTTTCGGGTTTTGACCTACCCAAGGCGGAAGGCAAAAGGCATTCCTCCCTTGGTCCAGTCATCTTCCCTATCCCAGTTGGGTTCTGCTTCCTATCCTTCTGGCTGCTGCGCCAAGCACCTACCGTCGATGTCATCGTTTCCCGAGCTCTAGCTAGCTGCGCCGTTTCCTTTTCCGTAAAGGAATTCGGGTCACGGCGTTTAAACTTCGAGGGTTTCGGTGAGTTCTTTACCAACCTTGATGGACCGGCGGGCATTCTCCATTGTCATCCTGCACAAACGGACGAGTTTGGCAGGGATGCCAAAACTAGACCTTGCTCTGTATAGCTCGTCTCTATAAATGCCGTCATAGGCGGTCTTAAAATCGATGAAAAGGTTATGGGTATCGATTTGGACTTCCTGGGTTTTCTCCAAGATCTGCCGCAGTGTGAATATTTGGTCGACGGTAGACTTTCCTGGCCTGAAGCCACACTGATAGGGACCAATCAGGTTGTTGACGAAAGGTTTCAGGCGTTCACACAACACGGCAGATAAGATCTTGTAGGCGATATTAAGAAGACTAATACCCATGTAGATGGCGCAATTCAGAGGGTCTCCTTTCTTGAGGATCGGGCAAAATGCTGAGGTTTCACTTATCAGGCATACTTTCCTCCAACCATATTTTACAGATGAGTTGGTGCATGCTCCTAACCAAGTCATTGCCTGCCGCTTTGAATAGCTCGGCCGTTAGGCCATCTGCTCCAGCGGCTTTGTTGGGCTTAAGCTTAGATATGGCTATCTTCACTTCGTCCAGGTCGGGTGGACGGAATTGTTGGTCTTCATCGTCCAGGTTGAATGGTTCATTCTGCCTGACAGCGGTATTTGGTTCGTCATCGCCATTAAACAGTCTGCAGAAGTAGTTGTTCCATATCCTCAGAATCAACTGCGATTCTGCTATGATGTTCCCTTGTTCGTCCTTGCAGGCTTCGATTTGGGCTCTGTAGCCTTGGCAGGTTCTTTTTACCCTCTGGTAAAACTTATGAACCTTATTCCTGCTATAGCATCTCTCTCTCTGAGAAGCCGGTGTTCGTCTCTTCCTTTCTGCGCGTAGAGCTCACGAGCAGCTCTGGTCCTTTTTTACAGCGCCGCCTTGTATGCCTCTTGTTTCGCTGCATGTGCTTGCCGGCACTCGTCGTCGAACCAGGGGTTTCGTTGTGGTGGTCGAGGAAACCAGAGGCGGCGTCTCTGATGGCTTTTTGGCAATGTTGCCACTGGTCTTCAATGCTTGATGCTGGCTGCGTAGAACCTCTTGAGAGATTGAGAGAGACTCGATCGGAGAAGGATCTGGCGACCTCTTGCGATTTAAGACGTCCGACGTCAAACGACGTCAGTATTTACTTGTCTTGGCGGTGTTCGGGAGATCCGTACAAGTACAGGTACAACAAGGTAGTGTTCCGAGTCAATGTCGGCCCCTCGGAACGTTCGGACATCCATAATACTGGAGGAGTGCCTTGCGTCGATCGCAATGTGGTCAACCTGGTTGACGGTTGATTGATCAGGAGATCTCCATGTGCCCTTATGAATATCGAGATGCGGGAATCGCGTACTTGCTATGACACCATTTCGCCCCGCCGCGAGGTCGATCAGCCTAAATCCGTTATCGGAGGTGGTGTCGTGTAGGCTGTACCTTCCGACGGTACTACCAAAGATGGACTCTCTTCCTATCTTTGCATTAAAATCACCTAGGACAATTTTAATGTCATAGTTAGGGCACTGCTCGTATGTCTTGTCTAAGAGCTCGTAGAACCCATCTTTGGTTCTGCATAACATCCATCCATGAACCATGGGTGTGGCAATATCGCATCTGTGGCCTTGGTGTGTTGAACAGTTCGCATAACGTTCTTTACGATGAGCTGTCCGAGAGACCTAGGACATGTCTTGTTGTATCGAAATCCCTTACGGCAGTTACAATCAAACAGTTCTGTTGCCAAGATTTGGTTGCTGCAACTATTAGCTACCACGCAAACGGCAATTGGGAAACCTTTGTCGTTGCATCGGCTTACTTTCCCTACGACTCTTTAACTCCTCCACCACCAAAGGCTGTTGTTGAGCTCGTAGAGTACTGCAAGTCCAAAAAGATAGGTCTCGTCCTATGTTGCGATGCTAATGCTCAAAACACTGTTTGGGGCAGCAGCAAGTGCAATATACGAGGGGATCGTCTTCTGGACTTCACCTTATCGTCTTATATCACCATCAACAATGTGGGTTGTAGACCCTGTCCAACAGGCATTCCAAGACTATCACAAATTGGAGGGTATCGCCAGATAGCACTCTGTCAGACCACAGATACATCGAATTTCAAATCTACTGTGAAGTTTCACCTTCACAAGAGAGGAGAAATCCGAGAAAAACAAATTGGGCCCGGTTTGAGGAGGAACTTGGCAATTCTGTCAAAGCTCCACCCAAACTTAGATCAATACAGGAGGTGGAGAGTTCTGCTCAGGATCTGAGCGGCGTCATTACCCTGTAGAAAACCGGTACCTTGGTAGAATACCGAACTGCAGTGTATCCGCAAAGAAACCAGGAAGCTCCTAAATCGGTCTTTAAAGACCAACACTGAAAATAATTTTCACCGCCAGCTTGGCCCTGGCCTACATACCTTCTCCTTGGCGTATGGTTAAAGTCGTGTTTATACCGATGTTAGGTAAGACTGACTACACTCTCGCCAAGAGCTTCAGACCCATAAGTCTGTCCTCCTTCTTGCTGAAAAGCTTGGAGAGACTGGTTGAGCTGCATGTGCGAAATGTTGCTCTTCGATCGCATCCTCTTTCAGCGATGCAACATGGTGGTTTTGAAGAACTTGTGCGAGAATTATGCTTTGACTCCTGTCTTATGGATATGCCCTCTGACGCAATGACACCAGAAATCCTACTGCGACAAAACTACCAAGTCAACTTTCCTCAGGCGACGGAATAGCTTCGGCCAGACTCTGAGCCAGGAAAAGAATGCCATCGTATATTCACGGACGGCTCCAGGACCGAACAAGGATCTGGTTCTGGGGTCTTTGTGGAAAGCGAGAACATTAGACTATGTGACTATGCTTCTGTCTTCCAAGCGGAGATTTTCGCTATCCATATGGCCATGCGCTATATTGTGACAAACAGGTGGAGGGCTAGAAGCATATGCGTTTGCAGCGATAGCCAAGCTGCATTAAAAGCACTGCTCAACCCTCTTACCTCGTCTAAATTAGTGCTTGAACTCAAGCTATCTCTGAACCTAGTCGGTAGGCTAAACACAGTGAATCTTGTTTGGGTCCCAGGTCACACTGGCATCCATGGAAATGAGATCGCTGATGAGCTTGCCAGGCTGGGATCAGAAGAAGCTCTCTCAGGACTGAGCCGGCGTTGGGTCTGTCCGCATCTGCAGTTAGGTCATCCATTGATACTTGGGTTTCTCGTGAGCGTCGGTGGCGTGTCTGTGCGGGGTTTAGACAGGCCAAACGACTACGTCCGGACATCTGTAAAAGGTCTGACTGCAGACTGCTTGTGGGTGTCCTTTCGGGCCACCAAGCTTTTGCCAAACATTTGAATGTGTTGGGCTTGAGCGACACCACCATCTGTCCTGCGTGTGGAGAGGACGACGATACCGCGGAACACTTCCTCTGTAATTGTCCTGCCTTTGCTCGCAACAGGTGGCGGATCTTTGGGGCTGATGTGGTGAGTGCCGAACATCTAAGCTCTTCATCACTGAAGCTCCTTCTAATCTTTCTTCGAAAGACGGGCAAACTAAGTACAGTAATGTAAGGTGTCCGTTTTGGCAGTACAATGGACCAGTAGTTGTGTGTGAGTGCTCCATCGGATAGTAACAATCTCCGACAAAAAAAAAAAAAAAAAACCATCTTTGGTGTAGTCGTCTTTCTCCTCCGTGGGCGCATGGGCGCATATAAGGCTAATGTTGGCGAATTTAGCCTTGATGCGGATTGTCGCGAGGCACTCGTTCACACAGCTGAGACTTAAGACTTCTTGCCTAAGTCTGCCGCCAACGACGAATTCACATCAAAATAAGCGCTGTTTTTGTTGCCGATAGCAGTCGCCATAATAGATATCGCATTTTTTCATCTTCTTCTTGTCCGGTCCATCCCATCGCACTTCTTGGATGGCGGTTAGGTCTGCTGTATAGTAGTTCAGGGCCTCCGCTAACTGTTCGGCTGCACGCGGTTTGTTAAGGGACCTAACATTCCACGTGCAGATCCGAAATTCGTTGTCCTTTGTTCGTTTGCCTGGTTCGTCAACAGTAAAATCATCCGTATCCGAGGCTTGTTGTCGTTCCGGAACTTTTTTTGTTTTCCGTAGTCGGGCAGTTACCCCGGCGTTTGTTGGACCCCTTGGACGAAAGGGGCCGGATTCCTCCGGTGTCAGAAACCCACTTCGGGGATGTGAGAGATGTGAGTAAGGTATCTGTAATCCTGAATGTTGACGACACCGTTGATTCAGTGTATTGAATTCATCCGCCGAACGTCCTCTTATGTAAGACTTCTGAGACTCGTTCAGTCAGTCTTTCCGACAGAGCATTATAGTGTTGCTATTTTCTTCGTGTTCAACATTCGCGCTTATAAGTTCAGCAAGTCACTCCCGGATGGGCAGACCTGTACCCAGTGGTTACCACTCGGAGGTAAAATAAGCACAGTTGATATGTATGTATGAAAAGTTACAACAGCTGGGCACCGCCAGGTTGATGCCAATCAGCGTCTACCCGATTCATACACACTCAACCACCTGGAAATCATTACGGAAAATAACTGCATACCCAATCTCATCCAGAACAGAGAAGCAACATGCGAAATTATCGAACAACAGGAACAACAACGCATTTTACAACCCGAAGTACATTTTATCGTACTGATAGACATCCCGACAACTGAACTCAAGACGACATGTGGACTTCAGACAAAGCCCGTATCAGGAACACTACTTATACACTACGAAGAATGCAAAGTATCCATTAACAACGTAGCATATACCAGCAAATCCCACGTCTTCTGGGGCGAAGTCCAAATTATTCCATCATCATTTAATCCGGTCAAAGCAGTAAAAGTCATCAAGGAACTCAACCTACAAAAACTAGAAACTTACCATTTTGAGAACAAGGAAAACATACGAAACGGCAACAAAACATCTTCTCTGTGTCCATATTACTAATCACCGTAATCATCATAATCAAAAAATGCATTTATTGGAAGCACCATTACATGTCAATAAGAAACAGTCCAGGAATACAAGCCCAGGAACTTCAACCCCGACGCCCAGACCACAATCCAAGTGGGGAGGAGTTACGTGTTCCCATTAGCTTATCCATAAGCTCATAATAATTATGTTATCATTGTAACTAAACTCTTTTAATTATTCCCAATGTAATCAAATACAAGACCCTTTCGGTCCCACGCTGCACAATACAATAGATATAATAAAATGCAATGTAAACTTAATCCAGTTGTTCAGTCTGATAAATAAAAGTGCAGGTGTAAAACCTACGAAGAAACGGTAGCAAATTGTTATTTTTTTCAAATCCACGGACATCTCTACCATATCTCGCGCTCTTCTTCTATAACAAGTGAGTTGGTAGGTATAATGTTTTACATAAAAAATAAAAAATGGTTTGGAAAATGTTAAAAAGCGCTTATTTTTATTTGCAGAATTTTGTACAGCCGAATTTTGAAGGGAAATTTTTGAAAACAGAATTTTGAAAAAAAAAAAAAAAAATTTTGACCTCGCCAGAATTTCGACCCCATACCACAAGAAAAAGCAATCTTTTCCAGTTTTCAAAGCACTTTGGCGAATCTAGATATACCAATACAAGTGCGTTTCAGTTTGACAACTGCTCCAGTTTGTTTACATTTTTAGTGAATTTTTTCTCCAGAAAAGAAAGGCATTGCATCGGGTGAATCAATTTTTTAAATTATTTATGTATAAATATTTAGAAACCAATCGGGACAGATATTTCTAATGTTTTAATGCAAAATTTAGCTAGTGAATGGAAATCGCTTAGAAAAGTGTCTAAGACTACACGTATTCAAATCGCACGAATATCAAAACAAAAAAGAGCAAGTGAAGTTTTTATGTTCGATTAGCCACACGAAATCTGGAATCTGAGAGCAAATCTGAAGAAGCCCAATCGAATACCACATTAGTGTTTATTGGTACCGTTTCACAAATGCTGTACATTTGTACTAAAGCCGACCTCCAACTAATTGTCAACATTAGTGATTGATTATTAGTAAGGCCGGATGTCTCTTATTTCTTTTTTATTATGCTACTTAATTCGAATCCGTATGTAAAAGTACGTAGTACTTTGTTGCCAAACAAATGAATTAACAAATAAAGTACACAAGAAGACCAACAGAGAATACAACAATCGGATGGAAAATCGCACTTTTCATCGCCTTAAACTTCACGTTCACAACAGAGCACGTATCGTGTTGTGTGTTACCCTGCGGCTGACTTAGATTAGATTAGATTAAAGGCGGAAGAGCCAACGAGGGGCTCTGGCACTGCGGCTACTTAGAGGAGCCTATTGTGCCTTCGCTTATAGTTCCTAGAGCCATCTTTTTACTCCAGAGGCAGTCAGGAAGACAAGTATCTTCTCTGGGTGTATGTCAGCAAGGGATGCTGGATTAACGAATTCATCCCCTAGGATGTCTTTCCTAAGACGATGAAGAGGCGGACAGTCAGTGAGTATGCTGAGAGAGGACACGTCACTCTGAAGACAGAGTCTGCAGATTGGATCCGGTGAGACACCAATGCGGTGAAGGTGTTTTTTCACTAGACCTTGGCCACTTATTATTCCTGTTGGGATTCTCAGGCTGTTTTTGTCCAGATTAATTAGAAACTGTGATTTACTGGGGGAATATTTAGGGAAACATTTTTTGGTGCAATTCTGCCCAGCTGTGTTTTGCCAGATCTCGTTTGATTCGGTATGAGCTAGGATCCTAGTATAGTTCCTGAAGAGGTTTTTGCTGACTCCGCAAAAGGGTTCAGGTCCGATAAGTGGAGAGGATGCTCCTATTTTAGCCAGCGAGTCGGCTGATTCGTTGCCCTCAAATCCTCTATGGGCTGGGATCCAGTGGAGGATGACTACACTAGTCGGTATAATTATTTGACACACCATTCCCTTTAATTGTTTTTTATTTATTTCCGATTCTATGCAAGGAAACGAATTGAAACAAATTATTATATAGTAAGGCATATTATATTTTATTCAAAAATGAAAACCTTAAATATTTTAAATGTGTTTCGTTTGTTTTTTCTAATTAAATCTAAATATATGACAATTCCGTATGTGGCACAAGTATTTTGACATGGCTTTGTTTCTTATATAAATAAGAATAGGTTGTTTTAAACTCAATATTAACTTTAAACTTAATAAAAAATATAAGTTAATGATCATTATCACCAGCAACCACTAACCAGCCATCCACAGCACCGACCATTCACCCCAACGTTTTTTCCCCGCTCGTCAGCACATCCATTCACCAACCATTCACCTCAACGCTTTTCCCGTGATCATCCGCTCAAACCGAAAAACCAGCCATAGCACCGAACGTTCACCTCAACGCTTTTTCTCGCCTCGTCAACACACCCGCTCCGGCGACAATTATTACTGATACTGACCTAGCTTAAGTTTATCTTTGAAATGTTAGGCAGGTGTAAGTAATGAAAAAATAAAGCAGTTCTTTTCCGAACATCGAAGTGGAAAGTTCTTTTATTGGCGCCCAACGTATTTTTCTAAGGCAACGCGAGTGTGGTTCCGAAAATTCTTATAAAAGAATAATAGACCCGTCTACTACGACTCGTTGTCTTGGCCTAGACTCACGATCCCATAAAGGAAAAGAAACCACGCAAGGATACCTATACCTATATCAAAAACAAATTAATTTAAAATTGGAATATACGTGACCAACATTGTGACTGTAACTTTATAATCGAAAGTGAAATTCCTAAATCAAATTTGTGAAAATTCTAGCTACTATAGCATAACGACATGAGGATTATTTTCATGTAAGTGGAGTGTTCTGACTTGTCGTTTTATATATAAATATTTTTTTAAGAAAACATTTAACTTTCCTGGCATAACCGATTGAATTAAATAAAAATGGACGCACAAACGTTGCAAGCAGTCGTTACTGCTGCAGTACAAGCTGCTATAGAGCATACTAGGAGTACTTTTGAGGGACAAGTTACCGAACTAAGAAACCGACTTCAGGAATTAGAAACCCCAGAAATGGTAAAGGAATACAAACCCGTAACAATTGATCCAGAAAAAATATGTAATGAATCTCTAGACTTAGTGAAATCCCTACCCGAGTTTGATGGAAATCAAGCGCGTTATGTTTCGTGGCGGCAAGCTGCATTTGCTGCTCATAAATTATTCCAGGGTCATGAAGGAAGTTCTGCTGATCTTGTTTTATCCTCATTTAACACCGTCCTTAATTTTAATGCTATTATTGCACGTCTGGACTTTACATACGCTGATAAGCGCCCAGCTTATCTCATCGAGCAAGAGATGTCTACTCTAAGGCAAGTCAGGATGTCAATTACGCATTTTTACGATCAGGTTGAACAGAAGCTGACACTAATTATTAATAAGACTATTATGCTCAATGAGGGAAAAGCTACACTCATCGAATCACTTAGTCAGAAATATAGGCAGGATGCTCTCAGAGTGTTTATCTCAGGTCTAAACAGGCCAATGTGTGACATTCTGTTTTCAAGTAAGCCTAGCGATATGCCCAGCGCTTTAGCACTCGCCCAGGAATTAGAAGCTAATCAGGCGCGTTATGCGTTTGCTAATTCCTTATCTAGTCGAAATGACTATCCGAATCAAAAGCGGAACCACAATGTTCCACATAATTCCCCTCATTATAAACAAACTCAGCATATTCAACGTAGTCCAGTACGGATGCCCATGGAGGTTGATCCGTCAACTTCGCACTTTAGACAACAGACGAATTTTCAGAATAGACCACCCGTCCCCAATTCCCAGCCAAGAATCTCGGTGACAGATAACCAAACTATATCACCCAAAAGATATCGTGAATCAGACCGACAACCAATAGCTAAAATACAGAGAGTTAATCATCTAAGCCAGCAGGAACATCCAATAGTTTATGAATATAACTGCGATCAAGTTGATGACCATTACTACGAACAATACGACAATAATGATAACGAAAATTACGAACAACCGCATTACAGCACATACAACGACAATGACGTATCAGATGAGGTAAATTTTTTAGGGGTAAATCCCTCCTGCCATATGTAAGCCGGACACTAGGAGGGAAAGAAATAAAATTACTAATTGATACCGGTGCTGCAAAAAACTATATAAAGCAACTCGATAACTTAAAGGGCGTAAAGCCAATAGAGGAACCATTTTATATCAAATCTATTCATGGAACCAACCAAGTTGTATCCAATTGCTGGATTAATATTTTTTAACAAAAACGTTTGTTTTTTTATTCTGCCTGGTCTCGATACCTTCGACGGAATCATTGGATTTGATTTCCTAAAAGAAATCAAAGCCCAACTTGATTTAAGGAGTTATTATACTTTTACTGTAAGCAGATAAATCATATTTCGTACGACTTTGCCACAGTACCCGCAGATGTAAGAGAACAACTCTCATCAATGTTGACTTACCAATCAAAAGTATTTGCAGACCCAAACGAATCCTTGCCATATAATACTAACATCGTGGCCACTATTAGAACAAGCGATAGTGAGCCCATTTATTCAAAAGCGTATCCTTACCCAATTGCTGCTACTGAGTTTGTAAATAAAGAATTTTGTGGTCTTCTTAAGGAAGGCATTATAAGACCTTCTCGGTCACCATATAACAGTCCAATTTGGGTTGTTGACAAGAAGGGTACTGATGATAAAGGAAACCGCAAGATGCGATTGGTTGTGGACTTTAGGAAATTGAATGAAAAAACTATTAGTGATAAGTATCCAATTCCAGACACAACGGTTATTCTGGCAAATCTAGGCAAATCTTCTTTTTTCACAACATTGGACCTTAAATCTGGGTTTCATCAGATTAAATTAGCAGAACGAGATAGGGAAAAAACTGCGTTTTCCATTAATAATGGAAAATGAGTTCTGCAGACTTCCCTTTGGCCTAAAAAATGCTCCCAGCATATTTCAGAGAGCAATAGACAACGTTTTAAGAACGGAAATCGGGAAAATTTGCCATGTCTATATCGATGATGTCATAATCTTCTCTGAGACAAAGGAACAACACATTGAGCATATAAACCATATCCTAAAAAAGCTTTACGAGGCCAACATGCGAGTCTCCTCTGAAAAGTCCAAGTTCTTCAGGCAGGAAGTCGAATTCTTAGGATTTATAGTATCAAATAAGGGTATTAAGACCTGCCCAAATAAAGTGAACGATATTGTCAACTATGAAGTTCCTAAAACACTCCGAAGACTACGTTCTTTTCTGGGACTCTCTGGTTATTACCGAAGATTCGTTAAAGACTATTCCCAAATTATGAAACCTCTTACGAAACATCTACGTTGTGAAAACGGTAATGTAGGTACCAACAAATCAAAGAATGTGAACATAGAATTGGATGAGGAAGCTCTCATAGCATTTGATAAGATTAAACGAATATTAGTCTCTGAGGACGTACTTCTCCTTTACCGAGATTTCAATAAACCGTTTGATTTAACTACTGACGCTTCTTCACACGCACTAGGAGCCGTGCTGTCACAAAACGGTAGGCCAATTACAATGATATCAAGAACTTTATCCTCAACGGAAGAACATTACGCCACTAATGAACGAGAACTATTGGCCATAGTTTGGTCACTGCAGAAACTTCGCAACTATTTATATGGTGTCAAGCATTTAAACATTTATACGGATCATCAACCCTTGACTTTCGCTGTATCTGACAAAAGTTCAAATGCGAAAATTAAGAGGTGGAAAGCATTTGTAGCGGAATTTTCTCCAAATTTTTTTACAAGCCAGGAAAGGAGAATTTTGTTGCAGATGCACTATCCAGACAGCATATTAACGCCTTGGAGCAGCAAGAATCTCCTAGCTCCATAACGGCACATAGTGTAGAATCTCTGTCTGCAACCATAAACAGTGTCTCAAATCCAGTAAATTGCTTTAAAAATCAGCTTAGTCTCAATCAAAGTACAGAAACGTCTAAGATAACTAAAATAATTTTTAGAGCAAAGATCAGACACACAATTTCGTTTTGCAACTATAAAGACCTTTTCCAAATTCTTAGAGAAAGTATAAATCCTGATGTGGTGAACGCAATTTACTGTGACTTACCCATCCTTGCACAAATTCAAAATGATTTGATCAAAGAATATCCCTCAGTTAAATTCCTGCACACTCCCAAACTCGTCACCGATATCTTTAATAAAAGCGACCAAGAAGAAATTGCTATCACTGAGCATAACAGAGCTCATCGTTCTGTACGTGAAAATATGAAGCAAATGCTTAATGATTATTATTTCCCAGACATTATGTGTTTATGTGTTTATTTATTTAGATCTACGACAAAAAAGTTATCAACAGATCTTGAAAGAAAGAAAAAAGAAATAAAGTACAATAATAGTTAACTTAATGCTAACAATGTGAGTTCCTTAAATTTAGATCTAGGTAATGCAATGTCAAGATGATCATATACAAGATTAAACAATCTACAACTAAAAGTAACAGGCTCATTGGCCCCATATAGAGTGGAGTGATGAACTTCTAATAACAAAGTTCTGAATCTAAGAACCCTTTGGGGGGCGTAAATACAAATTAGGGAAAGTAAGTTATTACAGTCAATAGAAGAGCAGAGTAAATCTCTAACAAACATTACACAATGCAATTTACGGCGAACTTCGAGGGTATCAAAACCCAACAGCAAACATTTAGAGCGGTAAGAATAGTGAACGTTGACATTTAGAAAAAAACGACGTAGAGCATAACGCAAAAAGTTTTTTTGAACTTTTTCTATCCTATTGATATTTTTCAGAGAAAAAGGGTTCCAAACAACAGTACAATATTCTAGACATGGACGAACCATGCTTATATAAATAGCCTTGAGAGTATAAGGATCCTTGAAATCAGATGAATTTCTTTTCAGAAATCCTAGAGCCGAGTTAGCTTTTGACATTAATTTGTTGACATGGGGATCAAAGGTGAGTTTACTATCAAAAACAACACCAAGATCCTTAAATTCCACTACAACATTTATTGTTTGGTCTCCAAGACGATAAGCGGGAGTTAGCGTATTATGTATTCTGTTATACGACATGGTGGCACATTTGTCCATATTAAGATGCAAATCGTTCAGCTTACACCATTCAAAAAAATAATCCAAATCTCTCTGGAACAGAAGACAATCCCTGAAATTAGAGATAGTCGTATAAAACTTTATATCATCCGCATACAAAAGACAATGACAGAAATTGAGAATTCTCGGCAAATCATTAATAAAAATGAGAAAAAGGATTGGCCCAAGATGACTTCCTTCCGGGACACCAGATACAACGTTAATTTCAAAAGAAACTAATTGCCCTATTGAAACGAGTTGTTTCCTATCAAACAGATATGACTTAAACCATGAAAGTAATGGGCCGAAAAATCCATAACACTCAAGCTTTTTAGAAGGATATGCAGGTTAATTCTACTAAAGGCTTTCACGAAATCCGTATAAACTACATGCACTTGCTTGTGATGCTCAATGGAACTTAGGCAATAATTGGTAAACTGAACCAGGTTAGAACAAGTCGAACGACCCTTCCAAAATCCATGCTGAGAATCACTTATAAAGCTACTTAAAATGAATACCATCCGATCTTTCACTAGGCGGTCCAAAAGTTTAGGTATAAAAGACATTTTAGAGACTGGTCTATAATTTGAAATTTGGTCTTTTTTACCACTCTTATAAATTGGAGTTATAAGCGAGAATTTCCAGCTTTCAATAAATATCCCACTAGCCAATGACTGATTGAAAATATGTAGCAGGGGGTAGCTGAGAGAAACAGCACAAGATTTTAAAACAATCGGGTAAAAACCCAAGAAATCTGGAATTTTGCTGTCCTTCAAATCCTGTAATGCCAACAATAATTCCGATCTAGTAAGTACCAGAGAACTAGAGGCAGTAAAATCGTGTAATGAACCAAAATAATCTTCATTGAAGGGAATGAGGCAGGAGGAATCATAAATATTTTGAAAAAACGACGCGAACATATTCAAAATATCTTTGGGATTACTGGATGATTTGCCTTGAAAATTCATGGTTGATGGAAAACCGATACTAGCACGTTTGGAATTTATGTACGCCCAAAAACACTTTGGGTTGGACTTTAGATTCCTTTCCAAGCGTTGAATGTAATTGTTCGAGAGGAACCTAGAAAGAAAAATAAATTCTTTCCTCAGCCGAGCAAATAATTCATAGTCCGGTAGAGATTTACTCCTTTTGAAGCTTATATGAGCTCTGTTTTTTGCATTTTTAAGATTGAGTAAACGCTGGTTATACCAAGGTGGATGGGAATTTACTCGTTTCCGCACTCTAGGCACCAAATTATTTAAAACATTAAAAAAAATTATAGAGAAAGCGTTAAAGTTTTCTGCCACTGTGTTATACCGAAGTTCATCACCCCAGTTCACTGTCTCAAACTGATCACTCATCAATTTCAGGTTGTAACTATTAAATTTAAAAATAAATTTACTCGAATTGCTAAACAATATTTGATTATTATAAACGTAAGATTTGATTAAAATATTAATAGCGTTATGTGACAAAGAATTTCTTAACAAAGGTAAGCAAGGAAGAAACTTAGGGAAGAAACTTAGGGAAATTTATTCTTAGGGAAATTTATTCCAATTGTAAGATCTGTCGCGAAGCGAAATACCAAAGACATCCGCTTAAGGCCCAAATAGGCAGAACACCCATACCGAACCAACCCGGTGAACTCCTTCATATTGACATCTACTCAACAGATAGGAAGCACTTTCTTACTTGCTTGGACAAATTTTCAAAATTTGCGATGGTAATACCAATAAGATCTCGAGCAATAATCGATATTAAAGAACCTCTTTTGGAAATGATGAATATTTTTAAAAACACTAAAACCATAATATGCGATAACGAAAGATCGCTTAACTCCGAGACCATTAAGTCGTTACTCCGAAATCATTTTACCATTAGCATTTTTACAACACCCCCTTTCCACAGCACAACAAATAGACAGGTAGAAAGATTTCACAGCACATTATCAGAAATAGCTAGATGTACCAAGTTAGAGCAAAATATAGATGGTACCGCCGAGTTAATTCTTATCGCGACTGCTAAATATAATAGGACGATACATTCGGTTACAAACCAAAGACCAATTGTCATAATCCACTCAATGCCCCCTGATTTACGAAACGAAATAAAAAAACAAATAAAAAAACGAATTCAGCAGACCCAACAATCAGACCTATATTCAATATATTCGCGGTAGGGGGGGGATACTCCAAAGATTTGAAAAAAAATATTTCGTGATTTTAGTAGCCCCGTTATTCAAGTGTTTTACTGTAAAATTTCATTTGGCTGTGATTATAAGTTTGCTTTGTATTTTGCGTTGAACGAAGGTGAAATGGCTGGTGTCGCGATGATCACTAAAATTGAGAACCACGCTGTGATAAAATTTCTTACTAAACAAGGAAAAAGTAAAAAAAATATTCACGAAGAGATGGTGGCTGTTTTTCGAGATTCTGCACCTTCGTTATCAACTGTTCAAAAGTGGTCAGGTTTATTTCAAAGTGGCAGGGAGAGCTGCCCACTAACTGGCTGCACCGGAGAAAACATTACACAAGTCGAGAAACTTGTACTTGAGGATGCCCTCGCAAAGGTTAAAACGAAAGCTGCGAAGATTAACCTTTCTATTGGTACCATA
Organism: Cheilosia vernalis; assembly: GCA_949126925.1. Lineage (NCBI taxonomy): Eukaryota > Metazoa > Arthropoda > Insecta > Diptera > Syrphidae > Cheilosia > Cheilosia vernalis. The sequence continues at coordinate 4,071,289 of OX421363.1, forward strand.
CACACCATTCTTCATGACCGTCTAAATCTTTAAAAAGTCAGTGCAAGATGTGTGCCTCGAATGCTCACTTCGCTCACAATGCTCCGGTGCACACATCACGGATTTCTAAGGCTGTTGTACGGGATTGTGGTTTCGAAAAAATTCAACATCCAGCCTATGGTCCGGACCTTGGCCCTAGTGATTAATTTTTGTTCCCAGATTTAAAAAAAATCTTCGTGGTAAGCGATTTACCGATGATGAGGAGCTCAAAACTGCAATAAATGAACATTTTGGAGAGAAAGATGAAAACTATTTTTTTGAGGGTATAGAAAAGTTAATCTCAAGATGTAATAAATGCATTAATGTAAGAGAAGATTATATTGAAAAATAAAAATATTTTTAATTTAATTCATGTTTTCCTTCATGTCGATACCGCGAATATATTGAACTCCCCTCGTAAGTTATCACAATAGGAAAAGACAGACACGAATATTTAAACTCGGCGACAAGGTTTTTGTTCGAACCAATAAGCGAATAGGGAATAAGTTCACAAAACTCTTTGTAGAAAAAATCGTACAAAGAGATTTAGGAACTGTAGTACTTGACAATAGGCAAGTACATAAAGATAATTTAAGATAAATTTTTTTTCTCTTTCGAAGGGCCCTACTTTTGATTTTTCTACGGAACGCACATACCAGACTCTTGAACTATTCGCAAGCCCATTACATTCCTATCCCCGATGGAAGAGTCGCTATATACACCGATAACGACTATATTACGCATTGCACTAACCTAACAGACTACGAAATTATGACCTACCAAACTCTGAAGTTTGTCCCATTGTTTACGAAGATAGACGAAAAAAAGGCAATTCAAGTCGACGTGGAACAGATACTGCATCTTTTGAGTACTCTCCGAATTCACCACCGATATGCTCGTAGCATTAACTTTCTAGGCACGGCCTTGAAATACGTGGCGGGTACCCCTGATTTTGACGATTTTAATGAGGTAAAAACCAAAGAGGAAGCTCTTGTCGAAGCGAATGAACGACAAATTGTCGTAAATACTGTATTGCAGACTAAAATCAATCAGCTAACACAAACACTCAACAAACTATTAGACGCCAACAAAGAAATCGAAACCGAGACAGGACACTTATTTGAATTAATTCTCAGCAGAAATAAAGCGATTATTACCGACTTAGATAATATAATCTACTCCGTTATGCTGTTAAAGATGAATGTTATAAACCCCATAATACTAGATGATAGGGAAATAGAATTCATAATTAGAGCAGAGCACTTCACAAATGTTAGTACTAGCCAAATTTTAAGTAATTCTAAGTTAAAAATTATGCAAAATAACGACCTAATTGTGTTTTTATTAAAATACCCCAAAATTGCACTTACTTGTAATAACATAAGATTATTCCCAGTAGTGCAAGACAACAAAATTGTAGTTTTAGAAACCTACGAAATTGCACTATGCGGAGCCCTCTATAAGCCTCTAAGAAACTGTAAGAAAGCAACATCGCTGACATTTTGTGAATTGAGCCCTGATTACACGTGTGTGCAACAGTTGATGAACAACAATACAGCTTTATTTTATTTATTTATTTATTTATTTATTTATTTATTTATTATCTACAGCATAGCTTACAGATTACAAAAAAAGAGAAAAAGATTAAATACGTACTAAAAATACTTAAATACAACAATTCATTTATGTACATGAGAAAATAAGAAACACGATAACAGAGCTTAGTTACTTAACAAAGCAAACAAGATGTTTTTAAAGCGGTCTCTAGAACAGTGAAAATCTATGTGTCCACTTACATCATTAAAAGCCGCAAGAGCTCTTGATATTGGTTCGTTACAACCATAGTTTGTTCTATGTCTAGGTTGAAAAAAAACATTACGAGACCTTAGACGCCTTTCTGGTGCATAAAAAAGCATTCTAGATAACAGGGCAGGGCTTTTTATGTGGTAACACACAACATCTCTAACGAATATAATATCATGAGCATACCTTCTTACATTAATTTTCAATATACCGAGTAATTTGCATCGCGCACTATAGGATGGTTCAAAGTTCCAGCGCATTTTAAAGAATATAAATTTGGTAAAACGCCTCTGGACTCTCTCAATACGGTCTGAGTGACTTTCATAAATGGGATTCCATATAATATCGGCATATTCAAGGATCGATCTAACCAGGGATATGAATAAAGATAACAGAGTATGTGGATCAGTAAAATCTCTCGAGTTCCTTTTAATAAAGCCAACAAGTGAGTTAGCCTTAGCGATAATGTATTCAACATGAGGAACGTAGGTTAGCTTAGTATCAATAATGACACCAAGATCCTTGATTTGACTAACTCTATTTAAGCACGTCATTTCAAGATAATAGTCGTGTGAATAATACGTCTGAGATCTTGAGAAGGAAATAGCCACACACTTTTGTTTGTTTAACATTAAGCAATTTAGTGTGCACCAGTTTTGAAGACTATTAAGGTCGGACTGAATCTTTCTACAATCTTCTGAGCATTTTATCTTTAAAAATAGTTTTAGATCATCTGCATACAATAAGCATTGGCTGAATTGTATGCACTGAAGAATATCGTCAATAAAAATTATGAAAAGTAGAGGGCCCAAATGACTCCCTTGTGGGACTCCAGAGATGCAAGAAATTGATCTGGAATAACAGCCATCCAGGTATACCTTTTGGACCATACCAACTAAAAATGAACAAATCCACAAAAGCATAGCTGAGTGAAAACCAAACTGTTCGAGTTTACTTAATAAGACATCATGATTCACGGAATCAAAGGCTTTACTGAAGTCAGTGTATATTGCATCAACCTGGGATCCGCTTTCAACTGCATTTATTATATAAGAGGTAAAATGAACTAAATTAGATGACGTCGAGCGACCTGAGACGAAACCGTGTTGAAACTCAGATAAATGTTCTTTTATATGGAATTCTAATTTGTTCTTAACAATGCTTTCAAAAAGCTTTGGTATAGCAGATTGTTTGCATATTCCACGGTAATTTTCAACATTGTTCCTAGATCCAGATTTGAAAATAGGAATAAGATATGACGTTTTCCAATCATTGAGAAAAGTTCCAGAAGAAAGAGATGCATTAAAAATCGTATGCAGAGGCTTACACAATGATTCACAACAATTTTTTAATACAATTGCGGGAATACCATCCACTCCCGGCTTAGAATTCGGCTTGATGCTACGCGCTGCCAACAGAATATCATTGATATCTAGAACTAGAAGACCAAAATCAATTTTTGATCTGGAATTAAAATTGAAACTCGTTGGTGCATTACAATTTGAATAAATGGTTTCGAAAAATTTCGCAAATAACTCAACTGAACCTTGAGCATCATTGGAGATAGCATCCTTATAAGTCATTTTTTTGGGAAAACCAGTATTGGTCCTTTTATGATTTATAAATGACCAAAAATATTTAGAGTCACTTTTTAACTTGTTTTCTACACTATATAAATAGTTATTATAAAGAAATTTACTCAAAACATTAAACCGACTACGTAGCTTACAAAACATTTCTTTATCACTTTCGATTCCTGAAATTTTAAATCTTTTGTGAGCCTTGTTTCTCAAGTTTTTTAAATGTGTAAGGCGCCTATTATACCATGGGGGTTTCGAAGTGCTTTTCCTCATTGAACATGGAACAAACATAGAGAAGCTAGATTTTAAGATAAAATTAAAGCGACTATACATTTCACTTAGACATAGATTTTCAAATTCACGATCCCAATTAAACGAATTCAAATGCAAATTCATACCAGTAAAGTTACATTTAAGAAAGTTAAAGGGTCTTTCTGTAATCGAGTTCCTCTTATTATAATTATACATTACAATTTCAATACAAATTTGCTCATGATAAGTAGAATTATTTAAAAGAGAAAATGGTGCTTCAAGAACGTTACATTTAAAGTCATAAATATTAACAAATACAAGATCAAGAGCTCTATTTTGGGAATTCGTTATTGTATTAACTTGACATAAATTAAGCGAAAACAAACAATCAATAACAGCCAATTCATAGTCTTTAACCACATTATGTGGAATAAGCATTTTATCGTCATCAGACCAGGACCATACAACATCACCAATATTAAAATCACCGAGAGCACATATATACTTTGAATTTGAACAATGATTATTTATAAATTCAATATTTTCAATGCATTTTTCATAAATAGCAAGTTTACTCTGTGATGGTATGTAATTAACAATAAAGAAAATAAAATCGTTAGTACCTAGAACATTAACAGAAACACAGATCTGTTCGACATCTAAAATCGGCAAAACTATCTCATCTGAAGAAAATGTTGACCGGACCGGAATCAGCACACCTCCACCACGTTCCTCAACCGATTTACAGCGATCACGGCGAAATACATTGTATAAATTGCTTTCGAAGATTTCAGATGACAGAATATTTTTATAAAGCCAGGTTTCCGTGATTATTATTACATCATAATCTGTGTGACTTGAAGCCATAAATAAATCCAGAGTTTTCGTTCTACATCCACTGGCATTATGATAAAATATTTTAATAGGATGAGTATCCTCAATGTTTTGGGCCAGTTGGTGGTCATAGGGTGGCTTAAACACTTCCTTAGCAATAGCACGATTTAGTTTTTTGGATTGTGGATGAAAGATCGAATTTTCACCCCATTGGGCCAAAAACTCGCATCATAAACACTGCTTGTAAAATTAGCAGGAACACCAATTTTAAAATTCACAAATTTTAGACTTTGGCTAGTTTCATTCGCTTTTAACAATTTAAAGCACGAAAAGCCCGTATGATTTGTCCGCAATTTATTGGAGATATAAGCAGTAATACTGTCCGTAGATGTATCGGGGTGGAAACTTGATATATGAAACCACTTCAATTTTCGGACGACATGGAGATTAGAAACATTCTCGCTGGTACCGACGATTGTCTCCGTCCCTGCGTTGTATCTTATGGGAACTTTCTGCACAGTTTCACCAACAGCAGAACTAACTCCGGCAGCAGTCGTTTCAGGAACAGCGCCAACAACAACAGCGTTAGTATTTTCATTATTCGCAAAAAAAGGAACTACATCAGCTGCAACATTCAAGCAATCCGCACCAGCAACATTATCAGCGGAGTTAAACTCACGAACAGAGACAGCAACATTGGTATCCAATAGACAATCAGCAAATTTAGCATCATCAACAGCATTTGCAGCATCAGAAACAACGCCCACATTCGAGACAACGTCCAAATCTGAAACAACATCCACAATAACGATTTTTTCTGCAACTACACTAGAAGCTAACCTAAAAGTAGAGTGTTTGTTTTGACTCGCTGGAATATAGTCTGTGCCAGCAGACGGAGCGGGCGAGACAACAACAACATCAGCGGGGGCAGCCACGAGAGCATTGGCCGAACAACTGTTAGCGCATTCCATTTTATTCATTTTCTTACTCTGCTTAACAGAGAAAGAATTGGTTGCATTTGCTGCGGCAACAGTTATTGATGAGATCGTCGACTTAGTGTTATTGTTTTTTTTTGGTTTCATAGTTGAAGGAGAGTCTTTATTATGACGCGATGATGTACTGCGAAGTAAGGGCGAGGGGGAAGGAAATTTATCTCTAAGAGGTTTGTTAGGTACATTGTTTATAGCTTTTGCTTGAGACCGAGTAACTCTTTGAGAGACGTTCGAAGTAGATGAGACGAAAGAGAGACACTTTTCAAATTCACTTTCGTTACATATTTTCAACAATTCTTTAACTTTTACTAAGCATGATAGCAGTATGTTCAAGTCGCAAGTATTACATTTCCAAAATATGTTCGCATTTGTCTTTATTAAATTAAATTGACTATCAAGAACATCGGAGCAGTGAACGTGTAAAACCGAGTGTAAGACATCAACAGCCTATCAAATCGATCCTGTCAATGTCGTCGAGGATGGTCTCATCATTATCAATAACATAATTGCCGAAATTCGGGAAGGAAACAATTATAGTAAATGGAACTTATTTATTGATTTTCGACGAGAAAGCGAAATGAAGTTAATATAAAGAACCTGGAGCATATTGCAAATTTGAAGCAAGAAGTCAGATCACGCAGTCTAATATGGCTTGCTTTATTCTCTTTTGGAATTTCTATGGCACTTATTGGCGCACTGATCTCGAAACTGAGGAAGAAGCATAATAATCAAAACAGAAACGAAAACATTGCTGTTAGCTTAAAGGAATTAGATAAAGAAAAGTTCATGCAAGACCTTCTGAAAAGCTTGCGGAAAGCTGGGGACAGCTCCGTTTAAAGGGGGGAGTAGTTAATGATCATTATCATCAGCAACCACTAACCAGCCATCCATAGCACCGACCATTCACCCCAACGTTTTTTCCCCGCTCGTCAGCACATCCGCTCAAACGCAACAACCAGCCATAGCACCAACCATTCACCTCAACGCTTTTCCCGCCCGTCAGCACATCCGCTCAAACCGAAAAACCAGCCATAGCACCGAACGTTCACCTCAACGCTTTTTCTCGCCTCGTCAACACACCCGCTCCGGCGACAATTATTACTGATACTGACCTAGCTTAAGTTTATCTTTGAAATGTTAGGCAGGTGTAAGCAATGAAAAAATAAAGCAGTTCTTTTCCGAACATCGAAGTGGAAAGTTATTTTATTTATATCCTCCCTTCGCATTAAAGACCTTTTGGTTTGGAACGGAATCCACCAAGGATTGGAAAAGCTCCGTTGGAATATCCTTCCACGCGTTAGTTATCTCAGTGATGGATTCATCCCTCGTCATTGTCAAATCGGCGGATCTATTTCGCTTCATGTATGACCACACGTTTTCTAAGATGTTCAAATCAGGACTCTGGGGTGGCCAATCTAGTGTTTCAACCCCAACATCCGTTAAAAACTTTGTTATCATTTTGCTCTTATGACAAGGAGCGTTATCCTGCTGAAAAAGGAACGCTTCTCCGATCAATCTGTCGCCAGATGGGAATGCAAAATTATTTAATGTCCTTAAATATTGATGTTGGTTCATGGAACCGTCGATGGGAACCAAATCTCCAACCGCATTATATGAAACGGATCCCCAGAACATAACACTTCCGCCTCCGTGACTAACTTTTTGGCATACAGGCGCAATTTTTTTACGAATATTTTTATTTAACCTTATCAAAAACTTTTTTGGTGAGTGGTATTCGAAAGTCAGTCACTCTCATCAGTCTATAAAATTCCGAATTCCAAGCACTTAATTTTATTTTTTGGAGTTATGAAAGGAATTGACTTTGCTATATATGACTTCATATTGGATTCATCTAAACGCCTGCGAATTATTCTTTCGCTAATGGGAATATTTGCGGTCATATTCCACTCCAAAGACGCAATTTTGGGTTTTTTCAGTGGGTCATTTTTGAATTCGCGCACGATCAGCCGGTCCTCATGAGGTGTTGTCTTACGTTTTCTACCTTACGTTCGACGCAAATTTGTAACCTGTTACGTATTTTTATGTTTATTTATTTGTTAATAGACAGTTTGACGCGACAAATTATATTCCTTAGCGATATTTTTAACTGAAATACCCAAGTTATACTTTGTCACAATTTCATTTCTTAATTCAGATTTTTTCACCATTTTTGCAATTTAAAATATATTTTTTGCAATGAAATATCCGTTTATATATCCCCCCCAATACGAAATATTAACAAAATCGACAATTGGGAATCGAACTCTAATTAATTATGAGAACACACGACCAAATCACGAGATGTCAAAATACTAATGCCACCGCAAATTCCGTTGTCTGCTAACATTTTTATCAGCAGAAAGAAAATGGAAAAGGTAATAGACAACATAATTTGCATGAGTGCAGCTGTAAATACGAACTTTATTTTGAACATAACGTGTGTACCGTTACTTCATGTTATTAAATAAAGCAGACACGAAAACATGGCGTTTGTCAAAATAATTATGGCGACTAGTGTAGGTTTTTTTTAAAAATTTCAAAGATTATAGTGAATGTTTCTAGGATTAGTTTGGATTTTATGACCGATGAGTCAAGAGCTTTGAGAGCTGCTTGGCTATCAGAAAATATAAATATGGTTTTACCCGTAGTTTTAGAACTTAGATTTATTCTAGCGCAGTGGTAGATTGCAAGGACTTCAGCTTGAAATATGGATAAGGTTTTCCCAAGGCTAACTGAAAAGTTCACCTGGGGCGTCTCGCTGTATATTCCAGAGCCAGACCCTGACTCCGTCTTAGAGCCGTCTGTATACCAGATGATGTCAAGATGTGAAGGATTAGGTTTTTAGTTTTCCCATTCTTCCTAGGGGGAATGATTATGGAGAAGTTTTTATGGAAGCCATATTCAGGTAACATGTCGTCAAGAGGCATGCTGAATGGACTTGAAGGATCCATGTTGTCAAGTAAAGACAGATGACCTCCCTGATATAAGTAGGGGTCAAAGTTGTTCGAATGGAACAGACGGTGGATACTTAGTCTGGCCTCCATTTGAATGTACTTATGAAGAGGTTTTAGACCTAGGATGACATTGAGTGCCATTGTCGGGGTGGAGCGTAGGCAGCCCGTCATGCAGTTTCCAGCTATACGTTGAACTCGCTCTAGCTTTGTGACTGTGGTGACTTCGCTAGTCTTCGTCCACCAGACCACAGCAGCATAGGTCATCGCTGGTCTTACAACAAGCGAATAAAGCCAGTAGATCATCCGAGGTCTCACACCCCAGTTATTACCGCAGACTCGACGACAGATCCACAGAGATCTTGTGGCTCTATTTACGGTGCGTTCAATTTGCTGGTTCCATGATAGTTTACTGTCAAGGATAATTCCCAGGTATTGGGCTTCCCGAGAGAATTCAATGGTTTCGCCGAACATAGTAGGACGAATAAGGAGATCCAATTTTCTCCGTTTTGTAAAAGGGACAGTGGTTGTCTTTTTTGGATTAACAGAAAGACCTTCTTTGATGCACCATCTCTGAACAACAGATAATGCGAATTGCAGTATTTCTGAAACCGTGATTTCGAATTTGCCACTGACAACGGTTTGCTACGTCGTCGGCATATCCTATGGCATAGATTCCCTGATTTGTCAAGGATTGAAGTAAATCATCAATAACAAGGGACCATAAAAGGGGCGAGAGAACACCCCCCTGGAGGCACCCTCTAGTTGTGAGTGCCGAGATTTCCACATCATCGATGCGAGTCTGAATTATTTTACCATTCAGCATTGACATTATCCATCTTCCTATTATAGGAGATAGATTCATATTATTAAGAGCCGTGTTAGTGGACTCAAAAGAAGTGTAATTCAATATCTGGGAAAGCGACCAGACAGATTTCCTTGCAGTTGATGGATGATTGAATTTTAGTTACCAAGTCATTGAGTGCTGACTCGGTGGATTTACCTGGTCGATAGGCATGCTGAGACTTACTTAGCGGAAAAGATTTCAGGGCTACATCTCTTATGTGTCTATCAATTAGTTTTTCAATGCTTTTTAAAATGAAAGACATGAGACTCATGGGGCGATAGGATTTCGGACTAGAATCCAAATTCCTCCCAGCCTAAGGTAAGTATTTAACTGTTACTTTTCGTCAGGCTTCCGGTATGTGACCATAGGCCAGACTACAGCTAAATAGTTTAGTGAAGATGGGTGCAAGAACATCAACTCCCTGCTGCAGATATGCCGGAAATAAGCCGTCTTCTCCTGCTGCTTTATACGGCTTCAGGGAAGTTATGGCCCATTTGATGGCGTTCTGATTGTAGATTTGTTTTGCAGTTTTCCAGTCCTCCCTCGTCGGCAGGCAGATCCGCTCGAGTCGGGGGGATAGGTTAAATGAGAGAGGATCAATTAAATTTAATCCAGGAAAGTGAGTTCTAAGAAGGAGATGAAGTGTCTCTTCCTTATTTTGTGTTTGACGTCCGTTCTCATCGACAAGTGTGCCTAATGAGATGGTTCTGTCAGAGGTAAGAACTTTATGAAGTCGGCAGCTGGAAGGCATATCAGAGATATCCTCACAGAACCGTCTGAATGATTCTTTTTCAGCCTTTTTAATTTCCTTGTTGTAGTTGGTTTGAGCACTAGAGTAGGTTTGCCAGTCGCCATTGCGTTTAGCTTTGTTGAATAGTTTCCTTACTCTGGTTCTCTGCTTTTCAAGATCTTTGCTCCACCAGATGGTTTCCCTTTTAAGCCTTTTGGACTTTAGGGGGCAATTTTCCTCGAAGGCAGATATAATAGAAGATCTTACCAATTCGGCAGAGTGTTCTAGTTTATCCTTAGTGTCAATTCGGGATATTTTTCCATTGAGTGACTGACTTAGGTGATCTTTATAAGAGGGCCAGTCAGTGTTTCTCTTTGGACGGAGTGACGCAATAGTTGTATCGGGGTCGTTGATTTCAATTAGGTGGTGAAGTGAGGGAGAAGCTAGGGTTAAATCCAGAACTTCTCTACTAACTACATTAATGAAGGTTGGTTCCCTCCCGATATTGCATATATATAAATTATTGCATGTAATAAAATCAATTAAGGACTCACCTCGATTGTTGATGTCTGAGCTCCCCCAGATTGTGTGATGCGCATTTGCATAGCAGCCGAGAACAATTTCTGTTCTGGTACGCTGCGAATACCTAAGCAGGTTCTCTTCTTCTGCTGGAGGGCAAACGGTTGAGTCACCAGGGAAGTATGCAGAAGCAATGATAACTTCCTTGGTGTTGTTTATCTTCACGATGGCAGCCGTTAGGTCACTGGAAATGAACTCTGTCAATGGGAAGAAATTCATGTTATTAGCAAAAATAATACATGACTTGCGGTTGACTTGCGAGATTGGCAAAACTGTCTCAAGTATGATGATGAAAAGGTTGCATGACAGCACATAACCTTTCTAAATTCGTTTTTGTCATCCAAGCGCAGATATTTTCGAAACTTTTTAGCGTTCTCTATCGTCATTCTTGGTAACGATTGGTCAGCCTATACCAGCAAAATCTATTTTATTGAATTTAAACCCGATGATGGCTTCGGAAAAACTTCTTCGGATTAATGGGAGATTCGTGCAAGCTGATCTTTCCTGTAACGAACGATATCCGGTAATACTACCGTATGCATATGCATATGCATACATCACCACCATAATTGTTCAAGTTATTCATAGGATTTCTATCCACGGGGAAAATCAACTATTGATCCGATTAATTAGATGTGAATATTGGATACACAGAATCAAAAATTTAGTGAAGAAGCCGATTCGTCAATGCAAAGTCTGCACCGTTCATAGAAAACAAGTCCGCACCCAAATTATGGCAGCGTTGCCACATGAAAGAACAACAATCTCGCTACCATTCACTAATACATGATTGGACTTCGCAGGTCCGTTCATACTCAAAAGCTTTTTAGGGCGAAACTGTCGCTTATCGAAAGAATATGTCTGCGTTTTTGTCTGCTTAGCGACCAGGGCTATTCATTTAGAGGCCACTAGTGATTTGACAAGCCAATCATTTTTAGGTGCTTTAAGTCAATTTATTGCTCACGGAGGCATGCCAGAGGCTTTGTTTTCCGATAATGGAACGAATCTAGTAGGAGCTAGCAAATTAATTGGTAGTGATTTTAAAGAATTTATGAGGTTCATTCCATCACTTGTTTCTCAACAATACAAGGATTATCAGTTGGAATGGAGGTTCATCCCTATGGGAGGCCTTTGGGAGTCTGGAGTCAAGAGCTTCAAAAATCATTTGAGAAATGTTGTCGGTGAACAGAAGTTCATGTTTGAAGAGTTTTCTAACCTTGAAGCTAAAATAGAGTATTATCTCAATTCTCGACCTATCTCACCAATTTCCGAGAACCCTTCTGATATTCCCCCTCTAACTCCCGGTCACTTTCTTCGGGGTGGACCTTTATTGGCTCCACCCGAACCTGATATCAGCGATTCCTCATTAAGGTGCATAAACAGATGGACAAAACCTAAGATTCTCTATCAGCAGTTCTGTCGCAGATGGAAGAACGAATACTTAATAGAACTCCACAAACGCCAGAAATGAAAAACTCCACAGCGAAATATTGAATTATATGACTTGGTGGTGATAAGAGATCAGAACCTTCTCCCAAACGAATGGCGCATGGGTCGTGTTATAAAAGTATATCGCGGGAGTGATAGCCGTGTTCATGTAGTCGATATTCGAACCCAGCACGGTGTTATGACGAGACCAATTGCTAAACTATGCGTTCTAAATGCACATTAGATAGAAGTTATATTTTTTCAAATGTTTCACTGCGACTCTTTTTTTTCATTTCGTAAATTTTTTTTGTTCATGTTATTTAGATCGTAGGTGTATAGATAGGTTAATCTTGAAATGTTTGATATAAACCATTATTCACTGATCTTCATGTACACATACACTAGCCTAAAAAAATTTGAATTGTTAAATTACATCTGTTAATATTTAATCTCTTGTTGAACAAAATTGTATTGAAGTAAATAATTAGGTACTTAATACTGTATAGATTATTTATTAGTGATGTACTTTCAATTCGGTAGAGGTTTGGCGTCGATGCAAGGCGGCCGGCAATGTTCACGCCAGAAGATATTGTACTTTCATTGAACAGTTCTGATCCAAACATGTATTAGCTATCGTTAAGTACTCAGATACTGATTGCTACATGAAAATTAAGATGTTAGAAGGTTCATGATATTTCTAGCATTATTTCAATTACATATTTATTTAACATGCTATTTATTGAAATACGTTATATTGATAAAATGAAAATAAGAATGTCGCGAGTGTGAGTATAAATGCTGTACCGACTTCGTCTGTGTACACCTACAGCAGACTTTAGTTTGTAGTATGTGTGAAGATTGCTAGCAAATAAAAGCGCCAAAATACTAGGGTAACATTCGGTGGTCAGCCAATTAAGCTGTTATGTTATGTGGAAACATTAAATAGCATAGCAACCTCACAGTTTTTGTGTGCTTTGAAATGTTACAGTAAAGGACATTTCTTTGAGACAGGCACTGGTAACAAAAATGTCAAATAGTTACCATATTATTGGAATGGAGTTTATCGACACAAAACTAAGTCAAATATACCATGTGGTGACTATAATTTAAAATAAATTTGGATAATAGTCAAAAATTTCTACTTGGGACCTGCAGTGTAGGGGTGGGCACACTCAAGGGGAGCAAATACCATCGTAAGATCTTCCGATCTTTTTTGTCCGACGTATAAACAAAGTACAAACTAAGACGTTTCGGGCTGCTCTCTTAAAATTTCTTTAGCAACCAATATATTATCTACAGATATGACAAATATACGTAACAGTCCAACGTCACATCAGCAAGATCCTCTCCCCATGCGACGACCTGAGACCTGGCGAAAGCTATCATATCTGACGCTGGCTTTCACACCCTTCATATTCAGCTGCCTGGACTGACTCAAGGAGTCCTCTGGTAAAGGTGGTAATACGGATATTATATGGATATGACTAGGTAAGATGGGAGCGGTTATACGAGTAACTCTAGCTCCTGCCGTGCTTAAATTGACGATCTCTGATGAGAGTTTCGTTACACTATGTTAGCTGTACATCAATACAGACACAGTCTATGCTGAGTCGTATAAGATGGCTAGGGTATGTAGAGCGGATGCTCACAAATACCACGGCATTTTAAACATCGCTTCCAACTCAGAGGGATAACGCTTTAGAGAAAGTGGAAAAAAGGCCTAACCAACTTGAAATGTCCATCTGAACTGGAAGCAGTAATCCAAAAAGTAACTAGCTGGAGAGGCGTATTGGTTAAGATCCATGTCCACCCCGGAATGTAGAGCAACCCAAATGCATCGTTATTCCTAATTTGAAAGATGGCTAATAACAATGTCCATATTCTCGGTTTGAATGATTTAAATTAAAGAAAAGATACTTACTTGTTTCTCGATGGTGATTATTAAGTACTCCAACAAGAATGCGAGATAGTATCCACTATGGAAGCCATGCCAAACTGCTAAAAAGGCTAAAGCGGCTATATAGCTTATCATTCGATTATTAAGAAATTTCAGTCTCTTGTATATATACTGTGCTACCCAATTATTTGTGTTGACGTTAAATGAATGCACGTAGTGGGCCATTTTGGTGCCGGTTTCCAGAAGTACAAGCTTTACATTAGAGCAAGCTGACCAGTCATCTTTACCATCTAATGATTTTCCAGCATACGTAAAGCCTGAAATTGTATCAAGACATGCACTCCATTAAATTAAGCACGCACAAGCCGCATTAAAGAATATAATCTTGTTGTAGAAACTCATAGTGATTTTAATTTACAAAAACATTGGTCGACATTGTGTGCAAGCTGCAAGCTTTCTTTGTCTATAAACAATTTGTTGTATTCACACGGACCACCCATTAACATTGCTTAGTTAAAACTGTTAACCGAAACAGTTGCATTTGGTGACTTAATGACGTAAACACTATGGCCCCACAACTAGCAAACGTTCCGAACGCTTTAAGTATTACAAAGCGCTTCAAGACAACCAACGGAAACCATCCGTGAGTACATAGTGCGAATCCGAATGCTCTCTCAAACTTGCAAATTTGGTGAATTTTTGGACGAGGCGTTAGCTGACAAGCTCATAACTGGATTGTGTAGTGAAAAAATTCAGCAGACTCTACTCAACCGAGACGTGGCGAAATTCGAAGATTATTGCGAGGTGGCTTGAGGTAGCAGAGCAATAAACTCGAAGCATGAAATCATCCGCTATTGCGCCATTAATAAAAAATATAACCAGGAAAATCTACCAACGTGGAGTAAAAGAGTCAGATGCATGCACGTGGTCGCAGTAAAAGTCATCGGAATAATCGCCAGTGCAGTGGAGTAAGCAGGAGTAATGCAGCACGCAGTGGTAAAGGAAGTTGTAGAAGGTGCGGAAGACATCATAGTGAAGACACCTGCCCTGCAAAATTTTGGACGTGTTTGCAATGCGGGAAAGATGGTAACACCAACAGAGTTTGTTCGCAGAAAACCCAACAGCTTGGTAGCATCAACGTTATTGGATTTTTCAGTCAGCCGTGTGAACTAGCTGTTGAAATTTCTGGACATACTTTGGCCGTAGAAGTTAATTCCGGAGCAGCAGTTTCAGTGATGAGCGAAAGAGCGTATCGTTCTAAATTCTTTTATTTGTGTCTTATTAAATCAAATCATGTTTTGACCTCGGTTTTAGGTAGATCAATAACTGAAGTAGGAACTCTAAAGGAGATCGAAGTGCGACTTGGAGACCATAGCCGGTGTTTGGACGTAGTTATTTTGCAGGGCGATCAGCCAAAGAAGATGCTAATGGGAAGGACATGGTTAGACGAATTTTTTCCGGAGTGGCGTAGCCAATTTTTGCATTAAAATATCATTGCCAAAGTATTTGTACAAAGAAATATTGAGCAGTAGATATCAGAGAGTAACCATTCGATTGTCGGGTTTGAGGCAGACATTGTTTTACAAAAGAATGCGAAGCCCATTTTTCATTACCCCTTCGGGTAGGGGTTATAATTTACCCGAGGTAGGCATGCCTGTCGTAAGAGGCGACTAAAATCCAACCTCCGTATACCGAGCGTGTAGTGTATACAAAAAATGCAATGAACAAAACGAAAAGATTAATTACCCCAGGTGGCAGTCCAGCTTTACTAGAAAATCCATCCTCTTCGGAGGTCGGCTCTACGGATTCTGGGGAGAGCCGCTTATTGCAATCCATTAACCCTTTTATTAAAAGTTCAAGGGTATCTCGATAGCCTCCATTAAGATCGAACAACCCCGGAAAAAAAAGTCCGCCGGGAACGCCAGTGCGTGCAAAACGGGGCTCAGTGAAAGATATAAGTTCTGAGGAAGAAATTAAAACACTCCGAATCAAGCTTAAGGAAATGGATCTACTCTATCAAACTCTGAAGAAAGAGATAGAACTGTTAAAAGAAGAAAATAATGTTCTAAGGAACACTCATATTCAGAAAGAACGCGAATGCACTCCATCACGCTTGCCTAGTCAGGAATACCACACTGACGAAGAAGAGCTAGCACGCGAAACGAATCGGGTCCCTAAGAAAAGACCTAGTAAGAAAAGGAGAGCCGGTTGTTCGCCTGAAGTCGAGCCTCTAAGAGAACAAACGCGTAAAGTACCGCAAGAAAAACAACTCCTAGGGCAAACTCGTCCACCGCCTCCAATAAACGTCGTTGGGGTAACGGAGTATAATAAGTTACACAGCCTCCTTAAAGGAACGATAACATCGGAATTTAAGGTAACATCTTTGAGGAATAATGCGTGGAAAATTAACGTCATTAACCACGAAGACTACCGGGCAGTGTCCCAAAAGCTAAATACCGAGAAGATCCAGTGGTATACTTTTGAAATAGAGTCAGAAAGGCCACATCGTGTTGTAGCGATGGGACTCCATCCCTCATGCACCAAAGAAGAGGTTATAAACGACCTCCGTTCCAAAGGGTTTAAAATTCTTGATGCAGTAAATATCATCAAGAAAGAGAAGCAAAAAACGGAAGAAGATAAGGACATCCTGGTAAGGCGTGGACTTCCGCTCTTTATGCTTACCTTCGATAGGTCTGATAATATCGAAAATATCTACCGAATTAAAACCATACTTAATATTGTGGTGAAAACAATTCCACAGTGCAAACGTTGCCAAGAATTCAATCATACGCAAATGTATTGCAAAAAAGAGCCGCGATGTGTAAAATGCGCCGGAAGTCATTTCTCCCAAGACTGTGGAGCAAATAAACAATCCTCCGCTACCTGTGCTAATTGTAAGGGAAAGCACCCGGCAAGTTATAGAGGCTGTGAAGTAGCTAAGGAGTTGCAAAAACGGAGAGATGCGCTACTCAAAACCCAAAATAAAAAAACAAAGCCGCTTACCAAGATAAAGCGTAGGACCGCCCAGGAAGTAGTAGGCAATATAAAACCTCCGGCTCAAAAGCGTAGCATTGTCAGAGAAAGAGAGACAATAGAAAGGCACTCGACCTCTGTTGTCAAAAGAAACGCTACTGAAAAGTTACCATCAGGAAAGCCATCGCTCAGGCAGCGGCATTCGAAGGAGCGAAAAACGTTGAAACTTCGCCGGACCCTGTTTCTCATGTTTTCTCAGTTATACTCGAGAAACTTGAAGAACAATGCAAAATAAATAAAATTATTCTCGATCGCTTGGTTAAGCTCGAAAATAATTCACGGAAAACGCGTACTTCAAAAATAACATGAATGAAAAACCACATTTGAATTATTTGTGCAATTTGTTGAAGACAGTTATGAAGGATTTTAAAAATCGTGCTATAGGTTCTTACCTTGAAAGTTTAACAGCGAAAAAAGATTCCAATTATTCACTTTGGAAAGCTGTAAAAGGCACCAAAAGGCCCAAAATCACCGCGCCGCCAATTAGAATTAATCAAAATGAATGGGCAAGGGAAGATAAGGAAAAAGCGGACGTTTTTGCCGCTCACCTAGAAGAAACTTTTAAGCCGTACGATGGCCAAGCGATCCACGACAATACTAATAGGGCGGAATTACAATCTGACGATTCAACACTCACTAGTGCAACGCTAAGTGAACTAAAACGTGAAATCGAATCCCTAAAACCCGAGAAAGCTCTTGGTTATGATTTGATCACCGGAGAAGTTCTGAAAGTTCTACCAAGGAAAGCATTAATGAAGCTTCTTCATATTATAAATGCCGCGCTTAGACTAAAACACGTGCCGAGTCAATGGAAAGTCGCGGAGGTCATAATGGTTTTAAAACCAGGAAAACCGCCAAATGAAATAAAATCGTATAGACCGATTTCACTTCTTCCAGTCATATCCAAAGTCTTCGAGAGAATATTGCTTAGGCGCCTACAACCGGTTATTGAAGACAATGATCTTATCCCTGACCACCAGTTTGGGTTCAGAACCAAGCATTCGACGATTGACCAGGTACATAGAACTACTGACGTAATCGAGAAAGCATTTGTAGAAAAAAAGATTTTCTCAAGCGTATTCCTTGACGTCTCACAAGCCTTTGATAAGGTGTGGCACGACGCCTTGAAATTTAAATTACGACAAGTGCTCCCCGCAAGCCTATATGATATTCTAGAATCATATCTCGGGAATAGACTCTTCCGTGTTAGAAATGGAAACGGGTACTAGGAGCTAAAAGAAATTTCGGCCGGGGTACCGCAAGGAAGCGTCCTTGGTCCGCTTCTCTATTTGTTATATACTCGCGATATTCCAAGGGAAGATGACACTAGCCTTGCTACGTTCGCCGACGACACAGCTATCCTGGCAGTAGGTAATACAATCGAAGAAGCGACTACAAAACTGCAAGCCGCAGTGAATAAGGTAAATGAATGGACAAGGAACTGGCGGATCGCCCTCAACGAAACTAAAAAAAAAAATAACTAACTAAATACCCTTTGCAAACGAGGCCAAATACCTGGGAATGACACTCGACGCAAAGCTGAAATGGAATTCGCACGTGAAAATGAAACGTAAAGAACTCGATATCAAATATAGAGAAATGTAGTGGTTACTCGGAAAACATTCCCAGCTCAGTACTGAGAACAAACTGCTTTTATACAAGCAAGTGCTAAAGCCGGTGTGGACCTACGGTATACAACTTTGGGGTTGTACCAAGAAAACAGATGCTAATATTCTAAAAACTTTTTAAAATAAAGTGCTTAGAGAAATTGTACAAGCACCATGGTATATTAGAAACGACGATATCCATAGGGATCTCGGAATTCCAACAATCGAAGCTGAAAATAGAAGCTTCGCGAGAAAGCATAGAAACCGACTAATGGGACATATCAACAATACAGTCCGACAAATCTTGGACGAGAGCAATTTATTGCGCCGACTACAAAGAACGAAACCGTTCGACTTGGCATGATAAGATTAACCGCGTCTAATTTGCGGAACACGCAGGATCTTGTCATTGGAAAGTAACCTGTCAAAAGTTGTTATTTAATGATAGAAAAATTGCTTGATAAGTTATATCTTAGTTGCAGTATCTAACAATCTTTGGAAGGGTTGTGTTTTTAGTCAGTAAAAATCTGACACTACTATGAGATCGCGCTTGCTATTCTCATTGGAAGATTTTCACCTACCCTCGGATAAAAAAAAAAAAATCCTCATCAACGGAAACCTACAGAAATAACCCGAACATATTCTGGGAAGAAATTCATCTTTTACCCATGTGGCGACCCGCGAGCAGCCAGCTCTGAGCTGTGTATACTCTCGCGCTCTCGCGATCTCATCTAGATCTTGCAGATGCACATTCGAGGTCGCAGGCAGTCGATAGTGAGTGGTGAAAGTGGGAGGTTATGAAAAAAAAATCCTAACAAATTGGAAGTCATAAGCACAGATGTAAGGTATGACCTTTCAATTGGATTATGTGTTTTATGTTTGCATTAAATTGCAGGATTGAGTTGCATTAAATTGCGAGCTAAATACATACATTTAATTGTGGGAAAAAAGAGAAGAAGAAGAAAAGGAAACAAATAAAAAGCGAATCGTATGTTATAACCATTCAATTGGACTATTCGTATTATAATTGCATTAAATTGCAGGTGAAGGGTCATATTTAATTGTTAACAAAAGAAAAATAAATATGAGCGAATCAGGGATAAAACCTTTTCTGTGTGAAACGATCGATACGTCGTTGATAAGAGTTGAATGGGAAAGGTGGTACAAGATCCCCTCTGTACAAGATATTAGCGAAAATATTTTGGAATCAGAGGCAAAATAAACAAGCAAAAAGGAAAAGAGAGGGGGGACAGAAGTTGTGGGGCGAAGGAAAGTAATGTTACCATCGGTGACAAAGTTTTACTTCGCAATCTCGTTCCGCAAAATAAGCTGACACCAGCATTCGATGCAACTGAATTCGAGGTAATCGAACGAGGCCGAAACGAACCAAGGAGCTGACGGGAGGACCTTTAGACGAAACTTAAGCCATTTGAAAAAGATTCCAGTTCCTTCGCAAACTACGCCGGACACAACAACAACAACAACTGAAGACACTTCCGATCCTTCACCAGAAGAGGTTCATGAGGAAGCTGGAGATACTGCTCAGCCGGGAAGACCAGAGTTAAAGCTAAAGCTGAAAAACATAGGAGGGATCCGGCGACCCGCGAGTAGCCAGCTCTGAGCTGTGTATACTCTCGCGCTCTCGCGATCTCATCTAGATCTTGCACATGCACATTCGAGGTTGCGCCAAAAAAATTATATTATATACCTATATAATAGGGCTGTATGTGAGATCTGTTTCGTCGACTGGGTCTCCACCCAATGATTGCCCATTAACCTCATTCTTCTGCCGGCCATTGACATAGTATATGGGTCGCTGTCTCAGATTCCTCCAGGAATAGTTTTCAAGTATCATCCAATCCACCTGAGTTCTATGTTCGTAGATTTTTATTCATACCGATTCAAAGTAATTGCTAAGGGCTTTTACTTTGCTACAACCTTTTGTTCAAAGCAAATGCTAGATTTTATTCATACGACCTATTACAAAAAGACTGAGAGGTAAACATATTTGCATCCCCCTTCATCAAACTTTTTTTAAATGTTCCCTTTTTACCAGCCAAATCTTACCAAATTTTTGATCACTAATAACAACGATAACAACTTGGAACTCGGTACTGAATTCAATCATTTGAAACAATATGTAATACCGAGTGTATTTGGTCACCAAACAGGCAGTTAAACAAATTTAAATATTTACAACAAAAGCTGAAAAAAGCTAAATTAAACTAACCTGTGCACATTAGTGCTCCTTCAACAAGAAGCCAACACGAAATGTATTTGTAGAGTGAGATTTTTCCCCAAAGCCCGATGTCAAGGAGTTTTCTTGCCATCGACTGATTGCGGAACGCTTCAGTCAATAGATAGCTGTCCGGTAGCATAATGGCTCCTAATTGCCGTATAATTAAGTACCCAATCCCGACTCCACCACGTATTATACCAGCACGTAATGAACCACTATGTTTATGAAAATCACCCCGAATAAATCGCTGATATCGTGTAAACGGAAATTGCGGTCCAACAAGAAACGAAGCAGGGAAAAATGTGTATGCTGCAAGTTCGATCAGCGAGGGAACGTGTAATAGCGCCATTTCTTTTTGTGCATTTGAAAGCCGCTCAGATCGCTTTTGACCGTCAGTAATATCAAATCCAAAGCCTATTAATCGTAGAACTAAAACACAATGTGGCATTGTCCAAATTATATCGTAACCAGTACTTTCAGTAAAGCAATAACCAATTAGTAAGTAGCTCATGTGAAAAAGAAAGTTTATAGTTAAGAATTGCTTTGGTACATGATGGAGCAGTCGAGATAGTAGGTACGTAATCCATATTCCAATGACACTGTGGTAGGTATCAAAACCATAGTTAAAGATGCACAACAGAAGGCCGCATGTGGCAAAGAATGCATGTTGTATTAACGGAGCAGCTTTTTGTAGAAATAAGCGATGTACTGCAGCTACTGGATAACCTGAAATAACAGAAAGCACTAGATCAGAAAATTTATTAATTAAAGAGATGGCGATTTTCAGATCAAGTTTAATAAAAGGCATCATACGCGTAGTCTAGGTCTACCATCTTCCAGCCATTTAATTCGACTATATATCTATCCACCAATAGCCGTATTTTATTATCAGCGTGATGTGATTGGAATCAGATTACGAAAATAATACAATACTGATCATAGAAAAATTTCAATTTTGAGTTGTGGCAACAGTTGCTTTCAAAACTCGATAATTTATAAGTATGATAAACTTCATATTGCCACCAGCCATTTTGCTGGAACTGTTGACAGCCGATGACAGTTTCTCTCACGCGCTCAATATTTCCACCAATAAAAAGGAATCCTCTCACGCTGTGCCAACTGTCAATGGTTGCGACGGACAGAAAAGTAGAAAGTAATCCTACTTTATCCGTCGCGTCCGGCACGTGCGCTGCTTATGGGTCACCTTCCGTAAGAGAGCGTGTATTCTATCAACCTGTCAGTCGAAAACGTTGCGGCAACGGACGCGACGGATTTTATGGGTTGGGCCCTTTAATTCCACACTGACCAGTGGGTTAGAGGGTAAAGAAGGATACAAGGTAAAAGGAAATCGAAAGGACAAATTTCGTCTTTCGTTCTTTCGTATTGTCAATGCCCTATGATTGTGCGCCGGCGGGGGGTGTGCAGTGAGGAAATATTCGGTGATGTAATGCATGATGTTTTTTTTTTTGGGAAGAGTCGCTGATTTGACTTTGGATTTGTTTTTCTGAAAAAGTACATCTTTGCGATATGAACAATTTATTTCCATTTGGGCTGGAGATACAATTTTAATTTTCTTGTTTGAGTATTCTTGTTGAGCATTCACATTATTTTTAGGGTTTTCGTTATGCAATGCTCGATAAAAGAAACAGTTTATAAAATATAAAAAAGGAATAGTGTTAAACAAAATTCGCTCTTGGGCAGTGCATACATATCAATAATAACAATGTGAGTTTTTATAAGTTGATGAAATTGAACTGTTGCAAGTTCTGGCTAGAGAGGTTTAAAAACTGTTACAATTTAAAAGAATTTGTACTTCAAAGCAAAGTGTAGCAGGAGTTCGTATTAAACCGATATCTTTACATAGATAGTATTAGTTATTATTCAGGATGTATAAGCGTTATATGGTTGTTAAAGTTTAGTCGAAATCGAAAATGTAGTTTTCGAGATATGAGTAATTTTTAAAACTAACATTTTCGGTGATTCGAATTGAAAATTAGACCCATAATGATTTTGTAAACATAAATTGCATAAAACTAAATTTAAAAAAAAAAAAAATTTTTTCAAAAATAAATTGTACAATAATACAGAAAGAAACTGAGTTTGCTATTAAGTAAGAAATGGCCAAATTACCTTAGAAATAATTTTTTGTTGCAATCGTTAGACCGCTTTCGAGTATGTCCACATTTAAAAAGCACCTTTATTCGTTTTTTTTTTTAGCGAAAAACTGAGTATGCAGTCATGTTGACCTCATCTAGTTAAGCTTAAATATCAATATGGGTTGAAATTATTAGAGCCGTTTTCGAACAAATCAAACTGGTATGAACATTTTATATTTTGTAGTATTGTAGTACCTACCACTAACATTGAGGTTAGGTACTGTGCAAATAGAAAAAACCCGACCCGAACTGTAGGACCACAAACTCCAAATCCGAAGATTCAACCAAATCAGATCAGCAGTCTAGGCGGTATTCCTCTGGAGCATACGGATAGACAGAATTTTGAGATTTCTGAGATCTTCTACAATTATAATGTCAGAATTGATTAGTATCTCGAGTTCGAAATTTTGTAGGTACATGTGACATCTATACAGCCTGTTTAGGAATAATATACCGATTATTTTGTTACATCAGCATAATTATAATTTGTCAGGCATTTCATATTAATTCGCTATCGAAACTTTTGCACATCTCTAACAAGAGAAAGTATCAATTCCTTTTCGCTCTTATAATCTAAAACTAGTTCTATTGTATACCAGTATACCAGTTTTATCGTTGTGTTTGCTTTCAATCTGTTTCTCGGTCACTTGGATTCCGACCATCAACACGATAATTACCAACCAACCAAATAAAATTATAACGTTGTAGAAATTGCGTTTGTTCGTGCATCATCATATTGATTTTCATCCAAGTGCTGGTCCTTCCATCATTTGACTCTCGCATTATCAAACATCTTTTTGGTCCGTATCGAGCCGGATTCCACTCCCATCGTGTTAATCATAAATCGATTTTGGCTAATTCGCAGTAATTGTACTGTGTGAAAAGTTTCGCCGTGCTGTACATTTATCGCTGGTTAACGGAATTCCCATTAATAAACACTCTCGTCAGTTACAAGCGCACCGTAATCTCACAGTAATCGTAGTCCGAATCGAATTATTTTCTGGCAATTATTCGAAGTGAACTTTCGTGACATTTTTTTAACAATTTTGTTGTGTTGTGCACAGGTGCACAAGTGGTTGATGCTTTTCTCATTGAGTCCCACATACCATGTTTGAATTAGACAACACAAGTGATTAGGAACAAAAGTGGTGTCTAGAATCGACAAGCTGAATTACATACAGCGCAATTGGTAGTGCAAGCCAACAACAACACGTGCACACCACAGAGCAGTAGACAACACGTCATAGCGGCACCATCAAATCGACAACCAAACGGTCAGCCAGATGGTCCGTAATAAATGCAACACGAAAAAACCCAAAAGAAACAACATCATCGCGAGAAATAAAGCGCCATACATCTGTACCAGCGGCGCAAAGAAGGAGCGGAGAAAGAAGATCAGCCGATAACCCGATCGTTTTGCGAGACGACGCAACGGGACCTGCGACCGAAATCCATGCAGCATGCAGGCACACGGCTGCTCTATATATACGGCAACAAAACCAACGTATACTTACTTGATGTCCGAACCTGTGCAAGCAACGAGCTTTTCAATACAGTCCACTACCCCGTTCATTTTGTTCTGAGTAAAATAATAAAAACCTTTTCTTCGTATGTTGTTCTATGAACCGTGCATTTTCTTTTATTGATCCAAACATTTGGTCCTTCGAGCCGGATTAGAAGAATAAGTGCTGTGGAAAAACATTTTTTGTGCGCGTAAATTATATTTTGTTCAATTGTGCCAAGTCTTTTTTGTGTTTCTAAATCAAGTAAAGTACATTGTGCAGAAGGCGGAATCGAGATATTGTGCTCAGACAATTTGTGCCTTCACATCAAGTGAAATATATTGTTTTAAAACAGTTTGTGCAACGAGATATTGTGCTCAGACAATTTGTGCTCTCACATCAAGTGAAATATATTGTTTTAAAACAGTTTGTGCAACGAGCTATTGTGCTCAGACAATTTGTGCCTCTACACCAAGTGAATTACATAGTTTTTAAAACAGTGTGCAGGAGATATAATGGGAGACACAGCGCGCAGAGACGTTTTTCGCTCATCGATTATGCGCATCACTAGATTCTGTAACGGATCAGAATTTGAATCAGCAAGTGAGTCACTACTAGATGTCAAACTACAAGCTGCTGAAAGTGCATACAGCAAGCTGCTCGAAGAGCACCTATTGCTGACAGAAACAGCTGCGGACAACAAGGAGCTAGAGGTCCACGACAGCTACTTGGGCACCATAGAGGATGCATTCCATTCTCTCAAAGCCAAACTAATGGAACGCATTACGCAACTAGGGCGGGCAAATGTTGATAGCGCATCAACATCAACGGCACCTGTAATCCAAGTGCGGCAGGAGCGACCCACCAAAATCATCACCTTTGAAGGAGATGTCACGAAGTGGCGCGAATTTCGCGACCAGTTTATCACCGAGGTCCACAGCAACCCAGCTTTGGCCAACGTAACCAAGATGCGCGAGCTAACTCAAGCTTTGAAAGGGCAGCCTGCCAGAGTGATTGGCAGATGGCGAATTACCGATGGCAACTACACTGATGCATGGGAGAAGCTAAATGAAGTCTAAGACAATGAACAGAACATCGTGGATGGGCATCTAAACGCGCTACATGCCATCCCAAAACTTAACGCGGATTCATCAAAAGCCCGTGGAATCCGTGATATGGTGAACGAGGCAAACGTTCATCTCAGTTCATTACGTGCTCTTGGACTGGACATCACAACATGGGATCCGATCATAGTTAATATGCTTAGAACGAGACTAGATCCAGATACAAACCATGCATGGCAGATGACGGGAGAGGATGTGGGCAAGATTGCTACACTCAAAGAATTCCCCACATTCTTAGAGCGAAGAGCGAGCGCTATGGATTCAACATTTTTCGATCAAACGTTCCAGAAGGCGGAAACCCCAAAGGAACGCAATGACATAAGTGCAGCTAAACCCACCAAACCTTGGGTAGCGCTAAAATGCCCTCTGTGCAAATCAACGCATCCACTGTATCGTTGCTCCGATTTCCTGGCGCTTTCCACACAAAGCAGGAATGCAGAAGTGCGAAAGTGGAAATTATGTGCAAACTGCTTGAAATCCGGACATTTTGCGCAAAACTGTCCACAAGGGCCATGTCGCAAATGCGATAAGAAGCACAACAGCGTAGTATGTGCGGAACAACACTCAGCAAGCACAAATCTTGCGATCGCAGCCGCCCCAGAGCAGCAAAGGCCAACTGCTTCAACATCAAAGGAGCAACCAGCGGCATAGCAACCAGTGCGGAGCCTGCCTATCCAAACAATGGCAGGACAGGTCATGCCACTGAAGAACGACATTGACACCAGAGCCAGAGCAGATAGTCAGAACGGCAGTGCCGGGCAGCGAAACACCGCAGATGAGCAGCATAGTGCAGGGCGAACGAGTGCGTTGTTGGCAACAGCGCGTGTGAAGGCGAGAGTTGGAGCAAGGCGATCATTCCAGGCCAGAGCACTTCTCGACAGCGGAAACCAAGTTAATCTCATCACAGAGCAGTGCATTCAGAGAATGGGCATATCCAAACGCAAATGCCAACTGGAAGTGAGCGGCATCGGAGCTGAAACAAATGTAAGACTAACTGGTGTTGTCCAAATCACCATATTGTCAGAAACAGATCCGAACTTCTCCTTGAGCTGCGAAATGTTTATCATCAAAAGAATATCCTCCTGCCTTCCGGTGACAGACGTTCCAGGGGCAAATAGTCGCGCTGAGCAACATGAAACTGGCGGATCCGATGTACAGCAAACCCGCCAGGATCGAGCTTTTACTTGGAGCACAAGTATGGGCAGACGTCATCAAGCGCAACATCAAAAGGCACAAGACCGGAATGACAGCACAAGACACTCATCTAGGATGGATCATTTTCGGGCAGTTGCGACTAAACGAGGGACGAGCACTTAGAACAATGGTTGCAACAGAAGAATCACCAGATGCGCTACTGGACGAAAACCTCAAACGATTCTGGGAGATAGAAGAGCTGAGCAGAGCACCAACGATGTCAGCAGACGGTAAATGGGTCGAGGATAATTTTCAAGCAACGCATTATCGGGACCCATCTGGAAGGTACGTAGTAACAATTCCCATCAATCCGAGTGCAAGGGGTTTAGGAAGCTCGAAAACCGTAGCCATTAAGCGATTCCTACAAATTGAAAAGTAATTGTGCATGAATCAGGAGCTGAGGGATAAATACACGAGTTTCATGCGTGAGTACCAAGCGCTGGATCACATGAGGCCAGTCAACAACAGTGAGCTGAGAGCAGACGGAATGTTATACTATATTCCCCATCACTGTGTCACCAAGAAATTTCGTGTGGTTTTTGACACCTCGTGCAAAACCGACAACGGTGTTTCTTTGAACGACCTACAACTGCCAGGAGCAAAACTTCAGGATGATTTGGCAGCATTCATCACTAGATTCCGGTGCTTCAAGGTGGCAATAACCGCCGACATTCAGAAGATGTATAGGCAAGTGCGAATCGATCCAAGCCAGTGGGATCTGCAGAAAATTTTCTGGAGAGAGCATCCAGACGACGAGCTTCGAGAGTTCTGGTTAACAGTGGTCACATACGGCATAACATCAAGCAGCTTCAATGCCGTCAGAGCGCTGAATCAATGTGCCGAGGACCACAAGGAGGAGTATCCGCTAGGATGACATGCTATCCGGAGCAGATGACGACGATGGAGCCATTGCCCTGGGCAAAGAGATAGTTTCATCACTACTTGCAGGCGGTTTTGAGCTCGCCAAGTATATGTCGTCAAGCGAAAAGGTACGATCGGCGCTGTGCAGTACGATGAGCAGTATGAACGAGCTGACCATTGCTGAGGGTTTCAATGGATCCATACTTGGATTAGTATGGAACCCTGCTTCGGACGAAATCCAATTTAAGGTGCGCACCGACGAAGGGAGTCGGAAGCTGACTAAGCGAGCGGTCGTCAGCGAGATTGCAAGACTCTATGACCCGAATGGATATCTTGCACCCGTTACAGTGCGTGCCAATATGTTTATTCAGGCCTTGTGGCGTTCAGGAGTGCAGTTGGATGAGCTGATACCTGCGGCCATGGCTCCTGATTGGGAATCCTTTCGCGAGCAGCTACCACACTTGGCACATATAAGCGTCCCTAGGTGGTTGGGCACAGAACGAGCAAGTAAGATAGAGCTTCATGGATTTGCTGACGCATCCACCAGAGCATATGCAGCGGTTGTGTACATTGAGCAACGGTGAGACGAGCTGTATCCTGGTAGCTTCAAAAACCAGGGTGGCGCCTTCGAAGACCATCTCCATACCGAGGCTAGAGTTGCGTGCAGCCCATCCTTTGTGCAAATTGGTGGAACAAGTGATCAGCTCATGGAAATTTAAAAATCTACCGAAAACCTACTGGACCGATTCCATGGTGACATTATTTTGGATTATCAAGATTCCATTCGAGCTCAAAACATTTGAAGCGAACCGAGTCAGCGCTATACAAGAGCTGACTGGGAGCCATCCCTGGAAACATGTATCATCGGGCGACAATCCAGCAGACCTAGCAACGAGAGGAATTGCAGCAGCGCGTCTAAAGGACACTACAATATGGTGGAAAGGCCCACATTGGCTGAAGGGCACGGAGCAAGAGTGGCCAAACGTGCCGCATTCTCTCACAACAAAACAAAGAGCAGGAGCAAATGCAGCATTAAAGCCAGTCATTGTTGGAAAGCTGACTCAGAGCATAACAACCGAGCTAACCATCAACGACACGAGCTTATTGGAACGCAAATCAACATTGAGGAGTGCACTGAGGGTGACGTCTTTGGTACTCCGATTCGCCCGAAGGAGCAGTGAGCAGAGATCTAAGGGAGCAATAACGCCGACCGAGTTGGAAGAAGCGCTCACATATTGGATAAAGGTAACGCAGCGACAGTCATTCAGCAAGGAATTACAGCAGTTGAAGGGACGACAGCCGGTCAGCAAATTGAGCAGTATCGCGACACTAGCCCCGTTTGTCGATTCAAATGGAGTAATCAGAGTAGGAGGACGACTGCAGGATACAGAGCTACCATATTCCAGCACCCATCAAGTCGTACTACCATCCAAGAGCAAGTTGAGCAGTCACATTATAAGGGAAGCGCATCAAAAAACGTTGCATGGCGGAGTACAATTGTGCATCCAGTACATTCGTCAGCAGTTCTGGATGCCAACCTTAAGACGAGCAGTGAAATCTCAGATAGGAAAGTGCGTCATCTGTTTCCGCCAGAAGCAGCTAATGGGAAACCTACCTCGAGATCGCACGCAAAGAGCAAGGGCATTCAAGCACAGCGGCGTGGATTACGCCGGGCCTGTTCAAATCAAGGCCAGGGCAGGCCGATCAAAAATCATCGAGAAGGGCTACATAGCAGTCTTTGTGTGCATGGTGACCAGAGCGATTCATTTAGAGCTCGTGAGCAACCAAACATCGGAAGCATTTCTCGCCGCCTTCCATCGTTTTACTGGACGACGAGGTGCTTGCGCAGTGCTTTGGAGCGATAATGCAACAACATTTGTTGGCGCAGACCGACAACTGCGGTTGAGTGCTGACCAAAGAAGGAACCAACTACCATTAGAGCAGATACGTGCAATGGGAACGCAATGGAAATTCATTGTGCCAGGTGCACCTCATACTGGTGGCATCTGGGAAGCCGCCGTGAAGTCTCTGAAACACCACCTGGGCAGAGTAATGGGAAAGCAGATCTTCACGTTTGAGACCTTGGCAACGACACTTGTGCAAATTGAGGCATGCGAGCAAATTGTGCAACCACTTACGGTGGATATCAGCGAAGTCCAACAGAGCAGACTCAAGCTCTGGACCACAATCCATCAAATGCAACAACATTTTTGGAAGAAATGGAGCGAGGAATACATCCACACACTACAGCAGCGATTCAAATGGAGTGCAGAGCGTGCCAACATTGCAATTGGTGACTTGGTGCTGGTCAAACAGGAGAACACGCCTCCCACGGTATTGCCCCTAGGACGAGTCATCGCAGTTCATCCGGGCAGATATGGACTTGTACGCAGCGCAGATATTAAAATGGAGCACACGACACATGTGCGTCCGGTTCAGAAATTGTGCATCCTTCCAAAGGACGATTCTTCGACAAGTCTTCAATTGGGGGCGGAATGTCTAGAATCGACAAGCTGAATTACATACAGCGCAATTGGTAGTGCAAGCCAACAACAACACGTCATAGCGGCACCATAAAATCGACAACCAAACGGTCAGTCAGATGGTCCGTAATAAATGCAACACGAAAAAACCCAAAAAAATTTTCGTTTAGAAAGGGCAAATGATTTGTGGGCTAAATTTTATACTTCCCAACAGCAAATGTATGAGCATAAAGATGAAGATGGCTATGTCGATCCTGAAGAAGAATTCGAAGAATTTGAGGCAAAATATATCCAGGTTAAGTCGGCTCTCCTGTCAGTGGTTCAAGATAGGCAGAAATGTACGCAAGGTAACATCGCTAATAACGCTGTACCCAATTCGCAAGCGTTATGCGTTCAGCAGGCGGCCGCTGCTCCATCCCCTGACAATACATACTTACCCAAAATTCATATCGAGCCGTTCTCGGGTTCTTATCATGGTTGGCCTTCGTTTCGCGACATGTTTCAGAGTTCGGTACACAACAAGACCCACTTAGCGCCCACTCAGAAATTCCATTTTCTTAGGTGCTGCCTCCGTGGCGAGGCACTTAATTTGCTCACACACATTCCTGTGTCTGACGCTACGTATGAGCAAGCATGGGATAGGATTGAGAAGAGGTATGATAGGCCACGGTATATCATCAGCAGCCTTGCAGAAACACTTATGCAGCTTCCAACCATGCAAGCTTCCAACGTCAAAATCCTTAGGAGAATTTCAGATGGAGCAGACGAAGTAATTAGGGGCCTTAATTCTTTAGACTCGTATGAGAGGGACCCATGGATAAATCACGTGCTGTTAGGTAAATTACTTCTGACGCCCTATTGCACAAAAAACTTTATTTGGGTGGGTGTTGGCGGGAAAATTGTTTTCGGGTACAACCGAATGCCACAATATACAATCACTTCACACAATCCTCGACATTGATGCGTCGTTGCAGGCCTTCTGGACAATCGAGGAGGTAGATTCCCGATCACTCGTTTCAGCAGAAGACATAGCTATTGACCAGCATTTTGTAGCAACCCATCGACGTGACGACCAGGGAAAATACATCGTTCGACTCCCTTTCAAACACCCACCAATCTTCGCGGTTTAAAGATATGGAAAGAAAATTCCTCAAAAATTCTGAACTTCTATCATCCTACTCTCGGTTTATGGATCAATATTTATCATTAGGTCATATGGAA
This sequence comes from Cheilosia vernalis, assembly GCA_949126925.1. Lineage (NCBI taxonomy): Eukaryota > Metazoa > Arthropoda > Insecta > Diptera > Syrphidae > Cheilosia > Cheilosia vernalis. Next base: position 4,102,620 of record OX421363.1, read on the forward strand.
AGAGTTTGTTCATCGGAGGTTGATAACCCTTATATTTTCTATTTGCCTCACCATGCGGTATTTAACCCTAATAGTTCCACTACGAAACTTCGCGTGGTATTTGACGGTTCGACCATGTGCTAATCGATGCTAGACACGCATCCAACATCCTCGACGTGCACACATTCCGAGGGGTAAACGTCGACTCTGACCATTTTCTTGTCGCTGCTAAATTCAGAGCTCGACTGTCCAACGAGAAGAAGCTGCGAACCGCTCAAAAGAAGAAATTCGACGTTGGACGCCTAAGCACACCTGGAGTAGCCAGTGTCTACAGAGAGCGCCTGAGTGAGAAACTCCCCACTGTGCATTCACCTACCACAGACGCCAACAACCAGTGGTCCCAGTATCGCGACCGCACTTTCAGCAGCTACTAAATGGGCATCATGTAGAGAGAGTGATAGGGCAAGACGAGAACCCACGTCCAGTCAATGAAGAACCAGTTCCACCACCCAGTGTAGAAGAAGTTGGCTTAGCTATAAAAAAGCTTAAGAACAACAAGGCCGCAGGCTCTGATGGTTTACCAGCGGAGCTTTTCAAATACGGTGGTGATGTTTTGGTAGGGCGCATGCACCAAATCATCAACTAGGTATGGATGGAAGAAAGCATGCCCGATGACTGGGCTATCAGCTCCATATGTCCCATCTACAAAAAAGGCGATTCTATGTCTTGCAAGAACTACCGAGGCATATCCCTGCTTAATGTCGCATACAAGATCCTATCCAACGTTCTGTGTGAACGTCTTAAACCGTTCTGCAATACAGTAATCGGCACATACCAGTGTGGCTTCCTGCCCGGCAGATCGACCATAGACCAAATTTTCAAACTGAGGCACATCCTGGAAAAGACCAATGAATTTCAAGTCGAGACTCACCACCTATTTATTGACTTCAAAGCCGCATATGATAGCATTCATCGTCAGGAGCTCTATATGGCGATGGCCGAATTCGGGATCCCGGCAAAACTGATCCAGCTGTGTCACGTGACGCTGGAGAACACGCGCTGCTACGTGCAATTTGGAAGTAGCTCCTCCGAACTATTCCAAACATGCACCGGATTTCGGCAAGGAGATGCGCTATCATGTGACTTCTTCAATCTCGTGCTGGAGCAGATAATGCGCAGGGCAGGTGTCAATACGGAAGGCACTATCTTCAACAGATCCGTTCAGCTACTGGGGTATGCGGACGATATCGACATCATCGGTGTGTGCGAGGAGGGCGAATCGAGGAGAAGATACAACCGCGAACTCTATGAGCTATACCAAGATGTGGATGTAGTCCAAAAAGCCACTACATTGGCTCGGCCACATCGAGCGAATGGACAACAATGCTCCAGCTAAGAGGATCTTTGAATCCCAGCCCCCAGGTTCGAGGCGACAAGGAAGACCGAACCTCCGTTTTAAAGACCAAGCCATCGCGGATGCCAGAGCGCTTGGTCTGGCAAACTGGAAGCAGCGTGTCCGGGATCGCAGAGGATGGAAGGCTGCAGTGTCTCAGGCAGAGACTCTTCACGGGTCGGAAGCCCGTTAAGTAAAGTAAGTAAGAACCTTATTCAGCTGTACCTGAACCATCGTCTGAAATCCCACAAAACCGGTTGTTATGCTGGCAGGCTATACAAGCAAAGGTCCATGGATTTTGGAAACGCTGGAGCATGGAGTATCTGACCTTGCTGCAGCAACGACCCCGATGGTTAAATACTCATCGAGACTTCCAGCTGAACGACTTGGTGGTAATCAAGGACACTAACTTACCGCCAGGCAAATGGGTTATGGGACGATACGCGTTGTTACCTTGCGCACTAAACATGGAGGACCAAAAAGATGTTTGATAATGCGAGAGTCAAATGATTGAAGGACCAGCACCTGGATGAAAAACAATATGATTCAATAAATGCACGGACAAACGCAATTTCTACAACGTTATAATTTTATTTGGTTGGTTGGTACTTACCGTGTTGATGGTCGGAATCCAAGTGACCGAGAAACAGATTGAAAGCAAACACAACGATAAAACTGGTATCTTCTTCTTCTTCTTCTTCTTCCGGAAGCTGCTGTTGGCAGCAACACTTTAACTCCTCCTGGAGCATAGGGCGACAACCAGGCCCTTCCATCTCTCTCTGTCTGCAGCACGATACCTCAGCTGCGTCCACGATCGCAAATTTTGGGACCGAGCTTCCGTCAAAACAGTTGACCTCCATGTTGATCTTGGCCTACCAACTCGCCTTACACCTTGAGGGTTCCACTGGAAGCACTGCTTCGCTATGTTGTCATCTGGTTTCCTCAGTGTATGGCCAATCCAGCGCCATTTCCTCTGCTTGATGTCAACATCCATTTTTGTTTGTCCAGTCCTACGCCACAGTTCATTGTTGGAGATTGTTTGTGGCCAAAGGATCTTTAGGATGTAAAGCAGACAACGATTAACAAAGGCTTGTAACCTACTCGAGATGTTGGCGGAGCAGTTCCACGTTTCACATGCGTAAGGCAGTACCGATTTTACATTGGATTCAAAGAGTTTTAACTTAGTGCAAAGCGTTATTTTTCTAGAGTTCCAGACTGGAGAAAGGATATCGAATGCACCACGAGCTTTATTTATTCTATTTCTTATATCCAGGTCCGTTCCACCATCGAGTGTTACATAGCTACCCAGATAGTTGAACTGCGTAACCTCTTCAATGGTCTCCCGTCTCAAGATAACCTGCTGTTGATGGTCTCGGCTTGTGTGCATAATTATTGTCTTGTTGGCGTTTATCCTTAAGCCAGCCACCTCCCCGTTCTGTTTCAGTGAATGACACATTTGGTTAAGGGCACCAATGTTGTTTGCCAGGAAGCAGATATCGTCAGCGTAGTTCAAATGGCTTAGTCTATGAAACGGGTTCCACTGGATACCAAGTCTCTCGTTTGTACCCACCGTGGCAGTCATTACATCATCGATCGCAAGTAAAAACAAAATCGGTGACAGTACATCTCCTTGTTTCACTCCTTGTCGCACTTCAAATGCATCGGAAAGCCGTCCACTGTGCAAGACGAACCACCTTGCGTTCTTGTACGACTCTTTAATAATAGCAACAATCTTTTCAGGGATGCCTCTCATAGCAAGCGATCTCCAAATACAATCACGTTTAACGCGATCGAAGGCCTTTTCAAAGTCGACGAACATGAGGAAGAGCGGTGATTGGTACTCCGACGATTGCTCAAGAACGATTCGCAAGGTGTTAATATGATCGACGCATGATCGACCACTGCGAAATCCCGCTTGGTGCCTCTTGAGCGTCGATTCAATCCTGGACCTTATCCTCTCGAGAATGATAGTTGCCATCAGCTTTGGGAATACAGACAAAACGGTGATACCACGCCAGTTATTGCAGTTCTGAAGATCGCCTTTCTTCGGTATCTTGACGATAACTCCGTCCTTCCATTCCCTGGGAAAGGTTTCATTCTCCCAAACAGCCTGAACAAGTGGAAACAATATACAGGCCGTTGCGTCTGGATCCGCTTTCAGGAACTCGGCAGGATCGCGGTTCTTATTTCTGCACTTGTTGCGGGCTTGATGTCGATTCCCCTTAAAGACCTACGTATGTCCAGCAGTATACTGGTATACAATAGAACTAGTTTTAGATTATAAGAGCGAAAAGGAATTGATACTTTCTCTTGTTAGAGATGTGTATATTATTCCTAAACACAGCCAATCTACTTATTTCCTACAACAATAACTTGAAAACGCTGAGTTCTTGTTTCGTTATCCCACTTTATTTATTAACAGGGAAGAAACCCCAACAGCTGCCAGTTTAAATGTTATTGTTCCTACCTAATAGGGTACCCATTAGTTAATTGGTTAATTATTTTCAAAAGAAAATTATACAAGTCTAAAATTTGACATACATCTGTATCGAATATTATGAAAACCCTAAAAATAATGTGAATGCATAGGCATATCTACCCCAACAAGAACATTAAAATTTTATCCCCAAATTGAAATGTTCATATTGCAAAGAGGTACTTTTTCAGCAAAACAAATCCAAAACCAAATCAGCGGCTCTTCCCAAAAAAAAAAACCAACATGCATTACATCACCGAATATTTCCTCACTCCAAAAAGTTTAATAAAAGTAAATGTAAAGATGAGGTGGTTGGGTGTGTATGAATCGGGTAGACGCTGATTGGCATCAACCTGGCGGTGCCCAGCTGTTGTAACTTTTCATATATATCAACTGTGCTTATTTTACCTCCCAGTGGTAACCACCGGGTACTGGTCTGCCCATCCGGGCGTGACTTGCTGAACTTATAAGCGCGAGTGTTGAACACAAAGAAAATAGCAACACTATAATGCTCTGTCAGATTGACTGTCTGCTCGAGTCTCAGAAGTCTAACATGAGCCCCTCAGAAAGAGGACGTACGGCGGATGAATTCACATAGCTGAATCAACGGTGGCGTCAACAGTCAACATGGCAGATACCTCAATGAGCTACTCTGACGTATTTGGAGCTGAGGTCATTGAGGATTTTTTAACACTAGTCAGGGTGTTGAAATAGAGATGGTGGCGGAAGAGCCCTTAATGGGTCGACGGCAGCTCTCACATCCCCGTAGCGGGTTACTGACACCGGAGGAATCCGGCCTCTTTCGTCCAAGGGGTCCAACAAAGGGCCTGGCCCTCCAGGTTGGGGGTTGTACGCCGGGGTAACTGCCCGACTACGGAAAAAAAAATAAAAGTTCCGGAACGACAACAAGCCTCGGATACGGATGATTTTACTGTTGACGAACCAGGCAAACGAACAAAGGACAACGAATTTCGGATCTGCACGTGGAATGTTAGGTCCCTTAACAGACCGCGTGCAGCCGAACAGTTAGCGGAGGCCCTGAACTGCTATAAAGCAGACCTAACCGCCATCCAAGAAGTGCGATGGGATGGACCGGGCAAGAAGAAGATGAAAAACTGCGATATCTATTATGGCGACTGCTATCGGCAACAAAAACAGCGCTTATTTGGATGTGGATTCGTCGTTGGCGGCAGACTTAGGCAAGAAGTCTTAAGTTTCAGCTGTATAAACGAGCGCCTCGCGACAATCCGCATCAAGGCTAAATTCGCCAACATTAGCCTTATATGCGCCCATGCCCCCACGGAGGAGAAAGACGACGACACCAAAGATGGGTTCTACGAGCTCTTAGACAAGACATACAAGCAGTGCCCTAACTATGACATTAAAATTGTCCTAGGTGATTTTAATGCAAAGATAGGAAGAGAGTGCATCTTTGGTAGTACCGTCGGAAGGTACAGCCTACACGACACCACCTCCGATAACGGATTTAGGCTGATCGACTTCGCGGCGGGGCGAAATGGTGTCATAGCAAGTACGCGATTCCCGCATCTCGATATTCATAAGGGCACATGGAGATCTCCTGATCAATCAACCGTCAACCAGATTGACCACATTGCGATCGACGCAAGGCACTCCTCCAGTATTATGGATGTCCGAACGTTCCGAGGGGCCAACATTGACTCGGACCACTACCTTGTTGTAGCCAAGGTACGCCTTCGGATATCCCGAAAACCGCCAAGACAAGTAAATACTGTGAGGAAGTTTGACGTCGGACGTCTTAAATCGCAAGAGGTCACCAGATCCTTCTCCGATCGAGTCTCTCTCAATCTCTCAAGAGGTTCTACGCAGCCAGCATCAAGCATTGAAGACTTGGTTTCACTCGACCACCACAACGAAACCCCTGGTTCGACGACGAGTGCCGGCAAGCACATGCAGCGAAACAAGAGGCATACAAGGCGGCGCTGCAAAGAAGGACCAGAGCTGCTCGTGAGCTCTACGCGCAGAAAAGAAGAGACGAACACCGGCTTCTCAGGAGAAAAAAGAAAGAGCACGAGAAGCGCGCGATCGAGGAAATAGAGAGATGCTATAGCAGGAATGAGGTTCGGAAGTTTTACCAGAGGGTAAAAAGAACCTGCCAAGGCTACAGAGCCCGAACCGAAGCCTGCAAGGACGAACAAGGGAACATCATAACAGAATCGCAGTCGATGCTGAGGATATGGAAGAACTACTTCTGCAGACTGTTTAATGGCGATGACGAACCAAATACCGCTGTCAGGCAGAATGAACCATTCAACCTGGACGATGAAGACCAACAATTCCGTCCACCCGACCTGGACGAAGTGAAGATAGCCATATCTAAGCTTAAGTCCAACAAAGCCGCTGGAGCAGATGGCCTAACGGCCGAGCTATTCAAAGCGGCAGGCGATGACTTGGTTAGGAGCATGCACCAACTCATCTGTAAAATATGGTCGGAGGAAAGTATGCCCGATGAGTGGAACCTCAGCATTGTTTGCCCGATCCTCAAGAAAGGAGACCCTCTGAATTGCGCCAACTACAGAGGTATTAGTCTTCTTAATATCGCCTACAAGATCTTATCTGCCGTGTTGTGTGAACGCCTGAAACCTTTCGTCAACAACCTGATTGGTCCTTATCAGTGTGGCTTCAGGCCAGGAAAGTCTACCGTCGACCAAATATTCACACTGCGGCAGATCTTGGAGAAAACCCAGGAAGTCCAAATCGATACCCACCACCTTTTCATCGATTTTAAGGCCGCCTATGACAGCATTTATAGAGACGAGCTATACAGAGCAATGTCTAGTTTTGGCATCCCTGCCAAACTCGTCCGTTTGTGCAGGATGACGATGGAGAATGCACGCTGCTCCATCAAGGTTGGTAAAGAACTCACCGAAACCTTCGATGTCAAAAAAGGATTTAGACAAGGCGATGCGCTGTCATGTGACTTCTTCAACATCATTCTTGAAAGAATAGTGCAAAACTCAAACGCTAACACCAGAGGCACTATCTTCCAAAAGTCCGTCCACCTACTCGCCTATGCCGACGACATCGACATAATCGGCAGAACGCAGCGTGATGTCACCGGCGCGTTCGTGAGTATTGAGACGGAAGCGGCGAAAATGGGTTTGGCGGTCAATGAGGGCAAGACAAAGTATATGCTGTCATCAAGAAAGGACACCCAACACCGACGTCTTGGTCAGAATATCTCAATAGACAGATATAACTTTGAGGTGGTAAAGGACTTTGTCTACCTAGGCTCCGCTATGAACTCAGACAATGACACCAGCGCTGAGATTAAACGAAGAATAACTCTTGCCAATCGCTGTTTCTTTGGGCTGAGAAAGCAATTGAGTAGCAAAGCCCTCTCTCGAACAACTAAAGTGACCCTCTATAAGACCTTAATCATCCCAGTCCTTCTTTATGGTGCAGAGGCATGGACTCTATCAAAAGCGGATGAGGTTACTCTTGGTTGCTTCGAGAGGAAAATTCTTCGAGTAATTTTCGGTCCCGTCTGCATTGACGGTGAATGGAGGAGGAGATACAACGACGAACTGTACGGGCTGTACAGCGACATCGACCTAGCCAGAAGAGTGAAGGTCCAACGACTGCGGTGGCTGGGTCATGTAGAGCGAATGGACGTGAATGCTCCAGCCCGGAAGATCTTCGAATCCACACCCGAGGGACGGCGCAGTAGAGGAAGACCGCGACTCAGGTGGCGCACGCAAGTGGAAAGGGACCTTAACCGACTTAGCGTGCGAAACTGGAGACAGCTGGCCAAAGATCGTGCTGGCTGGAGACGCTTGTTGGTTGAGGCCCAGGTCCACCCCGGACTGTAGCGCCACCTTAAGTAAGTAAGTAAATGTAAAGATCGGGGAGGCAGTCGCCAGAGCGCCGCCTAGCCAAGAGCATTGAAACTTGTAATTAGAATAGGAACCGAATTATTTATTTATTTTTTTATTTTATTTATTTATTTGTTTGGGTCGGGTCGGGTGCAACTCATACCCAGACGATGCATCCCCTGCCAAATTTGACAACTAGCGCCATCTACATCGCAACTTAACAACTAACAACCAATAATCGCATCACTCACCTTTAGAATATAGTGTTACCATATCAATCGAGAGTTATGTTGAGTGCTTGGTTAAAGTTTCTATAATAGATATTATTTGTGGAATTTGGAAAGATATAATATGGGGTAAGGTAAAAAATGTATGTAAAGATAAGTAGAAAGTAAAAGCACAGATAAATAATATACAGATGTCTCATGCCAACGTAAAAAAAAGCTGTACTTTTTGCGTTCGTCCAACAAAGATCGTCCACACCTGAACGCATTGCGAATGACCTAAAGAAGAAAAACCTCAAAATACTAGAAGTTGTCAATATGCTTAAGTATAAAAGCAAAGCACCACTGCCGATGTTCATGCTTACTTTTGAGCATGATGAAGACATCAAAAATATTTATGAAATTAAAGATATCCTGGGAATGAAAGTACAAATTCATCCTCTGCGTAAGTCTATCCTAGTACCTCAATGCAAGAACTGTCAAAAGTATGGCCACACTCTCAAATACTGCAACTCAAACTCGAAATGCGTTAGATGTGCAGGAGACCACCATACAAAGGACTGCATTAAGGAAAAAAAGGCAACCCCAAAATGCGCCAACTGTAGCGAAAGACACCCAGCCAACTATAGGGGCTGCATAGTAGCAAAAGAGCTGCAACAGGTACAAGATAACAAGCTAAAGAAAAAGTAAAAGCCTGTCCAAAAAGACGAACCTACAGGCAGATAAAATCTAAGCAAAGAAGACTTAGAACCATAATTGAGGGCCAAAGGGAATAAAAAAAGTGGATACAGCTGAAGAAAAGATACCCTCAAGCAAAAATGGGAACTTAAGTCGCATAACAGGCCTAAAGAAAACATATGCACAGGTTACTTCGAGCAACGTTCCCAAGCCAGTCGGAGACCGCAAGCCTTTTAGCAATGCCATGGAGGATATTATGCTTAGAATCCTCAACCGAATGGAGAACATGGAAAATAATAACAAGAAAATTCTGGAAAGAATATCTTTCCTTGAAAAACAAAACAGTAATAAAAGAACTGTACTTAAAAGATCTTAATGGCTAAACACATACAACTCTTATTATTGAATGCCAATGGTCTCGAGAATCGCAAGTGACTCTCGATCTAAATAGAATTGACTTATGTCTAGTCGCCGAGCCTTATTTCAAAATTGGAAAAAAATTCAAACTGCGCGGAAACAAGATATATCATACCCCCATCCTCACAATGCAGCAAGAGGGGGGCCGCAGTTATAATCAAGGCAAATGTTAGCCATGACGATGGCGAAGAATACCAGTCGTGTGAAATACAAGCCAAATCTGTTATTATAAAAACAAGTAGCGGTCAGCTAACGGTAGCTGCAGCATATTGTTCTCCTATGTAGCTACAGGCTGAAACAAAACGATTTTAAAAGTCTCTTCAGCAAATTTGGAAATAAATTCATAATAGGCGGAGATTTGAACGCAAAGAACAAAATTTGGGGATCAAGATTAACAAATACAAGAGGAAGAGAGCTCCTCGAAGCAATGCTAATTACCATTCAACGGGAAAGCCTACATACTGGCCCACAGATATGAACAAAATCCTGGACGTTGTCTGCTAAAATTTAAATTAAAATATATGAACTTTTCTTCTTACTGTACCAATGAATTATATTTATCTTGTATTCATATGTACATCTTACTCTTTCTAATATTGTATAAAGTTTAGTCTTAGTTTTGCACTCCGTGGAATTGGACGAATAAAGTTTTTTCTTGCGTTGTTCGGCAATTTTTTTTATTAGTTTTCGTTTCGGGAAGTTAAGGATTTTTTTTACATGGTGCTGAAACCCGGGAATTAGCGAAGAGAGACTGAAGCAAGAAATAAAATGTCAGTTGAATTATCTGCGCGCAGCGCCTACAGGGGTCAAGTGACCAAAATAATTAAGGCCCATTTTATTCACTCGAAGTTGAACATAACTTGGGGATTTTTATTTTCAACTTGAGAATTACTTTTATTCACTCAAAGTTGACTCGCTCAACTTTGGATATTCCGAAGTTGAGAAAACCGAAAGTTAATCAACTGTGGGTTTTCTCAACACCCCGAAATAGTAGACGTTGTAGAGAAAACTTGGGATTTTTACGCCAAAAATGTCAGATTTTTGGTTCTCATTTGTACATCGGAGAGGGAGACCGCATGCGGGAGATAAGACTATAAGAGTCGACACTCGACATTACAATACACATACACAATGCACAAGGAGATGTGTGGCTGCACGGCATTGTTAATGGAGATTTAGGATAGTACAGACGTGAAGAGCATTCATAATTGTTGTTCTTTCTGTTTATTGCGTTAAACATTTCTGTGACAGTGCGAACTTCAAATCAAGTGGAGAAAATAAACAAATATTAATTTTTGAAACTTAAACGATGTATCGTTCACATAATTTTTGGGAAGATTGGCCATCGTCTGATTCGGGCAGCGAAGAAGACGAGCGCAATTTGTGTTTTCCGTTTTATAATGCTTGCAATAACATCTGGAAATGTTTATGATCCTTTATATGGCTTTTTGTTTTGTCATTTGTATTCTTCCTTTTATGACCTTTGCAAAAAGATCTAGAAATATTTATGATCCTTTCTAATAACTTTTTCTTTTAGGTATATTTTGTATTTTCTGTTTTATGATGCTTGTAAAAGTATCTGGAAATGTTTATGATCCTTTTTAGTTGCTTTTTGTCCTATGTTTATTGTTGTTCAAAAATTATTTTTAATATAAATTCTGTAGAAAACATAAACTAAATTATAAAATATGCTGTCAGCATAGAGTGGTATGATCATCGCCACATGCTTTCCATCCACTGCTTCAATGCAGTTTCGAATTTGCCATAGTTCGTTAAATTTGGTAGCAACAGAATCCCAGGCCTTTGGTGTTCTCGGCGTCTAGAATTAAAAACCGTTTCCTGTGCATTGTGTACATTGAATCCGGTAAGGAAATTAATTTACCGAAAATTTTCCCCGGCAGATAGGGGAAGCATTTCAGCCGCTCCGACGCTGAAATGCTCGCCACTCAACCCTTCGTCCAAACACGCCGAAGTTTGTGTGTCTATTCATCGTCCTCTCTGCTTTCAAATACGTACGCAGCCAAAATAATCGCAATTGCATCTTTTTGTTCCATTTTTTGAATTTTTATTGTTTTATTATTACGTGCTTCTCAATCAAGACTTCACCACCGAATGAAAAAAAAAAAAAAAAAACCTATTAACTGAACATACCTAGCTTAAGATTTAAAAGTAAAAGAACAGACCAATTGTGTGTCATCTGTCACAAACATCCTAGGGATATTTTAGAAACTGCAAGTAGACCAACTTTTGAATTTCAACAGCGGAGTTGAGAATTAAAGTAGTGAATAAAAGCAATTTTCAACTTGCCGCTCAACTCTCTCTTTCAAATCAACTCCGAAGTTGATCAACCTCGAAGTCATCGGCAAGTTGAACGATAGTGAATAAAATGGGCCTAAAAGTGCGATGGATTTTTTAGCCAACATGGAGGCAGAGTTAAGTACCACAAACGATATGGACGGCTTAGAAGAAGAGCTCATTCATCTCATCCAACGATTAACAGCAGCTCACGAGAGCTTAAACGTCGTCAATCAGGAGGTACAGAGTAGGAGCTTGATTAGAGCTGAGGATTTGGACAAAGAATTGGAAAAGGTAACCGAGTACCAGGCCTCAGCAGTCGGAACGCTTGCGCGCTTAAAGTTGAGTTGTTTAGGCAATTTAGATCCGCCCACTGTCTGCACTCCCAGCACTAACTCGATGCGTGTATGCATGTGTATTTCTCACGGTGGCAAAGGCAAAACACATTGCGCGGTGCAAGAGGCGGTGACAAAGCAGTGCATTGGGGTAATGCTTCTTAAGAATCCGTAATCCCAAGGGGGTCAATGATCTGATTAAATCGGAAACGGCAAAATAAGCTGGATGCAGAGGTTTCTTTTGACTGAAGAACAGGCGATAGATGTCATTCCCAAGTATTAAGTTACGAAAGCAAGTCGGAACAAATAAAATTTTAAATAAAACGTTGAGTTTGAGTTTTTTCTTCTGTCTCATCTGCATGTACCCAGGTATTGCATATTGTGCGCTGTAATTTCGGTTGGTCGGCAACACAAGTCTGAAAGTGCTACGGCAAAATTACAATCCTTTTGTTTGTAACTTTTTTTTGCGAGTGTCCTTGCGATACATTTTGGTCCTTCGAGCCGGATCTAAGGATTAAGGAATCCTAGACAGGATCGGTACAAAAACAATAAAATAAAAGTGTAAACTATCGCGTTAAATCAGCGAGTGTTAAACTTCACCGTGCGTCGCGGTCGTGTAAAGGACAGTGCCCCTTACGATCAGTGTATAATTTCAACCACTACCTACATGGTCTGTTTGTCTCCTGGATCGGGATCTGCGGAAGCTGGTGCATCAGAGTAGAAGAAATATTGGAGCAACGCTTTAAGTACAGGTGTGTGGCATTTTTCTTATAATATAATATTAAAAGTAAATCACAGATCTTCATTGATCTAATTAAACTCGTGTGTGTGTTGTGTTCTGAGCTTTGACTGAGGGTTGTTTTTCATTCTTTAATTTATATCGTTGGCTTAATCATGAGCAAGGGCAAGATTTCCAATTTAATCGAAGACATTCAAACAATTGCGCAAGAAATAAATGCTGATTATATGGCATATACAATGTTAGCATCATTCGATGAAGCTAGGATAATTCATCAAAAAATTGTTGGGGCCCCTAGCGAGGAAGCGAAGGTAAAGTATATGGAAGATTTAACTTTTCACAAATTAAAGGAGCTGTTCTTCCAATATTCATGCGAATTGAAGGTACAGTTAACAACTACCGATAATCAAAGTGTTCACAACAACTCAGTAATCGGTTCAAAGACACCGTTGGTCGAATTGAAACTCCCTCCTATGAAAATTCCTACCTTCGATGGTTCACTACAAATGTGGCCAGAATTCAAGGGATTGTTCGAAGGTTTGGTTAACAAAAATTCATCGATATCTGATGCACACAAGTTGCAGTATTTAAAGAGCAATTTAACCGGTGAAGCAGCGCGTATGCTACGAAACACAGAATCTAATTTTGAATCTGCATGGGCGCTACTAGTAAAGCGGTTTCAAAATGTTCGATTATTAAAGGATAATCAATTTAAATTGCTTTTTAATCAATCACCACTCACACAGGAATCATCCGACGATCTCAAATTGCTTTTGGACACAACCAATGAAGCTAAACAATCGCTCAAAAATCTTGGAGTGTCCGTGGAATCATGGGAAGACGTTCTCATCTTTCACACGGTGCAGAAACTTCCGTTTGCCACTCGAGGGCAGTGTGAATCACACATTTCGACGTATGTCGATTATCCTACGTACAACGTTCTTGAGGATTTCATCTTAATGAGAGCAAGAACCTTGGAGGTGATTGGCCAATCACCATCAGGTTGCAATCAACCTAAATCCAAAAAAATTACGTCAAACACAATTCGTGCAAATAACGCTACTATCCTGAAGTGTTCAATGTGTCAGGGGTCGCATTCCATTCGGAATTGCTTTAAGTTCAAGGCCTTAAACACGAAGAAAAGACAGAAGTTTGTAAAGAAAAGAAAATTATGTTTCAATTGTTTATCAAACGCGCATTTCACGCAAAATTGCACGAGCACTTTTACGTGTTCTACATGCCATCAAAGGCATCATTCATTACTGCACGTAAATGAAACAGTTAATGCAATGCATGCTAATGATATAGTTCCACCAAGAGCTGTTCCACCACCCGATGAAACAGCCGCCTCTTCAACACAACCCCATCAATCGGAAGCAACAGAAATCCCAACATCCTCAAACCGAACTGCTTCAGTGTACAACGCGTTGGTAGCCGAAAACAAGCAAGTACATGTTCTTCTGGCTACGGCCCTTATCAAGGTTCTAACAACCGCGGGGCAACCGTTGCTGCTGCGAGCGCTATTGGATCCTAGATTTGAGGCGTCATTCATTACTGAGTCGGCGGCTCAGTTGCTAAATTTATAAAGGGAAAGGAGCTGCGTCAATATCATAGGCGTATGGGAAGCCAAAACAAGCACCGCAAAACATAAAGTTTCTCTCACGATATTTTCTCACTCACAGCTAGGCTACCTATGCACTCTTTACGTGCTAATTGGAGTCACCTCCATAACATTGAACTTGCTGATCCTACTTTCAACAAGCCAAGCAAAATCGATATTTTACTTGGCAGTGATGTTTATCCGTCCATTCTCCTTAAAGGCATAATGAAGGGAGAGCCAGGGTCTCCTATGGCTCAAAGGACGGAGTTAGGATGGGTACTCTCCGGAGGTACAACAGCCATCAACAACTCGAGTAATAATATAAAAACTCTCCGCATAAAGACTGAAGATCAAGTATTAGACTCAAGTTGCTGCTCAAGTTTTGGGAACTTGAAGAAGTGCCAAAGAGGAAGTTATTGTCATCAGACGAAGAGACATGCGAAACTCACTTCTGCAGAACGCATCAGCGTCAATTGGACGGCAAGTATGTAGTTCAACTTCCCTTTAAAGAAGGAACACGTCCATTTGATAGGTCGTTCGGACAGATCAGCGCTAGTAAGGCTTCTGCAACTCGAAAGAAAATTTCAAATGCAGCCATTATTCTATGAGGAATATAAAAGGGTCATCAACGAATACAAGGAGCTCGGACACATGTCAGAGATCGTTCCCATAGAACTTTCCAGACCTCACTATTACGTTCCCCACCACGCAGTGATGAAGGAGTCAAGTTCAACTACAAAGCTGCGGATCGTTTTTGACGCGTCCTGCAAATCGTCGGATGGCACATCACTCAATGACCATCTCTTCGTAGGCCCAAGGTTGCAGGATGACATTTTTGATCACATCTCTCGATTCAGGTTACACAAAATCGCCTTTGTAGCGGACATCAATAAAATGTACAGGCAAATTTGGGTTCCCCCAGCAGATTTATCATACCAACTCATTTTGTGGAGAGAAGTAGATGGCGAAGAAATAAAAACATACCGCCTTAACACGGTCACATTCGGCACTGCCTCCGCGCCATATTTTTCGTACGCTGCAACAACTTGCGGCCGAGATTACCTAATTGCATCGAAAATTGCTCTGAAGAACTTTTATGTCGACGATGTGATTCATGGGGCGGACACCGAACCAGAAGCCATAGAGATGCAGCGGCAACTCAGTAATATGTTGAATCGTGGAGGCTTTCCACTACGAAAATGGGCAAGCAACTCTGAGAAGTTCTTGGCGTCCATTCCAGAAGAGGATAGAGAGGTACAGGTACCACTCTCATTCGATGAAGGAAGTGCGGTTAAAGCGCTAGGGATCCAGTGGCATCCCGCAAAGGACATGTTAACCTTCAAGGCGTCACTTCAGGATTCGAAGAAAACTACAAAACGAACCATCCTATCAGACATTGCGCGGCTGTACGACCCAATGGGCTGTAGTAGTATATCTTAGGGTTATTACCGGAAATACCATAATAACTAATTTAATCGCGTCGAAAACCAGGGTTTATTTATTTATTTATTTAACTACTAAACATTAAGCCACAGTTAATCAATTTATAAATTATATAACAACATAAATTATTTTAACAACATCATTTCTCACAATTCTTTAAAAATGTTTTTTAAATTGTATTTGGTTAGGTTGAAATCAATCATATGATTGTACTTATTACAGTCCCTGGTCAGATTGCTGATGGGGCCGTTACTTTCATAATTACATCGAGATGTCCTTTGATATAATAAAATTGGATTCCTTGTTGTCCTCGGTCTAGTATTGATGCTTACAGAACTGAGAACATGGGTGGAGTTGACGTTACCAGTTAGTACACAAAACAAAAACATAACATTCGATATCTCCCTACGTTTTTCTAAAGTCTGCAGATCCAACAACTTTAATCGACTTATGTAGGGAGGAAGACGACTTTCAGGATCCCAAGGTAATTCACGTATTGCGAAAAGAAGAAACTGCTTTTGAATGCTTTCAATTCTAGAAATTCCAGATTCGTAATTCGGACACCAAACAGGACTACAGTATTCCAAGACAGGTCGGACAATAGAACAGTATAGAATTTTGGTGACATAGGGGTCATTAAATTCCTTTGGAAAACGTTTAATAAGACCCAATCGGCTTCTTGCCTTGCTGACAATGGAATCCAAATGGATGTTAAAGTTGAGTTTCCTGTCAAAGATGACTCAAAGATCGTTAAAGTGATCCACACATTCAATAATTACATCATCAATGAAATAAATTGGATTTTCACGTCTTGTGAAAGACATGCATTTACATTTTTTCAGATTAAGCTGCATATAGTTTTCCTTGCACCATTCCTGCATGCGGTCCATGTCATGTTGTAGAAATATATAACCGTGTGGGCTACTATAAGAATAGATCAGCTTGCAGTCATCCGCAAATAGTAAAATTTTTGAGTACACAACAGAAATACATAAGTCATTGATAAATAGCAGGAACAGAAGTGGACCAATATGGCTACCTTGAGGGACGCCAGAATAAACGACGATGTTTTTTGACAGAGAATAATTTAGTTTTACATTTTGTGTACGATGACTAAGATATAAACAGATCCATTTCAAGATCCATTGAGGGAATCCATAATATTCCAGTTTTTTTAAAAGTATAACATGATTAACTTTATCGAATGCTTTACTAAAATCCGCATAAAAAACATCTGTTTGTAACCCATTCACCATGTTCTCATTGCAGTGGGAGGTAAATTCTATTAAATTAGTTGTGGTTGATTTTTTAGGACAAAAGCCATGCTGCTCATCAGTAAAAATATTTGAGCAATAAAATTGCACGTAGGTATAAATAACTTTCTCGAAGAGTTTAGGTATACATGATAGCTTTGCAATGCCTTTATAATTTTCAATGTGATGATTGTTACCACTTTTGTGCAGAGGCACAGGGTTGCGCCGCTAAAGGTTAAATCGCTGGCAAGGTTGGAGCTTTGTGGGGCACAACTCCTAGCACATTTACTGGTGCATACCGTGAAGACGATAGGGCTCCAATCGGCAAAACTATTCGCTTGGTGCGACGCTAAAATCACACTGGCGTGGATAAAGTCGGCGCCATACATTCGAACAACATTTGTGGCCAACAGAGTCGCAGATATTCAGGAACTTACAGATCCTGGGTGCTGGAACTACGTCCCGTCTAAGGACAACCCTGCAGACATTGCGTCTAGAGGACTCTTTCCAAAGGATCTTGTCAAGGACAATCAATGGTGGCATGGACCTGAATTCCTGCAGACGTTTGATGAGCGACTCCACCAACCATACGAAATTGCAACGACAGACCTTGAAGCAAAACCATCAGAAATTTCAAGAACCAAAAATGAGATGATCGCATCTGGGTACCCCATAAAAAACATTTTTCAGCTCTGCGTTCACTTCACTGCCTTCGAAAATAACAACCTTTTTAATCGTTTTTCCTCGTTGAAGCGTTTGATCAGAGCCACAGCTTATTGGCTTAGGTTTTTCATTAATTTGAGATTTAAAGCAAAAAAGGTTTCAACTCGTATGCAGGGCCGTCTTAGCCTAGGCTGGGGCCCTTGGGCACACAAGAATTTGGGGCCCTTTTGGAAAGTAAAAAAAGCGAATTATCATAACATTTTGTTAATAAGCTTGACCAATTATTATAGGTAATCCTAATCATTAATCAAATACAGTATAATATAATATGCCATTAATGATATTATTAGAATGCTGCTGGTTTTTTGGTTATGATTACGATAACGGTTTCTTTCGGGATTTCTGTTGAGCAAAATCTTCTATTATATCCTTAAAGTAAATTTTTTGAAGGATATCACTTTCTATGCACATGCCAAATTACTCAATCGTGCTTGTAACATTGTTGTTCGCAATTCATTTTTTATTCTCTTGAGCTGCGAAAATGACATCGTGTTTCAGCACGGATCGTATCGTACGCGTACCCATGCAAAGGTATTAGTGGAAAAATCAGCATTCAACATTTTTTAATTTTTTTTTTGTCCGTAAATTTCAAGTTCGAAAGTATTTTTTTCAAAAACTATTAACAGTAATAGGTCGGTTTAATGGTTAGTGTGTTCGAATACTAAGCGAGGGGCCCCATGTTCGAATCCCGCAAAAAAACCCAAATTCCAACTCAGGGTTTTTTCACTGCGCCACCTCTCGCGAACGTCTGACAAACATCCGAGAGTATAACTGTCTTGAAAGACCTTCTCAATCGGCCGTTTGGAATCGGCATAAAATTGTAGATCCCTTCCATTCCTTCCAAAAATTATAAACTCACACAAAACGAATGGTTGCTAGAAGCTAGCCCCAGGGTCCCTACAGACCTGTTGCGCCAACTATGGGCAAAATTAGGCACCGAATTTTTATCTTTTGCTCTCGAATAACACGTATCCACTATCAATTTCAATCACAGAATGCAGTGAATGCAGTAAAGTTTACCTACCTACCATTTCGTTGTCCTTACGCATGCACATATAGGCGTTCTATATCACTTGAAACCAAATTACATGAAAAAACTGATTTCTTATGGCATCAAGTGATTCTTAAAGATTATGCCTGCTGCTGCTACAGTATGAGAATCGCATATAGCCATATCTCTATACTTCTTCCCACTCCACCGGCTTCCATTATTCGGCAATTATATTTTGATTTGCTTTTGCTGTGTCATAAACTTACATGGTAAAGCCTGAACTACATCGAAACAAAAGTGGGAAAAAGTACAAAAAAGCGAAAAGCTCGAAATTCATTGAAAACACACGCATACTTACATGACATCTATGAACAAAGTCCGAACTAAGGAAGCTCAGAGCTTTTTGTGTTTACATTTCAAATTTCCAGAGCAATTATAAACAAACTTAGCCGAGTGAAGTGCAAAAAGAGCTTTTGCCTTCGAAACTGACAGGAATTATATGATGGGAACGTGATCTACCGGCAAATCGATAATGAATTCCTTGAGTGTATTTGTTTGCAGAACTTTAGAAAAGTGAAAGCTGGAACATGTTCGAGCTTTCCACAAAGTGCAAATTTTAAATTGAGACAAAAGTATACAGAGTGTGCTATGGGATGAAGCAGGCTTAAGCCTGAACTACATCGAAACAAAAGTGAGAAAAAGTACAAAAAAGTGGAAAAAATCGGATATCCTGCTTCATCCCATAGTAAACTCTGTATACTTTTCTCTCAATTTAAAATTTTCACGTTGTGGAAAGCTCGAGCATGTTCCAGCTTTCACTTTTCTAAAGTTCTACAAACAAATACACTCAAGGAATTCATTATCGATTTGCCGGTAGATCACGTCCCAATCATATAATTCCTGTCAGTTTCAAAGGGAAAAGCCCTTTTTGCACTTCACTCGGCTAAATTAGTTTATAATTGCTCTGGAAATTTGAAATGTAAACACAAAAAGCTCTGAGCTTCCTTAGTTCGGATTTTGTTCATAGATGTCATATAAATATGCGTGTGTTTTTAATGAATATCGAGCTTTTCACTTTTTTGTACTTTTTCCCACTTTTGTTTCGATGTAGTTCAGGCTTTAACATGACCAACCGTAAAAGGCATAAGGCAGGAAAGCTCTTTGCCTAGACAAATGAATGGAGCGAAGTGAAAGGTGCAAGAAAAAACAAGAGCTTTATTCTCAACGCTTATTTTGAAAGCTCCTTGTCTGGCAAGGAAAAAATAGGAACCAAATTTTTGTACAGGCATAAGACATCTGTATATTTATTCTCTGTGCTGAAAGTTTTATACATTATTCGGGGATTCCCCCAAACAAAAATGTTTTGAGAATAAATGTATGAGAGAAATTGTCGGTACTTCGGGGCCCCCTGAGAATGGGGGCCCTGGGCACGGGCCCCGTGTGCCCTTATGGTGAAGACGGTATTGGCGCCATCATTAGGTTATAAAGTTTATCTTTCACTTTGTACTTCAATTGTTGTTACGAATTGAATTGTAAATGCACGAATTGAATTATAAATTAATTGGGGCAACTGTTAACTTGTTGTTGGGTGATTTTGAAAGTTATTTGAAAATGCAATTAGAATCGTATTGAAATGTTTTTGCACAAAAGTTTGACCATTAAGCCTTGAACTGGGCTAAGTGTTGTTTTCCAACTGTACAGTGCAATAGTTGCATTTCCATAAATTCAGTTGCGCACGTAGATGTACGAGATACAAACTACTTTCCAAACAATATGTGCTCTGAGCGGTATACCAACTGCAAGTAAGGCGACAATGAGAAGGAGATTTTTTCATCTGTCGAAGGTTGTGCATTGTGCACTTTTGAACTTGGATTCAAAAATGTGTACCTATTTTCATGTCAAACGGACGAATTCTTCAATTTATTTTAGAAACGGGAAGTGTAGAAGGCGCTTTTGGACCAAAGGCTAAAGTAAAAAACCCAGGTCCACTAGTCCAACATCGAATACCAAGTCTCCTCAGGTTTGAAATAATTAGGTTCTTTAGTTGCAAGCAACTTGTTTTTTATAAAGAACATGTTAGAAAATTGTTTGAGTATTATAGGCCTATGTGGAGTTCGGCCATAAAATATAATAACTATAAAAACAGGATGCCCTACTACTGCATACCTACTTCCATGCTAATTTTTTTTCGAAATGCGTCATACGAGAGTCTTAGACAGACAGAAGATGGACAGAAGGTACACTTGGTAAAAGCGACGTCAAGGCTTTTCCGAAACTCCTTTGTACAGTAAACAGGACACTCAAACTCTGTCTACATATCTATTAAGGAAGGCACAGAAAGTAAAAGTTCTAGCCGTATGTAAAATGATCTTCCGGTTGTTACAAATTTAAAATCTTTCAGAAATTTGCAGTAGAGGAAAGACGCCTTAGGTGCGAACGCAAATGGAAGGGGACCTCAACCAACTTGGAGTACGCAACTTCCAAGCACTGGGAGATGGCATGGCAAGAATCGTGCAACAACTTATCAGCAAAATTTGGTTAAATCAAAGTAGATATGGAATCCCATCAATGTGTGGAATATACTGTGAACTGCGCCAACTACAGTGGAATACGTCTCATGAATGTCATGTATTAGAATATAACTTGTCGACTTCAGGGCCTAAAACCCTTAGCCAGTAATTTCATCGGCCCACATCAGTCTTGTATAATGGAAAGTCAACTTCTTATCATCCACCAAGAAATTTTTTTTAGATAACACGAACGACCCACAGTCCGGATTGATACACATCATGTCTTTATTGAATTGAAAATCGTCTACGATAGGATATGAATGAAACAAATGAAACAAAGCTACAACAAGTTTTTGATTACGATGGAGAAACCTTTCGAGCTATATTGCTCTATCAAGTGTTTCCTTGGAGATAATTTTTGAAACAAATATACGAAAATTATCAGAGAAAAAGTTTTCCAAAAGTTTCTTGAACAGAATACTTATCCATAGAGCTGAAATAAAGGAAATAGTAGGGAGACGGCGATATGTGCTGATAAGTGTCTATGAAAATAGAGGCGGCGCAAATGCCGCAGATAGGTCTGGTTGTTAATGAGGACAAGCCGTCATTGAGCATATCATCGCAATAACGTTGAGAGACATTTACCGTGGTGCTCATGATCACCAATTACCTTAGTCCAAAGACCTTAGTCGAAAAGTTTAGGTTTTCAAAAGATATGGCAGAGGAGGTGAAGCCATGGTTAAACATTTCTCTGTGAATTGCAGATGAATCATCCAGCCTTGAACTTCAGAATTCAATCATACTCTTCACAGCACAAAGAAAAATAAAATAAAAGGAAGTGTAACACTAAATATTTTGGAGGTCACAATATGCAATTTCGCTACAGTGCGTTTGAAAAATCTAGCCTGAACACTAAAAGTGTCTTCTTTCTACTTAAAACCTTCAACTTTGTTCAAGTCATGATAAGGAAAAAACTGCATATAAATTATCAGTGATATTCGCAGAAAAAGAGCCCTTTCACAGAACTAATAGAATGGTTTAAATTGAATTGAAACTGTCCGGGTATAACGAGTAATATATCCTCCAACCCTTTACAACACAATCACATTAAACGATAAAAATTAACTTCGCTTAAAGCAACATTGCTTAAATTCAATTTCATCACCACATCATATATTGGACCACTCATCCTTAAAAATTCCTCTACCAATTGTCCACAGTCGTCTCTTCTCTGTCCGACCACCAATTGTCCTGAAATCGCATTAAATAGAGAAATGATGTGCAAATTGTTATTTTACATGGAATTTTCCAAAGGACTCTGGCTCAGGCCCGGACTCACCCTCATCACTTGAATGCTAATGCTGTGTTATTTTGAAAGCTTTTTCAAATAAATCACGCTTACGTCCCCGTTAGATAAGCAATGAGATTTTTGCCGTACAACAGATTGGTATACCACGCAGTCGGTACTTTCAACATCTACTATGACCAGTATAATGAATGTACATTTGTTCGTTGATGGTCATTACAGGGATGGCATTAGTTTACATTTTTATTAGGTGATTAGTTTCTACGATTGTCTTAAAAGTAGGACTGTCATTTGTATGTACAAGGTCGTATTAAATATAATGGAAATTGTTTAATATCGTCCTTTCTAAACGTGGATTTAAAATATAAATAAAAGTCAAAATCCACCCCAAGTCGCGCATTTAGTGTCGCTAGCTATAATATAGGTTACACGTTACGGCTCAACCTAATTGCGCGCACAAATATTCAGCTCCTTCGTTTCATAAAAAGAATAAGAAAACTTTCACAACAAACTTGTTCACTCTTTGCTCGGGTGCAGTTTGTCTTTGCTCATTGCCCGCAAAAAAGAAAGCCGATTTCACAACAACTTCCAAGCTATTCCTCCTTCTTATTGCATTCGGCAAAACTTTGTTTAACTTAATTAAATGTTGTTTGTGAAATGCCAGAAAATAGAGCAGTGATCCTAAAAAAAAATGTTTTCGAAAGTAATACAAAAAGAGCATTCGAAAGACTTGGATAAGCAGAGGAGAAAAAAAAAATGCAGCACAACATCATGTAGCACCATTTGCGTTTAAGAAAACACTCCGCCAAATTGGCAGGATTTTTAAAGCGGCTGTGGGATTATTTTACACAAATTCTGGAGTTTATGAAAGGGCAGCAGAAGGCCTTAAGAATCGAATATCTTGTGCTCAGCATACATTTTCTAAATCATAGGTACAACAGACTTAACGTGTAGAATTTAAAAGCTCATGCAGAGTCCAGAATCGAGAAAGTCACTCTTGAAACCGTTCCATTGGCACAAGACATACTAAGCATTATTTTTTTACGTAAAAAACCATCACCGAAACCAAGGAAAGGCTAGATACATTTGCGCCATCAATTTCAATGGTTAAAAAGTATAGTTTACTGAGTTCCGTTGTACCAGCACAAATGACGTAGAACTTTCAGGGCGCCCCAAAGAGGTCGGTCCAATGATATTGGACGATCTGAGAATTAAAATTCCTAAGATGAATGAGGCATCATTGAAACAAATGCCTATTATAATAGTTTTGAGAAAACCTATTATTCATAGGGAATCAAAATAATTGGAAAAACGCTGGGTTAAGTATCGAGCTAAAAGGAGATTATGTTGAGAAATAAAAAAATTGTTGGCCAAAATAAAATATGCATTATCCAAAAAGTCACCAACCTATCAAACAACCCTCGTACTAAGTGTGACCAGACTTTTGTTATGTAAATTTCACAAATTGAAAGCTAAAATTTCCCTTTCTCTTATGCAACATTTCAAAAAGCGTGTCTACAATTTTTCACTTGCTTAAAACAATCGTTACTAAAAAGAATACACTTTTTTGAACAAAAACTTGTAAAATGAATTTCAAGATGTACCTTTGTTGAAGTAATTGCAAAATGATTTTTGCTGAACAAATGTAGTGTAAACGCATTTCAAAAAAATTGTCTTAAATAGCTAGGACTTAGATGTTTTTGAATTTTTTTGTAAATGTAACAAACGATAGCGGAGTTTTCTAGTCTGACCATAATCTCAGTCTAAATTCACTTCTGTTTTGTTTAACACTGACAGAATCTTATACAATTTCTTCCAAGGCCCAAAGAGTATTTTCCAAAATTGAAAATTTCCCACTATATGTTCACTGCTCTTCACTATTCAGCTATTTAAAAAAAAAAGCAGATGTAAGTACTGCTTGTATATTGAAATTGCTTCCTAGATTGTGCTAACACATCAATCACTACCCTCTCAACATGGATCAGGGGGTCAATGTTAAACAACGAACAATATTCCTTTTTAATTCTGAAGTCGAAACTGGGAGAGCCTGGGTTATGTCCACAGCCAATTTTTTGCATTTTACTTAAATATGTATCCAATCAGAACACATCCCAGTCACAGGTCCAATCACAGCGTAAATTGCAGCAAACATAACTTGAAAAGCAAGAACTTGCGATCCGTGACACTAGCGTGGTTATACCTATAGAACATTATGAGAACGCTCACAAGAGAGTCAAAGTCATATGTACCACCATAAGTACTCGATAAATACTCCTAGGAATACATGACAAGCTCATTATTTTACCACGACGTACAAACCATTCATCATTAGAATAAAAATATGCCCCTGGAATGGTCATTAGAAAATGGTATCCTCGCGACAAAAAGACATTTCGTTGTCCCTTATTTCAGTTGCCAATGACAGTGCAAGTGCCATAGCCAGGGAATTTATCTTCAATTCGGAACAGTTTTCCTACCATTCTAGTGACTAGTAAATTTAACGACTCCTGCGTACACTCCTGCTCTACCAAAGTTGCAATAACGATGCAACTTTTATGCCCAAAGATGCAATAAAAGAACAAAAAAAAAGCTCCCCCACACAAGTGAAAGTCCGTCTCATAAAGCAGATAAAAGGACTTATGCTGATGGACTTAACAAAGTTATGGTTACATTTGTGGTTCGCTGAATTTTACAGCACATATGCGAATTATGTGTGTGTGTGTTTGCTTTGGTCCTCGCTTTTCAGCAAGTGGTGGCAATTTCATTTGTGACTTGTGCTGCATCCTTGAACTCTTTTTGTTTTATTTTTCTGCTTACAATTTTGGCTTTGTGCCGTGATATGTACGCGCTTGGGCGTAAAAATAATTTATGTTGCGTTAAAGCATCCGACTTTGTGGCAGAATTTATGGGGGATTTCTTATTCACTGACAGTGTCGGATGTAAATGAAAACAGAAAGTGAAACACACAGTATGCATATGTATTTGCATGGAAATGAAATATGAACGTGTGTGATATGCTGTCTTTTTGAAATAAACATGCTTTCATTTGTTGCCGTGGTAGGTAATAAATATTTATTTTTCGGTAAGCTGCGTAGGGGGACGGGGAATATCAATGAAAAATGGTAATATAAATTCAGGCCAGTCGGATTAGCGGGATTATGAAGAGAAAAAAAGATAAGCGTGCACTTAAAATATTCAAATTGGGATTCATTTCATTAAGTCCAGTTGAATTTTGATTGCCCACCAAACGGAGGTAGGTATTTTATGATCGAGGTAGGGATGGTGGATATTATGCTTCGCTGAATTTCGCTAATGGAAGGAACGTAATGAAGTTTACTTTTATTGGTTATGTGTGCTGGTTTACAGCATTTCCAAGAAAATATATTATGACCAGTGCGGAGTATACTGAACATAATTTGTAATCTGTGGGTATCCAACAATTTATATAAATTTTTTGGTTGAATACTCAATTATACGCAATTGCCGAACCTTTGAACTTTAGTTACTAAAGTTATGTGTGCGAAGCGGAAGGCATGTTTTTCGTTTACTGCTGAGTGATTCTTACATTCATTTGCACAATAAAATTCTTACTGTTCGTAGCATTAATTTTTGAAGCATAAAGCATCTATACACTGAAGACTGGAGTAGTCTGTTCCGTCCTAGCTCCCACCAGGTCTAGCTCCTGTTTGATCAATAGGCTATACCTATCATAACTGATTTTTATGAAAGCCTTAAGCTTTTTATACAATATTTTATTTTACTGACGTTTGTCATCAAAAATCTCCACACTATTGTACAGAAACAAAAGTATAAATGTCACATATTTTTCTGTACATAATTTAATTCGCTAACAGTTTCTGATTTTCTTTTACTTTATCCGTTGTTTCTTGAAATAAAGTTATTCACGTCAATTCTGAGATTCTACTTACTTGCATTTTTATACAGCTTTCGGCCAGAAATTTCCGCTCGAATAAAATTTGACATATATAACTCGATACGATCGAAACTGGAAACACGGGGAGAAATGAACAAAAAATTAATCTCTATGAAATCGAAAGTAGGAATGCCAGTTTGAGGAAGTCGAATAGTTTTCTATTCGATTCGGATCTCAGAATAGAGGTCATTATCACAGCGGGAAGTTTCTATCTATTGTGCACATTTCGACTTTATGAACTTTTTCACAAGGTTTTAGACAAAACAACCTCCACCAAAGATAAATAATCGCAGAAGTTCATCCGGCTGCTATTACATTTCACCCACATTTATCTCAAAAGGCAAAAATAGAAGGGTCTTTTTACACCCGTCAGTGACAAAAACAAAAAAAACATCAAGCATACACTTACAACTCTTCCTGTGCACAAAGATACATTTTTTTGCTTCGCCATTAAAGCGACAATTTACGACCAAGTAAATATACCTACACTAAAAGCATATCCCATCAAGGATAACCATTTGAAACTCAAAATTTAATTTGTTCCCCCGGATGGCTCCCAGTGTCACACACTCATCACCAAGCTCCACCAGTCACCTTTGTCACTGTGAGTCTCTCCTCACGCAAGTGACAAAGCAAATATATGCTGATTTTTCTGTCTCAACTTGTGCGACGAGTAAAACGACGGTTGTGCTTAAAAAAAGGTACATGGTATCCACCCTCTACACAACACCAAGCCTGCCTCTATAAATTTATTTCAAAAGCGATGATGTAATTTCAGATTTATTTCGCTCGGCAAACATTTCTAGAACCTTTTTGCACAGTTTAAGTTGTATACGGTATTACCTTGTGAACTTATGTATATGCGAGCACTATGCTCTAGGTCTGAAAGGATTGTGTATGCGCAACACTGTAATATGTGCATGTATGTACGAAGGCAATCAACTCAACTACTACCTATAGTAATATTTTTGGCATACGAGTTTGGTGTTGTGTCGAAATTTAGCTACAAGAGATAAGAAATTGAGTGCCTTGCTAGAATGAAAGACAAGAGCTAATGACTGACTTGAGTTAATTGCATGTGCTTAAAGAATTATTTCTCCTTAAGGTTTAGGAAGTGCCGTGCCTTTGCCTCGAAGGAGTTTATCTTACAGAAACATTGATACATAATATGAGTAATAAACTTTGGGTTTGTGTTGCAGGTCATAATGCGGTTTGGAGTGGTTCTTGGTTATTGGTCTTTATGGGATGGCCCCCGGATTTATTCACATTTTCTCAGTGAGTTATCGCCTGCGGCAGAAGAGCCTGTTTAAATAATGGATTTTATTAAATTGTTCGTAGGAGCGTTAAGTGCGAACAATGAAGGGCGATGAAAGGAGAGTTTTAATTGATAAATTCGCAGGGAACAATATTTTGTCCGATTATTTTTGTTTGTCATGACAAGGAAAGGTTTCTTAAGTGCTGGAGGTGGAAAAGTAAAAGGAGCAGCACTTTATAATGCATTAAGGCCCATTTTATTCACTCGAAGTTGAACACAACTCGGGGAGTTTTCCATATAAAAATCCCCAAGTTGTGTTCAACTTCAGGCCTAAATAAACAGTGGCCAGAAACCGCGTGAAAGTTAAGTACATACTTAGAGACATAGAGGCCAAAATTTTACTATCTATATATATATAAAACTAGCTGTACCCCCCGGCTTCGCCCGTGCAAAATGTGGTTTCAAAACAGTTTATGTAAAAAATATCTAAGAAATTTGCTATCATGTGGAAGCCATTTTTTTTGCAAAAAATAGATATATGTGTTCTCATAACGCTTGAGTTGGCAAATAACAGATATTTCTTCCTCTGCATAAAATAATTTGTCTTGTTTCCGTAATTTTAACAGGTATTCGTTTCAAATGTTAAATCATTTTCTTTCAGTTCAGTAACATTTCGCACCCTATCGCTTTCAATCCCATGCCCCACACGCCACATTTAATACATGTTCAATGAAATATTGAAGCTAATAATTTGTTAAGAACTCACAAATAATAGTGATAAGGCGGACTAAAATGCCTAAATCCTGAGGTAAGACTCAACTATTATTATTATTTTATCCTTTGAAAGTCTGAATTCCTTTGTTTTTAATAACAATATATTTTGTATTATGGTCATAATATTATGTCACCAATAATGTTTTCAAAATATCGACTTATTTTATTTAAAGGCCAAGAAGGGAACATATTTGTTTTTTTAAATCATGAGCTTAGTAAATATGTAGTAAACTCACCCAGGTGAAAATCGTAGAAATGTCTAAAATTTCGCCTAGTATTTATTTAAAAAACATTCAAGTTATCGAGTTATTGGATATCCTATGTTGTACCTGCAGATGTCCTCTATAAGGTGGCATTTACTATATTTATTTTCGAATATTAAGAAGTTTCTAAGATTTTTGCAATTAAAGGCAGGCAGTCAAATGCATTCTAAGTCGAACAGAACTACACCAATTTCTTTATAAGATTATCAATTTTAATTTATAAAAACTCACAAAATCGCAATGAAGAAATCCGAATCTGTAATGCGCAATGGCCGGCAAACATTATTCGAACGAACAAAACACGAATTCGCAAAGTGCAATATGGACGCTGAAACAGCAACGAATGAAGAAACTGCGCAACTGAATCAAATGGCACAGTCAACGTGGACAGCGCCACCACACATGAAACAAAATTGGCTTCTCGATTGATCGATAATAGATGGCGTTACGTTGCGTGTCTATCTGACAGTTCAATTGTGATACGATATGTTACATTCAAATTTGATTCTTTTTCTGGTTGTTGCCAAAATAAATATATACAAAATGAAAAAAAAAAATCGAAAAAAACCTGTCGTAACACGCTGTGTGGTCAAAATAAGACATTTTGAAATTTTTAAATTTTTTTCTTTTAAAACCCGTGCTGAGAAAATACCTTTCCAACAAAGTATAAATCATCAAAATCGGTTGAGCCAATCTCGAGTTATGGGATAACATCGCTTCGGACACTTTCTTTTATAAATATATAGATATAGATTGTTGCAAAGGCGTTGTGACTTTATAACTCACGAACGGCTCAACCGATTTCAATGATTTTGGTTGTGTTTTATTCGTCTTCAATCAGGGATGGTTTATGAAAATAGAAAAGTCAGAAAATTCTTAACAGGTGGCGTTGTAGGCACACATTTCGTTTTTCATGGGGAAATGCACTTTGAAAAAAATATAACCTGGATAGAAATCGAGTAGTTTCAAATACAAACAAAAAAATATTTAGAATTTTAAAGGCAATTGTTGTTGTCAATGATTTTAATTTTTTTCAAAGCAAATTGTTGTTGTTATAAATTTTGAATTTTTTTTTTTAAAGTACCTAATAAGTTTGTTTATGTTTACTATTTTTGTTTGTCAAGTATTTTAATTATCCTTGCATTAGGTAGCATGTGTGAGTAATTTGAAATGTAGGGGTGTTTGAGATGACGTGGACAATGATGACAGGCAACAGGAGTTCTTGAGCGTTTTATGTTTTCATGTAGGGGTTGTTATGAAAATCTATCTTCTATCGATATATATAAAAAATGTTTGCAAGTGTGTTGTGACTTTATAACTCACGAACGGTCAAACCAATTTCAATGATTTTTGTTTGTTCGTATGGTCGTGTAGATGGTTTATCTAAAGTTTGCAGCAAATTGGTGTACGGGTTCGTGAGCTATGACTTTTCATGTCAACATGATTGTGATTTTGTACATATAAAAAAAACAAACAAAACGTAGGCGCAAATGATCGTGTGCGGTATGTATACTGTCACTGTGTCCTGACACACTGTAAATAAACTTTGTAGCTCATACACGCATACACATTAACAGCTTTAAGTGAGTGAACATTTTAATCGGTAAGAGTCGCATTTGATTTTTTTTTTTTTTTGTTTTTTTCATATTTTCAGCCATACATCATAAATATACACTCGTATGGGTACCCCATAAAAAACATTTTTCAGCTCTGCGTTCACTTCACTGCCTTCGAAAATAACAACCTTTTTAATCGTTTTTCCTCGTTGAAGCGTTTGATCAGAGCCACAGCTTATTGGCTTAGGTTTTTCATTAATTTGAGATTTAAAGCAAAAAAGGTTTCAACTCGTATGTCTGGAGCACTTTCATACGACGAAATCTACTCAGCCCAAATACGATTGATAACCATCATTCAGCAAGAGGTGTTTGCTGAAGAAATCTCAAGGATAACCGAAGGCGAACCGGTCTCAAAAGGGAGCAAATTAGCAAGGCTTTCACCAATAATCGACGAGAAAGGACTTCTGCGTGTCGGGGGTCGATTGGAAAACGCAGAGTTGCCCTATTCGCAGCAACATATAATCATACATATATTCATGTGCACGAGGCGCACATGAAGACGCTGCAGGCGGACAACAATTGATGATGGCAACACTTCGATCTGAATATTGGATTCTTCAACTTAAGCCCACCGTCAAAAAATGCATCCATAATTGTTTAAAATGTTATAGGTACAAGGCAAAGGAAATGGAGCAACAAATGGGTAATTTGCCAGCGCTACGAGTCAACCCGGCGCGACCATTTCAAACTTCGGGGGTGGACTATGCAGGTCCTGTTCAAATTAAGGCCTGGAAGGATCGATGCAGCAAAATCACGAAGGCGTACATAGCAATTTTCGTTTGCTTCTGTACAAAAGCGGTACACCTCGAGCTTGTTAGCGATTATACGACTTCCGCATTTCTCGCGGCATTCAATCGTTTCACTGCGCGCCGTGGAGTCTGTACCAATATCTACAGCGATTGTGGAACCAATTTCCAAGGTGCTGCAAACATTCTGGAGTCAGAAAAATCATACGTAGCTAGGCATTGGGCAGACGATATCGCTCAACAGATGCAATCCAATGGCACGACTTGGCATTTAATCCACCTGCTGCTCCGCATTTCGGCGGACTGTGGGAAGCAGGCGTCAAGTCCATGAAACACCATCTAAAGCGGGGAATAGGTCATTACACTCTAACATTTGAGGAGTATGCAACGGTCTTGACACAAGTTGAGGCCTGCATAAACTCACGTCCACTCTGTCCGGTAACTGAAGATCCAGAAGATCTATCAATTTTGACACCAGGACATTTCCTGATTGGGGCACCGATAAACACTGCACCCGAAAGGAACCTAACTGAAGTCAAAGAAAATCACCTGGATAGATGGCAACTTATGCAAAAAATTACACCAGACTTCTGGAGAAAATGGAAGACAGAATACTTGGTTCGACTACAACCCCGTCCGAAATGGATGAACACCAAGAGCTGACCTCCAGATCGGAGATCTAGTACTCTTACCTGATGAACAAACACCTCCCACCTTGTGGCGACTTGGCAGAGTAACAGCGACGCATCCTGGAACATACGGAAAGGTTCGTGTGGTCACAATCAAGACTGCAACAACATCATTAAAGCGTCCTATAGCTAAGCTTTGTCGTTTACCGATGCTCAACCAGTAAAACGAAAGTTGCGCACGCTCACCCACACACACACAACAACAAACATATCTCATCTCACAACTAACTAACTAACTAATTTAGAATGAATTAAATAAATCTAATCTAATTAACTTATACGTGCTTAAAGTAGAATTCAGTGATATCTGGAAACATCTTTCTCAATTACATACAACCTACGATGTGGTTGACAGAGACAGCACTCAAATTGAAGTCGGCTTACAGGTCAGACGTGTATCGACATTAATTAGTTTTAAGTTCTTTTGAATTAATATATCCTTGAATTAAAGAACGCTTGCAGTCTTTTTATTTCATACAGAACATTTATTGGCGACGAGGAAAAAACTCAAAGGAAAAAAAATCAGTGAAACCTAAAAAGCAAAAAAAGGTGTCTACATTATATATTATAAAAAGCAAAAAAAAAAAAAAGCGCGCTCACGTGCAATATGTCAAAACTCATTGGTTATGTCGAACCATACGAAATTGGGGACAATTTCAAAGACTACGAAAATCGTTTGATTAATTTCTTTAAATTAAATGCTATAAAAAATGAAGATAAAAACACATATTTTATTGGAATCATGGGAAAAGCAATGTACGAGCTGTTGGAAAAGCTAACGGCAGATCCCAGTGAAAAAAATTTTACGCAGAACATTGCTTTACTACGCAGTCAATTTGCCCCAAAACCCAACAAAAGAGCGGAGCGTTTTAGGTTTCACACACTCGTACAGCAACTTGGGGAATCCATTAGTGAATATATTGTGAGACTGAAAGCTGCGTCACAGGAATGCTATTTTGGCGATTTTTTGGACAGCATTTCTGTTCAACCAGCCGCGGTTTCAGCCACCGAACCGTCTGATCCCCCAACAACGGCAAGGGCCTCCCAAGATGTTAAATTAGGAATATACAAGCTGAAGATATTAGACGATCAGTTTCAGATCATTTTATTGTCGGCCTGAGGCACGAAAAAATCCAACAGGCTTTGCTGGAGCATGATAATCTTACCTTCGAGCAGTATTGTGATAGAGCCCTGTCTATCGAAGCATCGGAAAAAGCCGCATCGTCAGTCCAACTTCCAGTCCACACACATGCTGTCTACTTGTCCGGCAACAACAAGTCTACCAAGTCAACTTTTGATAAGAAGCAATCAAAGTATCACAACGGCAAGCAGTACCAACAAATCGGTTCGTCATCAAATCCCCGTACAGTTAGTCACAACTCAAAGTCATCATATAGTCGCAACAACAGTCAGTGTCAACGTTGTGGTCGTCCAGCGCATCGCGATTGCCCCGCAGTCAACTGGGAGTGTTTCACGTGCAATAAAAAGGGCCACATTTCTACCATGTGTCGAGCAAAAAAAGAGTCATCGTCGTCGAATGTCATTAAAGTCATCAGCAGTTCGAATGCCAGCTGCAGTCATCCTCAAACATGCCGTGTGATCGTCAATGGAAATGTCTTGATAATGGAAGTAGATACTGGAGCAGCAACAACTATCATTAGCGAGGAACTTTATAATTTAAGTTTTTCTAAATGTACTTTAGTGAATAATAATTCTAATCTTGTATCAGTTACAGGTAGCAAAATTCAGGAGTTTAGTGTTATGAGCTCGGAGGTAATTTTTCTGGCCAGAGGTTTACTTTACCTGTAATTGTTGTCAAAGGAGATACACCCAAATTAAGTCTAATGGGTCGTAACTGGATCGACATTCTTTTTCCGAACTGGAGAAACGGGTTTGAAAGTGTTGTATCTATCGGTAAAATCACAGATGAGGTAAATGTAATTAAAGAGATCAAAACCAAATTTCCCAATGTTGTGGATCCCAATTTAAAGTCACCAATAACGGGGTTCGAAGCAGATATTGTTTTAAAGGAAGACGCCGTTCCCATTTTTCACGTGGCTTACAGTGTCCCATTTAAATTGCGCGATAAGGTGGAATTAGAGTTAGCCCGGTTAGTAAACGAAGGAATTTTAGAGAAGGTTGACGTCAGTCGGTGGGCAAGCCCAATTGTTATAGTGCCTAAAAAAGATGGCTCGATAAGAATATGTGTCGACTGCAGAGTCACGATAAACAAGTGCATTTATACAATGTATTATCCGATTCCGAAGATCCAAGAAATTTTTTCCCTGTTTTCGGGATGTCGTGTATTCTGTGTTATAGATCTCTCTGGTGCATACCTACAAGTTCCGGTGAATGAAGCATCAAAGAAATTGCTAGTTATAAATACGTTCAAGGGGCTGTTTGCATTTACGCGTCTTATTCTTGGTGTGAGTAGTGCACCGGGTATTTTTCAGTCCATTATGGATAGGATCTTGCTGGGGTTAAAGCGTGTAAAGAGTTATATTGACGATATTATAATTGGAGCTGAAACAAATGAGGAATGCCTTGCATTGTTATTCGAGGTTATGCAGCGTTTAAGTAAACACAATGTTAGAATTAATTTAGCAAAGTGCAAGTTTTTGAAATCATCCGTTGAATTTTTGGGGCACACTCTTTCTAGTGAAGGGCTGAGACCAAACCAAGAAAAGGTTAAGGCCATTGTCGAGGCACCTGCCCCAAGTAATGTGCAACAACTTGAATCTTTTTTGGGGTTACTAAACTTCTACAATCAATTCTTACCGAATTTTTCGTCGGATAGTTACCCATTGAACTGTTTAAGGCGTAAGGGTCAGAAGTTCATTTGGTCGCCGGAATGCGAGAAGGCATTCAGGAAATGCAAAGAGTCTCTACTCAATAACAGTCTCTTGGAACTCTACGACCCTAGTAAGGAAATTGTGGTTCTTACGGATGCTAGCCCAGTTGGAGTAGGAGCCATTTTAGCTCATTTAGTAGAAGGGGTAGAGAAGCCAGTTTTTTTTGCTTCTTGCACATTAAATGCAGCTGAGCGTAATTATTCTCAGTTGCATAGAGAGGGGCTGGCGGTTGTTTTTGCTGTGAAAAAATTTCACACATATATTTATGGCCATGATTTTGTTTTAGTTACGGATAATATGGCTATCAAAGAAATATTTAATCCAAGCAGACAGAATTCTGCTGTAGCATCAGCTAGACTTCAGCGTTGGTCAATACTGTTGTCTCAGTACCAATACAAAATTGTATATAGGAAGGGCTCAACAATGAGCCATGTCGATTATCTTTCAAGGCACCCATTAAGTGTTGACTCTGAAGTGGAGCAAGTGCCTATTTTTCATTTTAGCTCGGATAATCTCGTGGATTTTGAAATGATACAGAGAGAAACTTTGGAGGATAAGCTTTTGTCGTCAGTTTCCAAATTTTTAAGAGTCGGGTGGCCTAATATTATAAAAGATGATTTGCGGGTATATTTTATAAAAAGGAATATGCTCTGTATAGAAGATCAGTGTGTTTTCTACAATCACAGAATAGTCATCCCTCGTAAAGTAAATAAGTTGGTCTTGGAGGTCTTACATGAAGGTCATGTCGGCATCGTCCGAATGAAGATGCTGGCTAGGTCATATGTGTGGTGGCCTAGCATTGATAAAGACATTGAAAAATATGTAGGAGAATGCTCTATTTGCGAAAGCACCGGAAAAGTTCCGAAGGAAAAATGTGACACTAAGTGGCCAAGCGCCAAGCATCCGTTCGATAGGATCCATTTGGATTTTTTCCATTTTGCAGGTAAGACCTGCTTGATTATGGTGGATGCTTATAGCAAGTTCTTTGTGGTAAAAATTATGACGTCAACTAATTTATCATCTCTTTTAGTTAAGCTAAGAGAAATATTTGTAGTTTTTGGTTACCCAAAATGCATTGTGACGGATAATGGTCCCCCGTTTAGTGCGTCTCTTTTTAAAAAATACTGCTTCACTAAAAAAATTGAATACAAACCAACTTCGCCTTACCATAGCCAAAGTAATGGGTTGGCTGAACGAGGGGTTCAAACTGCGAAGTCAACATTGGGAAAACTTGTCTTAGAAAAGCAAAGTAGTTCGAATTTAGAGAACAACATTTTTGAA
The DNA here is from genome assembly GCA_949126925.1 of Cheilosia vernalis. Taxonomy (NCBI): domain Eukaryota; kingdom Metazoa; phylum Arthropoda; class Insecta; order Diptera; family Syrphidae; genus Cheilosia; species Cheilosia vernalis. Next base: position 4,138,246 of record OX421363.1, read on the forward strand.
TTTTTAATGGTGTATAATAACACTCCGTGTACCATCACTGGCAAATCACCCTCCGAGCTCATACTATCTTTTAAGCCTTTGAAAAACTTAGATTATATTAATCCTAAAGCTAATTTTGATGGGAGATTAAAGAAAGATTTTCCGCCTAATTCAAGTAAAGTGGGAATTAAAAGGGAAGTTTCTAAACATGTAATGGAAACTGAAAAAATTGCTACCCAATTTAAGAATTTTTTTGTGGGGGAGAGAGTTTTATATAGAAGTGAGTTAAAAAATGTAATTCGGTGGGATCCAGCAATTGTTAAAAAAATAGTTAGCAGTTTAACATATCTCGTTGAATTGAATTCTAAAATTCGATATGTACATCAAAATCAGCTAAGGAAACGTTCTTGTGAAAAGTTTCAAGCTCGTCCTGATGCTATTCCTAAGAAAAATAGTATAGAGTTAAGAAGTAAAAAGCCTAGACCAGCTAAACCTAAACCAGAGCGTTTCCCTAGAGTTTCTGATGTATCGAAAAGCAATATGAATTTGCCTATAGCCTTAAGGAAAGGGAAACGTAAGGTAACTGAGAAAATCAGGTTGCGACAACGCTATTGAAAATTTATAATCATAGCAATTTTTATGTAAGGGTTGTTTTCAATTTGAGTGGGGGAGAGTGCTGTGTATATCAAAGTTTAAATACAACCTACGATGTGGTTGACAGAGACAGCTATTTTCCGTGGCACTCAAATTGAAGTCGGCTTACAGGTCAGACGTGTATCGACATTAATTAGTTTTAAGTTCTTTTGAATTAATATATCCTTGAATTAAAGAACGCTTGCAGTCTTTTTATTTCATACAGAACAATACGTAACTTATTATTGCCACACACCATTCACGACACCTATCACTTTTCTCGTTTTCATGTACTCATCCACACACGTCGAGGAGCTCATGGAAAAACCAGCTGGAATCATCTCGCAACACACATCTGTAATCAAAGATCATAAAATAGATCATTGACCAATGCACTCGAGGAAAGCGTATCGTGGGGGAGGTCTTGCAGCGATAGTGCATATAGAAAAAATTTAGTTGTTTAGGCAATTTAGATCCGCCCACTGTCTGCACTCCCAGCACTAACTCGATGCGTGTATGCACGTGTATTTCTCACGGTGGCAAAGGCAAAACACATTGCGCGGTGCAAGAGGCGGTGACAAAGCAGTGCATTGGGGTAATGCTTTTTAAGAATCCGTAATCCCAAGGGGGTCAATGATCTGATTAAATCGGAAACGGCAAAATCAGCTGGATGCAGAGGTTTCTTTTGACTGAAGAAGAGGCGATAGATGTCATTCCCGAGTATTAAGTTACGAAAGCAAGTCGGAGCAAATAAAATTTTAAATAAAACGTTGAGTTTGAGTTTTTTCTTCTGTCTCATCTGCATGTACCCAGGTATTGCATATTGTGCGCTGTAATTTCGGTTGGTCGGCAACACAAGTCTGAAAGTGCGACGGCAAAATTATAATCCTTTTATTTGTAATTTTTTTTTGCGAGTGTCCTTGCGATGCATTTTGGTCCTTCGAGCCGGATCTAAGGATTAAGGAATCCTAGACAGGATCGGTACAAAAACAATAAAATAAAAGTGTAAACTATCGCGTTAAATCAGCGAGTGTTAAACTTCACCGTGCGTCGCGGTCGTGTAAAGGACATTGCCCCTTACGATCAGTGTATAATTTCAACCACTACCTACATGGTCTGTTTGTTTCCTGGATCGGGATCTGCGTAAGCTGGTGCATCAGAGTAGAAGAAATATTGGAGCAACGCTTTAAGTACAGGTGTGTGGCATTTTTCTTATAATATAATATTAAAAGTAAATCACAGATCTTCATTGATCTAATTAAACTCGTGTGTGTGTTGTGTTCTGAGCTTTGACTGAGGGTTGTTTTTCATTTTTTAATTTATATCGTTGGCTTAATCATGAGCAAGGGCAAGATTTCCAATTTAATCGAAGACATTCAAACAATTGCGCAAGAAATAAATGCTGATTATATGGCATATACAATGTTAGCATCATTCGATGAAGCTAGGATAATTCATCAAAAAATTGTTGGGGCCCCTAGCGAGGAAGCGAAGGTAAAGTATATGGAAGATTTAACTTTTCACAAATTAAAGGAGCTGTTCTTCCAATATTCATGCGAATTGAAGGTACAGTTAACAACTACCGATAATCAAAGTGTTCACAACAACTCAGTAATCGGTTCAAAGACACCGTTGGTCGAATTGAAACTCCCTCCTATGAAAATTCCTACCTTCGATGGTTCACTACAAATGTGGCCAGAATTCAAGGGATTGTTCGAAGGTTTGGTTAACAAAAATTCATCGATATCTGATGCACACAAGTTGCAGTATTTAAAGAGCAATTTAACCGGTGAAGCGGCGCGTATGCTGCGAAACACAGAATCTAATTTTGAATCTGCATGGGCGCTACTAGTAAAGCGGTTTCAAAATGTTCGATTATTAAAGGATAATCAATTTAAATTGCTTTTTAATCAATCACCACTCACACAGGAATCATCCGACGATCTCAAATTGCTTTTGGACACAACCAATGAAGCTAAACAATCGCTCAAAAATCTTGGAGTGTCCGTGGAATCATGGGAAGACGTTCTCATCTTTCACACGGTGCAGAAACTTCCGTTTGCCTTCGACGTATGTCGATTATCCTACGTACAACGTTCTTGAGGATTTCATCTTAATGAGAGCAAGAACCTTGGAGGTGATTGGCCAATCACCATCAGGTTGCAATCAACCTAAATCCAAAAAAATTACGTCAAACACAATTCGTGCAAATAACGCTACTATCCTGAAGTGTTCAATGTGTCAGGGGTCGCATTCCATTCGGAATTGCTTTAAGTTCAAGGCCTTAAACACGAAGAAAAGACAGGAGTTTGTAAAGAAAAGAAAATTATGTTTCAATTGTTTATCAAACGCGCATTTCACGCAAAATTGCACGAGCACTTTTACGTGTTCTACATGCCATCAAAGGCATCATTCATTACTGCACGTAAATGAACCAGTTAATGCAATGCATGCTAATGATATATAACGTGATCTTTTAGCTGGTTTGGTATTGGCAACACTGGTTTTGACAGCTGACGTGTGTTTAGTACCTTGTGTCACTGTCAAACAGCTTCAGTTTGGTTTGCAATTTAACCATGGATCGTCTTACAAATGAACAACACTTGCAAATTATTGAATTTTACTATCAAAATTCGTGCTCGGTTCGAAATGTTCATTTTCGCTTTTTTATCGAAAAATTGTGTTCAGCGATGAGGCTCATTTTTGGTTGAATGGGTACGTAAATAAGCAAAATTGCCGCATTTGGAGTGAAGATCAGCCAGAAGCATTGCAACAGCTACCAATACATCCCGAAAAAGCCACTGTTTGGTGCGGTTTATGGGCCGGCGGCATTATTGGGCCATATTTCTTCAAAGATGATGCGAATCGCAGCGTTACTGTCAATGGTGAACGCTACCGAGCGATGATAACAAACTTTTTTTTGCCCGAAATGGAAGTTCTTGACTTGCATGATATGTGGTTTCAACAAGACGGTGCCACATGCCACACAGCACGCGAAACAATGGCGCAATTGCGAGGCGAGTTTGGTGAACAGTTAATTTCACGTTTCGGGCCGGTCAATTGGCCGCCTAGATCGTGCGATTTGACACCATTAGATTATTTTTTGTGGGGGTATGTCAAGGCTAATGTGTATAGGGACAAGCCCGCTTCGATTGACGCACTGGAAGCCAACATCCATGCATTCATTCGTGAGATACCGGCCGATATGTGTGAAAGAGTATGCCAAAATTGGACTCAGCGGATGGGCTACCTGAGACGCAGCCGCGGTCAACATTTGCATGAAATTATCTTTAAACATTAAATTGCAAGGTTCAAACTATCGATTCGAATAACTATTTCATTCATTTTTTCGAATTTTTTGTGTTTTTTTTTTTTAAAAGTTTTAAACCTCTTAAAAAATCACCCGTTAGTTCCACCAAGAGCTGTTCCACCACCCGATGAAACAGCCTCCTCTTCAACACAACCCCATCAATCGGAAGCAACAGAAATCCCAACATCCTCAAACCGAACTGCTTCAGTGTACAACGCGTTGGTAGCCGAAAACAAGCAAGTACATGTTCTTCTGGCTACGGCCCTTATCAAGGTTCTAACAACCGCGGGGCAACCGTTGCTGCTGCGAGCGCTATTGGATCCTAGATTTGAGGCGTCATTCATTACTGAGTCGGCGGCTCAGTTGCTAAATTTATAAAGGGAAAGGAGCTGCGTCAATATCATAGGCGTATGGGAAGCCAAAACAAGCACCGCAAAACATAAAGTTTCTCTCACGATATTTTCAAATGTTAATGAGAACTTTAGCCTACAGCCGAATGCATTGGTTCTGCCCAAACTCACAGCTAGGCTACCTATGCACTCTTTACGTGCTAATTGGAGTCACCTCCATAACATTAAACTTGCTGATCCTACTTTCAACAAGCCAAGCAAAATCGATATTTTACTTGGCAGTGATGTTTATCTGTCCATTCTTCTTAAAGGCATAATGAAGGGAGAGCCAGGGTCTCCTATGGCTCAAAGGACGGAGTAAGGATGGGTACTCTCCGGAGGTACAACAGCCATCAACAACTCGAGTAATAATATAACAACTCTCCGCATAAAGACTGAAGATCAAGCATTAGACTCAAGTTGCTGCTCAAGTTTTGGGAACTTGAAGAAGTGCCAAAGAGGAAGTTATTGTCATCAGACGAAGAGACATGCGAAACTCACTTCTGCAGAACGCATCAGCCTCAATTGGACGGCAAGTATGTAGTTCAACTTCCCTTTAAAGAGGAACACGTCCATTGATAGGTCGTTCGGACAGATCAGCGCTAGTAAGGCTTCTGCAACTCGAAAGAAAATTTCAAATGCAGCCATTATTCTATGAGGAATATAAAAGGGTCATCAACGAATACAAGGAGCTCGGACACATGTCAGAGATCGTTCCCATAGAACTTTCCAGACCTCACTATTACGTTCCCCACCACGCAGTGATGAAGGAGTCAAGTTCAACCACAAAGCTGCGGATCGTTTTTGACGCGTCCTGCAAATCGTCGGATGGCACATCACTCAATGACCATCTCTTCGTAGGCCCAAGGTTGCAGGATGACATTTTCGATCACATCGCTCGATTCAGGTTACACAAAATCGCCTTTGTAGCGAACATCAATAAAATGTACAGGCAAATTTGGGTTCCGCCAGCAGATTCATCATACCAACTCATTTTGTGGAGAGAAGTAGATGGCGAAGAAATAAAAACATACCGCCTTAACACGGTCACATTCGGCACTGCCTCCGCGCCATATTTAGCGATTCGTACGCTGCAACAACTTGCGGCCGACGAGCGGGATGATTACCTAATTGCATCGAAAATTGCTCTGAAGAACTTTTATGTCGACGATGTGATTCATGGGGCGGACACCGAACCAGAAGCCATAGAGATGCAGCGGCAACTCAGTAATATGTTGAATCGTGGAGGCTTTCCACTACGAAAATGGGCAAGCAACTCTGAGAAGTTCTTGGCGTCCATTCCAGAAGAGGATAGAGAGGTACAGGTACCACTCTCATTCGATGAAGGAAGTGCGGTTAAAGCGCTAGGGATCCAGTGGCATCCCGCAAAGGACATGTTAACCTTCAAGGCGTCACTTCAGGATTCGAAGAAAACTACAAAACGAACCATCCTATCAGACATTGCGCGGCTGTACGACCCAATGGGCTGTAGTAGTATATCTTAGGGTTATTACCGGAAATACCATAATAACTAATTTAATCGCGTCGAAAACCAGGGTTGCGCCGCTAAAGGTTAAATCGCTGGCAAGGTTGGAGCTTTGTGGGGCACAACTCCTACCACATTTACTGGTGCATACCGTGAAGACGATGGGGCTCCAATCGGCAAAACTTTTCGCTTGGTGCGACGCTAAAATCACACTGGCGTGGATAAAGTCGGCGCCATACATTCGAACAACATTTGTGGCCAACAGAGTCGCAGATATTCAGGAACTTACAGATCCTGGGTGCTGGAACTACGTCCCGTCTAAGGACAACTCTGCAGACATTGCGTCTAGAGGACTCTTTCCAAAGGATCTTGTCAAGGACAATCAATGGTTCCTGCAGACGTTTGATGAGCGACTCCACCAACCATACGAAATTGCAACGACAGACCTTGAAGCAAAACCATCAGAAATTTCAAGAACCAAAAATGAGATGATCGCATCTGGGTACCCCATAAAAAACATTTTTCAGCTCTGCGTTCACTTCACTGCCTTCGAAAATAACAACCTTTTTAATCGTTTTTCCTCGTTGAAGCGTTTGATCAGAGCCACAGCTTATTGGCTTAGGTTTTTCATTAATTTGAGATTTAAAGCAAAAAAGGTTTCAACTCGTATGTCTGGAGCACTTTCATACGACGAAATCTACTCAGCCCAAATACGATTGATAACCATCATTCAGCAAGAGGTGTTTGCTGAAGAAATCTCAAGGATAACCGAAGGCGAACCGGTCTCAAAAGGGAGCAAATTAGCAAGGCTTTCACCAATAATCGACGAGAAAGGAATTCTGCGTGTCGGGGGTCGATTGGAAAACGCAGAGTTGCCCTATTCGCAGCAACATATAATCATACTGCCGTCACAAAATGTCCTGACGTCACTCATAGTGCACGAGGCGCACATGAAGACGCTGCATGGCGGACAACAATTGATGATGGCAACACTTCGATCTGAATATTGGATTCTTCAACTTAAGCCCACCGTTGCATTGTAATGAACTTACCGTAATCTAATACATACATACTTATATACATGTATTCTCTTAATATGTTTTACATTAAATAAAGTTAGTTGAATCTTAGCTGCGTAAGAGTTCGGACGTCATTACCACGAGTACCTAACAATACATGGTGGCAGCGGAAACAGTAGTAAATTTAAATTAATAAACGCAAGTTTTTTTTTTCCTTTCGCGATTATGCCTGAAAACGCCCCCAGTACACCTATATTCAATACTGCAGTGAACGTAAGCAGTTTCACAGTGCAGGCGCCAGACCAGTTCACGTTCCGTCCGGAAGACTGGCCGTTGTGGAAGCGACGCTTTGAGCGGTTCAGGATTGCATCTGGTTTAATGAATAAACCAAACGATGAGCAGGTGAACACACTGGTGTATTTAATGGGTCCACAGGGCGACGAGGTGTTCCTATCCCTAAACCTAGGGGAGAGCAACAGGGAAGTCTACACAGAGGTAATGAACGCATTCGAAAATCATTTCATCGTAAAGCGGAACGTCATCTTCGAGCGTGCAAAATTCAACTCTAGAAATCAGATTGATGGAGAGAAAATCGAGGATTTTATTACAGCTCTCTACACATTATCAGAAAATTGTGAGTATAGTTCCCTTCGAGAAGAAATGATTCGCGATCGTCTAGTCGTTGGCGTTCGTGACAAACGGTTGTCAGAGAAATTGCAGCTGGAATCAAACCTCACACTGGAAAGTGCTATACGCATTGCAAGACAAAGCGACGCAGTACATAGGCAACAACAAGAACTTTTTTCACAAACTACCACAAGCAACAGCAGCGTACACAATGTGAAAGCGAAAAACAAGAACAGAGGGGAATCAAAGCCAATAAGCAACGGGAATAGTCAGGCATCGACTAGCCATGCAAACAATAAACGAAATAAAATGTGCATGGGTTGTGGTAACAGCACACTACATCAAAGATCACAGTGTCCCGCAAATGGAAAACAGTGTTTATCGTGCAAAAAGTGGAACCACTTCGCTAGAGTGTGTAAGTCAGCAAAAAGTCCCGTACATGCAGTAAATACATTCTTGGGCAATGTCTCCGACAACGTATCACAAAGGCAGTGGCATGTGAATGTTCGTCTGGGAAACATAGTGGTAAAATTTTTAGTTGATATGGGAGCACCGGTCACAATCATTCCATCTTCTCTTTTTAAATCCAAGTTAAAAACGATGAAGCTTGTGAAAACAGACCGTGTGCTAACAGGTCCTACTGGTAATTTGCTAAAGATTTCGGGAAAATTTGACAGTAAATTAAAATATAACAATAAATGCGTAATAACAAGTGTTTATGTAATAGACCATGTGCATACTCCACTTTTAAGCCTGAAAGATGGTGAAGCGTTAAACATAATTTCTCGAGTGAATCAATTTGCGAGAAACAAAGAAAATAAAGAGGTAAGTGGAGTCGACATTACCACAGAGTTCCCAGAACTCTTTAATGGTCTTGGGTGTTTTCCGGGAGAGTATGCCATCGAGTTGAAAAAGGATGCTACACCATACGCAGTACATTCCGCGCGTAGAGTACCTATCCCATTAATGGACAAACTAAAAGAAAAACTTGATGCAATGATCCTGCAAAAAGTAATTAAGCCTGTGGAAAAACCAACCGAATGGTGCGCCCCGGTAGTAATAGTGAACAAACCTAGTGGAGACATACGGCTGTGCGTAGATCTCACCAAGTTAAACGCATGTGTCAAAAGAGAATGGCATCCTATCCCAGTTCCAGAACATTCCCTGGCGCAACTAGCAAGTGCCAAGTATTTTTCAAAATTAGATGCTAATTCTGGATTCTGGCAGATCAAACTAGCTCCGAGAAGTCAATTACTTACTACATTTTTAACACCTTTTGGTCGTTTTTGTTTTCAGCGCTTACCATTTGGAATCACATCTGCACCAGAACACTTCCAACGAAAAATTCAAGGTGTTCTTCAGAATCTACCAGGGGTCATATGTCACATGGATGACATTTTGGTATATGGCGCAACAATGGAAGACCACGACGCAACGCTGAGAGCCATATTGACACGATTGAAAGCAACAGGTATCACGCTCAATGTTCACGATAAATGTTCAATCGGAGTAACAAGGGTGATATTTGTTGGACACCAAATAGATCAAGAGGGCATCAAACCAGAAGCATGCAAAATAGAAGCCATCCAAAAATTTCGACGGCCGTCTAACGTAGCAGAACTTAGACGATTCCTGGGCTTAGTAAATTATCTAGGTAAATTCGTTCCAAACCTATCTCAATTACTTAATCCACTAAACGAACTTTTACGTAGCAACGCAGTTTTTCAATGGGACTGTGTGCAGGACGCCACATTCGAAAAGGTCAAACAGATCCTAACATCTCATCCTACTCTCCCACCGTTCAACCCAAAGCGTCGAACAGTCGTCTCAGCAGACGCCTCGTCATTCGGCATAGGTGCCGTCTTGCAACAGGAGGATGGCAGAGGCAATTTGAAACCAGTTGCTTATGCTTCGCGTTCTCTTTCTGAAAGCGAGAAACGTTACGCACAGATAGAGAAGGAGTCTTTGGCACTCACTTGGGCTTGCGAGCGATTTCGAGACTATCTGTTGGGGATGCAGTTTGAAGTAGAGACCGATCACAAGCCACTGGTGGCCATATACTCAACTAAAAATCTTAATGATTTGACACCTAGGCTGCAAAGGATGAGAATGAGAGCGATGCAGTTCTGTTTTCAAGTCAGATACACGCCAGGTAAACAACTGATTGCAGCCGACGCACTTTCACGCCAACCGCTGGACAAGATGGATGAAACTGATCTAGAAGAAGATCTTGGAGTTTATGTAGTTGAAATCCTATCCGATCTCCCTGCTACAGATCGCAGAACAAAACAACAACAAGAGGCGCAACAAAAAGACGAGGATCTGAAGATTGTCACTGAATACACACTCAAAGGATGGCCTAAAAGACAAGCAGCATGTGGAAAAGTGAAAGCGTTTTGGAATGACCGGTTCAGCTTTTCGGTTAACGAAGGATTGCTTATGTATGGGACACGCATCGTAATCCCACAATGTCTTCGAAAAGAGATTTTAGAGCAAATACACATTGGACACCTTGGAATAGTCAAGTGCAGAGCTAGGGCCAGGATGTCAGTATGGTGGCCAAACTGTTCGAAGGAGATCGAACACTTTATCTCTAGATGTCATATCTGCATCAAAGATAGGGTTCCTCGACACGAACCGCTGATACCATCAGTAGTTTCAGAACGTCCTTGGCAAATTATTGCAGGTGATTTATTTTCATTGGGCACTAATCATTTCTTACTTGTTGCAGATACGTACTCGAGGTATCCAGAGCTGGCACGTTTAGAAGATCTATCATCACGCTGCGTCATCAACCATCTGAAATCAATCTTCGCTAGACACGGAATTGCAGAAGTTTTCAGGAGTGACAATGGGCCACAATTCGCGTCAGCCGAATTTCGCAACTTTACTCGAGACTGGAACTTCAAACACATTACCTCAAGTACTCGTTACCCACAAAGTAATGGCTTCATAGAATCGATGGTCAAAACGATAAAGGCACAAGTAAAGCACCAATCCGATCCATACATTGCTCTTATGGAATATAGGGCCACTCCATTAGCAGATGGACTCTCGCCGGCGCAGCTTCTGATGGGAAGACGAATTAAAACACTGTTACCAATAGCACAGTCACAACTTCTGCCGGAAGCAGTAAGCAGCGAAAATCATAAAATGGATAATGAGCGTCGAAAAGTTAAACAGGCAAGTTATTTCAATAAACAACACGGTGTTATCTCGAGGCCAAAGTTCCAAAAAGGGGATGTAGTGTGGGTGCGCGATATGAAGGTTTGGGGAAAGATAGCAGCTTGTGGCCCCACACCAAGATCATACATCATACATACAGCAAGAGGAACTCTTAGACGAAACTCCTTTGATTTAAATCAAACAAACGAAACCATTCTTCCGTATGAACCATCAGAAATAGACGTAAACTCATCGACGACTCGAGACCCAGAGAAAGGCGACGACGACAAAATGCCGCAGATGGAAGTCGAAACTCCAGATGATACTCCGGACCCTGAAGAACCTACTCCACAAAGCAAATCGGACGAAAATAATCATTATGTCACAAGAAGTGGCAGGGAAGTCCGTATACCAAGTAGATATTTAAAGACATGAATTGGATTTTGAATTTAAATTGTATATTGTTTAAATAACTTTAGTTTTGTATTATATAGTTATGTATAAATTGGATGTATGTATTTACTTTAGTTAAACTTGAAAGGAGGGATGCATTGTAATGAACTTACCGTAATCTAATACATACATACTTATATACATGTATTCTCTTAATATGTTTTACATTAAATAAAGTTAGTTGAATCTTAGCTGCGTAAGAGTTCGGACGTCATTACCACGAGTACCTAACAATACAACCGTCAAAAAATGCATCCATAATTGTTTAAAATGTTATAGGTACAAGGCAAAGGAAATGGAGCAACAAATGGGTAATTTGCCAGCGCTACGAGTCAACCCGGCGCGACCATTTCAAACTTCGGGGGTGGACTATGCAGGTCCTGTTCAAATTAAGGCCTTCGGTCGATACAGCAAAATCACGAAGGCGTACATAGCAATTTTCGTTTGCTTCTGTACAAAAGCGGTACACCTCGCATTCTTCCGCATTTTTCGCGGCATTCAAACGTTTCACTGCGCGCCGTGGAGTCTGTACCAATATCTACAGCGATTGTGGAACCAATTTCAAAGGTGCTGCAAACATTCTGGAGTCAGAAAAATCATACGTAGCTAGGCATTGGGCAGACGACATGGCATTTAATCCACCTGCTGCTCCGCATTTCGGCGGACTGTGGGAAGCAGGCGTCAAGTCCATGAAACACCATCTAAAGCGGGTAATAGGTCATTACACTCTAACATTTGAGGAGTATGCAACGGTCTTGACACAAGTTGAGGCCTGCATAAACTCACGTCCACTTTGTCCGGTAACTGAAGATCCAGAAGATCTATCAATTTTGACACCAGGACATTTCCTGATTGGGGCACCGATAAACACTGCACCCGAAAGGAACCTAACTGAAGTCAAAGAAAATCACCTGGATAGATGGCAACTTATGCAAAAAATTACACCAGACTTCTGGAGAAAATGGAAGACAGAATACTTGGTTCGACTACAACACCGTCCGAAATGGATAACACCAAGAGCTGACCTCCAGATCGGAGATCTAGTACTCTTACCTGATGAACAAACACCTCCCACCTTGTGGCGACGCATCCTGGAACATACGGAAAGGTTCGTGTGGTCACAATCAAGACTGCAACAACATCATTAAAGCGTCCTATAGCTAAGCTTTGTCGTTTACCGATGCTCAACCAGTAAAACGAAAGTTGCGCACGCTCACACAATAACAAACATATCTCATCTCACAACTAACAAACTAACTAATTTACAATGAATTAAATAAATCTAATCTAATTAACTTATACGTAACTTATTATTGCCACACACCATTCACGACACCTATCACTTTTCTCGTTTTCATGTACTCATCCGCACACGTCGAGGAGCTCATGGAAAAACCAGCTGGAATCATCTCGCAACACACATCTGTAATCAAAGATCATAAAATAGATCATTGACCAATGCACTCGAGGAAAGCGTATCGTGGGGGAGGTCTTGCAGCGATAGTGCATATAGAAAAAATTTAGTTGTTTAGGCAATTTAGATCCGCCCACTGTCTGCACTCCCAGCACTAACTCGATGCGTGTATGCATGTGTATTTCTCACGGTGGCAAAGGCAAAACACATTGCGCGGTTCAAGAGGCGGTGACAAAGCAGTGCATTGGGGTAATGCTTTTTAAGAATCCGTAATCCCAAGGGGGTCAATGATCTGATTAAATCGGAAACGGCAAAATCAGCTGGATGCAGAGGTTTCTTTTGACTGAAGAAGAGGCGATAGATGTCATTCCCGAGTATTAAGTTACGAAAGCAAGTCGGAGCAAATAAAATTTTAAATAAAACGTTGAGTTTGAGTTTTTTCTTCTGTCTCATCTGCATGTACCCACTACCCAGGTACAAGTCTGAAAGTGCGACGGCAAAATTATAATCCTTTTATTTGTAATTTTTTTTGCGAGTGTCCTTGCGATGCATTTTGGTCCTTCGAGCCGGATCTAAGGATTAAGGAATCCTAGACAGGATCGGTACAAAAACAATAAAATAAAAGTGTAAACTATCGCGTTAAATCAGCGAGTGTTAAACTTCACCGTGCGTCGCGGTCGTGTAAAGGACATTGCCCCTTACGATCAGTGTATAATTTCAACCACTACCTACATGGTCTGTTTGTTTCCTGGATCGGGATCTGCGTAAGCTGGTGCATCAGAGTAGAAGAAATATTGGAGCAACGCTTTAAGTACAGGTGTGTGGCATTTTTCTTATAATATAATATTAAAAGTAAATCACAGATCTTCATTGATCTAATTAAACTCGTGTGTGTGTTGTGTTCTGAGCATTGACTGAGGGTTGTTTTTCATTCTTTAATTTATATCGTTGGCTTAATCATGAGCAAGGGCAAGATTTCCAATTTAATCGAAGTCATTCAAACAATTGCGCAAGAAATAAATGCTGATTATATGGCATATACAATGTTAGCATCATTCGATGAAGCTAGGATAATTCATCAAAAAATTGTTGGGGCCCCTAGCGAGGAAGCGAAGGTAAAATATATGGAAGATTTAACTTTTCACAAATTAAAGGAGCTGTTCTTCCAATATTCATGCGAATTGAAGGTACAGTTAACAACTACCGATAATCAAAGTGTTCACAACAACTCAGTAATCGGTTCACAGACACCGTCGGTCGAATTGAAACTCCCTCCTATGAAAATTCCTACCTTCGATGGTTCACTACAAATGTGGCCAGAATTCAAGGGATTGTTCGAAGGTTTGGTTAACAAAAATTCATCGATATCTGATGCACACAAGTTGTAGTATTTAAAGAGCAATTTAACCGGTGAAGCGGCGCGTATGCTGCGAAACACAGAATCTAATTTTGAATCTGCATGGGCGCTACTAGTAAAGCGGTTTCAAAATGTTCGATTATTAAAGGATAATCAATTTAAATTGCTTTTTAATCAATCACCACTCACACAGGAATCATCCGACGATCTCAAATTGCTTTTGGACACAACCAATGAAGCTAAACAATCGCTCAAAAATCTTGGAGTGTCCGTGGAATCATGGGAAGACGTTCTCATCTTTCACACGGTGCAGAAACTTCCGTTTGCCACTCGAGGGCAGTGTGAATCACACATTTCGACGTATGTCGATTATCCTACGTACAACGTTCTTGAGGATTTCATCTTAATGAGAGCAAGAACCTTGGAGGTGATTGGCCAATCACCATCAGGTTGCAATCAACCTAAATCCAAAAAAATTACGTCAAACACAATTCGTGCAAATAACGCTACTATCCTGAAGTGTTCAATGTGTCAGGGGTCGCATTCCATTCGGAATTGCTTTAAGTTCAAGGCTTTAAACACGAAGAAAAGACAGGAGTTTGTAAAGAAAAGAAAAATATGTTTCAATTGTTTATCAAACGCGCATTTCACGCAAAATTGCACGAGCACTTTTACGTGTTCTACATGCCATCAAAGGCATCATTCATTACTGCACGTAAATGAACCAGTTAATGCAATGCATGCTAATGATATAGTTCCACCAAGAGCTGTTCCACCACCCGATGAAACAGCCTCCTCTTCAACACAACCTTGTCAATCGGAAGCAACAGAAATCCCAACATCCTCAAACAACGCGTTGGTAGCCGAAAACAAGCAAGTACATGTTCTTCTGGCTACGGCCCTTATCAAGGTTCTAACAACCGCGGGGCAGCCGTTGCTGCTGCGAGCGCTATTGGATCCTAGATTTGAGGCGTCATTCATTACTGAGTCGGCGGCTCAGTTGCTAAATTTATAAAGGGAAAGGAGCTGCGTCAATATCATAGGCGTAGGGGAAGCCAAAACAAGCACCGCAAAACATAAAGTTTCTCTCACGATATTTTCAAATGTTAATGAGAACTTAAGCCTACAGCTGAATGCATTGGTTCTGCCCAAACTCACAGCTAGGCTACCTATGCACTCTTTACGTGCTAATTGGAGTCACCTCCATAACATTGAACTTGCTGATCCTACTTTCAACAAGCCAAGCAAAATCGATAGGTACAACAGCCATCAACAACTCGGGTAATAATATAACAACTCTCCGCATAAAGACTGAAGATCAAGCATTAGACTCAATTTGCTGCTCAAGTTTTGGGAACTTGAAGTAGTGCCAAAGAGGAAGTTATTGTCATCAGACGAAGAGACATGCGAAACTCACTTCTGCAGAACGCATCAGCGTCAATTGGACGGCAAGTATGTAGTTCAACTTCCCTTTAAAGAAGGAACACTTCCATTGATAGGTCGTTCGGACAGATCAGCGCTAGTAAGGCTTCTGCAACTCGAAAGAAAATTTCAAATGCAGCCATTATTCTATGAGGAATATAAAAGGGTCATCAACGAATACAAGGAGCTCGGACACATGTCAGAGATCCCATAGAACTTTCCAGACCTCACTATTACGTTCCCCACCACGCAGTGATGAAGGAGTCAAGTTCAACCACAAAGCTGCGGATCGTTTTTGATGCGTCCTGCAAATCGTCGGATGGCACATCACTCAATGACCATCTCTTCGTAGGCCCAAGGTTGCAGGATGACATTTTTGATCACATCGCTCGATTCAGGTTACACAAAATCGCCTTTGTAGCGGACATCAATAAAATGTACAGGCAAATTTGGGTTCCGCCAGCAGATTCATCATACCAACTCATTTTGTGGAGAGAAGTAGATGGCGAAGAAATAAAAACATACCGCCTTAACACGGTCACATTCGGCACTGCCTCCGCGCCATATTTAGCGATTCGTACGCTGCAACAACTTGCGGCCGACGAGCGGGATGATTACCCAATTGCATCGAAAATTGCTCTGAAGAACTTTTATGTCGACGATGTGATTCATGGGGCGGACACCGAACCAGAAGCCATAGAGATGCAGCGGCAACTCAGTAATATGTTGAATCATGGAGGCTTTCCACTACGAAAATGGGCAAGCAACTCTGAGAAGTTCTTGGCGTCCATTTCAGAAGAGGATAGAGAGGTACAGGTACCACTCTCATTCGATGAAGGAAGTGCGGTTAAAGCGCTAGGGATCCACTGGCATCCCGCAAAGGACATGTTAACCTTCAAGGCGTCACTTCAGGATTCGAAGAAAACTACAAAACGAACCATCCTATCAGACATTGCGCGGCTGTACGACCCAATGGGCTGTAGTAGTATTGTAGCGCGAATTTGCCTACACTGCATTTAGTAATAATTCAAATTACGCATTCCAATCCCACGGGCAACTAGGCTGCTGGTCATAGGAAACCATGCTGCTGCGTCAGCTCATTCCAATCGGCCACGAGCAGCTTATTTGCTCGTCATTGGAAACCATGCGATAGATAGACACATTATGTTAGCGGCATGGCCGCATAAGATGATAATTCATTCAAATCATTCAATAAAGAACCACTAACGTAATCGGTTGTCGTTTTCATTATTACATGGCGATCCTGCCAGTTCACAAATTGTTTCATGTGAAATTAAAATAAAGCAATTAAGACAATAGTATTTCTCTTATCATACTGTGGTGTATAGTCGTCGTGGTCGACGTTTCTTTTTGTAACCTGAACGTTTTTAATTTTAATTCAGTTTCTCGGGCTCCATTCCTTATAACGAAATTCAGCTACAGTTCAGTTGTACATAATTGGTTGTTTTCGAAAATCAAAGTTTCAAAAGTGCACTCGCAAGTAAACAACAAAGAAAAGAAAAAACAAAAAAAAAAGCGAAAAAGATGTACATCTAAAGAATGTGTGTTGTGAAATGTGGAATATGAATATAGAATTGTTAGTGGAATCTGTTGTGTGCTTTCAAAACATGGGATTTACGCAGCATTAATAACCGAAACTGAACGATGTGAAATGTGGAATATGAATATAGAATTGTTAGTGGAATCTGTTGTGTGCTTTCAAAACATGGGATTTACGCAGCATTAATAACCGAAACTGAACGATGTGAAATGTGGAATATGAATATAGAATTGCTAGTGGAATCTGTTGTGTGCTTTCAAAACATGGGATTTACGCAGCATTAATCACCAAAACTGAACGAGGTGAGTCTATAAGCGACCAAGGAAATTATACAAATAAGATCAGCAACAACACAACTGAAACAAAATCCCGTACCGTAATACCGAAAAGAGCAAGAGGACAGCAAGAAAGTAAATATAACTAATAAATGTAAGGAACATTTAATTTGTATCCAAAATGGGCAAACAACAGTCCAAAATAGAGAGACCAAGTGCAAACTCAATTAATGAGGTAGAAATAACCGAAGAAAAATCAAATAACGAAATGTACTTGATCTTAATCATTGTACTTTTAGCTGCTCATCTAGCACTAAAACTGTATTCAATGCACAAAAAATCTCTAAAAAAAACATATATGGCAAGAGCACAGTCTCTTGCACAAATTTAATCAACATTTTTTTTGAGTTCAATTTATCAATATTTAATAAATTACATAAAACGTATACGATTTTAGTAACAAGTAGGTACGATTGTACGATGACGACATACAGTGTATTATAAAAAAAAAAAAAAAGTGGTTGATTTTATGCCCAGAAACCTTAACCTTATTAACCTTTTTTTCTTCTCCGATTTTATAATTTGAAAATGTTCTTCAGTTTACTCATTCAAAATAGTTCCTTATATTTATGCCATAGCCACTTAAATGGAATGGCTAAAGATTGTAGAGAAAGTACGGCAAAATAAAGAAGTACTCGATAAATCCTACAAATGCATCAACCAAGATAGACCTATAGGTAAAGAAACACTAAACAGACACTTAGAGGTATTGGTAACCAGCCTAGAAAACATTAGAGTAATACTAAACGTTAATTACTCAAGGCTAACCAATCAACATAAATACAATGCTCACAAGTTCTTTAACGAATGCAGAGACAAAGTCTCTAGAGCATCTTCTCGTCACTCAATAGACCTCAAATTACCTGTCTCGCTCCACGAGAAAGTTTTCGTCGATACTGACAAGAACCAAGAAATTATTAGTAACAAAACCAATACTTTAAATACAAACAAAATGCCGCAAACACCTGTGGAATTTCTAAACATAGCATCTAAAATCCTCCCGGATTTCTATGGTAACGCAGACGAACTGCAAAGCTTAGCTGCGTTAGAATTGATAAATAGCATAAACGATGGCAATAACATCGTTGCTATTAATCTAATAAAAACAAAGCTAAAGGAAACTGCTATAAATCTAATATCTGGTTCGGAAATAACAGTAGCAGAAGTAGCTCAAAAACTAAAGACCACAGTAAAAGGGGAGTCTGTAGACGTCATCACTGCAAAGTTGATGAACGTCCGCCAAAGCCCCAAACCGGCAAATGAATATGCAAAAGAGGTTGAAGACCTCACCAAAAAATTGCAAAGCGCATATATTTCGGACGGACTAATGCCTCAATTGGCTGAGACATACGCGACCAAAGCTGCCATAAAGGCCATGATAAAGAACTCCAACAATGATAAGGTTAAACTTATTATGGAGTCCGGTCAGTTTAACAACATGAATGAAGCAGTAGCTAAATTCGTGAACTGCTGTACAGAATCTTATGGCCAGCCAAATGCAATACTGCATTTTAGAAATAATAGAGGTAGGAGTAATAGTTATTATCAAAACAATAATCGAACTAATAACAACTTTCGCGAACGCGGACGCGGCGGGGGTCGTGGACGTGGACGCGGAAATTATAATAATCGCGGTAATAGAAATTATTATAACCAGTCCAGAAATAACTACAACAATACAAGTAGAAACGTCAGAATGACGCAACAGGTTGCGGAAAACGAACCAACCCCAAGTACTCACTAGGAAATAATAACATAAGTAGTAAAATCTATAGTATACGACTTAACTTAACATCATTCATAGCATTACAGACTTCACTAAATAATGATATAACATCGTTCATTATCGACACAGGCGCGGACATTTCTATAGTAAAGAAAAGACAAATAGATCAATTCCATACTTTCGACAAATACGAAACAACAAGCCTATACGGCATAGGTCAGGGAATAACTAACACAATAGGAAAAGTTTACACTGATTTAAAGATTGCAAATATACTATTAGCTCATGAATTTCATGTCGTTAGCGATGATTTTCCAATTCCATCCGATAGAATATTTGGACTTGACTTTGTCAAGAAATATAATTGTACACTTAACTATGACAGAAATCAAGATTGGTTAGTAATAAGACCAGATGGTTTGAACGAAATTGAAATACCAATGTCTTGCTCACCAGCTAACAATGCAATAGCAATACCTGCAAGATCAGAAGTTATCAGACAGGTCAACATCCAATGTCAGGAAAAAGAAGTGCTTATTCCACAACAGCAACTTAAAAATGGAATATATGTGGCAAATACAATCGCAAAAAGTGCAAGAGCATTTGTTCGTGTAATAAACACAACAAATGAAAATGTATTGATACACAATGTTACATTAAAAACAGAAAGTCTAAACGACTATGAAAACATATCAATAGAAAATGCCGGCCCCAGTGACGTTAAGCTACAAAAATTGTCCAAACATTTCCCCGACTTCATAAAGTCTGACTTGCATAAACTCTGCTCAGAGTATATTGATATATTTGCGCTCGAAACAGATAAAATAACGGTTAACAACTTTTATAAACAAAAGCTTCGTTTAAAAACCGACGATCCAACATATATAAAAAACTATAGAATACCGCACGTTCATAAAAGTGAAATAACAAAACAAGTTGAAAAACTAATACGAGACGATATAGTGGAACCATCCGCATCAGAGTATAACAGTCCAATACTGTTGGTACCGAAAAAATCTTTGCCGGGTAATGATGAAAAACGTTGGAGATTAGTAGTGGATTAAAGGAGTATAAACAAAAAGCTAATTGCGGACAAATTTCCGTTGCCAAGAATAGATGATAATATTCTCGACCAACTAGGCAAAACTAAGTATTTCTCTTGCCTAGACTTAACGTCAGGATTTCATCAAATTGAATTAGATGAAAACTCAAGGGACATCACGTCATTTTCAACTGATAAAGGTTCATACCGATTCAAGCGTCTACCCTATGGCCTAAAGATAGCACCAAACTCATTTCAAAGAATGATGACAATTGCGTTCTCTGGTTTATCACCAACACAAGCATTCTTATATATGGATGATTTAGTTGTATTGGGCCGTTCAGAATCACACATGTTAAAAAATTTAACCGATGTATTCAAAACGTGTCGAAAATACAATCTAAAATTACATCCTGACAAGTGCACATTTTTCAGGCACGAAGTGACATACTTAGGTCACAAATGCACAGACCATGGTATTCTCCCAGATTTCAGATTATCTTAGACTATCCAATACCCAAAAACGCAGAATTTCGCTCTTAACGAGACTCTGTAAGAAAAATACCCCCTTCGAATGGACCATAGAATGTGGCAATGCATTCCAATACTTAAAACAAACGCTATTAAGCCCTCACATCTTGCAGTATCCAGACTTCCGGAAGCAATTTTGCATAACCACCGATGCAAGCAAATACGCATGCGGTGCTGTACTTAGTCAAGAGTACAATGGATACCAACTTCCAGTAGCATATGCCTCCAGATCATTCACCAAAAGTGAAAGTAATAAATCCACTATTGAACAAAGAACTAGCTGCTATTCATTGGGCAATCAATCAATTCAGACCCTACATATATGGGACTAAATTCTTGATTAGAAGCGACCATAGACCACTATCGTATCTCTTTGCTATGAAAAACCCGTCCTCTAAATTAACACGCATGAGACTAGATCTCGAGGAATATGATTTTACTATAGAGTACTTGAGGGGAAAAGATAATCATGCAGCGGACGCATTGTCGCGCATAGATTTTAACGAAATTCAAAATATAAGAAATTCAGCCAACAAACTATTTAGAGTCACAACCAGGCTGCAATCCAATAAAAATAAAGTAGAATCAACAGCCGACAAAATAGAAAGGTCCTTATTACTAATGGAAAAATTGACTTGGATCAATTATTTCTACTGCTTGCAAAAATAGTAAGTGATAACGGATTAATAAAGCTGCAGCAGTCACTAGGTGACGATATTTTTGAGAAGATCCGGATCAATGAATATAAAGAAATAGGAAATAGAGCTCTAACAAACCTTCGAATTGCACTGACGCCTATAATTATAAAAATAACAAATGATGACAAAAGAAAAATGATTCTACAAAAGTACCATGATGATCCAATCTGTGGTGGCCACTCAGGGATCACACGTACATTAAAAAAGATACGACAAAAATATTATTGGAAAAATATGACTAGGGATATTATAAAATATGTTAAGAAATGTGACAAATGTCAAAGAAATAAGTCACTGAAAAACGTAAAAGAACCAATGATTATAACTGATACCCCAACAACCGCATTTGATGTAGTACTGATAGATACCATTGGACCATTACCAAAATCAGAAAATGGCAATGCGTATGCAGTCACAGTCATATGTGATTTAACCAAATATCTGGTATCGGTACCCATCGCTGATAAAAGTGCAAAGACAATTGCGAGAGCAATCTTTGACAATTTCATACTAGTTTACGGTCCTATGAGGAGAATAGTCACAGATATGGGCACCGAATATAAAAACCAAATATTCGACGAAATATGTAAACTATTGAAAGTGGAAAATGTCACCTCTACGGCATACCACCACCAAACGTTAGGAACTGTGGAAAGAAACCACAGAACATTTAATGAATATGTTCGCTCATACATTTCAATAGAAAAAACGGACTGGGACGAGTGGCTAAAATACTACACGTATTGCTACAATACTACGCCATCGGTGGTGCACGACTATTGCCCATTTGAATTAGTATTTGGTAAATCCCCAGGTATTTGCGACTTTCTTTGTGATGCAAAGGTAAACCCCATTTATAATGTGGACGCGTATGAGAAGGAAGTCAAATTTCGACGTCAAACGGCTCATAAAAGGGCCGTAGAAATTATAAAAAGCAAAAAGCATAAAGAAAAGGCCTTATACGACAGGAATAGTAATAGCTTAGATATAGCAGCAGGAGATCTAGTTCTAGTGAAAGGAAAGGTAGTCAACATAGACAATAGGAACAATGTAGCCTTAAAAACCGACAACGACAAGACGACAATTGTGCACAAAGACCGACTTAGACGTTACGAAACAAATGAATATTGAAAATAACTTACATTTTTTTATTTAAGAATAATTATTAAGAATAATAAGAGTAAATTTATATAGAATTAATTCATTTGCAAACCAAATAAAATTTAGAATTTAAGAGTTAATTTATATAGAATTAATTCATTTGCAAACCAAATAAAATTTAGAATTTAAGATTAAATTTATATAGAATTAATTGATTTGCAAACCAAATAAAATTTAGAATTTAAGATTAAACTTATATTGAATAAATTTACTCTTCTAAAAAAAGGGAGGTGTAGCGCGAATTTGCCTACACTGCATTTAGTAATAATTCAAATTACGCATTCCAATCCCACGGGCAACTAGGCTGCTGGTCATAGGAAACCATGCTGCTGCGTCAGCTCATTCCAATCGGCCACGAGCAGCTTATTTGCTCGTCATTGGAAACCATGCGATAGATAGACACATTATGTTAGCGGCATGGCCGCATAACAGTGGCGTGGCGTGAACATTATAAAATGGGAAGTCGAAGCAAAAATTTATCATATAGGTACCTACATATAAATCTAAAAAAACCTTAGACCTGTGACCCTGTGCAACTTGAAACAAAATCATACATTGCACATTTGCAAAATCGTTTTCAGAGTACCTACCTATACTAAATTCACTTAAGTCATGCAATGCAATCTGCCAACTGAATTTGTAAACCAAAACACACTACACACCCTTACCTACCTCAACATACTACCTGCAATTATTCACACAAGAGACAATAAGAAAAGAAGAAGAAAAAGAAATTCGAATAACTCGGAAAAAAGCGCGTTATTTTCTTCATATCATAGCCAAACAAACACATACGATATACCCAAAACACAACCCAATGGCCAGTGGCCATGGCCAGTACCAGTACTCAGCTCTGGGAAGAAAAAAAGAGATACAAACAAATGTTCACTCAGATTCGGCAGTCAAAATGGAATTTGTGACAGCTTATAACTCGAAGAAAAGCGGGTTATTTTCTACAATGGGTGTTGAACAGAGAGGTGTCAGACTCAGACAAAGTACTCAGGGAAGAAAAAAAGAGATAACAAGCAAATTTTCTCTCAAAATGTACTATAAAGTGAGAACTTTAATAACCCGACATATTTTGGGTTACCTTCGCTTTGTCGCTACGACCTACGATGTTGTATGAAAATGGATACACACACAATTTTTATATGAGTGCTTTTGTGTGTATACCATTTTGTGAGTATTCAAATTCATTTGGTGGTGTTTCATGTATATTCGGTTTTTGGTAGACAGATAGTGTTTACCTGGTGGAGATTTCAAAAGGTAACTCGGTAGGAATCGAGTTATATGGACGCCACGCCACTGCCGCATAAGATGATAATTCATTCAAATCATTCAATAAAGAACCACTAACGTAATCGGTTGTCGTTTTCATTATTACAGTATATCTTAGGGTTATTACCGGAAATACTATAATAACTAATTTAATCGCGTCGAAAACCAGGGTTGCGCCGCTAAAGGTTAAATCGCTGGCAAGGTTGGAGCTTTGTGGGGCACAACTCCTAGCACATTGAAGACGATAGGGCTCCAATCGGCAAAACTATTCGCTTGGTGCGACGCTAAAATCACACTGGCGTGGATAAAGTCGGCGCCATACATTCGAACAACATTTGTGGCCAACAGAGTCGCAGATATTCAGGAACTTACAGATCCTGGGTGCTGGAACTACGTCCCGTCTAAGGACAACCCTGCAGACATTGCGTCTAGAGGACTCTTTCCAAAGGATCTTGTCAAGGACAATCAATGGTGGCATGGACCTGAATTCCTGCAGACGTTTGATGAGCGACTCCACCAACCATACGAAATTGCAACGACAGACCTTGAAGCAAAACCATCAGAAATTTCAAGAACCAAAAATGAGATGATCGCATCTGGGTACCCCATAAAAAACATTTTTCAGCTCTGCGTTCACTTCACTGCCTTCGAAAATAACAACCTTTTTAATCGTTTTTCCTCGTTGAAGCGTTTGATCAGAGCCACAGCTTATTGGCTTAGGTTTTTCATTAATTTGAGATTTAAAGCAAAAAAGGTTTCAACTCGTATGTCTGGAGCACTTTCATACGACGAAATCTACTCAGCCCAAATACGATTGATAACCATCATTCAGCAAGAGGTGTTTGCTGAAGAAATCTCAAGGATAACCGAAGGCGAACCGGTCTCAAAAGGGAGCAAATTAGCAAGGCTTTCACCAATAATCGACGAGAAAGGAATTCTGCGTGTCGGGGGTCGATTGGAAAACGCAGAGTTGCCCTATTCGCAGCAACATATAATCATACTGCCGTCACAAAATGTCCTGACGTCACTCATAGTGCACGAGGCGCACATGAAGACGCTGCATGGCGGACAACAATTGATGATGGCAACACTTCGATCTGAATATTGGATTCTTCAACTTAAGCCCACCGTCAAAAAATGCATCCATAATTGTTTAAAATGTTATAGGTACAAGGCAAAGGAAATGGAGCAACAAATGGGTAATTTGCCAGCGCTACGAGTCAACCCGGCGCGACCATTTCAAACTTCGAGGGTGGACTATGCAGGTCCTGTTCAAATTAAGGCCTGGAAGGGTCGATGTAGCAAAATCACGAAGGTGTACATAGCAATTTTCGTTTCCTTCTGTACAAAAGCGGTACACCTCGAGCTTGTTAGCGATTATACGACTTCCGCATTTCTCGCGGCATTCAAACGTTTCACTGCGCGCCGTGGAGTCTGTACCAATATCTACAGCGATTGTGGAACCAATTTCAAAGGTGTTGCAAACATTCTGGAGTCAGAAAAATCATACGTAGCTAGGCATTGGGCAGACGATATCGCGCAACAGATGCAATCCAATGGCACGACATGGCATTTAATCCACCTGCTGCTCCGCATTTCGGCGGACTGTGGGAAGCAGGCGTCAAGTCCATGAAACACCATCTAAAGCGGGTAATAGGTCATTACACTCTAACATTTGAGGAGTATGCAACGGTCTTGACACAAGTTGAGGCCTGCATAAACTCACGTCCACTTTGTCCGGTAACTGAAGATCCAGAAGATCTATCAATTTTGACACCAGGACATTTCCTGATTGGGGCAACGATAAACACTGCACCCGAAAGGAACCTAACTGAAGTCAAAGAAAATCACCTGGATAGATGGCAACTTATGCAAAAAATTACACCAGACTTCTGGAGAAAATGGAAGACAGAATACTTGGTTCGACTACAACACCGTCCGAAATGGATAACACCAAGAGCTGACCTCCAGATCGGAGATCTAGTACCTACTCTTACCTGATGAACAAACACCTCCCACCTTGTGGCGACGCATCCTGGAACATACGGAAAGGTTCGTGTGGTCACAATCAAGACTGCAACAACATCATTAAAGCGTCCTATAGCTAAGCTTTGTCGTTTACCGATGCTCAACCAGTAAAACGAAAGTTGCGCACGCTCACCCACAGACACACACAATAACAAACATATCTCATCTCACAACTAACTAACTAACTAATTTACAATGAATTAAATAAATCTAATCTAATTAACTTATACGTAACTTATTATTGCCACACACCATTCACGACACCTATCACTTTTCTCGTTTTCATGTACTCATCCACACACGTCGAGGAGCTCATGGAAAAACCAGCTGGTATCATCTCGCAACACACATCTGTAATCAAAGCGCAAGCTCAACCATGGGAAAACAGATGATAAGCAGAGAACCTCCGACCTCTATCGTTCCCATATCCGGTGGCCCGGCAGGATGTTGCAACGCAACATGAACATTTGATGACCAGCTTTAATAATCACACCCGCATTGATTTCTCCAATCGAGACACACCTTATACACTCGCATAAGGCATAAATCCGAAAGGCATAACACAAAAGCCGACGGCATTACGCATTTATTGAAATTCCCAAATTACTGCCAAAAATTGGGAGATCATAAAATAGATCATTGACCAATGCACTCGAGGAAAGCGTATCGTGGGGGAGGTCTTGCAGCGATAGTGCATATAGAAAAAATTTAGTTGTTTAGGCAATTTAGATCCGCCCACTGTCTGCACTCCCAGCACTAACTCGATGCGTGTATGCATGTGTATTTCTCACGGTGGCAAAGGCAAACCACAAGAGGCGGTGACAAAGCAGTGCATTGGGGTAATGCTTTTTAAGAATCCGTAATCCCAAGGGGGTCAATGATCTGATTAAATCGGAAACGGCAAAATCAGCTGGATGCAGAGGTTTCTTTTGACTGAAGAAGAGGCGATAGATGTCATTCCCGAGTATTAAGTTACGAAAGCAAGTCGGAGCAAATAAAATTTGAAATAAAACGTTGAGTTTGAGTTTTTTCTTCTGTCTCATCTGCATGTACCCAGGTATTGCATATTGTGCGCTGTAATTTCGGTTGGTCGGCAACACAAGTCTGAAAGTGCGACGGCAAAATTACAATCCTTTTGTTTGTAATTTTTTTTTGCGAGTGTCCTTGCGATGCATTTTGGTCCTTCGAGCCGGATCTAAGGATTAAGGAATCCTAGACAGGATCGGTACAAAAACAATAAAATAAAAGTGTAAACTATCGCGTTAAATCAGCGAGTGTTAAACTTCACAGTGCGTCGCGGTCGTGTAAAGGACATTGCCCCTTACGATCAGTGTATAATTTCAACCACTACCTACATGGTCTGTTTGTCTCCTGGATCGGGATCTGCGTAAGCTGGTGCATCAGAGTAGAAGAAATATTGGAGCAACGCTTTAAGTACAGGTGTGTGGCATTTTTCTTATAATATAATATTAAAAGTAAATCACAGATCTTCATTGATCTAATTAAACTCGTGTGTGTGTTGTGTTCTGAGCTTTGACTGAGGGTTGTTTTTCATTCTTTAATTTATATCGTTGGCTTAATCATGAGCAAGGGCAAGATTTCCAATTTAATCGAAGTCATTCAAACAATTGCGCAAGAAATAAATGCTGATTATATGGCATATACAATGTTAGCATCATTCGATGAAGCTAGGATAATTCATCAAAAAATTGTTGGGGCCCCTAGCGAGGAAGCGAAGGTAAAATATATGGAAGATTTAACTTTTCACAAATTAAAGGAGCTGTTCTTCCAATATTCATGCGAATTGAAGGTACAGTTAACAACTACCGATAATCAAAGTGTTCACAACAACTCAGTAATCGGTTCAAAGACACCGTCGGTCGAATTGAAACTCCCTCCTATGAAAATTCCTACCTTCGATGGTTCACTACAAATGTGGCCAGAATTCAAGGGATTGTTCGAAGGTTTGGTTAACAAAAATTCATCGATATCTGATGCACACAAGTTGCAGTATTTAAAGAGCAATTTAACCGGTATAGCGGCGCGTATGCTGCGAAACACAGAATCTAATTTTGAATCTTGCATGGGCGCTACTAGTAAAGCTGTTTCAAAATGTTCGATTATTAAAGGATAATCAATTTAAATTGCTTTTTAATCAATCACCACTCACACAGGAATCATCCGACGATCTCAAATTGCTTTTGGACACAACCAATGAAGCTAAACAATCGCTCAAAAATCTTGGAGTGTCCGTGGAATCATGGGAAGACGTTCTCATCTTTCACACGGTGCAGGAACTTCCGTTTGCAAATCGAGGGCAGTGGGAATCACACATTTCGACGTATGTCGATTATCCTACGTACAACGTTCTTGAGGATTTCATCTTAATGAGAGCAAGAACCTTGGAGGTGATTGGCCAATCACCATCAGGTTGCAATCAACCTAAATCCAAAAAAATTACGTCAAACACAATTCGTGCAAATAACGCTACTATCCTGAAGTGTTCAATGTGTCAGGGGTCGCATTCCATTCGGAATTGCTTTAAGTTCAAGGCCTTAAACACGAAGAAAAGACAGGAGTTTGTAAAGAAAAGAAAATTATGTTTCAATTGTTTATCAAACGCGCATTTCACGCAAAATTGCACGAGCACTTTTACGTGTTCTACATGCCATCAAAGGCATCATTCATTACTGCACGTAAATGAACCAGTTAATGCAATGCATGCTAATGATATAGTTCCACCAAGAGCTGTTCCACCACCCGATGAAACAGCCTCCTCTTCAACACAAACAACGCGTTGGTAGCCGAAAACAAGCAAGTACATGTTCTTCTGGCTACGGCCCTTATCAAGGTTCTAACAACCGCGGGGCAGCCGTTGCTGCTGCGAGCGCTATTGGATCCTAGATTTGAGGCGTCATTCATTACTGAGTCGGCGGCTCAGTTGCTAAATTTATAAAGGGAAAGGAGCTGCGTCAATATCATAGGCGTAGGGGAAGCCAAAACAAGCACCGCAAAACATAAAGTTTCTCTCACGATATTTTCAAATGTTAATGAGAACTTAAGCCTACAGCTGAATGCATTGGTACTGCCCAAACTCACAGCTAGGCTACCTATGCACTCTTTACGTGCTAATTGGAGTCACCTCCATAACATTGAACTTGCTGATCCTACTTTCAACAAGCCAAGCAAAATCGATAGGTACAACAGCCATCAACAACTCGAGTAATAATATAACAACTCTCCGCATAAAGACTAAAGATCAAGCATTAGACTCAATTTGCTGCTCAAGTTTTGGGAACTTGAAGTAGTGCCAAAGAGGAAGTTATTGTCATCAGACGAAGAGACATGCGAAACTCACTTCTGCAGAACGCATCAGCGTCAATTGGACGGCAAGTATGTAGTTCAACTTCCCTTAAAAGAAGGAACACGTCCATTGATAGGTCGTTCGGACAAATCAGCGCTAGTAAGGCTTCTGCAACTCGAAAGAAAATTTCAAATGCAGCCATTATTC
The DNA here is from genome assembly GCA_949126925.1 of Cheilosia vernalis. Classification (NCBI taxonomy): domain Eukaryota; kingdom Metazoa; phylum Arthropoda; class Insecta; order Diptera; family Syrphidae; genus Cheilosia; species Cheilosia vernalis. The sequence continues at coordinate 4,167,371 of OX421363.1, forward strand.
TATGAGGAATATAAAAGGGTCATCAACGAATACAAGGAGCTCGGATACATGTCAGAGATCGTTCCCATAGAACTTTCCAGACCTCACTATTACGTTCCCCACCACGCAGTGATGAAGGAGTCAAGTTCAACCACAAAGCTGCGGATCGTTTTTGACGCGTCCTGCAAATCGTCGGATGGCACATCACTCAATGACCATCTCTTCGTAGGCCCAAGGTTGCAGGATGACATTTTCGATCACATCGCTCGATTCAGGTTACACAAAATCGCCTTTGTAGCGGACATCAATAAAATGTACAGGCAAATTTGGGTTCCGCCAGCAGATTCATCATACCAACTCATTTTGTGGAGAGAAGTAGATGGCGAAGAAATAAAAACATACCGCCTTAACACGGTCACATTCGGCACTGCCTCCGCGCCATATTTAGCGATTCGTACGCTGCAACAACTTGCGGCCGACGAGCGGGATGATTACCCAATTGCATCGAAAATTGCTCTGAAGAACTTTTATGTCGACGATGTGATTTATGGGGCGGACACCGAACCAGAAGCCATAGAGATGCAGCGGCAACTCAGTAATATGTTGAATCGTGGAGGCTTTCCACTACGAAAATGGGCAAGCAACTCTGAGAAGTTCTTGGCGTCCATTCCAGAAGAGGATAGAGAGGTACAGGTACCACTCTCATTCGATGAAGGAAGTGCGGTTAAAGCGCTAGGGATCCAGTGGCATCCCGCAAAGGACATGTTAACCTTCAAGGCGTCACTTCAGGATTCGAAGAAAACTACAAAACGAACCATCCTATATAACCATAATAACTAATTTAATCGCGTCGAAAACCAGGGTTGCGCCGCTAAAGGTTAAATCGCTGGCAAGGTTGGAGCTTTGTGGGGCACAACTCCTAGCACATTTACTGGTGCGTACCGTGAAGACGATGGGGCTCCAATCGGCAAAACTATTCGCTTGGTGCGACGCTAAAATCACACTGGCGTGGATAAAGTCGGCGCCATACATTCGAACAACATATGTGGCCAACAGAGTCGCAGATATTCAGGAACTTACAGATCCTGGGTGCTGGAACTACGTCCCGTCTAAGGACAACCCGGCAGACATTGCGTCTAGAGGACTCTTTCCAAAGGATCTTGTCAAGAACAATCAATGGTGGCATGGACCTGAATTCCTGCAGACGTTTGATGAGCGACTCCACCAACCATACGAAATTGCAACGACAGACCTTGAAGCAAAACCATCAGAAATTTCAAGAACCAAAAATGAGATGATCGCATCTGGGTACCCCATAAAAAACATTTTTCAGCTCTGCGTTCACTTCACTGCCTTCGAAAATAACAACCTTTTTAATCGTTTTTCCTCGTTGAAGCGTTTGATCAGAGCCACAGCTTATTGGCTTAGGTTTTTCATTAATTTGAGATTTAAAGCAAAAAAGGTTTCAACTCGTATGTCTGGAGCACTTTCATACGACGAAATCTACTCAGCCCAAATACGATTGATAACCATCATTCAGCAAGAGGTGTTTGCTGAAGAAATCTCAAGGATAACCGAAGGCGAACCGGTCTCAAAAGGGAGCAAATTAGCAAGGCTTTCACCAATAATCGACGAGAAAGGAATTCTGCGTGTCGGGGGTCGATTGGAAAACGCAGAGTTGCCCTATTCGCAGCAACATATAATCATACTGCCGTCACAAAATGTCCTGACGTCACTCATAGTGCACGAGGCGCACATGAAGACGCTGCATGGCGGACAACAATTGATGATGGCAACACTTCGATCTGAATATTGGATTCTTCAACTTAAGCCCACCGTCAAAAAATGCATCCATAATTGTTTAAAATGTTATAGGTACAAGGCAAAGGAAATGGAGCAACAAATGGGTAATTTGCCAGCGCTACGAGTCAACCCGGCGCGACCATTTCAAACTTCGAGGGTGGACTATGCAGGTCCTGTTCAAATTAAGGCCTGGAAGGGTCGATGTAGCAAAATCACGAAGGTGTACATAGCAATTTTCGTTTCCTTCTGTACAAAAGCGGTACACCTCGAGCTTGTTAGCGATTATACGACTTCCGCATTTCTCGCGGCATTCAAACGTTTCACTGCGCGCCGTGGAGTCTGTACCAATATCTACAGCGATTGTGGAACCAATTTCAAAGGTGCTGCAAACATTCTGGAGTCAGAAAAATCATACGTAGCTAGGCATTGGGCAGACGATATCGCGCAACAGATGCAATCCAATGGCACGACTTGGCATTTAATCCACCTGCTGCTCCGCATTTCGGCGGACTGTGGGAAGCAAGCGTCAAGTCCATGAAACACCATCTAAAGCGGCTAATAGGTCATTACACTCCAACATTTGAGGAGTATGCAACGGTCTTGACACAAGTTGAGGCCTGCTTAAGCTCACGTCCACTTTGTCCGGTAACTGAAGATCCAGAAGTTCTATCAATTTTGACACCAGGACATTTCCTGATTGGGGCACCGATAAACACTGCACCCGAAAGGAACCTAACTGAAGTCAAAGAAAATCACCTGGATAGATGGCAACTTATGCAAAAAATTACACCAGACTTCTGGAGAAAATGGAAGACAGAATACTTGGTTCGACTACAACACCGTCCGAAATGGATAACACCAAGAGCTGACCTCCAGATAGGAGATCTAGTACCTACTCTTACCTGATGAACAAACACCTCCCACCTTGTGGCGACGCATCCTGGAACATACGGAAAGGTTCGTGTGGTCACAATCAAGACTGCAACAACATCATTAAAGCGTCCTATAGCTAAGCTTTGTCGTTTACCGATGCTCAACCAGTAAAACGAAAGTTGCGCACGAGTTACGATTTACTCATAAAACCATACTATTTGGATGTAGCACTACATGAAAGAGGGCCTCTGCACTACTACTAAACACACACGGAAACACTTATCTAAGTTGCTAAAACATAAGTCTCCAAACCTGTAAATCATGCATTGATTGAATCATTTATTTTATGTATGTTCCACTCTCTCTCGCTCTCTATGTAATAAACCGTTGTAATGTACTTTTTGTTATCGCCTAAGTATAATTTCGGCAACGAAGGTAGTCGGAGCTTGTTAGTTAGACAATAAAGACTTGTTTTGTAATTTGATTCCTTCTTTGCTTTCTATGAAGAGGAAAATTATAACTGGCGCAGTCGTATAGGATGCTTTTTTTTTCTTCGACAATTTCTAGCAAAAAATCAGTAGCTACTTATAATTGCATGTTAAGAAAAAAAAAAACAACTGAAAAGCACATATCGAATGAACATCGATGTGGAGGATATTAATCCATAAGCATAAAAGAACTCTACGATTGAAATACTCGTATATACAGGACATATATACAAAATCGCATGTCTTACGAATAAAGGCGTGAAAGTATCCTGAGAACATCCTTTATCCTACATCCTTCATCCCAAACCTACATTCCTAGGAGAACCCTAGTCCGATTAAGTGGATCAAACTCATTGGTTTTTCCTTTTTCCTTATGTCTCCCATTTCCAAAAAACAAAAGAACAAAGTGAAAATTTGTTGTTCAGATAGTTTTAGTTCAAAAAAAGTTATAATAAATTTAGATAATTTCGTTAAAATATATAATAGTGATTCACATTTAAGCATAAAACAAAATTTAGACAGTTATAAGAAAATTGAAAGTTCAAACACGTGTTTTTTGTTTTCTGTTTCCGGGAACATCAGACCAAGCTTTAATTGCTTTGGGTATTTTTAATTCCTTAAGAATACCCGATGCCGTTAAAGATTTGCCCACATTTGATGGGAACCCAAGATTGCTTTACGACTTTTTGACAAATGTGGAAGAGATCCTTAGTATCATACCACCGATATATGGTTCTATGTATCATAGAGTTATTTTACGTGCTATAAGAAATAAAGTTATAGGACAGGCAAATGAAGTTCTAAATTTATACGGAACAGCTAAATTTGTATGAGGAAATGTGCTTAAATACCTTTTTGTCGGGGCTTAGAGAACCGTTAGGTTCTACAGTTAGATCAATGCGACCCAAAAAACTTTCTGAAGCATATCATTTTTGCCTCCAGGAACAAAACTGTCACTATTTCCAAGACCCTCAACGTATACCACATGCATCTACTTATAAAAGAATTGTTTATAGTCCACTTCCAAACAATAACCAATATTCGCTCAGACCACAATTTCCAAGTTTTCCAACATATGCTCCAATCCCAAATTATACTCCAATAAATGACAGTATTCATCCATCCTTTTCTAACCACCCGAATAGATTACCGACATATCGAAATAACAACAATAATACCGGCAATAATAATCCAAATCTCAACTTAGCAAGTAGACAAGTTCCAGTTTCAAACAATTACGGTTTTTTTATTTTTTTTTTTTTTTTGTGTTGGGAATTCGCTGGAAGTAAAAAATCATCGAAAGACATTGCAGAGCTATACGCGAGGGATGCTTCTGCAATAGTGATGGACTTTAACTCATCTAAAAAAAACTCCCGGGGGACTGGCGTAAGCCATCCCGAAAAAGATTGCACCTAGTCGTACGACTAATCAACAAATTTTATTTTCAATAATTTAATGAATTTAAAGAAATAAATCCGCCGTTTGTCGGATTTTTAAACATGTTTTGTTTCAAATTAATACCTAATTTCTTAGCCCTAGCTAAATCTTACAGATCAAGAGGTTTAATCCCTCTCAGTCTCCTGATTACATTGTCATTATTTAAAAGTTCTGTTATTTCTGTGTTTACGTGGTTGAGAAGCCGATTTCTATGCCTCCGAGCAACCTTCTTAACCTCATCTTCAACCATTTCAACATTTAGATCCCTATGCAGATCGGCGTTGCGTATGTACCAAGGTGTATTAACTATGTTCCTTAGTACTTTATTTTGAAAAACCTGAATTTTTTGTAAGTTTGTTTGGCATGTACATGCCCACAATTGGAGCCCGTAGGTCCATACTGGTTTTAGAACTTGCTTGTATAGCAATAACTTATTGTAGTTGGACAGGGATGAGTATCTCCCAATAAGCCAATACAATTTACTGTATCGCATGTTCAACTCATCTTTTTTTTTCTTAACGTGCGCTTTCCAACGCAGTTTAGCGTCTAGAGTCATGCCTAGATATTTAGCTGTGTTAGAAAATTCTACTACATTGTTGTTAATGTAGACTGGAATGTATGGTACGTTTTTATACGTAAAATTAATATGGACTGACTTAAGGTCATTTAATCTAATCTGCCATTTCTTAGTCCATTCTGAAATATTGTTTATTGCCGTCTGAAGCTTTTTTGTTGCTATTTCGACAGTTGCTCCCACAGCAAGGACGGCTGTGTCATCTGCAAAAGTAGCTATGGTGGTTTCTACACTTTCAGGCAAATCGCTAGTAAAGAGTAGGTATAAAACTGGACCTAGCACACTGCCTTGCGGTACACCAGCTTTAATCTCTCTTAATGTTGAACACCCTGTATCTTGTTTAATTCTGAAGAATCGATCTGATATATAAGACTCCAGAATGGTCGAATACTGCTTCGGCAGTTGCTTTTGTAGTTTGTGTATCAGTCCTTTGTGCCAGACTATCGAAAGCTTGTGCAATATCAAGAAATACTGTAGAGCACACATTTTTCTCTTCAAATGCTTTTTTATCTGTGATTCTATGCACCTGATCAATTGTAGAGTGCTTGTTTCTAAACCCAAATTGATGACTTGGAAGTAGCGATTTTTCATCAATAATTTTTTGCAGACGTTTTACCAGCATTTTTTCGAATAGCTTGGACAACATTGGTAGTATCGATATTGGGCGATATGAGGCTACTTCGCTAGGTGGTTTACCTGGTTTTGGTATCATTATTACCTCCGCGACCTTCCACATGCTTGGCACATATCTTAATTTAAATGCAGCATTTATAATCTGCGCTAGTTTTTTTAAACCTTTTCGAGGGAATTGTTTTAAAATTTCCTCTGTGATTAAATCGAACCCTGGGGCTTTTTTTATGTTTATGCCTTCTTTGATTTCTTTGGCAAGTTCTTTAGCTGTTACCGGCCGAATAGGTCCGTCTTCTTCGCACGTTTCTTCGTTTCCTTGATAGTCTTTATCTTCATAAGGTTTGAAGACGTTCTCAAGGTACTCTGCAAAAGTATTTGCTTTTTCTTGACTGCTTTTTGCCCAGTTACCTTCTCTGGTTTTTACTGGCGGAATGTGAGCTATTGGCCTGTTCATTTTCTTTGCTGCCTTCCAGAGCGAGTAGTCTGTACTAGCATCATTTGTAAGACTCGTAAGATACGTTTTTAAAGACTCGTTATTAAATTCTCTTATAGATTTTCTGAGCTTATTATTTAAGTTGTTCAGTGTGGTTTTGTCGCTTGGCGCCCTTGTCTGTTGCCAGCGTTTTCTAGCTTTCCTCTTTTCTGTAATAATTTGACATATTTCACGCGGATAAGAGTTTTGTTTAACCCTTAAATGCATGGTGACCCATATCTGGCACAATCCATTCTCTCGCCTATATATTTGCATGTAAAGACAAAATTTAAGTTAGCTCATCGAGTGCCATATTTGGCACATACGAAAAACACAAGGATACCACTTTTATTGGGGTGCCATTAGAATATTCCAAGAAAAACACACATGAGTATAGGTTATTTCAGTTTGAGTTCGTCAGTAGAAATCGGTTGATTGCAGAACGTGTTGTGCATTTTGTGTTATTAATTGGTGAATGTAGAAATTGTTTTCAACTGAAATAATACTGCATAAATCGGTAAAAAAATAAAATGGTCCACAGCAACTTTGCAATTCGTTGTAATAAGAACTAAATTGTTTGTGCCATATATGGCACATCATGCAATAATGTGTACCATAATTTGATTTTAGATGTTCGGCATTTCTAATGCTACTGTAGCAAAAAATCCGTTTCTGACGAAGAATTCTGCAAAACGTTAGCAAAAATACCTAGTAGCAGTGCAGATGGTAGGTATGGAAAGCTACGAATATGACGCAGATGATCCTTGCTCCCGAATGATGCGAAAATGAAAAATATTGCTTGGTTCGAATCCGTTGAATACGTGGCCAATTTCCAAGGTGTCGAAATATCCAATTTACTTTGGAAAGACAACAAAAGCGTGAACAACCTTTGTAGGCTCTGATCCAGTTACAAAAATTAACAGGTTCGATCGAAAAAACAAAAGAAAATATCTCAATAAAGTGTCCTGCTACTATAACCACCCCATGGAACGCGTCGATTTAATGGACATCTACATTGGACGATCGAAGATATCAATGAAATCCAAAAAATGGTACATGTGTCTTTTTCATCATATAATCGATTAAGCCATCATCAATTCTTGGCTTACCTATGTACAAAAAAAAAAAAACAAGTGGTCAGAAACATATGCACATGGATGGATTCCGAATTGAGCTGTCGAAATCTTTGTGCAATATAGGAATGAGCTTCAGCATCCCAACTAAATTGGGAAGGGCTTCAGGAAGTCCATCTGTTGAATATTAACATGCCGCGAACAAAAGACAAGTACCAGCAAATCCATACCAAGCAAGGATGTTAGACATGATGAAATCAATCATATCCCCATTTGGGACAACGTACGCCAAATATGCTAATTTTCAAGTTTATACCTAGTATTACCTATATGGATTATTTATTTATATTTATATTTTTTTTGTTTTCTGTCAGTCCTTTTCTTTTGAAACAAAACTAAACGACGGTAAAATGGATTTTATATGGTTTCATTATTTTGTTTGTTATATCGACTGTTAAATGCTATATGAAATAAATTGTATTTTAATCCAATTGTCCATTATATTGTAACGTCCTTAATGCATAGTGTGCCATATATGTCACAAATGCTTTTTTACAAATTACTATTACTTAAAATACATTTTTTTAAAAACTATTTATAATAGAATGTTTAATAACTCCATTTCTATCATTAAACATTTTTTATTTAAATTTTTGAAAAATCATGCATTTAAGGGTTAATATTGTTTGTTCTTTGGGGAGTTGCAGCCCATGCAGCTTTTTGTATATCCAGTGTAAATATTTGCACTGCTTCTTCTAGTTGATCTTCTGTTTGAATAGCTGATGATAATTGGATACATTCTTCCAACTTCTGCCTGAAGTGGTTCCAATCAGTCAGTCTATTAACTAGTTTAGGGCTATGTTCTTTTATTATTATTCTATCGCCAAGTGTAAGAAGTATTGAGGAATGATCTGATTGAAGATCAGGGCCTTCTTCTATATTTATTTTATTTGAGGATATATTTTTGGATATAAAGAAGTCTACAAGATCTGGGGTTTTATTCCTATCTGTAGGGCAGTAGGTAGGTTTCCCCGTTGAGTGATATTTGCCGCCGACTTCTTTAATAGTTTCATATAATTCTCTGCCTCTAGTGTTTGTTAATCTAGATCCCCAATATTTATTCTTGGCATTAAAATCCCCTCCCGCGATTAATCGATTGTGAAATATGCGGAAAAGACTTTTAAAATCATTTTTCTTTAGTCTATAGCTAGGAGAGCAGTATACTGCTGCAACAGATATTTGCCCATTACTCGTTTCTACACTTATGGAAATTCCTTGGATGGCACATGATTGGAATTTTACTTCTATATGGTGTTTTATTGTATTCTTTATTAACACTGCAGCCCCACCTTTTGCACAGTTATGAGGATGTGGGGAGTGATATAATTCATATCCTTGCAGTTTAAAATTAGTTATGAATTTCAAGTGTGTCTCTGAAATGAGACATATATCTATTTTGTGTATGTCAAGAGCCACTTTCATCTCGTCCTTGCGACTCTCGATACCATTAGCATTCCATTCAAGAATTTTTATTCTATCCATCATGTTTGTCTTTTTGGCACAGCTTTTTTGTTGCTGTTCTGTCTCTCTAACAACGATATTCTATCTAATATTGTTTTATTCGATTTTTCCATAAAGCCAATCCTGTTTAGGATTTGTTTCATGAGATTTTCCATTCCAGTGTTTGGCTCTACTTTCCGTCTTATCGTTGTATGTGCTTGGTTATTTATTGATGCTGCCTCAGCATATGTCATTTTTGGACCCGCTGTATTTTGTTTCGGGACCTTTTTGATTATCTTTTCGTCTTTAGGCTTTTCTTTCTGTGGGCTCTTTTGTGAGTCCTTTTTGACTTTTTGCTCTTCCTTATTTGAGCTTTTTTTTTGTTTCTTTAGCTTTTTGACCCTTGCAAGTTGGATTTCTTTTGCAACTAAACAACCTCTGTAGCTAGCAGGATGGTTTTCATTGCAGTTTACACATTTAGGGTGTTCATTTTCTTTCTTCCTACATTCCTTGGTGTGGTGACTTCCTGCACATTTCACACATCTTGGATTTGAGCTGCAGTATCTATGTGTGTGCCCATATCTTTGACAATTTTTGCATTGGGGTACTTGTTTCGATTTACGTAGGGTATGAATCTCAACTTGCATCCCAAGTATATTTTTAATTTCATATACTTTTTTCTTATCTTCGTCATGCTCAAAACTGAGTGTAAACATTGGTAGTGGTACTTTGCTCCTAAATTTAAGCATATTTACAACTTCCAAGATTTTAAAGCCTCGGTCTTTTAGCTCTTTTTTATGCTTTCCGGTGAGCATGAATAATGCAGTCTTTTCACTACAACCTTCAAAGGCCTGGTCTGCTTATTCTCATAAGAATACCACTGCACCTTTTTTTGGTTTAGTATTTTAGTGAGGCTTCTGTATCCCTCTTCTTCAACCACATTGATTTTGATGTCATTTTTGTTTATTAGCGCTGTACTAGCTTTAATTTTATTTTCCTCCAATACTTTGGCCAAGCTTTCATACTTATTTACTTGCAGCGCTATAATTGGTGGGGGCTTGGTTGGATTTTGTGTTTGATTTTCTTTGTCTGAAGCATACACAGTGACTGTGCAGCTTTCTTTTGTTGGTGAGACTTTTGGGGATGCACTCATTTTGCGTTTTTTATTTTTATTTCCCTTGTGACGATGTCCTTCTGTCTCTTTTCTCAGTTCCTCTTCGTCAGTTGAGAACTCGACAGGTTGGACATTCACTTTTTTTTGGTTTTTGAATTCTTCCTTCAACAATTGCAACTCTTGCTTAAGATTATTTATTTCCTTAAGCAGTGTCTCATTGAGTTGCTTATACCCATCTCTTTCTTCACAGGCTTCTAGATATTTAGCCTTCAGTGTTTTACTACTTTCTTCTTTTTTAGATGGGGGTGTTCTTTCTACCCTTTTACTTCTCCCAAAAGGGTCGTTGCTTAGCAATAAATGGTCCCCCCCAGAATCCATGGAACCGACCTCCGAAGAGAGTGGATTTACCAGTGTAACTGGCATACCACCTGGGGTATTACTATCATTTGTTTTGTTCAATGCATTTACATAGCTTTAAATTTTAACTTTTGTGAAAAGTTTAAACTTTTGCAAGCACAGCCGCTCCTAAAATGGAGAACAGACGCTGACCAGGGAGCCGCCCATTATGGGTCAGACGCTTCTGGGTTTAAATGACTAGGGTCCGCGGGTTCGTTACGCCCGTTACCTCTCTCTCGATCCAGATAAGAGAAGTACCCTTGCGGAGAAGTACCTTTACGGTAATCCTAATCAGTATTCTGTAAATAGATCATTTCCCACAGACGTCCCCTTATTAGAAAACCGATAACCAAATTTAGAACAACATTCTTACGAAAATCATGAAAACCTTTACCAGCAACATTTTGATACACCAAATTCAAATTTTCGGTTACATGCCTTGGAGAATCAGTCGGGTATATAGAAATGAATAATTATAACTCAAACGTGTTGCCATATATAACAGTACAAAGCCTATGTAACATTCCACTAAAATTCTTAATTGATACTGGGAGTAGTAAGTCTTTTATCAGCCCAGACATAGTGTCTAACGAAAAAACCACATTTATAAATCCAATTGAAATTAAAACAATTTTCGAGTCAAAATTTGTTAACCAAGAAACAAAATTAAATGGACTACCAGAACTTAACACCACACGTGAACTTGCGTTTTTGGTTTTCAAATTCCACAGCTATTTTGATGGCCTTATAGGGACAGACATTTTGAGAGAATTAGGTATATTAGGTGTCGGCTTGCCGGCAGCCACTTCAACCTAACCTAACCTAAGAGATACTGGAATCTGCGCTCTTGCTAGTCATTTCCGAGAATGGCAAGGATCAAGGGCAGTTACGCAGAATCTGTGGTGATGACGTGACGGAGGTTTGCTCGCGAGTCTACTCGTTATTATGAGAAGTGGTATCAGCCCAAGTGACCGTTGTGAGATTAAAAACAGAAAGCTTTAAGAAAAGTTGAAAAAAAAAATTTTTTTCTTAGATGTTCTGTTGTGTTTTGCACGTGCCAAGAGTTCGCTTTTTATTTTTCATCCCCCAAAACTGTGTTGCGTTGATGTCGGAGTCGGGTGTCGGCTACGATATTGTTTGTTTTACGGTGGTGTGCCAGCTGCAGACCGGTTCTTTTGCTTTATTGTTGCGTTTGGCTGCGCCGAACTGTGCCGCGTTGTGTTGGTGTCGGTGTCGCCTGCGGCAGTGTTTCTGTACAGTGGCGTGCGAACTGCAGACTGGTTGGCCTGTTTTGCTGTGACTTGCGTCTGACGGGATTTTGTTTTGATACGTCTTTTATGTGCATACAGCTGCATGGTATCAGTGTCGCCTGCGGCAGCGTGTTTCTGTACAGTGGTGTGCGAACTGCAGACTGGTTGGCTTGTTTTGTTGTATTTTGCGTCTGAACGGGGTAAGTGAGTATATTATAATAATAATATGGAAAGTGCGACGAAGGAGAGTGTAGCCGGGGAGGTTACAGAGCTCCAATAACTAGCGATGTAGCAGCTCCAACAACAACTGCAAACCATCCATTGATAACATTGGAAGCACTCAACCAAATCATAAACGCGGTGGGCGAAAAGGACCGTCGCAGCGGGGAAGCGGTGGGTTTCCCTAATTTCGATCCGGACCATTCACGGGTGAATGTGTCATATGTATACCACTAACACTATACCTACTCTAAATAAATGCAGTATTTGGCTAGACGTCTAACGTAACACACGTGTTTTACTAGACTTTGCATTACATGGTGCCGAAACCAAAAACATAAAACTAAATTAGCTAAATCGTAACAGTGACAGATAGGTACATAATAAAAAGCCAACTAACGGCTGAGTCAAGCGTTTCTTAAGAAATCATATAAAAAGTGAAGGGACAACAAAGTAGTGCAAAAGTATACGGCAAAAGTGTGTATGTTCTCATACAGTTTATAGCAGTGAGGGAGAAAGCATCAACAGAAACAGTTTCGTGCAAAAGTATTTTTCTTACATAGACAAGTATCAAAGCAAATCAGTTCATAATTTTACACAACATTAAGAAGCTGGAAATAGCTCAAAATAAAATATTAAACATGATGTTGAATCTACCATGGCACTACTCCACCTTGGACTTGCACAGAAGAGCGAATGTTGAAATGATTTGTGATAGAATTCTAAAACTAACCGATAAATTTATAAGTAAAAATTGTTTTTCAGAAAATCCCCTTATCCAGCAAATGAGTCTTTAAATTCCATTTTTTGTTTTTCCTGTTTATGTATTTACTTACTTTTTTGTATATCTACCCATATTTATATCTATTTGTTCGTTTATTTATTTATTTATTAATTTGTTCTTTTATTTATTTATTTATTTATTTGGTTATTTATTTATTTATTTGTTTGATTGTTTGTAATTTATTTATTTTTTCTTTTCATGTATATATGTATTTATATTTATTCATACGTTTATTTTTTATTTGTTTATTTATTTATTTACTTACTTACTTTTCATTTATTTATTTAATTATTTATTTATTTATTTACTATTATTATTATTTTTTTTATTTATTTATTTTTTTTATTTTATTTATTTATTTATTTATTTTTTTTATTTTTTTTATTTTTTATAAATTGGAGGTTTTTTACGCACTTTCCTTCAAAAAGATTGCTATTTGCTAAATAATAATTTCTTTCGGATTTGTTAAATATATTGTTTCAGTAGTAAGATATAAATATATCATACCTCTGTACTTCTTGTAAAATGTGTGGTAGCTTACCGAATGCAAACCAATATTATGCGAAATAAAAGTATCTATCTATCTATAATTTTACACAGAAAAAAAAAGAATAATAATAATTCAGATTCAACCTCCGAAGAGTCGATCTGGGTTAATTTAAATTAATTCCGGAATAACGTATTAATACAAATCAAATCTGTGTAAAATTGTGAGAAATAAAGTTTCAGTGATTCAATTAAAATAGTTCGAAAATGTCCTTAAAACCATCAAAACCAATAATCGTAAACAACATGGCTCAAGAGTGGAGTGAGTGGTTGGAAGAATACCAAAACTTTTTCGTTGCAACAAAAATTGGAGCAGAAGAAGCAACCATTCAAGTTGCAAATTTCAAGACTGTTATTGGTCGGGATGCTATTAAAGTTAAAAGCTATGGGTCAAAGATGAGCTTACTTTGGAAAAAACAAAAAAAAAAATCTGCAGAGCAGCAGAAAGGGCCAACAAGCAAATATCTGTTCTAAACAGTGAACCAAATACATCATCCAATGCAATCGTGCTGACCAGGGCTGCCGCTTCATATTTCGTTGGGGAGTATAATACATTTTTTGGAGAGTACAGAACAAAATAAAAGTAAAATATTTTTAGTCAATAGTTTTTCAATTGGGACAGGTCGCTTTAGACAGCCTATGGCGGCTATGTTGTTTTGGTGGCGTCTGTCTAATCTGATGCCGAAACACCACGCTATAAGACTTTATTATCAAAATGAGTGTTCGTCAGTGCAATCAACAATCAGTTTGTTTAACACCGTTTCAACATCTACCTATCCTTAATGAATTTACAGGATCCGCAATTGGTTGTAACGACACGAATGCAACAAAATCAACAATGGCAAACAAAAATCTTAATAAAACATCCAGAAAGTTAGTTAGAAAATTAGTCTTGCAATTTGTTGGATAGAGTATAATGTCAAGGCATGTGAAAATACATAGTTAAATCCAAAATTAATAATAGGAGTACAATTTGTCTTTGATTAGTACGGGAGTACAGCAGACGAAAAAGGAGTACAATACTCCTATTGTAGTACTTTCGGTAGCGCTGGTGCGGACACGTTTATCAATTTTTTTTTCTTCTCTCTTCTTTCTTTGTACTAGGTACCTATGTAGCTATTCTGTAGGTATAGTGTGAGTGCTGGTTAATATTTTTTTAGTTTTTTTAAGTTATTACTTCTTTAGGCGCGTTGGGCACTTTTAGATGGGAAGAAATTAATGAATTCGCGTCACCGAGAAACCGACACCCGATAGGTGGCGCTGTTGTCCATTTTCTGAGAAACTCAACCGATCTCAATGAAACTTTGTTTGTGTGCATGGTTGTATGCAGCTAGAAAGATAGGATAGCTTTGGACCCGATAGGTGGCGCTGTTGTCGATTTTTTTGAGAAACTCAACCGATCTCAATGAAACTTTGTTTGTGTGCATGATTGTATGCAGCTAGAAAGATAGGATAGTTTTGGACCCGAAAGGTGGCGCTGTTGTCGATTTTTTTGAGAAACTCAACCGATCTCAATGAAACTTTGTTTGTGTGCATGATTGTATGCAACTAGAAAGATAGGATAGTTTTGGACACGAAAGGTGGCGTTGTTGTCGATTTTTTTGAGAAACTCAACCGATCTCAATGAAACTTTGTTTGTGTGCACGGTTGTATGCAGCTAACTCAACCGATCTCAATTGCTTATAACAATTAAAGAATAGAGGTCATTGGCGAGACTCGATTGTGGTGCAAAGTGTCTAGTCTAGTGAATTTCAAAATTGTTCGGGGTGATCTTCAACCAATTATAGGGCGGAATCAATCCGAACAAATGGGGTTCATCGCACGTATTAACAATATCTACAAGGAAACAGAAATTTTAGCCTTCTGCAAGACATTTGAATACGATATCGATTTCATCGATAATGCAAAGTTTAAAATAATTCCGGCAAGAAAAGTACCGCACACATTACGCGAAAAGATTTAACGGGAATTGGATAAAATGGTTAAGCTGAAAGTGATAGAGCCAATATCCGAGCAACCGCCAGCAGTGAGTCCAATGGTCACGGTGGAAAAAGCAGGAAAAATTCGTAAATGCATGGACCCCACCGAGCTGAACAAAAATATAAAACGACGACAGTTTCCGATGAAAACAGTGGAGGAAATCGCTGCAAAAGTTAATAAAGCACAAAACTTTACCGAATTGGACTGCCAAAAATGTTTTACCCGGTAACTCCGTACAGGAACTAAACAAAATTACACAAAGAGTGATAGCAGCGATTTTGACAGTTACAGTACTGGCGAAAATATCGCAGATCAATCTTCTGCCATTTGAAATCCCCAAAGATAAAATTATTCGAATTGTTATTGGCTTTATTACCAATGTAAGTCTGCGAAACTAGTTGACTTTCGTCATGCCACCTAACATTCAGACTCTAATTGACGACTTAACATCAATAGTTGAGTCCCCTCGACGAAAGAGGGAATTAGTAAGACAAATCCAGGGATCAGGGATGCCGCTTTCTCTTCGAGCTCTTCTGACGCGACCGTTACTAAGCGTTCTGAGGGTCCAATGTCTGTTCCAAAGCGTCCACGTACCGTTTGTGACAAGAAATGCTTTAAGTGTGGTAAAGTGGGGCACATTGGCAAACTGTTTCCAGCAGTCATGTTCTGGACAGTGTTGGGAAACGCCAGAGGTGGATCACCATTGCCTATTCAAGACTGCATTGAACAATACGAAGACATGAAGATAGAGCTTGAAACTATGCAACTGTGCACGATTCGAGTTAAAAATAGTCAGCGTACTCTTAGAATTACATCTACCTACTGTCCACCGCGTTCCGCGCTTGAAAAAAGTGATTATACTAACCTGCTTAAATCGCTCAAACCAAATTTCATTATTGGCGGCGATTTTAATGCGAAGCACACGTTTTGGGGCTCCAGATACATCACGCGAAAAGGTAGAATACTCTATGGGGCAGGTATGGAATGCAGTTGCGATTTCCTCTCGACGGGCAAACCGACCTACTGGCCAACTGATACTTAAAAACTACTTGATCTGGGAAGGAATACCTACCGCATTAAAGTTGAAGAGAGCTTTGATCTATCATCTGACCATTCACCGGTTATTTTAACACTGAGTGTAAAACTAGTCAATAACCTAGAGCTAGCGAGATTAACTGGTAGAAAAACTAACTGGGAAGGCTTTAAGAACGAAATTAAAGAGAAAGTTGAACTGAGTGTCCCATTTACGACACCCTATGAACTTGAGGTTGAAGTTGATCGCTTCGTTGAGATCGTACAGTACGCTTCATGGAATAATACGAATAATCCAAGGAAAACGCCGGCCAAATACGGTCTACAATATCCTCCCGAAATAAGAGAATCGGTCAACGAAAAAAGGAAGGCGCGTAAGAAATGGCAACAGAGTCGAGCTCCGCAACATAAAGCACATTTGAATTATTTGTGCAATTTGTTGAAGACAGTTATTAAGGATTTTACCTTGAAAGTTTAACAGCGAAAAAAGATTCCAATTATTGGCTTTGGAAAGCTGTAAAAGGCACCAAAATCCCCGCGCCGCCAATTAGAATCAATCGAAATGAATGGGCAAGGGAAGATAAGGAAAAGGCGGACGTTTTTGCCGCTCACCTAGAAGAAACTTTTAAACCGTACGATGGCCAAGCGATCAAGGACAATACTAATAGGGTGGAATTACAATCTGACGATTCAACACTCACTAGTGCAACGCTAAGTGAACTAAAACGTGAAATCGAGTCCCTAAAACCTAAGAAAGCTCCTGGTTATGATTTGATCACCGGAGAAGTTCTGAAAGTTCTACCAAGGAAAGCATTAATTAAGCTTCTTCATATTATAAATGCACGTGCCGCGTCAATGGAAAGTGGCGGAGGTCATAATGGTTTTAAAACCAGGAAAACCACCAAATGAAGTAAAATCGTATAGACCGATTTCCCTTCTTCATGTCATTTCCGAAGTCTTCAAGAGAATATTGCTTAGGCGCCTACAACCGGTAATTGAAGACAATAATCTTATCCCTGACCACCAGTTTGGGTTCAGAACCAAGCATTCGACGATTGACCAAGTACATAGAACTACTGACGTAATCGAGAAAGCATTTGAAGGAAAAAAGATTTTCCACAATGGACTTTTGACCCATCTATGTGGGATGAGCCAAAAGTTCACAATAATTTGGGCCATAGGTTCACAATTTTAAAATGGAAGTAGGCCATAAGTCCACAATTATCCATATTACAAAAAGAGTTTTTTTGACAACTCAAAAAGTATGGGAATGTTTGATAGATGCCGTGAAATAAGACCAACTTCTAAAAATGTACCTTATTTCACTCTTAAATAGTGTTGGTTGGTTGTTTAGGTGGCTGTATTTCCCGACGAGGGAAAAACACAAGTAGCGCATTGAGCGCCGTTTTGAAACCACAACTAACGGAACCTGATATGAAAAGGAGGTGAAGGAAGTTAAAAGAGCTCAAAACCAGCCTGTGGAGTTGAGAAATTTGATAATCCTGTGGAAATGGATGCCTTGGATGGCCAAAAGGTCATCAAAAAATGGATGACCCAGTGCACTGCGTCTGGTTTTGGCTAGGGCCGGACACTCACAAAACAGATGGAACACTGTTTCACTCTTACTTGTGTCATCACAGCTACGGCAGTGGGTATTGTGGGGGATGCCAAGCTTGGCTGCGTGGGTTCCTAAAGGCCAATGACCCGTACTAATTGCCGTTAGTCTGGCAACATCTACACGCGATCTGGATAAGAGGTTGTTTGTTCGGGCATTATCGTAGGTTGGCCAGATCTTCCTGGAAATGACACAGTTCGTCAGGTTCATCCAACTAGTCTCAGCACATGAGGTGAAGTGCAGGAGGATTTCTCTCTTTACCTATCCCAGCGGAGGGAAGACTTCCTCCGCGTGAGACACGCACAGAGCTGAGCCAATTCTGGCAAGTTCATCGGATTTCTCATTCCCTTCAATGTTCGTATAGCCGGGAACCCAGACAAGAGTGATATCAAACCGATGACAAGCCCTGGTCAGTGTCTCCCTGCATTCCACAACAAGCTTGGACGTTGACTTAGTTGAACCAACAGACTTAATCGCGGCCTGACTATCGACGAAGATGCCTATTTTTTTTCTGGTAGTTGCAATATTGTGGAGCAGTCTGCACGCCTCCTTAATTGCAAGTACTTCTGCTTGAAATACGCTGGCTACGTTGGGTAGGCGAAGACTTTTAGAGATGTTTAATTCTGTAGAGAAAATGCCTGCTCCTACTCCACAGTCCATCTTGGAACCATCTGTGAAGATAGGTATGTCGAATTCATTAACGACCGCATTCTCCTCCCATTCTAATCTAGAGGGGAATCTAACAGAGAAGTTTTTATGGAAGTCGTGTTTGGGTACTATGTACTCTGTAGACATATGACCTATGCCGTCAGGAAGGTAAAAAAGGATGCTGGTATGGCCGTAAGACCTTTCGGACCAACACTTAGATTCCTTTAATCTGACAGCGCTACATGCGCAATGTTTTTTATATGCAGATCCACTGGCACTAAATTGAGAATGACATTGAGGGCAACGGTCGGACTTGATCGCAGGGCTCCTGTGATTCCAATTCCAGCTGTTCTTTGGACTCTACTTAATTTAAGGACGTTATAGGCTTTGCTTAAGGCGGGCCACCATACCAGTGATCCATAGGTGAGGATGGGACGTACCACCGCTGTGTACATCCAGCGAACCATCTTTGGTTGAAGTCCCCACTTTTTGCCGAAAGTTTTACTACAAGTGTAGAAAGCTATGCTTGCCTTCCGCACTCGGTGTTCGATATTATACTTCCAGTTGAGTTTGGGGTCAAGCATGACTCCAAGGTATTTAGCGCTGGTGGATAAAGGAAGATTTTGGTTGTTTAAGCGGGGAAGTGAGAAGGTTGGTATTTTGGTTTTGATGGTGAAAAGCATCAGTTCAGTTTTACTTGGGTTAACGCTAAGACCACAACTTGTAGCCCAACCGTTAATCTTACCTAGAGCCCTTTATATGATTTCAGTAATCACGTTCGGAAACATTCCTGATACTAATACGACCACGTCACCCGCATACGCAACGACTTTGATACCTTCCCTGTCGAGGTTTAAAAGGATTTTATTAAGTACCATAATCCATAAGAGAAGCGAGATCACCCCCCCCTTGAGGTGTTCCTCTGCATACTAATTTGGTTAAAAGGGTGTTACTTTGGTGATGGGAGAGTGACCACTAAACTATACGCACTACTTCATGAAGAGCTGTCTCAGTCGACCAGCCCTTGAGGTATGCGTGTTTTGAGTTACATAAGGGAGACCTTACACGGCCTGGGGCCAGATTCTGTAAGGCGAAACGATCAAACGTTTTCGTGCGCTAGAATGATTTGCCCTATGTTACACATGCAAATTTCTTCGTGCACACGAAAACGTTTTAACGTTTCGCCTTACAGAATGTCGACCCTGTTCTTATGTGAAGGTCGAGTATACGCTCTATAGTTTTGAGAATGAAGGTCGAAAGTCCTTCGCGGATTCGTGACCTCTTTTGCCGACTTTCGGTATGAAAACTACTCGAACATGTCTCCAGGCCTGAGGTACATGATTTAGTAGGATACTGTTTCCGTATATTTTCACGAGAATGGGCAGCACTATCCCCTCATGCTTTTGCAGCATGATGGGGAGAATACCGTCCTGCCCCGGTGATTTATAAGGAGCAAAACTTTGTATGGCCCATGAGATTTTTTCCTTGGTTATAATGCGCTCTAATTCTTCCCGGTGTGGGGAAATATTACCCGGCGAATAGGACGAGATTTCGCAGAGGTCTTTACAACCAGGAAAGTGGGTGTTGAGTAGAAGCTCTAAGGATTCATCGGTTGATTCTGTCCAGGTTCCGTCCGATTTCTTAATGAAAGATGGAATAGAGCGTTCTTTGGATAGAATCTTACTGAGTCTATCAGATTCCTTTAGAGTATCGATAGATTGGCAGTATTCTGACCATGCTTGTGTCTTAGCTGATCTAATGGACTTTTTGTAGAACTTTAGGCAGTCTTTATAAGGTTGCCAGAACTTATGCCTGTAGCAGATATTGAAAATGTCCCTAGTCATCCTTCTCAGAATGGATAGGTGTTCATTCCACCACGGCGGTAAGGTTTTTTTGCGGTGTTTAACGGGACACGATACCTTAGAGGCTGTATTCATCGCCCTTTCTAGAGCGAGCGAAATTGTGTCCAGTTCCTCACCTGAGTCAATTTCTAGGTGTGGGATACTGGGGAGTTTAGATTTTAAGACCTGACCAAATTTCTGCCAGTCAATTCTCTTTGGGTTTCTATATAGGACTGGAGTATCTACCTTGATACAAAGATTGAAGAGTATCCACTCGTGGTCCGAGAAGGACTTTAAGTTGGAGACTCTCCAATTCTCAACCCTAAAGTTATCGCTGTTTGTTTTGAGAGTAATGTCTAACACCTCTTCCCAACCGTTATAATTTTCCGTACTTGGAAATATAAAGGTAAGGGTGTTACCCACATTACATACACATAGGTCGGAAGTTAAAAGGAAATCAAATAAAGACTCACCTCGTTCATTGATCTCCTTGCTGCCCCAGAGATGATGCCTAGCGTTAGCATCACAGCCAATGAGCAGGTTACCTTGCCTCGCCTGTATCGCTGCAGTGAGCTGCTGTACTTCCTCTGGCGGGGATGGCCTGTCATGTGCCATATAGGCGGATGATAAGAAGGTGGTGGGACCCCGGGTGTGTTCTATCTTAAATAGTGTAATAAGGATAACTTCCAACAGTTGGTCTTATTTCACTCTCACAAAGTGCAATAACGCCAACAAAATTTGAGTAATAAGAATAACCTTGCACCCACCCCGTAATCCATCAGTAAACCTAAGCAGGGGGTCCCATGGAGAATTCATAGTTTGAAAGCGCAATCTTAAAATGATTGCAATGCTGGAGAAGTGTGTCTTGTGGGTTTTGGAGGCAAACACCGCAAATGAGGTCATTACTAGAATTTTTAGCTTCGCTTTCAAGCTCGTTGTCCTCTTCTTCACCTTCTTCATCCGTGAGCCATAAGACCACAATCAGTGAGTCAAAAATTCACAAGAATTTTGTGTGAACTTTAGGCTCACCACAATTGATTTGTGGACTTATAACCCACCTAAGTGGGTAAAAAGTCCATTGTGGACTTTTGGCCTGTGGACTTATGACCCTGCGCCGACTCTTCCGTGTTAGAAATGGAAACGAATACTCGGAGCTAAAAGAAATTTCGGCCGGTGTACCGCAAGGAAGCGTCCTTGGTCCGCTTCTCTAATTGTTATATACTCGCGATATACCGAGGGAAGATGGCACTACCCTTGCTACGTTCGCCGACGACACAGCTATCCTAGCAGTAGGTAATACAATCGAAGAAGCGACTACAAAACTGCAAGCCGCAGTGAATAAGGTAAATGAATGGACAAGGAACTGCCGTATCGCCCTCAACGAAACTAAATCTCTTCACGTGAATTTCACTTATAAGAAAACTAATACTAGTACTAAACGTACTGAGAACAAACTGCTTTTATACAAGCAAGTGCTAAAGCCGGTGTGGACCTACGGTATACAACTCTGGGGTTGTACTATGAAAACAAATGACAACATTCTACAAACTTTTCAAAATAAAGTGCTTAGAGAAATTGTACAAGCACCATGGTATATTTGAAACGACGATATCCATAGGGATCTCGGAATTCCAACAATCGAAGCTGAAAGTAGAAGCTTCGCGAGAGGGCATAGAAACCGACTTATCGGACATATCAATAATACAGTCCGACAAATCTTGGACGAGAGCAATTTATTGCGCCGACTACAAAGAACGAAACCGTTCGACTTGGCAAGATAAGATAAGAAAGTAACCTGTCAAAAGTTGTTATCTCATGATAGAAAAATTGCTTGATAAGCTATATCTTAGTTGTAGTATTTAATAATCTTTAGAAGGGTGGTGTTTTTAGTCAGTAGAAATCTGACACTACTATGAGAACGCGCTTGCTTTTCTCTCTAGTGTCTTTGGAAGATGTTCACCTAAAAAAAAAAAAACTGTACAATAGGTGTGCAAATTTTATCGCCGCAATTAGTGTGTGAAATGAACTCCATTGTAGAGGCAGATGTTAATTAGTCTTTCTCGAAGAAGCGCAGAATCCACATCCTTTCGCGACCAACAAATTTTACGACATTTTTCTTGAGACAAATAGCAAGAGTTTGAATTTTATGGATGAATCACAACAATCGTATGTTGATTGGAAATGTTAGTTGGAAGCAGTTCGACTATTGAATTTCTTGTTGTTTATTTCAATATTATATCACACATGTTTTGCTACTGACTAAAAACTGTTTCAGCTTCGATTGTATTGGCAGCAACACCGATGAGTCTTCGGACGATATGAACAGTGTCCAAGTAAGTAGCGAATCCTTTACTCTTTGTAATTTTAAATAAAAACAATATTTGCAATTACAGTTTCCTACTTCATGGCAACCGGCATTTCTTGCCCAGTTCAACAAAGCGCTCGGCGAGCTTAAAGATACAATTGCCCTCGTCTACTTTGATGGTTTTTAAATACCATCTAAAACAGTTCAGGAAGGCATGGAACGGCTAGATTCTGTCCTAAAAGTATCAACAGAATGCGGATTTTTTCTCAATGTAGATAAATGCCATTTTCTACAGACAAAATTGGAATATTTGGGTAGAGGGGTTTCGTTAGAGGGAATAGGACCGGGAAAAACTAAAGTAGATTCACTTGTCAGATCACCTGTACCAAAAAATGTGACGCAAGTTCGACAATTTATGGGTCTATCAAATTATTTCCGTAAATTTATACCTGAATTCGCGGCTAAGACGAGTTGCATCATTCTATTGACGAAACAAGGAGTACCGTTTAACTGGACCCAAGAGTGTGAAGAGGCCAGGAGTTATATTATCGGGCAGTTGACTAGGAGACCAGTATTGTTAATATTTGATGCAAGTTCCATCGGCGTTGGCGCAATATTATTCCAACGAATTGACGGGCATCGACACGTAGTGGCTTATTGTAGTCAAGCTACAAAATCTTACGAAACCAGGTATCACAGCTATGAGCTGTAAACCTTAGCAGTTGTGAATGCTGTTCGACATTTCCGTACATATCTGTTAGGCATAAAATTCGTCATTGTTACTGACTGTAATGCCTTAAGGTCAACAAAGGAAAAGAAGGATATCCTACCCAGAGTTGCTAGATGGTGGATATATCTACAAGATTTCGATTTCGAAATACAATATCGGAAAGGGAAGGCTATGCAGCACGCCGATTATTTAAGTCGAAATCCTGTGAATAACTGCTACGTGTTGAATAGCTTGACTGATAATTGGTTAAATATCGAGCAAAGCATGGACTCCAAAGTTACGGAAATAATTGATAAAATTCAAGATGCTGATGCCAACGTTTTATCTCAATACGAATTAAAAAGTGGATTACTCTACCGAAAATTGACGGACGGAAACAAGTTATTTGTTCCAAAAAGGTGCCGCTTGTCACTGATGAGGCGTTACCACGAAGACAACTGTCATATAGGCTGGGAAAAAACGTTATACAAAATGAAGCAGCATTTTTGGATGCCTGCAATGGCCAAAAACGTAAGGAAATTCGTAGAGTCATGTCTTATATGCTTGGTGGCTAAGAGACCGTCCGGTAAAAAACAGACCAACCTCCATCCAATCTACAAAGAGCCAGTACCCTTTCATACAGTACATATAGATTGTATGGGCCTGTTTGAAGGACACAATAGTGGCGATAACCGATATGTTCTTATCATAGTCGATTCCTTTACCAAATTTGTTGTTTTGTTCCCATGTAAAACCGTGAGACTGTCTGTCTTATGAATGACTTTGTTATGCTGTTTGGAATTCCTTGTCGTATTATTAGTGACAAGGGAACTAACTTCACCAGTGAGGATTTCAAAATTGTTTGTAAGTCTTACGGAATTGATCACCATACCATTGGTCCAGGTACTTCTAGAGCCAATGGTCGGGCTAAACGATACGTCGATACAGTTGCTAATCTGATGAGAACAAATCTTGACGTTAACCTAGAATGGACGAGTTATGTGAGTCGTGTGCAGTTGGCGTTAAATACAACAGTCAATAAGACTACGGGACTTTTACCTATGAAAATTTGAACTGGTGTAGATGGTCGAACTCCGGAAATTAGTGCTCTACTAGCTCAGTTGGATATTGAACCAAAATATAATGATGTTGAGCAATAAGGGCTCTGGCAGCGGATAGGATTCAAGAGAACGCCGGGAAAATGAAGATTCGTTACGATAAAGGAAAGTGTACACCAACGAAACTAGTTATTGGATCCAAAGTCCTGTATAAAAGTAACCAGATCCGAAAGTCGAAACTTGATGTGCACTACAGGGGTCCTTATGAAATCATTGGTGTTTTGCCCAATGATAGATATAAGCTTAAAAAGGGGAACAGTAAGATGATTGTTATAGCGGCGAGGGAACTAATTCGCCCCATAACTGATGGCGACGTAGACGTGATTGCTGAAGATGCAGTTGGTGGGTACAAAATAATTTGAGTACTTGTTAATTGTGGGCGCAGTGGCTTAGTGGTTAGTGTGTTGGACTACTAAGCGAGGGGTTCAGGTTCGAATCCCGCAAAAACCCAATTTCCAACTCAGGGTTTTTTTCACTGCGCCACCTCTCGCGAACGTCTGACAAACATCCGAGAGTATAACTGTCATGAAAGAGCTTCTCAATTAGCCGTTTGGAATCGGCATAAAATTGTAGATCCCTTCCATTCGTTCCAAAAATGAAAACTCACACAAAACGAATGGTTGCGAGAAGCTAGGCCTAGGGTCCCTACGGACCTGTTGCGCCAAAAAATTATTATTATTATTACTTGTTAATTGCATTAGTCTTGAGATTTTTTTCTCTGAGGGACTACTTGTTCATTGTATTAGTCTTGAGATGTTTTTCTCTGAGTGACTACTTGTTCATTGTATTGGCCTTGAGATGTTTTTCTCTGAGTGACTACTTGTTCATTGTATTAGTCTTGAGATGTTTTTCTCTGAGGGACTTCTTGTTCATTGTATTAGTCTTGAGATGTCAAAGGAAATCGTTCAAACGTCTACAAAATAAAAACAAAAATACGAAGCCGAGCTGCAATTGTGATAAAATTGGTAATAAGGTAAATAAAATAGCAATTCCGATATTATTATCGTTTCTATAACATGTATCATTTCTTTTTAAATGTAAGTTTGAAAATAATTATGCGACACGAAATTATTTAAGAAGAAAAGTCACTTTGCCGCTGCCGCTGCGCGAGCGTCCCTTCATCTGGGATATTTTGTGCTAGAAGACTAGCGGGCAGTGGAACGCGGCCAATTTGTTTCGCTTACTGGTAAACGCCGCCGGCCGTGGTTCAAAGTTTTTGTTTTTCGCACGAAATTTCTTTTCATGTAATAGATTGTAAAACAAAACATTTCGCGAAATAATACAATGCGAAATAGCAAAATGCGAACAAATCACAACGCAAGATAAAAATTTGCGAGATGGAGAAATGATGTTCTTGCGATGCAATTACAAAGTGAAATGAAAGATTGCCTAACAAAAATTGCGATTTGATGAAGTGCGAAATAACTTAAATGCAAGACAACAAATTGGGAAATGATTATGGCAAAATGATAAATTGCCAAAAAAAATTCGCGAGTAGACCCCTACACGTTTTTTAAGAGGTATAGAACTTTAAGTCGTCAACACTATTTTAACTATATCGGAAAGGGAAGGCTATGCAGCACGCCGATTATTTAAGTCGAAATCCTGTGAATACCTGTTACGTGTTGAATAGCTTGACTGATAATTGGTTAAATATCGAGCAAAGCATGGACTCCAAAGTTACGGAAATAATTGATAAAATTCAAGATGCTGATGCCAACGTTTTATCTCAATACGAATTAAAAAGTGGATTACTCTACCGAAAATTGACGGACGGAAACAAGTTATTTGTTCCAAAAAGGTGCCGCTTGTCACTGATGAGGCGTTACCACGAAGACAACTGTCATATAGGCTGGGAAAAAACGTTATACAAAATGAAGCAGCATTTTTGGATGCCTGCAATGGCCAAAAACGTAAGGAAATTCGTAGAGTCATGTCTTATATGCTTGGTGGCTAAGAGACCGTCCGGTAAAAAACAGACCAACCTCCATCCAATCTACAAAGAGCCAGTACCCTTTCATACAGTACATATAGATTGTATGGGCCTGTTCGAAGGACACAATAGTGGCGATAACCGAAATGTTCTTATCATAGTCGATTCCTTTACCAAATTTGTTGTTTTGTTCCCATGTAAAACCGTGAGACTGTCTGTCTTATGAATGACTTTGTTATGCTGTTTGGAATTCCTTGTCGTATTATTAGTGACAAGGGAACTAACTTCACCAGTGAGGATTTCAAAATTGTTTGTAAGTCTTACGGAATTGATCACCATACCATTGGTCCAGGTACTTCTAGAGCCAATGGTCGGGCTAAACGATACGTCGATACAGTTGCTAATCTGATGAGAACAAATCTGGACGTTAACCTAGAATGGACGAGTTATGTGAGTCGTGTGCAGTTGGCGTTAAATACAACAGTCAATAAGACTACGGGAATTTTACCTATGAAAATTTGAACTGGTGTAGATGGTCGAACTCCGGAAGTTAGTGCTCTACTAGCTCAGTTGGATATTGAACCAAAATATAATGATGTTGAGCAATAATGGCTCTGGCAGCGGATAGGATTCAAGAGAACGCCGGGAAAATGAAGATTCGTTACAATAAAGGAATGTGTACACCAACGAAACTAGTTATTGGATCCAAAGTCCTGTATAAAAGTAACCAGATCCGAAAGTCGAAACTTGATGTGCACTACAGGGGTCCTTATGAAATCATTGGTGTTTTGCCCAATGATAGATATAAGCTTAAAAAGGGGAACAGTAAGATGATTGTTTTAGCGGCGAGGGAACTAATTCGCCCCATAACTGAAGGCGACGTAGACGTGATTGCTGAAGATGCAGTTGGTGGGTACAAAATAATTTGAGTACTTGTTAATTGCATTAGTCTTGAGATTTTTTTCTCTGAGGGACTACTTGTTCATTGTATTAGTCTTGAGATGTTTTTCTCTGAGTGACTACTTGTCCATTGTATTGGCTTTGAGATGTTTTTCTCTGAGTGACTACTTGTTCAGTGTATTAGACTTGAGATTTTTTTCTCTTATTGACTACTTCTTCATTGTATTGGTCTTGAGATGTTTTTCTCTGAGTGACTACTTGTTCATTGTATTAGTCTTGAGATGTTTTTCTCTGAGGGACTACTATGAGTTTTGATGCGATATCAGTATGATTAATACATTGGGAATGAGCAATGCTATGTAAATCTTGAGATAACGTCTTTATGATTCATTTATTGTACACCGGAAGAATTGTGTCTGAAATGATGTGTTTTGTTCTTACAGAAAACTAAAAGATGAGTGACTGGAGCCGGAAGTGGTACGATTAGATCATCGAGAGCTATGAAAGTGCTCAGGAAGGCCGTGATAGAGAAAATAATAATAAGAGAGAATAAAACCCCTTGAATTGACATGCACTCTTTAGTACTGTGTTATTTATTATTCCTTGTTCTGCAGGATATTATGGATGGTGAGACACATTGCATGTTGTATAGAAGGTAAGAGAGACTGGAATCTGCGCTCTTGCTAGTCATTTCCGAGAATGGCAAGGATCAAGGGCAGTTACGCAGAATCTGTGGTGACGACGTGACGGAGGTTTGCTCGCGAGTCTACTCGTTATAATATATTTACTACCTGTACTATTATAAGATATTATTCTCAATGTGCAGCGATTAAATTAATTTAGATAAATAAATAAATAAAATCACAATGCCCAGGTACCCAACATAATCTGACACGATTCTGCGAACATAATGCCTTGAGCATTGTGCGCAAAGAGGATCTACAACTAGAGGTCTAACTTCACTTGCCCCTAACCGATTTTCCCCGCAAACTTCAAATGACAGCCATCTCCCGCGCGAGTTACGTGCACAGAGACACCCTTAGATGCACCATAAGCACATCTTGCTAAACCACGATCCATATCTGATTAAAATTCCTTTACTGTAATTGAATATACCCATTTCATATTTTTT
Organism: Cheilosia vernalis; assembly: GCA_949126925.1. Lineage (NCBI taxonomy): Eukaryota > Metazoa > Arthropoda > Insecta > Diptera > Syrphidae > Cheilosia > Cheilosia vernalis. Next base: position 4,195,722 of record OX421363.1, read on the forward strand.
TTTCTTCCATTGTAATCAAATATATTTCACATTTTTCTGTAACATTAGATACATAAGAATCATAATGTATATTAACCTGTCCTTCCGTTCTCACGCTGCGAATAATCGCAGCGTCAACATTAATATTGTATAAAAACCCAAAGAAAATATTTGTAATTGTCATTCGTGTTGAAATAAAAATCAGAGGCAGAAGCTCTGCCCGAAAATTAAAAGTTGTTTTTTTTAATGTTGTGTGTCGGAGTTCATGTAATTGGCGCAGTCGAAAAAGAAGAACAAAGCTCCATGTAAAAACTCATATTTGATTTTGATAAGCTACAAATACGACGGATTATCGTGTTAATGTGCTATCGTGTGAAAAACTTAATGTAAGAATAAATATTTTAAAGTGAAGATAGAAAGTGATTGATAAGACTATACGACGGATTATCGTTTTATTGTATTATCTACTACCGATCTTGAGTGCAAAAACAGAATCTCACCACGTATAAATATCGTGAACCAAATAAACGTTCCAACATTACGAAGGATTATCGTAACTACAAGGACCCGTATACAGCACGTATAAATATCGTGAACCAAATAAACGTTCCAACATTACGAAGGATTATCGTAACTACAAGGACCCGTATACAGCACGTATAAATATCGTGAACCAAATAAACGTTCCAACATTACGAAGGATCATCGTAACTACAAGGACCCGTATACAGATAAGGATGCTGCTGATCTTCCTGTAAGTCCCTTTCCTTAAATAATTTTTTATGAATTTCGTAAAGAGAACGCATAAATTTGATATAAATAGACAAATTAATATAGATATAGAAAGCTCTGAAGATTCAGATTTAGAAGTAGAAATGGCTGTTAACCAAGCAAATAATATAGCTCGAGATTTAAATATGGAGGCAAGAAACGCTCCCATTCAAATAAATTTACCAAATGGTGGTCAAGCTGTTGCTAATCCCACTGAACTGTTTAATTCACTAAAAATTCCAGACGCAATTAAGGACCTCCCAAAATTTGACGGGAATCCAAGGTTGCTTTTCGAATTTATAAAAAATGTTGAAGAAATTCTTGTTATAATGAGACCCATTGATGGTACACCGCAAAGCAGGATATTGCTTCGTGCTATAAGAAATAAAATAGAAGGAAATGCCAACGAAGTATTAAATATGTATGGGACACCCATGATATGGAATGATATCAAGAACAATCTCATTCTGCACTATGCAGACAAGCGAAACGAGACGTCCTTGATCAGAGACCTTCACGGTCTAACCCAAGGTACAAAATCAGTCGAAAAATATTATAGTAATATAATTGAAATACTGTCAGCAATGTGCAATCACGTCCAAATTCATGAATTGAACCAAAACGTTATTACTGCCAAAACAGCATTATATAACGAAATGTGCCTGAACTCATTTCTTTCAGGCTTAAAGGAACCTTTAGGCTCAACAGTAAGAGCCATGAGACCCGACACGTTAAGTAAAGCATTTTCATTCTGTATCACAGAACAGAATATTTTCTACTCAAAATATGATCAAGACAGACAACAACCCAGACCACAACTTCAAAGACAATATCAGAACAACCAAAATAATCCTAATTACAATCATACTCCTCAACAGTATAGAGCACAAAACAATACACCAAGGTACAATACACCACAACAACATAACAATTTTAATAGGTACTACACTCAAAATAGGCTGGAACCAATGGACGTTTCATCAGGTAATAGTCGTATCCGGAATGGATCACCAAACCAGGGAGAACCAATGGATACATATTCAGGAAATAGCAGGAATAGGCAGAACAATAACAATTTTAGGCAAAATTTGCAAAACATTAACAGGGAACTTAATAACGTGACCCATCATGTCATTGAACCTAACGACACATCACCAGGCTACTATCCAAACTTGGATCAATTTCAGACAGTCGAAGGAATAAACGACCAAAATTTTCTTCCAATAGCCTCGGACCCCCAACAAACTTTATAGACATAAATATACATGGCAACACTCTACCTTATATAAACATTTCTTCACCTTTTGGTAATTTGAAGTTCCTAATAGACACGGGGGCTTCCTCTTCTTTCATTAACCCCGAGTACATCCAATCGAAGGACATACAGTATACTACACCTACAGTTATTTCTACTGTTTTGAATAAACACCATGTTAACAAATTAGTCACACTTCGTATGTTTTTAGAATTTAACCAAGAAGGTTACATACAATTTTTACTATTCAAGTTTCATAAATACTTCGACGGTCTCATAGGACTGGATATCCTAACAAAAATAGGAGCCCAAATCGATATTAAAAACCAACAATTAGTAACAAATAACTCAAATATTCCCCTGTCCTTCAAACCAAATTTAATTTCACACGAATATGTCATACCAGCATATTCAAAAATTACAGCAAAATTACCAGTAGACATTTCAGACGGAGATATACTAATTGAACCAATAGAACTTAAACCCAAACTTTACATACCCGAAGGAATCTATCATGCAGAAAACTGGTTCAGTTTTATAGAAATTCTAAATTACTCTCCTCAAGACCAAACCATTCTTTTAGATCAACCACTTAAAACAACAAAATACTAAAATTGCAATTATATAGAACTAAATAACCTTAATATAAACACCACCTTTGAGAAAGAAACTATATACACAAAGGATGATATTTCAAACTCTATAAGAACCTCCCACCTCAACACTGAGGAAAAGAAAACAATCCTTAAAATTTGCCATGAATTTGAAGATATATTTTTTCAGGAGGGAACAAAACTAACATTTACAAATAGAATTAAACATAAGATTAAGACTAGCGATGACTTGCCTATATATACAAAGTCATATAAGTACCCCTATATACATAAAGAAGAAGTAAAAAAACAGGTCAATGAGATACTGAACAATGGCATTATCCGACCAAGTTATTCGCCGTGGAGTTCGCCGATCTGGATAGTACCCAAAAAACTCGACTCCAGTGGCAAAAGAAAATGGCGACTTGTCATTGATTACCGAAAGGTAAACGAGAAAACTATTAGTGACAGATATCCTCTGCCCAACATCAACGAGATACTAGACAAACTTGGCAGATCAATGTACTTCTCTACACTTGATCTAGCCAGCGGCTTCCATCAAATAGAGATGGATCCCGCCGACATACAAAAAACAGCCTTCACGGTTGATGGTGGCCACTTTGAGTACGTACGAATGCCTTTCGGGCTTAAAAATGCCCCTTCGACGTTTCAAAGGGTCATGGACAACGTACTAGGTGAACTATTGGGCAAAATATGCCTAGTTTACCTTGATGATATTATAGTCTTTTCAACCTCACTACAAGAACATAAAGAAAACTTAAAAAAAATATTTACCAGATTACGAGAAGCTAACTTAAAGATGCAATTAGACAAGTGCGAATTCTTGCACAAAGAAATTGCATTTCTAGGTCATTTGGTAACTACAGAAGGAGTTAAACCAAATCCAGACCGTAAAAAAGCAATTAGGGATTTTCCAATACCCAACACCCAAAAGGAAGTCAGGAGTTTTCTTGGCTTAGTCGGGTATTACCGTAAATTCATTAAAGATTTTGCGCGATTAACAAAACCTTTAACGGAATGCTTAAAAAAGAACAAGAAAGTCGTTCACACAGATGAATTTATTAAAACATTTGATCATTGTCGAGACATCCTTTCAAACAATCCGATATTACAATACCCAGACTTTGAAAAACCCTTCATTTTAACCACCGATGCAAGTAACTTTGCATTGGGAGCTATATTATCCCAGGGTACCATTGGAAACGACCTGCCTATATGTTATGCCAGCAGGACGTTAACAGATACGGAAATCAATTACACAACAGTAGAGAAGGAACTTTTGGCCATAGTATGGGCAACAAGATATTTTCGTCCATATTTATATGGAAATAAATTCAAGATCGTAACGGATCATAAGCCGCTCACATGGCTAATGAACCTAAGAGACCCTAATTCAAAATTAGTAAGATGGCGGTTGAAACTCGAAGAATTCGACTATGAGGTCATTTACAAAAAAGGTAAATTAAATCTGAATGCTGATGCCCTCAGTAGGGTCATCATCAATAATGAAGAAAATAGAATCGAATCAAATCCACAAATACAGAATACCGCAGAGATAAACTCTAATGAACAAGGAACCGGTTGTTCCACAGTACATTCCGCTCAAGAAAATCTTAACGATCACATTTACATTTCAGAACGTCCTTTAAACGAATTCTCACTCCAACTAATATTAGAAAGAAATAACAATCGACCCAAAAATTTGTTCGAAATGATTTTTAGGAATAAACAAAGGAGAACTATAAGATCTCAAGAATTCACAGAACAAGACATAATAGATATACTAACAAAATTTGCTTCCCCAAACAAACTTAACGCTATCTTTACGGACGACGATACCTTCAAGAAAATCCAGTCTGTATATGCTAAATACTTTTCCCGATTCAAGGTAATAAGATGTACCGAAAAAGTCTTAGACATTACCAATGAAGATGACCAAGATAAAACTATTCGGGATTACCACCTAAATAATAATCACAGGGGTATCAATGAAACACTCATGCACTTAAAGAGAACCCTTTATTTTCCATTTATGAAAAACAAAATTATCAAAGTAATAAACAACTGCGACACCTGTCAGACGTTAAAATATAATCGTACCCCTCCTAAAATTGAGTTTAGAATTACAGAAACTCCAGAAAAACCATTAGACATAGTTCATGCAGATATCTATTGCATAAACCACAGGCAAATATTAACAATAGTTGACAAATTTTCTAAATTTGCGGCAGCTTATACCTTAATTAATAGGAACAGTCTCACAGTTATCACATCCTTTAAACATTTTATGAGCCTTCATGGCATCCCTAAGAAATTAGTCACAGACCAAGGTAGTGAATTCACAGCCACCATATTTGCAGATTTCTGCAAACAATATAATATAAATCACCACATAACGTCTCTCCAACAGAGTAGTAGTAACTCCCCTGTTGAAAGAATGCACTCTACCTTCACAGAAATATATAGAATAATTCACGCAAAGCGAACAACTAAAAATCACGATGACATCCTGAATGAAACATTGATAACTTATAACAATGCCATTCATTCTTCAACCAAGCTCACCCCATTCGAATTATTCTATGGTCGTACACATAAATTTAAAAATATCCAATATAATAACATCCACGAATATTTAGATAAACTTAACGAATTCCAAAATAGATTATATCCCGAAATAAAAAGCATTATGGAGAAACAAAAACAACTTAACATAGAAAAACTCAATAGAAATAGAGGAAAACCCATGTCTCGTAAATCAGGTTCAATAATTTACCGTAGGGAAAACAGGAGAAACAAAATCACCCCCAGATTTAGCAAACATAGAATAAAGAAGAATAATAGATATACAGTACTAACAGTTAGGAACCAAAAGCTTCATAAAAGTAAACTAATTAATAAAAGAAAATTTCAGACTGTTGACTCCGATCCTGGCCCAAGTAGGTACTAGAAATTCAGGACCTAACCAATAGCAACGGCGTACTCCCTCTAAAATTAGGCAAATCCAGGACAATAAACTCCCACAAAAATTTCTTCCACATAATAAAATTGGAAAATTATAAAGACAACATTGAGAAAATATCAAACTCCATAGAAATACTTAGCGAAACCAAAGAAGCCAAAGAACCTCTTAGTATCCTGAAACTAAAATTAAAAGATTTAACTGCAAAATTTCAATTAGTAACCCCTAGAACTAGACCTCGTAGAGGACTGATAAATGGACTTGGAACCATAATCAAAACAATCACTGGTAATATGGACTCAGAAGATGCACTACACATTAATAACCAAATAGAAAAACTATTAACGAACGAAGACAATACTAAAACTACGTTAAACAACCAAAGCAAACTGAACGAACAAATGATCGAACGCTTCGAAAACATAACAAAACATATTAACCAACAACAGACTCTGATAAGCAATTTTGTACAAAAATCACAAACAATATGGGGAAAGAATTAACATCCCAGACTATCACCATACAAATACTACAACATTTCCATACAATAAACTATAACATAGAAATTCTGAGAAACCATTTAAACGATATCATCGAAGCCATATCCTTAGCTAGAATGAACATAATTTCTAAAACAATCCTTAGTCTAGAAGAACTAAATCACATTGAAACTATTTTAAAAGAACAAAATATCAAAATAATATCCACAGAGCATATCTATGAATTGCTTGGTTTGCAGGCCTACTACAATGACACTAATGTTATATTTAACGTCAAAATTCCACTCTTTACGAATGATATAAATGATTACTTCCATCTCATTCCTATCCCCATCCAAAAAACATCCATACAAACAAAACCCTACATATCCCTATCCAACACTAAAATTCTGTATTACGAAGAAAAATGCAAGAACGTAGAAAACATATATTACTGTCCAGAGACCAGATTCAAAGAAAACCTATCAGATTCAAAATGTATCGGAAAATTATTACACCACCAGGACGCAGAATGTGATTTAATAGAGACAGATAACTTATCGGACATCCAACAACCAGAACATCAGTTCATACTAATCATCAACACTCCCGAAACTACGCTGACATCAACTTGCACCTCAAGCAATCTTACAGTTAAAGGTACGGCTTTAATACACTTCAAGGACTGTATAGTTAACGTTAACAACTACACATACGACAATACCGCAATCAACCATTTCGATGAGATACAGATACATCCAGCCCTATTTAACAAAATAACAGCTGCCAAAACAACAGAAACATTAACGTTGGCAAAACTTCAAAACTTTGGACTTCAAAATTTGGCCAAAATAAACCTAATGGAGGGAAACTCAAAAACAACAAACATGTTCACCAACTCCAACATAGTCCTATCATCCATCATCATCATCAGCATCATCATCAGCATCATCATCATCATCACCATTAAAAACAAGAAGAAAATACCATCAACCCAAGATACCGGCAATCTCGAAACAGCTCCAACAGCATCCCAGAACGCTCAGCCCATAGAAGAACCAAGACCTGAGCCCCGTCTTCTCTGGTCATCGATATATTCCAAGGGGGGATGAGTTACGTGCACAGAGACACCCTTAGATACACCATAAGCACATCTTGCTAAACCACGATCCATATCTGATTAAAATTCCTTTACTGTAATTGAATATACCCATTTCATATTTTTTTTTCTTCCATTGTAATCAAATATATTTCACATTTTTCTGTAACATTAGATACATAAGAATCATAATGTATATTAACCTGTCCTTCCGTTCTCACGCTGCGAATAATCGCAGCGTCAACATTAATATTGTATAAAAACCCAAAGAAAATATTTGTAATTGTCATTCGTGTTGAAATAAAAATCAGAGGCAGAAGCTCTGCCCGAAAATTAAAAGTTGTTTTTTTTAATGTTGTGTGTCGGAGTTCATGTAATTCGCGCTCTTATTTTTCTGGGTGGCACTTTTTCAATAACAAAAAATTTGTAAATGAATTTATAACAAAAAATGTAAAAGGAATAGATGTGGATTATATTTTTTTAAGATAGCTTGACTTGTTCTCTATCCATCTTAGGTGCCAACAAATGTCCATCCGTTCACATTTGAGATTTTTTTAGTTTTCTTTACATGAAAAATATTTTTGACAACAAAATTGATGCAGCTACCTTTGGCAGTTGTTCCAAACATAGGTGAATACCATGCAAGTTAGTTTTCAATACGGCATAAATTGTATACATTTTTATTGCTTGGCCCACCAAGCATCGTTTTTTTAAGCACCATATATGTACAAAATCAAAATATGATTGGGAATTCTGTGGTTTAATAAGAGTGAACACTTATTATGTGTTGATGATTTAGGATATTCTTTTGCAAATTTTATAACGTTGTATTTTAAAATGTCCATTGATGTTTTTGTAAGCCTCTCTAAATTATTTATGATCAAAAAAAAGTATACTTTGTGTTTTTGAAATACGAAAAGTGATTTGGTTCCAAGTATAGGCAAGTTTTTTAAAGCTTCGAACTCAGCAAAGTAGATTTTTCAGCTCGCAATTACAACACCTACTGCGAGTCCTCGAAGTGTCAAGTAGAGCGTAGTTGTTGTAATTGCGTGATGAAAATCCCACTTTACTTTTCTTTGCTGAGTTCGAAGCACGACTTATTTCACGTAAATAAAAGGCGATCTACATAGGATTTTTTTATTACGGAATTTAAATCAGGTAGGTAGGTATTATAAACGGATAAACACAAGAATTATCTATCCATTTTATGTACCATTCACAGATTAAATATTATGCTGAAACTAAAATATTTTTTTCCCCATAACATAAAAAAAACGCTCCCCCCAAACTGTGTTAGTATACCTATTTTGTTTCAATATGACTTCGAAATGAAAAGCATTAAAATGGGTACCGATCTATTCGACAAAATTCATTTCGCAAATTTTATTTCACATTTATCGAAATAAATTTAGTTCATCTCGCAATAGTTGTTTCGCGAATTTCCATTCTGTCTTTGAATTGTGTTGCGACGTTTTTATTATCGCAATGTTTATCTCGCGCTTTTCCATTTCGCTTATGATTAGACAGCATGTTGTTGTTTTGAAAGAATGGCCGCGTTCCACTGCCCGCTAGATGAGCAGCGGCATGTCAAACTCCATATAAAAAAATTGACATTTTACCATTTGCGCTAGTCGTCTAGCACTTTTTGTGAAATATCCCTTTCAGGGAAATTTCTCAATCTAGCGCAAAACTACCCGCTGCTTTGAGAGAAAAAAACAAAAAAAAAACAGCTGTCAAAGGAAATCGTTCAAACGTCTACAAAATAAAAACAAAAATACGAAGCCGAGCTGCAATTGTGATAAAATTGGTAATAAGGTAAGTAAAATAGCAATTCCGATATTATTATCGTTTCTATAACATGTATCATTTCTTTTTAAATGTAGTTTGAAAATAATTATGCGACACGAAATTATTTATGAAGAAAAGTCACTTTGCCGCTGCCGCTGCGCGAGCGTCCCTTCATCGGGGATATTTTATGCTAGAAGACTAGCGGGCAGTGGAACGCGGCCAATTTGTTTCGCTTACTGACGCGAGTAGACCCCTACTAGTTTTTTAAGAGGTATAGAACTTTAAGTCTTCAACACTATTTTAACTGGCGGCCATTTTTTCAGCTGTCAAGTGATTTGTTTTTAGATTGGTTTGGCATTTCAACATGAAATTGAAACAAATTGTGCAAATTTATTTTGAAAATCATGGTTATGTTCGAATTACGTATCGCGCACTTCGTCAATTTTCATAAGCGAATTTTGTTTAGCGATGAAGCTGATTTTTGGTTGAATGGATACGTCAATAAACACAACTGCCGTATTTGGAGCGATGATAATCCTCAAGTGTATGTTGAGACGCCGTCTTTAACAAAAACTAATGCTGCCGCAGTTATATTATTAACAATACTCTATTAAACAGATGGTTACCAAGTAAACCAATTGAAAATGATGAACTCTTATAGAATGTGTTGTAGTGACTATTTTAATGTGATACAAGAGCGTTTAAATGACTTGTTAGTTGGCTAGCGTATTCATTTTGGCTTTGTTTATTGAATTCTAGGTTTGCCAAGCTATACTATACAAAGATTGGACTTATCTTTATTAATTTGTACTTGGGATTAAGTGCTTGGATTTATATTATTTTTGTAGATGCAGTGACATGTTTTATTTTTGTTTCTTTAAAAAAAACGTTTCCTTATTGTTTATGCGTTTGGTTTTATGCATTTAAAAATAAAATAAGTACTTTTTTTCAAACTGGCTTTGTGAAACTAATGTAATTTTCGATTTGGCCAACAGATCAAATTTTTGAAAAAAATCTTTTTTTTTTATCGAGATTGCAATTCATGTTTGATTGGCCTGAAATCAATCTTTTTTTGGATAGTCTTTGAGAGAGAACGATAAAATCGAATGAGGTTAAGGATCATGGGTTTTTTGTCGCCTTGCTTTGTCGACTCATAAATATAGTAAATGGATCATGGATGGATCGCTTGTCCTCACGTGCTGAACGTGGATGTATTGCGGTCGCGAGGAGGTACCTACTACCTAGATATTAAATTGGGTTCGTTTCGTGACAATTGTGACAACAAATCGAGAAGCCAAATTCATTTCTCAGAATCATCTTACTTAACGGGCTCCCGACCCGTGAAGAGTCTCTGCCTGAGACACTGCAGCCTTCCATCCTCTGCGATCCCGGGCACGCTGCTTCCAGTTTGCCAGACCAAGCGCTCTGGCATCCGCGATGGCTTGGTCTTTAAAACGGAGGTTCGGTCTTCCTTGTCGCCTCGAACCTGGGGGCTGGGATTCAAAGATCCTCTTAGCTGGAGCATTGTCGTCCATTCGCTCGATGTGGCCGAGCCAATGTAGTCGACGTGTTTTGGCTTTTTGGACTACATCCACATCTTGGTACAGCTCATAGAGTTCGCGGTTGTATCTTCTCCTCCATTCGCCCTCCTCGCACACAGGACCAAAAATCCGACGAAGAATTTTTCTTTCAAAGGAGCCCAATATCAGCTCTCCCTTCCTGCTTATCGTCCAGCACTCGGCGCCATAAAGCAGAACTGGTAGGATGAGTGTTTTGTAGAGCGTACATTTCGTCCTTCGAGTTAGGAGTTTTGAACCCAATTGTTTTGCCAAACCGAAGTAGCAGCGGTTTCCTAGGGTAATTCTTCGCCTGATCTCCACTAGGGTGTCATTCGTGGAGTTCATATTTACACCGAGGTAGATAAACTCCTTAACTACCTCGAAATTGTTGCTATCAATAGTGACGTTTTGTCCTAGGCGGTGGACAGATGCGTTTTTGTTTGTTGATAGCATATACTTGGTCTTGTCCTCGTTTACTTCAAGGCCAACAAACTTCGCCTGTTCCTCAATCGCCGTAAAAGCCTCAGTCACGGCACGCTGGGAGCGACCGATGATGTCGATATCGTCCGCATACCCCAGTAGCTGAACGGATCTGTTGAAGATAGTGCCTTCCGTGTTGACACCTGCCCTGCGCACTATCTGCTCCAGCACGAGATTGAAGAAGTCACATGATAGCGCATCTCCTTGCCGAAATCCGGTGCATGTTTGGAATAGTTCGGAGGAGCTACTTCAAAATTGCACGTAGCAGCGCGTGTTCTCCAGCGTTACGCGACACAGCTGGATCAGTTTTGCCGGGATTCCGAATTCGGCCATCGCCATATAGAGCTCCTGACGATGAATGCTATCATATGCGGCTTTGAAGTCGATAAATAGGTGGTGAGTCTCGACTTGAAATTCATTGGTCTTTTCCAGGATTTGCCTCAGTGTGAAAATTTGGTCTATGGTCGATCTGCCGGGCCGGAAGCCACACTGGTATGTGCCGATTAGTGTGTTGCAGAACGGTTTAAGACGTTCACACAGTACGTTGGATAGGATCTTGTATGCGACATTAAGCAGGGATATGCCTCGGTAATTCTTGCAAGACATAGGATCGCCTTTTTTGTAGATGGGACATATGGAGCTGATAGCCCAGTCATCGGGCATGCTTTCTTCCATCCATACCTGGTTGATGATTTGGTGCATGCGCCCTACCAAAACATCACCACCGTATTTGAAGAGCTCCGCTGGTAAACCATCAGAGCCTGCGGCCTTGTTGTTCTTAAGCTTTTTTATAGCTAAGCCAACTTCTTCTATACTGGGTGGTGGAACTGGTTCTTCATTGACTGGACGTGGGTTCTCTTCCTGCCCTATCACTCTCTCTACATGATGCCCATTTAGCAGCTGCTGGAAGTGCTGCTTAAACACATCTACTATTCCCTGCGCTTCGGTGACTAGGTTTCCTTCGCTGTTTCGAAGAGCCTGCGTTCCGGTCTTGAAGCCAGCAGCCAGTTGCTTGGCTTTCTTGTAAAATCTCCGGATGTTGTTTCGATCGCGAGACTCTTCGATCTCCTTGAGCTGGGAGGCTGCGTAAGCCCTCTTCTTTCGACGCAGTATCTTCTTCTCCTCCCTCCTCCTGGCTCGATACTCTTCCCTCGCTGCCCTTGTTTTGCGCTGCAGCATCTTCATATGTGCATCTTCTGTCACCTTTTTCCGACGTACGCATTCATCATCATACCACGGGCTTTTTCTCTGGGGTGGCTGGTACCCTATAGTAGTTTCGGCTACCTCCTTGATGATGTCGCGATACTGGGACCACTGGTTGTTGGCGTCTGTGGTAGGTGAATGCACAGTGGGGAGTTTCTCACTCAGGCGCTCTCTGTAGACACTGGCTACTCCAGGTGTGCTTAGGCGTCCAACGTCGAATTTCTTCTTTTGAGCGGTTCGCAGCTTCTTCTCGTTGGACAGTCGAGCTCTGAATTTAGCAGCGACAAGAAAATGGTCAGAGTCGACGTTTGCCCCTCGGAATGTGTGCACGTCGAGGATGTTGGATGCGTGCCTAGCATCGATTAGCACATGGTCGATTTGGTTGGCGGTTCGACCGTCTGGAGAGCGCCAGGTTGCTGTGTGGATCCTTAGCCTTGGAAACCTAGTGCTACTTATCACCGTATTACGAGCTGCTGCAAAGTCAATTAGTCGGTAGCCGTTGTCTGTTGTCGTTTCGTGGATTCTGTGCTTACCAACTAACCCGCCAAAGATGTTTTCCTGACCGATTTTGGCATTGAAGTCCCCGAGCACAACTTTGACGTCATACTCCGGACAGGCTCCGTAGGCTCCATCCAGGAGGTCATAGAACTCCTCCTTGGTAGGGTCTTCAGCCTCATCGGTAGGGGCGTGTGCACATATTAGGCTAATGTTTTGGAAAGTAGCTTTGATGCGGATCACAGCCAGGCGATCACTTATCGGCTTAAAGTCAATAACTTTTGACCTAAGCCGATTTCCCACGACGAATCCGCATCCTAATACATGCAATCTTTTATGGCAGCTGTAATAAATGTCGCAATTTTTCCTTTTCATCATACCTGATCCTATCCATCGTATCTCCTGGACCGCGGTAATGTCTGCCTTGTACCGCGCGAGGACAGACTCAAGTTTTTGAGTAGCACCTGGAGTGTAAAGCGTCCGCACGTTCCAGGTGCATACTCTTAGATCATTGTCCGTTGACGTTCCGGGTCTGGTTGCCGTTTGAGGGAATTCGTTATCCGAGGCTCCTCGTGTCTCTCCCATAACTAATGCTTTTTTCCATGGTCGGGAAGTTACCCCGACGGCACAACCCCCAACCTGGAGGGCCAGGTCCTTGTTTTCACCCTAGGACAGCGGGCCGGATAATCCGAGGCCAGTAACCCACTTCGGGATATGAGCGCTGCCGTTGACCCATTAAGGGTTCATCCGCCACCAACTCTTTTCCAATAACCTGGCGTGTTATTGGAGATCCCTATAGACCTGGGGTCCGAGTACGTCGAAGCAGCTCTTATAGGGATATCACTAAGTAATTCGGCCTAACTGGAATTGTAGACGCCACCGTTGACTCCATCTAGGGAATTCGTCCGCTGCCGTCTGGAACAGGAGGAAGTGTCTTAGTGAGGAGACACTCCACCCCCCTCTCTCGTCCGCTGCCTCCAACGACCTTCCAAAGGGGTTGGTTACCCAATCTCCAGTCGAGGTACTAGGCACCCACCGGTCACCAACGTGGAGGTGAGAGTAGGAGTTGATTGTGAGAGGCTAAGTGAGAACGCTTGTGTTCTCATAAAACGCATCACAACCCTTCAACCAGCTCTCAGAATCATCAGAAGAGTATTTTTAACGCCAATGGAAGTGTATCAGAAGTGAATTTTTAATTGCACCCTCCCGTGGCCATTTTTGTGCGCAATAGAAAGATCGCGACCACATTTTGTCAAAAAATGCCTAATGCAAAATTAACAAGAACAGCTATGTAATTCGGAGCTATTAAATTATAAACAAAACATACTAACCGGCTAAAATTGATAACAACAACCGTATTGCAGGATCTGTGCCTTGATTTTGTGCGGTTTTTGAGGCGATGTCGCTAGGGAACGTTCCGAATCGGATTTGAGTGTGTGAGTGAGGACGCGCGCTGTGACCAACGTGACCGTAGTGCAATAATTTGGCACTTTATCGAGGACCCTCATACTATTTGTTGCTACTTTTTCCCTTTTTTTAGTATGAAAATTCACTTTGGGAATTTTAGAAACGCTGTGATTTCCAAATGAATTTCTATAAAATATAACGGTGCTGTCTATCAGAACACAATTATAGTGTTAGGAGAGCCAACAATTGTTAAATATTGTGCGAAAATTCTTAAATTGCAGAGTAGCTTTAGAAATGACACTTTTTTCTTTCACCGCGTTTTTATTTTTTGTTGCTTTTCACAATTTCGCAACGATCTCCCGGATTGTTAGAGAAAGGTTAAACATTTTGGTATTAGTTCAACAATACAATATAGACTGTAAAAAGATCACTCTCTCACAACGTTTCTTTTATAAATAAACCCAAAACAACCAAATAACATTAGAATTAGATGTCTTTAAGGTTGTTCCGCGGGTAAGTTAGACAGTACAAATTTTAAAATGAAAACCTTTTAGCTTTGATTTTTATTTATAAACATATAAAAAAATAATTGAATTTTGTTTATAAATTATATCAACTCATTTTTATATCTCCTTTTAAGATCTATTTCAATTTAGTTTTAAAAAGTCCCTAAAAAAGGGGCGATGAAATGAAAAATTAAAAATTTCTGACGCTGCTACGTAAATTTAGTATTTTCTCCCAATAACAAGTACACTATTTACGCGTTATGTTTTAAACATATTCATTTTGAAATCACAGTTTTTGAAGCCCTTTTTTTAGTACTATTCATATGAGCGCGAATTGCGAACAAATGAATTTAATTGTATTTATGAATTGAAAATTGATTTTTATACTACAACCAAAGCATTAAATTAAATTAATCTAAAGTCTTATCTAAAAAAACGAACTCTCAATCAATTTAAATAGCTCAATTTACAACTATTACAGGAATGGAAAATTCTTGCAGCGAACTGTCACACTTTATACACAATCCACATAAAAAATTCGCGGATCCACAAACCCACGAATGAAAAAATTCTATCGAAGTTAACATTGAACAATGATTGAAGTGATGGAAGTGTCAAAAATATTCGCTTGTTCCCAGTTCGTTCGCAATTGGCTCTGTGAATAGTCCTAAAATGTGAATTTTCCATCTAATAAAAGGGAACAAAGGAACAACAAATTGTATTGTATCCTCGAAAAAGGTGCCAAATTGTCGCACAACGGTTACGCTGTTCTCATCCGACATCCTTCTCGCTACCTAAAAAGGTTGCGTCTGGGAAAGATCGCCTGGAATTTCCCGGAACAAAGCGATATAAGAACAGGAAATATGGGAAGTTGTCAGTTCGCGATATCACTCACACATTTACAGAATCCGCCTATACGTGAACCCTTTCCGACACCGCCATTGCGGCAAAAACCGCACAAAATCAAGGCACTGTAGTTCCAGTCAATACTGCAAGAGCGGCTGTATTATTATACCCCGCGACGACAGCCTTCTCTGAAGCCATATTTAGACACAATTCTACTTCGTATTGTATTCACAGCACATGATTAGTCCCAATTAGATGGGATTGACAGCAAAAAAACGATAATTACTTATTGATTATTTTTACTGTTTTGCGCCCTTATGTGCAACACACCATAGACCAAAAACCAGAGACTATATAAAATGGACTGTCAGCTACGTCACTGTCAGCTACGTCGAGGTAGGGTTAGTGTTAATAAAACTTCGATAGTTTAATCGATTAATCGATTGTTTTAAACTATCGGGACTATCGATAGTTTGGAAAAAAATATCGATAGTCATCCAGTTAGACCCTACTCCATTAACTCTATTCTGTTTTTGACAGTTCACCTAACCTTCACTGCTTTAATAGGGGAAGTCCCGCATCGGCATTTCATTCGCCATTCAGTTTTTTCGTGTTGTGTTTGTCGTTCATGTTTTCCGGTGATAATAAATATGAATAGAAAAAATAAATCGTACATTTGGAATTTTTTCAACAAAAAAGGGCAATTTTGCACATGCAATTTTTGTGCCCAGGAGTATAAACACTCTGGAAATACGTCCAATTTACGAGACCATTTAAAAATAAAACATGAGCATGGTGATAATATAAATAATATAGAAGTGGAAGGTGATGATTCATGGGATGCTGATGCAGATTCAGATGGAAATCAAATTGCAACTTGAAATTCTATGACAATTCAAAAATTAAAAATGAACTCGATTCTCTCTATGCACAGATGATCGCTATTGACATGCTTCCATACAGGACTTCTGAACACAAGGGGTTAAAACTATTTATCCAATCTTTAAACAACCGGTATGAGCTACCTGACAAGAAAACGCTTAAATGTAAGCTTATTCCTAAGCAATATGACGAGTTAAAAACTAAATTAGACGCAGCTCTATCAAGATGTAAATATTTAAGTATTACAACAGATATGTGGACAAGTAATGCAAATGAAGGAATATTAGCATTAACGTGCCATTTTATACAGGCACAAAATTAGTTTCAGCGTTTTTGAACGTGAAAAAAATTGAAGGTAGTCATACTGCGGAAGCGTTGGCAAGTGTAAGTATTTTACAACACTTTGTTTGTCATATTATCTTTACAGAGTATTTCATAGCTGCTTAAAAAAAATTACTTCTTTTAGGTAATCGACCAAACGTTAATGAATTATAACATTCGCGAATGTAATAAATTGTAATAAATGTACTTTGTATTTTAATGCTAGTAACCCCCATCAATATAGCTATTATGTAATGTATGTATGACATTGAGTAAATTGTAAGAGAGTTGAGGTTTGACCACTGAAGCGAACAGGTTAATAAAGTGCATCATCTTATTACTAATTATTTTTTTTCACTTTACCATACTAAAACAGTACAAGGTGTCAGAAGTGGGATGGCGGCAGCAAGCAATAGATTGCCCGTTGAACTTGATTGCGCTAACTTAACAAAGGAATGGCCTATGTGGAAGCGGACCTTTCTGATGTTTTTGATGGCAAATGGAAAGATGGATGAAGCGGAAAATAAAAAAATTGCAAACTTTCTATGGTTGATTGGTGCTCGGGCTATGGAAATTTACAACACTTTATTTCCCAATGACGGATCACTTCCTGGAATAGTTGGAGCCGTAAATAACAACGGAAATGCTGCAGAAGGTAGGGAAGACAACGTGGAACCCCACAACGAACGACCTAATAATGCAGAAGGGAGAAGAGATCGTGTGCAACCATAAAATGAACGAACATTAAACGAGGTGTTAAAAGCGTTTGATGTTTATTGTGTTCCTCTTAAAAATGTAACAATGGAGTCGTTTAAATTCAGCACCATCATCCAACGAGAAAAACAACCGTTTGCATAATTCGAGACGGAATTACGTAAGCAAGTTCAATACTGTGAATTCCAATGTCATTGCGGTGCTTCGTATGAGGAGCGGATGCTAAGAGATCGCATCATTATTGGAATCTCTGATAAAAAATTGCAGCTTAAGCTACTTGATGGTAAAAACGAAATTCTTAAAACGGTTGTTGATACGTGTAAGATATTTGAAGCTGCCAATACGAACAAAAGGCTGCTGGAAAACAACCAACACCAAGTTCATAGTGTAACAAAGGAGCCGTCAGTGTCATCAGATTCTATTAATGCAATCACTCGTCACTGTTATAACTGTGGTTATATACCATTTTCACCGGCGCATTTGCGCGAATGCAAAGCCAATAACATCGTCTGTACGTCATTTGGAAAAAAAGGTCATTTTAACAAATGGTGCAAACGAGGGAACAACAACAGAATAGATTTCAAAATGGGTAACAACAACAACAACAAAATGGGCAACAAACTGGATGGAAAAAAAGGAGACAACAAATGGGAGGAAAAAGCTGTGAAGACCGTTGCTGGAGGGAATTCTTGGGATGATTCAGGTATTTTAGATGTGAAGCATATTGATGGGATGGAAAATAATTTAAGATATCATTCATGTATTTATAGATTAAGTAAGAACAAAACAAACACTTCAAGGTGGACTAAAACGTATCAAATTAATAATGAAGAAGTAGAATTTAAAATCGATACCGGTGCAGATGTCAATTGCGTTCTACTGAGTTTAATCAAGAAAATTAATATTAAAATGTATGATGAAGAAAATGAATTTAGTGTTTCCGATTACAATGGAAATAAAATAAAAATTTTTGGTTCTGTATAGTTAAACTGTGTTGATCCAAAGTCCCAAACAAAACAATCTGCTCTATTTCTCGTTGTCGATGACACATGTGAGCCAGAACTGGACTTAAAAACATCCGTTAAATTTAACTTAATTACTCGATTAGATGTGAATACTATTACTTTGTTGAGGAATTCATAAGTGAAAACCAAGATCTTTTCGAGGGGTTAGGTGAACTGCCAGGTAGCATGAGTATTCAATTAGTGGAAAACGCAAAACCAGTTTTGCTTTATAAAAAACGGATTCCTTTAAGCTTAGTAGAAAAATTGAAACAGGAATTAAAAGAAATGGTGGATATGAAAGTCATTTCGCCAGTCGATTATCCTACTGAATGGGTAAATAATTTGCAGGTAGTGGAGAAACCTAATGGAAAGTTGCGTTTATGTTTAGACCCAAAACCTTTAAATGCGTGTATTAAAAGGGAACATTTTTTGATTCCAACAATAGATGACTTTGTTGGCAAATTACATGGAAAGCGTGTATTTACAGTACTTGATCTGTAAAGTTGGTTTTGGCATATGAAGCTTGACAAAGAAAGTTCTAATCTCACCACCTTTATGACGCCATTTGGCCGATATAAATTTAATCGCGTACCTTTTGGTCTAAATTGTGCTCCGGAAATGTTTCAGCGTAGAATGGTCCAAATTTTTTGCGACATTCCCGGGGTGGTGGTTTATTTCGATGACATTGGAATTGCAGCCACAACGGAATCAGAACATGACGGTATTCTAAAATTAGTAGTTGAGCGTGCGCGGGCAAATAATATTAAGTTTAATGCAGCGAAAACTCAATATAGGAAAACGCAAGTCAAATTTATGGGTCATATTTTACAAGATGGGCAAATTAAACCTCCAGAAACATACCGCAAAGCAATTTTAAACTTGAAACAGCCGGAAAACAAACATGATGTAATGCGAATGCTAGGACTTTTTAAGTATTTGGCCAAATTTATACCGAACTTATCGCAAAAAACCGCTTTATTACGTAACTTTACCCGTAACGATTTTAAGTTCTGTTGGACATCAGATCATGAAACGGAAATGAAAAATCTTTTGAAAGTTATTGCGTCCGACCCAGTTTTGTCCGTCTATGATCCGAATAAAACGGTAATTGTTCAAACGGACGCATCTAAAGATGGACTGGGTTGTGTCTTGATACAAGAGGGTCATCCGATCGCATACGCTTCACGCACATTAAGTAAAAATGAACGGAAATGGGCCCAAATTGAAAAAGAACTGATGGCAGTCGTTTTTTCCTGACAGCGATTTCATTTCTCTCTTTATGGTCGAGATTTTATCGTTGAAAGTGACCATAAACCTCTTGAAGTTTTAATAAAACGTGACATCGATGACGTTTCACCCCGTTTACAGAGAATGTTCATGTTCTTGTTAAAGTATCATTCAATGCAGTTAATTTATAAACCTGGAAAGCAAATATTGGTAGCTGACTGTCTTTCACGGGCGCAGTTATCAGATAATAGTGAATTCAGTGATTTATAGGGCGTCATTCACATGGTTACAAAATCGGCCAAGGAAAACCTAGAGTACTATCTATCAGTTCTCAACAGAGATGAGAAATACACTCGGTTATGTACATATGTCATAGGTGGCTGGCCGAAATTTCATCAGCTTGATAGTTTTTTAAAAAATTTCAGAAATATAAAGATGAGCTACATTGTGAAAACGGACTCCTGTTCAGAGATCACCGATTGGTTATTCCATCTGAATTGCAGGGAAAGATTTGTAAAATGATTCATGGTCCACATTTGGGCATCGACAAAAACACTTTCGTCAGCAAGAATGAAGTATTTTTGGCCAGGCATGTCAGATCAAATAAAGAAGATGGTGTCAGCTTGTAAAATATGCGAAAAATTTAGACGAAATAATCAGAAGGAACCACTATCTCAAGAAATTTCACCGGAATACCCATTTCATATAGTAGCTATGGATCTGTTTCAATATGCGGGTCAGGATTTTATATCGTTAATTGATTCATATTCTAACTTTATTTTTGCGGAAAAACTTAAAAACAAAACATCGAAATATATTATTGAAGTAGTTTCAGGTATATTTAATGTTGTTGGCTACCCAACAATTCTAAAATGCGACAACAGTCCATTTGGTTCATATGAATTTGAATCGTTTGCGAAAGAATGCAACATTACTTTAAAATTTTCAAGTCCTCGATACGCTCAAAGTAATGGACTTGCGGAAAAAGGGGTAGCGATCACAAAGAACATTTTAAAACGATGTATTGAAATCGGGGAAGCTGATCAATTCCAATATCGAATCTTAGAGTACAACTCGACTCCCATCGCAAGTATGCAATATTCACCATCTGAGTTATTTTTTGGAAGAGCAACTAAAACAAAACTACCCATTTTAAATGCACAACTGTGCCGAAACAATGTAAGTGAGCAGATTGTTCCAAATAAAATTGAAAAGAAAAAACAAAAAACAGAAATACTATTACGATAGGAATGCGAAGGCACTCCCTATCTTAAACATGGGGGATCAAGTTATTTAAAAAAAAAATGAAAAGTAGTGGAATTATGGCACTGTAATCGGTATCGTTAATAACAGATCCTATATTGTAAAAGACAGTTTTGATAATCATTATCGCAGAAATCGTAGGTCTATTGCTAAGTCATTGAATACGGGATTTACCACAAGCGAATTTTTATATGAAGAACATGTAACAAAACGGGTTGTCCCACCCATTAATAGTTCTGACAACCAAAAAAATATTTATGTAGACATAGCTAGCTAATGTTGGCAACGAACCAACATTCATAATAAGGAACAGACGTGAGGTTTTAGACATCACCCTCATTAGTAATTCACAAACCCTTGCTGTGCGGGAGTGGAAAGTTTCGACAGAACCATCCTTCTCAGACCATAGAATTATAGAATTCCACATTGACGAAAAAATGCCCCCATTAAGTAAATACAGGAATCCTATATTAACCAACTGGGTAAATTTCTCGTCGGAGGTAGCGAAGTATGACCGCAGACTGAATCTGCAAAAAACAGAAACGCCAGAAGAAATCGAGGCAACATCAATATTGCTGAACGAAATTCTAAACAAGGCATTCGTAAGGGCCTGTCCCTTACGGACAATAAAGAGTAGAAAATTTCCACCATGGTGGACGAAAGACCTCGTGGAAATTAGAAGAAGAACCAGAGCTCTTTTTAATTTGGCTAAAGCCACAAATTCCCAGAATGACTGGGACGCATATAAAGCTGGCCAGAGGAAATTCAAAAAAGCTATAACCAGTGCTAAACGCACAACATGGCGTAAGTTCTGTAGTGATATCGAAACCACCACAGAATCAGCTAGACTCAGGAAAATCCTATGCAAAGAATCTGCGGTTCCAGGTTATCTCAAAGACAACAATGGGAAGTGGATACAATCTAGCGAGGAGACTCTCAATCTGTTACTACAGACTCATTTTCCGGGCTGTACCACTAACCAAACTAACCAGTCAAGAGATAATACCGTAATAACGACAATACCAGAACAACTCATAACTGAAGAAAAACTAATCTGGGCAATTGACACATTCTCCCCGTTCAAATCCCCTGGATGCGACGGGATTTTTCCAATTATGCTCCAGAAAACTAAGACCACCATTATACCGGTTCTTAAAAGAATCTTTATTCGCAGTCTAGAGTGCGGCTATATTCCCAAAGCCTGGCGAGAGGTCAAAGTTGTCTTCATTCCGAAGGCAGGGAAATCCAGCCACACTACTGCCAAAGACTTCAGGCCTATAAGTCTGACATCGTTCATTCTTAAAACCTTTGAAAAATTATTAAACGTATTTATACGTGACCGGCTGGACGATAATGTGTTATCCTCGGCTCAACATGCTTATACAAAAGGCAAAGGAGTTGAAACTGCATTGCATGAGGTCGTAAGCACCATAGAGAAGTCATGAAACGACAAAGAATATACACTAGCTGCGTTTCTAGACATTGAAGGAGCCTTCAATAATGTTAAGACCTGCGCAGTGAAGAGATGTCTTCAGAACTCGAATGTTGATCAATCTCTCACAAATGTAATCGTGAACTTACTCGGCGAAAGGAATATCAACGCGAAATTAGGTGACACTGACCTCAGAGTAACAGCTTCGAGAGGCACTCCACAAGGAGGAGTCATCTCCCCCTTACTCTGGGTCCTTGTCATCAATGAAATACTTAAAAAATTTGACAACTTGGGAGTCAAGGTAACTGCATATGCTGATGATGTAGTTATACTTACGAAAGGGAAGTTTTTACCGACCATAAGCGACCTGTTAGGTAACTCCCTTAGGGAATTGTTACGATATTAGTGTAAAAGCTCTTCTATGTACAAATCCATATAGGTACTCATTTATGTATTATGTACCTACCTAATCATTCGATATAAATACCAATGAATTGTAGTAATAAAACTGAGTTATATTTCAATCGTCTAGGCGTGCGTTTCATTAGTTTACTGGGCACTTAAGCACCAAACATAACATGGTGTCAGATGTCTACGGAATCTAAAGAGAAAATTGAAATTTCGGAAAGTTCGGATGATTCTGAGTATAACATCGCGCACGGTAGTGTGGTAACAAGCGAAACCATAAAACTCGTCATGAATATACCGCCACCGAATGGTATGGTTACAAAAGGCGATGTAGTGTCGAATTGGAACCTTTTCAGACAACAATGGGAAAATTATCAAGTGGCAGCTGATTTATCAACGAAATCGGAGGAAAGGCAAGCGGCTATTTTAAAAGCATGTCTCGGCGACGAGTGTTTTAGCATTCTAGCAAAACTCGATATTTCGGAAAGAGATGCAAAAACTACAAAAGGCATTCTCGATTCTCTTCAAAATTATTTTAAACCATCAGTCAACAAGCGCTATGAAAGATTTATTTTTAACACAGCGAAGCAATCAGAAAATGAGTCGGTGAATGAATTTGCTTGTCGACTACGCAATTTAATAAGAAGCTGTGAATATCCAGTAAATGAGTTAGATGATTTCATATGTGACAGGCTTATACCAGGAATCACTTGCAATGACATGCGAAGAAGTCTTTTACTTGATCAGAATCTAACGTTAAAAAAAGCTTTGGAAATTTGCAAACTGGCTGAACAAACAAGAGAGCAAGTACAGCAGATGGTTGATAAAATACCAATACCAATAGACGATCATGAAGTAAACTATATAGAAAAAAAAGGGGGCAGAAGAAATACATCAGAGAGAAACGGAACAAACACTCATACTCGACAAAGTAGGCACTCACATTCGAATGGCGATGCACATGCAACGGGTAATTGCAAGTACTGTGGTCGAAATCATATGAGAGGAAAATGTGCCGCATATGGAAAGAGGTGCTCGAAGTGTAATAAATTTAACCACTTTGCCGCAGTATGTAAATCATCTGACTTCAAGGGGAAGACAGTCAACTACATAGACGAGAACAGTACTGGAGAAGAAACGGAAGATTCTTGCATGTTTACGGTAGAAAATATTGGCTATATGCATACAGATGAGTCCACCATATTAAAACACAAAGTTAAGTTTACAATGAGTAACGTAAGTAAAATATTCATGTGTGTCATCGACACTGGCGCATCATCGAACGTCATATACTATAAAGATTTTAATTTACTGTCTGGGAGAAATAAGCATGCATTGGAAAAAAGTTGTGTGCGTCTTAAAGGTTTTGGTGGTAATTTAATTATGCCCCTTGGCGTTGCCAAAATAGTATGCGAAGTAAACGGCATAAGTAAAACTTTTAACTTCCAGATTGTTAGTCAAAAATGTATACCTATAATATCAAATATCGCGTCACAGAAATTGAATTTAGTGAGAGTAAATTGTAAACACGTAGCGGCCAATACGAACCAAATGAACAACGTCGTGGCAGCGGATGACATAAAGAACATTTCAAATAACAAACAACAGCACGAGTTGGAAAGTATTATGACAAGTTTTAAAGACATATTTATTGGTGATGGAAAGTTAGATAATCAATTACATTTACAGGTAGATAAGTCAATTCCTCCTGTTCAGGCTCATCCACGTCGCATTCCAATTTCCTTCCGTCAGCAGCTCAAGGAAACGCTGGAAGATTTAGAGCGACGAAATGTTGTAAGCAGAGTACATCAACACACTCCATGGATTAGCAACCTGGTCCTCGTGCAAAGAAATAATAAGCTACGTATTTGTCTTGACCCGACGGAACTTAACAAAGCACTCAAAAGAAGTAATTATCAGATTCCCACAGTAGACTGCAAAACGCGAAAGTCTTTTCTACGTTGGATGCAAAAAACGGTTTTTGGCAAATCGAATTGGATGCTGATAGCAGGTTACTTACGACGTTTTGGACACCGTTCGGGAGATTCTGCTGGAATAGAATGCCCTTTGGAATTTCACCAGCGCCCGAAATATGGCAAATGAGACAGCACGAGTTGCTCGAAGGGCTCGACGGAGTAGAGGTAATTGCCGATGACATTTTATTATATGGAAGCGGAGATACGGAAGAGCAAGCGATGATGAACCATAATGAAAACTTAAGAAGATTACTGAAAAGAGTCAGAGACAAAAATTTGAAATTAAATAGAAGCAAGTGTAAAATGGGTATGCGTGAGGTTTCATTTTTTGGCCATTTACTGACAGATAAAGGGCTAGCCATTGACAACACGAAAGTGAACGCAATCAAGGAAATGCCAACACAACGGGACGTAAAGGATACTCACAGATTTGTGGGACTTTGCACCTACCTCTCGAGATTTCTTCCAAGCCTCTCAGATATTGCTGAACCACTCAGAAAGATCATTCGCAAAGACGTAAAGTGGCATTGGGGTCAAGAACAGGATAACGCTTTCAATGAGCTAAAAAGGCTAATAATAACAGCACCGATTTTGAAATATTTCGAGGCTAATAAGCCCGCAGTCATACAATGTGACGCAAGCTCAAAAGGACTTGGAGCCGTACTTTTGCAAGACGAACGCCCAATTGCATTTGCGTCAAGAGTTTTAACGAAAACAGAACAACAATACGCACAAATTGAAAAAGAGACACTAGCGATTTTATTTGCATGTAAGAAATTCGACCAGTACATATGCGGAAAACCAAACATTGTCGTCCAGTCTGATCATCAGCCTCTCCAAACCATATTTAAGAGATCTATCTTAGAAAGTCCAAGACGTCTGCAGCGAATGAGACTCGGCCTTCAAAGGTACGATATACAGGTTAAATATTTAAAAGGTAGTGAAATGATTTTTGCCGACACACTCTCCCGTGCTTCAATAAGGACTAAGGTTAACAAGGTGGATGAAAAGAATGAAATTTATTCACTAGATAGTTTGCGGTACATAAAGCAAATTTTTTGCGATCTGAGTAACATAAATACAATCAATGATATAGCAATGGAAGATTGGCGTCTATTAGAAACAAAAAAAGAAACTAAAGCGGACGAAACTCTACAGCAAGTTCTTGAGTTTGCGATTTCAGGATGGCCAGATCGCAAGAATGATCTTCCTAATTCCGTAAAACCTTATTGGAATTGCAGGGACCTTCTAATAGCGCAAGACGGGTTTCTCCTCAAAGGGGACCGAATCGTGATCCCAGTGACATTGCGAAAAAAGGTTTTGCAGCGCCTACACTACAGTCATCAAGGTATAGAGTCGTGTCAGAGACGTGCAAGGGATACGGTTTTTTGGCCTGGGATATCAAATAACATTCGGGATATATGCAACAACTGTGAAATCTGTATGAAATCTTCAGCCAGTCAAGCTAAATTACCTTTGCAAAGCACTGTGATTCCAAACTATCCTTTCCAAAGAATAGGACTAGATATTTGCGAAGTGCTGGACAACGACAAAAAGAAACAAATTTTGATAACAGCAGACTACTATTCCGATTTTTTTGAAGTTAATGAGCTGGGATCGGCAACGGCAGAGCAAGTTATCAGAATATGCAAGAAAAACTTCAGCCGGCACGGAATTCCGGAGGTGGTTATTACTGATGGAGGAACCCCCTTCATCAACAAAGAGTTTTGCGAGTTTTCAAAACAGTGGGAGTTTCAACATGCTAGAAGTTCACCAAACCATCAGCAGGGCAATGGTAAAGCCGAGGCAAGTGTAAAAATAATGAAATCTCTTTTCAGAAAAGCGAAACGCAGTGATCGATGTTTCTGGAAGGCTCTTCTTGAGTGGAGAAATACCGTGAATGAAGTTGGTTCCAGTCCGGTACAGCGCCTAATGTCCCGTCGTACAAGGTGTGGTCTTCCTGTTAGCAATGAGAGATTATGTCCAGTTGTGCAGGCAAACGTTAAGCAGCATATTGAAAAGAGGCGGCAGACGGCGAAGTATTTTCACGATAGGAGCTGTCGCAGATTGCCAGAACTAGAGTTTGGACAAGACGTTTGGGTGCAGCTACGCAATAGGACGAACAATAAAGAGTGGAGAAGGGGTACCATTACGAGCGTGCCATCTGATCGACAAGCGGTCGTACGAGTGGATGATGTGGACTATACTCGCAATCGCCAACATATCCGCTTATCTGCCGCAAGTGAAGTGAAGCTGATCAAGATGCGAATGCAACTCAGCCTGTTGAAGACGCTCTTGTGGCAGTAGAGCCAGAACTACCACAAACAGTAGGGCCTACAATTTCCGAAGAGCAGATTCCCCGAAGATCTAAACGACTTCAAGAAAAACAGGCAAACCAGATGCATTAAAAGAATTTTTTGTTTTGCTTTTTATTAAGTTTGATTTAATTTGCAATTGTTGAACTAAACAAAAATAAAGAAAGGAAGATGTTACGATATTAGTGTAAAAGCTCTTCTATGTACAAATCCATATAGGTACTCATTTATGTATTATGTACCTACCTAATCATTCGATATAAATACCAATGAATTGTAGTAATAAAACTGAGTTATATTTCAATCGTCTAGGCGTGCGTTTCATTAGTTTACTGGGCACTTAAGCACCAAACATAACAGGAATTAAATACGTGGACGAAGCAATGCGGCCTTGGGGTCAATCCGCAGAAAACCGAGCTTGTCTTGTTCACGAATAAAAGAACAATACCGCAATTCCAGCCACCAACTCTGGAAGGTATACCCCTAAGGGTAGCAGATAGTGCGAGATATTTGGGAATTATCCTTGATAGAAAACTTAATTGGAAGCCGAATGTTAATGAAAGAGTTAAGAAAGCAGCGAATGCCTTCTACGCATGTAACCGCATCTTCGGAAGAAGTTGGGGACCAAACCCCAGCATTATCCTCTGGATGTACACAGCAATCGTGCGACCAATACTGACATATGGTAGTATAGTCTGGTGGCAAGCCGCCAGCAAATCGACCAATCTTAAGTTGATGACCAAAATACAAAGAATAGCATGCATAGGGACAACCAGCGCCATGAGAACGACACCTACTGCTGGATTAGAGGCAATCCTTAATCTGACACCTCTAGACCTATACATGGAAGAATCTGCTGCCAAAAGTGCCTTAAGGTTGTGCCAAATTAACACTTGGAACCCTTGCAATTTCGGACATGCAAAGATATTAGGCAAATACGTAGGGAGCGTCGTCACATCCGACTATATGACTCCCCGTCTAGACTTTGACAGACCATTCACCTGCTCCTTTCCGAGTAGGGAAGAATGGAACACTAATGAACCCACAAAAAGAAAATCAATATCCATCTACACAGATGGGTCAAAGATGGACTGTGGAACTGGTGCCGGCATATTCTCTGAGGAACTAAATATACATTGCTCCATCAGACTCCCTGATAGTAGTAGTGTCTTCCAAGCGGAGGTTCTGGCAATCGCAGAAGCGGCCCGTAGGGCGTCGATATTGGCAATATCTGGCAGCGATATTACCATCTTCATTGACAGCCAGGCGGCAATAAAAGCAGTTTCTGCCAATGAAATAAAATCCAAATTAGTCCACCGCTGCCGCGAGGAGCTCAAAGTTCTTTGCTCGCAGCACACCACCAATCTCTGCTGGGTCCCTGGACACAGTGACAAAACCGGCAATGAGAGGGCGGATGAACTGGCGAGAGAGGGATCCAAAATGGATCCTGACAGAGCACTTCAATCGATCAAGCCACCACTTTGCAATCTTAGAGAGCGAGTGGAGAACAAAATTCGTATGAAAACCAACAACAGGTGGAAAGAACTCACTACCTGTGAAATATCAAGGAAGCTTTGGCCAGAATACAACAGAGCTCGGACCAACAAACTTCTACAGTTTGATAGGTCATCGCTATCTAAGTTAGTGGGAGCTCTGACTGGCCACAACTACCTAAGAAGCCACTTAATGAAACTAAATCTCAAAGATGACGTCATATGTAGAGGCTGCGAAGACGAGGAGGTCCACGAGGACACACCTCACTTCCTTTGTCATTGCCCGTCTCTCTGTCACTTGAGGAACAGAACACTTGGAAGTTACTTCTTCCATGACGTATATGAACTTTCTGATGTCTCTCTGTCTGATCTTTGCAGGTTTCTGAGGAGATCGGGATGGCTAGACAGCGTCATATAACCACAAAGGAGGATGATGGAGACCACCGATGGTACACCAACGGGTAACCCCTAAAGAAGGAAGGGCATCACAATGGGTCCACGAGGACCTAAGTGAGGTATTGCAGGGCTCATCCTGCTCTACCTACCCATTTACCTAACCTAATGTAGACATAGACATTAATAGTAATGTAAATGTGGATGAACCTGAACCAACTTTTTTAGCCATCACTACTACTGTAAATGCGGATGAACATCCGCTTACTACTGTATCTCAACAGTTAAATGTTGAAAATGTCGGTGATCCAGGTGATTCAGGTTCAGAAACATATATAAGTAATGAAAATAGGGCCGTAGTTACGTATAGTGGAAATTATAGCACACGAAGTGGTCGCACTGTTCGTCCACCCAAACGTTATGGTTATGATTAGCTTTAAGAAATATTGCAAATGAATAAGTTAAAAAAAAAAAAATGCGTGTAATAAATTGTAATAAATGTACTTTGTATTTTAATGCTGGTAACCCCCATCAATATAGCTATTATGTAATGTATGTATGACATTGTGTAAATTGTAATGAGAGTTCAGTTGAGGTTTGACCACTGAAGCGAACAGGTTAATAAAGTGCATCATCCTATTACTAATTATTTGTTTCACTTTACCATACTAAAACAGTACAGCGAAAAGGTGGTAGCTATGGTCACGGATAATGCTGCAGCTATGAAAAAAACTGCCGAAATACTAAAAATTCGTCATTCCTCATGTTTTGCTCACTGCATCAACTTAACTGTACAAGACTGTTTTAAAGTGGAATCATTCTCACAATTTTTATCCAAAACAAAGGCTATTGTCGCTTTTTTTCACAGTTCTACACTTGCTAGTGACAAACTTCGCATTGCTCAAAAAACATGTAATAAACAAGAGTTAAAACTGATACAAGAGGTTTCGACACGATGGAACAGTTCTTATTTCATGATGAAAAGAATTTTGGAAATACGAAGTGCGGTCGCAATTGCAATAAGCGAATGTACAAAAGCACCTTCTTATCTCACGGCAGACCATTTTATAGCTATAGAGGAGGTCGTGGGACTCCTAGAACCTTTTGAAGTCGCAACAAATACAATCTCAGGGGAGTCTTATGTCACTGCATCTTTAGTTATACCTCTTATACGAGGTATTTCTCTAAAATTGACAGGTTTGCAAAACAGCTTGACAACTGTTGAAGGGCGAGATATCTTACATTCCTTGAATAACTCAATTAACCAGAGATTGAAACCGTTCAATACCAGGACTATAAATATGCTTTCGACATTAATTGACCCCCGATTTAAAAAAAATGGATTCAGGTCGTCGCAAGAAGCAGACAACGCATCCCAACTTCTACAAAGAGAGTATGCTGGTATTATTGCGTCCTCAGCCACTCAAAGAACAGAAGTGCCAGTGTCAACAAGTACAAGGCGCGCTTCAACT
Organism: Cheilosia vernalis; assembly: GCA_949126925.1. Taxonomy (NCBI): domain Eukaryota; kingdom Metazoa; phylum Arthropoda; class Insecta; order Diptera; family Syrphidae; genus Cheilosia; species Cheilosia vernalis. The sequence goes on from OX421363.1 coordinate 4,226,065, forward strand.
GACAGGTTAAGCTCAAACGATCTCCCCTTTTTGCCTAATCAGCAACAGCATCAGATGATATCAACACCAGTAAGTGACTCAATAATTGATCTTCGTCAATATTTTGAAAAGCCTGTAATAGGAAAAACAAATGTATCTTAGAATACTGGGACAAAAACAACAATAATATGTTACGAGTAATGGTAGAAAAATATTTGTGTTGTCCAGCTACATCTGTTCCTTCTGAAAGAATTTTTTCGAAAGCTGGCCAAATTATGAATGTAAACAGAAACAGATTAAAAGATAAGAATTTAAATACTTTGCTGTTTATATATCGTCGCCCGAGAATTGGTTTGTTCCATACGCCACTTTTGTCGGTTTTGAGTTAGGAATGGATTCTATGGTAATTTTGTATGCTCTTTCAAAATCTGTGATCAGATTTGCGCTACGTCTTTTCAATCCCGAGATATCAAACATCAATTTTGTTCCATATCCACCAAAATCAACATTTTCTAGAATTGTTTTGTGCCATAAACCATTTTTTGGCGTTTGGGACATTTTTTCCATATAATTTTTGTCAAGTTTTTTGTCAGAATTGTTTTGTTCCACGTGCATATTACGGTGACAAGGGATAGAAAAAATACTAAGAATGTTGAGAATTGGTTTGTCCTACGTGCACTTGTGTTAAAGAAATGCTATGTTTATGGGACAATGATCGCAAACAAAATTTTAGTATTGGTTTGTGCCATATCCATTACAATTGTGTAGATATCCCGAGACAATTAATGCGTTTTATTTAAAAATAATGAAAACACTCTGACACCGGACGAAAAAGCTAAATTTGAAGAACACATAAAAGAGAAAAAGCTTTTGAAAGCCGACCAAGATTTAGATAGAAGCAATTTGGATGCAACAAAATGTGTAATAAGCTATGACTTACAAAGTATATTCAGCTTGCCAAGGGGAAATGCATCCGCATTTTACTATAAGAGGAAGCTTAATATGTTCAATCTAACTGCAACAGTTGTAACTAGTTGCTATATCCCTGGCATAAAAAGATTTACTTATTGCGTAGTTTGGACAGAAGCTCATAGTGGTCGCTCAGGAAATGACATTGCAAGTGCATTAATAAAAATTTTGGACAGGCTTATCGAACTATACCCCACCTTAAAATCCATTATAGGAACTATGGAGTGATTCATGTGTTCCGTAGAATAGGAACAAAATCAATTCCACAGCAATTAAAATGTTCCTGAACCGAAGTGATGAAGAGATGATTGTCCAGAGATATTCCGAGCCGGGACATTCCTTAATTCAGGAGGTGGATTGTATTCATTCGGCAATCGATAAGTATTTGAAAAACCTTGAGATTCATAGTCCACTTCACCTAGTCAAGCTTTTAACAAGCATGAACACAGCCAAAGTTGAACTTAAAATTATTCAAATGCTTCCTGAAGATTTTAAGGCGTATTCCATTTTGGCTAACAAAATGGACTTCAGCAAAGTACCTTTTTCCAAAGTAAAAATATTACTTTATGAAAAAAATTTCGATTTTGAAATAAAATTTAAAAACTAGGCGAAAGAAAAAAGAGTACAAAACTGTAAGTTTATTTAAGACAGCCACCAAGGGTGCACTACCAACACCGAAAAATTTGCTTTGTACAAAATTAACACAAACCTTTAAAACACCGATCTCAAAAGAAAAGAAAAAAGACCTTAAAGACTTGTTACCGTTTTTACCGGAAATTGATAAGCAATATCTTAAAACATTGCTTGATACCTATTTAGAAACTAAAAAAGTGATTGCAGTAGAACTGCTTTTTTATTTTGTTTTTTTTGTTTATTTTTAAAGAAAAGTGTTTATTTTTTATTTTGTTTTTTTAATAAAGACTTTATTGAAAACAAAGATATAGTCGATTTTCTTTTAAAATTTTAGCATCCAATTACATGCTTTCTTGCCTTTCACATTATATATTGATGAGAATTGGTTTGTGCCATATTCATTTTTGTGTGTTCCACGTGTATGGAAAAAAAAATCATTTTCAAAATGTATGAGGTGGGATACAAGCCAAAAAAGTAGACTTTTGTGCTGATTAACGTATCTTGTTAACGGTAAGGCAAAACACTTTGAAAATTGGTAGGTGAAGTCTTAATAAGACTAACTTCAATTTAAAGAAATAAAAATAAAATCCTATCGCACAGTTTCGGAGTACTAAGTACGCGAACCTTTAAATGCGTTTTTCTCGAAAAAGTGTCAATGGCGTATGGAACAAACCAATTCTCGGGCGACGATATATAAATTGGGTTAGTTTCGTGACATTTGTGACAACAAATCGAGAAGCCAAATTCATTTCTCAGAATCATCAGAAGAGTATTTTTAACGCTAATGGAAGTGTATCATAAATGAATTTTTAATTGCACCCTCCCGTGGCCATTTTTGTGCGCAATAGGAAGGTCGTTAGTTTGGTAAGGTTTTTGTTTTTCCACCACATTTTGTCAAAAAACTGTATAACGCCATTGATACACGGCCTAATGCAAAATTAATAAGAACAGCTATGTAATTCGGAGCTATTTAATTATAAACAAAACATACTAACCGGCTAAAATTGATAACAACAACCTTATTGCAGGATCTGTAGTTCCAGTCAATACTGCAAGAGCGGCAATATTATTATACCCCGCGATGACAGCCTTCTCTGAAGCCATATTTAGACACAATTCTACTTCGTATTGTATTTACAGCACATGATTAGTCCCAATTAGATGGGATTGACAGCAAAAAAATGATAATTATTTATTGATTATTATTACTGTTTTGCGCCCTCTTGTGCAACACACCATAGACCAAAAACCAGAGACTATATAAAATGGACTGTCAGCTACGTCGAGGTAGGGTAATATGCTTTTCACACCAAGCCCAAAACCGGGTTTTCCTCGAAAACTCGTCGATGCATTCACACCGACCACCAACTCGTTTTCGTTTGACATTTCAATCAGCTGTGAGACACTACGTCGGCTGAGTTCTTAAGTGTTCAATCTACCAAAGTTTAAAATGTTCAGCAGATGACTTTTTATCTTAATTTAGCTTGTAAGTTTTTAACTTAATATGCAATCGTCTTCAAACAAAAAAAAAAAGAACAACTATTATATTTGTTGATCCTAATAGTAGCAGAAAGAACGTTTAAATGCCTTACAATTATTTAAGAAAAATACATTTTTATAGATCATCCAAAAAGGAGATTGGACATAAGCCCCCATACATATACATACTAAACCTTTGAGAAAAGTGGTGGAGATTGAACATTTTTTTTGGATATTGAACAAACAAGAACACAGAGCACTCTTCCTGCAGCAACATGAATATGTATGGACTTACACCTTAGAAAAGAAAACTCAAGAATTTGTTTTATTATTTGAATAATTCAGTCTTTTTAAATTCAGGTACGGAGGTAGTTCAGTTTTAAAAAGTGAATAACAAAATTCAATCAACTTAAAAAAACTTAAAAAGAGGATAAATAAAGGAACTCTTAAAGTTATTTTAAAAAGTTAATAATATTGTGTATTCAACGTCAAATAATGGCATCCAAGGGAGCATTGATTTTATATCAGCATTTTTCTCTTTAGAAAGTAAGTTTAACACTTTCGTTGTGTTGCACTTTTGGCAGATCACGTTTTATATCATTTGATTTATTTGATCTCTCTTTCTTTTTAATAAGTTGTGGCATAATTGAAACACTAATGTCGTTTTCAGTTGGGCAAACAGATCAATCTTTTTTTTGCATACATGCCACAAAAATCTTCTTTGTTTTATCTCGCTTGAGAAATCTCAATTTTTTCTCAGATTATACACAAACGTTCACCAACACCAATGTTTATGACTCACGGCGTCGGTTACGAATTGTTAATCGGTATGGGATCCAGTTTTTATTATTTCGCAATGCATTACTATAAATGTGTGAAAATCAATTGAAATGGATTTCGAGTGCAATTAATGACACAAATACCAATAAAATTCAGATTTGTTCGGTTTGCCTGCAGAAATCTGAAATCTCAGATCAAAATCTGAAAAGCCAAATCGAAAACGACGTAAGTATATTAGTTTCTACCGTAACTAATTTTCCTAGATGGTACATGGGATGAATTGTAGGCCGTTAGTAGCTGCGCTATAGTTAAAAAAAACCACACACTGCATCATTTTTAAGGACACATTTGCGTAATTCATGTCCTTGAGTTCACGAATAAGTAACAAAGGGTGTGAATGTCGGTACGGAAAAGCGTTGTTCAATGTGGATTTTCTTCCAGGAACTTGAATATTGCCAATGACATTATTCGAGTTATGTTTTTACGGAATACAGGAGTCCGACCAGTGAATAATATCAGTTAGGTATATCTGGATTTACCACCACTACAGCTTTCAGTATTTTGTTTAGTGCACTAGCTATGTCGTTACCACTACATCTGCTTTGAGATTCATACGAAGCACCACAATAAGTTATTTTATATGGAGATTGAACAAATGTGAATAATTTAGACGTTTTGTCATTTTCCATGTGAATTTGTTCAAACGGACACTAAAGTGGCACTTTGAACATTTAAGAACTAAGAAAGAGCGTCCCCAAAAACCTAAGAATCAATAATAATCTCAATTTCGGAAAAATTGGAGATTGAACAGTTAAGAACTCAGCCGACGACTAGTCGTTCAACTTCGGTGCAAACTTTTGTGGTTACAAATTTCGATCGCATTAATTAACACACAAAATTAATTTAGTGCATTTAAAAACAATATTAGCCCATCAATTAATTGTGGAAATGATTTTAAGATGTGAATTGTGACATTTGTTCGGTCAGCCATTTTTCTGAACATTGCAAAAGGTGTGTTTGTTCCTACAACCCAACGATTGGAAGTAGTTTTTGTGTTTGTTTTCGCGGAAAACGAGTGCAAACGACTCGTTTTGAAAACTGAAATATGTATGGGAAAACTTCTGTTTTCGATGAAGTTTTTTTGTGTTTTGGCGAAAACCCGGTTTTGGGCTTGGTTTGAAAAGCTTATTAGTGTTAATAAAACATCGATAGTTTAATCGATTAATCGATTGTTTTAAACTATCGGGACTATCGATAGTTTGGAAAAAAATATCGATAGTCATCCAGTTAGACCCTACTCCATTAACTCTGTTCTGTTTTTGACAGTTCACCTAACCTTCACTGCTTTAATAGGGGAAGTCCCGCATCGGCATTTCATTCGCCATTCAGTTTTTTCGTGTTGTGTTTGTCGTTCATGTTTTCCGGTGATAATAAATATGAATAGAAAAAATAAATCGTACATTTGGAATTTTTTCAACAAAAAAGGGCAATTTTGCACATGCAATTTTTGTGCCCAGGAGTATAAACACTTTGGAAATACGTCCAATTTACGAGACCATTTAAAAATAAAACATGAGCATGGTGATAATATAAATAATATAGAAGTGGAAGGTGATGATTCATGGGATGCTGATGCTGATGCAGATTCAGATGGAAATCAACTTGCAACTTGAAATTCGATGACAATTCAAAAATTAAAAATGAACTCGATTCTCTCTATGCACAGATGATCGCTATTGACATGCTTCCATACAGGACTTCTGAACACAAGGGGTTAAAACTATTTATCCAAGCTTTAAACAACCGGTATGAGCTACCTGACAAGAAAACGCTTAAATGTAAACTTATTCCTAAGCAATATGACGAGTTAAAAACTAAATTAGACGCAGCTCTATCAAGATGTAAATATTTAAGTATTACAACAGATATGTGGACAAGTAATGCAAATGAAGGAATATTAGCATTAACGTGCCACTTTATACAGGACGTGTTCGTTGTAGAACTGAAGTGTTCCAGAACAAGCAGGATAAGTCGATGGCAGACAAAGGCAATGATAGCGGACAAAGCAAAAAACTGATCGGATTACCAGACAAAGGCAAGGTTGTCTCAAGATCAAACTGTTGTACTGGATTACGTTAAGAGAACGGCGAATTAAAACAACTTATTTGTACCACGTTATAAAATATAATGATTTTCCTTTTCTTCATTTGACAATTAACAATTTGTGTCTTTGTTTACATTTTACATTTTGACATTTGGGCATTGTTGTTAATTGCTGCATTCAACCCAATTTGGACTTCATTCACTTTTCGGCTGGACTTTGCTTTGGAGACGTCGTAGTCTCCAACATTCTCCCCCGCCCGGGGACTATGTGTCGTCACTGCAAGCGTTGAGTATGATTCCCTTTTGGATGGTGTTGTTTACTTGTCTGATTGTTATGCTGTTTCATACTCGCTTCTGACTTCCTTCGGAATTCGCAGCTGGCAACTCTCATAATCAGTGCATGAAAAGAGACTCAGATGATTAATAATATTCAAAGACACAATACATATCTACTTGTGAGCAAACACAACCAAATAGAGGACAGAACGAAACAACGAAGAACGAACACAAAAAACAACAACATTGACGGGCCTCCTGCCGCCAACAGTTTTTGCGTTTCCACGCACTAAACCGGTTTTCTCGATCTCCATCCATCATAATTCATAATACACCCTACTCTCCCTTCATGTAATCGATTGCCTACAAGCTACAATGTTGTTTACTTGGACGATGGCGTTGGCGACAAATTTTGCAAAGCTGTGGTCGCCTCAGTGCGAGTGCCGTTGTGTAGTAAGTCGATTTCATTGAGAGTTTCGTTCGCGCGACGGTGCATCTGCATAGTATGTCGTTGTTGTTTGCGAGTTACGAGTGCGATTTCTCCGCGGCGGTGGTGAAATAATTTAAAAATTAAAATTTGTGTTTCGTTAAATTAAGTGCTTAATCCAGGTTTTCCTCGTTCGTGGTGTGTGCTTGAGCTGATTCCAGGTTAGTAAAAAATTATCGTGATGATTAAAGCCGATTTATAAGCGTTTGAAATTTAAGATTTAATTTCTTAGTTTTGTGTGTCGGTTGCTGCGCTGGTGTTTTTTTTTTTTTTTATGGTTGCGTCCAAAGGATGTGTAATCTTCGAAAGATACTAGTTGCCCGTGCTACTAGCATGCACGATTCGCGGGATATGTTTCTCCAGTGCCACGCGCCTTACGTACTAAACCACCCTGTGTACTCTTCTACCACTCTCCCCGCGGAACTGCCGTTAGGTATTACTTCGCGGGGCTGGTTTGCAGTTTATGCAATTCTTCTTGTATTTGCTTCTTCAGCTCTTCTAATTTTTTCTATTCTTCTTAGCTCGTTTTGCACAATTATCACAAGTGTGCCGATTTCCATCCAATTTTCCTCCGACTGCAACATTCGGTCTATGAGTAGTATTGGACTGGGCAAATTATTTCTCCATTGCGAAAAACGCCGGCAATGAAATATGGCGTGCTCCGTATCTTCCTCCTCGTTTGAGCATTCTGGGCACAAAGGGGAGCTATCATGTCCGAATCGGTGCAAGTATTTGCGATAGCCGCCGTGACCAGACAGGAACTGCGTAAGGTGGTAGTTGCTATTCCCATGTGCTCGCTTTGTCCAGGTCTCGATGTTCGGGATCAGCTTGTAGGTCCATCTGCCTTTTGTACTATTATCCCACCTAGCTTGCCAGAGGGCTGCTGAAGCCGCTCGCTCTTCTTCTTTTATTCTTGCAATTTCACATGCATCTTGTCGCCCTGGGGTTCTTCTATTATAAATTCTCAACATCTCGTCCGCGAGAATGTCGATCGGGACCATTCCTGCTATCACGAAGGCTGCGTCATCCGAGATTGTTCGAAATCCACAGATAGCTCTTAGTGCACTGAGTCTATATGCGGCCAACAGTTTTCTCTTGTTTGATTTTATCGCGAGTGCCCCCGCCCAAACCGGAGCAGCGTATAAGAGGACTGAGCTAACTACTCTAGATAGGAGAATCCTCCTAGCATATCCAGGTCCACCAATGTTTGGTAGTATTCTAGAAAGTGCTCCTTGTACATAGCAGTAAAGCCTTGTTACTGGAGTACTCTACATGCGCTTTGAACTGTAATCTGTTATCAAGAATTACTCCCAGGTATTTGATTGATTCTTTCGATCGTACTATTTGGTGTCCCACCCGTATATTGGCGTATTCCACAATTCTTCTACTGGTAATTAAGACGGCTTCCGTTTTATGGTCCGCTAATTCTAGGCCGGCGGATACTAACCAGTCTTTGATACGAATAATTGCTTCATTTGTGGCTGACTCTATCTCCTTTATTTCTTTTGCCACCGTAACGACAGCGATGTCGTCTGCAAATCCGATCACTTGAACTCCTCTCGGCAGTATGAGCCTTAGCACTCCGTCATACATAATGTTCCATAGGAGTGGACCGAGTACTGATCCTTGTGGAACCCCAGCTGAAACACTGTAGTATTTCAACCCTTCATCAGTTTCGTACCTCAGTTTTCTGTTGGTAAAGTAGTTTTCTACTATCCTCAGCAAGTAATATGGTGTATTCATACTGGCTAGAGATCTTCTGATGAACGCCCAGTTTGCCGAGTTAAAAGCATTTTTGATGTCCAATGTCACCACTATACAGTATTTTTTTGTACCATACAGCCATCTTTCTCCTTGTATCGCTTCGGCCGCAATGTCGACCACAGTTTTTATGGCTTGAACAGTAGACCGCGATTTTCTGAACCCAAACTGATAGTCTGATAGTGCTCCTCTCTCTTCTGCTACCGCGAGCAATCTATCATATATTATCCGTTCCAGTATCTTTCCCATTGTGTCTAGAAGACATATTGGACGATACGAGGACGGTTCCCCAGGTGGCTTGTTTCCCTTTGGAAGCAGGACTAGGTGTTGTAGTTTCCAGGCATCCGGGAAAACTCCTTCTTCAAGACATTTTTGAAATGTTTCCATAAAAATGTCTGGCCGTTTATGAGTTCATCTGCTGTGACTATTGGGATGTCCTCCGTGTTGGTCTCCCTAATGATATTGCACATAGTAGATGTACTTCGAGGGAAAAGGTGCTCTACTATGGAGCTTAGGATTGCTGGACAAGTTATTTGCGGCGACCTGCTGCCCCTTACCTTAGTCATGACGATCCTGTATGCTGTGCCCCACGGGTTTATGGCTTCTTCACAAAGATTTTTAAAACATCTTGCCTTGCTCTCCTTGATTGCCTTTTTCAGTTCGCGTCTTGCTATTTTAAAACCACATAGGTGTTCCTCAAAGCGGTCTCTTCCCCTGGATCTTTGGACTTTGCGTCGGGCTTTTAAGCACTTTGCTCTAAGTTTTTTTATTTCCTCATTCCACCAGTAGCATGGTGTTCCTCTTCTAGTACCCGTTCTTCTGGGCATTGATGCATCGCACGCAATAGTGAGGACGCGGACGAGTTGTTGCATACAGGCTTCAGCTGTGCCGCTTTGAATTATGTTTCCGGTGTTTATCATTTCTTCAAAAGCGTCCAGGTCGAAGTGTGTGTCCTTCCATTTTGGGCCCGTTCGTTTAGCGCGTTGCACGGTACTCTTCTCCTTCGTCTCAAAAATGATTGCTTGGTGGTCACTGTGCGTGTATTCCTCGCTGACTCGCCATTTTATATTTCGCAAGAGGGAGTTGCTTACGAACGTGATGTCAATAATCGAGCCCGTTTCTGCCTTACGGTATGTATTTGCACGACCTTGGTTTGCAATGCCTATGTTAAGAGTTGCAAAACTTTCTAGCAGATTACGTCCTCTGGCGTTTGTAAGTCTGCTACCCCACTCCGTTGCTCATGCATTAAAGTCGCCGCCGATAACCACAGGGGCTCTACTTGGACGTGCATAGCAGCTGTAAAAATATATGCCATTTATTTTTGCCCGTACAAAGCCCTCCATAAGTCCGTTAGTTTCTTGAAAGGCATGCCTTCCACATGTCCATATAGCAGCATGCTTTGTCCTATCACAGGTCCATATATTGCTGTCGAGAGTTTTATATGGTTCACTTATCAAGATAACGTCCGCTTTTTCTTCTCTAGCCGTTTGTGTCAGTATATCCTATGCAATTCTACAGTGATTTAAGTTAATCTGTATTATCTTCATGTTTTTTTGCTGTTGATGGCCTTCCTAAAAACCGGACACTTGCTGCTTCCGGCTACATGCTTCGAATCTTTTGGGCGTTCTTTTCTACAAAGCATGCATGATGGCTCCTTATCGCAGTTCCTTGCTATGTGGCCTTCTGTTCCACACCTTCTACATAGGATGGAGCGGTCCTCGCTGCTTTTGCAATGCCTGGCTATATGCCCAAATTCAAGACATTTGAAGCATTTTTGGAGAAGCGTTCGCTCCCGAATGCGACAAATGACCCATCCAATTTTTACCTTTCCTGCGTCTAACAGTTTCCTTGCAAATCCGACGGGAAGGCCAATTGTTGCTGTTTGGGTTCCACCGTACGCTTTTCGCAGGGATAATATGTCTGCTGGTTGTAGTTCCACCCCGAGTTGAGTCCTTATTGCCTCGCAAATGTCCTCCTTTCCGGTGACTTCGTCGATGTCTTTGAGCTCGATGGTAGTGCGATGTGTGAGTGTCCTTACACTCGCTCGCTCTCCTAAAACCTCGCCAATGACACTTTTAAACTCTTCTGTCTTATTTCCAGTTTCCTTGAGCTGTATTAGGAGCTCTCCTTTCTGGGTCCTTCTTATCCTGGATACCGCTTTTCCAATAGCCTCTAGTTTGGGGTCTGCTTTTACGCTACGAAGAATCTCCGCGTAGGATAGTCCTTCACTTGCTTCGATGACGAACGCGTCCGGCTGTGTTCTTTTCGCCTCAAGCTTCTTTTCGTTAGTCTCCTTTTTAGTTTTTCTCAACTGTTTGCAATCATTTGACTTCTGTTTTGTCGGAATGACGGCGTTTCTCTCCTTGCTCCTTGGAGTTGTGCTTCCAGTATTGATTTCCTTTTGTTTCAGCTCTACCGCCTGGGGTTTTTTTTTCCTCTTTGGTTCCGGGGTTTCGCCATTTTGACCCTGCCTTTTCTTAGGTTCTTGAGCGTTTCTCAGCCAGGGAGAGGTTTGTGAGGAGTTGTTTTTTCTTATTGCCTCTTTTGCTTTTTTGTCCTGCAGTCGAATAGCAGAAAGCTCATATAGAGATCTAATGCTTTCAATTGCGTCTCTCATAGGTTGGTGTATTGAGCGCCTTTTTCCATCTTCTAACATTTCCACCAGTTGCCGTATCTGCTCACCTAGCTTTTGGAAGGCAGACAGCTGCGAAGTTGTTTCGAATGCCACCTCTCTTATTGCAGGAGAAACACTGCTTTCAGTGCATCTCCCTAAAGGTGCTGGTGCGGTATCTGGTGACCTCAGCATCCTTGAGCTCCTTTGAAAGGGATTTTCCTCATAACCTTTCTCTTCCACTTGTATTCTCTCCGTTGATTTGATTTTTGTTGAATTCATTTCAATTGGGTCCCCTCTCAAAGCCGTTATCGATGTCCGAGTGTGTAGTAACCTAAGGATTCCATGGTTGTCTTTGCAAGCAGTGAGGCCATGCTAGGGTTGACACAGACCCTTATGAGGTGTTGTGCCAGAGCCAAATCGGTTTTAACAAGGAATGTTACATCTTGACCTACACCACCAACTTAATGGCGACGAGGCATCGAGCGTTCTTTGAATCCTGCCAAGGTTTTAACGGGACGGGGGCGTTTGCAGCATTAGCCTGAAAGCCATTTCCGCAAAATTTCACTCTTGCTTACTCAGGTAACAGAATACTACAAACGTCAGCCCTCATAGCTGTCGTTCCAATTCTTTTTCCAGTGTGCCATAATTAAGGCCTTACTGGGCTCAGTCTTAATGCCAAAAGGTACCGATTCATAACAGAGACGGTAAAAGTTATTACAAAAGCACGACTGTTCCGCAGAAAGCAGATTCATCGCGCCGCTGTTTAGATACTTGTATATCCCACGTTGTGACGGGTACGTCTGGGTCTCGCCATTTACAGTGTTCTGTATCCCCCGTAGCCACCTTGCGAGGTAGGAGGCACTTTATTAAAGACGGTGCCTATACGTCTTGTCACAGAAGGTTCATAGGGGTTCCTGTGGCCTTTTAAGCCACGCCCTCCTCTTCTGTCGCTCTTGGTCGGGGACTGCTTATTGGGTATTCGCAGCTAACCTACATATCTGCAGGCCGTTCACCATCCGCCACCTGTGACGCCACAGTAGCCTGAGCTCGGCCCTCCCATCCTTGATGCACCGGCCCATCTGCCAAACTCCGAAACATAGCCGGGACTACTTCCCGACTACTTCACGGAGCCTATAGCATGATGTGGTGGTATCTCACCGGGCGACAAGGGGATGGGTCCCTGTCTACCACACAATGCTGTAGTTGGTATTCGCGGGAAAAGATGCTCCACTATGGATTTCAGTAATTTTGGACATGTTATTTGAGGGGTTCTGTAGCCCTTCAGTTTGGTCATGACCATTCTGTATGCCGATCCCCATGGGTTAATTTCAGCCTCTTCGCAGAGACGCTTGAAACAATTGGTTTTGCTCTCCTTGATGGCTCTGTTTAGACTCCGCCTTGCGAGTCTAAAAGTGTCCAGGCATTGTTGGAAGTCTGGTCTTCTTCTTGAACGCTGGATCTTGCGTCGAGCATGTAGGCATCTTGTCCGAAGTACCTTTATTTCCTCGTTCCACCAGTAACATGGTGGTGCCTTCCTGCTGTTTGTTCTTCTAGGCATGGATGCGTCGCACGCGGTGGTAATGGTGTTTGTGAGGAGATGTACGAGGGTCTCCGCAGTTCCGCTTTGTGTTAGGGTATCGTCCAACATCTCTTCGAATGTTTCTTTATCGAAAGTTACGTCGTTCCACTTTGGACCCGTAAGTTTTGGAGGGGCAACTGGTTTCCTACGTTTTATTTCCAGTATTATAGTTTGGTGGTCACTGTGTGAGTATTCCTCGCTAACTCTCCACTTGACGGTTCTCAAAATAGAACTACTCACAAGGGTAATGTCGATGATAGAGCCTATCCCAGCCTTCCTATACGTATTTGCCCGGCCCTTGTTGGCGATACTTATCGATAGGGGAGCGAATGTTTCCAGTAGGGCCTGTCCTCTGGTGTTAGTGAGTCTGCTGCCCCATTCCGTGGCCCATGCATTAAAGTCACCCCCAATAACCACTGGGAATCTCTGGATAGCGTCCGAGGTTATATTGTCCAGCATTTGCTGGTACTCGTTGGACATCAAGCTGGGTCGGGCATAGCAGCTGTAGAAATGGATCCCATTTATTTTCGCCCGTACGAAGCCTTCTGTTTGGTCGTTTGTTTCTTCGAAAGCATAGCGTCCGCATATCCATATTGCCACTTGTTTAGCCTTATCGAATATCCAGTTATTGTTCTCGTCGGGACATTTATAGGGTTCACTAATCATGATGACGTCCGCCCTTTCGTCCTTGGCCGTTTGTGCTAGGATATCCTGGGCTATTCTACAGTGATTAAGGTTTATCTGTAGTATCTTCATGGTCTTTTGCTAGTGATAGCTCTCCGAAAAAATATGCATTTGTTACTGCCAGCTACATGTTTCGCGTCATCTGGATGATCTCTCTTGCAGAGCATACAGAATGGTTCCTTGTCGCAGTTCTTTGCTATGTGACCATCTGTCCCACATCTCCTACATAGCTTGGAGCGGTCTTCTTCGCTTTTGCATTGCCAGGCTAGGTGGCCAAATTCCAAACATTTGAAACATTTTTTGAGTAGGGTTCGTTCACGTATTCGACAGTTAACCCAGTCGATTTTAACTTTTCCAGATTTTAAAAGTTTTCCTGCGTCTTCTGCGGGGAGTCTGATTGTTGCTCTTTGAGTTCCTCCATAAGCCTTCCGCAGGGTCAAAATTTCTACTGGTGAAACTGTCACTACAAACTGAGATTTGATGGCATCGGCTATGTCGTCCACGGCAGTGACTTCATCGATGTCTTTGATCTCTAGGATAGTGTGGTTTGTAAGTGACCTTACATTCGCTTGTTCAGCTAGTGTTTCACTCAAAACTCCTTTGAACTCCGAGGTCTTAATACCCGTCTCTTTGAGTTGTATAAGGAGGTCTCCCGTTTTTGTCCTCCTAATTCTTGAAACCGCCTTTCCCACTGTTTCCAATTTTGGGTCTGCTTTTACCTTACGCAGGATTTCCGCGTATGAGAGGGACCCCGTCGCTTTGATGACGATCGCGTCAGGTCTAGCTTTTTTTGTCTCCAGCTGCTTATTTTTGGCAGCCCTCCTTTTGATGGCATTTTGCCATTCTACCTCTCCTTCCGCATGTTCCTCGTTAATGCCTGATGCATTTTTCTTTTGTCTGTCCCTGGCCACTGGGGTCTCAGCGCCGGTTTTTCCATATTTCTCCTTTGTTATTTGCTTACGGTCACGTGGGTGTTTTTGTTTACGTTTCTCATTCGGCTGTCTCTTGTTCGTAAGGTTTGTTTCAGCATTAACTCCTCTCCGTTTTGGTTCCGGTAGTTCATTTTCCGCAATACCATTTGGTAGGTATTGATGCCTCCGTTTGGGCTCCGGGGGCTCTTCGTCTGCACTCTGTCTCTTCTTGGGCTCTATTGCTGCCTTTAGCCATGGCGAAGTTTGTGATGAATTGTTGCGACGTATCACTTCCTTTGCTTTCTCATCATGCAGTTGAATCGCCGAGAGTTCGTAGAGAGCCCTGATACTTTCAATAGAGTCTCTCATCGGTTGGTGGATCGAACGTCTTTTACCATCTTCCAGCATTTCCACCAGCCCTCTTATTTGCTCACCTAGCTTGTGGAAATCAGATTGCTGGCCGGTTGGTTCGGCCGCTGCCATCCTTATTGCTGGTGACTCGCGTCGTTCCGTGCTTCGTTGCGGTACTGGTGACCGCATCATCCTTGATCCTACTTGGAAGGGATTATCAATAGTCTCTTCTGTACGTTCTCCGGTGTTTTTGTTTATGTTTGTTGTATTCATTTCTATGTGGTCCCTCCTCAAAGCCGCTATCAATGTTCGAATGTGTAGTCACCTAAGGATCCCATGGTTGTCTTTGCAAGCAGTGAGGCCATGCGAGGGTTGACACAAGCCCTTATGGGGTTTTG
Source organism: Cheilosia vernalis (assembly GCA_949126925.1). Classification (NCBI taxonomy): domain Eukaryota; kingdom Metazoa; phylum Arthropoda; class Insecta; order Diptera; family Syrphidae; genus Cheilosia; species Cheilosia vernalis. Next base: position 4,241,069 of record OX421363.1, read on the forward strand.
CGCCAGAGCCGGATCGGTGCTAACCAGGAATGTTACATCTGGACCTACACCACCAACTTAATGGTGACGAAACGTTGAACGTACTTTGAGGCCTGCCAAGGTTTTATTGGGACGGAGGCGCTTGTAGCATTAGCCTGAAAGCCATTTCCGCAAGATTTCACTCTTACTTACTCAGGTAACAGAATACTACAAACGTCAGCCCTCATAGCAATCGTTCCAATTCGTTTTTCCAGTATGCCATAATTAAGACCTTACTGGGCTCGGTCTTAATGATTAATGTTAATTTTCTATGACGTATGAGTACATCTAAGCGCAGTCAGTTCTGGGTTATTGAAACTGCTCAGTTTCATGGTGTGGCGAGTGCCGTCGGATCTCGCCATTTGTTTCTAGCTTTATCCCTCGTTGTCACCTTATGTGGTGGGAAGCACTTACTTGGAAGACGGTGCTTGCTCGTCTTGTCGCAGAGAGTTCATAGGGGTTCCTTTGACCTTTTCAGCCACGCCCTCCTTCCCCGCCCCTCTAGTTGAGGACTGCTTATTGGCTATTCGCAGTTAACCTCCATCTCCGTTTACGATGCTGTATTGATTTTATATCCCCAGCATCGTGAAGGCTGCAGCATGGTTGGCTTAGCGCTTTGCCTTTGGGATACGAGTGGATTTTAGTCGCCTCTTACGACAGGCATGCCTTACCTCAGGCCTATTCTAACCCCGAGCTGCGCTGGTGTGCGTGTGTGTGTGTGTGTGTGTGTATGTGTAATTCTTGATTTGGTTGTTCAGCAATAATTATTGAAGCGGACTGTAATACTGGTTTGTTATTATTGGGGTAATTGTTTTCCACAGAAAACGGATCGCTGTGCTGGGTGTGTGTTGCCGTTGGGTAATAGGTGTAGTGTGATGTGTAGTGTGAAATGTAGTGTCGGAATACAATATGTAGGTTCGTATGCAATTTGGTACGTTTATTTATTTTGTGTGAAAGCTTATATTGAGTGACTGGATTTTCTTGATAAGCAAGTGGAATTTAAAATTATTGTGTAGTGTTGTGTACTTCATTTGTTGGTAGTGGACATAGTTTAGTGATGGGTCGTCGCAGTTCTCCTTGTTGAGTTTTGACCTTCACCACTCTGACTAGTTGATCTGCTCCTGGGTATGTTTCCATGATTCGGCCGAGGCTCCATCTAGCTGGAGGAAATCGTTCGTCCTTGATTAGGACCAGATCCCCGACTTTAAGTTGGGGACACTGCTTCAGCCATTTAGGGCGCTGTTGCAGACGAGCCAAGTATTCAACCTGCCACTGTTTCCAAAAATTCTGTAAGTGGGCTTGTAGTGTCTTCCATCTATCTTGGTAAGATTTACCATCGATCGCAAGATCTGGCTCAGGAACAGTAAAGAGAGCCTCTCCTATGAGAATCCTCCGGATTTTCAGATAAGGGGCACAAGGGCCTCGAATTCAAGCACGCTTCGATTTGCGTTAGAAGCGTGGTGAGCTCTTCAAACGTGAGTGTCCCATTCCCGGCGATCCTTCCTAAGTGGTACTTGACACTCTTAACTCCCGCTTCCCACAAACCTCCAAAGTGGGGAGAAGCGGGTGGAATGAAGTGCCACTTAGTTCCTTGTGTGGATAACACCTCCGCAACTTCGTTCCAATCGTGGACTCCTGCCTTTAAAAGACGACCTAATTCTGCCTCTGCTCCTACGAAATTTGTTCCACAATCGCTGTAGACGTGACTGCTGACTCCTCTCCTTGCTGCGAATCGCCGAAATGCTGCTAGGAATGCCTGTGTCGTCAAGTCGCTCACCGTTTCCACATGTTTTGCCTTTGTGGATAGGCAGACAAAGATACAGATGTAGCCCTTGTAGCATTTGGCTCCGCGTCCTCTCCATGTCCTAATGGTGAGTGGTCCCGCATAATCGATGCCGACATGAGTGAAGGGTCAGGAGCTCGTCACTCTCGCTGCTGGTAATTCTCCCATCAGCTGTTGGGCTGCCTTGCTGCGAAACCGGTAGCAAATTGTACAGCAATGCAGATACTTTTTTACCACACGCTTCATGTTTACTATCCAATACTTGGCTCGTAAACAACAGGTCATTAACTGTATCCCGCCGTGAAGTGTCCTCTCGTGTGCATCCCGGATGATGATTTCTGTCAGATGATGTTTGGGTTCTAAAATTATAGGGTGACGTTGATTGTAAGGGATGTTTGAGTGTGTGAGCCTTCCGCCAACTCGGATGATTCCTTCATTGTCTGTGAAGGGGTTGAGTGCCCCCAAGCCTCTGGCCCTGCAAATCCCATCGGGAAACATGTCGTGTTGTGCGCACCGTGCAATTATGTTATGCGCTTTGTTCGTTTCCTCCGGACATAAGGGACCAGAGACTCTGGTGTGGTGGGGCTTACGAGCGTTGTTGATGAAACGCATGCAATAAGCCATCGTTCTTACAAGACGACCTAAATTTGAAAAGCGTTTGATTAATGAGACTATATAATTTTCTACTATTTCAGTATGATGAACATGTACAATATTTGCCCCTTCGTCCGTAGAAAAATTGGAGGGTTGAACAGGACATTCAAAATTCCAATTTTCTCGCAGAAACGAAGGCCCATTCCACCAAAGTGTTGCGTGTTCTAATGTGGACGGTAACGCTCCTCGTGATGCCACATCTGCTGGGTTATGTTGCGTCGGTATATGTTTCCACATGTTGCCCGGCGTTAGTCGTTGGATTTCGCCAACTCGGTTTCTCACGAAGGTATCCCATTTGGCCGTTGGGGCCCGAATCCAACTGAGGGTGATCATCGAATCAGTCCAAGCGTGCAAGGCTGCATCTTCCCGTCGAAGTACTTGGGCAGTGTAGCTGATGAGTTTGGCAAGCAAAACCGCCCCACAAAGCTCGAGACGCGGAAGACTCACTGCCTTCACAGGCGCCACTTTCGAAATCATCAGGTGCATATGGACCTTCCCCTGCTCATCCCACGAACGTGCGTAGACTGCTGCACCATACGCCTTCTCCGAAGCATCGCTAAATCCATGCAACTCTATTGAAATTGATGTGCTGAGCAAGTTGATCCATCGTTGTAGTCTTATTTCGTTGATGGCTGAAAGATCCTTGTAGAAGGCGTCCCATTCCTGCAAAATCGTCGGCTCTATTGTTTCATCCCAGGACAGTTTTCGTAACCAGAGTTTTTGCATGAAACATTTTGCCTGAAGAATGCATGGTGAAATCCAACCCATCGGATCATATAACCGAGCAATTGTCGACAAGATGAACCTTTTCGTTGGCTTTGGCCCAAGTAGAAATTTGTGACTATTATCGTGAATTATAGTCGCCAAACGGGATATTGGACTCAGTTTTGTGTCGATAAGCTCCATTCCAATAAGATGGTAACTATTTGACATTTGTGTTACCATTAATGGCCTCAAAGCTACAAATGTCCTTTAAAGTTACATTTCAACACACACAAAACCGGCGAGGTTGCTGTTTTATGTTTCCACTTAACAACTAGGCGAACTGACAGCGCAAAGTCTAATTTGTGTCCACCGAGAGTTACCATAGTATTTTGGCGCTTTTATTTACAAACAATCTTCACAAATACAACAAACTAATGTCTGCTGTAGGTGTACACAGACGAAGTAGGTAGAGCATTTATACTCACACACGTAAAATGCTCCTTTGAATGTAGGCGAGCGGTGTGCACGGAGAATATTATATGACATTGAGCACCAATCGTAAAAGGGAATATAGGGTGGCATAAAAAAAAATATTGTGAATAGTCAAATGATGAACAATGAATTTATCTAAAAAGAATCGAAATATTGTAATATAGAGACTTCATTATTTAAGAATACTAATATCTTTTAATGAGTTTTCCTCCTAAAGAATTAATTTTCATTTTAAACAGTGTACTGAAAATTGTTTGCCATTGTAGCACGACGTCGAATAAAATGTTAAGTTTACTTTTACTATGTGCACCGCGCTGCTTTTCGACGTTTCAGTATTTTAGTAGAACAAAAACGACAATGTTTTTTGATTTTGCTACATAAAACTGCAGCAGATTAAATTGTAAAAAAATGGAAATGTGTACCTACATAAAAAAAATAATTCCAACCTGTATCAAATGTTATCAATATATTTTAATAAATAGCATGTTACATACATTATGTATTAATTGTACCTAATAAAGCTAGAAATATCATAAACCTTCTACAAAGATTTATTACACAAATTTTCTTTAGCAAAAAAAATGTCTCAAATGAACTACAAACGTTATATCTCAGTAACATACCTACGTGTAAAAATGTTCACTTTATTATATAGATTTTAGCAAACCAAAATCGCATTACCACAAGTTAGAGGCGGAAACATCATAACATTTGCAAATCCCTTTCTTATTATTTTCACCAACCTTTTTTTTTACATGTTCTCATTCATTAAAAGATAGAATTTAAAAGAATGAATTATTTAAATATTACGACACAATAATAATAAACGAACACAAAACAACATTTCGTGAATGAATGTACATTGTGCATGCACCCTGTGATTCTTCCTAAAGAAATCCATATGGCAGGCAAATGGCCGTCTTCTGATTCTAATTGGGATCCATTATCAGAAAAAAGAAAAAAATTGTCCCCGGGAAAAGAAAAGAAGCTTGAAAATAAAATCGAATATTTTAAATACTCAATATTTCTTGAGCGCGTGAGTTTTTGCCACTACAACTTATTGATATTTGTGGTAAAACTGATTTTCGTTTGAATATTTTGCATTCGGGTACGAAGATATGCAATTATTAAATTCGCAAAATATTATACCTGGGGTCGAATCGCGTCGTCCGTGAACGAGTATTACGAGACGGAATTTGTTTTTGTTTCACATGTAAAATCAACATAATTCCGTGAACGTATAGCTCGTTCACGGAAGTGGCGATTCGACCCCTGCTTTACCATTTTCATGACATTTTGTTCGTTCAGGTAATTTAGCATCCCCATTAAAGAGGGAAGGTTATGTGTTTAATTTTTATATTGGTATCAGTATTTCTATTTCACATTTTCTGTTTCGTGCGAACCAACTTACAAACACATGAAAACAAATTTGACAGCTCACTAAAATTCGGACACATTTCGGTTACAAGTCATAGCCAAAATCCCATTATGTGTGTTTCCCGAAATAGTAATTTTATGAGGTAAAACTTATTCCCCACTTTGGTCAACGTTACATCCTGCAGTGCAAACATTACGCACTTTGATACATTATACACGCATTACTGTTACGGTAACATGTCTGAAATGTGGGACGTGCGTGCACACTACGACCAACAATTTCTACTTGGGGGATTATTTACAGGATTCAATTGAAAACAAAACTGGTCAGCGGCTGGTAGCCATTGAATACCTAAGGTCTTAACTTGGTTCGAAACTTCAAATGGTACTGCGAATGCGGACTCACGTTCTTCGATGGGTATTCCCTTAAGTAGCTCTAAGTTGTTTGAGGTCCACTTGCGTAAGTTGAACCCGGCTTTCTGTAATACCATTTTAACCTCTCTACTTTTCTCTTTAGCTTCCTGTATGGTGTCTGCTCCTGAAAATAAATCGTCAACGTACATCTCATCCTGGATCATCTTTGCAGCTCTGGGATACATCAATTCGGCTTGCTTAGCCACCTCCATCAGAGTTCGTATTGCTAGATACGGCGCTGCAGCTGTTCCAAAGGTGACCGTCTTGAGTCGAAAGACCTTGAGCTGATCACGAGGGTCATTGCGCCAAAGTATTAATTGGTAATTAGAGTCTTCTCTGGACACCCAAATCTGACGATACATTTTCTCAATGTCAGCTGAGAAAGTAAACCGATACAGTCGCCATCTTAAAATAACATCAATGACGTTCTGTTGCAAGGTCGGACCCGTCATCAAATGATCGTTCAAAGAACTTCCATCTACTGTTCGAAAGTGTTGCATAAACCTTGGTTGCATTGGGTCACTGCTGGCATGCTAGTTCCCTCAATTAGCTCGTCGGTGGGCGTGGGACTTGACCCTTTGTCTAGCAACAAAAAAAATCATGCCAGTCTTTACGTCTAGGTGGCATTGACGCTGCGAGAAATGTTTCCTACCCTCCCTACCTTGACTCCTACTCTCGCCTAAGTAGCCCCTTAAGTTGCCATCTTTCACTTCCTACTTGTCTTCGCCATCATCATCCTTCCCTATCCACCCATCCTCATCCTTTACCGCCTTTTTTTAAACCAAACTCATCGTTGCTCTTCGTTACAATTCATTCAATTTATTCATATATATATATAATATTTTAGATTAAAAAAAAAATAATTCCTGCGGCTCTTCTACTGCTGTGATTCGAACCCGAGGTGCCGGTGCTCCACTATGTTGGCGCCTTAGCTTATGCGGCCAAAGTAAGCGATATGACTCGGAGTACAAATGGGCCTCCAAGTGCTACTTTGCCCTTAGCTGGTATGTAGTGGCGGCTCTTTCAATTTGTGCTGCAATGGCGGCTCAGCTCGTAATTAATTTCTGAGGAAATTAACACACACTCCGGGGCTCTACCTAATTTTTCGGACAGCACTGTGCGCTGCGCAAGTGCTGCCTTGGTATATATATTTTTGAATATATTTCTGCCTGGAATTTGCTGCTTTGCCGGGTTAAAAGCTGGGTTCTCCAACGAAAATATTTTTTGCGTTGTTAACACAATTTTTCAACAAACAAAATCAAATGCACTTTTGAATTATATTGTGGCGTGGAAGGTATCGTGTAACCTAAATTTTGAAACAAGCCCTTACAGTTTGGTGAAACCAGGCCTTAGTCCCAGTTTGGTGAATCCAGGCCTTATAGTCACAAAACAAGTTCCACTCAAGTGTCACTTCCAATTGGAGACTGGAATCTGTCACCACCGAACCTTATTCCAGAACCACTTAGAATTAGCTAGAAAGTTCTCGTCAGATGGCGGAGCGGGTATAAAAGGACAGCTTTTAGAAGAGGGCGAGACAGTTGATTTATAACAGTGATTGGTTAAAGTTCGAGATAGTAATAGTTTGTGAAGATAAATAAGTGAAAAGTAATAGAGTAAATTAAGTGATTGGCTTGAATCGTTGAAGAATTGTTTAAGTAATATTGTTTTGGTACTTAAGAAGTGAAATATTAGAATAGTCGATAAAAGTGTAATAAAAGTGAATTTTATTAGAAAAGTTTAACGGAATAGTGTTTTATCTTTACGAATCCCTGCCTGAATGTAACATTGGTGTCAGAAGTGGGATAAAACTTATTCTGTGCTAAGTGTCTAAGTGTAGTTTAAAAAAAAAAAAAAAAAAAAAAAAAAAGTGAATTTCTAAATTACAAGAGACAAACAAAATGGGTCGTATATTGCTGCAACTAAGCATACCCCAATTAAAAAGTGAACTAGAAAAACGGAATCTATCCACAGCTGGAGGAAAAAGTGACCTCATCCTTCGTCTACAGGAAGCTGTCCAAAACGACGGAGAAGATCCAAAAACCATGCTATTCGACGTGTCAGAAGAACAAGTAAGTACAGGCGTTGACATTAGCTCTATGATGGAATTACTTCTTGCGAAGATGGAAGAACAGAAATATTCTATGGAATCTAAGTTCGCAGAACAGAAAAATTCTCTAGAAGAACAGAAAAATTCTCTAGAAGAACAGAAAAATTCCATGGAATTGAAGTTCGCAGAACAGAAAAATTCTATGGAATCTAAATTCGCAGAACAGAAGAATTCTCTAGAAGAACAAAAGAATTCCTTGGAAGAGCAGAAGAATTCTCTTGAAGAAAAGAAAAATTCCATTGTCGCCGCACAAAAAGACGCCGTAGAAGAATTTAAGAATGTTCTAGATGTAAAAATCGATGCGATTGATGAAAAATTAAACGAGCATGAAACAAAGCTTGAGGAAATTAATAAAACATTTCATAAACACGAGAACATAGCTAAAGAGCTTGGCGCGAACATCGAGAACATAGCTAAAGAACTGGAAAAAGTCAAGAAGCAGAAGGCTCGGGAATATTCTGCTGACTGCCCAAGAAGGAAGGAGATGCAACCACCCGTTTTTGATGGTCAAACATCATGGCCAATTTATAAGAGACAGTTCGAAGCAGCTGCAACGACCAATGGATGGGACGACGAGGAAAAGTCGATTGCATTAACACTCGCATTACGAGGTACAGCTGCAGAATTGCTTCAAACTGTCTCAGCAGAAAAACAACGCGACTACGATGCATTGGTGAAGGCTATTGAGATGCGATTCGGTGACGACCATATGCAGCAAGTATATAGAGTGCAACTTCGCAGTCGAATCCAGAAGAGGGGAGAAACACTCCAGCAACTGCAAGCTGATATCGAACGGCTAGCGCACTTGTCTTATCCCAATGCCGGCGAGGATGTCATCAATGAAATGGCTATTGAGGCATTTACACAAGCCATAGAGGACAGACAACTGCAGATGGCTCTACGAATGGCTGGAAAGAGAACTCTTCCTGAGGCACTGGCATTTGCTTTAACCATGAGAGCTGCTGACCAAGCATCTCAAGGATTTCACCGCGTGAGAGAAATGACATCCGTTGAATGCTCGTGCCAGAGAACAGAAATAGTCGACCGTAACAGTTCTCGAAGGGGACCGATCCGTTGCTGGAACTGCAACAAAATTGGACATCTACAACGACAGTGCAGAGCCGAACGTAGACAGGGCAGTTGTCCACATTGCAGAGCTAGGAACGAGGAGGCGTTTGAGCGTTCGGCGGATGGAACATCACAAAGCCATCAGTCGGGAAACGAGTAAGAACCAACTTCGCGGGGCAGAAGCTGGTTTCTGGAATCGACGCCCCCAGGACCACAATTCAGGTTTCCCAGACCAAACGATGTAATAGGAGCCTGACAGTGGAAGCCCATATCGGCCAGAAAAAGTATGTGGCTACAATCGATACAGGTGCCACCGCTTCCATAATCAGAAGGGACATCGTTCGCCAATCATGGCTGCACAACACCAGCAGCTACTGTCTGAAAACAGCAACTGGAGCAACAGCAAAGGTGTATGGTGAGGTACTCTTGACGATAAACCTTGCAGGAATAGTCTTCTCCCATGCATTCTTAGTGGCTGATATATGTGACGAATGCATCATCGGAATCGACTTTATGAAGACGCATGATATATTGCTCGACATCGGTTCGCAAGTTATAAAGTACAAGAACGTCGAGATTCCGATGGTTTACGGGAACGAGAACGTCGCAGCTCTAAGGACAGTTGTAAGTGAGGACGAAATATTACCACCTTCGTCAGAGACAGTTATTTGGACAAAGCTGGAAGGTGATCCTGGGAGCCACCGATTCTACCTAGTCGAGTCAGATCCAGAAAATTATTATCAGAGCTGTATTGTCGGAAAGATGCTGGTTGAACCCAAAAACAACATGGTTCCCGTTCGTGTCCTCAATGTGGAACACAAAAGCGTGAAACTAAAGCAAGGAGAAGTGATTGGAAAGTGCGTACCGATTACTGCGGTCACAAAGTTGTCCAATGCAAGTGATGTGAAAGCGGTTAGACCTACGGAGATATCGGAAATGAAAAAGAATATACTCGGAGAGTGCGAGCTGGATCAGGAGCAGCGATCCATGGCAGGGAGTCTAATCAATGAGTTTGCTGATATATTTGCTTCACAGAACGGCGAGTATGGCCGAACACATCTCGTACAACACCGAATCGACACCGGAGATGCGAGACCGATTCGTCAGCCTCCCCGACGACTACCATTGGCTAAGCAGACGGAGGTTGCAGAAATGGTGTCGACGATGGAAAAGGAAGGACTGATTGAAAGCTCAAAAAGTCCGTGGGCATCGCCGGTCGTCCTGGTCAAGAAGAAAGACGGAAGTACGAGATTCTGCGTGGACTATCGCCAACTCAACAACGTCACCAAGAAGGATAGCTACCCCCTGCCAAGAATTGACGACACCCTGGACACACTATCCGGAGCCAAATGGTTTTCGACTCTCGATCTGAAGAGTGGCTACTGGCAAGTGCAGATCCATCCAGAAGACCGCGAGAAAACAGCATTCACAGCAGGAAACGGGCTTTGGCAGTTTACAGTAATGCCATTTGGACTGTGCAATGCTCCAGCTACCTTTGAACGTCTAATGGAGCGCGTTCTGCTGGGACTAACGTGGAAAACCTGCTTGGTCTACCTGGACGATGTCATCGTAGTAGGAAAAACATTTAACGAACATCGAGATAACCTTAAGGAGGTGTTCCAAAGGCTACGAAGTGCGCAACTAAAACTTAACCCGAAGAAGTGTTCCTTATTTAGACCAGAAGTGAAGTACCTCGGGCACATCATCTCTTCTAAAGGAGTCAAGACTGATCCGGAGAAGGTCGATGCAGTGAAAAACTGGCCGGTACCCAAAGACAAACATCAACTGAGAAGCTTCCTGGGACTTGCGACCTATTACAGACGATTTGTAAAGGACTTTGCCAGGATCGCAAAGAGCTTGCATCAACTGACAGAAAAAGGCAAACAATTCAAATGGTCAGGTGAGTGCGAAAAGAGCTTCAAGGAACTTAAACAACAGTTGTGCACCGCCCCCATACTAGCGTATCCCACCCCTGGGAAAACATTTATTGTGGATGCAGACGCTAGTAATGTGGGAATTGGAGCCGTCCTTTCCCAGGTGCACGATGGCCAAGAGAAAGTAGTTTCCTACTTCAGCAAAGTTCTCTCAAAGCCTGAAAGGAACTACTGTGTTACCAGGCGCGAACTCCTTGCTTTGGTATTGGCAACAAAACATTTCCATAAGTACCTTTATGGGCGGAAATTCATCCTCCGCACAGACCATGCATCTTTAAAGTGGCTGCTGCACTTTAAGAATCCTGAAGGCCAAGTCGCAAGGTGGATCGAACGGCTGCAGATGTACGACTACGAAATACAACATCGAAAGGGAAGTCTTCACTCTAATGCAGACGCTCTCTCCCGTTGACCGTGCAAAGCAAATTGCAAACATTGCTTACGACACGAGGAAAAAGATGTCATCTCCGTCCAAAGGGTGAGAGCTACGCCTATTGGTGGCTGGAGTGCGCGGGAAATACGGGAGGCTCAAAGGGAAGATCCGGATATCGAACCGATTATCGCCTGGAAGGAGCATGAGGGAAAACCAGACTGGCAGGAGATATCCAATAGGAGCCCCGAGCTGAAGGCATACTGGGCGCAGTGGGACTCCCTTCACGTACAAGACGGCATTCTAAAAAGAAGATGGGAAAGCCCGGATGGAAAGTCGTTCGTAATGCAGCTTGTTGTACCCAGGTCGAAGGTTAAGGAAGTGCTCAGGGAATTGCATGATGGAGTGTCTGGAGGCCACTTGGGAATCAATAAAACGCTCGAAAAAGTGCGGGAACGCTTTTACTGGATTCATTCAAGGGAGGACGTTGAAACTTGGTGCAGGAAATGCGTTACATGTGCGGCCAGCAAAGGTCCGAGACTGAAAGTCCGTGGCAAAATGCATCAATACAATGTTGGAGCCCCTTTCGAAAGGATAGCAGTTGATATTGCGGGACCGTTTCCTGAAACAAACAATGGAAATCGTTACATCCTAGTTGTTATGGACTATTTCAGTAAGTGGCCTGAAGCATTTGCTATCCCAAATCAAGAAGCTAAAACCGTGGTGGAGCAAATCGTCAATAACTGGGTAAGCAGATTCGGTATACCAATGGAACTGCATTCAGACCAAGGACGGAACTTCGAGTCGAAGATTTTCCAAGGAGTGTGCTAGTTACTCGGGATTCACAAGACAAGGACAACCCCGCTTCATCCACAATCAGATGGGATGGTGGAGCGCTTCAACAGGACACTGAATGAACACCTCTCTAAGGTCGTTGGCGAAGACCAGAGAGACTGGGATAAGCAGATTCCCATGTTTTTACTGGCTTATCGAGGAGCAGTGCATAACACCACAGGACATACTCCATCTGAAATCTTATTTGGTCGAACAGTCCGCCTACCTAGCGAGTTGATGTTTGGATATCCATACGAAGAGCCCAAGAATGAGGAGGAATACGTTGCAGACCTCAGGGATATCATCAGGGACGTGCATCGAGACACTAGGGATAAGATTAAGATAGCCAGTGACCGCATGAAAACGAGGTACGATACTAAAACGACAACTACAGGATTCCAGGAAGGAGATCTGGTATGGCTATATAACCCTCATCGAAGGAAAGGTTTATCGCCTAAAGGCTGGTACGCTGATCGAGTGAAGTGAAATTTTCACTCCTCTCCAAAAAGTGCTGTGAAATATAGAGTGAAATATTTTGTTGGAGATTTTAGTTGGAGAAATTTAGGCAGGGTGGCAAAAAAAATTGTTTTGTGGCAGTTCAAGAAAACAGCTGGAAGAAACAAATTGGAAACTTCACTTTTTGTGAATCATGTGATACCTACAGTAAAATGTTTTGACCTATTGAAAGACATTCATCCGTGATCGACCACAATAACAATAAGTTATTGCCATAAAACCAAATTCTGCAACCAGTATGGACCTACGGGCACCAGTTGTGGGTATGACCGCTCCAAACGTATTTCTAAAAAATTAAGGTCTTTCAAAAATATTACAAAGGAACAAAGTCCGTATTCAATGCACAACGCTGATCTAGATATTGAATCAGTATAGAAAGAAGTCGAACAAGTTCCTTAAATGCACAACAACCGAATTTATAAATACAGGCAGTGTAATCAGGAGATTAAGGCGGATAAAACATGTTGATCTATAAAAATTAGCTGAGCCAATATATTTTCTAACAAAAAAGTTCAGAAATTCTACAAACGAGGGATCTTTCGATTAGTCGAATGGCTAGGCACATTCACATTCGGTTGGCAAAAGTCATTGCTCTCGGGAGGTGTTTTAGATCGGCTGAAAGGCCTTCCCTATTGTCGAAGCATCTCTCGCGTACCTACTAGTTCTCGAATGACTTTCGATGATTTTCCCTTCCAGCGAACCTCCGAAAACACAAAAAAAAAAAAATTATTCGTATTTTGTTCATGACAATTTTAATAGTTTTCAATTTGGCAAATAATGCCTGATTTGTAAAATAGACATGACAGTCTTCAAATTTAAATAATTAACAGTGCATGGAAATTACACATATTTTCAAAGATCATCTGCTGGTATTGCTTGAACAAAACTGGGTAGAAAAATATTCTTGAGGCACCCTGCTTATGGAAAAGGTCATCCATGCCACCAAATATTTGTACACCTAACATTATTGCACTATATTCAATGAAAAAACAATTTTATAAGTGCGAAACACTTATTATTCTCTTACGGAAACATCTGAAATTCCAATAAATTTCTAAACCACATCCTACAAATCATTTTTCACGCTGAAATGTCAAAAAATTAACGCGACGGACAATAAAAACCAAGTGAAATAGCTGCGGAGAGATTTTAGTATCGCCACCTACGACTCAGCTTTGGAAGCGATATTTTCCACTCGAACTGCGTACCGCCTAGTGAAATTTTCATTTGGAAAATTCATTTTGACATTACGCAGTGAAAAATTTGTATGAAAAATTGGATTTCACTTGAACTGCGTACCAGCCTTAAGTTGCAACAAGACTGGGAACGGCCCTATACAATCGTAAAGCGCATCAACGACGTTGTCTATCGCATCCAACGAGGAAGAGGCAAGCTGAAAGTCGTTCATGTGGATCGTCTTCATCGTTATAATGGTGACAATGTTAACGAGTTTGTTCGGGACGAACAAGTTTAAGAGGTTGATATTGTGGCGTGGAAGGTATCGTGTAACCTAAATGGTGAAACAAGCCCTTACAGTTTGGTGAAACCAGGCCTTAGTCCCAGTTTGGTGAATCCAGGCCTTATAGTCACAAAACAAGTTCCACTCAAGTGTCACTTCCAATTGGAGACTGGAATCTGTCACCACCGAACCTTATTCCAGAACCACTTAGAATTAGCTAGAAAGTTCTCGTCAGATGGCGGAGCGGGTATAAAAGGACAGCTTTTAGAAGAGGGCGAGACAGTTGATTTATAACAGTGATTGGTTAAAGTTCGAGATAGTAATAGTTTGTGAAGATAAATAAGTGAAAAGTAATAGAGTAAATTAAGTGATTGGCTTGAATCGTTGAAGAATTGTTTAAGTAATATTGTTTTGGTACTTAAGAAGTGAAATATTAGAATAGTCGATAAAAGTGTAATAAAAGTGAATTTTATTAGAAAAGTTTAACGGAATAGTGTTTTATCTTTACGAATCCCTGCCTGAATGTAACAATATTATATACATATATTGCTTGTACGCCAGCTGAATTTTAAAAAGGTAATGATCGAATATCATTTTAGCCGTTAATTTCAGCGGCTTTCTGGAAATCTGGCTTATTGGACGTTATATTATAAACCGCTTGTCTCCCAACGATTCTCGAATAAAAACTCGCTCTCATTTGCCTGAGGTAATAGATCGAGTATCGATCTCCTCCAAGAATGTTCGTTTAGTCAATCAATCGAACAGTTCTGTTACAAATGGGCTTTGCGTTTTGTTTACATTCAGCTGTCAGAATGTCAATCCAAAATTGCAAAAATCGAACCCACATGTCTCAAAGTGCTTGTTAAGTGGAGAAATAATAAAAAAATATACAAAAACGAAAACGGAATAACATTTAACGTGGGAGCCGAACCTACTTCATAGCCGGGCAACAACATCAGATAAGTGAAACGTGAAAAATAAAAAAAATGTGTGCAGTGATTCTTTGTGTTGTTTACCTTTTTCTTTGCAGCTGAAGTGCAATTATTGCCGAATATCCTTGGCATGGAATATTCCAATGGGTTTACCGGATAGATTTTCAAGTTCGTACATACAATTGCCAACAGTACGACCTTGCACGAAGCTACTTTGTGCAAAATTTCTGTGAAATACTTCTTGCCCTACTTTGAAACATGTTGGCCTTGAACGCATATTGTAAGTATTCATCGATCTTTCGTGGGCTTTTAGCAAATTCTCGGACAACTGTGTTCGTGCAAGAGCAACACTGGCTTCGCGTGGTATTACAATCATATCTGGATCCTGCAGTGCCTTCAAGTTACGAAGTATTTTGTACGATGAACCATGGGTGATCATGTTTTGCCCGAACAATGCAAAGTATGGTTGACATCCTATGGAGTCATGCATATCAGACCGTAGTGCACAGGCTATACTTGACAAGTGTGTATCCCAATGGTCTTGTGCATCAGATATAAATACTCGCAACTTGTTAGGGATACTGCGGTTGACTCTTTCCGAGATATTTGCCTGTGGTGAGTACAAAGCTGTACGAACGTGTTGCACACCATAGCTTATCAAGAATTTGCCAAATTCTGCAGACACAAACTGCTTGCCGTTGTCCGAGTGTATGAATTCTGGTGTACCGAACCCATGAAATACCTCGGACTCTAAAAATTGAATTATGTTCGTCGAAGTTGCTTTAGGCAGTGCTTTTAGGAAGGTATACTTCGTGAAATGGTCAACAGCAATGAAGATATACACGTTACCTCGTTTTGTGCGCGGATATGGGCCGAGCAAGTCAACGTAGAGTCGCTGCATTGGCCGCTCTGAGACGATCTGCTTCACTATTGGAGGACGAAGAACCTTGTTTGGCGCCTTTGTGGTTTTGCATACCTCACACCGACTCACAAATACCCTGATGTCATTAACCATTTTGGGCCAATAGTACTTCTCTCGAACTCGTTCATAAGTTTTTGAGAAGCCACTATGGCAACAGAGCTTCGAGTTATGAGACATCTCGATGACGGTTTGAGTCAAGGTTTTCGGTATCCACAAACGCCACAAGGAATCTTCGTTAGCAAGCACATCGCTTCTAAATCTAATTCTTTTGTAAATATATTTGTCGGATACAACTAGATCCGGAAGCGAGGCTTGATTTTTGACGATTTCCTCTCTAAGGCAAGCATATTCCACAGAATCGAACTCAGGCGAGGTAAGGTCTACTTCTTCACCAATGTCTGTGACCGAAATCTCTTCCATGTCTCCTCGTGACAGGGTATCCGGCACTACATTCAGTGAACCCTTGCGGTGTTCGATGGAAAAATCAAAACGCTGGAGTTCCAGACTCCATCTTGCGAGCCTACCACTCAAATCCTTAAGCAACATAAGCCACTTTAGACTTGAGTGGTCAGTAACAATCCGGAATTTGGAACCCTCGATGTAGGCACGGAATTTCCTGACACTTAAGACAGCAGCGAGACACTCGAGTTCTGTCACGGTATAATTCTTCTGTGCCTTATTCAACTTCTTCGACATAAATGCTATTGGTTTTTCGTTGCCATCTGCATCAAGTTGGAAAAGAACTCCCCCTACTCCCTCGGACGAAGCGTCACACTGGATAGTAAAATCCTTTTTAAAATCCGGCTGGGACAACACTGGAGCAGAGGTAAGTGCTTGCTTCAACATTTCAAATGCTTCCCGGGCTGCAGACGACAGCTCAAAATCCTTTTTCTTTTTCAGACAATCAGTAAGTGGAGCTGCCAGATCGGAATAATTTTTGATGAAACGTCTGTACCATCCAGTCAGACCTATAAATCTCCTCACTTGCCTAGGTGTTTTCGGAACCGGGAAGTTAATCATCGCCTCAACCTTTTCAGGGTTGGTCTTTAGCGTGCCCTGACCGACGATATAACCAAGATACTTGATCTCGCGCATGCAAAACTTACTTTTACTGAGGTTGATGGTTAAATTCGCCCTACGTAGACAGGAAGCCACTTCCGCCAGTACTTGGACATGGGTGTTGAAATCCGCCGAACATATTAACAGGTCATCCAAATACACAAAGACATGTTCCCGGAGTCGTGCAGGGATGACACGATCCATTAGGCGACACATCCTTTGTGCGGCGTTGCATAACCCGAACGGCATAACTGTGAATTGATACAGTGGCCGCCCAGGCACAGCAAACGCCGTTTTCTGTTTGGATTCTTCATCAAGCGGGATTTGCCAGAAGGCATCTTTAAGGTCAAGCCCAGTGATGAAGTACGTGTCCTGTAGACGACTTAGGAGACCGTCAATATGTGGCAGCGGATAAGCGTCTTTTTACGTCACGCTGTTCAACTTCCGACTGTCCAAGCAAAGGCGTACTTTCCCTGGCTTTCTGACTAACACTATAGGGGAACACCAAGGTGAGTTACTTTCCTCAATAACCCTCAGTTCTAACATGCGATCAAGTTCTTTGTAGACTTCTTCCTGCCGTACTGGAGACAAGGGGTAGTGCCTGGATTTTATCGGCACAGCGTCACCGACGTCGATCTGATGGGTCTCAAGATGCGTATGACCGAGTCCAAAGTCAGCGAAGTTGGGAAACTGTTTCTTAACCGAATCCAGCTGGAGTTTTTGTGCTGGGGTGAGTAGCATAAAGCTTGGTTCTTCGGTCAATTTCTCACTTTCGCTAACCGGTTGAACTGGTGCATCTATCTCGCAAATGTTTGGAACTAAGCAGAACTCCTTCCAGAAATTCATTCCGAGATATATTTTCTGTGTTAGATTGGGAATCATGTAAAAGGTAATGGTCTTGGTGATGCCATTAAAAGTTGTTGGGATCTCACAATATCCTACAATACTGTGAGAGCTTCCATCCGCCGTCTTAACGGAATTCGTATACGGCATCACTTTGATCCCATTCCTTTCCACAAAGTCGTAGCAAGACTCGCCCAACACAGAAATGGATGCTCCGCTGTCTAACAAACCAAGAACTTGTTCGTCTTTCAACAGCAAACTAGCATACATCCTGCCATCTGTTTTTGACGATAAGATGGTCTCAACGATGATTTTCTGGAAGAGTTTCCGCTTTCGATATCTCTCTCGGCATTTTTGAATGTGTTTGCTTGTTAATTTGGTTCCCATTATCTGTGAGCGAAGTCTGTAATAATTTTGCTTCCTTTCATGAAGCGATTTCAGAGCAAACGTTTTAACCGGGTGACTTTCAGCTAAAATGCTCGGTCTTTGCAAAATAATTACACCCTCACTCTCAGAAAGGTTTTGCGGAACCGTTTCTGTGCTTAATTTGTCGTTTCGGGGTAGTTCCTTAGAGAACGACTCTCCCCGACTCTTCTGTCGTTCCCCTGACGGTTTCACAGGTGCTTAGAGCATTCCGGAGTACTAACTCCTTTTTCGCCACAGAGAAAACAGAACAACTGGCGATTGTGTGATGGACATTGGTAGAAAGTGTGTCCCTGCTGATCACAATTCCAACAAACCAGTGTAGCGGTCGATGCTCGGTTATGTGACCGGCTAAACGCTGCCACTTCTTCAACAGGCTCCTCCGCCTCTTCTTCCAAATGGATCTCGTGAACAGTTCTTTGCGATGTCATTCGCCTAGATAGGAAACGTTCAGCATCTCTACCTTTATCCCTTAGCTGTTCAAGGCTTTTGATGTCAGCTGCCAGTAAAACTTCCCCCAGCTTTTCCTTAGCGTTATTTCTGACGATTTCTATGAGCTTTTTTGAGTCGAAAGGCTCGTTTAAACGGTCGTTAAGACGCACAATCGCATCATAGAAATCGTCAAACGATTCCTTAAACGACTGCCTACGTGTGAGCAAGCGCATATAGATATCGACATCGTTCTCCTTCCGACCGAATTCTTTCTTCATGGCGACTTTAATATCTCCAAGTTTCGCGTTAGGGTTTCTGCGCAGAAACGCCCAAAACCAAGTGTTTGCCTTTCCAGCCAACAAGGTGTGAAAGTTAGCTGTAATTTGTTCATCGCTATAAGACGAAGAAGCTTGGAGTCTGTCGACCTTGAAGAGGAAATCGGAAATGCTTTCGGTGCAGTCGAACTTAATGTTCCACCTGTCCAATCGACAATTTCCTGATGTGCTAGCATTCGATGGAGTTGGTGTTGCAGAAGGAGATTGATGCACATATTGAGGATTGGACGCAGGTGGAAGTACATTTGCTTGTCTGTTATCTACGCTGCTCACAAATTGGGAATTGGCATTATCGTTACCGCCAAGGTTAAGCTGTGGGGGTTGCTGAACTTGGAACATACTGTCCATCTTTGCTAAGACATTGTTCATGAACATGTCCATTTGTTGGAAGAGACGAAGCTGATTGATTGTCAAAGACCGCTCAATCTTATCTGCCAAATCATCTGCTGCCTCTGTGGTGCTAGTACCTGAAGCCCCTGCATTTGTACAACTATTGACAACAGTAGGGTTTGGGTTGTTATTATTACCCATTTGATCAGCGTTAGCTACTAACCTACTTGAAGGCCCCGGATTTTCAGATTCATTGGCTAAAATTGGAACTGACTGGTTATCGCTTGCCATATTTGTCGAGTTGTCTGTGTCACTAGCGGTTGTGTTTAACGAATTGTCAAAGCTTAAGCGGTTAATTGATCTATGAAAAGATTCAAAGTCAATATCTGACCTATTCAGACTTGTTGTGTCTCCTCTAGTAATAGACCGCGTGACCGGACGACTTGGCGTCTTACTCATACTACAGAAAGGATTACGGATATAACAAGCAAGCACAAGAAAAATTGAACAACAAATTTGAAAATGAAAATAAATAAATAAATAAATAAATAAATAGAAAAACGAAAAATAAGAAACAAAAGGATTAATATAATGTATCTACTAACTAACCTATATAAAATGATAACACCGTTAAAGGTACTGAGACTAATGGATAAAATGTAACTTCTAATTTTCATAAATTGGCTAAGGATTCGGATTACTGGCGGAGGAAGGACAACAATTTCAGAAGTAAAAGATGGCAAAGTTCTACGAGCCGAATAAAAGATATAAAATGTAAAACAAACTAGTAAA
This sequence comes from Cheilosia vernalis, assembly GCA_949126925.1. Lineage (NCBI taxonomy): Eukaryota > Metazoa > Arthropoda > Insecta > Diptera > Syrphidae > Cheilosia > Cheilosia vernalis. The sequence goes on from OX421363.1 coordinate 4,260,865, forward strand.
CGATATCGGGTAAAATATGTTTCTTTACTTTAAATATAATCTGAGACTAACAACTAACTATTCTGTTTCAGGACAGTGACATACAAACAAGTTGTTTGCACTGAGCTCTAAAACTAAACATGGTATTGATGGAAGGATCTACAAGCAGACTCATCGAGCCGAATCGCCCGTGTCTCTTCTCATCAGTTCAAATTATTTCTTTTATGGTATTCGCTCATCTGGACATTGATGTCGCTATTGAAGCAAATCAACACCATGACTCAGACAACAAAAAACTATAAAATTGATTTGTATTGGCTTTCATCATCGCAACGCGATGCTAGGGTTGTACCCCAGTCACCGGGACTTATGACGGATGGCCAATACAAAGAATCGAGAAAAAAATTAAAAAAAAAAAAAAAAAAAAAAATTATATGAAATACAATAATAAAAGTGAAGTGGCTCAAAAAGACAAACCTAAGTAACTACTTCTAGCTACTGCTAATTCCTGCCATAAGGCAGCCCTCTCACGTTGTGGGCGCCATTTTGTTGCATAGACTTTGGTTGCATTGGGTCACTGCTGGCATGCTAGTTCCCTCAATTAGCTCGTCGGTGGGCGTGGGACTTGACCCTTTGTCTAGCAACAAAAAAAATCATGCCAGTCTTTGCGTCTAGGTGGCATTGACGCTGCGAGAAATGTTTCCTACCCTCCCTACCTTGACTACTACTCTCGCCTAAGTAGCCCCTTAAGTTGCCATCTTTCACTTCCTACTTGTCTTCGCCATCATCATCCTTCCCTATCCACCCATCCTCATCCTTTACCGCCTTTTTTTAAACCAAACTCATCGTTGCTCTTCGTTACAATTCATTCAATTTATTCATTTAAAACGACTCGAATAAAAAAACTTTCTTGGCACAAATTCAAACAATTTTACGTTAATCGCACTTATATACAAAATTTAAACAGGAAGCAGAAACAAAAAAACTTAATTTGCGTTAATATGTGCGTATTTAAACAACAAGAAGACAGGAAGACAATTGGTAATCATATGCACTGTTCTATTAATAAAATTGACGCGTTTTCACATACATATGCATCAGCATCTGTATATTTTATCTACCGGTTTATAGGAACTGTATTAGAATATGGTGCTATACTCATATATATATATAATAATAGTCACTTTTTTGACTCACCGTACTTTTCCATGTACTTTGTACCTTTGTTGGTATGCTGCAACCGACGATCCAATGGCCACTGTAACCGTTGCTGTACCTTGTACCTTTAAATTTTCTCGCAAAGAGTTGCAATTAGTTTTATATATATATATATTTATAGCACTTTCCTTTACCTTTATGTATGTATATTGCGGATTTGCAATGCATATAATGTACCTATTACCTTAATTTCAAATTTTTTATATAATATTTTAGATTAAAAAAAAAATAATTCCTGCGGCTCTTCTACTGCTGTGATTCGAACCCGAGGTGCCGGTGCTCCACTATGTTGGCGCCTTAGCTTATGCGGCCAAAGTAAGCGATATGACTCGGAGTACAAATGGGCCTCCAAGTGCTACTTTGCCCTTAGCTGGTATGTAGTGGCGGCTCTTTCAATTTGTGCTGCAATGGCGGCTCAGCTCGTAATTAATTTCTGAGGAAATTAACACACACTCCGGGGTTCTACCTAATTTTTCGGACAGCACTGTGCGCTGCGCAAGTGCTGCCTTTATATATATATTTTTGAATATATTTCTGCCTGGAATTTGCTGCTTTGCCGGGTTAAAAGCTGGGTTCTCCAACGAAAATATTTTTTGCGTTGTTAACACAATTTTTCAACAAACAAAATCAAATGCACTATTGAATTATATTATATACATATATTGCTTGTACGCCAGCTGAATTTTAAAAAGGTAATGATCGAATATCATTTTAGCCGTTAATTTCAGCGGCTTTCTGGAAAGCTGGCTTATTGGACGTTATATTATAACCCGCTTGTCTCCCAACGATTCTCGAATAAAAACTCGCTCTCATTTGCCTGAGGTAATAGATCGAGTATCGATCTCCTCCAAGAATGTTCGTTTAGTCAATCAATCGAACAGTTCTGTTACAAAAGGATGCATCAAAGACTACTCTTAGCTTGGTTGTGGAGCTACCTTCCTTCAAGACGGCGTGATGAGGTAGGAAATAATGGTATTTAGCTAAGGGTTCTTCAGTTACCTCAACCATATGATTCAATTTCAGATACTCATCAAGACACGCGGTATATTGTTCGCGAAGTTGGATATTTGCTGACAGGCGTTTTTCGAGACTCCTAAACCGTTGAACGGCCCCTTCATATGATCGTCCTAAGACTGGATGTTTGTTTCCTTTGAATGGAAGGGTCACCTGGAAATGACCATCGGTCAACTGCTTGACGTTCCTCAGGTATTGTTCTTCACACTCAGCATTCTCTGTCGTCTCGATTTCCTTGAATGGAGCTTCTTCCAATTCCCAGAATTTGTGCAGTTCTTCATCAATATTTCTTGTTTAAAGAAACGTATGAATGGGTCTAGGTTGAAGCGGTGCCTTACCAAACAAGATCCAACCTAATTTTGTGTTCTGAGCGATAGGCAACGTCATATCCTGTGGCCCAACTAAATCAGGCAGCAAAACTTCGGCCAAGACATCACTACCCAATAACAAGTCGACTGTAGATGGCCTATAAAAAGCTGGATCAACAAGGAGCAAGTCGTCGAGGTGCCTCCAGTCACTAACTGGAAGCTTACGGGCTGGGAGATGGCCCGACAGCGACTTGTAAATGAAAGCCTGAACGGTTGTTTCGAAATTTGTGTGTCGCGAAGCAATGGCAATGTCGACAACCCTTTTGCATGTGCCGCTGCTGACCATTCCTAACCCCGAAACCTCGACATGAGTGCGCCTCGGTTTCAAACGAAGTAGTTGAACAGCTGATTCGGTGATAAATGTTGCCTCCGAACCCGAATCCAAGAGTGCTCGCAACGTGAATGTCTCTCCTGTGAAAGATCTCACTTTAACCACCGCTGTCGCCAGCAAAACCTGCGTCGGTGTGTGCGACAGTGCATGTAGTGAGTTGACGGCTGAATTCGCTTGTATACCATAGGATGGCTGGAAGTTTGGAGCATCTGGATTTATGTTGGAGGTAAGAAAACTTTGACGATGGTTTTGAGCACCTTGTGCAGATATGAATGGTTCTTGTGTTGGTGTAAGAGTATTTGAAGTCGAAGGTCTTTGTGGTTCGATGAACGAACTAGATTGTTGATTTGATTGAATGTATTGCTGATTCTGAGGGATGCGTGGAACTATGTGTAATAGAGAGTGATGTGGTTGTTGGCAATAGTAGCATTTATAACTACCTAGGACTGTAGGCTAAGCAGTTGCCACAGAGGTCAATCCTATCAATACTTTGTCGACGATCAGCGATACTCATCTTTAAAAACCGTTTGCATTTGCGAACAGCATGTTGTCCCTTGCTGCAAATTTGGCAAGAGAGTTTTTGTTTGTTGGCTTGTGAATGAAAATTTATCCTATGATGCGTTTGTTTTGGCGAGTCGGCCCTCGATCTGATTTGTTGTGAGGAAACTGCTTCCAAAGTTCGAAAACGCATTTCTAGAAACTAAGAAAATTCGAGAAATGTTGGCAGTTCCTTCGGATTCTGTCCAGCGCTTAAACGTTCCTCCCAAAGTTGTTGCGTTTTGTTTGGAAGTTTTTGAAGCAAGATAAAAATTACTATAACATCCCACTCTTCTACCGGAACATTTAAATTTTGCAGGCTATGAAGCACTTCTGTGGAGGTGTCCAAAAGTTGCTTGATTAATTCAGATTTTTCTTGACTTATAGGAACCTGATTGAAAAAACACTTGGAGCTGAGTGTTCACTAAGAACCGTGCATGATCATATCTGTCTGTGATGATCGTCCTCGCCTTGGCGTAGTTGCCATTATCTAAACTAAAGTGAGCTAAAAGTTTTTGAGCTTCTCCTGTAACACTAGATTTTAAATAATGAAACTTTTGTATTTCAGAAAGCGAACTATTATTATGGATGAGAGAGATGAATAAGTCGTGAAATTGCCGCCACGTTTCGTATGTGCCATTGAAAGATGGCAAACTAATTTTCGGGAGCTTGATTTCAACCTTGTTGTTTGCGTCAGCAGGAGGTACGTAGGATTTTGTATCCTTGCTTTCACTTTGTTTGACCTTTTCGGTTGCATCGAGCAGATCCCCACGGTAAACCAAATACAATTCACACAATTTATCATACATTTCTTCAACCTTTTCATATGTTTCCAGATCTTTCTCTTCGATGGACGTGAGAAGAGTCTTATGATAAGCTTTCGCTTCTGTCATGTCTTGTTCCAGCAACACTAAGCGCCCCGTAAGATAATTGAATGTTCTGCGCGATTGACTAACAGTTTTACTAAAATTCACCTGATCTTTCGCGATTTTTGTGTAAATTCTAATTAAGGCTTTCTGTTCCATTTTTATTATTTAGATATAATTACACAATGAAAGTAAGAAAAAAGTAAGAAATTTTCACTTACTTGGTGTTTCTTTGTGTCCAGTTGACTTTGTGTTTGACCTCCGGAACTGGTTGCTTTGTTGTAGGTACACACACACACACAGCTACTCCTTGCAATTTTGGGATGATGTTGCTGTTGTATCGTTGAAAAGTTGAAAAAAAGTTGAAATTTCTTTGCCGATTTAGCTTCTTGGCTTAGAAGGACCAAAATGTTCGTTGTAGAACTGAAGTGTGCCAAAACAAGCAGGATAAGTCGATGGCAGACAAAGGCAATGATCGTGGACAAAGCAAAAAACTGATCGGATTACCAGACAAAGGCAAGGTTGTCTCAAGATTAAACTGTTGTACTGGATTACGTTAAGAGAACGGCGAATTAAAACAACTTATTTGTACCACGTTATAAAATATAATGATTTTCCTTTTCTTCATTTGACAATTAACAATTTGTGTCTTTGTTTACATTTTACATTTTGACATTTGGGCATTGTTGTTAATTGCTGCATTCAACCCAATTTGGACTTCATTCACTTGTCGGCTGGACTTTGCTTTGGAGACGTCGTAGTCTCCAACAGGACGCAAAATTAGTTTCAGCGTTTTTGAACGTGAACAAAATTGAAGGTAGTCATACTGCGGAAGCGATGGCAAGTGTAAGTATTTTACAACACTTTGTTTGTCATATTATCTTTACAGAGTATTTCATAGCTGCTTAAAAAAAATTACTTCTTTTAGGTAATCGACCAAACGTTAATGAATTATAACATTCGCGAATGTAATAAATTGTAATAAATGTACTTTGTATTTTAATGCTAGTAACCCCCATCAATATAGCTATTATGTAATGTATGTATGACATTGAGTAAATTGTAAGAGAGAGTTCAGTTGAGGTTTGACCACTGAAGCGAACAGGTTAATAAAGTGCATCATCTTATTACTAATTATTTGTTTCACTTTACCTACTAAAACAGTACATGGTGTCAGAAGTGGGATGGCGGCAGCAAGCAATAGATTGCCCGTTGAACTTGATTGCGCTAACTTAACAAAGGAATGGCCTATGTGGAAGCGGACCTTTCTGATGTTTATGATGGCAAATGGAAAGATGGATGAAGCGGAAAATAAAAAAATTGCAAACTTTCTATGGTTGATTGGTGCTCGGGCTATGGAAATTTACAACACTTTATTTCCCAATGACGGATCACTTCCTGGAATAGTTGGAGCCGTAAATAACAACGGAAATGCTGCAGAAGGTAGGGAAGACAACGTGGAACCCCACAACGAACGACCTAATAATACAGAAGGGAGAAGAGATCGTGTGCAACCACAAAATGAACGAACATTAAACGAGGTGTTAAAAGCGTTTGATGATTATTGTGTTCCTCTTAAAAATGTAACAATGGAGTCGTTTAAATTCAGCACCATCATCCAACGAGAAAAACAACCGTTTGCATAATTCGAGACGGAATTACGTAAGCAAGTTCAATACTGTGAATTCAAATTTCATTGCGGTGCTTCGTATGAGGAGCGGATGCTAAGAGATCGCATCATTATTGGAATCTCTGATAAAAAATTGCAGCTTAAGCTACTTGATGGTAAAAACGAAATTCTTAAAACGGTTGTTGATACGTGTAAGATATTTGAAGCTGCCAATACGAACAAAAGGCTGCTGGAAAACAACCAACACCAAGTTCATAGTGTAACAAAGGAGCCGTCAGTGTCATCAGATTCTATTAATGCAATCACTCGTCACTGTTATAACTGTGGTTATATACCATTTTCACCGGCGCATTTGCGCGAATGCAAAGCCAATAACATCGTCTGTACGTCATGTGGAAAAAAAGGTCATTTTAACAAATGGTGCAAACGAGGGAACAACAACAGAATAGATTTCAAAATGGGTAACAACAACAACAACAAAATGGGCAACAAACTGGATGGAAAAAAAGTAGACAACAAATGGGAGGAAAAAGCTGTGAAGACCGTTGCTGGAGGGAATTCTTGGGATGATTCAGGTATTTTAGATGTGAAGCATATTGATGGGATGGAAAATTTTTTTTTTTTTTTTTTTTTTTTTTTTTATAATTAACACGCACTAAAGAGGTTATGACTACCTACCTACTCTTATGGTGTAGTTTGAAGTACACAGCGCGGGCGTTAGGGAAATTGGGATAGAGAAGATAGGAGATTCCGATGCACATTGGTTTTAAATATCTGCAAATTGAACCGAGGGGGAAAGACAGAGCCGGGCAAGGCGTTCCACATTCGCGTGGTACGGCTTATGAAGGAATCTCTATATTTCATAGTACGACCGAAAATAGGCTGAAGGGTAAAATGATGGGCATTCCTGGCTTGGCGAGTATTGCGGTTGAATTGTTGAAGGGGTGGAATGCAGCTGGCGATTTCGCTTGAGCACTGTTTGTCGAAATAGCGATAAAACAATGAAAGACATGTTACATTTCTGCGATGTTCCAGCGAATTTATAGAATTCGCTATATTTGTGTCTCCAATGAGTTTTAAAGCACGATTCTGTATCCTATCCAGCAGGTGCAGTGAGGTTTTGGGCGCACCAGACCAGATATGAGAGTTATACTCAAGTTTGGGGCGAATGAACGCCTTGTATATGGCAGCCAGAACAGAAGGGGTAAAATATTTCTTGCACCGTTTGAGGAAACCTAGACATTTCGCAGCGTTCTTGGCGACTACGTGTATGTGGTCATTCCAACGAAGTTTGTCATGGACACACATACCGAGAATGGAAAGTCTTTCGGTTTCGGCGATGCAAGTGCCAATCATGGATAATGGCTGAGGATTCTGGTTTCGCTTTAATGACAGCAGACAGCATTGTGTTTTGGAAGCATTAAATTCCACTCTATTGGCTAAACCCCATTTTATAATGCTGTCGAGATCGGAATTTAATGAGCTTAACATACGTTGCATTTCCAGTTCTACGGCCGAAGAGCAGGGACGTGAGTCTTGGAATGAATATGAGAAGCTGAGGGTGCTGTCATCGGCGAAGGAGTGGATTGGATTAGAAGTTACAGACAGGAGATCATTTATGAAAATGAGAAAGAGAGTCGGAGACAAAACGGAGCCTTGGGGAACACCAGCATTTATATGGTGAATTTCAGACTTGAAGCCATCCAATACAACTTGAATTGAACGGCCAGAGAGGTAGTTTCTAATCCATTGAAGAAGAGACGCATCGATCCCATATGCACGCATTTTCGACAAAAGAGCTTGGTGCCAAACTCTGTCAAATGCCTTTGAAATATCAAGCGCAACAATCTTCGTTTCACCAGAGTGATGTAGAGATTGGTTCCACTTTTCGGTGAGATAAGCCATCAAATCACCAGTGGATCTGTTGCCACGAAAACCGTACTGCCGGTCATTAATGAGTTTTCGTGATTCAAGATATTTCATGAGCTGACGATTTATCAGCGTTTCCATGACCATAGAAAGAATGGATGTAAGTGCTATGGGTCGGTAGTTGGTGGGAGAAGAAGATTCGCCTTTTTTGGGGACGGGCTGGACAAATGCTGTTTTCCACCTTCTCGGGAAGAGTCCAGAAGAATAGGACAGATGGAAAAGCTTACGCAGTGGTTTTGCTAGCGTGGAAGAACACCTCTTCAGAACAATTGGGGAAATACAATCTGGACCAGCGGATTTATTTATGTTGAGATCATTAAGTACTCTTACCACTGTACGAGTGCGAAAATGGATTTGTCCCATGGTGTATTCGACGCTCTCAAGTACAGGTAGAGGCAAAGCGCAATCTGGGAGCATTGAGCTGGCTGCAAAATGTGCAGCAAGCAGATTCGCTTTGTCTAAAGAGTTGACAGCTGGAATGTCATTGTAAATGAGCGTTGGGATCGAAGATGTGGCCGAATTCTTTATATTTTTTACAAAAGACCAAAAGTTTTTACTACCCTTGGGACATTGTAGTATTTTTTGCCTCAACTTTTGGTCATACGAGAATTTAACACGCTTGATAGTGGTATTGCAGTCATTTCTGGCTCGCTTGAACTTTTTTCGGTTTTCCTCAGATGGGTTGGCCTTATATGACCGAAAACTTAACTCCTTTTGTCTGATAGCCTCTTTACAGCTCGAGTCGTACCACGCATTTTCTTTCGGTATGATACTCTTTATCCTGTTAGGAATAAAGGATTTCATACCTAAGGTGATAATACTGGAAACCATATCAGCGGCGGCATCCACGTCGTTATCGAGGAAGCATAACGACCAGTTAAAACTCTTAAAGAAGCTGTTAAGTCCGCTCCAGTTGGCTTTCTCTGTGTGGTTGGAGTACGAGAAATTAGCTGATATGATGCAGTGGTCCGACGAGCCTAAAGGCGATAATACTTCTAAAGAGTATTTATCAGGGTGGGAGGTAAGAAACAAGTCCAGAGTGTTGGCATTCTGACCGTCAATATCAGGTACGCGTGTTGGCTCATTTACAAGCTGGGTTAATTGGTTTACCTCAGCGAAGATCTGAACATAAATTCCTTCGGGTGTTGTCTGTCCAGTATGTCGAAGCCAGTTAGAATTGTGAATATTGAAATCGCCCGCAATGACAATTTCAGTATTAGGATACAGGGAGACAATTCTTGTAATGGAGTCAGACAGCGCATCAAACTCGTTAAAAGTCGAGTTGCTATCTAGATTAGGGCTTCTGTAGATAAAACAATAGTGAATGATTTGCCTACGGATGTGGAATTTCAGCCATATGAAATTAAATTCCGGATTGGAACATTGGCCATAAGAACCTGGAGTTTGGTAGGCAATATCATCACGTACGTAGATGGCGAGACCGCGGTGAAGAAAGAATAAAGGCACTAAACGATACCCAGGTAGATCAAACTCCGATTTATCAGAATTTACACCCACCTGGGCCTCGCTCAGTGCCAAAACAGCTGGTTTATATTTAGCGACGTGGACGTACGCCGAAAAGAGATTCGATCGTAGCCCACGAATGTTGCACATGTCAACTCTAAAATTCCCCATCAGCACAAAAAACAGACACAGAAAACACAACTCCGACGCTACTTCTAAGCAGGGCTGTGAAGTAAAAGTCCAATGTTAGAATCTCAAATCAAACTGTCATAGGTGTTATGCCCGTATGACAATTTGCTTTGATCCACCAACAAAGCTTCAACACACAACCCGCTATCCGCCAGATGTTGCTCTCACCCACTCATTGCAGCCACCTTATGTACAACAGTACAAGCACAATCGCTTGTACGTTGGCGGCAGGCGAATGCGATAACCAAGAAAGTGCAACAGCAAACGAGTTGGAATGGGAGGGGAGGGAATCGCCCACGCTAGTGGTTTTTTTTGCGTTTTCCTCTTTTTTAATTTAATTCACAACACTGCACTGGCACTGCACTCGGGATTGTCTTATTTTCGCGGCAGACGATTGGGGTTTTGATAATTCAATAGATTTTTTTTTTAGATTTTTTGTTTTTGGTGGTTATTAGGGCGACTAAAGACGTGAGGGCTACGGCTGCACACAACGTGTGCTCACGACGGGTTGCAGTTCGGAACTTTTTCAAAAAAAAAAAAAAAAAAAAATCAAAGTAAAGCGACATTAGCAGGTAAGGCCGGCGTGCGGGTGACGAATGACGATGGGGATGAATTCTTGTAGCTGAAGGAAGGTATATAGTTTGGAGTTGGATGAACTTATTTGATGAATACGTGCACAGCCAGATTTCGTGCGAGTTTATTGTTCTTCTTTGTTTCTCTCGTCTCAACGATGAAGGAATTTTGAAAGAAAAATTAGGAAGGATGAATATGAGTATTATTATAGTAGGCTGTGTTATGGAGGTTTTGTGGGATGTGTAAAGTGTAATTGAGCACATCATATTTATGTGTGTTATTATTATTTGAGTGTTCGATGAGTGATTTTTTTGGTTAGATCAGGGTGTGCAATGCACACCTTGCACACCCTGACGAGACGCCACTGTGTAATACTATTGTGGCAGAAAAAAACAGCAATTTTCAATTCATACATAAAACAGTTAAATTGATTTTTTCGTAATTCGCATATTTCGTGCTCATATGAATAGTAATTTATATTCACTTACGAACACGGATACACAACGATGGATGAATATTTTTACGAATTTTTTATTTTATTTTCTTGAATTCTCTAACGTTAAGAATTCGCGCCAGTTTTTAACTTTTATTTTTCACTTTTTTTTTTTCAAAAAAAACTTTTTGTCTTAGCTTCAGATTTAAATTAATTATATAGCTATCAGATGTAGAAAACGGTAGGTGGGAAAATTGGCTGGAGGGAATTGTCCGGGGATGACTTGTACCCGAACCATTTTTACTCAGCTGGTACATGTACATATTGATATTTCGAAGTTAAAATCAATGCATACGTTCAGTTAGCGAAAATAGCTGAAGGATAATTACAGACTTTTAGGATTTATGCAAATTGGTAGGCAACGATTTACGACATTCCAAATGTGTTGCATAAGTTGTGGGTTGCCAAATATTTTTTCAAAAATTCTGTGTCATTTTGACACAAACGTCTAATTAATTCAATTAATATTAATTATTGATCCATTGACGAGCGATTGAGAGCTAAATGATTTCTTAAAGTTTTCTATAAAAAATAAAATAGTATAATTTGAACGGTATATATGATTTTTGTATCTGTTTGCCATTTTTTTGGCAAAATTTCCTTTTTGATTTTTGACACATTTAGAGAAGAGCGACAAATTATTTTATTGATTGGGTTGATAGCTAATGAATACACGCTTCTAATGAGCTATGTGGCATAGTAGGATTCGAACGGGATATATCGGATTTTTCAAATTTTCCAACTTTTTTGTTTGTACTAGGGGTATATTTATTTTTTTTGGCAAAATTTCCTTTTTGATTTTTGACACATTTAGAGAAGAGCGACAAATTATTTTATTGATTGGGTTGATAGCTAATGAATACACGCTTCTAATAAGCTATGTGGCATAGTAGGATTCGAACGGGATATACCAGAGTTTTTAAATTTTCCATAGGAAAACAAAAGAGTTGGATGTACGAACTGGATTTCCGAAGAAATGACATTGGTTAATATTTTTAGCTTTTGACACATTTAGAGAAGAGCGACAAATTATTTTATTAATTGGGTTGATAGCTAATGAATACACGCTTCTAATGAGCTATGTGGCATAGTAGGATTCGAACGGCATATATCAGATTTTTCAAATTTTCCAACTTTTTTGTTTGTACTAGGGGTATATTTATTTTTTTTGGCAAAATTTCTTTTTTGATTTTTGACACATTTAGAGAAGAGCGACAAATTATTTTATTGATTGGGTTGATAGCTAATGAATACACGCTTCTAATGAGCTATGTGGCATAGTAGGATTCGAACGGGATATATCAGATTTTTCAAATTTTCCAACTTTTTTGTTTGTACTAGGGGTATATTTATTTTTTTTTGGCAAAAATTCCTTTTTGATTTTTGACACATTTAGAGAAGAGCGACAAATTATTTTATTGATTGGGTTGATAGCTAATGAATACACGCTTCTAATGGGCTATGTGGCATAGTAGGATTTGAACGGGATATATCGGATTTTTCAAATTTTCCAACTTTTTTGTTTGTACTAGGGGTATATTTATTTTTTTTGGCAAAATTTCCTTTTTGATTTTTGACACATTTAGAGAAGAGCGACAAATTATTTTATTGATTGGGTTGATAGCTAATGAATACATGCTTCTAATAAGCTATGTGGCATAGTAGGATTCGAACGGGATATACCAGATTTCTTAAATTTTCCAAGAAATGACATTGGTTAATATTTTTAGCTTTTGACACATTTAGAGAAGAGCGACAAATTATTTTATTAATTGGGTTGATAGCTAATGAATACACGCTTCTAATGAGCTATGTGGCATAGTAGGATTCGAACGGCATATATCAGATTTTTCAAATTTTCCAACTTTTTTGTTTGTACTAGGGGTATATTTATTTTTTTTGGCAAAATTTCTTTTTTGATTTTTGACACATTTAGAGAAGAGCGACAAATTATTTTATTGATTGGGTTGGTAGCTAATGAATACACGCTTCTAATGAGCTATGTGGCATAGTAGGATTCGAACGGGATATATCGGATTTTTCAAATTTTCCAACTTTTTTGTTTGTACTAGGGGTATATTTATTTTTTTTTGGCAAAATTTCTTTTTTGATTTTTGACACATTTAGAGAAGAGCGACAAATTATTTTATTGATTGGGTTGATAGCTAATGAATACACTCTTCTAATGAGCTATGTGGCATAGTAGGATTCGAACGGGATATATAAAATTTTCCAACTTTTTTGTTTGTATTTCCTTTTTGATTTTTGACACATTTAGAGAAGAGCGACAAATTATTTTATTGATTGGGTTGATAGCTAATGAATACACGCTTCTAATAAGCTATGTGGCATAGTAGGATTCGAACGGGATATACCAGATTTTTTAAATTTTCCATAGGAAAACAAAAGAGTTGGATGTACGAACTGGATTTCCGAAGAAATGACATTGGTTAATATTTTTAGCTTTTGACACATTTAGAGAAGAGCGACAAATTATTTTATTAATTGGGTTGATAGCTAATGAATACACGCTTCTAATGAGCTATGTGGCATAGTAGGATTCGAACGGGATATATCAGATTTTTCAAATTTTCCAACTTTTTTGTTTGTACTAGGGGTATATTTATTTTTTTTGGCAAAAATTCCTTTTTGATTTTTGACACATTTAGAGAAGAGCGACAAATTATTTTATTCATTGGGTTGATAGCTAATGAATACACGCTTCTAATGAGCTATGTGGCATAGTAGGATTAGAACGGCATATATCAGATTTTTCAAATTTTCCAACTTTTTTGTTTGTACTAGGGGTATGTTTATTTTTTTTGGCAAAATTTCTTTTTTGATTTTTGACACATTTAGAGAAGAGCGACAAATTATTTTATTGATTGGGTTCATAGCTAACGAATACACGCTTCTAAAAAGCTATGTTCCATAGTAGGAATCAAACTTAGTATATGAAATTTAAGCTTTCGAAAGTTTTAATTTTTGTATTTTTAGCTTATTTTTTTGGTCGTAAAATTAACTTTTTACTTTTTTCCACAGTTAGAGAAGAGCGACAAATTTTTTTATTCTATGAGGTAATAGGTAATGAATAGACGCTTCTTTTGATATATATGGCCTGGTGGAATTGTAACGGAATATATTTTTTTTTTTTAATTTTTCAATATGTTTGTTTTTGGTAGGTCTAACAGTTTTTCGGCCATTTAGAGAAGAGCGACAAAATATTTGATTCAATCTAATAGTAGCCGACAAGTTTACGCTTCTTTTAAGATATTTGGTGTGGTAAAATTCTTATTGGTTAAATTTTTATTAATTTTTTCATATTTTTTTTGCTTTTCCTTGAAAATCAAAATAGTTTTATAGCGAACTGACCGTTACAAAAAAACGTAAATTTGATATTGTGGGCGAACGGCTTGTCCGATTGGAAAAATTTATACATTTCCCCAGAGCGATTAAATCGGTGGTTGGTATGCGCAAAAAAAATCCTTCAAAAGTCAATGTGGCGGTCCCAGCTTTACCGGTAAGCTAGGACCGCCACAAAATCTCCCACTTCCCGAAGAGCGACAAAATCAAGATAGAGCAATTAAATAGCGATTAAATAGCAATTAAATCCCATGTGGTTTGTTTGGCGAAATTCGAATGTGGCGGTCCCAGCTTTACCCACGTCACTGGAAGCCAACATCCATGCATTCATTCGTGAGATACCGGCCGATATGTGTGAAAGAGTGTGCCAAAATTGGACTCAGCGGATGGGCTACCTGAGACGCAGCCGCGGTCAACATTTGCATGAAATTATCTTTAAACATTAAATTGCAAGGTTCAAACTATCGATTCAAATAAATATTTCATTCATTTTTTCGAATTTTTTGTGTTTTTTTTTTTTTTAAAAAGTTCTAAACCTCTTAAAAAATCACCCGTTATAAAAAACTCATGAATTACATTTGTTAATTTTTTATTTTCATAACTACCAGTTGCAATATTACATTTAATTCGAATAGATTTAACTTTCATAATATTTACTGGTAAATCAGATTCTACTACTGTATTTGCTGGAATAATTTGTTTACTAAATCCTAATAGAGAACCAATTGATTGATCTTTTGTGAAATCTAGTTCATATTGACTAAAAATTTCAACTTTTAGAGTAGTCATATTTGGATTTATAAGAATTTTCAAATCAACATCAATAAAATCATTAATATCATCAATCTCATAAGATCCAGTTGGAAAAATAATATCAATCAATTGACCATTTTTTAAATAGGTCAAAACATTATTTTTTAATAATTCCGATATATTTGGAATTGAATTATAAGTACTAAAATTTAATAAACGTATATTGAATTATATAAATGAAATAAACTAAAACTTACACAGCAACACTGGCTAGTACAACTAGGCAATGTACATAACGATGTTTTCCTATATATACTGAATTATTTTCCCATTCGAGTTTAGTCGTCATTGTTTAATAAAGTACATCTATTATAACGTTACTAAGGTTTCCGTGGTTGTGTCTTTCCTCTAAAGTCGATCGTTACAATTTGATTTTGTGCAACAAAGGTTATGGGCCCAGGCTGTCACAATGAGTGCCGGACTTTATCAAATTGAAAAATTGAACGACGAAAATTATGACTGTTGGAAAGTGCAAATGAAGTCCATACTAATTCACAGCGAATTATGGAGTTACGTTTCTGGAGAGATTGCAGCGCCTGCTGCTACTGCTGCGAGTACCGAAGTTGCTACATGGAAAATGAAGGATGGTAAAGCGCTGGCAACAATGTTATTATCAGTTAAATCTTCCCAAGTCCTTCACATTAAAAATTGCCACACATCCAATTCTGCGTGGAAAAAATTAGAAGAGGTACATTCCCCACGAGGACCTGCTAGAAAGGTAACATTATTCAAACATCTTTTGAATCTCAAAATGCCAGAAAATTCATCCGTTGTCGGACACCTCAACAACATCTTCGATTTGTTCGAGAAGTTAAAAGAAGTGGACATAAAAATGCAAGATGAGCTAATAACAATCATTCTCTTGTCGAGCTTACCAAAGAGCTATGAAAATTTTGTTATTGCAATCGAGTCTCGTGATGAATTGCCGACGCCTCATGTGTTGAAAACGAAGCTAATAGAAGAGGGCAAAAGACGAGAAGGGGACACCTTGCATGAAACAACGGAAGCAGCCTTTTTCTCCAAGCAGCGGTATAAAAATGCACACCAACAGTACACACAACCGCAACCACAATCGCAGCCACTAACCCAAACTCAGAAACGCGGCAAGTGCTATAAATGCCATAAGAAGGGCCACCAACTTGTCGAGCGCAAACTACATCAAAACCAACAGCACATTTTGCTATGTTGAATGCAGTAAGCCACACACAGCTAACAAAATCGACTTGGGTTCTGGATAGTGGTACCACCAGTCACATGTGTTGTGATCGGAGCATGTTTGTCTCTCTCGAAACATACAGAGAACGAATTCAGCTAGCGGGCGACAAACACATACTATCAGAGGGGATCGGTGATGTACTGATTGAAACGAAAGAAGTGCAAATAAAATTGCATAATGTTCTTTTTGTCCCGTTGCTCAGCACAAATTTTATGTCAATCAGTAAGGCAACTGAAAGTGGTAATGTGGCAATATTTAACGACGAGAGTGCAGTTATAAAAAGCTCATCCGGTAAAATTGTGCTCAGTGCAAGAAAGCACGATAATTTGTATTTGTATGTCATGGAAGCAGAACAGTTGCTGCATATAAGCACAGAAGATGATAATTTAATGAAGTGGCACCAGCGATTTGGCCATCTAAATATCAAAGATTTAAAATTTATAAACGCAAATAATATGGTGCTCGGGTTAAATTTAAAAGGTATTACAAATTCGATAAATTGTGAGACGTGCTTGAAAGGTAAATTGTGTACCCTCCCCTTTCCGAAAAATACCAGCAACCGAAGTACGGAAGTATTACAAATAGTTCACAGTGATATTTGTGGGCCTATGAGGGTGGCTACCCCAGGTGGCTTTAAATATTTTTGTCTTTTTATAGACGATTATAGCCGAAAAATATTTCTCTATTTGCTCAAAAATAAAAGTGACATTTTTAATACATTTAAAATATTTAAAGCTAGGGTCGAGCGCGAAACATCGAAGAAAATAAAGGTACTCCGAACGGATAATGGATGTGAATACCTGAGTACACAGTTTTCACAGTTTCTCGATGCCGAAGGTATACAACGTTAACTGACTGTACAATATACACCCCAACAAAACGGTGTTGCGGAACGCGCCAACAGAACAATTGTGGAGATGGCAAGGTGCTTGCTGTTGAATTCAACTCTTCCAGAGATGCTGTGGGGTGAAGCTGTTAAGACTGCTGTGTACCTGCGCAATCGGTCGTGTACGAGAGCTCTGAGTATGATAACGCCTTACGAAGCCTGGAGTGGTAGAAAGCCTTCAGTGGAGCATCTTAAAATATTTGGTTCCAAAGCGGTGATGCTAGACAAACGGCCTGCAAGGTCAAAGTTTAGTGCCAAGGGAATTGAATGCTTCATGGTGGGTTATTCATCCGAATCCAAAGCATACAGATTGTATGACGCTAAATCCAGAAAAATATCCAAGAGTCGAGATGTCAAGTTCCTGGAACACATCGGTAAGAATATCTTGTCAATCAATTCTAACGATTATGCTATTGTAGACTCACATGGAAAAGAAGCTCCTCCTGTAAAAGAAGACATCGAGAGGGTCGAAACAAGCTTTCGGTCTGATGAGAGCTTTGATGACGCTGGCGATGGCGAAATCGAAGGTGGTTCGGAAAATAGAACTGCTGGTACTGATGGCGAATGCGAAGGCGGTTCGGGAAATGGAATTGCGGACACTGATGGCGAATGCGAAGGCGGTTCGGAAAATGGAAGTGCGGATGTTGGTAGCGAAATCGATGGTGGAAGTGCTGATGCAGGATTGTTGGAAAACTGGATACGTAGTCCATACACTCTTCGGTCACGTCAACGACTTAATGCACTAGTAAGTGATTCAAAACAATGTTTATCTAACCCGTTAACAGTAAAGGAGGCACTGGACCGCAGTGATGGTCAACGATGGCTGGCAGCTATGAAATGTGAATATGACTCTTTATTGGCCAATAATACGTGGGACTTAGTGGATCCACCAGAAAACCAGCAAATCATCAAGTGTAAATGGGTGTTCAACATAAAAAGGGACAAGCGTGGAAATATAGAACGCTACAAGTGTCGCCTGGTGGCGAAGGGCTGCAGCCAGAGGTACGGGGTGGACTACACTGAGACGTTCTCACCTGTAGTTCGTTTTTCATCGTTGAGGCTGATATTGGCGCTTGCTGCTGAATACAATCTTGAGGTGCCCCAAATGGATGTGACGGCAGCCTACTTAAATGGAGATCTTAAGGAAAATGTTTTTATGAACCAACCGGAACAGTTCGTTGAAGAAGGCAAGGAGCAGAAGGTATGCAAACTGAAGAAAGCCTTGTATGGATTGAAGCAGGCCGGCCGTGAGTGGAACGCCAAATTGCATAAGGTATTGGAAAAGTTGGGCTGCAAGCAGTGTAATGCTGACTCTTGCGTGTACACGTTGAACAAGGACAACGAAATCAACATTATAGCTGTATACGTGGATGACATCCTCCTAGCTTGTTCCAATCCAACAATTTTAACAAAAATCAAGGCCCAAATAAGTATGGAATTCGACGTCGTCGACAAAGGACCTATTGACCAATTTCTTGGAATAGAGGTAGTACGGGAGGCTGATGGAAGTATAAGCATCTCGCAACAGCAGTTCATACGCAATTTACTGGAAAAATACAACATGGTTCACACTCGGAAATGTAGCACGCCTTTGAACCCCGGACAAAGGTTTGCTAGGTGCAGTGGCTGTTCAGGATGCGGAGACATCAATAAGACAACATACCAGTCAGTAATAGGGTCATTACTGTATTTGGGCTTGTCGACGCGTCCCGACATTTTACATTCAGTGAATAAATTATCACAGTTTAATGTCAATCCCCATGTTGAGCACGTCACAGCTGCCAAGCACATATTAAGGTACTTAAATAATACGCTAAATTTTAAACTCTATTATAGAAAGACTGGTGGGCAATTAAAAGGCTTTGCTGATGCTGACTGGGCTGGCGGCAGCGACGATCGAAAATCGTACACCGGCTATGCTTTCTTCATTGGCGACAATACAGCAGCCATCATATGGGAGTCCAAAAAGCAGACTTCAGTGGCTTTAAGTAGCACCGAAGCCGAATATATGGCACTATCGGCAGCAGCGAGAGAAGCAGTTTACTTGCGGTCTTTTACAAAGGAGTTGGGTTTTCCCGAGTTGGTGAAAGAACCCACCGAGTTGAACGGAGACAATTTAAGCTCGCAGCAACTAGTAAGAAATCCTGTTTATCATAGCCGTAGTAAACACATTGACATTCGAGTACACTATGTACGAGAAGTTTATCAACAAAATATTATTTCACTTAAATATGTTCCTACAGATGAAATGATATCTGACATTTTAACAAAGAACTTAAGTAAAGTAAAACATTTAAAACTTGCTCAAATGTTAGGTTTACGTTTTTAAAATTTGTTCGGAACAATTATATCTATACTTGTATATCTTTATATGTACTAGTCCAGTTTTGAGAGGTAGTATTGAATTATATAAATGAAATAAACTAAAACTTACACAGCAACACTGGCTAGTACAACTAGGCAATGTACATAACGATGTTTTCCTATATATACTGAATTATTTTCCCATTCGAGTTTAGTCGTCATTGTTTAATAAAGTACATCTATTATAACGTTACTAAGGTTTCCGTGGTTGTGTCTTTCCTCTAAAGTCGATCGTTACAATTTGATTTTGTGCAACAACGTATTTCATAATTTGAATTTTTATCTAATTTTATGGGTTCATCAAATTCACAAGATATTCTCGAAGAATTTCCATCCAAAGAAATAGTAGCCATATTTTTTTTATTTATTTATTCTAACAAAAATTTTAGGCAAAGATGACCACATATAACTTCATTAATTTTTTGATCAATATTATTATTTAAAAGAATAGTATTTTTATCTGTTTCAAAATATTTTTCAATTTTAATCGGAATTTTATTTAAAGCAAATGAATCATAATAAGCAATACAATCAAAATGTTTCTTATAAGCAACCCAATGTGTACCATTTCCAGAAAAATTATCTAAATTTATGATACCAGATTCTTGATCTTTAATTTTTTTAGGTAATTTATCTTTCATAAAAACACCTCGAAAATTAGAAATATTTAATTTTTTTGCATATTTTTTTAAATCATAATTACTTAAAGGCCTTATTGGAATCGAATCTATTTCACCAGATTTTTTAAGGAATAAACCCTTTCCATTTTTAGCATTTTCTTCTAAAGCTTTATCATGACGAATTTTTTCTTCTAATAATTTTTCATTAGCTTTTTTATCATTGTATGCCCTATATAAAGACGTACCAGCTGTTACTGCTGCTCCTATAGCAGGAATTAAAGGAATTAGTGCCGGTAGAAAACCTCCAATTTTTTCATTATTATTCATACTCTGTAACTGGGTTTTTGATAATTTTAAAGTAAAAATAGTTTTCATATCGTTTTTAATATGTTTCTTAATTGCATTTATTTGTTGATTAGATAATGGTAAATAAGTTTCATTCATTACACTTTCATTAGTTCTTTTTAACTGAATTGGTTCTAGTTTTATTTCAATAGGTTTTTTATTTTTAATTGCATCATAAATTTTATTTTGTTGATCATCAGTTAACGAAATAGGATGTTTAAAATATTTTCCATGTTTTTGTTTAAACTGTAAATTTTCAGTATCAATTCCCATACCAAGTTTTCTTTTTACTTTCATTGCGTTAGCTGTTAAATAAGCATTTACTTTTTCACCTAAAGAAGCATCTTTTTCAAAAACTCTTTTCATAGCTTTTTCTTCTAAAATTTTATCAGCCTCATGTCTTTTATTTAAATCTTTATGCTTTGAATAAGCAATATCATGTTCTTTTGCAGCTTCATCTAGTTTATTAATAGGTCGTATATCTTTCTCTTCATTCAAATGAAGATTAGTACCAGGCCCTAAATAATTATAACCAGGACTATGTAATTCAAATGGGAGATTATTTATAAAACTATTTAAAATACCGCTTCCGTAATGTCTTACCATTTATTGAATAAAAAAAAATAAGTAATTTAATTAAAATTATTTTCCATTCATTTTATTAATCATTTTGTTTTTCATTTCAATACATGATGTATATTTATTTTTATTAAATGATTCAGGTTTATTAAAGTTAGGGGTTTTACCCTAAAGCATCTTTATTCCTCTTAACTGATAATTTTTTATTGTATTCAATATTCCATTCTTTAAGTTTTTTAAAAACATAAGTTTCACTAACATTATTAATACTACAAAATTTTTTAACTGAGCCTTCTTTAAAATTATATGTATTTATTTTATTTCTTATTTCTTCTTCTCTAGACATTTTTTTTATTTAATGAATATTTTTTATTGGTGTAATGGTATGGTTTATTGGTGTCATGGTATTGTTTATAGGTGTTACAGTATAGTGTAATTGTATGGTGTAATGATATGGTGTAATAGTATGGTTTAAAAAAATAATTTTTTTTTATAATAAATGGATAAACAAATACAAACTTACATTCCTACTGATGAAGCATTACAAGGATTAGATGATTTAATATCAAAGCATGGAGAATTAAAAGAACTAGTAACTAATCACTATAACAACTTAGATATGATAGTTGAAAAAATTGATAAAGTCCCTAATTTAGATATTAATTTAAAAAAAAACTTTTAAATATGTGTTTAAAGCTTTACAAAATCAACAAATATCAATTGATGTATATAAATTTGCAAATTTTAAAAATCAAGATATAATTCAACAATTTATTGAAAGAGAAAAAAATATAGAAATATTATTAGACAACAAGCAATAAAACACAATGATAATACAGGTTTAAAGGAGTTAAATTCAATGTTTTCTACAATTATTGTTGAACCTAAAGATAAAAAATTATCTAAATATATGACTAAAACAATGAATGATATTAAATTTTATGATGATTTTAAACCTTTATTTTCTAAAGAAGGTGTAAAGGAATATACAGCAGAAGAATTAAAGAAAATGAAGTCTGGTAGAATTGGCCCACGATTCAATAATATTAATAAAGTAACTACTATTAACGTACCAAGTTCAAAGGGAGGCTCACAAGTTTTAGATAAAAAAAATGATATATAAATTTCACATTTTTTACCAATTAAATTAATATGTTTGGATTACTAATAAAATATATAATGACTTTATTACATTTTTTTGATTATATTGATATAATTTTATATAATGACATATTTGGCTATGAGCATAAATTATTTTTAATTATATTTTTTATAATCATAAGTATTTTATTAATTTTATATTTCTTACTAAAGAAATATTTGATTAGAAGAATAAAATATTTTTAATAATGTTTTTAAAAGTTTAAATTTTTTTTATTTACAAAAAATATACAACATAAATAAAAAATAAAAATGGAAGACAAAACAGTTAAGAAACGATTACATTACCGAACTGTAAATGGGGAAAAGGTTCTATTATCTCCAATGAATGGCAAAAAAATATGTTTAACATGTCTAATTGAAAAAGATTTATCTGAGTTTTATGGTAAGGGGTATTGTAAACAACGTAGATATTTAAAATATAATACAGAAAAAATTCCATGCGAATGCGGAAGAGAATATGTTAGATATTCTAAAGCAAGACACTTTTCTACAAAATATCATCAAGCTAAGTGTAAGAAAGAAAATAATATTGTAGAGGCATAAACATCACATTTTTCTTTTAATTTACACAATTTACTGAAAATTTATTTATATTTTTAAAATGGTTGTAAACCTAATTCTTTTATAAATTTTTTTCTATAATAAATGGAGAAAAATTTTATAGAACCAAATTTAACATCTAACAAGACAGTCTCACAACTAAGAGAAGTGATGAGACGATATAAAAATATTGTTAATCCACCTTCGGGGTGGGCTGCATTGAGAAAGAATGATTTAATAATGCTTATTAAAAATTGTATCACTAATCATAATGAATCCATCATTCAATCTTTTTTTAATAATTTTGATTCATATGATTTTCCAGCGGAAAATATTCGTAATCTAAATGTTGAAGTACATGTACCAGAACAACGAAGAGCATTTGGAAATCTTGTTACTGATATTACTTTTAGAAATGATGAAAATAGGGATTTATTTTTGCATTTTCAAAGAATTAGAAACTATTATACAAACTATATTTTTAGAGATCATAATAAATATACAAATTTTAGAGTTTGTTTATTTATTCGTATAATAAAACGTAATGGGCAAGATGAAGATTTCTATATTCAATCAAGGGTTGCAGATATTATTCAAAAGTTTGAGGATAGAATAACACAAAATACAGGCTATGAATTTCGTTCTATTGTTGAATCCGGTGTTCAACGAGATGTAGCTCAACCGCTTATTGGAGGTGATTTTATTGAATTCAATAATAAAAATTGTATAAATATTAATAATAATTATAATAAATGTATTTTATATACTTACTTACTTAAGGTGGCGCTACAGTCCGGGGTGGACCTGGGCCTCAACCAATACGCCTCTCCAGTTAGCGCGATCTTTGGCTAACTGCCTCCAGTTGCGCACTCCAAGTTGGTTGAGGTCCCCTTCCACTTGCGCGCGCCACCTAAGGCGAGGTCTTCCTCTACTGCGTTGTCCCTCCGGGTTGGAATCGAAGACTCTCCGGGCCGGAGCGTTGGTGTCCATTCGCTCTACATGTCCTAGCCATCTTAGACGACTAATGCGTACTTTTCTGACCAGGTCGATGTCGCTGTACAGCTCGTAGAGTTCGCTGTTAAATCTTCTCCTCCAAAGCCCGTCAACGCAAACGGGACCAAAAATCACTCGAAGAATTTTGCGTTCGAAGCGACCAAGAAGATCCTCATCCGTCTTTGCTAGGGTCCATGCTTCTGCGCCATAGAGCAGGACAGGGATGATGAGGGTCTTATATAGAATCTCCTTAGTGCTTCTTGACAAGGCCTTATTAATCAATTGTCGTCTTAGGCCAAAGAAACAGCGGTTGGCAAGTGTGATTCTTCGCTTGATTTCTGATGTGATGTCATTGTCAGAGTTTATAGCGGAGCCGAGGTAGACAAAGTCCCTAACTACCTCAAAGTTATAGCTGTCTATCGTGACATTCTGTCCGATTCGTCGGTGTTGTGTGTCCCTTCTTGTTGACAGCATATATTTTGTTTTACCCTCATTCACCACTAAACCCATTTTTGCCGCTTCTGTACTAATACTTGCAAACGCACCAGTGACAGCTCGCTGTGTTCTGCCAACAATGTCAATGTCGTCAGCGTATGCAAGCAGTTGCACAGACTTTTGGAAAATTGTGCCTCTGGTGTTGGCTTGCGAGTTTCGCACAATTTTCTCAAGAATGATGTTGAAGAAGTCACATGACAGCGCGTCACCTTGTCTAAATCCTTTTTTGACATCAAAGGTCTCGGTGAAATTGTTTCCGACCTTTACGGAGCAGCGAGCGTTCTCCATCGTCATTCTGCACTATCTGACAAGTTTGGCAGGGATGCCAAAACTAGACATGGCTCTGTATAGCTCGTCTCTATAAATGCTGTCATATGCGGCCTTAAAATCGATAAAAAGATGGTGAGTATCGATCTGGACTTCTTGGGTTTTCTCCAGGATCTGCCGTAGTGTGAATATTTGATCGGTCGTGGACTTGCCGGGCCTAAAACCGCACTGATAGGGACCTATCAGATCGTTGACGAATGGTTTAAGGCGTTCACACAGTACAGCAGACATGATCTTATAAGCAGTGTTCAGGAGACTGATGCCTCTATAGTTGGCGCAGTTTAGAGAGTCTCCTTTCTTGTGGATCGGGCGAACGATGCTGAGGTTCCATTCATCAGGCATACTTTCATCTGACCAAATCTTGGAGACGAGTTGGTGTATGCTCTCTACCAGGTCATCTCCCGCTGCCTTAAACAGCCCGGCAGTTAAGCCGTCCGGTCCAGCAGCCTTGTTGGATTTAAGCTTAGATATTGCTATCCTTACTTCATTTTGGTCAGGTGGACGGTAATCTTGGCTTCCATCGTCCAGGTTGAATGGTTCGTTCTGCCTGACAGCGGAATTCGTGTCATCTTTGCCGTTTAGCAGTCTGCAGAAATGGTTTTTCCATGTTCTCAGCACCGACTGTGACTCTACTACTCTTCGGGTCTTGTTGGCATGACACGTTCTTTTTACCTTTTAGTAAAACTTTCGAACATTGTTCCTGGAGTAACACCTCTCTATATCCTCGATCGCGCGCTTCTCATGCTCTCTTTTTTCTCCGGAGAAGCCGATGTTCTTCCCTCCTTTTTTGCTCGTAGAGCTGGCGAGCTGCTCTCGTCCTTCTATGCAGCGACGCTTCGTAGGCACTTTGTTTTGCTGCATGTGCTTGCCGGCACTCTTCGTTAAACCAGGGGTTTCGGGGGGGTGGGCTGGTGAAACCGAGCACATCAGTGTATTTTCTATACCATCCTTTATTTTATAAATCAAAGGGATATTGTAAAAGATCCTCAAAGACCATCAAAATATACAAATTATTTGATGAAAATAGAAAATGATGAAAATTATAGAAATTTAAATATAACATACCCCTTTAAAATAGAAGAAGAAAATATAAAAAAATTAGAAGATTATTTTAATATTACTATGAATTTTTATCATTTTGAGGCTGATGAATCATATGAGGATTTTGAGCAAATCCAAATCTTTTGATCCAAATGTTAATAAATTACATGTTGATTAATGTCATTTTATTCCAATTAAAAATTTATCTGGATTTCTGAGTGGAAAAATTCATCATTTGGATCATCGATTAATTATTTGTAGGAAATGTTTTACAAAGTTTAGATCTGAAGCTATACTTGAAACTCATAAACGAGATTGTTTTGACAGTAGATCAAATGATATAATTCAACGTTGTAAATTGCCAACAGAAGAAAATAACATTTTAGAATATAAAACATATGGAGCAGAGATATATCATCCATTTACTTTATATCTTGATTTTGAATGTTCATTAAAAAAATGCGATATTGCTAAAAAGA
This sequence comes from Cheilosia vernalis, assembly GCA_949126925.1. NCBI lineage: Eukaryota > Metazoa > Arthropoda > Insecta > Diptera > Syrphidae > Cheilosia > Cheilosia vernalis. The sequence goes on from OX421363.1 coordinate 4,286,681, forward strand.
AAACAAAGTTAATTAATGAGCATGTAGGTACCAAATAGTTTTGGAATTTATGATAATTATTTCAAAAATTTTCAATCTTACATTACAGAAGGATCAGAGTTGATAGAAAATTTTCATAGTCATCTTAAATTAATAGCTAAAGTATATAACAAAATAATTAAAATCAACAAACCAGCATATAAAACTAAAGAATCAAAAGAAAAATTTGAAAATGCTACAAATTGTGAAATTTGTCATGCAAATTTTAATGATGAAAATGTTGTTAAAATGTGGGATCATGATCATTTAACGGGGGCCTATAGAATGGCTTTATGTGGATATTGTAATTTTGCGTGTAAATTACCGAAAGCCTTTAACATTGTAGTTCATAATTTAAAGGGGTATGATAGTAAATTTATTTTATCAAATTTGGATAAAATAGATAATGATAATATCAAATCCGATTCTGATGATGATAGAAAAGCAAAAGAAATTGTTGTTTTTGCTTCTAGTACTGAAAAGTTTAGACAATTTAGAAAAAAAGTTAAAGTTGGTGAAACTAAAAGCAAGAAATGTTTAAATCATGAATGTGAATATAAATATAATTTTCCAAAAAGTGAAGCTTGTTTTAAATGCAAATCAACTAATTTGAAAGATTATATAACTGATGATCTGATTGAATTGAGATTTATAGATTCTTTAGAATTTATAAACTGTAGTTTAGATAAAGCAATTAAAAATTTGTTAAACATAAACTCCGCATATTGCTCACATTGTAAAAAAATAAGAGAATTAAAGGAACCATCTTTTAAAGTAATTAATGATAAAATTTATGCATATGACTCTTGTATGTATTGTAATGAATGTAAAATTAAAAAGCAAGTAAATTATCATCATCTTAAAAATTTTAACTATGTATTTAAAGACATACCGAAAGAAGAAATATGTTTTTTGCTGAGGAAAGGTGTTTATCCTTATGAATTTATAGATGATATAAGTAAATTAGAAATGAAGGAATTGCCTAAATATGAAGAATTTAATTCAAAATTATCTGGCAATATATCAAAGAAAAGTTATAAATTTGCTGGAAAATTACGGAATTATTTTAAAAACAAAACAGGAGATTCTTGGTGTTTTAAAGATTATCATAATTTATATCTAAAATTAGATGTAATTTTATTGCCAGATGTTTTTGATAATTTTAGAGAAATGTGCCACAAAAACTATAATTTAGATCCCATTCATTATGTAAGCGCTCCGCATTTAAGTATTAACGCTGCTTTGAAATTTACTAGACAAAAATTAGAATTATTGTCTGATTTGGAGATGTATGAATTTTATGAAAAAGGTATAAGAGGAGGTATATCGCAAATTATTCACGATCATGCAAAGGCAAATAATTGTTATTATTATAATGATAAAATAGAACAAGTTTATAAATTATGTAAAAAAGATGCTGAAGAAAAAGGTATTTATGACCCCAAAAAATTAACTAGTTTTATAATGTATTTGGATGCAAATAATTTGTATGGCTGGGCGATGAGTCAAAAATTATCTATTGGAGGGCACAAATGGTTATCTAATGGAGTACTCCAAACAATCACAAAGAAATATATTATAAATGGAGACTTTAAAAAAAGTGACATTTCTATTGATCTTGAAGTTGATTTAGAAATTCCAGAAAAATTGCATAATTTCTTTAATGATTATGCACCAGCACCGAATCATGAAACACCAAAAATATTATCAAGTTTACAGCATGAAATGATAGCTAATAAAATTGGTTCAAAACCTAGTCAGAGAATTCAAAAACTTATTTGTAGTTTAGAAAAGAAAGAAAAATATGTTATAAATATAAGACTTTTACAAGAATATTTAAAACAAGGAGTTAAACTACTAAAAATTCATCAAAAAGCATGGTTAAAACCATATATTTATAAAAATACTGAGCTGAGAAAACAGGCTAAGAATGATTTTGAAAAAGACTTCTTTAAATTAATGAACAATTCAGTATTTGGAAAACAAATGGAGAACGTAAGAAATAGATTAAATATAAGAATTGTAAGGAGTTCAAAAATAATGCAAAAATTAATAAGTAGAGCTAGTTATCAAAATAGAAAAATTGTTGATAATGACTTGGTAATCGTTTTTGGAAAAAAGACTAGTATTAAATTAAATAAACCATTATTTGGAGGAATGGCTATTCTTGATCTAGCAAAATTATTAATGTTTAAATATTATGTTCATTTAAAGAAAAAATATGGAAATGGAATGAAATTGTTAGGTACAGATACTGATTCATTTATTATTTATGTTGAAGCTAAATCATTAGACGATACTGAATTTGATATTTATGAAGATATGAAAGAAGAAATAGATTTGTATGATACTAGTGATTTAATAGATAATTTCCCTATAGATGGATTAAAATCAAACAAAAATAAGAAGACACCAGGAAAATTCAAAGATGAATATAATGGAATACCTATTAGAGAATTTTGTGGTTTGAGGTCAAAAATGTATTCATTTAGAACTGATAATAGTGATAAAAAAATATGTAAAGGAATTAAGAAATTAAATATAAAAGCATTGAAATTTGATGATTATAAAAATTGTTTGTCCAATTTGGAAATTAAAAAGGAAACTATTTACAAGAAGAAAAAATTGGTTTATCACCATATGATGATAAATTTTATTTATACAGGGATAATGAAAACAATATTTTGAAATTAGCACGTGGGCATTTTAAAATAAAAGAATTAGAAAAGATGTGAAGGGTCATAAAACTAAAATCTTAAGCTAGGACCCACTTTTATAACAAGCGTCTAAAGAGACGTTTCATTTTACGTTTCTCATTTAATATGGACGCTGCATTTTACGTTTCTCATTTAATAAGAACGTTTCTCATTTAGTAATAAAACAAAACTATAATTTTATAATGATGTAAATTTAGATATCTTATTTTTATTTTGTTCCAGGTCATCTATTCTTTTTTCAATGTCAGTAATTGAATATTTATTTTCTGTAATACCTCTTTGAGTATTTATTTCCAATTTTTCTATGGTTGAAAAAATATTTTTTACTTTATCAATATTATCAATTACATCTTTTTTTAAATCTTTAATATTTTTATCAAGATCTACCTTAAAATTTTGAAAATCTGTCTTTAAAATTTTGAGGTCTTTACTAAGATCTACTTTTAAATTTTGCATATCGTTCTTTAAAATTGCAATGTCTTTATTAATATCTGTTTTTAAATTTGAAAATTCACTTTCCAATATTTTTATTTTATTATTCAAAATAGAAGTACCTGGGTTATTCGAATGATTATTTTTTCTACCGAATTTATCAATACCCATTTATATAATATAAAAATTAAATTATATTTTCTTCTCTTAGTTCTTCAATTATATTCATAATTTCATTATGGATTTTAGGACTATCATTACCTGCCTCATTTTCACCAATGAGTAATAATAATCTGGCTTTTAATTCATCAATATCATTCCAATGAACATATTCAACTGGAGATTTCGTATAAATTTTAAAATTTTATTCTATTCCAGATCCGGTTTTATCTTTTAAAATATTATTTTCTATTAATATTGGTCTTATATAATTCATATATTTACTACCAGCACTTGAGTTAGTTCTCCTTGATTTATCATACCCCTGTTTGTATGCATTTGTTGTTAAAATAATTTCCCCATATTTTTCAAAATCATCATTTGTTATTGCTGCTGAAGGTTCTTTTAAAGTTATTAATTCCCACAAACCTTTAGTACCTATATATTTTTTACCATTTATATAAATATCATTACCATTTATTTTAATTTTAGAATCTCCAATTAAAAGATCTTTTCCATCAATGTCACTTCTTATCCCATATATATTATCACAAACTTTTTCATGGGAAGAATTTAAAGTCAAATATTTCAAAGCGATAGTTCCGATTTCATTTTCAATATACGGTATTGGAGTTATTGAAGCGTCCTCAAATTCAATGCTTTTCTTTGAAATTGGAGTACTAGATAACGGTGAATAAAATTCTTTACTTTCAATACTTTGTGGGCTAGATATAACAATTTCTGGCTGTTTTGATGTTGATGGTAGTAATTTTGAAAAATCATACTGAAGTTTTTTTACCTGATCACTTTGCTCATCCTGTTTTTCTTTAATAGCTCTTAAATAATTATTTGCTGATGGTAAAGCTTCATTTAAACTCATTTTCAAGTTTTTCAATCCTTCATATAAATCATGGCTATTTTCAGTAGATTGATTTAATGGTAATATAATAGATTGAAAATCTTCTTTTATCTTATCATGTTTTATTACTCTGTTAAGATTTTGTTCTTTGAATTTATTTTTCAATTCTATTGTAGTTTTAAGATATGTTTTTAAATCCGAATCCGAGATTTTATTATTCATCATTTATTTATAAATAAATTTAATAATTTTTTATAATGGATAAGGAATTAGAAAGAGCTAAAGAATTACATACACCTGTTAGAAAAAATTTTGAGCGAAGAAAAATAATTACTAAAGGTATAAATGAATTATGGGCTGCTGATTTACTTATTATGACAACTGTTGACACAAAAATAAATAAAGGGTATAAATATATGTTAAACGTTATTGATACGTTTTCAAAATTTGCTTGGATAAAACCATTAAAAATGAAAGATGGGAAGTGTGTCGCAGATGCATTTTCTCAAATTATTAAAGAAGCTCCTAGTCCTCCGAAATTACTTCATACTGATTCTGGTAAAGAATTTTTAAATTCAAATTTTACTAAAGTATTGAATACTCCTACCAAAGAGCGTCGAACTTGCCGAGTTGTAGGGGCTGAGTAAGGTCAATGATTCTCGAGATTTCTCCAGATGAGTCCTGAAACCAAAGGACGCTAAACTCCGCCTGGTTACACCAGTGTAACTTGCCGGTCCCAAGCCCGGATAAAGGAGCAGGGAAGAGGAGTAAACCTCTTTAATTAAATCCCCAATCCAAGGCTGAACAGCATTCGCCGAGGGATGCATGGCTAAAGGGTGTTTAGTCGTAAGTTTGCGAACTTCGGATACCGGGCAACCTCCGATTTAAATAGCGCCTTCCTGTGGTTAAACGGGTAGACTACGGGCGACCTTCTATATCCCGCTTACTCGTGGGTCCAACACAGATACCAAAACAAAACAAACAATAGAGAATGATGCCTCTATAAATGCATCATCAACTAGGGATGTTAACTGCGAACACCCTGTCAGTAATGACGTGACATCTGCCAATCGGGAAGAGTCACCTATAAAAGATTCTGAGATGAGAAACCTAGACGAGAATTCGTCTCTTCTAAGTGACTCAATCTCTGAAACGAGCACTTTGTGCAATGTAAGTATGCTGTCGGATGAATTTCCGGACGACATAGACAAAGCCAAAACCACTGACAACAAAGGTCAAAGCGAGTCGGTCTTTGTCAAATTTACACCCTCTGAAAATCGTCGGTTTAAACAGGCGCTAAAAAGGGGCTGTAACAAAATAGAAGCGAAAAAATTCGTCATATCAACAGATGGGCACAAGGGTCCCGAGGTGAAGCGTATGCGATCCGAGGATAATACCCCCCTCAGTCCGAAGCGAAGCGAGCTCGAGCTGGTAATAAGACCGCCGACAGAACCTCATATAGCAATATAATGAGCTTTGTCAGGCTGGGTGTCGTGCCAGCGGACCTCGATCGTAATCCTCTCAGTAGTGAGCATATGGCTCAGATACAGGAGAGCATTATGGACATCACGGTGGAATTACGTGACGAGGACATAAAACCATCTTTCCGCGGCTCAACATTTAAAGCCGGATGGCTCATGCTAACATGTGCGGATGCCACCACTGCAAATTGGTTGAAAACAAACTTCGCCAAGCTACGAGAGAAATGTGGACTGGAGGTTATGCTCGTGGAGGAGGAAAATTTTCCGAAACCACATGTCATCAGGGGTTTCTTTCCACAAAGTTCTGGAATAGCGAACGAAAGAATTCTGGCAATGCTAGACGGCCAAAACAAAGGGCTAAACGTGGAGAGTCCTGCAAAGATCGAATGAAAGAGATATCGCTCACATGGTCTTTGCCGTAAACGACAGCACTATGAAACAGCTTGTCGAACTCAAAGGAATGGTCTCCTACCGATTTGGGCAGACGCGACTAATTCTAAAAAGTTCCGACAAAACAATAAACCAGGGCAAGAAAAACGTTCACCCTGAGACTACAAGGCCGAGCGTGTGCGAGGAAAACGAACAGCCAGTACCCAGCACCAGCGCCGCCGCAATAAAAACCGCAATTGCCGAAGAAAAGGCAAGGTTATCAGCACCAAAAAATCCAGCTGAAAAAAAGGAAGAAAGTGACTGCATCGGAAACCGTTTTAGGCCCAAACTGTCTCATGAATACAGGGAAGGCAATAGACGGAAGATGTCAGTCAAACATCCGAGAAGTAGGCAAGACGGCCACTCTCAACAGGGACTCGTAAGACGCAGAGGCGACAACAAGCCAAACAGAATACGCCCAAGTAGAAATTTGTGACTATTATCTTGAATTATAGTCGCCAGACGGGATATTGGACTCAGTTTTGTGTCGATAAGCTCCATTCCAATAAGATGGTAACTATTTGACATTTGTGTTACCATTAATGGCCTCAAAGCTACAAATGTCCTTTAAAGTTACATTTCAATACACACAAAACCTGCGAGGTTGCTGTTTTATGTTTCCACTTAACAACTAGGCGAACTGACAGCGCAAAGTCTAATTTGTTTCCACCGAGAGTTACCATAGTATTTTGGCGCGTTAATTTGCAAACAATCTTGACACGTACAACAAACTAATGTCTGCTGTAGTGGTGTACACAGGCGAAGTAGGTAGAGCATTTATAATCACACACGTAACATGCTCCTTTGAATGTAGGCGAGCGGTGTGCATGTGCATGGAGAATATTATATGACATTGAGCACCAATCGTAAAAGGGAATATAGGGTGGCATAAAAAAAATATATCGTGAATAGTCAAATGATGAACAATGAATTTATCTAAAAAGAATCGAAATATTGTAATTAGAGACTTCATTATTTAAGAATAGTAATATCTTTTGATGAGTTTTCCTCCTAAACAATTAATTTTCATTTTAAACAGTGTACTGAAAATTGTTTGCCGTTGTAGCACGACGTCGAATAAAATTTTAAATTTACTTTTACTATATGCACCGCGCTGCTTTTCGGCGTTTCAGTATTTTAGTAGGACAAAAATGAGAATGTTTTTTGATTTGGCTACATAAAACTGCAGCAGATTAAACTGTAAAAAAAATGGAAATGTGTACATAAAGAAAATATTCCAACTTTTATCAAATGTTATCAATATATTTTAATAAATAGCATGTTACATACATTATGTAATTGTAATAATGCTAGAAATATCATAAACCTTCTACAAAGATTTATTACACAAATTTTCTTTAGCAAACAAAATGTCCCAAATGAACTACAAACGTTATATTTATTAAAGTTATATCTCAGTAACATACCTACATGTAAAAATGTTCACTTTATTATATAGATTTTAGCAAACCAAAATCGCATTACCAAAAGTTAGAGGCGGAAACATCATAACATTTGCAAATCCCTTTCTTATTATTTTCACCAAACTTTTTTTTACATGTTCTCATTCATTAAAAGACAGAATTTAAAATAATGAATTATTCAAATATTACGACACAATAATAATAAACGCACACAAAAAAACATTTCCTCAATGAATGTACATTGTGCATGCACCCTGTGATTCTTCCTAAAAAAATCCATATGGCAGGCAAATGGCCGTCTTCTGATTCTAATTGGGATCCATTATCAGAAAAAAGAAAAAAATAGTCCCTGGGAAAAGAAAAGAAGCTTGAAAATAAAATCGAATATTATAAATACTCAATATTTCTTGAGCGCGTGAGTTTTTGCCACTACAACTTATTGATATTTGTGGTAAAACTGATTTTCGTTTGAATATTTTGCATTCGGGTACGAAGATATGCAGTTATTAAATTCGCACAATATTATACCTGCTTTACCATTTTCATGACATTTTGTTCGTTTAGGTACTTGGATCCCCATTAAAGAGGGAAGGTTATGTGTTTACGTTGTATATTGGTATCAGTATTTCTATTTCACATTTTCTTTTTCGTGCGAACCAACTTACAAACACATGAAAACAAATTTGACAGCTCACTAAAATTCGGACACATTTCGGTTACAAGTCATAGCCAAAATTCCATTATGTGTGTTTCTCGAAATAGTAATTTTATGAGGTAAAACCTATTCCCCACTTTGGTCAACGTTACATCCTGCAGTGCAAACATTACGCACTTTGATACATTATACACACATTACTGTTACGGTAACATGTCTGAAATGTGGGAACAGCGTGCATACTACAACCAACAATTTCTACTTGGGCGGGACCCTGAGCGCACTAGAAGACGATGACAACTCTCCTAAGTGTGCTGCAGGCAAACCTGCACCGCGCTATGGGTGCCTCGGACACCTATAACCAACGATGTGCCGAAGGTAACATCGCTCTCAGATTAATCCAGGAGCCATGGGCAACAGATGGTAAGATATTTGGCTTAAATAATAAAACCAGAAAACTTATTTTCGCCTGAGGAAATTTTAGGCCAAGGGCCGCCCTCTTTGTTGCAAAAGATATAAAATTTTCTCCCATTCCAGGCTTCAATACCAGGGACCTGGTGGCGATTCTAATTGAACGTCACAACGGCAGAGAGCTGCAAAAAATCGTGTGCGCATCGGCGTATTTTGCTGGAGACGATGAAAACATACCACCAACACCAGTACAGGAACTCGTTCTGTACTGCCAATCCCAGCAACTTCAACTTATCATCGGCTGCGACGCCAATGCCCATCATCCAGTTTGGGGTAGCCGAAATACAAATAAACGAGGTGAGTCTTTGATAGAATACCTTTGCTGTAATAATTTAGTTATTCTAAATAAGGGTAATAAACCTACTTTTAGAAACTCAGTGAGAGAGGAAGTTTTAGACCTGACTCTTTCAACTCCTTACGTACAAAACATCGTTGAAGACTGGCATGTGTCCGGTGAGGCATCTCTGTCAGATCACATGCACATAAAGTTCAGACTTAGATGCAACACCGAACAGGTGCCGGTCCGATACGAAAATAAACTTATAAATTGGAGAACCTATCGCGAAAACCTAGCGATCAAATCTGACCTACTTCCAGCACCACCTTTACAAACTTTTGATGCTGACGATGCACTTGGTCAGTTAAATGACACTATCCTCTCATCTTTTGCAATAAGCTGCAAGGTAAAACGTACTGTGGTAAAGAGGTGCGTACCATGGTGGAATTCAAACCTTGAAAACCTCCGAAAAAGAGTGAGGAAGCTTTTTAATAAAGCCAAACGCACCGGTGAGTGGGACCTGTATCGAGCCCTCCTTACCCAATACAACCAAGAGTTGAGAAGATCCAAAAGAGCTTCCTGGCGGAGCTATTGTGAAAAGCTCGAAGAGCTTCCTGCAGTGGCTCGCCTACAAAAAGCTCTCTCGAAAGATCAATCGAATTGCATGGGATTGCTAGTCAAATCTGACGGAACAATCACGCGCGACCGGGAAGAAACTTTAATTACTCTACTTCAAGTTCACTTCCCTGAGTCTAGAATTATAAATGAAGCTTACGAGCACATTACCGAGGATTCACCCCCAAGAAACCTTGGAAGAAATAACAGTCTATCCGGAAGACTTTTCACTCCGGATAGGGTTAAATGGGCTGTCAACTCATTTAAACCATACAAGGCACCAGGTATAGACGGTATTTTTCCAGCACTCATCCAAAAAGGGCTGGAGTTCATTTTACCGACCATGATTGCCTTATTTAGGTTCAGTTTTAACTGGGGCTACATACCACGAGCTTGGAGGGAGGTAAACGTGGTATTTATCCCCAAACCAGGCAAACCTAGCGAACTACCTAAATCATATCGTCCTATAAGCTTAACGTCGTTTTTCTTGAAAACGATGGAAAGAATAATTGACATACATATCAGAGAATGCCTAAAAAACGGCAATCCTCTACACCCCTATCAATATGCCTACCAAAAAGGCAAGTCCACTAAAGGCGCTTTGTTAAATGTAACATCGCACATAAAGAGTGCCTACCAAAATAAAGAGGTTGCACTATGCGCCTTCCTTGACATAGAGGGTGCTTTCGACAATACCGGATATGAATCCATATCAAACGCTCTACTTCAAAGAAATGTAGATCATCCATCTATCGAATGGATCAAAGCGATGCTTGAAAGTCGGAAAATAACCGCATCATCGGGAATGACCTCAGCATCAGTAACAGCCGTAAAGGGTTGCCCGCAGGGGGGCGTACTTTCTCCCCTACTGTGGTCGTTGGTAATCGACAATCTGTTACAAATATTAAGCAATTCAGGCTTCAACGTAGTTGGATATGCGGATGACTTGGTCATCATCATTAGGGGTAAAGTAGCAAACGAAGTAACAGCACAAATGCAAAACGCCCTTAAGATAGTCTTAGACTGGTGTTGTAGGGAACACCTCTCAATAAATCCAAACAAGGCTATCATAGTTCCCTTTACTAAGAGAAGAAATTTGAACTTGCGTCAAATCTCCATCAACGATAAAATTATTGAGTACTCTGACGAAGTCAAATACCTTGGAGTGATCCTTGACAAAAAACTGAGTTGGAACTCCCATATAAACAACAAAATACAAAAAGCAACCAGTGCATTCTGGGCTTGTCGTTGCATGTATGGTAAAACATGGGGAATCTCTCCAAAGATCACTTATTGGATCTATACAATGATGGTTAGGCCCATCATTACTTACGCTTCCATTGTTTGGTGGAACAAAGTCACACAAAAAACAGCCATCGCAAAGCTTAATAAGATACAGCGTCTAGCATGTCTAGGCATTTCCGGAGCTATGCGAACCTGTCCTACAGCTGCTATAGAAGCTCCAATTTCCCTAACGCCCGCGCTGTGTACTTCAAACTACACCATAAGAGTAGTCATAACCTCTTTAGTGCGTGCTAATTATAAAAAAAAAAAAAAAAAAAAAACACCCCTCCACATTTACATCAAAAAAGTGGCAATACGCAACTCAACAAATCTGTTACAAACAAAGGAGATGGACATCGGTGAACACCCAGACCTGATGACCCTCCTTTTAGAAATTACAGAACTTGACGTGATCTGCGCGATCACAGACCGCCTCCCAAAAACACTATGTTTCAACAGAAGATTCTCCACGGAGATCACAAATAGAGAGGCGTGGGTTAGCAATAGCCCACCAAACTGTCAAAAAGGCATAAAGTGGTATACGGATGGTTCCAAAATGGACTCAGGGGTCGGAGCCGGCATTTTCGGACCAAACCAAAATATCTCAATACCAATGGGAAAAAGCCCAAGCGTATTTCAAGCAGAGCTCCATGCCATTAAGGAATGTGCAAGCCTAATCTACAACTCAGGCATCAAAGGCGCAAACATCCATATATTCACGGATAGTCAAGCAGCTATAAATGCCCTTAGCTCACCGATCATTGACTCCAAATCAGTATTACACTGCTTCAATACCCTCCAAACACTATGCACCAGAAACAAAACCAAAATATGGTGGGTTCCTGGCCATGAGGGAATTGAAGGAAACGAAAAAGCCGACGAATTGGCCAGAAAAGGTTCGGAAACACCTTTCACAGGACCTGAACCCTACTGTGCAATCTCTAAATCAGCGGCAAATCTTGCTATAAAAAGCTGGGAACACAATAACTGTATTTCACATTGGGAGAGCATCCCAGGCCTAAAACAAGCCAAAAAAGTTATTAAACCTTTCAAAAATAATGCCGAAAAGATTCTAAATCTACGTAGGCACGATATCAAAAACCTAGTTGGCTACCTAACAGGGCACCATGGCTTACGATATCACCTAAACAAAATACATATAGCCGACTCTTCGGAGTGCCGCCTATGTCTTGAAGAAGACGAAACCACTGAGCATATCTTATGCGAATGCCCAGCCCTTTGTGGTATTAGAAGGAACTTCTTCTTCAGGGAAAATATAAGCCCAGAAGAAGTAAAGACATCCTCTGCTGAAAACATCATCAGCTACATTAGGAAGGTAGAAACTCTAATAGCCTAAACTAACTCTTCTGATCCTATGGCACAATAGATCTACTTAGGTCGACGTGCCTTTTTATCGCAATGGCGAGTCAGAAAAAAAAAAAAAAAAAAAAAAAAAAAATAGGTATTGAATAAATATGATATAAAAATGTATCAAACTTTTAGTGAGAAAAAATCTTCAATTGTTGAAAGATTTAATAGGACAATAAATGAAAAACTAAAAATTCAATTTGAAATTCAACAAAATACTAATTGGATTGATGTTATTAATATCATTTTATATGAATATAATTATAAAAATGTTCATAGAACTATTGGGATGCGTCCATGTGAAGTTAACAAAGATAATGAAAAAGAAATTTTAAATAAAATGTATCCTGTTACAGAATTAAATGAAAAACAAGTTTTTAACATTGGAGATAGAGTAAGAATTTCAGCTTTTAAAAAAATGTTTGAAAATAAATATAAAAATAATTGGACTCATGAAATTTTTGTAATTAATAAAATTCATTTAACTCATCCTATTACTTATTCAATAAAAGATTTGAATAATAAACCAATTATAGGTAAATTTTATAAATTTGAATTACAAAAAACTGAATTTTAATATAAATTAAAAAAAAAATATTTTTTTAGTTATTCTACGATTCTGTGTAGCTATCTAAAAGAAAATTAAAACTTGATTGTTGTGAAATGTGTTGCAGCAAAAAAACATAACCCACTATACCCTATCTTTAAATTGTATTTTTTTCTATCATTTGTAATCCTATGTACTTAATCTTGAATTCGCCATAACGGCCTATGCGCCACACTCTCGCTATGTAATGAAATGACTGTTTGTTGCCGTTGTCTTCATGCAAGCAGTGCATTCGAAAAATTGAATCGCTCTCTTTGCTGTCGACCGCCATCAAGCACACATCATCTTCTGGAATAAAATTAATATTATAACGTGGTTTTACATCAACGCTTTTTTATCGCCAAGATTCACGCAGTGTCTTTTCATACTGGTCCTTCGCATCCGGATTAATTACGTTAATTTAAGGTTTTTTGGACATTGCGCGAAAAAGTGTGTGGTAAGACTTTATCGAAGACATTGATAAAAAACAATTTGATATTAAACACGCCAGATCATTGCATATGGCAAGAACGGTATGATTAATCAAAATTGTCTGTCGGAACAAAACGGTGTTTTTTCCTCATAACTTTTCGCATGTGTATTATTTTGTACAACCAACGTGAACAATAATTAACAATTTAAAATAATAGAACAATTAAATACATATACACTTGTTACCTCGAGCAATATAATCGGTACCCTATACATATTTGAGAATTTACTCTATGGGTTTTCGAGTTCAAAATGAATGTCATTAAGGTAAAGCGAGGTCACGCGAAGGGCAGCCTAACACGGACAGAGACATTTGCCGCGTCAATAGATGACAACACTCCGCTGTCACTAATCGAAATTCGATTCGCGAAATTAAATGAAGTGTGGTCAGAGTTTGTTACCCTTAATAAACAGCTCTGTGAATTTTGTGATGACCCTGATTTCGTCGATCCAGAATCTGAGTTTGGGGAATATGAAACCAAGTTCTTTTCTTCACATGCAAAATTCACAAACGAGATTCAGAAAAGAAAGTCGTCTGATCCACCTAATCCTCAAAATTCGCTGGTTGAGAAATTAGTGAATAAACAATCTTCATTTCTTCAAACCCTCTCTTCGTCATCCGCTTCAAACTCAACATCAGTCAATCTGCCAAAAATTGTAATTGCCCCATTTTCTGGTGACTACAAAGATTGGCCCGAATTTAAAGATCTTTTTACGGGTTCTGTTGACTCCAACAAATCGCTCACCGGGTCGCAAAAACTTCAATATCTAAAGTCGCTATTACGCGGAGATGCCGCCAACGTGGTTAAGCACATCACAGTTTGTGATGATAATTACATAGAAGCTTGGGACAGGTTAGAGTCACGCTTCGATAAAACCCACCTGATCATCCAATCGTTTGTTCAGGCGTTTCTCTCGTTACCTTCATCGACGTCGGGAAATATTCAAACACTTCGGAAGATTACTGACGGAGCTGATGAAATCCTCCGAGGACTTAACGCGTTGAGCTCAAACAGTCGTGATCCGTGGCTCATACACCTTTTACTTCAAAAGGTTGATCAGGACAGTAAGCAAGCATGGGTAGAAGAAGTAGGGGTGCGTGAAAATGCAACAATATATGAACTTCTCGACTTTTTAGAAATCCGTTGCAACTGCTTAGAATCGTGCAGTTCTCTTTCTCGTAGTTCACAATCTCGCAGCAAACCGCAAGTTTCCATTCGCCCTAACCTTGCAGAATCTAAGCAAGGTTGTCCAAAGTGTCATGAAAATCATACAATACCTCACTGTAAAGAGTTTGCCGGTCTTGACATTGATTCTCGTCGTCAGTTCGTAAAACAGCATGCGCTATGTTTCAACTGTCTTCATCAAGGACATAATTCGAATAAATGTCGGTCAAACTTTCGATGCAGATCGTGTAACTCTCGACATCACACCATGGTACATCCCACACAACCATCACCAAATGAACCTTCCACTTCGAATGCTATTCCGCTTAATCTCAATGCCTCGTCTGATCCTGCAATCGTTTCGAATCACTCGCTTGAATCCTCTCGTCGTATTCAAACTTTGCTGCCCACAGCAACTGTCCAGGTTCAAGATAAACAAGGATTGTTTCAAAATCTGCGGTTATTATTTGATTCGGGATCCCAGGTATCCTTTATCACTGAACGCGCTGTCCAACGCCTGGGATTGAAACGAAAATCATCCCGGATTCCTATCACAGGAATAGCTTCAACTCCTACTGGTGTAACTAATGGTTTGGTTACACTAAAACTTCATTCTCGAGTCAACTCTAAGTTTCTAGACATTGACTGTTATGTTATTTCAAAACTCACTTCATTGTTGCCTTCGTCGCCAATCACTTGTCTCAATACAACCAAGATCCTGTCAATTCAACTGGCTGATCCGCACTTCAATGAGCCTGGTCACATCGATATTTTGATGGGTTCGGACAAGGTATTTCATGCAATAACCGGTCCCTTACAACCAGCACACAATGGTATTCCGGAAACTATTCCAACCATTTTTGGACTTGTTATAGCTGGTCGCTTTTCTCTGAATGCTCATAACAACAACCAAGGGCTACAATCTTTCTGCACTCAGTTAAATCACTCGCAAGACTTCGACCTCGAACGATTTTGGGGCTTGGAGGAAGTATCCACGCAACCTTTGGTGTCGGTTGAAGAACAACAAGCTGAAGACCACTTTGTCAGCACTTACACTCGTCATTCTGATGGGCGATTTATAGTGGAATTGCCCTTCAAACAGACCAACGCCCTCAATTTCGGGAATTCATTCAACATCGCATTTAATAGAATGCAGTCAATTGAAAGACGATTCGCTCTAAACCCTGAATTTCAAAGCCAATACTCGCAATTCATTCAAGAGTATATATCATTAGGTCATATGAAGAAAATACCACCGCATGAAATTTCGTCTGCAAAATGCTATTATTTACCGCACCATGCCGTCTTTAAATCGGATAGTAGCACAACAAAAATCAGAGTGGTATTCGATACATCTGCTAAGGGCAATACCACAAATTCGTTAAATGATTGTCTTCTCGTCGGGCCTACAATTCAACGTGACATTTTTTCGATATGTTTGCGATTTCGTCGACACGTATATACTATCTCCGGGGACATCGAGAAGATGTACCGACAGATTTGGGTTTCTCCCAAACACACTGACTATCAAAGAATAGTTTGGCGAGAAAATCCCAACGAGCCACTCAACCATTATAGGCTTTTGACAGTCACCTACGGCACCGCGTCAGCACCCTTCTTAGCAGTTCGTGCATTGAAACCTATCCCTTAGCATCTTCAATTGTCCTAAATGACTTTTACGTCGACGACGTTATAACTGGAGCAGACACAATCGACGAAGTTAGTAAGCTTCGAGCTGAATTGGTGGAGTTGCTGAAATCTGCTGGTTTTCATTTAAGAAAATGGACCACCAACTGTTGGCCCTTGCTTTTATCGTTGCCGGAGGAACAACGTGAACTTTTCCCAATTGAGTTCGAACAATCCAATGCTGTTAAGGTACTCGGTTTAAGATGGTGTCCTTCTCAAGATTGCTTTTCATACAGAGTACGTTTGGATGCACTTGGCGTCATCACCAAGCGTCGGATTCTGTCCGAGGCATCAAGGATCTTTGATCCCATCGGTTTTTTAGCGCCAGTGGTAGTATCTGTTAAGATCATCCTACAGGATATTTGGAAGGCGAAGTTGGATTGGGACGAACAAATCCAAGAGGATCTCGGTCACCGTTGGACTTCAATTCATCGAGAACTTCACTGCCTTGAATCAATCCGCATTCCCAGATTAATATGGTCCAATAAGCTTGACTGGGAGCTCCATGCATTTTGTGATGCATCATTGGACGCGTATGCAGCAGCGGTGTACTGCAGGAGCATCAATCCAGATAAGTCAATATCGGTAACATTGGTAGCAGCCAAAAGTAAGGTTGCTCCAATTAAAATTTTATCTCTTCCTCGCTTGGAACTTTGCGGGGCTCTTCTACTTACCAGGCTAGTAAACAAAATTAAAGTTTCTTTACAGGAAGAAAATATAAATCTCTTCGCCTGGACGGATTCATCCATCGTGCTTCACTGGCTGTCAGCACCTCCAAAGAAATGGTCAGTGTTTGTTGGCAATAGGACGTCCGAAATACTCTCTTCGATACCTCGTAAGTTGTGGAACCATGTTCGATCACCTAGTAATCCAGCCGATGTGGCTTCCCGCGGTATTGCTCCATCACAGTTATCAGCACATGAGATATGGTGGAAGGGACCAGAGTGGCTGTGGTTTGAAAGGGATCAATGGCCAAGGTCGAGTTTTGTTGCTGAAAACATTACGGTGGAACAACTGGAAGAGAGGAGTCCAGCTACACCAAAGGTATTTGTGTCTAACATTGAGCATATTAGCATATTGGACACGTTGTTATATAATGTATCTAGCTGGTCCAAATGTATTCGAATAACCGCACATGTCTTCCGTTTTATATCAAAATGTAGTCGGTCGGTATCTAATATGATAAACTCGCAAACATTGACTACTCAAGAACTCTCAGATGCAAGGATTGTGCTTGTTAAAACTGCTCAGTGCTCGTTATTTTCCGTTGAAATAAATCTTATCAAAAAGGGGAAGGTTTTACCGAAACGAAACAAACTTATGTCTTTGAGCCCGTTTCTTGATGCTTTCGGTGTGCTTCGCGTCGGTGGTCGGTTACAGGAATCGGAATTGACTTATAATGAAAAACACCCCATCATTTTGTGCAAATCTCATCCGATATCTGTTCTCATAGCGCGGTACACCCACAATTATCATCTCCATGCCGGTGTGACACTAACATTTTCGCTATTAAAACAAAACTTTTACATTCTCGGTTGTCGGAATCTCGTCCGCAAGATCATACACGATTGTGTTGTGTGTTTTCGGCAACGTGTGAGTACCTCAACGCAACTTATGGGCAATTTACCAACCGAACGCATTCGATTTTCAAGACCCTTTAGCAAGGTCGGTTGCGACTATGCAGGCCCTATTACACTGAAGTTAAACCTTGGTAGAAATCCCAAATTTGTCAAGGCGTATATAGCCCTATTTGTCTGCTTTGTGACAAAGGGAATCCACCTGGAATTGGTCGGGGACTTATCATCAAATGCATTTTTACTAGCTCTTGACCGTTTTGTGTCGCGCCGAGGAAAACCACAAGAAATATGGAGCGACAACGGCACTACTTTTCATGGCGCCAAACGTATGCTCGGCGAAATGTTTGATCTCCTGCGTAGTCAGCAACACAATAACATTGTCTCGGATCATCTGGCAAAGGACAACATCGTTTGGAAGTTTATACCACCCTCCGCGCCTCACTTCGGAGGCATATGGGAGGCGGGTATAAAGTCGGTTAAAATGCACCTAAAACGCATTATTGGTGACTGTAAGTTGACGTACGAGGAGATGTACACACTTCTTACAAAAATTGAAGGACTATTAAATTCGCGTCCGATGTGGCAAACTTCAGATGGAGAGCCATGCGCCTTAACTCCATCCCATTTCATGATCGGGGAATCATATACTTCAGTTCCTCAACCAGATTTATCTAACTCAAATTTTTCAATAAAAACTAATTGGTCTGCTTTACAGATACTTCTTCAAGGCTTCTGGAAACGGTGGCATCAGGCGTACCTGACATCTCTCCAGCATCGACCTAAGTGGCATAACTCTCAACCCAATCTGAAGGTGGACGACGTCGTACTGATCAAGGAGCCAAACTTACCACCAGCTAAATGGATTCTTGGACGAGTAGTCGAAACACATCCCGGGAGAGACAGCAACGTCAGGGTCGTTACCATTCGCACCAAATTTGGCAACTATGTTCGACCCATTGCTAAGATTTCACCACTTCCAATTGCTGAAAGGCCGGAGCCTTTCAGGGGGGGCTGAATGTTGTGAAATGTGTTGCAGCAAAAAAACATAACCCACTATACCCTATCTTTAAATTGTATTTTTTTCTATCATTTGTAATCCTATGTACTTAATCTTGAATTCGCCATAACGGCCTATGCGCCACACTCTCGCTATGTAATGAAATGACTGTTTGTTGCCGTTGTCTTCATGCAAGCAGTGCATTCGAAAAATTGAATCGCTCTCTTTGCTGTCGACCGCCATCAAGCACACATCATCTTCTGTAATAAAGTTAATATTATAACGTGGTTTTACATCAACGCCTTTTTATCGCCAAGATTCACGCAGTGTCACTTGATTGTGTAACTGTACAATAATTACACATTTTACGTAACGCATCAGTTAGAATATCCATAATTTCTGCATCATTAATAAAAGGTTTTAATTCATCTTTTAGTTTATTTATATCAATATTACGATTAGATATTTCCTTTAAATCTTTAAAGCATTCACTATTGGTAATAAATTCATCAATTTCTTCTTCTGCTTCTGCACCTATAGTGTCAATAACTATTTTGTCTAAAATATTTGTAACCTTTTGTTTTTTAGTAAATTTCTTAGAGATTTTGGACCCCACCATAATTTATTTATTTATTAATTTAAATTTTTATAAAGAAAAATAAAAAAGTGTTAACCTTTTAAAGAAGTAGTAAACTTTATCTATTGTATATATAATAATATAATTTTGTAAGTAAAATTGTGTAATGAATATCTTTTTTTTTTAATTCAATAAATTATAATTATTATTTTTTTCATTTTCATTAAATTTTTCACAGTATTTAATAAATGTTGGATCTTTTATTAATTTTGTAAAATTTAATTCAAATAATTTATTTACACACATTTCTTTATCATCTTCGTTTTCATATTTTTCTATTAAATAAGCTGATAGAGTATTTAATAAATAATAACTATTTATATAAGTGTAATTAATTTGTTTATGTGGTTCAACAGTAGTTTTATATTTTATTTCAATTTGTTTAATTTCTTTTTCGTTTACTTTCATAAGTTTCATAAAACATTTGTTAACTTCATTAATGTCTTTTAAATATAAATAGTTATTGTATTGTATTTCACCATTATCATAGAAAGTAAATCGGAATCTTTTACTGTTTGCCTGAAATACAGTCATGACATCAAAAAATGTGTCTTTTTTAAATCTTTTGGATAAAAGCTTTCTATACTGAATGAAATCACCGTCCTCAATATTATTATCATTATTTTCAGGAGAAAGAAAATTATTATATGCTTCAAGTCCACTTGCCATCTTTTTATTTTTTATTTTTTTTTAATTTTATTTATTAATTTAAATTTTTATAAAGAAAATAAAAAATGTTTTAAACCTTTTAAAAAATATTAAACTTTCAAAAAAACTTTCTTGCTAAATAAGGAGTCTTGATAACTCTTTTTTTCAAGAAACTGACTAGGTACCTGACTTGAGTAACTTGAATATATGAGACTTGAAATGAAATGTATACCAACTCAAAACAAACAAAAAAATCACTACACATCACCTTGTTTTTAAAAGTAGTAACTTTCTTCTACTAACTTCTTAATAAATTTTATCTAGCCTCATATACTCATCAGCCTTCATTTATAAGTAGTAACTTTCTTTGATTAATAAATTTTATCTAGCCTCATATACTTCATCACCCTACATTTAAAAGTAGTAACTTTCTTTGATTTACTTTATCATAAATCATCATGATAGATGGGAGACAATATATCCCCCAACTTTTCATTTTTATAAAGTATTGGATATTTAATACTGTAGGCATATTCTATATTGAAACAATAATTTTTATTAAATATATGGCAGTTTTTAATTTTTTGTTGATGTTTTTGCAATATTTTTTTAAAATATTGGCTTTTTATCCTATATTTTATCCGTGTCTGAAAACTGCGCTGAAACCGGCATTTACCATACTACTAATTTCCACAGTAGGTACATTGCTCAGCCGAGCCTAGCCTGGCTGAAAGCATAAATTTTCAATTTCAAATCAATTCAATTTTATTTTATTCATTTCCACTTAATACTAATTTCACAGTAGGTATTTTAAGAACCTAATATAAACAACAAAAGAAGTGAAAAGGAATAAATCAAAGCCAATCTATAGCTATAAAAGCTAGTGATGAAAGGCTGCAAAATAATATTTAAAATAAAGAATAACTGACATGGGGTACTATCAGCATTTCTTCAGTTAATACATACTAATTACATACATCAAACCTATCGTTCATCTTAATTCGTACACCAACTTATTTGCGTTTTTTCATTGAATTAAAATATTAGTAAAAAACAAAAGAAGTGAAAAGCAAAAGAAGAATCTTTTATTTAATTGCTGATTTAAGTTGTAACACTAAATAACATTTCAACAGAATTTAAATCAATAGTAAAAAGCCATTTTTTTTACATTTTTTAGGAATGAATGAAAGTTGCGATTTGTTCTTATATGAAGGGGAAGTAAAAGCTTCGGTGAAGTCACAATATAAAAGTTTATAAAAAATGATTTGTGAGCAGGCGGAACGTTGACAAGTGCTAGATTGTTTATCCTTAGATTGTTTATTGTAGAATTCCTAATTGGTATATTCCCACTTTGTTTAAAAAATTATCTTAAAACTTTAAAGACATACAGATGTCGTAGCGGTAGGATACGCATATCACGAAAAAGAGGCCAGCTATTTGTGAAGCGATGCTTACCACATATAATGCGTATTATATGCTTCTGAGCTATCAACAGTGATCCAAAAGTGTTTTTGTATGAACCTCCCCAGCATGTAATTCCGTATTGTAATTTAGAGTTAACAAGTCCATAATAAATCATAGATAAAACATCACGTGAACAGTATGGATAGTCGATATTTATACCTAAATAAATACATCAGAAGCAGCATCGAGTAGCAACATTGGGGGAGAAATTAAGTAGCAAAGATCACAAGCTGACCAAAAGAACACTTCTAGTAATGACCATGCCACGACCACGGATTTAACGAACAGAAATACGAGCCCAGAATTTTATAACAAGGAAAACTCCTCAACCCGGCTGGCCACCGTGAGGACTTTAGGCCCAAACCCCCCAGTTTCTTTGGGAAATATGAAAATGAACCAAAAGAATAATAACAATAACTGTGCAAAGACAACAAGGAACGATATCTACGTTTGTACTTTTAACGGCAGGACATTATTGGATGAAGAACGCAAGATCGAACTTAATAACGCGCTCAAAGACATTAAGTGGGACATAGTAGGACTAGCAGAAACACGAATATTGGGCGAAAGGATTATCGAACAAATAGATGGAAACATCTTTTGCTATAAAGGAGAAAGTAAGGGCAAATACGGTATAGGCTTTCCTATCAACAGAAAGTGGAAAAACAATATTATTAAAATTAAACCATTCAACGAAAAAATAATAGCAGTACAATTAAAAACAGCTACATCGAAGTTGACAATAATTCAAGTTTATGCCCCCACAGAAGCAGCGGACGAAGAAATTGAGAAATTCTACCTCGATTTAGACACCGCATATGAAGACTTTAGAGCAGAAACAATGTTCTTCATAGGATACTTCAATGCAAAAATTGGTATGCCAATGGAAAACGAAGAACTAATCATGGGTAAATTCGGCTATGGATGTAGAAATGCAAGAGGCGAACGACTTATTCAGTGGCTATGGCAACATGGACAGTCTGTGGGAAATACCCAGTTCAAAAAACCAGTTTACAGAAAATGGACCTGGTCAGCGCCAAATGGAATTGTCAAGAACGACATCGACTTCATACTATCGAACAAAAGAAAATCCATCCAAGATGTATCTGTCCTCAATAACTTCTCCTTCAATAGCGACCTGTGATGGTCGTCTTTTTATAGCGAATCCACCTCACTATAAATTTTACTTTCCTTTGTCGCGCTGTACGCGACCCATATCTGAAACACACCCTCACCACCAGGTTACGATAAGTCACTTACCCACACTGAACGTGTCAGATGGTATTGCTAGCCACCGCCATTGGTTAATTGTAAAATACCTCGTCATTTACTTTACCACCACCGCCATTGCCAGTTGAGCTCAAGCATGGTTTCGCCAGAATCTCATTGGAAATAACACATCGCTGGATGGAAATTATTTATTGACATCAGAATAAGGTTAGTAAGGAATTTGTTATCATCCCATGTAAATTGTTTTAACATTTTTGCGTATTTCTGTGTAGAAAAACGCTTGTGCATCGTGTTGGACGCAATTGCGTAGAAAATCCCATCGTACTCGTTCGACCGACCGCCTGGATTGTTCACGGACGGCGACTAGACACTTGGAAGAAATTGTTGCACCCTGCTGAAGAAAACACATCTTACTTACCTGCTACCTACGCACCCGGAAAAAACCCAGCTGCAACGCCTAAGTGATTTTTTTTGGTTTGCCGAAGGGCACATGTGAGCAGTGTTCAGTCGATTGTACGAACACCACCACATCATCATTACGAACGTGAATTTATTCGAGGCATTCCATTGAACCCCTTGAGGTTCATGGAATTTGCGGCCAGAAGCGACGACCAGAAGGGAAACGGCCCGAACACCGTGCACCATCTAGGAGAAATTTCCCGATAGCTTAATTTTTTTTCTTGTGTTGAGTGACAGCAATGTGTTTTATTCCATTGACTGCACCCGAGGTCATGCACCTAGTGCCTGCATGCCTCACCAGTGAATATAGTGATATTTCTGCTACTATACCTCGTTACATTATTTTTGTACGAGATGAAAGGCGGGAAATCCGCAACTAATTCCGAGCAGTGTAAATCAGTTCATAAGCTCATTTAGCATTCGCACAACACTTGTTGATACGTAAAGTAGACGATAAGTTCCTATAGCATACCCCAGGTAGCTTATAGATGTTTTAATTGCTTTTATTCTTTTTTGATACCTGCCAAGGAGCAGAAGACCCTATGGGATTATCTCGAGTTTGACAACCTATGTAAGAGTGATTAGTAGGATAATCATCTTTTTATTACTAAGACACAGCGGAGCAGAGCAACACCCGACCTTCATGAATGTGCGCACAGTCAAGGAGCATCGCCTATGTTGCAAGTAAGTACGCAAATCTTTTCTTATAATTTTGATTGAGTTCCAATTTGGGAACACCTATAAACCATACCAGTCACTCACTAATATAATGCCCTCTGCATTATAATTCAATTAGTTAACGTAACCTTTTGAAATAATCGTTTGTAATAATACATAACATAAAGATTAGTATCAAGGGGTAAGATATGCTAATGAATTAGATTACTCATATCGTTGTTTTAGATGCTTCGTCCTCAACGAAAGCATACTTGGAGATAGTTAGTTAAGATCTAGAGTAGAACACTTATAGTGTCGTTAGATATACGCGATAGGTTAAGAGAAAGTTGAATAAAACATGTTGAACGTTGAGTTAAACACAAATCAACAAACCGATTAAAGATTATTGAACTTAAGATGAATTCTTAGATTTTTAGTGAGAGGGAAAGGATGACCTGACGGGAGTAGAGAACCGGCGTTCGGCCACCGAACGCAGAATACTTTTAGGGGCAATACTCTAAACGGAGCGTGAGTATTGCATGGTTGCAGGGGCTTCACAGCTTCTAATTGGAAGAGGGCACCGCTCGGTTGTCTGAGATGACAACCATTCGACATATCATCAGTCGACGTAAGTGTGAGTAGGAATTATGTTCCAGAATGTCAGCTTGACTAAGGCTCTAGGATGTACACGGGTACATCGGTAGTTTTTTGAAGTGTAGTTAGTTTTATTTGTAGGAAAACGCAGCAAGATCCCCCCCCCCCATCCGTCGAGCTACAGCCGTGCAACGACAAGCGTGCTGAACGCTGCAAATTTTGGGAATTTTACCACCGAGGCATGCCATCGCCAAATACAATAACCCCCAAATATTACAAATAATCTATGGCGCCCAACGAATTTTTTCTCGTCTTCTACGGGTTTTGAGTAATCTTTACCCAATGACGCCGACACCGGTATGATCCAACATAAACTCGAAGAGTCTATGGCGGGTTTACATTTTCCACCAACAACAGGAAAGGCTCTAGGAGAGGCCTTCAGTAGTATAAGCGACGAATAGGTTCGTGCTGTTATTCGGAGGACCAGCCTAGACATGTGATAATAGTAGAGAGATAGTTGGAGTTTCGAAGCCGTTCAGATTTTCGATTTGTTTTATCTGTGGAAGTGTCCAGGATGTGATCGAGAACGTTCAGAGCTTCGTTACTGTAGGTAAACAACATTACGATAGCGAATGTTAGTTCATAGTATAGGTAGAGAAGCCGTGGTAAGGCATGAGTTTCCACCGTCCTGTTAGAGTTTAGGATAGGTAGAGAAGCCGTGGTAAGGCATGAGTTTCCACCGTCCTGTTAGAGTTTAGGATAGGTAGAGAAGCCGTGGTAAGGCATGAGTTTCCACCGTCCTGTTAGAGCAGCAAAGTGACATCGGAAAAAGTTAATTCTATACACACACTTACTTGAATAAACACCTACTCACGGAAAGGTCCACTTTCCCTCACTTATGTTTAAGACGATATTATTTTTCTTTTCCACCTTTTTTTTCCTTTTTTGGTTTTGTTAGATACTTAATTAGTAATAGATGTAGATTAGTCATTCCGTCTATATTATTTACTTTAGTTTTTTTTTTGGTTATTAAGATGAATAATTCCATGGGTGCAGTTCCGAAAGGTAGTCGGAATGTGCCATTCTCGACAGAAACACGGCAGATGAAGAAGGATGCTAGTGCTCGACAGCAGGAGCAGGGGCATTCGTCTGAGTCTAGATGCAAAGTCGTACACTCACCAGCTCGTACCACCAATTAAGTTGATGTGAATAGTTCTTTACCGGCAGTTGGTAATCCAGTTGAAACCATTCGCGATTTTAACATTGAGTCTGATAATGCAGATACTTTGGATCTGATTAACGACATGTATCAGGCGGATAACATCTTGGATCGTCCAACAGCAGTAGAACTCCCGATAGTGACTAGCGTTCCCAATCGGAGTGGTATTCAGCAGGTTGACCCCGCTATGAACACTCAGGTTCGGAAAGGTGCGAAGGACAGCTTAGGCGATTTCCACCAGTCTTTGTTAGTATCACTACAACATGTTTTTAGGAAGAATATACAGGAGACAGTTGTTGCATCCCTGAAGGAGGTGATGGCGACTGAGACAGTTAGTAACGTGCAGCGGTCACGACAAACGGGGAATGTTAGGAAAAAGCGAAATGCCAGGCAACGCTCAAACTCAGATAGGAGAGCACAGGGTAGTTTGGAATCGTCATTTCCTAGAGAACATGGCTGATCAGAAAATCCTCGAGTGTCCCTTAACCCTCCACAACAGCAGGAACATGCATTCCGCGATCATTTACCACCAGGTCGTGCCCACAGAACTCAGGATTTAGGCGGTAGTAGGAATCTTTCGGATTCGGTAAATAATCGAGACAAGTCGAAAATTCGATTTAGACCGTTGGGGAATCCGTTTCGATGGAACTTCCAAGTCCATCTCCGTGGAAGACTTTATTTTTCGAGTGGAAACACTCAAGGAAAATTACGGCATGCAATGGTCCGAAGTAGTTAAAAATTTTCATTTGCTTTTATCAGGGACAGCGCAGAATTGGTTCTGGCAGTTCCTACGTAATTATCCCAGATCTGAATGGCCTGAGGTGCGTCGTGCACTGCTTCAGCAGTTTCGCCATCATGAATCAGATTTTGAGATAATTAAACAAATCATGGATCGACAACAACTTTCCAACGAATCGTTTGAAGAATACTATAATGCAATTATGGATCTTCGAAACCAATTGAGAGTGCCGATACGAGAGTCAGATTTGCTTAAGATTCTTAAGGGGAATATTAATCAACGGCTGGTTCAATACATTTATCCGATGAGCATATATTCTCTGGAGAATTTTTGGGAGGAATGCCGTAAGACAGAAAAGATGTTGAAGGCACGAGTTCAGCCTCGTATGAGACAAGGTCAGTTCGGTTTTCACCATGCCAGTGAATTGGCTCCGAAAGATAATTGTTTCGAGTTTACTTATGAAGAGGAGGTGAATGCCATTGACAACAACGGTATACCACCACGAAATCGTATTTGTTTTAATTGTAAGAAGGAAGGACATTCGTTTATGTCTTGTCCCTCGTCTGTTAGGAGATTGTTCTGTTATAGGTGCGGTTTGGATAATTATACAACACCTGAATGTCCGAAATGTAACCTCCAGGAAACTGGAGGCCGAGCGGGAAACTCACCGGGGACTATCGCTCAACCCAGACACACCCGGGCTCTCATCGCGTAAGACGACGATCGTCTGACGACGTCGTTTCGACGATTGTATTGCTTCGTGTAACACTAAAATGGTTGAATCTTTGGACGACGTCGTTTTGAACGATTCACTAATGCTTCGTATAACTCAAATTCAGACGATTGAGCGATTGAACGATTGCTATTTTGCAATCGTTTCATCGTTTTTGGTGTATTTCTTCAATTATAATTAGGTCTGAGAGAAGTATTAGACAATAAATAAAGGAAGACATACACTTATGTTCTATTTGGTGGGGACTCAGTCTTATCAGAGGGAAAAAAATATATTCTTTGGAAAAAAAGAAAAATTATTGCATTTCTTTTCGAAATTTCAAATGATTTTCATTTAGGTATTTGTGTTATAATATGAAATACAGTAATGTAATCATAAAATAGCATTCATTGAACTCTTTTTTTATAACTCGACAATAATTATTAGAAATACCAATTCTAATGGGATGCTTTATGATGTTTGATGTCCAACGAAATCCAAGATCTTTATTGCCAAGACTAGTTCTAAATATATATTGTAATAACCACAATTTCCTCATGGTACACTTTTACATATTGTTCTAATTCTTTCCACCCGACTTTCACAATTCTATCTGTGTTTGGCTTCTTCGATAGAGTTGTTGTTACTTGCATTCAATTTTTGCATTAAATGTCCGATTCCACATCACCTACAGAAAAAAAACGCAAATTCCGCACATTTTTGTTGTTTTTAGTTGTCAGAGTTTTTTTACAGTCATTTTCAAACTGTTCAAAATGAAAACGATGAACGATTCGATCGAACGATGCGACGATGATGTTATACGAAGCAAACTAAAAACGACGTCGTTTTGTTCAATCGCTTCGACGACGATTGTTTCATAAATTACACGATGAGAGCCCCGGTGTAATGGTTGACGCTAGTACAAACACCTCAACAGAATACCTACAAATTTTACAAAGCCCAACAGAAAATAAGTCCCTTACGGACAAGTCCAATTGTTCGTTGGCTAAAATACCTGTGAAGACGTATGAAGAGAGATTGAAAAGATATAATGAGGTACGAGATAGACTATTTGCTATCGATGGATTGAAGATGGCTAGCCCTTGTCGGGTTCCTAATAATCCATTTCGGTTACACCCTATTTCGCCTTATTTGGTACGCAGATGATCACCAATGCCCAAATGTATCCTCTAGCTAGACAATTACAGCTGCTGAATGATAATGACTTCAGCTCAGTATTGAAAGCGGACAGAGTTAACATCATAAGGAGTGAATTACAACAACACCTTGTAAAAGCGTTTCTCAAACATTTGAAGGCTTACAATCTGAGAGCTTCTGTAAAGAAATTTATACCCGGACAAGAGATTTTTCGTAGGAATTTTGTACTTAGTAATGCAGCTAAGGATGTAAGTGCCAAGCTAAGTCCTAAATTCATAACATGTAGAGTTATACGACCTGTAGGAAAAGCAATGTATGAAGTTGAGAGCAGGAGCGGTAAGAGAATTGGTATCTACCATGCCAAGGACCTCAAAAGTTAAGTAGCCCGGCTAGCTCAGTCAGTAGAGCATGAGACTTACTCTCAGGGTGGGTCGAAGCCACACGTTGATCGCTTAATCAGACACCCCGTTCTCCATGTCTTTCTCGCAGGTTGAACTACTTCTAAATCCATGGTTTTGTGATGGTCGTCTTTTTATAGCGAATCCACCTCACTATAAATTTTACTTTCCTTTGTCGCGCTGTACGCGACCCATATCTGAAACACACCCTCACCACCAGGTTACGATAAGTCGCTTACCCACACTGAACGTGTCAGATGGTATTGCGCATGAAATTCACCCATCGAATTTCCGCCTAGCCACCGCCATTGGTTAATTGTAAAATACCTCGTCATTTACTTTACCACCACCGCCATTGCCAGTTGAGCTCAAGCATGGTTTCGCCAGAATCTCATTGGAAATAACACATCGCTGGATGGAAATTATTTATTAACATCAGAATAAGGTTAGTAAGGAATTTGTTATCATCCCCTGTAAATTGTTTTAACATTTTTGCGTATTTCTGTGTAGAAAAACGCTTGTGCATCGTGTTCGACGCAATTGCGTAGAAAATCCCATCGTACTCGTTCGACCGACCGCCTGGATTGTCCACGGACGGCGACGAGACACTTGGAAGAAATTGTTGCACCCTGCTGAAGAAAACACATCTTACGTATCTGCTACCTACGCACCCGGAAAACACCCAGCTGCAACGCCTAAGTGATTTTTTTTGGTTTGCCGAAGGGCACATGTGAGCAGTGTTCAGTCGATTGTACGAACACCACCACATCATCATTACGAACGTGAATTTATTCGAGGCATTCCATTGAACCCCTTGAGGTTCATGGAATTTGCCGCCAGAAGCGACGACCAGAAGGGAAACGGCCCGAACACCGTGCACCATCGTGGAGAAATTTCCCGATAGTTTAATTTTTTTTCTTGTGTTGAGTGACAGCAATGTGTTTTATTCCATTGACTGCACCCGAGGTCATGCACCTGGTGCCTGCATGCCTCACCAGTGAATATAGTGTGGCGTGGAAGGTATCGTGTAACTTAAGTGGTGAAACAAGCCCTTAGTCACGGTTTGGTGAAACCAGGCCTTAGACAGTTTGATGAAACCAGGCCTTAAAGTCACAAAACAAGTTCCACTCAAGTGTCACTTCCAATTGGAGACTGGAATCTGTCACCACTGAACCTTGTTCTAGAACCACTTAGAATTAGCTAGAAAGTTCTCGTCAGATGGCGGAGCGGGTATAAAAGGACAGCTTTTAGAAGAGGGCGAGACAGTTGATTTATAACAGTGATTGGTTAAAGTTCGAGATAGTAATAGTTTGTGAAGATAAATAAGTGAAAAGTAATAGAGTAAATAAAGTGATTGGTTTGAAACGTTGAAGAATTGTTTAAGTAATAGTGTTCTGGTACTTAATAAGTGAAATATTAAAATAGTCGATAAAAGTGGAATAAAAGTGAATTTTATTAGAGAAGTTAAACGGAATAGTGTTTTATCTTTACGAATCCCAGCCCGAATGTAACATTGGTGTCAGAAGTGGGATAAAACTTATTCTGTGCTAAGTGTCTAAGTGTAGTTTAAAAAAAAAAAAAAAAAAAAAAAAAGTGAATTTGTGTGAATTTCTAAATTACAAGAGACAAACAAAATGGGTCGTATATTGCTGCAACTAAGCATACCCCAATTAAAAAGTGAACTAGAAAAACGGAATCTATCCACAGCTGGAGGAAAAAGTGACCTCATCCTTCGTCTACAGGAAGCTGTCCAAAACGACGGAGAAGATCCAAAAACTATGCTATTCGACGTGGCAGAAGAACAAGTAAGTACAAGCGTTGATATTAGCGCTATGATGGAATTGCTTCTTGTCAAGATAGAAGAACAGAAAAATTCTATGGAATCTAAGTTCGCTGAACAGAAAAATTCTATGGAATCTAAGTTCGCAGAACAGAAAAACTCTATGGAATCTAAGTTCGCAGAACAAAAGAATTCTCTTGAACAACAGAAAAATTCTATGGAGTTGAAGTTCGAAGAGCAGAAGAATTCCATGGAATTGAAGTTCGCAGAACAGAAAAATTCTCTAGAAGAACAGAAAAATTCTCTTGAAGATCAGACAAATTCCATTGTCGCCGCACAAAAAGATGCAGTGGAAGAATTTAAGAATGTTCTAGATGTAAAAATCGACGCGATTGATGAAAAATTAAACGAGCATGAAACAAAGTTTGAGGAAATTAACAAAACGTTTCAAAAACACGAGACAAACATCGAGAACATAGCTAAAGAGCTCGGAACAAACATCAAGAATATAACTAAAGAGCTCGAAATAGTCAAGAAACAGAAGGCTCGGGAATATTCTGCTGACTGCCCAAGAAGGAAGGAGATGCAACCACCCGTTTTTGATGGTCAAACATCATGGCCAATTTATAAGAGACAGTTCGAAGCAGCTGCAACGACCAATGGATGGGACGACGAGGAAAAGTCGATTGCATTAACACTCGCATTACGAGGTACAGCTGCAGAATTGCTTCAAACTGTCTCAGCAGAAAAACAACGCGACTACGATGCATTGGTGAAGGCTATTGAGATGCGATTCGGTGACGACCATATGCAGCAAGTATATAGAGTGCAACTTCGCAGTCGAATCCAGAAGAGGGGTGAAACACTCCAGCAACTGCAAGCTGATATCGAACGGCTAGCGCACTTGTCTTATCCCAATGCCGGCGAGGATGTCATCAATGAAATGGCTATTGAGGCATTTACACAAGCCATAGAGGACAGACAACTGCAGATGGCTCTACGAATGGCTGGAAAGAGAACTCTTCCTGAGGCACTGGCATTTGCTTTAACCATGAGAGCTGCTGACCAAGCATCTCAAGGATTTCACCGCGTGAGAGAAATGACATCCGTTGAATGCTCGTGCCAGAGAACAGAAGTAGTCGACCGTAACAGTTCTCGAAGGGGACCGATCCGTTGCTGGAACTGCAACGAAATTGGACATCTACAACGACAGTGCAGAGCCGAACGTAGACAGGGCAGTTGTCCACATTGCAGAGCTAGGAACGAGGAGGCGTTTGAGCGTTCGGCGGATGGAACATCACAAAGCCATCAGTCGGGAAACGAGTAAGAACCAACTTCGCGGGGCAGAAGCTGGTTTCTGGAATCGACGCCCCCAGGACCACAATTCAGGTTTCCCAGACCAAACGATGTAATAGGAGCCTGACAGTGGAAGCCCATATCGGCCAGAAAAAGTATGTGGCTACAATCGATACAGGTGCCACCGCTTCCATAATCAGAAGGGACATCGTTCGCCAATCATGGCTGCACAACACCAGCAGCTACTGTCTGAAAACAGCAACTGGAGCAACAGCAAAGGTGTATGGTGAGGTACTCTTGACGATAAACCTTGCAGGAATAGTCTTCTCCCATGCATTCTTAGTGGCTGATATATGTGACGAATGCATCATCGGAATCGACTTTATGAAGACGCATGATATAGTGCTCGACATCGGTTCGCAAGTTATAAAGTACAAGAACGTCGAGATTCCGATGGTTTACGGGAACGAGAACGTCGCAGCTCTAAGGACAGTTGTAAGTGAGGACGAAATATTACCACCTTCGTCAGAGACAATTATTTGGACAAAGCTGGAAGCTGATCCTGGGAGCCACCGATTCTACCTAGTCGAGCCAAATCCAGAAAATTATTATCAGAGCTATATTGTCGGAAAGATGCTGGTTGAACCCAGAAACAACATGGTTCCCGTTCGTGTCCTCAATGTGGAACACAAAAGCGTGAAACTAAAGCAAGGAGAAGTGATTGGAAAGTGCGTACCGATTACTGCGGTCACAAAGTTGTCCAATGCAAGTGATGTGAAACCGGTAAGACCTATGGAGATATCGGAAATGAAAAAGAATATACTCGGAGAGTGCGAGCTGGATCAGGAGCAGCGATCCATGGCAGGGAGTCTAATCAATGAGTTTGCTGATATATTTGCTTCACAGAACGGCGAGTATGGCCGAACACATCTCGTACAACACCGAATCGACACCGGAGATGCGAGACCGATTCGTCAGCCTCCCCGACGACTACCATTGGCTAAGCAGACGGAGGTTGCAGAAATGGTGTCGACGATGGAAAAGGAAGGACTGATTGAAAGCTCAAAAAGTCCGTGGGCATCGCCGGTCGTCCTGGTCAAGAAGAAAGACGGAAGTACGAGATTCTGCGTGGACTATCGCCAACTCAACAACGTCACTAAGAAGGATAGCTACC
Organism: Cheilosia vernalis; assembly: GCA_949126925.1. NCBI lineage: Eukaryota > Metazoa > Arthropoda > Insecta > Diptera > Syrphidae > Cheilosia > Cheilosia vernalis. The sequence continues at coordinate 4,319,539 of OX421363.1, forward strand.
CCCTGCCAAGAATTGACGACACCCTGGACACACTATCCGGAGCCAAATGGTTTTCGACTCTTGATCTGAAGAGTGGCTACTGGCAAGTGCAGATCCATCCAGAAGACCGCGAGAAAACAGCATTCACAGCAGGAAACGGGCTTTGGCAGTTTACAGTAATGCCATTTGGACTGTGCAATGCTCCAGCAACCTTTGAGCGTCTAATGGAGCGCGTTTTGCTGGGACTAACATGGAAAACCTGCTTGGTCTACCTGGACGATGTCATCGTAGTAGGAAAAACATTTAACGAACATCGAGATAACCTTAAGGAGGTGTTCCAAAGGCTACGAAGTGCGCAACTAAAACTTAACCCGAAGAAGTGTTCCTTATTTAGACCAGAAGTGAAGTACCTCGGGCACATCATCTCTTCCAAAGGAGTCAAGACTGATCCGGAGAAGGTCGATGCAGTGAAAAACTGGCCGGTACCCAAAGACAAACATCAACTGAGAAGCTTCCTGGGACTTGCGACCTATTACAGACGATTTGTAAAGGACTTTGCCAGGATCGCAAAGAGCTTGCATCAACTGACAGAAAAAGGCAAACAATTCAAATGGTCAGGTGAGTGCGAAAAGAGCTTCAAGGAACTTAAACAACAGTTGTGCAACGCCCCCATACTAGCGTACCCCACCCCTGGGAAAACATTTATTGTGGATGCAGACGCTAGTAATGTGGAGCCGTCCTTTCCCAGGTGCACGATGGCCAAGAGAAAGTAGTTTCCTACTTCAGTAAAGTTCTCTCAAAGCCAGAAAGGAACTACTGTGTTACCAGGCGCGAACTCCTTGCTTTGGTATTGGCGACAAAACATTTCCATAAGTACCTTTATGGGCGGAAATTCATCCTCCGCACAGATCATGCATCTTTAAAGTGGCTGCTGCACTTTAAGAATCCTGAAGGCCAAGTCGCAAGGTGGATCGAACGGCTGCAGATGTACGACTACGAAATACAACATCGAAAGGGAAGTCATCACTCTAATGCAGACGCTCTCTCCCGTCGACCGTGCAAAGCAAATTGCAAACATTGCTTACGACACGAGGAAAAAGAAGTCGCGTCCGTTCAAAGGGTGAGAGCTATGCCCATTGGTGGCTGGAGTGCGCGGGAAATACGGGAGGCTCAAAGGGAAGATCCGGATATCGAACCGATTATCGCCTGGAAGGAGCATGAGGGAAAACCAGACTGGCAGGAGATATCCAATAGGAGCCCCGAGCTGAAGGCATACTGGGCGCAGTGGGACTCCCTTCACGTACAAGACGGCATTCTAAAAAGAAGATGGGAAAGCCCGGATGGAAAGTCGTTCGTAATGCAGCTTGTTGTACCCAGGTCAAAGGTTAAGGAAGTGCTCAGGGAATTGCATGATGGAGTGTCTGGAGGCCACTTGGGAATCAATAAAACGCTCGAAAAAGTGCGGGAACGCTTTTACTGGATTCATTCAAGGGAGGACGTTGAAACTTGGTGCAGGAAATGCGTTACATGTGCGGCCAGCAAAGGTCCGAGACTGAAAGTCCGTGGCAAAATGCATCAATACAATGTTGGAGCCCCTTTCGAAAGGATAGCAGTTGATATTGCGGGACCGTTTCCTGAAACAAACAATGGAAATCGGTACATCCTCGTTGTTATGGACTATTTCAGTAAGTGGCCTGAAGCATTTGCTATCCCAAATCAAGAAGCTAAAACCGTGGTGGAGCAAATCGTCAATAACTGGGTAAGCAGATTCGGTGTACCAATGGAACTGCATTCAGACCAAGGACGGAACTTCGAGTCGAAGATTTTCCAAGGAGTGTGCCAGTTACTCGGGATTCACAAGACAAGGACAACCCCGCTTCATCCACAATCAGATGGGATGGTGGAGCGCTTCAACAGGACACTGAATGAACACCTCTCTAAGGTCGTTGGCGAAGACCAGAGAGACTGGGATAAGCAGATTCCCATGTTCTTATTGGCTTATCGAGGAGCAGTGCATAACACCACAGGACATACTCCATCTGAAATATTATTTGGTCGAACAGTCCGCCTACCTAGCGAGTTGATGTTTGGATATCCATGCGAAGAGCCCAAGAATGAGGAGGAATACGTTACAGACCTCAGGGATATCATCAGGGACGTGCATCGAGACACTAGGGATAAGATTAAGATAGCCAGTGACCGCATGAAAACGAGGTACGATACTAAAACGACAACTACAGGATTCCAGGAAGGAGATCTGGTATGGCTATATAACCCTCATCGAAGGAAAGGTTTATCGCCTAAGTTGCAACAAGACTGGGAAGGGCCCTATACAATCGTAAAGCGCATCAACGACGTTGTCTATCGCATCCAACGAGGAAGAGGCAAGCTGAAAGTCGTTCATGTGGATCGTCTTCATCGTTATAATGGTGAAAATGTTAACGAGTTTGTTCGGGACGAACAAGTTTAAGAGGGGGATATTGTGGCGTGGAAGGTATCGTGTAACTTAAGTGGTGAAACAAGCCCTTAGTCACGGTTTGGTGAAACCAGGCCTTAGACAGTTTGATGAAACCAGGCCTTAAAGTCACAAAACAAGTTCCACTCAAGTGTCACTTCCAATTGGAGACTGGAATCTGTCACCACTGAACCTTGTTCTAGAACCACTTAGAATTAGCTAGAAAGTTCTCGTCAGATGGCGGAGCGGGTATAAAAGGACAGCTTTTAGAAGAGGGCGAGACAGTTGATTTATAACAGTGATTGGTTAAAGTTCGAGATAGTAATAGTTTGTGAAGATAAATAAGTGAAAAGTAATAGAGTAAATAAAGTGATTGGTTTGAAACGTTGAAGAATTGTTTAAGTAATAGTGTTCTGGTACTTAATAAGTGAAATATTAAAATAGTCGATAAAAGTGGAATAAAAGTGAATTTTATTAGAGAAGTTAAACGGAATAGTGTTTTATCTTTACGAATCCCAGCCCGAATGTAACAATAGTGATATTTCTGCTACTATACCTCGTTACATTATTTTTGTACGAGATGAAAGACGGGAAATCCGCAACTAATTCCGAGCAGTGTAAATCAGTTCATAAGCTCATTTAGCATTCGCACAACACTTGTTGATACGTAAAGTAGACGATAAGTTCCTATAGCATACCCCAGGTAGCTTATAGATGATTTTATTGCTTTTATTCTTTTTTGATACCTGCCAAGGAGCAGAAGACCCTATGGGATTATCTCGAGTTTGACAACCTATGTAAGAGTGATTAGTAGGATAATCATCTTTTTATTACTAAGACACAGCGGAGCAGAGCAACACCCGACCTTCATGAATGTGCGCACAGTCAAAAGGAGCATCGCCTATGTTGCAAGTAAGTACGCAAATCTTTTCTTATAATTTTGATTGAGTTCCAATTTGGGAACACCTATAAACAATACCAGTCACTCACTAATATAATGCCCTCTGCATTATAATTCAATTAGTTAACGTAACCTTTTGAAATAATCGTTTGTAATAATACATAACATAAAGATAAGTATAAAGGGGTAAGATATGCTAATGAATTAGATTACTCATATCGTTGTTTTAGATGCTTCGTCCTCAACGAAAGCATACTTGGAGATAGTTAGTTAAGATCTAGAGTAGAACACTTATAGTGTCGTTAGATATACGCGATAGGTTAAGAGAAAGCTGAATAAAACATGTTGAACGTTGAGTTAAACACAAATCAACAAACCGATTAAAGATTATTGAACTTAAGATGAATTCTTAGATTTTTAGTGAGAGGGAAAGGATGACCTGACGGGAGTAGAGAACCGGCGTTCGGCCACCGAACGCAGAATACTTTTAGGGGCAATACTCTAAACGGAGCGTGAGTATTGCATGGTTGCAGGGGCTTCACAGCTTCTAATTGGAAGAGGGCACCGCTCGGTTGTCTGAGATGACAACCATTCGACATATCATCAGTCGACGTAAGTGTGAGTAGGAATTATGTTCCAGAATGTCAGCTTGACTAAGGCTCTAGGATGTACACGGGTACATCGGTAGTTTTTTGAAGTGTAGTTAGTTTTACCGGCACGAAAATTTAGTTTATTTGTAGGAAAACGCAGCAAGATCCCCCCCCCCCCCCCCCAATCCGTCGAGCTACAGCCGTGCAACGACAAGCGTACCGAACGCTGCAAATTTTGGGAATTTTACCACCGAGGCATACCATCGCCAAATACAATAACCCCCAAACATTACAGACCATAGAATGATTAGAGCAAAAATCAGACTGAATCATAGCACATTAGGCAGAAACAACCCACAAAGTAAACTTGTCCCCAAAATGCATAATGAAGAATCTATTAAATTATATCTGAACGAAATTACTGAAAATTGCAAAGCTGAAACACTAAGGAACATGAGTACATTGCAGGAAAAATACTATTTGTTAGAAGAATCTATAATTAAAGCTTCCAACGCATTCCTTGTAAATAGAATTAGAAAACAAACCGACAAACTCTCGGAAGAAACTAAACAAATCATTAAGGAAAGGAATAAATTACAAACGAAAGGCACACTTAATGAAAGAGAAAAACAAAAATGGAAGGAACTGAAAATTGAAGCCAAGCACTCGATTCGTACTGACTTAAGGAAATATAATGACGCACTAGTTAAACAAATTATAGAAGATACCAAATCTATAAAGAAAGTGAAACAAAGCCTAGCTGATGGCAAAGATTGGATGACTGCCATTAGAAGAAAAGGAAATGACATTCGAAACAGAAAAACTATAATCGAAACAGCAACGAACTTTTTCAAAGAGCTGTACACAACCTCACTGTCAAATAGAACAACTGAATACGAAGTAGCACTAGCCGATAACTATGACAACATTCCAACCTTCCTAGATGAAGAAATAGGCAAATCTATAGACGAGTTAAAAAATGAAAAATGCGCGGGAAATGACGAAATTAAAGCAGAAATGCTAAAGATTGGGAAACAAGCTATAACACCAATACTGAGGGAAATATTCAACGAAGTTCTTTCAACTGAAGATATGCCACTTCAATGGACAAAATCTACAATGATACTTATTCGCAAGAAAGGAGACAGAGACAACATTAACAACTACAGACCAATAAGTATCATATCAACAATTTACAAAGTTTTTGCCAAATGTCTGTTGAGAAGGATAAATAACACAATGGAAGATAACCAGCCTCGTGAGCAAGCAGGCTTTAGATCCGGGTTCTCGACAACTGACCACTTACAAGTTGTGAACCAACTCATCGAAAAATGCTCGGAATACCAGCAAAAACTATATCTGGGATTTGTCGATTTCACGAAAGCATTTGACACCATCGAGCACACCATGATCTTCAAGTCACTTAACGAACAAGGCATACATCCAAAATACATTCACATAATTAGAAAGCTGTACAACAACAACACTGCAACAATAAGGCTCGAAAGGATCGGTCGCCCTTTCCAATTGATGAGGGGAGTTCGTCAGGGAGACCCACTTTCTCCTACTCTATTTGCAGCTGTATTGGAGGGATGTTTCAAACACTTAAACTGGAGTGAGATGGGGATCAACATTGATGGAGAAAAACTAAATATTTTAAAATTTGCCGATGACATTACACTAATAGGCACATCAGACACTGAACTAAGAACAATGATTGAAGACCTACGCCGAGATTGCTCAAAAGTTGGACTACATATCAACAAAGAAAAGACGAAACTAATGACTAACGCACAACCATTCCAAATTCAACTGGAAACTGAGAACCTTGAATATATAGACGAATTTATATACTTAGGCCAATTAATATCCTTTACTCAACGAACTGACAAAGAAATTGCAAGACGAATAACGAATAGTTGGAAACAATATTGGAATCTGAAACCGATTCTCAATTCTAATATAACGCCCGATTCAAAAAAATACTTGTTCGATGCTGCAATACTTCCAGTCATGACATACGGTGCACAAACATGGACCTTAAACACAAGAGCGGCTAAAAAACTGCAAGTACACTGCGCGTCATCAGGTTAGCACACATTCATCAGCCTAATATAATTGCTTCTGATTTTGTTGTTGTTAACTTGCAGTTACTTTTTTGTTTTCTATTTTTCTCATCTTCGTATGCACTGTCACTGGCAAAGGGAACATGCAATAACAATACACCGTTATATGGTTTTTGCTATTTTATTTTAGTTTTAATCGAAATATGAGCTTAATTTTTGCGTCATCAGGTTAGCACATGCAATTTTTCTTTCATTTATCTTCAGAATTTGAACGCGTATTGACACCAAATTTTATTTACTGCTCAAGTGATCTATTTTTTTAATATGGGTAAAGGAAAAACGCTATCGGTTGAAGAGAAAGCAAAAATCGAAGCTTATAAAGAGCTCAGGCTTTCAATAAGTGAAATATCAAAAAAAAATCGGCAGAAGTCGAAAAGTTATTTACAATTTTTTACGTAACAAGTCGGGATATGGTCGAAATTATAAAGGCGGTAATAATAAAGTGATTTCCGATGCTGACAGGAGAGCAATTTTGAGAAACGCATCCAACTCTCATGAATCATCTGCAAAGATCAGGACAAATGTTGGTGTTGAAGCGAGCTTATCTACTGTTTAAAGGGTGATAAGAAATGCTCCACATTTGAAAAGATTGAAACTGAAGAAAAAACCACCACTTAACGATGCTCGAAAAAAAATGCGGTTAAATTTCGCACGAGAGCATATGGCCTGGAAGTCTGATTGGCACTATGTTGTCTTTTCGGATGAAAAGAAATTTAATTTGGAAGGACCCGATGGATACAACTATTATTTCCATGATCTTCGGAAGGAGGAACATCAGTTAGATCGACTTCATCACACCGCCCACACAACTATGAAGTCGATCTAACTGATGTTCCTCCTTCCGAAGATCATGGAAATAATAGTTGTATCCATCGGGTCCTTCCAAATTAAATTTCTTTTCATCCGAAAAGACAACATAGTGCCAATCAGACTTCCAGGCCATATGCTCTCGTGCGAAATTTAACCGCATTTTTTTTCGAGCATCGTTAAGTGGTGGTTTTTTCTTCAGTTTCAATCTTTTCAAATGTGGAGCATTTCTTATCACCCTTTAAACAGTAGATAAGCTCGCTTCAACACCAACATTTGTCCTGATCTTTGCAGATGATTCATGAGAGTTGGATGCGTTTCTCAAAATTGCTCTCCTGTCAGCATCGGAAATCACTTTATTATTACCGCCTTTATAATTTCGACCATATCCCACACAACTATGAAGTCGATCTAACTGATGTTCCTCCTTCCGAAGATCATGGAAATAATAGTTGTATCCATCGGGTCCTTCCAAATTAAATTTCTTTTCATCCGAAAAGACAACATAGTGCCAATCAGACTTCCAGGCCATATGCTCTCGTGCGAAAGCATAGTTCTATTTACAAGGAATGCGTTGGAGTTATTCTATTTGTGCTAGTGCAGTCACTGATGATAGCCAGTTCTTCAACCGGAAGTGAGGAGAGGTTGCCATCAGAACTGTGTAGCAGCCTTCCTGGGATTGTGCATCCCGGAAAGTGTGTTCTGAGGAGCAGGTCAAGAGTCTCCTGGCCACTAGATGTCCAACAATTATCCTCCTTACAGAGGTGCCCTATGTGAGAGGGAGTTTTGGCAAGAACCCTCCGGAGTCTTGCCGCTTCTGTGGTGGATTCTATGTCGGAGCAGTAGTTTGCCCAGGACACTCGTTTGGCTGCTCTAGTTTTCTTTTTAAACTCGTTGAAGCTATTGCGATATATACTCCAGTCTTCATCGGTTTTTGTCAGTTTGGCTCTATTAAAAAGTTTCCTGGTTTTGGACCTGAGAAGTCGTAGTTCCCTAGTCCACCAAGCCGCGTGTGTTCTTTTGGGGGGGGCGACTAATACGACAGGATTTTTTAAAGGAGTCATTTAGTGTCTTGGTGAGAAAATTGACTGCTTCGTTAACGAGTGTCGCCTTCGACAAAGTACCTATGGGGTTAGGTGGAAGTCGACGTTCGACCAGTTCAGAAAATTTACTCCAGTCAGTCTTGACAGGGTTCCTAAAGGGGAGTTCTTTTGGTAGTTCAAAGTCAATTGTGAATGTTATCCTGAAGTGGTCAGAGAAGGAGCACTTCGAGGAAACCTTCCAGTCATCGACCCTGAATCTGTCTACTGGGAGTGCTAAAGTTAGATCAATTACCTCTTCCCTAATTTTGTTGTGGAAAGTAGGATGGCTACCCCTGTTACAAATATGTAGGTTGGAAAGTAATATAAAATCAAGTATAGACTCACCTCTTTTATTTATATCCTTGCTGCCCCACTGCGTGTGGTGGGCATTTGCGTCCATACTTACTACTAAGTTGGCTCTAGTGTTGCTGGCGTGCTGTACCAGGTCCCTTAGTAGTGGTGATGGGGGGTCTTCTCCCTCGTAGGGCAGATATGCGGATGCAAGAATGAGTTGGGACTCGTTCTTGCGGTCGCATATCGCCACTGTCAGATCGCTGTTGCTGAAACGATAAGAGAAAAGAAAGTTAATTGATTTCTTTATCAGAATACAGCTCCTAAGTTTACCTTCACCACTGGAATGCAGGAGTGTGTATTTTCTTGACCTCAGTCCTTGGATTTTGGCTTTGTTTAGCCATGGTTCCTGGATTAGGGCCACGTCCACACTCTCGTCTGTCATGAAGAGCAGCAGGTCGTCGGTGGCAGCTTGAGAATGGTGCAAATTAATCTGCACCACCCTTAGCTTTCCGGCGCTGGTCATCGTTACTGGGGAAGGAGAACTTGATGTTCCCCAACCCAAATTTGACGACCCCTGCTGCGGATCTTATAAAGTTGGCGGATTTTGGATCCACCACAATGCGTAGGTCCTTACCGCCACCTTTCTCCCGCGGTTTGGAACTTACGATCTTCCATTCACCTACGTTCAGCTCTTTGTTCCGCAGACCTACCAGTTTAAGTATGGATTGTTCCTCCGGAACCGGAGGAGGTATCCATACGTGTACTAGGGTCCGCAGTGGTAGGGCTGAAGCAGGGATGGCTTCAAGTTTGGCACCAGGCCACAGTTCTTCTAGGCTTCGAATGCAGCGCGTTAGAAAGTCAAACGACTCTTTGTTGCCGCACCCGACGACCTTTACTCCCTTCCGCCAACCTGCCCCATCGAAGTTGCAGGTGTTATTGATATCAGCGGATTCTCCCTCTGATATCATGGCCTCCAGGATCTTTGCCTCAACTTGGAGCCATTTATCGGTCCAAGTTTCCCGTCAGGGTTGCTGCGGTCAATAATGGCTAGGGTGAGGTCTTCGTTGCTCTTTAGTTTAGCTCTCTTCGCCGAATTCCCTGTTACCTCGTCGGCTGAGCGGATTCTTTTGGGGGCCTGCTTAGCTGTTTCCTTGCCTGCGGCCGTCGAGTCCTTGGACTTTTCCGACCGTTGGAGGGATTGCTTGGCATTGACCTCCTTTCGAATAGTGCCCGGCTTTCGTGGTGGTAGGACGGCGGGAACCTTCGCCTTTGAGGTCGATGGGGTGGGGATTGCCTCCGAAGCGGGCTGTTCCTCTCTCTTCTCGGCTTCTGTAGCTTCTTTTGTTTGGCATTTGGGTGAGACCGAGTCCTCAATAGTCGCGGGTACGAGATGTGTCTTGTTGGCAAGACGGTTCTCGTACTGTTTGACTAGCTTGGAGTGCTTCCTCACCAGCGCTCTATCTCTTTCAGAGAGCTCAGCCATGTTACGGCCCTTCATCTTTCTCAGGAATCGCAGGGAGCATCTATAGCCCTCTCTTTTCTTCTGCTGAGATGTTTTAGGAGCTCTTGTTCTTTTACTAGGAACGAGAGTGTTCTCCAGTAGTCTGTCCTCCGTCTCAGAGTCAATGGACGAACTGTTACTGGCTTGAGAGGAGAATAACTCCCCCAGCACGGTCATGTCCGGCCAAGAACTCTCTGACAGAGCCTCAACTTCCTTCGAAGCCTTCGCGTCCTGTCGATTTAATGTCTTTCTGTCGTCAAGTAGCAGTCTGCCTCCACACCCTTGGCTATCAGTGTGGTCCTCCATGAAAGTTGGGTCCTCCAGAATCCGTGACCCTTCCGCTTTCGCGAGTGGATTTTCACTTTTGTGCGTTCCTCCTGGTGTAGATAAATCATTTCGTTGTCCTTTCATGTTTGTTTGGGGGGGAGGGGGGGGGGTTTCGGTAGTTCTTAGTTGATCGCTCATCAACAGCCTGTCTGCCATGGGTGGCCCTTCTGACGACTATGTCGTCGACAGCATAGCCCGTTGATTCATTGCGATACGAAGCCTCCGCACCAGGCGTCCTTTGCAAAGACAATGTCTTCACAGGGACACACACGTCAAGGTGCCTACCAAGCGGAAAGTTTAGTTGTAACGAATATTTTCAAATTTAACGTATAAAATTCTGTGAACGCTGCCGGCAGCTTTGCCCACAGCGGAAGTTGTTCGTTTTTTTTTTGAGAGTGTGTTGGTGAGCCGGAATTTTTGAAGTTTCGTGACATTTGTCAATACTATTTTCTATGTATCAATACTAGCGCACCAAATCCAGGCACTTCCGTTTAAATAGCTTGTGGGCTAAGTAACGGGAAATCGACCGAAGTTGGGGGTCTCAGTATTGTCTCTGGTAGAAATATTCATTCGTGGAAATAAAAAAAAATATTTTTGTTTTTATAATTATTATTGTGTTTGTTTTCGTTTGTTGTTTTTGGCGAAATGTTATTTTGCACGCGAATGTTGACAGAACAAGGTAACGGATTCAAAGCGAAGAACTAAGGAATATTAAGACTTAAAATGTGTTGGGGTTCTGAGGAGAGATATTTACATTTCTGAGTGGGTATAATTTATGAGTTATAATAATTTCAAGAAGTAACCGTGTAATAACAGAAAACAAAAATTATATTTATAACAAAGTTTGCAACAATTTAATAAATAAACCAATTTCAAATTAACGTAATTAATGAAAACAATCAAAATAATAAGGTTGCAACGTTCATAGCCCTCAACAAATAATAATAGAACATCAAATAAATTTTTAGAAATTCTTATGACCAACCAAATGTAATTGAAAATCAATTTATGAATTTATTTTCCTTAAACTGTAAGTCAAAGAATCGAAACTAAAATATATAGTAAAATTCCAAATAATTAGTGGTAGATACTGATTTTATTTACATTTTGCAAATGATCAATATTTCCATTGTTTACAACCACAATGTAAACATCCCGTACTTTATTTAGGTAAAATAAGAAAATCCTAATAATATCCGTGTTTTCTGCCCAAACTCCCATCCAGTATGAGTGGCTTTTGGCATCTTTGGAAGGCAAAGCTGACCGACACTCTATCATCAGTCATAGTCTTTCGGTGACGGTTCTTAAAAAAAAAAAAAAATGTTTCATTGATTTTATATTTTATTTTATATAAACAACGTTGAGGCGTAGAACAGGATTTGACTGCTGCCAGGCGGACTTGTCGATGCTATTTCTATTAGCTTTTCCCACTAGACGTTTTTACGCCTAGAACCAAGTCATAGGTATTTATCTTGTGCTGCACATCATTCGAGACGTGTTGTAACATTTTTACACAAAATTCTTGTTCGGGAGTTATTTCATTCTGTAGGGCACGTACGCCATCAGTAAGTACGGCGACCTCGTTCCACAGGTCAACACTTAGATTCTGAAATGTGAGCGTTTTAATGAGGAATTATGTTCTATATACCAAGCTTACATGCAACTAAAACACTTGGCAGCTTCCTCATAATTGTTGGCTTCTTTTTCCAGTTTATACGCTTCAACCTAGATAATTTGAAAGTAATTTGTAGAATAGGATTCATTCTCTACGGAGCTTTGTACCTGGACATCAAAGTTGTTGGGAAATAGTTTTTGCAGTTATAATCCGTTCCTTTGCTGCACAAGGATCGGTGGAACATGCTGTCTGGACTTGAGCTATGATGTAGTTTTCTTCAGTACTAAAATTCATTTCACAAACTTTTAATAAATCCACGAAATCGAAAACTAAATGGAAACAAATAATGCAAGTGCCAAGTCAGCTTGACAAGAGTGGTGAATCTGGGGCCCTACTATGAAACTCGATTCTAAAGTGAAACTGTTCGAATTCGCAAAATCCCTACTCTGTAATTCTATAAGTAAGTTATGGAAACGAAAATCGAGCATCTCTAGTACTGCCAACCCTATTTTTGTTTTCTTGGTACAAAATTGGTACTACCTTTTCCGAAAGTTCATGTCAAATTCGTTCGAATTCGTAAATAATCATTCTACATCAAATGTGTTTGCGGGAGATCGATTTAAGAAGATTTTTTTTTCTCAGAATGTAAGTAAATAAAAGATATAAATTAATAACTCATGAATATTTATATACATATTTATATACACGTATGTATAATGTTTTTTTTTTTTGTACCAGGAATCATTTCATTGTTATTGATTTTCATTCAAAAATCCGAAAATATGTGGACTAATTTGTCCAAAGATTCCACCTCAGCACGGTGCAGCGGGATGGAAAAAGATAAACAAAGCTTCAACACTGACAAATTTATTTATTTTATTTTTGTATCATTAGGTTAGTTAGTTAGGTTAGGTTGGGAGGGCAGTTTTGCAACCGATGCAAATTTCACCCAGAAGCCATGAAGGCCCATTGTGAGTACCCTGTTTGTACATGTAAGGACATGTGGCTTACAAAACCACTTCGATCTGTTGAGGAATAGTTTTATGTCTGATAGGGGTACCCCTGAAAGTCGTCCAGACTTTCGAAGAACCTAGCTCCCATACAGGATGAGCGGCGTTCCTGTAAAGCTGGGCAGTGGCATAGAAGATGTTCCACGGACTCTATTTCCTCCTCGTCTCTACAGCTTCTGCAGAAGTCATTTGCAAAAAGTCCTAGCCTTTTAGCCATGTTTCCTATGATGCAGTGTCCGGTTAAAACGCAGACGAGCATCCGGATTTGGCTTCTATTAAGGGAGATTAGGAACTTTGATCTTTTGGTGTCAATCACAGGCCACAGACTTCGGGTTATGACGCAACCGATGGTGTTGCTCCATTGTTCCTTAGCCAGTTGTGTGGTGACGCCTTCAATAAAAGTCTTAGCAGTGTTGAAAGGCGGTAACACCCCTCCGTCCGTAAGTTGAGGGTTCATATCAGAGCCGTATCTGGCCAATTCGTCCGCCTTTTCATTCCCTTCCACCCCAACGTGTCCCGGAACCCAGCAGAGTAGAATTGAGTGATGACGTATAGCCCTGAGCGCCACGAGGCAATCTGTAACACATTTCGTATTAATAAGATTGGAGCCGATAGCTTTGAGTGCTGCTTGACTGTCCACACAGATGGTTATTTCATTGCTGGTCCCATCGATAAGATAGTCTGTGCTGCTTTTTTAACCGCATATATCTCAGCTTGGAAGACACTGCAGTGATCGGTCAGTCGGTACGACTGGCTAATAGCAAGCCTTTCTGAGAATATGCCGGCTCCTGTTCCATTTTCTGTTTTTGAACCATCCGTATAGACGGCTATACCTTTAATGATGGTACTGGTTGATTTCCAGTCCTGCCTTTTGGGTATAGTGATTCTAAAGTTGTTTTCGAAGTCATATCTGGGTTTCTCGTAATCAGTGAGTGACATGAGCCCCTTCCGATCGAAGATTTCAAGTATGCTTGAGTGTCCGCAGTAACCAGGCTTCCAAGTTTTGTTCTCTCTTAATCTGAGAGCGGCTTTGGCTGCCACGTTCATAGTGAATAGCTCAATGGGTTGCAGGTTCAATAGCGTTTCCAGACCTAATTGTGGTGTGGATTTAATTGCGCCTGTTATTCCCAAACAAGCAATTCTCTGCACCTTGTTCAGGTTTTTAAGATGGGATTTGGTTTTAACCGCCTCCCACCAAACTACTGAGCCGTAGGTAAGAATGGGTCTCACAATCGCGGTGTACATCCAGTGCACAATGTTCGGTTGCAAGCCCCAGTTCTTCCCAAAGGTTTTCCTACATGCATAAAAGGCATTAAGTCCTTTCTTCATTCTTTCTTCAGTATTCCGTTTCCAGATAAGTTTGGAGGTGAATATCACGCCCAGGTACTTGGCCTCGGTTGAAAGATTAAGTCGGACACCTTTGAGCTTCGGTGGGTCCCATTTTGGTACCTTATATTTCCTGGTGAACAGAATGAGTTCGGTCTTTTCCGGATTAACCGAAAGACCGTTGTGTTCCGTCCATTTGGATAGTTCTGATAACGCAGATTCCATAATATCTCCAATGGTGGAAAGGTATTTTCCTGTTATTAGTACTACTATATCATCCGCGTAGGCGACTATCTTTATACCTCTGTTGACAAGGGATGTAAGTATTTTGTTAATCGAGATGTTCCACAGTAGAGGAGATAGGACACCCCCTTGTGGTGTTCCACGATTAGTACTTTTCTTAATCACACAGTCCCATAGGCTGCTGTTAGTAACTCTGCTGTTAAGCATAGTCTTAACCCACTTTGTCAGAAACTGTGGTGAACCTGACTCCTCAATTGAGGATGTAATGGTTCTTGTATTCAGGTTGTTGAATGCACCTTCTATGTCCAGAAAGGCCGCCAACGTAAATTCCTTGTTTCCTAGGGATTTCTCGATTGTTTTCGTTACTTCATGTAGCGCTGTTTCCACGGATCTGCCCTTGACATATGCGTGTTGTGCACTACACAGAGCACCGCTTGTTTCGAGAGTGTTCCTGAGGTGCAGGTCCAATAACCTTTCTAGTGTTTTCAAAAGAAAAGATGAGAGGCTAATTGGTCTGTAATCCTTGGGTGTGGAGTGACTGGGTTTCCCTGCTTTGGGAATAAAGACCACCCTCACCTCTTTCCAGCAATCAGGAACAAGTCCGAGTGTCAGACAACCACGAAAGATTGCCTGCAGCCATGGGACGGTCCTTTTACTGCTTCTTTGTAGCATGGCAGGTATAATTCCGTCCGGTCCCGCCGACTTGTACGGTTGGAAGGATTGAAGAGCCCATGTTATTCTATTCGTGCTAGTGCAGTCACTGATGAAAGCCAGTTCTTCAATCGGAAGTGAGGAGAGGCTGCCATCAGAACTGTGTAGCAACCTTGCTGGGATTGTGCATCCCGGAAAGTGTGTTCTGAGGAGCAGGTCAAGAGTCTCCTGGCCACTAGATATCCAACAATTATCCTCCTTACAGAGGTGCCCTATATGAGAGGGAGTTTTTTCAAGAACTCTCCGGAGTCTTGCCGCTTCCGTAGTGGATTCTATGTCGGAGCAGTAGTTTGCCCAGGACACTCGTTTGGCTGTTCTGGTTTTCTTTTTAAACTCGTTGAAGCTGTTGCGATATATACTCCAGTCTTCATCGGTTTTTGTCAGTTTGGCTCTATTAAAAAATTTCCTGGTTTTGGACCTGAGAAGTCGTAGTTCCCTAGTCCACCAAGCCGCGTGTGTTCTTTTGGGAGGGCGACTAATAGGACAGAGAAATTGACTGCTTCGTTAACGAGTGTCGCCTTCGACAAAGTACCTATGGGGTTAGGTGGAAGTCGACGTTCGACCAGTTCAGAAAATTTACTCCAGTCATTCTTGACAGGGTTCCTAAAAGGGAGTTCTTTTGGTAATTCAAAGTCAATTGTGAATGTTATCCTGAAGTGGTCAGAGAAGGAGCACTTCGAGGAAACCTTCCAGTCATCGACCCTGAATCTGTCTACTGGGAGCGCTAAAGTTGGATCAATTACCTCTTCCCTAATTTTGTTGTGGAAAGTAGGATGGCTACCCCTGTTACAAATATGTAGGTTGGAAAGTAATATAAAATCAAGTATAGACTCACCTCTTTTATTTATATCCTTGCTGCCCCACTGCGTGTGGTGAGCATTTGCGTCCATACTTACTACTAAGTTGGCTCTAGTGTTGCTGGCGTGCTGTACCAGGTCCCTTAGTAGTGGTGATGGGGGGTCTTCTTCCTCGTAGGG
This sequence comes from Cheilosia vernalis, assembly GCA_949126925.1. Lineage (NCBI taxonomy): Eukaryota > Metazoa > Arthropoda > Insecta > Diptera > Syrphidae > Cheilosia > Cheilosia vernalis. The sequence goes on from OX421363.1 coordinate 4,335,483, forward strand.
CAGATATGCGGATGCAAGAATGAGTTGGGACTCGTTCTTGCGGTCGCATATCGCCACTGTCAGATCGCTGTTGCTGAAACGATAAGAGAAAAGAAAGTTAATTGATTTCTTTATCAGAATACAGCTCCTAAGTTTACCTTCACCACTGGAATGCAGGAGTGTGTATTTTTTTGACCTCAGTCCTTGGATTTTGGCTTTGTTTAGCCATGGTTCCTGGATTAGCGCCACGTCCACACTCTCGTCTGTCATGAAGAGCAGCAGGTCGTCGGTGGGAGCTTGAGAGTGGTGCAAATTAATCTGCACCACCCTTAGCTTTCCGGCGCTGGTCATCGTTACTGGGGAAGGAGAACTTGCTGTTCCCCAACCCAAAACAGTATGTCAATGAGTTGTTAAGTAAATTTGGTATGTCAGACTGTAATAGCGCTAAAACTCCTATGGAGTTAAAACCTGATTTTGTTAAAGGAGCTGTTTGTGAACCACAAGTTCCATATCAACAACTCATTGGTAGCCTGATGTATTTAGCAGTTTTAACAAGACCGGACATTGCATTCTCTGTTAGTTTTCTAAGTCAATTCAATAATTGTAATACTAATGTTCATTGGAAATGTGCTAAACGAATTTTAAGATATTTAAAATCTACTAAGAATTATGGATTAAAATATGTGAATGGGAATGCAGAACTAGAGGGTTTTGTTGATGCCGATTGGGCAAGTAATGTCATAGACAGAAAATCATATACTGGATTTTGTTTTAAAATGGCTGGTTCTGCTATCTCATGGGAAAGTAAAAAACAGAAAACAGTAGCTCTATCTAGTACAGAAGCCGAATATATGGCAATTTCTGAAGCTTGTAAGGAAGCTATAAATTTAAGAAACCTTAAAAATGAAGTTACGAAAAGTTTATACACTGTTAAATTGTACAATGACGATCAGAGTGCACAAAAGCTGCCTGCAAATCTAGTGTTTTTGATCGAAGCGCATAGATGTTCGGCATCATTTCATTACAGAAGCTGTGTCAAAAAGAATAATCAAAATTGAATATTTGGGGACAGCTGATATGCCAGCTGATTTATTAACAAAAAGCTTAAGTCCTGTTAAACATTATTGTTTCATAGAGAAATTAGGAATTTCCGAATTGTAATATTTTGCTATAGTGGGGGTGTTGAAATGATATCAAAATATTATTTTTATTGTTTATTTTCACACGCACCCTATTACTAATAATCACTTGTACCGCCACCTGGCGTATATCATTTTTTGTATACCTTAGTTTATAAGATACTTGCTGTCAAACCTTTCTTCTCTTTTTTACATTAAAATCTGAATTGTGCTGATTAACACAACGTGTTTTTTATTAAAAAGAGCGTACAACAGGAAAAGACGTGTTTTTATTAACTCTCCTGGACACAAGCTTCTTACATTGGTGACTCCGAGCGACTCAAATAAATTCGCAAACAAAATCAAAATTCGCAATTTTCCACGCCATTATCGGCTAATAATAAAAAATAGAAATTCGCGGGCTTTCCGGAATTTTTATCAAAAACCACGAGGACTGTGAGCCGACACCAATATCCACAAAAAAAAAAACAGCAAAATTACCGGTGCACCTAACCGAAATCATCATTCTTTGCATTCCCTTCCCCAACAAACCATTCGGGGCAGGCAAAAAAAAAAAGAATTGCAAATTACTTCAATTTGGATATACGACAACGGTGGACTTGAAGAGGGACAGAGAGCGGCAACTACCAACGGAACCGCAACATCAGACACAAAGATCGATAGAGACAAATTTGTATTGCCAATTAATTGTAAGTCCATTTTATTCTTTACTACATTTTCATTTCTATATACCTTGCAATAAAATTAACGCGTATAAATACAATAGGTTTTTGGAAATTGGAATTTTTGGGAAGTGATGCCAATTTACTGTCACTAGATGCCAATTCAGATCAGTCGGTAAAGACAAATTCAGACCGCGATAAAGAGGCACAAGCTGTTTCTCCCCAGGCTGATACAAGGCGTAATTATCTTTCCATTTATTTCCATTCTGACCTCCAATTTGTAATTAATTTTTCTAAATATTTGACGGCTGTTTCCCGTCCTAGCTTGTGTTTTTTTTTTTTTGTTTTTTTTCTTGCATTCGCCGGCTCTTAATAGAAACACAAAATAATATAAGAACCAATATAATATTTCACTTACTTTTTTCCAACCATCACGTGTTTTATTCGGAGGCCCAAGGCCATTCAAAACATTAGTGATGCCGTCCCAAAGTTCTACAGCCTTGGCTCTATGTTCTGAAGCATTAAGAATGCTCTTCGTTAATCCACTGTTCTATGTTTTTGACTTATTAAAATATATATACATGTGGGATCTTTTTCCAAATAAAACAAAATATTAACGATAATTTCAATATTTTATTATAAGTTAATTCAATGATACCACGTCCACGAGCCGATGTCCCCACGTCCACGTCCGCGGGAGGTGAGCACATAATATAGTAGTGCCCAGCTTGAGAGTCCCGCTAACCTCTTTCTGACACCACACTCGGCCATTCCATTAATCATCTGTCTCAGATGAATCGTTGCAGTTCACCGCTCCGCTGCCCTCGACCTCTTCTACCCCTTCGTCCAAGAAATCATCATCTTATCCGCACTGGTGTTCGTTGTTTTCGGTCCATCGTGCTCGCCAACCTTCTGGACATCGTAGCGGTCAAATCCCTTACTAGCGGTGATGCGATATGGCCCGAAAAATTTAGGACGGATCTTCAGCCCCGTTCCAAACTGGACTCGTTCGATGGCCACGAGATCACCCAGTGAATAATTCATCGCCGTTCGCCTTCTCTTATTGAAATGAGTCGTATTTTCTGCCTGAATTGCCGCTATCGCTTCTTTTGCCTGATTTCGTTGTTCGATCCTCGCGTCCTCAAAATGCTTCTGAAATTCTTCTTCGATTAGTTTCATTATCTCAAGTTCGTTACCTGTTTTCATCTCTGTTCCAGTCATTAGTTGAAATGGTGTCGTCTTGATGGCTCGGTGAAATGTCGAGTTTAAAAGTCTTTGAAGTGGTTTGACATTTTGATACCACTTGTCAGGACACTCTAAGGACAGCTTGGTCAGTGCCGTAACTGAATGCACCTTGACATCATGACTCTTACAATAGGCTTGGAAGCGAGCTTGGAAGTTATTAGAGGTAAAAGCTCCTCCTCTATCCGTAATGAGGTTATGTGGATAACCAAACGTCTCCGCAATCACATCCATCTTTTGGAGAACTTCTTCAGAACCAAGACTTTTCGTTGGGAACAGCCAGCAAAATTTCGTAAACGCATCTATGAACGCCAATATGTAGCGATAACCCTTTTTCGTATCTTGCATCGGTCCCAAATGATCGACATGAAAATTAGCTAGTGGCGTATCGCCCTTCGGTATGGGATGCAATAGACCCTCTGCTTTTCCACGCTTCCTGTCCGCTAAGATACATTTCACGCAGCTGGATATACATCGTTCAATACGTCGGTCAAGATTGGGGATGAAAAACTCCTTCTTCAAAATCTCCTTCATTTTCTTAACACGGAAGTGTCCTCGTTCATGCGCGTCTCGAATAATAGAACATCTCATGGCTTCTGGAATGACATAGATAATAGAGTTATTTATATTTTTGCATAACAAACCATGGTGGACCACATAATCCTTATAAGGACCGTCCCTAAGAACGGCGAGAATTGCACTTAATCCTTCGTCTTTTTGCTGAGCATCAGCTAGCCTTTTCAGAAAACCATTATCGTCCCTCAGGCACATGACTGCTGATACTGGGTTGCGGCTTAAGGCATCTACATGCCTCATGCTGGTTCCTGCACGATGTTCGACCCAAAAGTCAAACTCCTCAAGAAGAAGCGCCCACCTGGCCACTCGCGTCGTTAGATCCTTCTTGTTCATGGTGCATTCGAACGCCTTACAGTCCGTTACTACCTTAAACTTCTGCCCAATAAGGTAAATGCGAAACTTTTTTACTGCCTCGATGACAGCCAGCACCTCCAACTCATAGCTGCAATACTTCTTCTGAGCATCTGTAGTGCTCCTGCTCATATAATAAACTGGATGCAGTGCGTTGTCCTCGTCGTCGCACTGAAGAAGGACCGCACCAAACCCTTCTGTACTGGCATCTGTGTGAAGTTCGGTAGTGCTTGGTCACCAGGGCATTTTTGAGGTCGTCAATCGCTGCTAATTCGTTGTGTGATAGTATAACTTGAGGTTTTCCGACCTTCTTAAGTAATTCCGTTAGCGGTTTTGCCCGCTCTGCAAAGTTAGGAATATACTTCCGGAAGTACCCCGCCAGACCCAAGAAGCTTTGTAGCTGCTTCACAGTTGATGGTTTGGCAAAATTGAGCACTGCCCCTATCTTTGCGCTGCATGGTGAAACTTTACCGTTGCAGATCCGATGGCCGAGATACTCGATCTCCTGTTGTAGGAATTGGCACTTTTTCCAATTTATTCGAAGTCCATTAGCGGCAGCCACATCAAGAACCATCTTCAGAAATCGTAGCGCTTCCTCAATCGTCTTTGCTTTTATGACAAAGTCATCGATGTAAACTCTTAAAATATCTAGACGGATTAGTGTTCTAAAAATGTACATTATATATTTCTGGAAAGTGCTCGGCGAGTTGCACAGTCCGAATGGAACCTTAACAAATTCATACTGACCGTCTTGAGTGACGAAGGAAGTGAACTTTCTGCTGGCTTCCTCGATAGTGACGTGGAAAAATCCATTTTCCAGGTCCAGCGTCGTGAACCAAACAGCATCCTGGAGGAAGTCTATCTCATCCTAGATTATTGGTATAGGCCACCGATCCTTGTGAATCTTCATATTTACAGCCCTATAGTCGATGCAAAGCCGGTGTGAACCGTCCTTCTTCTTCACAAGCACCACCCGACTTGCATAATCCGAAACGCTTTCCCGTATCACTCCTTTCTCCAACCACTGTTCAACCATGTTCCTGACTATACCTCTCTCCGTCCTATCGAATCGTCTTGGCGAAAAGTAAACTGGTTCCTCGTTTATGGGCACGATCTTCATTGTCACGGGCGACTGCTTTGGTTTTTCTGGTGAACAGCTTACAATAAGTTCTGGAACGGCATCCCGCACCTCAGCTCTCTGAACATGTGATAAATCTGGGAAACTGCCAGTAGAATATTCCATCATATGTTCACTCATGGCTGCCAGAAAACAACTTCCCTCCACGTTACTGTCCGGATCGGGAGAAACTTTCGGCTCCTCTTCTCTCAACTTGGAAATAGTTACTGTGCCCCTGTCGATTTTCACGATGGCTTGGTTTAGAAGGCTTATGCCGATAATGACATCAGGCTTTACGAAACGATTTTCGACGATATAGAACTCGATGTCTTCAAACGTAACACCATCGATCTGGACATCCGCCCTACAGACGCCATCTGTGACGATGTTAGCTCCGATGCCTGTTAAAGAGAAACGACAATCTTTTAAAATACAATGTGGACGGATTCTTTTCACCTGATTTTTTTTTTATAATGCAGACATCGCTCCCCGTGTCTATGAGTCCATAGACGGCAACCTCGTTGACTTTAATTTGCCGCATCATATCGGTTGTACTATATACGCTGCATGCCTGCCTCTTGTTGGACAATCCGGACGCTTGTGCCCGAAATTGCCACATTCAAAACATTTCGGACCTTTGGACTTTTTTGGACATGCGTGAAACTCGTGGTCTGCAGAGCCGCAATTGAAACAATATCGCGCCCTATTGCCGCTATTCCTAACTGCGATTCTTGCCGAATTCGTAACGAGATTATCGCGAGTTTTCGTTGCAGTGTTCCGTTCAGATTTCATTTGTTCATATGTCAGAAGCCTTTCCTTAAATTCTGCGACTGTTCGTGCACCATATAAAATAATTTTATTCACGACCGCGTCCTGCATTCCATCGATAACATACCGAAAAACAGAAAGATCATCCACGCTTGCCTGACTTGCAATGTCTAGCATACGGTATAAGTATTCGCGACACGACTCTTCCGTTCTCTTTTTTGTTTCTCGAAGTTTCCTTTGTACATCGACGCTTAAAATTCTCCTTCCGAAATCTTCCGTTAGCGCATTTTTTAGCTGGTAAAATGATACCGGTTTTGCTTCACACTCCACAAACAGCTTAGCGGCATCAGATAGGGATTTTTTGCAGAAAATGAACTTTTGAACCGTGTTTCATTGAAAGGCATTGGCGTATGACTCGAATTCGTCTAGCCATTTATTAATGCTTATTGCATCATTGCCGGAGTATTTACGCACGACATTTTCAACATCTGATATGTTAAACCTAGAACCAGAAATATCGGTTTCAGTCCGTTCGAAATGTCTAGAATCGTCCACGTCGATCGAATTTGTACTACGCTGCAAATTTCTCCTCTGCCTTGAACTCATTGTTCTTCGTGTTTCTTTTTATTTTCGCGACCGAACCGTATAACTCTCAAGGGCAAAACTGACTGAGACCAAGCATTCGCCAAACCCAACAGCGACCAAGGTTTTTTTTTTTTTGTTCTTTTTATGAATTGCGGAACTATATTCTCGCCACTGCGCTCGCACAATGCAATTCGTGTGTGTGCGCTTATATAATTTTCCCTACACTTGTTAGCAAAATTCGATCACGCTATTACGATTTTTTTTTTTGTGTTATTTACTTGTATGTTTGTACAATTGCTTTTCTGTAACTATGTACTCTGTTTTACTTATATGGATCCCGGTTGAGCCCCCATTTGTGGGATCTTTTTCCAAATAAAACAAAATATTAACGATAATTTCAATATTTTATTATAAGTTAATTCAATGATACCACGTCCACGAGCCGATGTCTCCACGTCCACGTCTTTTTGCACACCAATAAGCAATTTTAAACTTCTTGTTTTTAATGAATATTTACATTTTTATTATGTCCGCAAAACAATCCGTCACCTAAACACCTATCGCTTTCAATGCAATGGTAAAAAGTGCTTTCGATTTTCATATGGTCGAATGGAAATGGAATCGCTCTTGGAAATACAAAAATTCAAATCCGCCATTAAAAGCGATCCGCGGCGCTTTCTGGAATAGGCCCCAAGGGCCCTAGGTCTTGTGGGGATATCTTTGGCAGAGATAAGCTTAAGCTTTAAGCCATCCCAAGCTTCGGCGTTCTTGTCGATGCATGAGCCAAGGAGTACTGGTCCCGATATCCTCGCACAACGTCCGCGCAGTCGAGACTAGGTAGTCGGCTGTCAACTCCAGATAGCACATGCTCAATGCTTCAATGCTGTACCAATGGTCCATCACCGTTTTGCCTTTCTTAGACATCTTCTCTACGAACGACGAAGTTGATCCCTCACCACCTCGGTAAAGGTTCTGGTTATCTGGGAAGTAGATCGACGCTGAAGGTTGGTGAGTCTTGGGGCAATCTTCGACTTTTTTGAGGCGTGAGTGGTCTCATCTTGGGACCCGTTTCTTTTCACGCTCTCTTGCTTTTGTTGCGGTTGCTTCGGACTGTAGGTTTGGGTGCACTCCCAAGTAGAAATTGCTGGTTGTAGTGTGCACGCTGTTCCCACATTTCAGACATGTTACCGTAACAGTAATGTGTGTATAATGTATCAAAGTGCGTAATGTTTGCACTGCAGGATGTAACGTTGACCAAAGTGGGGAATAAGTTTTACCTCATAAAATTACTATTTTGGGAAACACACATAGTGGGATTTTGGCTATGACTTGTAACCCAAATGTGTCCGAATTTTAGTGAGCTGTCAAATTTGTTTTCATGTGTTTGTAAGTTGGTTCGCACGAAACAGAAAATGTGAAATAGAAATACTGATACCAATATAAAACGTAAACACATCCTTCCCTCTTTAATGGGGATGCTAAAGTACCTAAACGAACAAAATGTCATGAAAATGGTAAAGCAGGTATAATATTATGCGAATTTAATAATTGCATATCTTCGTACCCGAATGCAAAATATTCAATCAAAAATCAGTTTTACCACAAATATCAATAAGTTGTAGTGGCAAAAACTCACGCGCTCATGAAATATTGAGTATTTGTAATATTCGATTTTATTTTCAAGCTTCTTTTCTTTTCCCAGAGAAATTTTTTTTTCTTTTTTCTGATAATGGATCCCAAGAATCAGAAGACGGCCATTTGCCTGCCATATGGATTTCTTTAGGAAGAATCACAGGGTGCATGCACAATGTTGTTTTGTGTGCGTTTATTAATTAATTCATTCTTTTAAATTCTAACTTTTAATGAATAAGAACATGTAAAAAAAAGTTTGGTGAAAATAATAAGAAAGGGATTTGCAAATGTTATGATGTTTCCGCCTCTAACTTTTGGTAATGCAATTTTGGTTTGCTAAAATCTATATAATAAAGTCCACATTTTTACATGTAGGTACCTATGTTACTGAGATATATCTTTAATAAATATAACGTTTGTAGTTCATTTGAGACATTTTTTTGCTAAAGAAAATTTGTGTAATAAATCTTTGTAGAAGGTTTATGATATTTTTAGCATTATTACAATTACATACCTAATGTATGTAACATGTTATTTATTAAAATATATTGATAACCTTCGATAAAAGTTGGAATATTTTCTTTATGTACACAATTCCATTTTTTTACAGTTTAATCTGCTGCAGTTTTATGTAGCCAAATCAAAAAAAAATCTCATTTTTGTCCTACTAAAATACTGAAACGTCGAAAAGCAGCGCGGTGCACATAGTAAAAGTAAATTTAAAATTTTATTCGAGGTCGTACTACAACGGCAAACAATTTTCAGTACACTGTTTAAAATGGAAATTAATTCTTTAGGAGGAAAACTCATTAAAAGATACATATTCTTAAATAATGAAGTCTGTTCGGTACTATACCGAATGTTGCGTCACGAGAGTACCACCCCCGCTGGTACGGCGCCCCGACGAGACCAACCAGAGCACACAATCAGATCATGACATTGTCGTCATAAGATCTGCTGACACTGCGATTCGGCTGCTGCCAGGCCACGATCATTGTCCCACACGACAATGTGTTAATCACCGCATTCCAACGACTCATATCGCCGCCAACAATAACAAATCGAATGGCAATGCACTGGGCATATGAGTATCGTTGATATGGGACACGACGAGCGATTCATCGCTGGGTTCGAATCATCGTCTATCCATCCACTTGCCATGGTGCTCGGACACCCGATACCTCGCGCCGTTGTCGATGGCCGTATACATTCGTGGATAAATACGGCATCGACGACACACAGCGAGCACTCATAATGGACATCCGACGTCTCCTTATCGTTATTGCTGGTGCTGGCACATTCTTCGTGCTCGTTCGCTGGGTAGCCAAGGCGTGGACTTGGTACCAGCTACTGGACTCCCTCCACTTGTGGGATTTTTGCTGACGTGGCGTGGCGGGTGTCATCTGATGGAGGTGACGAGCTGCTTCGAGTGGCGAAGCAATTTAATGTCTGTAAAACCATCGAACTATATGGGTGCATTGGGCCCATCCTCAATAAAGAAAAGAAACAGTAACTTGGTTGTTTTTAATTCACAGTAACTTGGTTGTTTTTAATTCTGAACTCTAGACCCGCGATCGGAAGTTTTAAATCCCCGACATTTTGGTGCCTCCTGTGAGGAATACACTCGCGGCACTGTTATTGTTACTGTTATTGTGAATGTGTAATTGTTGCGCCGAGCGCATATTAGTGTTTCTTGGGGTACTAGTGATCTGTGTGTCTCTCGCTCTCCTCAGAGCCTTGACGATATTGTGTGACTCCCTCTGAGTCAAGTGTACCCCTGACGAACTAAAAGGCGAACAGGGAGTTCTAATGGCAGAACTCAACGCACGTTCCAGTGCCGTGACGGCGATACACCGCTACCACACGCGGCTGACGACGGCCGATCTGAAATCGGCAGACGAGGCGCAGCTGCAACAAGAGCTTCGGGCCGTGACGGCACAATTTGCCAAATTCAACCGCCTACATGAGGCCCTAGTTCCCGAAGAGCAAGAGGATATGGCTGCCCATGACCTTCTGGAACAGCGGGTCGAAGCGGAATACAACGAGGTATGTGTAGTGATCCAGAGGCAGCTCAACGCTCTCGCCGCGTCCGTACCCCCACCAGCAGCTCCAGCTCTCACAGCAACGACGAGCTCTGCCAAAGTGGACATGCGACTGGATCCCATATCCATCCCGACATTCGATGGCCATCCACACAACTGGCTGGCATTTAAAGACGCGTTCGTGCACCTGGTCCACAACGCAGACTTCGCGGAGGCTTTCAAGCTCCAGCACCTGCGGACAGCTGTCCGCAACGTAGGCCTCGTGGGGAATATATATTCCGGCGGCTATGAAGAATTATGGAAACAGCTCAAGGATCGCTACGATAACCCCCGGGTCCTGGCAGAAACTCACGTCAGCCGTTTGCTGAACCTGCCGGCAGCGCAAAACGAGAGTGCCACAGTTATACATCGCACCGTGGACACGGTGCAGGAATCCCTCCGGGCACTTCGCGTCATGAAGCAGCCCGTTGACAGCTGGGATACGTTCATGGTTCCCCTGGTGGTATCTCGCCTACCACCCACCACACAGCACGCATGGCGGATGGGCAGTCCCGCCAAGGAAATTCCCACACTCGCTGGGCTGATGGAGTTCCTACTGATGCGAGCCCATAGCCTGGCCACCGAGGTCACACACGCGCCCACACAGCGCCGACAGGAGGTCCGCACCCCGCAGCCTGCGAAGCCACGTTCCACGGCTCGGACGCACCTAGCCACATCCGACGAGAATCGATGCAGCCACTGCAAAGGACCACATCGCCTATATCAGTGCAAGAAGTTCGGCGAGATGGACGTGAACCAGCGTTTGACCGTGACGAGAACGCTGGACGCCTGCTTCAACTGTCTGGGTTCGGGCCACAACGCCGGCCAGTGCCCATCCAAGGTGACCTGTCGGAAATGTAACGGCAAACACCACACTCTGCTGTGCAAATCAGCACAAGCAGCCACTCCCACGGGCAGCAGAGGACAAGCAGCCCAGCCACAGCAAGCCCTGCAGTCGTATGCAGGCCCATCCAACTGGGTTTCCTTCCAGGACCGGAACCATGGACCTCCGGACCTCTTCATAGAAGAACAGCAGTGACTCCCTCAGCCCAGCTCCACAGTTCTGCTGGCGACGGCGCTCGTACGGGCCTGTGGAGCTCCCTTGGAGTCTCTTCTTGCCCGCGCACTCTGCGACCTTGGGTCGCAGGTAAGTTTCATTACAACAGATTTAACTAATAGACTTCGTCTCCGCAGAACCAGACTAGATGTTTCGGTACAAGGCATTGGCGCCGCTCAACATGCCATGGCCAAGGGCCAAGTGACGCTGTCACTCCGTTCCACCAGATCGACGTTCACGATCACGCTAAAGGCATTGGTAATGCCCACCATCACCTCGATACTGCCGGCCGTGCATGTCGACATTTCGCAATGGCCACACCTGCGTGGCATTCCACTAGCAGACAGGCACTTGGGTACGCCTGGAACCATCGACCTACTACTAGGCGCTGACGTCTGGGGTCTCATCATCCAGGACGGGGTCATCCATGGGCAACCCCACGAACCCCATGCCCAACGAACTCAATTCGGTTGGGTAGTATTTGGTCCGGCTGCATTGGAGCCACCGCCACCCGCCATCCAATCACTCCATAGTCAGTTGACGGAAGAGTCGACCCAGGAGTACACCCTCGAAGAACTCGTTAAGAACTTCTGGAAGTTGGAAGAGGTTCCCACTGACGAGAATGCAAACGACGAGTGCAATCGACACTATGCGGACACACATTCCCGCACGCCGGATGGACGCTACATGGTGAACATCCCCTTTCGGCGCGATGCACCGACCTTGGGTGCGTCCTACCATGGCGCCTTGCGCCAGTTCTATTGCTTGGAGCAGCGTCTCCAGGCCAACCCGGAACTCCGCAGTCGATACGTGGAGTTCATGCGCGAGTACGAAGGACTTGGTCATATGGAGCGGGCAGGTCAACATGGCGACCACCCCAGATGCTATTACATTCCTCATCACGCCGTAATCAGCAAATTCCGTGTGGTATTTAATGCATCTGCACGAACCACTAACGGGGTCTCCCTCAACGACGTCCAGCTGGTGGGACCGACGATTCAAGATTCCCTCGTCCACATCATCTTGCGGTTCCGGCGTTATCCAGTTGCGCTGACCGCAGATGTGGAAAAGATGTTCAGACAGGTGCTAGTGGCACCTGAGCATCGTGACTACCAACGGATTCTCTGGAGAGAATCACCGTCCGACGAGCTTATGGTCTTTCGCTTGACGACGGTTACCTACGGTATGGCCTCCAGTCCATATACTTCCGTGAGATGCATGGTGCAGTGTGCCACCGACAATCAACACTTGGTTCCTGATCGGGAACGAGCCCGAGCTGCGAAAGAGACGATTGAGAAGGCATTTTATGTGGACGACCTTCTAACCAGCTGTGACAGCAGCGCTGAAGCGGTCAGACTGGCCTCTGATGTGAACACCATACTATTGGCAGGACGTTTCCAACTGCGCAAATGGAACTCCAATAGCGCACAGGTAATATCATTGGTGTCTAACGATGTGTCCCCTTCTTCTATTTCCACAGAGCTTGTCATCGACTGCCCGACGGCAACAGTACATGGACTGCGGTGGGATCCGGCAGCCGACGAGCTCTTCTTTCGGGTGGAAGTCATATGGAGCGGGCAGGTCAACATGGCGACCACCCCAGATGCTATTACATTCCTCATCACGCCGTAATCAGCAAATTCCGTGTGGTATTTAATGCATCTGCACGAACCACTAACGGGGTCTCCCTCAACGACGTCCAGCTGGTGGGACCGACGATTCAAGATTCCCTCGTCCACATCATCTTGCGGTTCCGGCGTTATCCAGTTGCGCTGACCGCAGATGTGGAAAAGATGTTCAGACAGGTGCTAGTGGCACCTGAGCATCGTGACTACCAACGGATTCTCTGGAGAGAATCACCGTCCGACGAGCTTATGGTCTTTCGCTTGACGACGGTTACCTACGGTATGGCCTCCAGTCCATATACTTCCGTGAGATGCATGGTGCAGTGTGCCACCGACAATCAACACTTGGTTCCTGATCGGGAACGAGCCCGAGCTGCGAAAGAGACGATTGAGAAGGCATTTTATGTGGACGACCTTCTAACCAGCTGTGACAGCAGCGCTGAAGCGGTCAGACTGGCCTCTGATGTGAACACCATACTATTGGCAGGACGTTTCCAACTGCGCAAATGGAACTCCAATAGCGCACAGGTAATATCATTGGTGTCTAACGATGTGTCCCCTTCTTCTATTTCCACAGAGCTTGTCATCGACTGCCCGACGGCAACAGTACATGGACTGCGGTGGGATCCGGCAGCCGACGAGCTCTTCTTTCGGGTGGAAGTAGATACCATTCATCCACCCCCCACTAAGCGATGAGTGCTTAGCGACGTAGCTAAGCTATTCGATCCTACTGGGCTCCTGGCACCGGTCATCATCACTGGGAAGATCTTCATCCAGACCCTCTGGTCAGCGGGCATCACCTGGGATGCCCCGCTCCCATCCGAACTACAACACACCTGGACATCCTTTCGAGATGGTCTCTCTGCACTCAACCGAGTCCGGGTGCCTCGATGGTTGGGCATGCGCAGCCAGCATGTTACGACTATCCATGGGTTTTGCGATGCCAGCGCTCGAGCCTACGCCGCTGTCATCTACTTGCGAACAACTTCATCCGATGGCCAGGTTGAAGTTTCACTGCTGACCGCGCGGACTAAGGTGGCGCCTCTCAAGGGTGCTACCATCCCGCGCCTGGAACTTTGCGCTGCTAGCCTGCTGGCGCTTACTTTGGAAAGCGCCCGCAATGCCCTGGGGTTGCAGGCCGCACCCTACTACCTCTGGTCAGACTCCAGCATTGTCTTGTGCTGGCTGCGGAAGGAGCCATCCACCCTCAAACCATACGCAGCCAACCGAGTCCGACAGATACAAGAGCTTACCTCACCTGAGCGCTGGTACCACGTTCGCTCTGCCCAGAATCCTGCTGATTGTGCAAGCCGAGGACTAGGCGCTGCAGATCTACTTCAACACACTCTCTGGTGGAAGGGTCCGAGTTGGCTGATCAATGGCCCACTCCCACTAAGCCCAACCGGGCAGCTACGCGAAGAAGACAGGGCACACCTCGCTGAGGAGGTCAAGCACACAGTCATCGCTGGGGTAGCTATCGCCATTCCCGAGTTGACGACACGACGTTGTGACGGCGTCAGCATACCACTGACGGAACGTTTTAGCTCTCTTCAACGGCTCCTCCATACTGTTGCCTACATGCTTCGATGGCGAAGCACTCATCGCCACCTACGAAGTGAACCTGTGGTCGGAGCGGATGAGCTCCGAGAGGCAATGGAACGACTGGTCCGCATCGAGCAGGCCGCTCACTTCTCACCCGAGATCCAGCAGCTGCGAGCACAGTCTCCTCTATCGTGCTCCAGTACATTGCTGTCATTGAACCCATACCTGGACGAACGGGGTGTGCTCCGGGTCGGAGGTCGACTCACACACTCCTCATTACCAGCTGAGCAACGATTCCCGATCGTACTGCCGAAGACGGGAGCCTTGGTGTGGCTCCTAATCCGTGCCGTCCACGCGGAGACCCTTCATGGCGGGGTCCAGTTGATGCTGCAGACGCTGAGACGCAAATACTGGATCCTCCACGGCCGACAAGTGGTGCGCACTCTTCTCCACAAGTGCACCATCTGCAGACGTCAACGCGGCGTAGTCCTCCGACAGCAGATGGCCGTCCTGCCCACTCATCGAGTCAACGAAGCACGCCCGTTCCTAGCTACCGGCGTAGACTACTGTGGTCCCTTCTCTGTCCGTGTCGGGACGAAGCGTTCCCGCACAACAGTCAAGGCCTACTTGGCACTCTTCATCTGCATGGCCACGAAGGCTGTGCACATCGAGGTCATTGAAGATCTCTCTTCACAGGCGTTCATGGATGCCTTCACCCGATTCGTTAGCAGGCGTGGACCGTGCCCCAACCTTTACAGCGACAATGGGACTGCGTTCGTCGGAGCGAACCGGTGCCTCAAGGAAGACCTTGCTGCCTTCCACTCCCACTACAACCAGCAGGCATTGGCCCACGCCGGGACAAGATGGCACTTCATCACCCCAGCCGCGCCCCACCAAGGTGGGCTTTGGGAAGCCGCAGTGAAGTCCGCCAAACACCACTTGGTCCGACTGGTCGGGTCTCAATCTCTTTGGTACCATCAGCTACACACGCTGGCCACACGCATCGAAGCATGCCTTAATTCTCGTCCGCTGGTCCCACTCCACGATGATCCAGAGGATAAGCTGGCCCTCACCCCTGGCGACTTCCTCATTGGCGCCCCTCTCGTCGCCATCCCAGAGCCCCCAGTCGGTGACCTCCCCCTGAACAGGCTGAAGCAGTACCAGTGGATCCGTAAGGTACATCAAGACTTCTGGCAAAGGTGGAGCGAGGAGTATTTGGCGACTCTTCAGACCCGCAACAAATGGGCGAACCGAGAGCCCAACATTCAACTCAACGACGTCGTCTTGGTTCGACAGGAGAACCTACCCCCAGTCATTGGAGACTCGGTCGAGTGATCGCTGTGCACCCGGGCAGTGACGGCTTGGTCCGCAACGTCACCCTTCAGACACAGACCGGCGAGTGCCGCCGCCCCGTTCAGAAGCTCTGCCGACTGCTAGACGCACCATAAGCATTGGCTTCTCATCTATTACGCTTGGAGACAACCATCTAACATCGTTGGATCTCCTTTTGAACGACATCGAGCTGTTCCCGCCTCACATCACACTTTGTTTCGAACCGGATGGTTCGACCGGGCAGAATGTTCGGTACTATACCGAATGTTGCGTCACGAGAGTACCACCCCCGCTGGTACGGCGCCCCGACGAGACCAACCAGAGCACACAATCAGATCATGACATTGTCGTCATAAGATCTGCTGACACTGCGATTCGGCTGCTGCCAGGCCACGATCATTGTCCCACACGACAATGTGTTAATCACCGCATTCCAACGACTCATATCGCCGCCAACAATAACAAATCGAATGGCAATGCACTGGGCATATGAGTATCGTTGATATGGGACACGACGAGCGATTCATCGCTGGGTTCGAATCATCGTCTATCCATCCACTTGCCATGGTGCTCGGACACCCGATACCTCGCGCCGTTGTCGATGGCCGTATACATTCGTGGATAAATACGGCATCGACGACACACAGCGAGCACTCATAATGGACATCCGACGTCTCCTTATCGTTATTGCTGGTGCTGGCACATTCTTCGTGCTCGTTCGCTGGGTAGCCAAGGCGTGGACTTGGTACCAGCTACTGGACTCCCTCCACTTGTGGGATTTTTGCTGACGTGGCGTGGCGGGTGTCATCTGATGGAGGTGACGAGCTGCTTCGAGTGGCGAAGCAATTTAATGTCTGTAAAACCATCGAACTATATGGGTGCATTGGGCCCATCCTCAATAAAGAAAAGAAACAGTAACTTGGTTGTTTTTAATTCACAGTAACTTGGTTGTTTTTAATTCTGAACTCTAGACCCGCGATCGGAAGTTTTAAATCCCCGACAAAGTCTCTATATTACAATATTTCGATTCTTTTTAGATAAATTCATTGTTCATCATTTGACTATTCACGATATTTTTTTTATGCCACCCTATATTCCCTTTTACGATTGGTGCTCAATGTCATATAATATTCTCCGTGCACACAGCTCGCCTACATTCAAAGGAGCATGTTACGTGTGTGAGTAGAAATGCTCTACCTACTTCGTCTGTGTACATCTACAGCAGACATTAGTTTGTTGTATGTGTGAAAATTGTTTGCAAATAAAAGCGCCAAAATACTACGGTAACTCTCGGTGGACAAAAATTAGACTTTGCGCTGTCAGTTCGCCTAGTTGTTAAGTGGAAACATAAAACAGCAACCTCGCAGGTTTTGTGTGTGTTGAAATGTAACTTTAAAGGACATTTGTAGCTTTGAGGCCATTAATGGTAACACAAATGTCAAATAGTTACCATCTTATTGGAATGGAGCTTATCGACACAAAACTGAGTCTAATATCCCGTTTAGCGACTATAATTCAATATAATAGTCACAAATTTCTACTTGGGCTGTGGCTGGTGCTCCCGGTTGTGGCTTTATCAGTGTTAGGCTTTTGGATACTATGGCTGTTATCCTCGGGCACTACTGTTTTCGTTTCGGATGATGTGCTTGGTTGAATGCTAGAGGGAGTACTATGGCTCATGCTCCTTCGGCTTGAGGGGTCAACTACTGTCTCCTGGTTGGAGGCTAGTAGATCCTCCTCGGTCCCTAAGATGGATTCTTAATTGTTTGTTTTTTTATTTTTATTTTCTGTTTCTTTTTTGTTCATAATTTTGGTCCCACGAGTAAGTCCAGAAGGAAAAATTGATCCCGCAGAGCCGACGAACCGAGATGGGGCACTTATTACAACCGACCTTGCCTAAACGTCGGAGGGAGCTCGTACGCGACTGGTTTTACCTCCAGGCTTTCATCCGTGCGTACGGTTTGCTATCTCCTAACAACACCACTGGAATTAGGTTGGATTTAAAGGTTTACTCCTACCTCACACTAATGGATCACGACTATTACGGGTCCTGAGCGCTAAGCAAAGTCCAGCAAAGATCAGGGTGACACATTCACAATCGAGCGATACCTAAATAAACAAAACAAAAAAGAAAAAAGATTGATTACCGACAGGTCCAAAACAAGAGAAGTAAACACTATTACGAGTGATGTAATTCCCCAAACCTACCCCATTCTGAAGTCGATGACCCCTGCAGATTATGATGTCCCCTATAAAGAATAAAAGAATCTAAAGCATAAAAAGAATACACCATTATCGCAATTATGCACACCCCTACCCGGTGGTCGTTGATGGAGTTCCTACTGAGGATCTGATCACGATCTACATCTATGGTGGGATGGAAATTTGCCAATTCGGCCAGGTAGTGTGTTGGAATATCTCCACGTAATTCCACAATATGACATGAGAAAGATAACAACATAATTAATAGGATATAAAGAAAAATAATAACATAACTAATTTACTTACCTGACGACGCATCCAACTAACCAAACAACGCTGTGAAAATGGTAAAATGAAAAAACACGATGTGCAACTGCAATGACATTTCAGCAGCCGGGTGCACATAGTAACGGTTGATTTTTTAAGAGGTTTAGAACTTTAAAAAAAAAAAAAAACACAAAAAATTCGAAAAAATGAATGAAATATTTATTTGAATCGATAGTTTGAACCTTGCAATTTAATGTTTAAAGATAATTTCATGCAAATGTTGACCGCGGCTGCGTCTCAGGTAGCCCATCCGCTGAGTCCAATTTTGGCATACTCTTTCATACTTATCGGCCGGTATCTCACGAATGAATGCATGGATGATTGCTTCCAGTGCGTCAATCGAAGCGGGCTTGTCCCTATACACATTAGCCTTGACATACCCCCACAAAAAATAATCTAATGGTGTCAAATCGCACGATCTAGGCGGCCAATTGACCGGCCCGAAACGTGAAATTAACTGTTCACCAAACTCGCCTCGCAATTGCGCCATTGTTTCGCGTGCTGTGTGGCATGTGGCACCGTCTTGTTGAAACCACATATCATGCAAGTCAAGAACTTCGGGCAAAAAAAAGTTTGTTATCATCGCTCGGTAGCGTTCACCATTGACAGTAACGCTGCGATTCGCATCATCTTTGAAGAAATATGGCCCAATAATGCCGCCGGCCCATAAACCGCACCAAACAGTGGCTTTTTCGGGATGCATTGGTAGCTGTTGCAATGCTTCTGGCTGATCTTCACTCCAAATGCGGCAATTTTGCTTATTTACGTACCCAAACCAAAAATGAGCCTCATCGCTGAACACAATTTTTCGATAAAAAAGCGAAAATGAACATTTCGAACCGAGCACGAATTTTGATAGTAAAATTCAATAATTTGCAAGCGTTGTTCATTTGTAAGACGATCCATGGTTAAATTGCAAACCAAACTGAAGCTGTTTGACAGTGACACAAGGTACTAAACACACGTCAGCTGTCAAAACCAGTGTTGCCAAAACCAAACCAGCTAAAAAATCACCCGTTAGTTGTTTCAATTCGGTATACTGGTTTGCCTGTTCGCACCTCGCGGATAATGTGGATAAAACCAAGTGATACCAAGTGTGTAGAGTTTGATGTGTGGGAAGTAGCAATTATAGGAAATAGGTAAGATTTAGGTAGTTATTTTTAAATAAATATCGTTAATCAGATTAAGTAGGGAAGATGGGCCTGGGCAAAAATCCTCATTCTTCAGTCCTTCACGTGGGCGCCCGCCTGAACATGGCTAACCGGTCAAATGGTTAGTGTCAGCCAAGGATTTACGCTAACGTCTCAATCGTTTGTCGTGATCCATTAGTTTGAGGTAGGAGGTAGGTAGGAGTAAACCTTTAAATCCAACCTAATTCCAGTGGTGGTGTGAGCAGATAGCAAACCGTACCGAAGGATGAAAGGCTGGGGGTAAAACCAGTCGCTTACGAGCTCCCTCCGACGCGCAGGCAAGGTCGGTTGTAAGATTGTGCCCCATCTCGGTAAGTCGGCTCTGCCGGGATTGGTCTTCCTTTCCGGACATACTCGTGGGACCAGAATTTAAAAAAATGAACAAAAACTTAAACAAAAAAGAAATAAAAAAAACAAAAAAGGAAGAATCCCTCTTAGGGACCTCTTCTGAGGAGGATCTTCTGGCTTCTAGCCAGGAGACAGTAGTTTCCCCCTCAAGCCGAAGGAGCACCAGCCATAGTACTCCTTCCGGCAGTCAACCAACTACGTCATCCAAATCTTCGACAATAGTAGGGGCTGAGGATACCAGTCATAGTATCCAAAAGCCTCATAACAAAACTGGCAACGCCACTGGGAGCACCAGCCATAGTGCACCCAAATCCAAGAAATCCTCCGGCTGTCTCTTGAAGTCGAGATATAACAGGGCTGTCTTCATTCTTGCAAGGATTGCAAAGAATGAGGAGACTGGTATGACTCATGACAGGGACAAGGAAGACAAGGCAAAATATCAAAAGGTGGTCGACGAGTACGTTAACTACCAAAACAAACCGAAGCAACCGCAACAGAAAAAAGAGAGCGTGAAAAGGATCAGGTCTCAAGACGAGACCTCTCATGCCTCCAAAAAGTCGAAGATTGCTCCGAGACTCACCGACCTCCAGCGCCCATCCACTTCCCATGCAAACAAAACCTTCACTGAGGTAGTGAGGGATCACCTCCAAGTTGCCGTTATAGACGAGCTGTCTAAAAGTGGCAATTCAATCATGACACACTGGAGTAGAATTGAAGCCAAACTGTCCGAGATGGTTGTGGAACACGTTCTTTCTGGTGTTGATAGCAGTCAACCTGGATTTGACTGCGCGGAAATTGTTCGGGGGTACCGGGTGATCAAGTGTGTAGACCAGTACTCCAAGGATTTTCTTGGTTCATGCATCGCCAAGATTGGCGAAGCTTGGGATGGCTTAAAGCTTAAGCTCATCCCAGCCAAGGATATCCCCACGAGACCCAGGGCACGCATTTGGTTACCCGTCATGAAGATAGACTCTGGGAGTCTTCTGAAGTGCCTCAAGATGCAAAACCCGCAGATACCCATGGACGACTGGGCTGTCATTAAGGCAGAAGCCCCCCAGAAAAACAGCTTGTCCTACCTGCTGCTTATTAATGAAGAGTGCCTAGGGGCACTTGAAGCGGCTGACTTTAAGCTTAGGTTTGGCATAAGGCTCGCCAAGCTAAAGATTTTCCGATCGACAGGACCTGAAGACGACACGGACCACGTCGTCGCTGCCAACAAACTGTTGGAGGACCTGGCGATCGCCAACACTCAATAACCATTATGCTGAAAGTCATCCAAACGAATCTCCAGCACTCGAAATGTGCATCGGAGAATCTTTTGGTCTTCCTCAGGGAGGAAGACATTGACATCGGCATAATACAGGAGCCCTGGGTCAAGAAGTCGACCATCCTGGGTCTCTCAGACAACAACTACAACCTTTATTACAAAAGAGACGTCGGTAAGCCTAGAACATGCATTTTAGCAAAAAAATACATTAACGCTTTCCTTTGTCCCAATTTTAGCTCGGGTGATTTAACCGTTGTTAAGGTAGAACTCACCCAGGGTCCCACAACCTTTTTATCATCCGCCTATATGGCACATGACAGGCAATCCCCGCCAGAGGAAGTTCAGCAGCTCACTGCAGCGATACAGGCGAGGCAAGGTAACCTGCTCATTGGCTGTGATGCTAACGCTAGACATCATCTCTGGGGCAGCAAGGAAATCAATGAACGAGGTGAGTCTTTATTTGATTTCCTTTTAACTTCCGATCTATGTGTATGTAATGTGGGTAACACCCCTACCTTTAAATTTCCAAGTACGGAAAATTATAACGGTTGGGAAGAGGTGTTAGATATTACTCTCAAAACAAACAGCGATAACTTTAGGGTTGAGAATTGGAGAGTCTCCAACTTAAAGTCCTTCTCGGACCACGAGTGGATACTCTTCAATCTTTGTATCAAGGTAGATACTCCAGTCCTATATAGAAACCCAAAGAGAATTGACTGGAAGAAATTTGGTCAGGTCTTAAAATCTAAACTCCCCAGTATCCCACACCTAGAAATTGACTCAGGTGAGGAACTGGACACAATTTCGCTCGCTCTAGAAAGGGCGATGAATACAGCCTTTAAGGTATCGTGTCCCGTTAAACACAGCAAAAAAACCTTACCGCCGTGGTGGAATGAAGACCTATCCATTCTGAGAAGGATGACTAGGGACATTTTCAATATCTGCTACAGGCATAAGTTCTGGCAACCTTATAAAGACTGCCTAAAGTTCTACAAAAAGTCCATTAGATTAGCTAAGACACAAGCATGGTCAGAATACTGCCAATCTATCGATACTCTAAAGGAATCTGCTAGACTCAGTAAGATTCTATCCAAAGAACGCTCTATTCCATCTTTCATTAAGAAATCGGACGGAACCTGGACAGAATCAACTGACGAATCCTTAGAGCTTCTACTCAACACCCACTTTCCTGGTTGTAAAGACCACTGCGTTACCCCATCTTATTCGCTGGGGAATTTTCCCTCATACCGGGAAGAAATAGAGCGCATTATAACCAAGGAAAAAATCTCATGGGCCATTCAAAGTTTTGCTCCGTATAAATCACCTGGGCAGGACGGCATTCTCCCCATCATGCTGCAAAAGCATGAGGGGATAGTGCTGCCCCTTCTCGTGAAAATGTACAGAAGCAGTATCCTACTAAACCATGTACCTCAGTCATGGAGACATGTCCGTGTAGTTTTCATACCGAAAGTCGGCAAAAGAGGTCACGAATCCGCGAAGGACTTCCGACCTATCAGCTTAACCTCCTTCATTCTCAAAACTTTAGAGCGTATACTCGACCTTCACATAAGAACAGGCCTTGAAAGGTCCCCCTTATGTAACTCACAACACGCATACCTCAAGGGCAGGTCGACTGAGACAGCTCTTCATGAAGTAGTGCGTACAGTTGAGTGGTCACTCTCCCATCACCAATTTACCTTAGCTACCTTCTTAGATATAGAGGGCGCTTTTAACAACGTCCACACTGAATCGATCCAGGAATCTCTCTTAGAACTAGGTGTAGAGGATTACGTCACTTCGTGGATCATTTCCATGCTCAAAACAAGGATCATTCAAGCTGAACTTGGTAACACCCATCTAACCAAATCAGTAAGCAGAGGAACACCTCAAGGTGGGGTGATCTCGCCTCTCTTATGGATTATGGTACTTAACAAAATCCTTTCAAAACTCGACAGGGAAGGTATAAAAGTCGTTGCGGATGCGGATGACGTGGTCGTTCTAGTGTCAGGAATGTTTCCGACCGTGATAAGTGAAATCATGGAAAGGGCCCTGGGTAAGATTAGCGGTTGGGCTACAAGTTGTGGTCTTAGCGTTAACCCAAGTAAAACTGAACTGATGCTTTTCACCACCAAAACCAAAATACCAACCTTCTCACTTCCCCGCTTAAACAACCAAATCCTTCCTTTATCCACCAGCGCTAAATACCTTGGGGTCATGCTTGACCCCAAACTCAACTGGAAGTACAATATCGAACACCGAGTGCGGAAGGCAAGCATAGCTTTCTACACTTGTAGTAAAACTTTCGGCAAGAAGTGGGGACTTCAACCAAAGATGGTTCGCTGGATGTACACAGCGGTGGTTCGTCCCATCCTCACCTATGGATCACTGGTATGGTGGCCCGCCTTAAGCAAAGCCTATAACGTCCTTAAATTAAGTAGAGTCCAAAGAACAGCTGGAATTGGAATCACAGGAGCCCTGCGATCAAGTCCGACCGCTGCCCTCAATGTCATTCTGAATTTCCTGCCAGTGGATCTGCATATAAAAAACATTGCAGCATGTAGCGCTGTCAGATTAAAGGAATCTAAGTGTTGGTCTGAAAGGTCTTACGGCCATACCAGCATTCTTTTTTCCCTTCCTGACGGCATAGGTCATATGTCTACAGACTACATAGTACCCAAACACGACTTCCATAAAAACTTCTCTGTTAGATTCCCCTCTAGATTAGAATGGGAGGAAAATGCGGTCGTTAATGAATTCGACATACCTATCTTCACAGATGGTTCCAAGATGGACTGTGGAGTAGGAGCAGGCATTTTCTCTACAGAATTAAACATCTCAAAAAGTCTTCGCCTACCCAACGTAGCCAGCGTTTTTCAAGCAGAAGTGCTTGCAATTAAGGAGGCGTGCAGACTGCTTCACAATATTGCAACACCCAGAAAAAAAATAGGCGATTAAGGCTGTTGGTTCAACTAAGTCAACGTCCAAGCTTGTTGTGGAGTACAGGGAGACACTGACCAGGGCTTGTCATCGGTTTGATATCACTCTCGTCTGGGTTCCCGGCCATAGGAACATTGAAGGGAATGAGAAAGCCGATGAACTTGCCAGAACTGGCCCAGCTCTGTGCGTGTCTCACGCGGAGGAAGTCTTCCCTCCGCTGGGATATGTAAAGAGAGAAATCCTCCTGCACTTCACCTCATGTGCTGAGACTAGTTGGATGAACCTGACGAACTGTGTCATTTCCAGGAAGATCTGGCCAACCTACGATAATGCCCGAACAAACAACCTCTTACCCAGATCGCGTGTAGATGTTGCCAGACTAACGGCAATTAGTACGGGTCATTGGCCTTTAGGAACCCACGCAGCCAAGCTTGGCATCCCCCACAATACCCACTGCCGTAGCTGTGATGACACAAGTAAGAGTGAAACAGTGTTCCATTTGTTTTGTGAGTGTCCGGCCCTAGCCAAAAACAGACGCAGTGCAGTGGGTCAACCATTTTTTGATGACGTGGCCATCCAAGGCATCCATTTCCACAGGATTATCAAATTTCTCAACTCCACAGGCTGGTTTTGAGCTCTTTTAACTTCCTTCACCTCCTTTTCATATCAGGTTCCGTTAGTTGTGGTTTCAAAACGGCGCTCAATGCGCTACTTGTGTTTTTCCCTCGTCGGGAAATACAGCCACCTAAACCAACCAACCAGGGAAGATGCAATCTAGGTTAAGGCAATGAAGTAGATATTTAAGGTAGGTATTTCCGTAGCCGTTTCTATGTTTAGGTATCTAGTTGAAGTGGTCAACATGTTGCTAGAGATAGAGTAAGATGTAAACGAAGAATTAAGTCTACCCCAGGAAAAGCAGAGACAAAGCGATGTCGCCATATAGCTCACACTTGGAGGTGAATTTTAAACTTTACGGACATAGACGGTTGAGGGTCATAGCTAGGTCATTATGAGGCTATTAGTGCCACTAGCGACAGCAAAAGTCAAATTTAAATAATTATTCGGTTAAGTGAATAACGTCGAAAATTGTCGGAAGACGACCCTCACCTCTGCAGGTTTCTTTGGGTGACAAAAGAAAACAAGAAGCCGATACCACCGTACTCCAAACCGTTCGCTCTGCGGCTAATTGATTGCTTACGGCACCTGCCACATAAGCATAGGTTCTCCAGCAGATTTCGGCATCGGCCTTCGTCAAGCTGATAGTCTCCACCCACCCTTAGGATAAAAGGAATAGTTCCTAGTCACCTAGAGGTCTCAACGCCCCGGACTGGATGATATATATCTCCATCAATTACACCAACAACAACAAAGAAACCAGAAAAGACATTTTTTTGTGATACGGCCATTACAGAGCCACAGATCAAAAGACAAAATCATCAAAAAGTGAATTATCGATCCATAGATTCAAATTTTAAGTAGTGTAGTGAATTTTTTTTTATTTTTGCTTGAATTAAATTGATTATTGTTAGTATAAAGTGTTCGGTGAGTGAGTACGTGGAAAAAAGGCGGTAAGAGCCAAAAAATTGCAACATTTCCATTGTAGGATTCATCGCTCCGCGTGCTGCCGGCAGGACAACGAGGAACGACGCTATTAGAACGCCGTAAGTAATTTTTTTTTTGTATTGTTGTTTCTGGTCAAGAATATCGACTCTAAGAAGAGTAGAGTACATTATTACCCTTTAAATTTTATTCGCCGCTACGAACACCGGTATCCTTTTGGCGTAGTTTAAAGTAGTTTTAAGTTTATTTTTTTTAATGAATTATATTCATTTTACATGAACAAAGTAAGTGTTTTCGTCATGGAGTAGAGCGAACTAGTGAAACGGTGTGTGGTGAAATGGGAAGGCCGTCACTCCGCTGGTGCTATGACATAAACGCGACTTAGACGACAGACGGACACGGCACATGGACGAGACGACATACGAACTCTTCCATACCTAGACAAAAGACAGGCGAATGACTGGAGTTTTTTTATTTAGGGGCTGTTTCTCAATCACATCGGCCAAGGAGATACAGCATCGGACATGTCCATGGAGACTTAGGGTGGGGTAGGCCGAATGAGTGCCCATAACATCTGGCACCGTCGCTGGAACTGGACGAACCCCACCTTGGAGCGACCTCGGAAAGCAGTGGATGCAAAGGGTTAGAGTAGGTTAGATGTAAGTTAGAGTAGGATTAGCTGATAGGGTTAGCTTACTTACGGTTAGATTAGCATAGTCGTAGGTTAGGTTGTTTAGTTTAAGTGATGGTAATTGCATCTGACTTTCCGGACTCTCTCCTTGGTGAGGCAAAGGTTATCGAGTTTTTTATTTTCTCCTATCCTTTCAATCTCTTTTCTTCTCTATCCTATCTTTCAATTGTCCGTCCGAGGTCAAGTAAATTTAGTTCTCCTTCTATATCCTTCTTTTTTTTTTTTTTTGCACGAATTTGTTTGTTGTTGAGCAGGTGGTTTAGTGCGAGGGGTGACAAAAACTACCTCGTCCGACGAGCGATAGCCGTGCAACCGCGAGCGTGCCACCGTCCTCCCCCACTTCTCCGAAGATGCCCCTGTGGCCTACCTTGACTCGTAACCAGCGATGACAGATGTGGGGTTTTTTCTTAATTTTGGGGAATTTTTCACTCAATGGGGAAAATGGGGAAAAGTGTTCTTAAAATGGGGAAAAACTACAATCCATGGATGTTTATTAATTTTGCATAGTTTAAAAATAAAACTCGTGTAGTTAACTTTCAAATATCTCCCAAACATAAAAACATCACGGCGTTTATAGAATCTAAGCGATCTAGCTCGAAAATGAAACACTGCGGAATTTTGCAGACGAAATGTATGCTGCAAAATTATTCAAAAAGTTGCGTTACTCTCTGCATTGATAAAAAATTCTTGATTTTGCACAACAAAAATATTTACCAGTCCAATGACGATTAGTGTATCGATATTTAAGAACTTAAAAAAATTGTATAATTTATAACTGAAGTACCTAAAATATTTTTGTATTTATATATATTTTTTATTTATGTACCTTTTATTGTAACCTATTGTGCCTTTTAAATCTATTCAACCTACCTGCAATATCTGCTTTTCATTTATCTAACTTTTTTTTGTATTAGGTTAAACTGAAAGACTGAATATTATTTGTTTTTTTTTTTTTTTTTTTTGTATTGCCTTCTTAAAAAAAGAAGGCTCAATAAAAGAAAACAAATTTTTATTATATTAAAAAGCGCCTTTACTTCAATGAATTGAAATGGAGAAAAACGGATATGGTGGGGAAAATTTTCAAAAAATTTCCCAAAAATGGGGAATTCAGGCAAAAAAAATCTGGCATCACTGCTCGTAACACGACAAACTATTGAGACGTTAGCCTATATCCTTAGCTGACACTTACCATTTTACCGGTTAGCCATTTTCAGGCGGGCGCCCACGTGAAGGACTAAAGAATGACGATTTGTGCCCGGGCCCAATTTATTATAGAAAACACAGAAAAACTTTCATGACCTTTTTTATCTATTTACTTGTATGTCGATTATCACGTTGAATTTTGCTCGCTCTCTTGGAACCACGCATTGCCACTTCATGGCCAGTGAGTGTGACCATCAGCTTCTTTCAAAAATATTTCAATTGATCTGAAAAGTGGAATATGTCTATAAATTTATATTCCACTTCAGCATTTTTTTGTTGTAATACAAATTAAATAAATAAAATGAATTTTAAGACATAAATACAAAACAAATAATCTTTTATTTCAATTAAAGTTTAAAGAAAATATTACCTCTTAAAAAACATAAAAACTATATTCTGGGCTATCACAGAATTCGTCGTATTCGGAATTTTGCTACGAACCCCGAAAGAACTATCATAGAATCCGTAGTAGGGGAAAATGTTTGCTACGAATTTAGTCGTAGGGGAAATTGATGGATATGAATTTCGAAATTCCAGCAAACATTTACTTTACGACGGATTCTATGATAGTTCTTTCGGGGTTTGTAGCAAAATTCCGAATACGACGGATTCTGTGATAGACGTGAATAATAGCCACAAAAAGTTTAAAAGTCTTGTAGATCAAAATCAATTTGTTCATGTTCTTCCTGTATTATACAGATTAACATTTGAATTAGTGATGACTGATGACATAATAATCACAGGATGTTCCCACTACTATCATTCATTTTCTTATATTTAACAGACTATTTAACATTTTCGCTTTCAAATGGGCAAATAAGTGTTACCAGAGCTCAAAACTTTGTAAAGAATTTAATTCTTATTTATGAAGAATATTTTGTTAGCTAAAAATTCCTTTTGGAGAACAAAATATTCCACTTTTATATGCGAATATTTTTTGGAAAAAAAATATTCTATTCAGCTTAAAAATATTCCAGAAGTGGAATATTATAAAGGGTTTTTCACTAAGAGCGCTACAAGAGTTTTTTTTTTAAATAAAACAGAAACGGTTTTGGATATCAATGAAATTCATTATTCCTGTGAAAGTGCTCGATTTCTTTTGCATGGCCACCACGGGCACGCTTGCAGAAGTCCAGACGCTGAAGTTCATCAATCGTCGCTGGCTTGTTGGCATATACCATAGACTTGACGTAGCCCCACAGGAAATAGTCTAACGGCGTCAAATCACACGACCGAGGCGGCCAAGCGACTGGACCATTTCGTGAGATAACACGTTCTCCAAACTTGCTTTATAATAAATTGATTGTGACATTCGATGTATGGCTTGTGGCGACGTCATGTTGGAACCACATGTCCTCCAAGTCCATATCATCCAATTGGGGCCAAAAATATTCGGTTATCATTAAACGGTAGCGATTCCCATTCACAGTAACGTGCCGGTCTTGATCATCACGGAAGAAGTACGGCCCAATGCCGTCGCCGGCCCATAAACCACACTAAACCGAAATTTTTTCTGGATGCAATGATGACTCATGGAGTACGCGTGGATTGCTGCCTGAGCAATACCGCATAATACATATGTATGGTCATTCATCTGGTTTGGTTTGTATCAAAGTAAATAGCCTTTTGATAATCATTTAATCAAATTTATGAATAAATCTTCGCACCATTCATAATCATATGGTATTCCCGAACTTTATCACTTTCCCCCACGGTTGGCAGCATTTATTTTATATTTTTTGTATGATTTTGCATGTCACACGCGTCAAACACCGATAGGAAAACAAAATGGCGAATTTGAAGAAAAAAATTAGGGGGCCAGCTGCAGGAGGGTTGGGGGTTTCGGTATTGTCTCTGATTGTGCTAAAGGAAAAGTTGTAAGGTGGAAAATTCATGCGAATGGGATGAACAGCCCAAGCCTAACATACATAATATAGTACACACATTAACTGAATTTAAGAAATATATTTTAAATAACATTTATATGATACACATTTTTGTTTAAAAAAGCTAAAAAATACAAAAACTTTACACCGTATCCAGTTTAAATTAAAATTAGTCTTTTATGAATAGACGTACAAATGGACGAAGTCACTGCTGACAAAGTTTTGAACTTCATTGACTTTATGGAATTTTTTTCATAAATTGTACTTCCAGTTTTAAAATTACAAAGCATTAACTTACTATTTTAAAATCTTTAATAATACTTAACATAAATGGGTACTGAGTTTCGATAAGGTACAATAATCCTTTATTGAAACTATTTAGTGAACAAGCTATTTGAGGATTCGCACATCGACTTCAACTTCAAACATGGAATGTATTTTTTTTAACCTACACAACTAGGGACAAAATTGTAAAGGAGATTCTATAGCATTATATAAATACAGGTAAGTGTTTCGCAAGGCGTTGAAATTAAAGTGAGTACTAAATACGTGCCACCTATTTTTGCATGATATGTAGAGCTATCGCCATCTCAGTCAGATATCTACTTAGTATAGGCACTCACTTGACCCCTTATATTTAACAAAACGAGAATCGCATGGCGGAATAGTAGATCTGACCCTTTAGAAATGAAAACCTCTGCAAATCTAGGTCAAGTTCAAAGTTGGCGCATCTGTTAACTTAATGAACAAAAAATCTTAGAACTTGACAAACAAATTTAAAGAAAATTGCTAGTTGTGAGTTGTGTTACTTGCTTAAGCACATATATACATCTTGATGCCATTAAATGGACACCATGGACCGACATTAGTAACGAAAAACAATTAATGCTCATTTAATCAACAATAAACAACTGCACTTGCAAGTTATGTCCTCCAACAATTTCATAAATTTCACATCTATTGTTCGATTTTCCTGAAATCATTTACACATATGTGTGTCGGAAAAGATAATAATTTACAATGTTTTTTTGCTTATACAAAGAAGAGAGTGATTTGAATAGTTTTATTTTCAGATTTGTTAGGAAATTAAAAAAAAAGCAAGTCACTAATTAACAACGAAACTAATTCATCTAATTGTATTTTGAAAATCAACGGCCTGGAACGTATACCTGAAGCAACGATTCCACATTCCGAAAGTTCAATACTGCACCAAGTTGGAGAATTACTTGAAAGCAGTTGTGGATATAGCCACCCCCAAATGTGCTCCTTAAGGGATATTTGATAAAACATTTGTACTCCAACTAAAGAATCATATTCGCGAAGGACTTCGAGCGATAGCTTTTTAAATTTTGCAGTCATTGAAAAAGTATTAGTTAACCTACGCGACGTTAATTTGCACGTTTGAATTAATGTAGCAGGTTTTAGAAATTAGCGACAGTACAATTTAAAATAAATATATTTAAAACTATTAAAACTACTCACCAACTTATCGACTATTGTGTGAGGAATGTCTGCTTTGACACAACCCTACTTATAAACGAGTTGGGGAGTAATTAAATTTGTATTACCAATATATATACTTTGATGCGTTGCTTCTCAAGACCAAACTATTACCTTTCAACATCGTATTTTGTTTTTACCGCTCAATTTATCAGTCCCCAGCTAAAAGTAAAATAATGAAGTAACACCATATTGTGCAATACTGACTTAAAAAAAGTACAAAACGGAATGGATTTTATAGGGCGAATTTGCCCTAACTCATGTTGTAAAAGCTGCCAAGCGGGTGTTCACAAACATTAGTAATAGAAATCCAAGGAAAACAGCGTTACCAATTTTTCTATTAAGATGCGATGAATTTCTGGCATTGGTGTTACCTACAAATAAAGAAAACGATATGAAACAGACGATCTCAGTGTTGATAAAAGAAACTAAAAGTTAAACGTGGACCAGCGAATATTGGGGAACGATTTCTTTTTGTATGGAATTTGTGATATTGGAAAGTGATAAACAATTGAAATCGCCCTTATAATCGACCGTAAACGTGTTAGATGTAACTGTTACCTATTAACAATTATATTTCAATATAACTAACAATCAAAAGTATAAATAAGTTGCCAATACAGAACATTTCCTTACTTTAACATTTTATTTACTTTTCGGCTCACGTCTTACCCATTTGGAATCTGAGTGTTGGACTTGACATGCGCCCATCCCCGCCGTTGCTGTATGCTAGAACACGCATCATGTAACCCTTGCCCGGAGTAAGATTAGTGATGTAAGCCTCAAGTTTTTCACCAATAGGAATGACGGTGTCATTAGCTGTGATCATATTTTGATCAGATTCCCACACACGAACCTAGTAATTAAGCAAATAACAGCAAGAATGAACGTTTAAATATAAAGCCGATAATTACCTTGTATCCCTGGATAGGTTCTTCTTCCTGTGATGGAGAAACATAGCGCCAAACAGCTCGAACCGTTGATGGATTAATACCGTAAACATGAACAGATGACGGAGGCTTCTGTGGTGCCTTGCGGTATGTACGTTCTAATGTGTAAGCGATGTTAACATTAAGAATATGACAGTCAATTAAATTTGTCTCTTACCCATATATCTCTCACTTTCCGGACCCTCACCAGCAGCATTGTACGCCATAACTTTTACATAATAGTATGTGTCCGGCTCAAGGCCAACAATGAGTGCCCAATTACGCGTGGTACGAGATAAATAATAGACAGAATCCTCTTCGAGAAGTGTTGTTTTCCAATATTTTAGCTACGTATTATAATTACATATAAAATTTTATTAATATTTTAATGACTTATGTTTGAAGTAAAAGGAAAATTGCACGACTGGGTTGAACGAAACCTTCTCGCTCATCTTAAGTTTTCGGAAGATAAAAATCTGAGAAACGATGCTAGATAAGAGAAACGGTTCATTAAATATACGAATAGAAAATCACTCTTCCTGATTAATCTGGACAAAAACAATCTGATGATCCTAACAGGAATAATAAGTGGCCATGGTCACTTGAAAAATCATCTCCACTGCATAGGGGTCTCGCCAGAGCCTATCTGCGGACTCTGACTTGAGTGACGAGTCCTCTCTTCACATACTCACAGATTGTCCGCCGCTATGTCGCTTTAGAAATATATTTGGGGATGAAATCGTCAATTCAGCAACCCTTGCTGACATACACCCAGAGAAGATCCTTGTCTTCCTGGGGCCCTACTATTAAACTAGATTCTAAAGTGAAACTTTTCGAATTCGAATTTCTTGGTACAAAATTGGTACTACCTTTTCCAAAAGTTCATGTCAAATTCGTTCGTATTCGAAAATAATCATTCTACATCAAATGTTTTTGCGAGAAGATCGATTTAACAAGTTCTTTTTCTCAGAATGTAAGTAAATAAAAATTATAAATTAATAACTCATGAATATTTCAGTAACATGTACAAATGCATAATGTTTTTTTTTTTTTTTTTGTACCAGGGAATTATTTCATTGTTATCGATTTTCATTCAAAAATCCGAAAATATGTGGACTAATTTGCCCAAACATTTGAATGCTGAAGGTCCATCGCAGCACGGTGCAGCGGGATGGAAAAAGGTAAACAAAGTTTCAACACTGACAAATTCTTGTATTTTATTTATGTTTCATTAGGTTCGGGCTGATTTTAAAGTACATACCAAAGGCAAATTGAAAAAAAAAAAAAAAATGAATTTGTTCGGTTCTGTTGAAATATTATTCAACAAGTACATGAAGGCATCTTTCCAACGGCAGTAGTTTTTAACAAAGCTGAAATAAAGTTATTTTGTGGATTCAAAATGCCTTTAAATAAATACTCAATAAAAGAACCCAATTTCGACACTGTCCATGTTTATTATTTGATTTCACGATAAATTTTTTGGGATAATCCAAACAAAATGCGAGACTCGTTTGGGTTATGTCAAACACAATGCGAGAATCGTTCGAAAATCGGAAATTTGTTGGCAAATAGTTTGGCATTACCGGCATTCGATTCTACTTTTGTAGAGAGTACCATTTGAAAGTAGAATCGCAAATATCTTTCGAATAGAATCAAGCCTGAGCCCCTTATAGGCTCACCCGCTTCCTAATCTAATCTAAATAAACTCCATCTTTTGGGTTATTCATCTAATACGGCAGTATATATCAAATAACAATGTGAGCCTTTATAAGTCTCTCATCAACAGGCACTTTTCGCAAGTTCTGGTTAGAGTTGAGTAGAGCAAAGTGTACAAGGAGTTTCTCTTTTCTGATCTGTTAGGGCATGCTGTATGTTAATAGCACTAGGTTAAGGTATCTAAAAATTAACAATAAAAACATAGAAAAAGTTGACTCCATTAAATACTTAGGAACGATGATCAACAAGAACGCAAACCCTGGTAAAGAAATACAGTGCAGGATAGAACAAGCAAGGACAGTATTCTGCAAAATGAAAAAAGGATTATGCAGCAGAGAAATCAATCTACATATCAAGATAAGATTAGTAAAATGCTATATCTGGTCGGTACTCTTATATGGAGCTGAAACGTGGACGTTACACAGAGATACGATTAAAAGAATAGAGGCCTTTGAAATGTGGATATATAGAAGAATACTACGCATCTCCTGGGTTGACAGAATAACAAATGAAGAAGTTCTACGAAGAATAGGGATGAAAAGGGAACTAATGTACCTAATTAAGAAAAGAAAACTTGAATACCTCGGTCACATTTTGAGAAATGAGAAATACAAACTTCTGCAAATAATACTTCAGGGAAAGATAGAAGGAAGACGAGCAATCGGGAGACAAAGGCTGACATGGCTGTCAAACATGCGAGAATGGCTAAATCTCTCATCCTCAGAAATAATGAGAGGAGTAACAAACAAACACACAATAAAAATGATGATTTCCAACCTCCGGAGCGGAGAGGAACCTTAAGAAGAAGAAGAAGGTATCTATGATTGGAAGTAGGGTTCGTCTTAGACCGATAGCTTTACATGAATATATTTTATATGTAAGATTTTAGAGATTTGTTATTGAATTTGCATTAGAAGTCATAAACCGAATATGGCAAGGACGTGTAGGGGTGTTTTTTGATCAAAATCATTAGAGCGGGTTTTGTAAAATTATGCAGACAAAACAGCAACAAATTTTGAAAAAAAATAGATTGATTAATGTTATGTTATGTTAAAGTGGCTTTCGTTGAGAGAAACACTTAGGCCGTTAATCGGCCCATTGTGCATACCACTGGTATATAGGGGTTCCTTTGCTGGTTACTCATGTGAGCCATTTACTACCATTGATAAAGCTAAGAATATTAGCAGCGCTGATACAGCTTAGATCGCCAAGATCATTGAGGAAGTAGTTTCCTAGGAACGCCATCCTTAGGTTGGATAGGGCGGGGCAGCTGCAGAGAAGGTGGGTGACGGACTCGTCCTCCTCCTCATCCCTACAGCTTCTGCAAAAGTCATTGTATGGCAGACCAAGTCTTTGCGCATGTCTGCCCAGGGGTGGAATCGGCTAGTTGACAATCAAAATCATAGCATTACGTCCACGTAAGGTGATTATCAAATTGACAATCGCTTTTTTGCGATCAATTTCATGTGACACCTATTTAGGTGTCGTTTTCATACATTTTGGTCATTCTCATTGGTATGCACCTCGGCTTCGACTCCAAATAAATTAAATACGTTCGTGAAAAAAGAATATGGGTAGGTATATTAAAAAAATTAAATTAAAAAAGTGAAATTTTAAAATTCGTGAAGAGCAATATTTACTTCATTGAAACTTTTATACAGAAATGAAGAAAATAATTATATCAAAGTCCTGCTATTAAGCTATTAATTAAGAACAAACCTGAGAAATAAAACAAATAGGTAGGTATCTTGGAACTTCCAAACGCGATGTAAGAATGCATTATCTATAAATTTTCATTGTTGATTGGTGGCATTTATTATTGAGTATTTTAGATTTTTGGAAATCTTTCGCTTATCGAAAAAAAGCGTTTGTGTTTGTTTTGAGACTACCTGATTTACCAACTTTAGTAAGGTCAACGCATGTTCCAACCATCCTTCAATTGGCTGCAAATTTAAATCATTTAAATCTTCTTTAGGGGTGGTGGCTATTTTCAATTTTCCCTTTAAATTTTGCAGTTAAAGGGTTGATGGAACTAATAATACCTACCTATCATGATTATAAGGCCAATGGAAAATGAAAACATATTCTTCAATCGGAAGTATACCTAAATGTGCTTCCCTAAAAAAAATAAAAAAATTTATTGCACTTTGTGAACATTATTATTATTATTCTCAAATTTAGGTACAATTTTCACAATAAAGAAGAAACACTTCGAATATGTAGGTATCATCTGCACGAAATGACAGCGTCGGCAAGGAAGTGACGTTTAAAACTCTAAGTGCTGCCAATAATCAATCATTTTTTAGTGATCGCTTTACACAGAGCAAAGAAGAGCTGATAATCAAAAACGACAATCAAAAATGCGACAATCAACTATCACCTTAGCCGATTCCAGCCCAGAATACAATGACCGGTGATAATATTAGCAACTAACGAGATATATATACTATATCTGATGAGTCGTAGAAGCTCCCTGGATTTTTTGGTATCCAGTGTTGGCCAAGTAAGCCTGGCAACATCACAATATCCTAGATGTTTCCATCTGTGATTTGCTTTCCTTGCTGCTTCCGCATTAATAATTTATTTAGCGTATGACAGCGGTGCGTACACGTTGTGCAGACTAACACTATCAACGCCAGAGGAGCCTAATCTTGCAAGTTCGTCAGCTGCACAATTCCCTGGGATGTCACAGTGTCCCGGAACCCAGCAAAGTGTGAGGTTGTACTGTCCAGCTATCTCGTTAAGAGATGCGCGGCAATCTTCCACCGCTGATTTAGAACGAAAGTAATATGTTGTCGCGAATAGTTTAATTTGTGTAAAGAAACGAATTTGTTATAATGTTAATGATTTTATTAGTAAGCATACATACGAGCACGATTAAGGTTGATGTTGCTTGGGCGCTGGTTAATTTACAAGAGACTTACTTCCAAGACAAAATCGATCATTGACCAAAACGAATGACCGCACAAAGCAACGCAAGAAAGTACAACAATTTAGAAGAGAATTATAGAGAGTAATATTTAGAGAGCGCAGCATAACTGAAGAACATTAACATTAACATACAACATTACTGGCTCGTCGATCTGCGATCAATATTTAAGAGATATAACAAAGATATAACAAAACAAAAGAAACTCTTATACTAGAGACTAATACATAAGAATAAGCGGGCAATATTGAATAATTGAATTACAAAGAATAAAAACAAGTTAAACCATTAAAGTTTGGTACATACAAGCTCTAGGTACAGAACAACCGCTTTAGATCTTATTTCGCTGGATACTAAGGATTTGATGGCGGCCTGACTGTCGATGTATATTACAATATCCCTATGTGATATCGCATTAACCGACGACCATGCTGCTGCTTGGCGAATAGCTGTGATTTCGGCTTGGAAGACACTACAGTGTTTTGGGAGGGAGAAGGATAGGCTCAAGGTTAGTTCTTCTGAGAATACCCCTGAGCCAACTCCCTCTAGTGTTTTGGAGCCGTCCGTAAATATTGACAGTGCTCCCTCGTGTAGGACATTGCGTGAGACCCATAGGGTTCTGCCCGGTATTTCGTTTGTAAAGCCTTTTTCAAAGTCAATCTTCGTAGGCAGATAATCAGTAGTTGTGGGTAAGGGGCTTGTCTGTAGGAGTATGCTGGCATGTCCAGTTGGTTGACCCCTCTAGTGTTTCCCTTCCCTCAGCCTGATTGCCGCATTAGCTGCATATTCCTTGCTGACGATAAGTAAATTAAGCATAACTTGCAGAGCGGCAGTAGGAGATGTCCTCAGTGCACCCGTGATGCTAATGCAAGCCAGGCGTTGAGTCTTCTCAAGGGCCTTTAAATTGGAGTTCTTGTCCAGGGCCGGCCACCACACTACAATGCCGTATAGCATAATCGGTCTAACTACCGCGGTGTAAAGCCAATGCATGATATTGGGTTGGAGGCCCCATCTCGAGCCGACAGCCCTTCTACAGGTACGTCAGCGAAAAGCAAAATCGTTCTATATCCACTTTTTATCGAAAATCAGGTAATGATGCAGTTTTACTAATCTGAGTGTGCTCTTTCTGAATCTGAAATCCGTTTTGGTCTACCTCTTTCGGTTCAGCAGATATTTTATAACCTCTTTGTTCTAAGTGCCAAATTTTTCAAGCGAAATTCATTCCAAATCGTTCAAAGTGCCATTTTTATATGGAGTAGAACGTTTTTTTGTTTCCAAAAAAAAATTCCAAAATAGTCTAAGTCCAATTTACAATATCACTTAGACTAATTGGGAATTAAATTAAGAGGTGTCTTAATCCTTCTAGTGAATAGAACTAGCTCCGTCTTTGTCGGATTTACGCTTGGACCGCAACTTTTGGTCCAGGAAACTAGTTTATGTAGAGCGAGTTGCAGGATGTCAGAAAGAGTTTGAGGATACCTTCCTGAAGTGAGTCTGCATAGGCCACGACTTTACATCCGGAAAGTTCCATCGAAATCAAAAGTTCATTTAGAACAAGATTCCAAAGTAGTGGAGATAGCACTCCCCCTTGAGGGGTACCTCGGTGCACAAGTTTTTCGACAGCGCTGCTGCCGAACGTAGCTGTCACCCTTCTGCAGGTGAGAATGTGGCCGATAAGGCAGCATATTTGTTCGCCAATGTTTAGCTTGTTTAGGGCTTGAATAATCGAGCGGGTTTCTATGTTATTGAAGGCCCCCCCACAGCCACCGCGGCGCGAGGGATAAGCGGCTAATCCACGGCGGGTACGCCGCCAATGCTCAGGAGCTCCTCCGTTTTAGTACCGCAATTGCGGAACGGGACAGGGTCGATACGGCAAAGCAGTTCACCAAATTTTGGTGGCTTGAGGAAGAGGTGAGGGTGGATACGCTTTTTTTTACTTTTAAATTCATTTTTATTGGTATCATTCATTAAACTTATATCCTAGACAAAAACGATTAAATCTAATTTAAAGCTAACATTTATCTTAATTCTAGCTTACTGGCTCATAGCGAGCGCTCTAAACTTAACTATATCCTTAAACGGGGGGGGGGGGGGGGGGGGGTGGATACGCTCTCCCGGGCCGGTGCGCTACTTACGTAGCATCCTCCTTAGTTTAGCTAGATATTAAGTTTGTAGGTTTAGGTTAGAGTAGGGGGTCCTTGGGAGGGACTGGGCCAGCCAACATGTAAGTGCTACCGAGACTCGACCGCAGCTTATGGCCTCGATCGACTCTCGGCGGCACGGATGAACCCTTGTTGGCGGCTGTCAGGCGCCCACGGACGCGATCAGGATGGTGACCAATCCATAAGATTGCTTACCACCCTGATTACAATTAATTTAGGCTAAGTAGCTTAGGTAGTTTTAAGTAGCTTTTAAATAAAAATAACATAAATAAAGAATTCAAGTTCTCTAAAGTTTCTTGAAGAATAAAAAACAAAACAAATTAAATATAGATAGATTTAAGGCCGAAAGGCAATAATTTTAAGGATATAGTTAAGTTCAGAGCGCTCGCTAAGAGCCAGTAAACTAGAATTAAGATAAATGTTAGCTTTAAATTAGATATAATCGTTTTTGTCTAGCATATAAGTACAAATATGAACATCAATAAAAATGAATTTAAAAGTAAAAAAAAAAAAAACGGTGACAAACCGCCGTAGCAACGGCAACTCGAAGTTCGAGTCCTGCTGGCGACAACGAAAATTTTTATTTTTTTTTATTTTTATCTTGGCTCCTCCAGTCAATTTGTATTTTTTTGATTTAAACATAAATGTTAAACTTCCGTGAATTTAATTGAATAGAAAGTGAAATCCATATATAGGCCTACGGCATATATATACCAGTAGGATAAGAGTTAACTGGGTAGATTAAGATTGGTAGTTATATATCTATACGTATACCTAGAAGTGAGAATTGAACACCGAAGGAGCAATCCGGATGCTGTGGCCACTTCATCTTCAGTTTCTGTATAAAGTTGGTGAGTCGTTAAATTAACATTACTATATTTAATAGAAACTTAGATACACATTTATATATAATATCAATCGTGGGAAGGGGACAAATGCAATTTTAAAAGAAAAGTAAAGATCGTGAATAAAACAGACGGTAAAGCAGCCCAAAGCCGTGGATCTTATATAGAAGTAAGAGTATATACAGATTTCGCGCGGAAATAATTTGAATAACTTAAAGATTTTAAATAAAGTAAAGAAAGTAAAGTAAACTAAGATAACGTAATTTAATCTCGAAGAAGTACATTTTAATAAAATTAATTTTTGTTTGTAATGATCAAAAAATTACCAAAAGAAATGAGTTTTCACTAAAAGGGCAAATGAGAGGGTGAGGAAGTGGTGAAGTGGGGAGGATGATGCTGAGAACTAAAGTGTGAAGATGCCAGTAAAGGGGCTGTCGAGGCGAGTAACACAGCCAAGGTAGGGAGGGTATTGAAGATACCTAGCCAGCGACTGACCATCCATCGCTAAGCCTGGCATGAATTTTTGTACGTGCCTGGGTCAAGATCCTACGCCCTCCGGCGAGCGAAAGGACCGGGACCAGCATGCCAGCACGGACCCAGACAGGACGAACGTAACAATGTCTATGTTTTTTAGATCGTTCAGATCGTTATAGTAGAACGCTCCCAAATTTAGTTTTCGTCTTTGTGAGAGAGCCGGTGCAGAGGAGATGGAGTATGGTATCTTCCTCCTCCTCGTCAAGACAGCTTCTGCAAAAATCGTTAGACAATACGCCAAGCCTTGTTGCATGCCTGCCTATGAGACAGTGTCCTGTGATGACACCTATTGTACCACTGATGTGCTTCCTATCAAAGGAGATCAAGTATCTAGAACGTTTTTGATCCAGCTTTGGCCAGATCTGTTTTGTCGCTAGACATGTCGAGCCGGTTGTCCACCTAAGATTTGTTCTATTGATAGCATCCAGCTTTATTATGAGTTTACAAGTAGCGATCGGAATACCTATGGAATCCGTAAATGGAAGCATAGTTAGTGTAGTTCCGTGTTTGGCGAGTTCATCAGACTTACAGTTGCCTGGGATGTCCCTGAGCCCCGGCACCCAGCAGAGGTGAATATTTAACTGTTCTGCCATCTCTCTGAGAGACGAGCGACAGTTTTGGGCTGTTATGGAATTTGTAGAGACTGATTCCAGGCACTTGATAGCAGCTTGACTATCCGAGAAGTTACAGATATCTTTAGCAGATATTACGTTTTCTTTCAACCAAGATAAGACTTCTTTTATCGCCATTATTTCCGCCTGAAAAACGCTACAGTGATTAGGAAGACGGAAGGAGAGACTAAGATTTAGTCTGTCGGAGAAAACACCACCACCAACACCGTCCACAGTCTTCGAACCATCTGTGAAGAAATGGATCGATCCAGGAATGCTCTCTCTTCCCAGAATGATCTAGTGGGAATGGAGACCTGGAAATTCTTATCGAACTGTAGTTCTGGTGTGGTGTAGTCGATATTTCCTGCGAGGTTCTTAAAGTCGTTCAGGATAGCGGCATGGCCAGTTGTTCTACTGGTCCATTCAGGGCCGTCTTAACCTAGGCTGGGGCCCTTGGGCACACGCGAATTTGGGGCCCTTTTGGAAAGTAAAAAAAACGAATTATCATAACATTTTGTTAATAAGTGTGACCAATTATTATAGGTAATCATTAATCAAATACAGTATAATATAATATGTCATTAATGATATTAGAATGCTGCTGGTTTTTTGGTTATGATCACGATAACGGTTTCTTTCGGGATTTCTGTTGAGCAAAATCTTCTATTATATCCTTAAAGTCAATTTTTTGAAGGATATCACATTCTATGCACATAGTTGACAAATTACTCAATCGTTCTTGTAACATTGTTGTTCGCAATTTTTTATTCTCTTGAGCTGCGAAAATGGCATCGTGTTTCAGCACGGATCGTATCGTACGCGTACCCATGCGAAGGTCTTAGTGGAAAAATCAGCATTCAACATTTTTTAATTTTTTTGTGTCCGTAAATTTCAAGTTCGAAAGTATTTTTTTCAAAAATTATCAACAGTAACAGGTCGGTTAAATTTTTTTTTTTTTGCACTTTATACTTTTTTTTGTAGGCGCAGTGGCATATTGGTTAGTGTGTTGGACTACTAAGCGAGGGGCCCCACGTTCGAATCCCGCAAAAAAAAACCCAAATTCCAACTCAGGGTTTTTTCACTGCGACACCTCTCACGAACGTCAGACAAACATCCGAGAGTATAACTGTCTTGAAAGACCTTCTCAATCGGCCGTTTGGAATCGGCATAAAATTATAGATCCCTTCCATTCCTTCCAAAAATTATAAACTCACACAAAACGAATGGTTGCTAGAAGCTAGCCCCAGGGTCCCTACAGACCGGTTGCGCCAACTATAGGCAAAATTAGGCACCGAATTTTTATTTTTTGCTCTCGAATAACACGTATCCACTATCAATTTCAATCACAGAATGCAGTGAAGCGATAAAGTTTACATACCTACCATTTCGTTGTCCTTACGCATGCCGGCATGCACATATAGGCGTTCCATATCACCAAATTACATGAAAAAAATTATTTCTTATGGCATCAAGTGATTCTTAAAGATTATGCCTGCTGCTGCTACAGTATGAGAATCGCATATAGCGATATCTCTATACTTCTTCCCACTCCACCGGCTTCTATTATTCGGCAATTATATTTTGATTTGCTTTTGCTGTGTCATAAACTCACATGGTAACATGACCAACCGTAAAAGGCATAAGGCATGAAAGCTCTTTGCCTACACAAATGAATGGAGCGAAGTGAAAGGTGCAAGAAAAAACAAGAGCCTTATTCTCAACTCTTATTTTGAAGGCTCCTTGTCTGGCAAGAAAAAAATATGAACCAAATTTTTGTACAGGAATAAGACATCTGTATATTTTTATTCTCTGTGCTGAAAGTTTTATACATCATTCGGGGATTCCCCCAAACAAAAATGTTTTGAGAATAAATGTATGAGAGAAATTGTCGGTATACTTCGGGGCCTCCTGAGAATGGGGGCCCTGGGCACGGGCCCCGTGTGCCCTTATGGTGAAGACGGTATAGGGTCCATTGTGAGGTAGCTTTGAGGCGTACGGCTGCAGAAGCTGCCGTTTGCCTGCTGAAGATGTCAATGGGTGCCAGATGAAACAGGATGTCAAGTGCAGCAGAGGGGGTAGTACGAAGAGCCCCGCCAGTGCACAAACAAGCCGTTCTTTGGACTTTGCTTAGCTTATCGCGATTGATCGCTTTGTCCAAAGCAGTCCACCAGACAACCACACCGTACGTGAGTATCGGTCTTATGACGGAGACGTATAGCCAGTGAGTGATACGAGGCTGTAAACCCCATTTGTTTCCTATGGCTTTTTTGCAAGAGAAAAGTGCCACAGTGGCTTTTTTAACTCTTTCTTGGATGTTAGGCTTCCAAGTTAACTTTCTATTAAAAATTAAGCCCAAGTATTTAGCTTCATTTGAGAATGTTAACCTAGTGTCATTTATAGATGGAGGGTCAATGTGTGGAATCTTGTATTTCCTAGAAAAAAGGACAAGTTCCGTTTTGTGAGGGTTTACACCCAACCGACATTTGTTCGCCCATTTTATTAGCTTATTGAGAGCGTGTTGTAGGAGTTCTTTTAGAGTATTTAGGTACCTTCCTGACACATCAATAGCAACGTCGTCCGCATAGGCAATCACATTGTGAGAAGGGGAGATAGGACACCACCTTGCGGGGTTCCTCTGCTGACAGATCTTCTTGTAGATATCTCACCCAGACTTGAGTAGATAATTCGGCTATTGAGCATCAAATTGATCAGCTCGCCAAGTGAGGC
The DNA here is from genome assembly GCA_949126925.1 of Cheilosia vernalis. Taxonomy (NCBI): domain Eukaryota; kingdom Metazoa; phylum Arthropoda; class Insecta; order Diptera; family Syrphidae; genus Cheilosia; species Cheilosia vernalis. The sequence continues at coordinate 4,378,735 of OX421363.1, forward strand.
ATCCACGTTCATAGATGCCAGTGCACCGGCGATCGCGTATGAGTCGACGTTGTTGAAAGCGCCTTATATGTCTAGGAATGCAACCATTGTATAATCCTTATGGCGGAAGGATAGATATATAAGTTACATAACAGATTGTTCTCTCTTAGAATGTAAGTTCTTTTAGTTGTAAGAACTTTTATTTAAATAAAGTAAGTTAGTCTAAGCTGGACGCTCTTGGTGTTTGATTTAACGCTTGCTTCTCCTAAAACAATACATTACAGTGGCGACGAGATAAACCGTGGTGTCGCGTGATTAAAACATGCATTGTCATTAGGAATAAAATCGGACATAATTTTTTTTATAATTCGTAAAAGAACTATAATAAAATAATAAGTGGCAGAATGACGGAAAGTGCAAAACTATTTATGGGTTCAATTGAATCGTTCACAGTGGGAGAAGACTTTAATTTATATGCACGACGATTGGATCATTTGCTTTCGTTAAATAAAGTGTTAACTGATTCAGAAAAAGTGTCATTTCTAGTGAGCCTAGGTGGTCCAGATTTATATAAAATCCTAATATCATTAATTGCGCCAAAATTTGAAACAGATTTTACTTATGATAAATTGATAGAAAAGCTCAAGTTACATTTCGCGCCTAAAAAGAACATATTCGTTGAAAGCTTTAAATTCTTCAAGAGGCAGCAGAAACAGTGTGAGAGCATTAGTGATTATATAGTTGAATTAAAACAACTAGCTAATGAGTGTGAGTTTGGGAATTTTTTGGAGAGGGCTCTCTTAATTCAGTTTGTTTGTGGTCTAATGGACACAAAAATTCAAAACAGACTCTTAAATGAACCTGATCTCAAAGCATTGGAGAAGGCAGCAGAAATTGCGTTATGCATGGAGATGAGTAACAACAACATCGATATGATGAGAAGCGGTATCGTTAATTATGTGGCAGTCCATCAGAGTGGAAACAATAGCAACAACAAGAACCGGCTAAGTAGATCGAGTTCTTCCCATCACATAGGTCGAAGAAATTCACCACACTTCCATAGTCCGAGGACAAGTAAACAGCACCATCAGAAAAAAGCAGCGCAGGGTTCACGGGATGCAAGCAACAGGAGGAAGGGCGTTAAGTGTTTTTGTTGTGGTCGTTTGGGGCATTATGCTAAAAATTGTTTTCAGAAGAGAACTAGGCAAACACATAATGTAAATAATATTGATGAGGGTGAAATAAATTCATTTGGTTTACGGTATTTAAATTCGATGGAATCTGGTGGAAAAAGGCCTTTAGCAATTGAGATGTGTATTGAGAATATTATGTTTGAAATGGAAATCGATACGGGGGCTTGTGTGACTGTGTGTCATGAATCGGATTATATTAAATATTTTAGCCATTGCAAAATGGTAAAAGAGAGTCTACCCTTGAAGCTTTTGTCAGGTGATAACGTTTTGGTATCGGGGAAAATTTCCGTGCAGGTTAGAAATAATCAAGTGTTGAATGAGCTTGATTTGGTCTTTATTAAAAGTAAACATGTTTTTAGGGCACTTTTGGGAAGGAATTGGTTAGAAATTTTATACCCCGACTGGAGACAGTACTTTGTCGAAAAATGTAAAACAGCAGCTCAACTGAATACCTTAAATGGAATATCAGAAAGCATTATTAGCAAATACTCGAGCATATTTTCCGAAAGCAATGATTCGGTCGTTAAACAGTTTGAAGCAGAAATCAATCTTGTGGATGATGCGTATCCAATTTTCTGCAAAGCATACACAGTTCCTTTCGGATTGAGGGAGAAGGTGAAGCTAGAGATTGAAAGGTTATGTGAAGCAGGTGTGTTAATTCCAGTAAAGAGGAGTAAATGGGCTAGTCCATTGGTGATTGTGAATAAAGGCGATGGGTCAATTAGGCTGTGTGTGAATTGTAAAAGAACTGTTAATAAATTCGTAGAGATGGAGCACACTGTGATTCCCAGAATTGAAGATATTCTAGCAGGGTTAGCTGGGTGGAAATATTTTTGCAAGCTAGATCTTACAGGTGCGTATTTACAGGTACCGTTGTCCGAGCGATCACAGGAATTAATGACAGTTAACACACACATTGCCTTATTCAAATTTACCCGGTTAGTGTTCGGAATAAAAACAACTCCCCAAATATTTTCGGGTATAATTACTGAAATCTTAAAGGGTCTTGACATGGTTCACATCTATTTTGACGACATACTAGTAGGTGGGAAGGATAAAGCTGACTGTACACGTAATCTATTGTTGGTGTTAGATAGACTTCTAGAGTTCAATGTCAAGGTAAACATGAATAAGTGCGAGTTTTTTAAGGAGGAAATTGAGTACTTAGGATACTGCATTAGTCCTTTAGGTATAAAACCAAGTGCTAAGAAATTGGATGCAGTTTTAAAAGCACCTGAGCCAGCCAATAAAACGCAGTTAAAGTCGTACATTGGTATAATTAATTATTATAACAAGTGCATCCCAAACCTATCTGGCGAACTTGCAGTGTTGCATGAATTGACATCTATTAACAAGCCATGGGAGTGGAATGAGAACCATAAAATTGCATTTGAGAGGAGTAACGAGTTAGTGTTAGCAATTGATGTTCTAACGCATTACGACCCTAGGAAACCGATAATAATTTCGGCAGATGCTAGCCCGTATGGTGTTGGTGCGGTTTTATCGCATGTAGTAGAGGGGGTGGAACGGCCCGTGATGTTTGTGTCGAGTACACTAAGTGCTGCGGAAAAAAACTATTCGCAATTGCATCGGGAAACGTTGGCAATCGTGTTTGCAGTTCAGAGATTCCATAAGTACATATATGGACTTAGTTTTACGATCTATAGTGACCATCAACCACTGCAAGTGATATTTGGGACTGGTGCATGAAGGGCTAATTGGGGTAGTGCGGGCAAAATCGCTATCACGATCATATGTATGGTGGCCGAGCATGGATCACGACGTAGAAAGGTTTGTGCTGCATTGCGAGGTGTGTCAAGTGACACAGAATTCTAAAAGGAGTAATTTGAGTTCATGGCCCAGTTCTAGTTATCCTTTCGAAAGAATCCACATATATTTTTGTACGATTGAGAGGATGTCTTTTCTAGTAGTTGTCGATACTTTCTCGAAGTGGATAGAGGCATTACCTATGAGCACTACTACTGCAAAAAGTGTCATTGAGCGACTAAGATCAATATTCAGTACTTTTGGATTGCCAAAATATATTGTTAGTGATAATGGGCCGCCTTTTAATTCCAAAGAATTTAATTCCTTTTGTACATCCAACGGTATTGAGGTGCTGAAATCGCCATCGTATCACCCACAGTCGAACGTTATTGTAGAGCGTGCCGTTCAAACGTTTAAGAGCTCTATCAGGAAGATGTTAGTTGATCCAAGGACACGTCAGTTATCGTGGAATTGGAAATTGAATAATTTCCTTATAAAGTATAGGAGTACCCCTTGCACTGTTACAAAGTTATCGCCTGCACAAATGCTTTTTAAGATTAAACCTAAAACTTTGCTTGATCTGATTGTTCCTCAGCATTGTGGAAATAGTTTAGCTAATGAGAAAATAATGTCGGTAAAGAAAAACGTTGACGCACAGGCGTACAAGCCAAGGATCGATAATTTCAAGGTAGGAGACACCGTATTGTATCGAAATATGTTTTCAAATTATGTAAAATGGATACCAGCAAAAATTATCAGAAAACTGAGTAATTTTAGATATTTAATTTTTGTAAATGGAATCAGTAAACAAGCACATATCGATCAGATAAAAAAAAAGAAGAATATTAAACAAGTTAGTTTTTTACAGCCTCAATTATACGGAATATCGCTAACCAGAAAAGACGTCAGACTTTTGAAGTTGAGGATGGTAATGAGTCATATATGATAACTCGAAGTAAGGCAAAAAGATTGAGGCAACAAACAGGAAGCAATTCATAACTAGTTATTAGAAATAGCATTAATTCGTAAAGATTGTTATGATAATTATTATTATTCATATATATTTTCTTTATAATTTGGTTTAGGAAGTTGATTTTTTTAAAAGGGGGAGAGATGAGATGTATATAGTAGATATATAAGTTACATAACAGATTGTTCTCTCTTAGAATGTAAGTTCTTTTAGTTGTAAGAACTTTTATTTAAATAAAGTAAGTTAGTCTAAGCTGGACGCTCTTGGTGTTTGATTTAACGCTTGCTTCTCCTAAAACAATACATTACACTCTTTAGAGCGCGTTAGCGTGTGTAGAGCCGTTTCTACTGATTTTCCCTTAGAAAAGGCATGTTGCGCCGTTGACAGAAGTTTTTTGTCAATGCTTTTACGTAGATGGATTTCAATCAGTCGTTTTAAAGTTTTTAGAAGAAATGATGAAAGACTATTAGGTCTGAGATCTTTTGGGCTTACGTGAGAGCACTTGCCTGCTTTGGGTATGAAAACCACTTTCACTTCTCTCCATAACAATGGGATGTAGACCAGTTCCAAACAGCCTAGTAGGATTATCATTAGCACAGGCAAGATGATATCCGAGGTTTTTTGTAGCTCGGCTGGTATTATGCCGTCTGATCCCGAGGATTTGTATGATTTGAAGTTATGTAGCGCCCAAAGCACTCTGTCTCTAGTAATCAGACACTGTAGGTTGGTAGATTGCAGGTTTGTTTGTGGGCAATACTATTTGAGCTGCCTGGGAAGTGGGTGTCAAGCAGCAGATTAAGCGATTCCTCGCTAGAAGTTGTCCAAGAGCCGTCTGTCTTTTTCATACAACTTGGCATTGTTGGGTTTGTCGAGAGTATCTTTCTTAGCTTTCTTGAAAATGAAGGACACAATAATTTTGAAAAACAAATTATACTTTACTATTGCATTTTGTTCAAAATCGTTCTTACCGTTCGTTAAGTTTAACTAAAGAAAACCAATTTCTTTGAAAATACATTTAAAACTGAGTTTGCTATTAATAAAGATAATACTCAAATTTCAAAAACTGAGTAGGTATGCAGAAGTGGCCCAAACATCCATATATTAACGGATAGTCAAGCAGCTGTAAATGCCCTTAGCTCACCTTCCATTGAATCCAAATCAGTCTTACACTGCTTCAATACCCTTCAAACACTATGCACTAGCGAAGAAGCCCCGGCAAAATGGATGTTTTTTTTCGGTTTCACGGCATTCGAGACTCAGCTAGCAACGAATAAATTTATCTTATTTATACTTCACTGGCATTCATACAATAAGAAATTTGTTAAGTTATTAGTTTTTTTTAAATACTAAATAAACAAACAACTAACTAACTGACTAACCAAACGTAATACACAACACATAATATATTATCACATTGTACTACAAATTTTATACACATTAAATTAACATAAAAAACACAGAATACATTTCCTTTTGATTTTCATTAACACCAAAAAACACACTCCCAATTATACACATAAATTGGTGCTTTGAATGCCCTTTGACGGATGATTTGCACAAAATAATTTGGGAAAACATTTTTTTTTTGTTGATCGAACGATATCACCGTTACCGTTAGTAATATATAATAACATAATTTTTGGCGCAACAGGTCCGTACGGACCTTAGGCCTAGCTTCTCGCAACCATTCGTTTTGTGCGAGTTTTCATTTTTGGAACGATTGGAAGGGATCTACAATTTTATGCCGATTCCAAACGGCTAATTGAGAAGCTCTTTCATGACAGTTATACTCTCGGATGTTTGTCAGACGTTCGCGAGAGGTGGCGCAGTGAAAAAACCCTGAGTTGGGAGTTTTTGCGGGATTCGAACCTGAATCCCTCGCCAACACACTAACCACTAAGCCACTGCGCCTACCGTTAGTACCGATCGATTAAATATATTGCATGTGGTACTATCTATCTACAAACTGTATTATATCGGCGTCATGTCGAATGATTTACAACCACTATAACGGAAGTGCTAGCATATAACAGACAATATTGAATAATTACATAGTACATAAAAATTTGTTCACATTAGAAATAGTGATTTCATACGAACTTATATTATATTTCTCCGCCCTTTTCTTAACGCTATACAATGAATGTTGTCTAGGCAAAGCTAGAATTTGCGTTATTGCCGACACGCCGCTCTCGTCATTAGATATTCGGTTAGCTAAATTAGATCAGACGTGGTCCGAGTTTGTATCTTTAGAAGACAAATATTATGAATTTGCCGACGATAAAGATTATGAGAATTCCCAGACTCAATTTGCCGAATATGAGGCAAAATATTTCAAAGCTCAGTTGATAATTTCGAACGCAGTGCGCGAGAGACAATCGACAGACATAGCGGTTGCTGAGGAACCCGCCTGCAGTGCTTCATCAGTGGCACAGTCTGAGTATCGTAACCAATCTGCCACATATTCCGAAAATGTCCATTCCAACCTTTTCGGGAGACTATAAAGATCAGCCGGCGTTTCGAGATCTATTCACGGGAACAGTGGATTCAAATAATTCACTCACGTGTACGCAGAAATTCCATTATCTGAAATATTTTCTTCGTTCGGAAACCAATTACACCGAGGCATGGGATAAATTGGAACAGCGTTACAATCAAAAGCACCTAATCGTATCCAATCATTTTTGTCGCTCCCTGTAAGCACAACTTTAAACCTTCAACTTCTTAGGAAGATTTCGGATGGCGCGGATGAAGCAGGAAAAGGATTTAATACCGTAGGGTCTAATGATAGAGACCCCTGGCTTATTTATATTCTTTTCCAAAAACTAGACCACGAGACTCGCCAAGCATGGGCAGAAGAAGTAGGTCCACGGGATGATTGTACCATCCTCGAATTTATTGACTTTTTGAAAACCCGTTGTAGTCTTTAGTCTGTTTTTCGAATTCTTGAACAAACCAAGTTCGAAACAAACCTTCAAGCCCAGTTCTAAACATATTATAGCCAATCATTCCCTTGAATCCAATCGTCGTACATCTTCTATTCTTCCCACTGCTGTTGATTGGATTCAGGACCATCAAGGAAACTTACATGACATCCGCGTGTTGCTCGGTTCGGGATAACAAGTCTCTTTTATAACCGAAAGGTTCGTTCAGCGCTTGGGAATAACTCGCAGGCGTTCTCGGATTCCCATTGTCGAAATATTTTCATCATTTGCAGGCGTTACTAACGGGTAAGTAAACACAAATTTCCTTTCCCGCTATAGCTCGGAATCCACTTCCAAGGCAACCAGAACCTTCACTGAGGTAGTGCGGGATCACCTCCAAGTTGTCATTATAGACGAGCTGTCTAAAAGTGGTAATTCAATCACGACACACTGGAGTAGAATTGAAGCCAAACTATCTGAGATAGTTGTGGAACACGTTCCTTCTGGTGTAGATAGCAGACAACCTGGCTTTGACTGCGCGGAAATTGTTCGGGGGTACCGGGTGATTAAGTGCGTAGATCAGTACTCCAAGGATTTGCTTGGGTCATGCATCGTCAAGGTTGGCGAAGCTTGGGATGGCTTAAAGCTTAAGCTCATCCCAGCCAAGGATATCCCCACGAGACCCAGGGCACGCATTTGGTTACCCGTTATGAAGATAGAGTACTTCAAGGTGCAAAACCCGCAAATACCCATGGACGACTGGGCTGTCATTAAGGCAGAAGCTCCACAGAAAAACAGCTTGTCCTACCTGCTGCTTAAACGAAGAGTGCCTAGGGGCACTTGAAGCGGCTGACTTTAAGCTAAGGTTTGGCGTAAGGCCCGCCAAGCTAAAGATTTTCCATTCGACAGGACCTGAAGACGACACGGACGACGTCGTCGCTGCCAACAAACTGTTGAGGATTATTGTGAAAGTCATCCAAACGAATCTCCAGCACTCGAAGTGTGCATCGGAGAATAAGACATTGACATCGGCATAATACAGGAGCCCTGGGTCAAGAAGACGACCATACTGGTCCTCTCAGACAACAATTACAACCTTTATTGCAAAAGAGACGTCGGTAAGCCTAGAACATGCATTTTAGCAAAAAAACACATTAACGCTTTCCTTTGTCTTTGTTAAGGTAGAACACACCCAGGGTCCCACTACCTTCTTATCATCCGCCTATATGGCACATGACAGGCCATCCCCGCCAGAGGAAGTACAGCAGCTCACTGCAGCGATACATGCGAGGCAAGGTATCCTGCTCATTGGCTGTGATGCTAACGCCAGGCATCATCTTTGGGGCACCTTTGTTTTTCCAAGTACGGAAAACTTTAATGGGTGGGAAGAAGTGTTAGACATTACGCTCAAAACAAACAGCGATAACTTTAGGGTTGAGAATTGGAGAGTTTCCAACTTAAAATCCTTCTCGGACCACGAGTGGATACTCTTCAATCTTTGTATCAAGGTAGATACTCCAGTCCTATATAGAAACCCAAAGAGAATTGACTGCAAGAAATTTCGTCAGGCCTTAAAATCTAGAGTCCCCACCCCACACCTAGAAATTGACTCAGGTGCGGAGCTGGACACAATTTCGCTCGCTCTAGAAAAGGCGATGAATACAGCCTTTAAGGTATCGTGTCCCGCTGAATACAGAAAAAAAAAAACCTTACCGCTGTGGTGGAAAGAAGACCTTTTCATTCTGAGAAGGATGACTAAGGACATCTTCAATATCTGCTACAGGCTTAAGTTCTGGCAACCTTATAAAGACTGCCTAAAGTTCTACAAAAAGTCCATTAGATCAGCTAAGACGCAATCATGGTCAGAATACTGCCAATTGTTAAAGCAATAATTAAACGCACTCTATTTTAAGTAGTTAACACCCTGTATTACACTATTGTTACCTAGCGACATCTGTTAACTAAGTAATTATTATGTCAAACTAAGCAAGTTATCATCTTTCTCTTTCACATCCTTTCTTGCAATTTTGTTCTCATACTCCTTACTTATGTGGTATTCGTTTGGGCTTCGTCAGATTTGCCCTCAGATTTCAGATTTAGTGTGCCTAATCGAACATAAAAACGTCACTTGCTCTTTTTTGTGTTGATATTTGTGTGATTTGAATATGTAGTCTTCGACACTTTTCTAAGCGATTTCCATTCACTGGTTAAATTTTGTATTAAAGTATTAGAAATATCTGTCCCGATTGATTTCTAAATATTTATACATAAGTAATTTACAAAAATAGATTCACCCGATGCAATGCCTTTCTTTGCTAGAGAAAAAAATCACTGAAAATGTAAACAAACTCCACCAGTTGTCAAACTCAAACGCACTTGAGAGCAAAAAAGTGCTCTGAGAGCGCCCCATCGAATACCACATTAGCCTAATAAATTTCTACTTCACTTGTTAACCTTCAACTTAATCGGACCGTGTTTTATTCCATCGCTGTTTATTTAACAGGTTATGGGCCCAGGACCCATTTAAATCTTAAAGTATTTTAATAATTGAGTATTATTTTTAAATAAAATGTCATCGCTGCTAGGAAAAATAACATTATTTAATGGCAACAATTTTTTCACATGGAAACATCAAATGGAAGCAGTTCTCCATAAGAATCGTCTTCTAAAATATGTGAAAGGCACCGTGGAAAAACCAACTGATACAGTGAAACTGCAGGAATGGAATGATAAGGATTTGGACGCAAGAAGTGAGATAATCGTGTCGATGGAGCCGGAACAAGTGTCACTCGTACACGGAATAGCGACGTCAAAAGGAGTTTGGGATTTTTTAGATGCGACATACAATCGTAAGGAAACACATACCATAATTCAGGAATTCCGTAAGTTGATCAATTACAAAACGCATGAACACCAAAATATGGAACAACACCTAATAAACTTTAATTTGCAAGCTGCTTTTGATGCATGTAATGATTTACGAGCTCGTCTATTGGAAGTCAGCGACAAGAAAAAGGAGGATGGTGAACTGAAAGAGGATGCCTTCAAAGTAAGATTTCTTCAAATGAAGGTGGAGAACAATCAGCGGCTTACAGGTATGTCACATTTTCAATACAATTGTCACCGATGCGGTCGAAAGGGACATATGAAAAGAGATTGTCGGGTAGTATTGAATAGAGATAGAACAAATCCTGCACAGAAGGGTGATTCATCTGAAGAAGGGGTTATAGCATTTGAAGTGACTAGCGGGCACACTATGCCCATCAATGAAGTATCCCAAAATGTAAAGGAACAAACTCCTGAGCGTTACAATTGGTATATAGACAGTGGTGCAACGTCGCATATGTGCTGTCTAAAAGAAGCTTTTGTTAGCATAGACAAAAATTATACTGGTGAGGTCCAAGTTGCAGTTGCAGGAACAGTTAAACTAGATAGTACAAGGTAAATCGCAAGCCATAAACATCTATCAAACGCTTTTTATTCCTGAGCTTAGGAGCAATCTCATCTCTGCAAGCAAGGCTGCAGATAACGGCTGTAGAGTAGTTTTGGAAGGAAAACAGGGACGGATCATGAAAGAAGATAAAATCATTCTTGAGGCTGTAGAACACAAGAAATTGTATTTGTATTTGTATTGTAGTCAATTTACGACAGGGCAATGAAGTTTCTAATGTAGCAGTGAATGCAACGCATAATTCGTTAGAGCTTTGGCACAAGCGATATGGCCACCTCAACATACAATCTCTTCGCAAATTGAAAGATAAGCAGAAGGTACAAGGCCTGCCAAATTTTCGATCATCATTATTTTATTGCTCAACATGCTAGAGAGGAAAACAAACTAGACTACCGTTTTCTGTTAAAAGTGAAGTCTTCAAGCGGATCACTAGAAATAGTTCATACTGATCTGTGGGGACCGTTTAAAACCGAATCAATTAGCAAGTGTATTTACTTCATCACATTTATTGATGATTGGTCTAGAAAGACTTCTGTTTACTTTTTGCAACAAAAAGGTGATTATTTGCATGCATTCAAAGAATATAAAAGCCAGGTGGAAAACGAAACTAATAAAAGAATCAAGATTTTGAGAAGTGATAATGCACGTGAGATAGTTAGTAAGGAATTTTCAACATTTTTAATAGAGCATGGAATAAAACGTCAGTTGAGTGCAGAATATACGCCTCAACAAAACGGAGTCGCGGAACGCATGAACCGAACTCTCGTTGAAAAGACTCGGTATTTTTTGGAGGAGGCCTCTTTACCGAAATATTTTCGTAGCCGTTGTCCAAAAAATCTTAATTTCAATCAAACTCCGGAACAAATATGGACTGGAAGAATCCCTATTATTACCCATTTGCGTCAAATAGGTTCTAGGGCTTTTGTTTTAAATAAATCCCCGAACAGATCGAAGTTGGATCCTAAGAGCGAAGAATACGTTTTGTTGGAATATTCAGAGGAATCGAAATCATATCGCTTTTGGAAATAAAATCTCGAGCAATTATTAAGAGCCGTGACGTGCATTTCATAGAAACTGTTTGTAGCAATAATCACTACATTGAACTTTTACCAAGTGATGGAAATGCACCGGTAAAAGACAAAGGCAAAATAAAGCCCGACGAAAAAGAAGAAATAATAGAAAAAACCGAAATAAATTTCGAAGATAACAATCGAAACAATGATGATGATGATGATGAATTTGTGGAAGCTTTCGATGAACTACGAAATGAACTATCGGAAATTAAAAACGAAAATAGTGTTACAAAAAATGAAAATGAATTTGAAAGAGATAATATAAAAAACCAATTGAGACCTAGAAACCATTCAAAAGTTGCTATTGAAAAAGCTTTTAATATAAGTCAATTAGATGATCCAGTAAGCTATCAAGACTCCAAAAGCTCACCGCATGCCGAAGAATACACTAGTCGGCATAAGTATTTTGACAAAATAAAAATAGTGAATTTTTACGTTTAACTTTTGAACGGCTTTGTAAGGAATTCCTCCTAATTTTTTCCTTTTTATATATAACTAATTGAAACTTAAAAATAAAAAAAAACAAGATTTTTTCATAGAAACGTAAAAATATATAAATTAATTTGTAATTTCATGTGTTGGCGTAAGTATTTTGACAAGAATGTAAAACTAGGAAAACATTGTTTAAACGTAACAAAAGTAAAGAAATGCAGACTAAGTTAGTAAAATGTATATCCTCCTTTGGCTTCAATAACTTTTTGAAGGCGCCTTGGTACCGAATCCACTAAATTTTGGAGAATCTCTGGAGATATCTCTTCCCAAAGAGAAGTGATCTCAGAAATTGTCTCCTCCCTTGTTTTGTCCCTTTGGCAATCTTACAAAAGAGTTGTTTTTTGAAGTGTTATACTCAAAGGATCTTTCATCTGTCCATAAAACGCTTCTCCAAAACTCCTTTGGCTTGTGCAGACGTTCCTTTGCGAAGTCGTCTTTTAAACTTGTTTGCCTTCGATATATATGGCACTTCTTAGCATTAATTGTCTTAAATTCTCGTTTCTTCAAACGTCGTCGGACAGTGCGCTCACTGATTGGGTTCTTGGCCGTCAAATTCCATTGATCTGCAGCAGATTGAGGCTTCAGAAAAATGTTTTTCTTAAATTCCCGTAGAAGGACTCGGTCTTGAACGGGCGTTGTTTTGCGCTTAGCCCCTAATCTCGTTAAGTTACTTATGTCGTCATGTTTTTTAAACTTATTAATTTGATAGTGCACAGTTTTACGCGACACATTAAACTCTTTTGCAATGTCTTTTACTGCCGTTCCAGCGTTAAACTTTGCTACCATCGAAGATCTGGTAGCGAAACTCAACTCTGGCTTTTTACCTATGGTTTATAACACCTTTTAATCAATATGTATTTTTTTATCAGCGTTTATGATCAATTAAAGTTAAATACAAAAGTCGTTTGGCTTTAACGTGCTCAAAAGTGCAACAATATTTACTCAAAGGTTCCGTCAAAATACTTATGCCGCGCAAAAATTTGATGTCTCCATGAATTCTTATCAGCAGAAAGAAAATGGAAAAGGTAAACGGTACAAAATTTGGCATGCATAGAGCTAAAAATATATTCTTCCTTTGAGCGAGCGAGCAGACAGTGGCACAGTACTTTGGATGAAAAGCTTAAAATATTAGAATTGGCACAATCAAACTATGATAACTGTGTTTATTATAAAACCGGAAATATTCACAAAACCATTTTGGGTATTTATGTTGATGATATTGTCCTTGCTACTAACGACATTAAATGTTTGGATAAAATAAATATTAGCCTTTCACAATGTTTCGAAATTCGAGACCTTTAACACCCATCATTATGTATTGGGCTAGCAATTTCAAGGGATCAGGATATGCTATTAATATGTCAAACTCGTTTTATTAATAATCTTATTTTAAAATACAACATGCAAAATTCAAAACCATATTCTATACCTATGCAGGTCAGACTAAAACTCGAAAAGGAACCAAAAATCATTGGAGAGAACGAGTCAGTAAATATTTAACAATACCAGGAGCTCATATTAATACTGCGCTATCTTAATGCTACGAAAAACTTAAAATTAGTATATCGAAAAACTGGATTACCCCTCGTTGGTTATGTTGACGCTAGTTGGGCTGAGGATCCAAATGATTGCAAATCCCAAAGTGGTTATTGTTTTGAACTTGCAGGTGCTGCCATAAGCTGGGAATCGAGGAAACAACGCACTGTAGCTACTTCAAGTGCTGAAGCGGAGTACATAGCACTAACTGAGGGATCAAAGGAAGCATATGCGCTCCGCAAATTATTACATGAATTGAATTTTGGATGTTCTGATGCTACAGCTTTGCTTTGTGATAATCAAAGTGCTCAACGTGCTGTTTATGGCGGAAAATACTCACGTACCAAACATATACACTAAAAATATCACTTCATACGGGAGGCAATAGAACAAAAGGCTGTGGTTCTCAAATATCTCCCAACGAATAAAATGGTTGCTGACGGTCTAACTAAAGCTGTTCCTAACGCGAAACATTATTTTTGTTTTAAACAATTTGGTATTAATTTTCAAATGTAAATTCTATCGTTTTAATATTGAAGGGGAGTGTTAAAGCAATAATTAAACGCACTCTATTTTAATTAGGTAACACCCTGTATTATACTATTGTTATCTAGCGACATCTGTTAACTAAGTAATTATTATGTGAAACTAATCAAGTTATCATCTTTCTCTTTCAATCTATCGATACTCTTAAGGAATCTGCTAGACTCAGTAAGATTCTATCCAAACAACGCTCTAGACCATCTCTCATTAAGAAAACGGACGGAACCTGAACAGAATCAACCGACGAATCCTTAGAGCTTCTACTCAGCACCCACTTTCCTGGTTGTAAAGACCTCTGCGAAATCTCGTCCTATTCGCCGGGTAATGTTTCCCCACACCGGGAAGAAATAGAGCGCATTATAACCAAGGAAAAAATCTCATGGGCCATACAAAGTTTTGCTCCTTATAAATCACCGGGGCAGGACGGTATTCTCCCCATCATGCTGCAAAAGCATGAGGGGATAGTGCTGCCCATTCTCGTGAAAATATACAGAAGCAGTATCCTACTAAATCATGTACCTCAGTCTTGGAGACATGTTCGAGTAGTTTTCATACCGAAAGTCGGCAAAAGAGGTCACGAATCCGCGAAGGACTTCCGACCTATTAGCTTAACCTCCTTCATTCTCAAAACTCTAGAGCGTATACTCGACCTTCACATAAGAACAGGGTCGACATTCTGTAAGGCGAAACGTTAAAACGTTTTCGTGTGCACGAAGAAATTTGCATGTGTAACATAGGGCAAATCATTCTAGCGCACGAAAACGTTTGATCGTTTCGCCTTACAGAATCTGGCCCCAGGCCTTGTAAGGTCCCCCTTATGTAACTCAAAACACGCATACCTCAAGGGCTGGTCGACTGAGACAGCTCTTCATGAAGTAGTGCGTATAGTTTGGTGGTCACTCTCCCATCACCAAAGTTACACCCTTTTAACCAAATTAGTATGCAGAGGAACACCTCAAGGGGGGGTGATCTCGCCTCTCTTATGGATTATGGTACTTAATAAAATCCTTTGAAACCTCGACAGGGAAGGTATCAAAGTCGTTGCGTATGCGGATGACGTGGTCGTTCTAGTATCAGGAATGTTTCCGAACGTGATTACTGAAATCATGGAAAGGGCTCTAGGTAAGATTAACGGTTGGGCTACAAGTTGTGGTCTTAGCGTTAACCCAAGTAAAACTGAACTGATGCTTTTCACCATCAAAACCAAAATACCAACCTTCTCACTTCCCCGCTTAAACAACCAAAATCTTCCTTTATCCACCAGCGCTAAATACCTTGGAGTCATGCTTGACCCCAAACTCAACTGGAAGTACAACATCGAACACCGAGTGCGGAAGGCAAGCATAGCTTTCTACACTTGTAGTAAAACCTTCGGCAAGAAGTGGGGCTTCAACCAAAGATGGTTCGCTGGATGTACACAGCGGTGGTACGTCCCATCCTCACCTACGGATCACTGGTATGGTGGCCCGCTTTAAGCAAAGCATATAACGTCCTTAAATTAAGTAGAGTCCAAAAGCTGGAATTGGAATTACAGGAGCCCTGCGATCAAGTCCGACCGCTGCCCTCTAAGTCATTCTCAATTTCCTGCCAGTGGATCTGCATATAAAAAACATTGCAGCGTGTAGCGCTGTTAGACTGAAGGAATCTAAGTGTTGGTCCGAAAGGCCTTATGGTCATACCAGCATCCTTCTTTCCCTTCCTAACTGCATAGGTCGTATGTCTACAGACTACATAGTACCCAAACACGACTTCCATAAATACTTCTCTGTTAGATTCCCCTCTAGATCAGAATGGGAAGCGAATGCGGTCGTTAATGAATTCGACATACCCATCTTCACAGATGGTTCCAAGATGTACTGTGGAGTAGGAGCAGGCATTTTCTCAACTGAATTAAACATATCGTGGCCAGTGTATTTCAAGCAGAAGTACTTGCAATTAAGGAGGCGTGTAGACTGCTCCACAATATTGCGACTCCCAAAAGAAAAAAAGCATCTTCGTCGACAGACAGGTCGCGATTAAGGCTGTCGGTTCAACTAAGTCAACGTCCAGGCTCGTTGTGGAATGCAGGGAGAAACTGACCAGGGCTTGTCATCGGTTTGATATCACTCTCGTCTGGGTTCCCGGCCATAGGAACATCGAAGGGAATGAGAAAGCAGATGAAGTTGCCAGATTTGGCTCAGCTCTGTGCGTGTCTCATGCAGAGGAAGTCTTCCCTCCGCTGGGATATGTTAAGAGAGAAATCCTCCTGCACTTCACCTCATGGGCTGAGACTAGGTGGTTGAACCTGACGAACTGTCATTTCAAGGAAGATCTGGCCAACCTACTTTGTTTTGCCAAATATCACATCTTTGTTACCACCATTCTCTATAAAAAAAAATTCCCAACTAATTTTATATCACTCGATATTGCTGACCACTATAATGTCCCAGGACCAATTGATATTTTGATAGGCGCTGACAGGTTCTTTAGCATTATTAAAGGAGCATCGACCGCTTATTCGACCACCAATTTATTTTCAATTCCCACTATCTTTGGGTGGGTAATTGCTGGAGGAAACTCGCAATTATAAATTAAAAACGCAGAAGTAAACACCTTCTGTACTTCTCTCGATTATAGCCGCCAATTTGATTTTGAACGATTTTGGAAACTTGAGCAGTGTTAATGAATAAAACTCCACGAACTGCAGCACGTTATAATTATTTATTCATTATCAATCAAGACAAAATACCGAATGGTTCGCTGGCTGTTAGTATGGTGGCGGCTGAGATCGAAGTGAACAAAATTTCCAAGCTGCAGCGCCAACAACTCGAAGCAGCAAAGAGGAATAAGAAAAATTTAAACGGTATTGCTCTCAGTAGCAAGCACAGTTGGCACACACCAAATTCAAGTTGGTGATACCAACGGCACATGCATTAGAAAGCAGAATAAATGAAAATATGACTGAACCATAGGGTATGCTAGACACATTTGGTAATTAAAGTTAAACATTACAAATATAAGAATTATTTTATAAAATAAGAAATTGCGTTATTAAACATGCCGGCCCCGCTGAAGGAATTTCAGGAACTTGGCAGAATGGCTAGTTTGGTTATGGGGCGCTTGAACGTTCCGCTTTTCGTGCGCAGGGTAACAACTCGCACATGCCCATCTTGTCCGGGGTGGACTTCGGTTATTCTGCCTAAGGACCATTGCGAGGGTGGCAGATTTGGCACCTTAAGAACTACCATATCACCAACCCGGAAATCTCTTGAAGTTTCGCTCCATTTTGGGCGTTGTTGTAAGGCTGTCAGATAATCGATGTACCACCTTCGCCAGAAACTCTGCATCATATTTTGTAGTAATTCCCATCTTCCAAGCCGATTAACAGGTGTCTCCAGATAACTTGGCTCAGGGATCGCGGTATATGGCCTTCCTAGAAGAAAATGAGAAGGTGTTAGTGGGTCAAGTTCTAAGTCAGAGGAAGCACAGAGGGGTCTGGAATTCAAGAGGCTTCGATTTGAGCTAGCAAGGTACACATTTCTTCGAAGGTCAGAATACTTTTGCCAACGACGCAACGAAGATGTTGCTTCACCAATTTCACCCCCGCTTCCCAAAGCCCGCCAAAGTGGGGGCTGTGCGGAGGGATAAATTGCCAATCGATGCTTTCTGCAGCCAACATTTCAGCAACCGCGCTGTTGTGCTCCTGTGATTGCACCAATTTGTGCATCTCCGATAGAACCCGAGCTGCTCCCTGGAAGTTTGTTCCATTGTCGGAGTATATTACGCTGCACTTTCCACGTCTCGCGATGAACCTTTTGAGCGCGGCTAGAAAAGCCTCCGTGGTTAGGTCCGAAACCATCTCAAGGTGAAGAGCCTTGGTTGTCATACAGACAAACAACGAAATATATCCTTTATCCAACTTAGGTTTTCTCCCCTTTGACAACCGAATGGTTATGGGCCCAGCGTAGTCACATCCGGTGTGAGCGAAAGCGAATGATGGATTAACGCGGGACGATGGTAAATTCCCCATAAGCTGTGTAGATGTAGACTGTCGATGGCGAAAACACGTTATGCAATCGTGAACCAGTTTCCGAATAAGGTTTCTGCTCCCGACGATCCAATACTCCTGACGAACCAATGCGCAAAGTCCCGAAACGCCGATATGAAGAAAGTTTCTGTGGGCATCCAATAGGACAAGTTGAGTAATACGATGATTTTTGGGGAGAATAATAGGATGTCTCACACTATAAGGAACATCCCTAGCATTTGAAATTCTGCCACCGACCCGCAACAATCCGACATCATCAATGAAAGGCGACAGTGATAGTAATGTAGATTTTTTGGGAACACAACGAGCAGTCTTGAGAGCAGTTCTTTCGGCCTGAAACACATTTTGAGACCACACGAGACATACTGCTTTAGCAAGACGAAGCTCTGAAAGCGAAAGATATTCACGCCTTCTATCTTCTTTAGCCAAACGACATATCTTTATAAAGCGATAAATATACCCGACGATTCTGACGAGTTTTCTCCACGAAGATACCTTTAGCGAAAGTTTTTCTAGAAAATGCTCAACCGGTACCGAAACGTGAACTTCAATGCACCTCTTTCTCTCCTCCGGAATATCTTCCACTACGATTTCTTGATTCATTGGCCAATGCCCTGACTCCTGAGACATCCATGCTGGCCCTTTCCACCACATTTTAAAGTCCATTAAGTCGTTGGGAGCAAGACCCCTGGAAGCGCAATCGGCAGGGTTTTCAGCAGAGCAAACATAATGCCAGGATGAACGAGGCAAAACCGACAAGATTTCG
The DNA here is from genome assembly GCA_949126925.1 of Cheilosia vernalis. Lineage (NCBI taxonomy): Eukaryota > Metazoa > Arthropoda > Insecta > Diptera > Syrphidae > Cheilosia > Cheilosia vernalis. Next base: position 4,397,456 of record OX421363.1, read on the forward strand.
GAGGTGCGATTCGCTACAAAAGTATTCCATCTTCGCGGAGGCGAAGAGAGCCAAGACAAAACTATTTGCGAATCACAAAATGCTAAAACTTTAACAGATGTGTCCTCTAACGAGAACCGAATCAGCTCCATCAATCGACACAACAGTAAGGCTCCACAGAGCTCGAGGCGAAGAATCGACAACTGTTTAACCGGAGCTACACGAGTCTTAGCTGCAACTAATTGAACCTCAAGCACACCTTCTCCCGACCAACTCCGACTGTACACCACCGCAGAATAAGCCTTCTCTGAAGCATCTGAAAATCCTATTAACTCCAAGCTTTTAGAATTTAGGGTAAACCTGCGAGTAATCCTAAAGTTTTCGAAATAGTGCAAATTCTCCCGATACAGCTTCCATTTTCCTGCTACTTCAAAGGGTAAGGGGTCGTCCCAATCTAATTTTTCCTTTGTGGTCCACAGCTCCTGAAACAATATTTTCATCAAAATAGTGGAAGGAGCCAAGAACCCCAGGGGATCGAAAATCTTCGCAACCTCCGAAAGCAGCTTTCGTTTAGTAGGCACAAATTGGTCAGGCAAATGAATTTTGTAGGTGAAGGTGTCACGATGCGGGTTCCAAACCAGTCCAAGAACCTTGGTACACTGCGATGAACTATCCAAGTCAAGTGAGATAGCTTCCTCACAATCGCTTCCCCGCAAAATAGCCCAACAATTGGAGCTCCATTTACTGAGCTCTAGACCTCCACAAGACAGCATTTCGACGATCTGCTTCTTCAGCTCTATTGTCTCCGACAACGAATCAGCCCCTGTCATAAGATCGTCGACATACATATCATGCAGAATGGCATGCGACGCTAAAGGGAACTGATGTTTGTAATCAAACGCTATTTGACGGAGAACCTTCATAGACAAATAAGGTGCTGGAGAGGTACCATACGTCACAGTACACAGCCGAAAATGCGAAATTGGGTTATCAGGAGATTCTCTCCACACAATTCGTTGAAAATCTCGATGTTTTGGATGCACCCAAATTTGCCGAAACATTTTGACAATGTCAGCACAAAAAACAAAACGATGCAAGCGAAATCGTATACAAACGTTCATCAGGTTGCGTTGAAGAGGGGTTTCTACATGAAGCATTTCATTAAGGCTACATTGCTTGGTATCCTTATGGGAACCATCGAAAACGACGCGAATTTTATTAGTGATGACGGCGTGATGAGGCAAATAAAAAACACTTCCCGACGTCGGCTCGATTTCATCATTAGGAATTTTCTCCATATGGCCCAAATCCAAATACGCTTGCATAAACTTCTGATATTCTATTTTTAAGGCTTCATCACGTAAAAATCTACGTTCCATAGCAGAGAATCTTGACAAAGCTCCAGATATGGTATTAGCAAACTTAACATTATCTTGTCGAAAAGGAAGCTCCACCATGTACCTATTATCCGAAGTTCGAGTAAGGGTCTTAGAAAAGTGGACATCAACTTCATCTTCACCTAATGTCAAACCAAATTTATGCGGAACTTCCTCAATTTCCCAAAATGATTTCAAAATCACATCAAGGTCTATGCCTGCGTGCAACGAAACGATAGGTTTTTCTGGCAAGCAACCCGTTATAACCCATCCAAAAAGTGTCTCATGTGCAACAACCCTTCCTTCTTCATCAGAACGATGACCACCTCGCAAAATACTCCAAGCCTTGTCAGCCCCTAGCAGTATGTCAATGAGTCCTGGGGAATTGAATCCTACATCAGCTAATGGAAGGCCTTCAAGGAAAGAACAGTTGTCACAGTCGAACGAGAGCGATGGAGTTTGTGAGGTAATTTTGCTCAAAATGTAAGCCTCGATGTCAACGAAATGCGGACTAATGCGAGATTTCAGGGTTAACTTGACCGCACCTTGAGTCACGCCAGCCTCAACTGACGAAATTCCCGTTATAGGCAACCGAGCATGGGAACGATGAAGTCCAAGTCTTTTTACCAAACTATCGGTAACGAACGACACTTGGGAACCGGTATCCAAGAGAACGCGCGCGAGATGAGTCTTTCCAAGGGCATCAAACACTTTAACAACCACTGTGGGTAGTATTCCCGACGAACGCGATTCATTTTTCATATGGTTGCTTACGATCGATACAGAAGAGCTTGGAGTAGCTTCAATGACTTCGGGGCAATTGCTAGCCGAACTAGTGGGCTGATTAGCGTTATCTACGTGTACCAAACTATGATGACGAGCATTGCAAAACGAACAACGCGCCTTGACTCGACATCGTATCGATGAGTGCTTAGTTCCGAGACAGTTATAACATAATCGCTGATCCCGAGCGAAGCTGCGACGCGAACTTACCGACATTGAACCGAATTCTGGGCACTGCGGAAGATAATGTTCACCTTTGCATTTTGTGCAGGATACATTTACAACGGCTAGGCTTTTAATGTTCACAGGATTTGACGCACGTGAGTTCTTTAATACCCGAGTAGATTTTGGATCACTACATTCCAAAGCACTAGAACGTTCTTCTAAGAACTCTAGAAGTTCCTTGATGGTAGCCCTATCCGAATTTTTATTATCTAGCGCCCAAGCCTTTCGAGTTTCCGAGTCAGTTTTATTTAAAAGTAAGTAAACTAGCCACGGATCTCTACCTACTGCCTTTATCGCTTCTAGCCCACGAATAACCTCGTCCGCTTTATCAACGAGTTTGCGCAAATGAACACCATCACCCGAATTAACACATGGTAGTTTTAGAAATTGTTCAATAAGGGCATTAATTATGTAAAGAGGCTTATCGTACCGACGTTCTAGCTTCTCCCAAGCCAGGAGATAATTGGAGTCCGAAACGTTGACACCGTTCAACAAATTAAAAGCATCTTCGCGTAAGACCGATTTCAAATAGCGAAATTTTTGAGTACTGGAAAGCTTAGCGTTGCTGTCCACCGTTTGCATAAACACGTCACGGAAACCTGGCCAATCACGGTAATCACCGGAAAATGGTGTAATATGCATTGGCTGTAGCGCTACCGTCGATGCATCTCTATCGCTAGTGTTAGAGGAAGTCGTCTGACCTAACCTATCCAAGATTTCAGTTTGAGAAGCAACAAGTTCTTTTAGCGAAGGGTCTGGCTCTTGAGAATTTACACAAGCCGGAGATAATAATTTGATATGCTTTAACATTGCACATTTCGCCATGATATATTTTGATTCGATTATCTCGAACTCTGCTTCAGGGTCACCGTATCCCTCCTCAGCATGAAACTCACAAAGAGCCGATTGAGTGTCACAAATATCATTCCATGCCTTTTCTAATCCCTCTAACCGCACTTCCAATTCTAAAACTTGAACATTTTCGGGAATGTTTTGCGCAAAAGTAAGGAGTCTAGTTATCGAACTTTTATAATGACCGCGTGTTTGTTTCAAGGCTTCCATTATATTAACAACAAAGTTCAATTACCGAACACGTGGGTTTATCACGTAAAGTCTGACACAAATCGAGCAACACCGAAATTCCAACGGCTTTCACAAAATTGAAAGATTCCAGCAAACTAAGCAACAATTATCCAACAGCATCAGCAAATCGATTCCCCAAAAGCATTCCTTGCACGCAACAAACGGGACCAATAGACAAAATTCAGATTTACGATTGATACTTATCTGTGCAAGAATCCAAGGTCAAGCAACCACCAACTAGCAAACGAAAATAGTTCCAAAATATCCGGAAACTCGAAGGACCAACTTGTTAATGAATAAAACTCCACGAACTGCAGCACGTTATAATTATTTATTCATTATCAATCAAGACAAAATACCGAATGGTTCGCTGGCTGTTAGTATGGTGGCGGCTGAGATCGAAGTGAACAAAATTTCCAAGCTGCAGCGCCAACAACTCGAAGCAGCAAAGAGGAATAAGAAAAATTTAAACGGTATTGCTCTCAGTAGCAAGCACAGTTGGCACACACCAAATTCAAGTTGGTGATACCAACGGCACTTGCATTAGAAAGCAGAATAAATGAAAATATGACTGAACCATAGGGTATGCTAGACACATTTGGTAATTAAAGTTAAACATTACAAATATAAGAATTATTTTATAAAATAAGAAATTGCGTTATTAAACAAGCAGGTTTCAAGTAAATTGCCGTTATGACAAAGAGCAATTAGCAGTAGAAACATTCCCGACGTTCAGATGGCAGATATGAAGTTGAATTACCATTTTAACCATCGCATAACACTGATTTCGGGGATTCATTTAATAGAGCATTGCATGGCTTTTATTCAATTAAACGAAGGTTCAAAACAAACAATGACCTGAAGGGCCAGTCCAGTACCCTGCATTTATCGACGAATACCCATCTCAGTCATATGGAAGAAATTCGAAGTAATGACATTTTAAATCATAGACCTACGTACTACCTGCCTCACCACGCAGTGTTTAAAAATGACAGCAGTACAACGAAAATAAGAGTTTTTTTGCGATTGATCTGCTAAATCGAATCAATGTTCGTCCTTAGATGAATCTCTTCTTGTTGGACCTACTATTCAACGGGATATCTTTTCCATTTGCTTTCGATATCGCCGTTATTTATATTTTTTATCAGGGGATATCTAAAAAACTTATAGACAGGTTTGGATTGCACGCAAACAAATAGATTTCTAACGAAACGTTTGGCGCCGGAACCCAGACACTTTAAAATACTATCGATTATTGACCGTAACATATGGCACCTCCGCAGCACCATTTCTAGCAATTCGCGATTTTAGGTCTACAGTGGTGCCCATCAAAGGGTTGTTTCTTCTATAAAGTGAACTTTAGTGATTCAAATATACACCTCTTATTGGAAAACCCTTTACAAGGCTTTCGGAGTCGTTGGCACAACAAATATTTAGCGTCATTGCAGCAACGACCAAAGTGGAAGATAGAGCATCCTAATCTCAAAATTGATAAAGTCGTACTACTGAAAGAGCCAAGTCTGCCTCCATCTAAATAGGTCTTAGGACGTGTTACAAAAATACATCTGGGAAGCGATAATAAGTGCAGAGTTTGGAGAATTTACTCGACCAGCGATTAAGGTAGCTCCTTGCCTATTTTTGAAAGACCTTAGTTGCCACAGTCTTTCAGGGGGGCTGTATGTTTAGAAATATGTTCCACATTACCAAACATTGTAATTGTACTTTGACTTTGCTTACTGTTTTGCAATTCTCTTTTTGTTATCATTTGCATTAAGTCAAATACTATTGCCTGTCGAAGCTTGTGGGTGGATGAGAATGTGCTGTTGCATCGAGCATTTGATCTTGATTGCTCTCGGTCAGTTGGATATCGACCACAGCAGACACCACAACTCCAACCACAAGTTAAGTATCATCAGCTACAATTTGTTAATTACAAACTACAATTAAACCCCATTCCTTCTATTGCACATAGCACATTTCGTTTATGTTTCTTTTCGGTGCAATAGAAGCAAATCTGTCGTTTAATCCAATTCACTTGCTATAAAAAGCTAGAAACACAATAACTGTATTTCACATTGGGAGAGCATCCCAGGCCTAAGACAGGCCTAAAAAGTTATTAAACCTTTCAAAATAGTGCCAACAAGATTCTAAATCTACGAGGACACGATGTAAAAAATCTGGTTGGATACCTAACAGGGCACCATGGTTTGCGTTATCACCTAAACAAAATACATGCAGCCGACTCTTCTGAGTCCCGCCTATGTCTTGAAGAAGACGAAACAACTGAGCATATCTTATATGAATGCCCAGCCCTTTGTAGAAATTTCTTTTTCAGAGAAATAATAAACACAGAAAAAGTAAATACATCATCTGCTGAAAGCATCATCAGCTACATTAGGAAAGTAGAAACTCTAATATACTAAGCAAATTTTTCTGATCCTATGGCGCAATAGATCTACATGTATCGACGGCCTCTTATCGAAATGGCGAATCAGAATTTAAAAAAATATAGAACAGTGGCTGGCGTACATACAACCCGATTTCAATCGACTTCCGTTTTAAATTTCCACCAGTTAACACTAACTACCAAAAAACAAATATACTTGAAGCCTTACCAAATGAACTTGATACTCACAAAGTGGTACAGTTTGATAAATCATCGTCATCGTTTCGTCACGACGAATCGAAAGTAACCCCAAATATGTCATTTCTGCCGAGACATAAACAGCTACCCCTGGATGGGCTACAAGGTAGTAATGCGGAAACTGGGAGGCCAATCGGCACCGCCTACTATAAACGAAGACAAGATGGAGAGCATTGTAAACCGCCCAACAGGGAAGCCACCGTTCTCAGAAGATCGTTCTGCTGGCAACCCTGGACGTAAGAAATGATTTCAATTCAGCTAGGTGGCGCGACATACTACATGTGTTAGAAAATATATTCAACACTCCAGCTCATCTATTAAATATGGTGAAGGACTATCAAAGGGATCGGTAGCTCATCCACGAGATCACAGAAGGCCCACGAAGGAAGGAAGTAACATGAGGAGTTCTGCTCCAAATTCTGGGATCAGACCTCTGGAATATCTCCTATTCTGGGAACTATATTTGTTTATTGGTAAAGGAATTTTGGAAAGTGTGAAGTCCTTGCGTATAGTTGATTATTGGTAAGGCCGAATATCTTCCTCTTACGACGTAATCAGGAAAGTTAATTAATATCCTAAAAGTGAATTTTATTTAACACTACCTATTCTTGCTACCTATTCCTACCAATTGACTCAATCCGACTTTTTTTGAGCGAGAAAGTTTCGTGCGACCCATCGTCCACTTAATTTTTGTTGTTTTCCATTATTAAACGGAATATTCATGAAAAGATTATTATCTATATTTAAATCTTAAAAATTCCTGACAGATGTAAAGAAATTAAATGTAACAAGGAAAAACAGCGACCAACAAATGAGAAGGAAGTCAAGCAATTTCTTGGTCTCGTTACTTACTATAGTAAGTTCATCCCAAATCATTCAACACTGACAGCGCCCATTCGTGAGCTCCTCTGTTCGGACTCAATTTTTTTTTGGGCTGCAAGATGTGAAGCTGCATTCATCAGACTTAAGAACCATATTGGCAGCGAACAGACTCTAGTGCCATACGATCCTACATTACCAGTCACTGTCGCTTGTGATGCCAGCCCGGTGGGAGTAGCCGCAGTACTCTCTCACGTCATTGATGATGTCGAGAAACCAATATGTTTCGTGTCAAGGTCTCTTTCAAAGTCGGAGAAGAATTACAGCCAAATAGATCGCGAGGCCCTGGCAATCGTTTTTGCGCTTGACCGACTGTACACTTACCTGTATGGCAGGAAGTTTACTCTTATTACGGACAACAAACCTTTGGCACGAATATTTCACCATCATAGTAAACTTCCTCCGATGACAGCTGCTAGATTACTAAGATATGCAGCGTACTTAGCTAATTTCAACTATGAAATAGTTCATCGAAATGGTGACCAAAATGCGAATGCCGACTATTTTTCAAGAAATCCTGTCAATGAAGTATCTCCAGCTGACATTCACATTATTGACGAAGAGATTTTCCAGATCCAGTGTCGAACACTCAGTTTCATATCTACAGCTCAGGTAACCAGTGAAATGATCGAACAATACACACCCCAAGATCCAGCCCTGTCACAGATCATCAAAGAAGTCAACGCCGGCACGAGTCATTTGGAGGACTACACCCTTCAAGGTAATATTTTGTTTCGAGATTCCAGAGTATGCATTCCCAAAGCCCTGCAACGGAAGATATTGGAGGAACTTCATGTTACACACCCGGGCATTGTCCGAATGAAGCAGCTAGCGAGGCGATATTGCTACTGGCCGAACATCGACCGGGATATCGAGCAAGTTGTACGTTCTTGTCAATCCTGCGCAGTTCACCAGAAGTCCCCAACTAAGGCCCCCGCACACCATTGGGAAGAGCCCAAAGAAAATTTTTCAAGAGTGCATATTGATTATGCTGGTCCCAAAGACGGGAATTTTTATTTTTTATTAGTTGATGCCAAATCCAAATGGCCAGAGATCAAAGTAATTCCGAGAGCCCCGGACACATCAATAACTCTAAAGTAGCTGGAAGAAATATTTTCCTTTCACGGATACCCTCAGTTCCTAGTTTCTGACAACGCAACTATTTTCAAAAATCCAGTGTTTGAGGAATTCTGCAAAGAGCGAGGGATTTTCCAAATCTTTACTGCACCAGGACATCCGTCGACTAATGGCCTTGCAGAGCGATATGTGCAAACCCTCAAGCTGAAGTTAGAGAAGATGCACAATGATCCAGGCCAGATTGAGAAAGTTCATCAGATACTGCAATTGCTTAGAGCGACACCCTTAGCTTGTGGGAAGAGTCCAGCAGAGCTGTACCTACACCCTACCATACGTATTCGCTTGGATGCTATCCGGCCTACCAAGGAGATACCAAAAGCTGTTCCACAACATGGTGTCCTACGAAGTCTCAAGGTGGGCGAACGTGTAACAGCTCGTGTTTACCGAAATAACAACTTATCATGGGAATTCGGCTCAGTCATGGACAAACTGGGGCTAATGCACTACACTATCAAGTTGGATAGCGGTCATGTATTCAAGCGACACATTGATCAACTCAGATGTGTCACTGTTCCAGCCCCTGAGCCAGCAGTCCGCAGAGTTCCAGCTCCAAAACCAGTCATCCACAACCCTCGGACAGTCACATTCGCAGATTATGACGTGATTGTAAGTCAACCAACTGGTTATGTACCCGTGGCTCGAGTACCAGCAGCATCTGTAGCTGCACCTCCACTTCCCGAGATTCAAATTCCACGACGAACAGGAAGGCAAACTAGACAACCTGTTAAATTCAGAGACTATTATTTCGGCGATATTGATTGACTTATTTGGATGAAAAATTTTTTTTACCAGGCGGAGAGTGTTGTGTTCGCGACCAGTTGTCTCCCTCTCTACCTGTCATCGGCGGCTGACATGAGCTGTCAACTTTTCGTGTCTTTTTTCTTCTTGTTCTTGTCGTCGTTCTGCTTCAGACAAGAGGAACACGTGAACTCACATCCCCTTATTATTTCTTTTATAATAAAGTATTATATTAACTAATATCTATTTTATTTTCATTTCAAAATACATAGCACCTGCATTGCTTTGTAGACCGTTGGAAGGGTAACATAACTTTATATGTATACCGTTATGGGTACAAATCGGATCCAATAATAAAACCGATATTACTACTTTGGTAAAAGAAGGTGTAGCAGAACACGCAACTCGGCAACACGGCACCAACCAGCAAACACCATCACACGACATACATATTTACGTCGTAGGCAGCGGCAAGTGTTCACCGTTTTCCAGTTAGTGTTTGGCAACGGGAGTTGTTTAGCAAAAAGATTAAGGCCCATTTTATTCACTATCGTTCAACTTGCCGATGACTCCGAGGTTGATCAACTTCGGAGTTGATTTGAAAGAGAGAGTTGAGCGGCAAGTTGAAAATTGCTTTTATTCACTACTTTAATTCTCAACTCCGCTGTTGAAATTCAAAAGTTGGTCTACTTGCAGTTTCTAAAATATCCCTTGGGATATTTGTGACAGATGACACACAATAGGTCTGTTCTTTTACTTTTAAATCTTAAGCTAGGTATGTTCAGTTAATAGTTTTTTTTGTTTTCATTCGGTGGTGAAGTCTTGATTAAGAAGCACGTAATAATAAAACAATAAAAATGCAAAAATGCAACAAAAAGATGCAATTGCGATTATTTTGGCCGCGTACGTATTTGAAAGCAGAGAGAAAGATGAATAGACACACAAACTTCGGCGTGTTTGGACGAAGGGTTGAGTGAAGATGATTTCAGCGTCGGAGCGGCTGAAATGCTTCCCCTATCTATCGGGGCAAATTTTCGGTAAATTCATTTCCATACCTGATTCAATGTACACAATGCACAGAAAACACCAGAGGCCTGGGATTCTGTTGCTACCAAATTTAACGAACTGTGGCAATTTCGAAACTGCATTGAAGCAGTGGATGGAAAGCATGTGGTAATGATCGCATCACTCTATGGTGACAGCTTATTTTATAATTTAGTTTATGTCTTCTACAGAATATTTATATTAAAAATAATTTCTGAACAAAAAGTTTTTATCTTAATATTAGCGAAAATAAACAAGAATAAAGATAAGACAAAAAGCAACTAAAAAGGATCATAAACATTTCCAGATACTTTTACAAGCACCATAAAACAGAAAATACAAAATACACCTAAAAGAAAAAGTTATTAGGAAGGATCATAAATATTTCTAGATCTTTTTGCAAAGGTCATAAAAGGAAGAATACCTACAAATGACAAAACAACAAGCCATATAAAGGATCATAAACATTTCCAGATGTTATTGCAAGCATTATAAAACGGAAAACAGAAATTGCACTCGTCTTCTTCGGTGCGCGAATCAGACGATGGCCTATCTTCCCAAAAATAGTGTGAACGATACATCGTTTAAGTTTCAAATATTAATATTTTGATATTTAGTTTTTCGACCAATTTTTTGTTATTCTTTGTTTTTGGCAATTCGGCTTTTATGGTCTTTGCATCAAAAGAAATAGACCATAAAAGCCGAATTGCCAAAAACAATTAATATTTTGATACGAAGTTCGCACAGTCACAGAAATGTTTAACGCAATAAACACAAAGAACAATAATTATGAATGCTCTTCACGTCTGTACTATCCTACCTCTCCATTAACAATGCCGTTCAGCCACACATCTCCTTGTGCATTGTGTATGTGTTTTGTGTTATTGTAATGTCGACTCTTATCTCCCGCATGCGGTCTCTCTCTCCGATGTACAAATGAGAACCAAAAATCTGACATTTTTGGCGTTAAAATCCCAAGTTTGCTCTACAACGTCTACTATTTCGGGGAGTTGAGAAAACCCACAGTTGATTAACTTTCGGTTTTCTCAACTTCGGAATATCCAAAGTTGAGCGAGTCAACTTTGAGTGAATAAAAGTAATTCTCAAGTTGAAAATAAAAATCCCCAAGTTGTGTTCAACTTCGAGTGAATAAAATGGGCCTTAAGTTTCCCATATAAAAATCCCCAAGTTGCCTTAGGCCCATTTTATTCACTATCGTTCAACTTGCCGATGACTCCGAGGTTGATCAACTTCGGAGTTGATTTGAAAGAGAGAGTTGAGCGGCAAGTTGAAAATTGCTTTTATTCACTACTTTAATTCTCAACTCCGCTGTTGAAATTTAAATTTAATTATAAAACGGAAAACAGAAATTGCGCTCGTCAGGCGGCGGAAAAGGACCTATACAAATTATTGAAAAATGATACTACTTCGTACAAACAAATTATTAACCATCGGAAAAGGAGGATTTCGGTTAACAACCAATCTACTTCAAAGAAAGCTGCCATTAGCCAAGAACATCCACCATCTAGCAATCGATTTGCATTACTTGAGGATTTATCTGCGGAGGAGACGACTCAGCAAACTTCCATACCTAAACCGAATAACATAAGAGGAAAGGACAACGAATGGTGTCCACCTATATTTGCAAAAGGGGTAAGTTCAAGGCATTTGCTTGAGTTTCTCAAAAACAATTATACTGAGAGCCTAGATAATGTTAAATTTGAGAATAGAGGTTTAGGTAGATTAAAAATGTATGTAAAGGATTTAGATTTGCATTCGTTCCTAATGAAAAGCCTCAGCGACATGAAGGTAGACGCTTTTTCGTTTATTCCAAAACAACTGAAAAAATTCTCGATACTCTTAAAAGGCCTTTCGGATGGTTTCACCACAAAGTTGATCGAGGGCGATATTATTAGGGTGGACCCTTCATTGAGGGTATTAATAAAACCTTTTCCACGAAATGGTCTAAGGAAAATGAAATGGATCTTGGCATCTACACTTGCGTAGTGGACGACAGGGGAAGCCTTAACAAGCTAAAAAATATTAAGAATATCCTTCGCCATAGAATAAGATGGGAATCGATCAAACGTAATCAGATCATACAATGTTTTAAATGTCAACGTTTCGGTCACGTTAGCGCCTACTGCGCTTTCCCAAATAGGTGCGTGTAGTATCTAGCAACATGGGAGTTTTATATTAGATTTTGAGTTTGAAAATAAATAAATGATTCGGCACTCGATCGACCGATACCTAGTAGTACAGACGTATTTTACTGACTATCACATTGGCGACGAGGATAAAACAAATATAAAAAAAAAGAAGAAACTAAGATAGAAGGGACGAAGTGAAAAGGTAAAACTGGTTGAAAAAGACTAGCAAACTAAAAAAAAATGGAAATACATAATACTCTGGGTAAGTAAGTAAAATAAAAATATATAGCTAACTAAAAAAAAAATAATATATAATATGATTATATAAAAAAAAAAAATTCAAATAAAATGTTGTCCAATTCGGTCGCTTAAATGCGGTGTTGATTTGTAATGAACGAATTGTGTTGCTTAAATGCAGAGAAATGTTGTCCAATTCGGTCGCTTGAATGCGGATTTGTAATGAACGAATTGTGTTGGTTAAATGCAGAGAAATTTTGTGATGAACAAAATTATGAGCATCAAAGTTGAGATATATTTTTTTTTTTCAATTTCGGGTGCTTGAATGCAAATTAATTATACAAAATAGAATAAAAATGATATGTGTTTGCATTTCAGGCTGGATTCGATCAAGTATGATAGTACCACCATTTGATTACACAGCGTATTTGGATAACTGTGGAATAGAATGGCAAAAATGGGTACGTTCATTTGAAGCAATGATTAAAGCAAGTCGCATCAACGATGACGAGTGGAAGAGGGACTTATTGTTGCATTATGCCGGACCAAAGGTCCAGCAACTGTATGATACACTCCCTGAGCTACCAAAACCAAAGTTGCGTGGTCCACGGTCGAATGTCGCACACTATACCCCGAACATGACTGCATATGAGGAAGCAAAAGAAAAATTAAATGTTTTCTTTTTACCGAGAGAGAATGCCACATACGAAAGACATTTACTACGGCAAATGAAGCAAAAATTTGAGGAAAACACTGACATGTTTTCTATCCGCTTACGTATGCAAGCTGAACGTTGTGCATTTGGTGACAAATGTGAAGAAAATGTTAAGGACCAGATAATTCAAAATTGCAAATCAACTACATTACGCCGAGAGCTATTGAAACAAGGTGATGCGAGCCTTTGTAAGATCTTACAAACCGCCAAGATATTCGAAACAATCGGTGAGCAAGAGAAATCGTTCTCTGGTGAATCCGCACCGAAGTCGCAACTGGAAGAAGTAAATCGAATTTATGTAAAGCCATCGAGGAAACCAAATCAGTACAGCGCCACTAAACAGGTTGAATGTAATCGGTGTGGTTATAATGGTCATTTCGCAAGTGATGTCAAATGTCCAGCTAAAGGCAAATCATGTGCCAAGTGTGGCGGACGAGATCATTTTGCAAAAAAAGTGCAGATCAAGTAAACGGTTCCGTCAAAATGACCAGAAGAACGATAGAATGGTAGAACCAGTTGACAACAAAATTGCGAAGTATGAAGAAAAATGGAATGATTCGATTGGAAAAATGGAAAATACTGTCAAGAATGTTTCCACTGAAGAATATATCTTTAATGTGACCACTGCAGATGATGACAGCGAGATATTGTGTGAAATTGGCGGAGTCCAAGTAAACGCAATTATTGATTCGGGTTCAAGATACAATTTATTGAGCCAAACAAATTGGGAGAACTTAAAATCGAAAGGTGTCGCAGTAATGAATCAACGAAAGGAAACCGGAAAAGGTTTCAAAGCGTATGGAGGTCATGAATTGCCATTGCTTGGTGCATTTACAGCTGAAATTAGAGTTAATGACCTTCGAAATTTGTCTAATTTTTATGTCATTAAAGGAGATGGAAAATTATTAATTGGACTTGAGACAGCCACAGCGATGGGAATTCTTCGTATTGGTACTGATGTTCGAAAAGTCGATTCGGCAGATAGTATTTGCAAATTAGGAACTATAAAAGGTGTCATACTTGACATTCCGATCAAGAAGGACGTGCAACCAGTCGTCCAGCCGTACCGGCGCATTCCAGTCGCGTTGGAAAAGGCTGTTGACAACAAAATAAACGATTTACTAAAACAAGGCGTAATTGAAAAAGTAAATCAGCCATCAAAGTGGATTTCGCCAGTAGTTGTCGTTCCGAAAGGTAATGATATTCGAATCTGCATTGATATGCGTCGTGCGAACTGTGCAATTGAGAGAGAGAATCATCCGCTCCCAACAATGGAAGACTTCTTGCCACATTTGGGTAAAGCCAAATGGTTCAGCCGATTAGATGTAAAAAATGCATTCCATCAGGTCGCGATTTCGGAGAAGTCACGAGAAATTACAACATTTATGACACGCAAAGGTTTGTTTCGTTATACGAGATTGATGTTTGGTATAACGTGTGCCCCAGAACTTTTTCAAAAAACGATGGAGCAAATTCTTAGTGGCTGTGACGGATGCTTTAATTTCATCGATGATATTATTGTATTTGGTACAGATCAGAAGGAACATGATAGTCGTTTGGCAAATGTACAAAAAGTCCTGAAGGAAAGTGGAGTCACATTAAATAAGGAAAAGTGTCTGTATGGTGTCAATAAAATACGATTTCTTGGGCATATTTTATGTGCAGAGGGAATCACACCAGACGCAGATAAGTTAGAAGTAATTCGGAATTTCAGAGAACCAGCAACTGCAGAAGAAGTTCGAAGTTTTCTAGGTCTTGTTAATTACATTGGAAAATTCATTCCAGATTTGGCAACTGTAACTGGCCCCTTGCGAGCGTTGATAAAGAACAAACAACCATTTCTTTGGAACATAGAACATCGCAATGCATTTCTTAAGCTCAAGGAGTGCATGTCAAATAATTTGACTTTGGGCTATTTTGATGTGGGAGATCGCACGCAATTAATTGCCGATGCAAGTCCGATTGGTTTGGGAGCTGTATTAGTCCAGCTAAACCAAACCGGTCCGAGAGTCATTTCATATGCTAGCAAAAGTCTTTCTGACGTTGAGAAACGTTATGCACAAACCGAAAAAGAGGCTCTTGCATTAGTTTGGGCAACAGAGCGGTTTCATTACTATTTATATGGAAGAGAATTCGAGCTCATTACGGATCATAAGCCACTTGAAGTAATTTTTGGGAATAATTCACGTCCATGTGCGCGCATCGAGCGATGGGTTTTGCGATTGCAATCCTATAAATATAAAGTAATTTATCGACCTGGTAAATCAAATATTGCCGATCCAATATCAAGATTGGCCGTAACCGACAAGGGACCAATGCATACATTTGACAAATATGTTGAATATTATGTAAATTGGGTCGTGTCTCAGGCGGTTCCAGTAGCTTTAAAATTGGAGGAAATCGAATGTCAATCAAAATCGGACGCTGCAATAAAGGCTGTAAAAATTAGTTTGATTCAGAACCTGTGGATGGGGGAAGCAGCACCCTTTAAAATATTCGCTACAGAATTGTGCTTCGCTGACAATATCCTTGTACGAGGTAATCGAATTGTGATGCCGGAAAACTTGCGAAAACGAACTTTAGATTTGGCACATGAAGGGCATCCAGGCATGACGTTAATGAAACAACGTTTGCGATCAAAGGTTTGGTGGCCAAAGATGGACGTGCAAGTCGACGCGTATGTTAAGAATCGTCGTGGATGCATGTTAGTGGCAGCTCCAGCGCCGCCAGAACCCATGAAGAGAAAAGAGTTGCCGAGCGAACCATGGCAGCACATTGCCCTTGACTTTTTGGGACCGCTGCCGCCTGGGCATAATTTGTTGGTTGTAGTCGATTATTACAGCCGATTTGTTGAAATTGATGTCATGGAAAAAATCGATGCCGCTGAGACCATTAATCGATTGCAAGTCATATTTGCCAGATTTGGTCTACCAATATCAATCACTGCTGATAATGGTCCACAATTTGACTGCGGGGAAATGAAAAATTTTTGCAAAGTACACAATATTAAACTGAACAATACAATTCCCTATTGGCCTCAACAGAACGGGGAAGTTGAAAGACAAAATCGATCGATATTAAAACGTCTAATTATCAGTCAAAATACAGGCAGGAATTGGATTAGTGATTTGAATGATTACCTACTCATGTATCGTTCTACTCCGCACTCAATTACAATGAGACCGCCAGCGCAAATGTTATTCGGTCGGAACATACGGGACAAACTACCGAATATCGAATCACCAATGGAAATTGATGAAGAGGTCGCTGACAGAGATAAAGAGATGAAGGAAAAAGGGAAGCAGTATTCGGATGAACGGCGTCACGCTATGAAAAGTGAAATCGAAGTGGGTGATAAAGTGTTGGCAAAACTTATGGTTAAAGCAAATAAACTCTCGCCAGTATTTGAGCCATCTAGCTGCACAGTTATTGATAAAAAAGGTGGAGATGTTCTGATCGAGTCTAATGACTCGGGCAAAAGATATCGACGTAACATTTCACATTTGCAGAAAATAAACGACAATAGCGCTGTCAAAATGGACTTCCAAACAGCTAGAACTAACGCAGCCGCAGCTACCAGTGTCGTTGTGGACCCCGAACGAACAAAACGAATCATTAAGAAGCCAATTCGGTACACTTGCTTCGTCGAGGACTTCACTGAATGAATACTTTACCATTACAAATAAGTTTCAGTTTTGTACTAAAATTAAATATCAAAAAAAAAAAAAAAAAATTGTAAAACAAACAAAAGAAGTGATGTAGTATCTAGCAACATGGGAGTTTTATATTAGATTTTGAGTTTGAAAATAAATAAATGATTCGGCACTCGATCGACCGATACCTAGTAGTACAGACGTATTTTACTGACTATCACAGTGCGTGAAATGCAAAGAGTCCCACGATCCAGGAACCTGTTCCTTGGATTCAAGCACTGATAAGTCCAAAGTGGCTTGCATCAACTGTGGTTTGTCGGGACACGCCGCAAACTTTAGCGAATGCCCGAAAAGGCTTGAATATCTGAAGAAATGGAAAAACGTATCTCCAAAAGTCTCCATTAAAAACGTGCAAATTAAACAGTTTCTTTCGCAACCAGCCTCAAACGCTGCAAATACTGGTTCCTACGCGGATATTCTTCGGGGTTCCCCGACTGTCTCGATGCCTGTTAACCAAACACCCTATACTCAGTCAAACTCAACATTTGGTGAATTCCTTAATGAATCGGTCCGGCTATTTGGTGTACCGATTAATTTATTAATTATTAGAGTTAGGGAATTCTGGCCAACTTATTTAAAACTTAATGAATCCGAGAAACCTAGTGCCTATTTAGGTTTTATTGCCTCTATTTCTCCATGATCCTTAAACTACTAACAGCCAATATAAACTCTCTTATATCTCACGATAAATGTTCTGAACTAAATCTGCTGTTGCGAGACATCTCTCCAACAGCAGTCATGGTTCAAGAAACCCTCTTAAAGGGAAATCATTCGCGGACATTCGATAACTACATTCTTCTGAGAAATGATTCCGGCAGAGGCACAGGCGTATTAATTCAAGATACAACAAAGGGCAGAATCATCCCATTTCGAAATAATATCATATCCACAACAATTGTCTCGATAACTCTTACTCAACCTACGGGCGCCATGAACGATCTCTGCTCCCTTCTCTCTAGATTTGATTTTTTTATAATCGGCGGTGATTTTAATGCTCGTCACAACTTTTGGGGTGACACAATGACAAATCCGAATGGTCACCACCTTTTCTCATGGTTTCAGAACCACGCTTACCTAAATATGGACACCATTTCTCCCAATAGTCCCACCAGACCTAGCTCTTTATCCACTATTGACTTTTTTGTTGTATCGACAAACCTGGTGGCACCTCAGCACGCTGCACGGAATTTTAATTGCCTTACATTGGAGATTGGACCCCTTTTCTGATCACTTTTCAGTCTTCCTTGCAATCGAAATTGGTAACATATCCCCTCTTTTGCCTGATCCACCAGGACTGAATTCATTTAAAAATACTAACTGGGAGTCTTTCAACAACGATCTTAAACACAAACTCAGGGCCCATCGGATCCCAGTCGACAGAAACCTTGAAAATGAAGAAATAGACCAATTTGTCCAGCTTCTCTAGTTCCATCCAAGACTGCACCGAGTTCCACTCGGAAAAAATCAAATTTAAAAGTACTTCTAAAACTCTGAGCATTGAAATCGTGAAACTACTTAAGCTCAGGAAAGCTTGGAAAGTACAACTCAAAAGAATCTTTCACAGGGTGGGAAACAGAATCAACTCTGCTTACATTTCTCTCTCGTCACGTATCAGCTGTTTAAGTGTTTTAATAAAAGAACAAATAAAAATACATATGAACAAACAATTTAGAAACAGACTTAATCAGCTTAGACCTTCTCCGGCAGTCTTTAAAGAAATTGACCGAATCACTGGACGTAAACGAGCACTCGACCAGACCTCAGGCCCTATAATTTACGAAAATGCACCCTATTACTCCACTGAAGAAAAACTTATCGCCTTCCAAAATTTTTACACAAATCTGTACTCCCGTAATATACCCCAATTTCATCCCGAACATTCTCTAGAGGTTTGAACTCGTAACAGCTCATTTCTAGCATGGAACTCAAATACCGTATTAACCGAATTCTCCAATAACAATAAATCATCTTCCACATCTGCCGAAGAATTTGCTTCAGTCGAACTGGTTGAATCCATTATTCAAAACCTCAACAGCAAAAAATCCTCAGGGCCAGATAAAATTTCTGTAGGTAATTTTTGAATAGAACAGTCACATACTTTTGGGACACACTGTAACTCTACTAAATACTATGTAAATAGAACCCGATATCTTCTGGTCGGAAACAGTGGCCTCATGATCGTATGATCCTCTCGCTAGTATATAGTATCCCGTATTTTGTAATAGACATTTAAATGCAGCTTTCGATTGCTGTTAGAGTTCAGTTTCTAATAAACCGTCTTAAAGTGAATACTTCTTGTCTTTTGTTTAAATTTGCTCGTTTTTCCCTACTGTTTTTCAGAAGTGGGATCTGATTTACCACTAATCGTCTACATTGTTTCTACGTTGTGAATGTGTCGATTTTGTTCAGTGATAATTTTTTTAACGTCTAACCAGTAAATATGACACGAGAGTTTTATCGTTTATTAGAAGTGGAAACTGTTGCTTCATTAAAAAATGTTTTGCGTACGATTAACGCGCAAACTAGTGGCACTAAGGCGGTATTAAAACTTCGGGTAGAAGATGCAGTAAAAGGCTATGCAGAGGACGATCTTCAAAATTTGATTCCGCATTTTACGCCCGAAGGTGGAGACAAAGCAGCAAACTCATCGAGTGAAAACGTGTCTGAGCAGGAGGAAGATCTAGCGACTTTAAACAGCGACATTGATGAGGAACTCAACCTACTACGAGACGCATGCAAGAAGAAGGAGGAGATTATTCTTTTGAAGCGGAAACTTAAGGAGTTACAGATTGAAGACGCATCTCCCAGTCCAAAGCAACAAGTTCCGAACAATTTCAAAGACATGGAAGACTTGTTATGTCCATTTAGCGGGGACGATAATTTTCCCATCGATCGTTGGGTAGAACATTTCGACGAGTATGCTGAAATTCTTTGTTTGGATGATCGCACAAAGTTCATATTTGGGAAAAGACTCCTTGCTGGCACCGCAAGGTTATTTGTTAGATCTTTGAAATTGGCCAACTGGATGGAACTAAAACACGCGCTTGTATATGAGTTTAAACGTCTGGTGACCAAAGCGGATATCTTCAGTGAACTTAATGGGAGAAAGAAACGGCGTGATGAAACAGTACAGCAATATGTTTTGTCTATGCAAGAAATCGCGTCCCATAATCCCATTGAAGAAGAAGACCTAATTCAATTCATCATCAAAGGTATTGCTGACACGGAAATCAACAAGGGTATACTGTACAACGCCAATAACATTGACGAGCTTAAACACGCGTTAAGAAAGTACGAAAAGTTTAAAAACAACACCCGTGATAATTTTCATGCAAAGCCTAGTACATCTCAGGCGTATAATCGCAACAAACATCAAACTAATCCACATAGGACAAGAGAACGCCCTACCGAACGTGATGCAAGTGCTATACCTACCAATATCTCACATCAGAGGAAAGAGTTCACCTGTTTCAAGTGCGGACGTAGGGGACACATTGCCAAAAACTGTTCCGGTAACGAACCTGTTTTGACACTCCAAGATGAAAGCAGCAACAGCGTGAATAAAAGAGAATCAGCGACCAATATCAGCGTTTCGGACCAGGAGCAAAACAGTCCCAGGCAGCATCAACAACACTCAGCAGCTAACGATTTCGAGAGAGATGTTTTTTATCAGTTTGTTGATGGCCATGCAGAAACTTCGATTACTCTCAAATCCCTCTTGGACTCTGGGAGTCCGATCAGCTTTATTCAAGAGAAGTTCCTACCGCCGTTTATGATTACACCGTTGGAAGTGCATAGTCATTCATATTGTGGCGTCAACAGCAGTCCACTTCATGTGTTGGGAAGTGTTAATTCTTGTATATTTTATGATAATTTACCAACTAATTTGCATTTACTTGTAGTTAAAAATCATTCCATGAGCTATCCTGTCGTACTTGGTAGAAATTTCATTGACAAGATTGGTATGGTGTTGCAGAGAATTAATAAGAAAGCTGATAATCAAGAAGATATAATTTTGCCCGAGATATCCAACATTCCGAATCATCGTGCTTCAAGTCCGAGTCGTCTTCCGCATGTGCATGTAAGTACGTTAAATCATGAAGAAATTGGTTTTGTTGAAGACATTTTTAATATTGACATATGTAGGAATGAATTAGAATTCGATATTAAAATCAATCAATGTTTACCATATGAAATTCGAGAAAGTGTAAAGGAGATAGTGAGGCCAGGTTTTTATGCCGATGTCAATAAAGTTTGTTCAGTGGAAAATGAATTTAAAATGAGAATAGTATTATCCAAAGAGTTTCCATTCCATTGTCCTCCAAGAAGGTTGCCCTACTCTCATAAAATCGAATTAGATAAAATTCTTAACGACCTGCTTAGCAAGGGAATAATACGAGAGTCTAGTTCACAATACGCATCACCTATTGTACTTGTGGAAAAGAAAAATAAAGAGTTTAGACTCTGCATAGATTTTAGAGAGTTAAATAAAATTACATTGCGTGACAACTATCCCTTACCCCTAATCGAGGATAATATTGATCGGCTTAAAAATAAGAAATATTTTACTATACTGGATTTAAAGAACGGATTCTATCATGTTCCCCTTGACGAGGATTCGATGAAGTACACCTCTTTTACTACCCCTATTAGCCAGTACGAATTCACTAGAATGCCGTTCGGGCTTAAGAATGCCCCTTCTGTTTTCGAACGCTATATGAAACATTTGTTTGGTAAAATGATTTTAAAATCGAAAGTTTTGACATATTTGGATGATATCCTTATCGCAACTGAAACAATCGAAGAACATATCGATATTCTTAAAGAAGTCATTGATATCGTCGATAACAAAGGCCTGCAGTTCAGGTTGGATAAATGTCTTTTCTTACAAAATGAAATTACGTATTTAGGTTATAGAATTACCGAAGCTGGTGTCAGCCCGAATGATGCAAACCTAAAAGCGATTCAATGTTTTCCTCTACCTACCTCTACTAAACATGTTCATAGTTTTCTGGGACTTTGTTCCTACTTCAGGAAATTTATCCACCAATTTGCCAACATTGCGAAACCTCTTTACGACCTGTTAAGGAAGGATGCTCCATTCGTTTTTGGCTTCAAGGAAATCGAAGTTTTTAATTTGTTGAAAAGCAAATTAATATCAGCCCCCGTTCTATCAATATATAGTCCGCATAATGTTACAGAGCTGCATTGTGATGCAAGCACGCTTGGTTTTGGAGCAGTGCTGCTGCAAAAGCAAAGTGATGGTAAATTCCACCCCGTGTTCTTCTTTTCAAAACGTGCGTCAGATGCTGAAAGCAAATACCATAGCTATGAACTGGAGACGTTGTCCATAATATACGCACTAAAGAGATTCAAAATATACTTACTTGGGATTCCTTTCAAGGTTGTGACAGATTGTCAAGCTCTCGTTCTAACCTTGAACAAAAAATCATTGAACCCTCGTATTTCGCGGTGGGCGTTAGAGCTACAATCATTCGATTATTCTGTAGAACATCGCAAAGGTGATCGAATGTTGCACGTTGATTCTCTGAGTAGGTCTTTTAATATCTTGCATGTAGACGACGAATCCTTTGAATTCATTCTAGCAGCTGCACAAAGACACGACCCCAAGATCATTTCAATTGCTGCAGAGCTGAGTAAGTCTGAAAGTCCGCACTATGAAATGGTGGATGGGCTGATATATAGGAAAATGAAAGAAAAGATTACCTTTTATGTACCATCACACATGGAGGAGCAGGTTATCAGAACCCATCATGAAGCGCTTTGTCATTTAGGGGTCGATAAATGTTTTGAGCACCTTTCTGGAATTTACTGGTTTCCCAAAATGAAGGTCAAAATTAGAACATTTATTAAGGGTTGCTTAAAGTGCATTTATTTCTCTCCCGAATCAGGAAAAACAGAAGGAATTCTCCATCCCATTCCGAAAGGAAATCTACCATTCGATACCCTTCATATTGACCACCTAGGTCCATTCCCTACCTCTCGTTCCAACAAAAAGCATATTTTAGTGGTGGTTGATGGTTTTACCAAGTTTACTAAGTTATATGCGGCTAAAAGCACTCAAAGCAAAGAAGCTATATGTTGTTTAAAAACATACTTTGCAAATTTTTCTAGACCTAACCGAATCATATCTGACCGTGGGACTTGCTTTACCTCGAAAGAGTTTGCCGAGTTTTTGCAAGATAATAATATTCAGCACGTCAAGGTGGCAACCCACTCTCCACAATCTAATGGGCAGGTTGAACGGCTTAATCGCATAATAACACCTATGCTGGCTAAAGAGTGTGAAGCATTTACAACTATTGATTGGGACAAAAATTTAGATAAAGTTGAGTTTGCCATTAACAACAGTGTGAACCGAAGTACTGGTTTTACCCCTAGTACTCTATTATTCGGTAGAGACCAAAAAGGAAGGTTCTGCGACAAGATCAAAGAGTTTCTCATTAACATCAGTACTGCAGGTTTTGAAGAAAAAAATATAGTGGATGTTAGGGACAAGGCTCAGGAAAATATTGAAAGGGAACAAACACGAAACAAAATATATTATGACAATCGGCATAAAACTCCGACCGAATATAAGCTAGGCGACTATGTCATGATTAAGAATGTCATCACCACGCCAGGTATAAATAAAAAATTACTTGCAAAGTATCGAGGGCCATATGAGGTTAAAAAAGTCCTGCCTAATGACAGATACGCCATTGGTGATATAAACGGTATGCAGTTGACAAGGTTACCTTATAAGGGTATAAGTTCTCCAAATAACATGAGATTATATGCGGTACCAGATACAGACTTGAAGCATGATGAAGACGATGAGGATCAAAAAAGGAAGAAAGAAAATACATAAAGTTTAATCGCCTATCACCCATCCACACCAATGTTGTCGATGAATTTCATTACTTTTAATATACTCATAATGTACTTTATAATTAATCTGTTAAATGCCTATTTATATTTTAATAATATAATCTTTTTATATCTATTTAATCACGAATGAAAACAATTAAACATGGACTCCATATCTTATGTAATCAATCGTATGTTTAATGATATGTAGCTTATATGTTATATGAAATTAGAATCGATATACTTTTAATGAAATTTATTATGTAATCGGGGCGATCACATGATCAGTATGGCCGAGCTGTAGGTAATTTTTGAATAGAACAGTCACATACTTTTGGGACACACTGTAACTCTACTAAATACTATGTAAATAGAACCCGATATCTTCTAGTCGGAAACAGTGGCCTCATGATCGTATGATCCTCTCGCTAGTATATAGTATCCCGTATTTTGTAATAGACATTTAAATGCAGCTTTCGATTGCTGTTAGAGTTCAGTTTCTAATAAACCGTCTTAAAGTGAATACTTCTTGTCTTTTGTTTAAATTTGCTCGTTTTTCCCTACATTTAAAACTTTATAATTCAAAAATGCTTACCCACAATCCCTCAATACCTTACGCCTATTATCAACAATTGTATAAATAATGGCTACTTCCCTATTTTCTGGAAGAAAGCTAAGCTCATTCCGATCAAAAAAAAGTAATTCCAACGACATTTCGAATTTCAGACCCATATCTATGCTTTCAAATTTAGGAAAAATTTTGGAAAGAGTACTCTACCTCAAAATCGAAGACTTCGTCTCTGAGAACAGAATCATCCCTCATAGGCAATACGGTTTTAAAAAGAAACACTCTACTGAACACGCCCTCTTACACATGCAGAACATTATCTTAAATAACCTCAGAAACAAAACATGCACCGTCGCTTGCGCTCTGGACATTACGAAAGCTTTTGACCTTGTTTGGCATGACGGATTGCTTTCAAAATTAATATCATTAAATTTTCCAATTTTTTTCACCAAAATTATCTTTAGCTTTCTTGCAAACCGTTGCCTTAATATTCACCTTAATGATAATACATCCTCCCCCATTCCAGTATCTTCAGGAGTACCCCCCGGGTTCGATTCTAGGTCCTCTTCTTTTTAACATTTTCCTCCATGACTTTCCATCATGCTTTCCATCCTCGAGCTCGATACAGTATGCCGACGACACCATATTCTTCGACTCCCACGAAAGACCACATATTGCCCTTCACGGCATTAAAAAACACCTCGAAATAATACTTCCCTATTTCAAATTGTGGGGTGTCAGTCTAAACATTTCCAAATGTGAACTTATTTGCTTCAGAAATGCATCCACAAAAGGACATCATCTGGCTGTAAGAGAAAGTTAGCAGATCTACCTCAATGTGGAGGGAAATATCATTCCAAGGAAACCAGCCATTACCTACTTGGGTCTACTGCTTCACGAAAGGTGGAAAATGAACTATCACGTAAGAAAGTCCCTCAACAAATGCAAAGCTGCTAGTGCAAAATTGAAAACCATCCTAAACTCCTCCGAGGTTGAAACCAAAACTAAACTCTTAATGTACAAAACACTAATGCCCAATCATAGTGTACGGATTTGCGATTTGGTTTCAAGTATCACCGACGGTCGCTCATGAACTTCAAAGATTTTAAAGATCTATACTTAGAAAATGCACGGCAAAATACAGAAATTCCTCCGGCAAATGGTTTAGAAATAAGGTCCTTTATGATACTTCTGGAGTCACACCTCTATTAAGCTATTTAACAAACTTAGCCAAGCTCAGACTTCCCAACCTAAGGCAACACCCAAACCCTTATATACGCAACATCCACAACGAGAATTTGGGCTACGCTATTCCTGATAGATACTACTCATCGCCGCTTAGTATCCTCAATGAACGGTCCACACCTCTCTTCGATATTGAAGAAGACAGTATTTTTCTATCGAATTTCTACAAAAAAAACAGAGTCTAATCTACAGAGGTTAAACCTTCAACAACAAAAGGGTAAACATAAAAAAAAACGAATGTAAATCAAATTCTGTCACGCAAAATTAGCAACCCCAAAACTATAAATAAAGCAAAAAAAAAAAAATATATATATATATATGTAGGTACCTATATATGAATTTCCCTTACCAATGTAAATCAAATCCTACAACTTAAGATTAATAACATATAATATTATCCTAAACAAAAAATAAAAACTGTAAAATAAAAAAAATCATGAACATCCTTCACCAATGTAAATATAAACCTACAACTTAAGTTAAATAATTTACTATCTTAAATAAAAAATAATATATGAATTCACTCAACATTATAAATAAAAAAAAAAAATGTATATATTTATCTATCACATTATAATACTCTAATTCTAATTTAAACACTGAATTATTGCAAAAGTACTGTGTACTTAATAAATTACCTTATACCTACTCAAACCTTATTTTTTAGCTAAAAATCTAAAACTATAGATCTAGTTTTACTATATTCCATTCTCGTTAAGTTACGCAGAATTTCCCTTAAAGTACTTCTGTGACAGCTAGACCAATTCCATTTTTTTATTTAATTCTTTATGTAAATCGAAATCTAATGTAAACATTTTTGAAGTCTCAATAAAAAGTACATACATACATACTGCTTTATAAGCAAATTCTGAAACCAGTGTGGACCTACGGTCTCCAGGTCTCCAGCTATCGGCATGCACATGCAAAACAAATCTACAGAAAATACAAACATTTCAAAACAAAGTTCTAAGGAAGTGGTTATTGGGTAAAAATCACCACACTGTTACTGAGTACGGGCTCGGTTTCGTCTTTGGACGATTACCACCTCCCAGCGTAAAAAAAAAAAATGTTGCCTAAGGGTGTGTGATATTGCTTGGTTAGAAATGCGTCCAATTCTGAATGCACAAAACATTTTTAATATTTTAAATTTGAAAGAAATTCACATAATAAACACAAATCGAAATCGAACGACGAACAATTATCGGATGAATAAAGGAGAAAAAATCTCAACGAAAGCTTTATTATAAGGAATAAAATTATCAAAGGCTCAAAGCTCTCAGTTATTTAATTCTCGATTTGGCATGAGTAGCGACACCTATTAGGATACTGGTACTACTGGATTGGCGCTACTATAGGAATGTATATTCAAAGGTACTATTTAAATATTAATAATGGTTTTGATTGAGGCTGGCAGCAAACATATTTGGGACTCCTGGCTTCGAATCTTCAAAAACTGTTTAATTAATCGACGTAACGAAATTATAAAAGGCAACCATTGAGACATTAAAGCAAATATTCTGCTTTTTGGTAGTAAAATTTAGTCCAATACAAAGAAAATCATCACTTGTTATACTCACCCTGTGCCCAATAAGTTTGCCACGAATCTTTTCCCTTGTCATTTCAATAGGTTCCCAAGTAACATTTAGAGCGGTTGAGTTAAATCCAATAGCTACGGGTTGCTGAGGAGCAACTTGTGGCATGTCTTCAGCCGAGTAAATAACTGACACTTCACTTTCAGGTCCTTTGTCAACATTGTTAACTGCCTGTACTTTAACATCATATTTAGTGTAATATTTGTCTAAGGGTATATTAACTACAGCTAAGCCAACATTTCCTTGTTTTTTGAGAACTTGCGTTGCCCATTCTAAAGTTTGATGTAAACGCCAAAAAACTTTGTAATGAACCCCGTGACTGTTCTGTTCCTGAGGCAGTAGCGGTTCCCAAGTAATAGTGAGGTCACCTATTTTACCACCACCGCCGCCAACTTTGCGGGGTGCAATATATGGTTTATCCTCAATAGTGCTATATATCGGAGATGGTGCAGATGGTGTTCCTATTCCCAGATCATTTACCGCTGCCACGCTAAACTCATACGATGACCATGGCGTTAAACTAGAGACCTCAGCTTGTTGACGCGCAGTGTACCGGTCGATTTCACGTGCCTGGACATGTGTCGATTCATTAGTCCATGTGCGATTCCAATTCGTTCGGCCTAAAATGTTGTAGTAGAGGATTGAGCGACCATTTGAGGCGCCATTTACCCATTCGATCAAGGCTTTCGTTTTGCCCACTTCTATGACTGTTACCCCGCCAGGGGCACCAGGTGGACCTTCCACAACTACTGTGGTCTTTGATGATATCTCATTAACAGCTGATTTTACAACGCATTCGTACTCGCCTCCATCAAGCAGTGTTATGTTGTGTACCGTCAGACGATTTCGATCGACTCGCTGCAGAAATGGGATTATTATTGTTTTAATTCTTATCTTATTTGCAGAAACTACGATTATATACTTACAATTCGATCGTCAATAAAACTGCGAATAATTTCTCCATTGTGACGCCAAATAAAAGCTACATCTAGCACCTCGTCATATGTTACTTCACATTGTAGGTAGATAAGTTCGTAAATTTTCGATGTTATGCGTGACGGTGGTGTTTGAGTAAACCGAAGTTCTTCTGAAATAATAATAAAATGAACACCCATAAACGTCCAATAACATCTTTGCGGTAAATTAATTTTTCAAACTTACGCAATACTATAAGACGTGCCCTCGATTCATCTGTCCCACCTGTATTGGTAGCAACGCAGGTATAAATACCCTCATCATCTCTTGATGTTGGAGATATTATTAGTGTTCCTGATGGTAATATTCGCCGATGACCACCCGACCCGATTACATTGCCATCTTTCTTCCACTGGAATTTGGGACGCGGAGCAGCTTCTGGATCACACACAATTGTCGTATTACCATTATATATGGCATATATTTCAGACTCAAGAGGTCGTTTCTTAAATGATGGTTTCATGGACAGTACCCGAAGTTGCCCAGAAGAATATGCTGTTTTGAGTTGGTTGGTAGCTCCACACTGATACATTCCGTCATCCTTTTCTGGGTGTAAGTATTTAATTGACATAACATTGTCCTGAATTGTGTACCGGTCCTTATCTAATCGCTCAGAATCCAACAGCTCTGCATTCTTATACCATGTGTAATTGACATCAGGTATGGCTGAGGACTCGCATATAAATGTTACATCACTGTTGTAATCCTTGATCTTATCTTTGAGCTGTATAGTAAACTGGGGTTTCATTTGAATATTTATGACAATAGATTTTTTCGTTGTTTTACGAGGATTTGAAATAGTGCAAGAGTACTCCCCATTATCATTAATTGTAGCATTGGGTACAATTAAAACGCGATTGTAATTAGTTTGATATGCATTTCTTTGTAGCGGCTGTCCTTTTCGTGTCCAATTGTACGAGGGTATGGGATATCCAAAAGCAACACATTCAAGTCGGATATCATCACCAGCAACTGGAGCATCCGGAAAAACTTTTGGGAAAGAATTAGCGAAAATAAGAGCCTGGTAATTGCTGTTCGGATGCACTCGAAGTGGGAAGAATGGACCGTTTCGACCAGTGTCACTTACCAAGCTCTGTACTGTGCATGAGTAATTTGCTCGGTCTACAGACTCAATAGACGAGAAGTAAAGTGCTCCATCACGAGACACGAAAACTCTCTGGTCCTCTTCGACAAAGTTCGGAAAATAGTCACGTGACCAGTAGTATTTGACATCTGGATAATGCTGCGGAGGATCACAAAATACCGACTTTCCCCAATTCATTTCTCCAGTTTCTGCAGATCGTTTTAGATTGAATTCCATTATAAAACCGAAATTAAGTTGAGCACTCTCCGATCTTATCCTTCCAAATTTATTTTCTGCCACGCAATGGTAAAATCCTTGGTCTAGACCTTGCTTTGGATCATATATAATTAGGTTTCCTCCACTCAAAGTGTAACGTTCATCTGTAATTGGGTCGATAGCAAAGAACTTTAAAGTGTCGTTAACGTACTCTTCTTTATACCAACGATATGTGGGTGTCGGATAGCCTCCTGCAAGGCAACTTAGTGTAACATCATTTATTAAACGAGTTTTACTCGTATCAAAAGTTGTATCATTTGGTTGTCTTACAAAGAATGGTCCTCGCGGTATTTTCTTAAAATCTCGTACATTCAAACCATAATCAAATGGACGGCAATCATCGTTCTTCAAGTTAAAGTTTTCTGGATCAAACAGCTGCTGTGATTCACATATAAAGAGGTTCAATTCGATTTCATACGATGGCATAAACATCCATTTGTCGTTTCGCATCGAATACCCATAGACAAGGCGGTCTTTTGTCCCGTACTCAGTGGAATAATGTTGTCCATCAAACAGAAGGTTGCGATTACGAGTCGTTCCTCCCGAGGGGCTATTGTTTATATTTGGATGTGTATTATACCGATTTTTGTTCTCTGATACAAGAAAACGATTGTCGTGTAAGTCTTCATTCTCTATTAGATGCTCTTCATTTGAGAATGAATCTTCGATCATAAGAAACTGCGAATTGTCATCGTTAGTCCAACTATTTAAACCTATTTGGCGTGCAGATATCCAAAAACGATTTTGCTTTTGATTCTGCAGTATTAGCTGCTTTAGAATAAACGAGTGCTTCTCGATATTGTCGATGTGTATTAAATCTGCTTTATACGCTTTACAAATTTTTTTCGCGTCGTGCCAATTTCTTTTCGGTGATTTTATAAAGCGATAACACTTCTTTTGAAATGCTATCCAATGCTCTGGACAGAATCCATTTTCATCCATTGACGGGTCAATGGCGTTGCTGGCATAATTGGGTCTTGAAATTAAGTCAAAATTAACACCGTCGTAATAGTTTAAATTCTTATTGCGATTTTGGTTAGGATTCACAATATTAGTGGCGGATTGCTTTTGCAGCTCACTCTGTGATTGCAATAATGGATTGCCAATTTGAGTCTGCTGGTTCTGCAGCAACGAATTTGTACTGCCATAATTATGATTATATCGGGCTTGATAATCCGTATTTTGGTATGTATTCTGATACAGTTGGCCGTTTGTAAGTAGTACGAAATATAGTATAATAATAAGATTCTTCATTGTGGTATGAGTACGTTTGATATTTTATTGATTTATATGTGTATAGAAAAATTTATTCAATAAAAAGAAGGCACATTTTTAGGCAAAGTTTATCTAAAAACAAAGACAAGAGAAAATAGATTACAGTTTGAGTTTTGGTTGAATGACCACATATATATATATATTTTCGAGAGATATTCGAATCAGACCAATCAGGTGGTTGGGTGTTGTATGAATAGGGTAGACTCTGATTGGCATCAACTTGGCGATGCCCAGTTGTTGCAACTGTATCATACACATCAATTGTGCTTATTTTACCTCCGCGTGGTAACCACCGGGTACTGGTCTTGTCCGTCCGGGCATGACTTGCTAAACTTATAAGCGCGAGTGTTGAACACGAAGAAAATAGCAACACTATAATGCTCTGTCGGAAAGACTGCCTGATCGAGACTCAGAGGTCTTACATGAGCTCCTCAGAAAGAGGACATACAGCGAATGAATCCGCGAGTTTGGATCAACGGTGGTGTCAACAGTCAAGATGGCAGATACCTTGCATGAGCTACTCTGACATATTTGGAGCTAAGGTCAGTAAGGATTTTCAGCACTAGTCAGGGTGCTGAAATAGAGATGGTGGCGGATGAACCCTTTATGGGCCAACGGCAGCACTCATATTCCCGAAGTGGGTTACTGACAACGGAATTTCCGACCCGATGTCCTAGGGTGAATTTAGGGCCTGGTCCTCCAGGTTGGGGGTTGTGCGTGGGGTTAACTACCCAACCACGGAAAAAACAAATGGTTACGAAGCAACCAAGAGCCTCGGATAAGGATGGAATCACTGTTGACGACCCTGCAAAACGGAAAAAGGACAATGACTTTCGGATTTGCACGTGGAATGTTCGAACCCTGAACAGACCGCGTGCAGCCGTCTTGAGCTTTCGACACGTCAGTGAACGTCTTACAACTATCCGCATCAAGGCTAAATTCGCTAACATCAGCCTAATATGCGCTCACGCCCCCACAGAAGATAAAGACGATGCTACCAAAGAATGTTTCTACGAGCTCCTCGACAAAACATACGAGCAATGTCCTAGGTATGACGTTAAAATTATCTTAGGTGATTTTAATGGCAAAATAGGAAAGGAAGACATCTATGGTAGCACAATTGGAAAGCACAGCCTACACGACACCACGTCTGGGAACGGACTGAGGCTAATTGACTTTGCTGCGGGGCATAATGTTTCTATAGCTAGCACACGGTTTCCACACCTCAACATTCACAAAGGAACATGGCGGTCACCGGATCATCAAACCGTCAATCAAATTGACCATGTTGCGATCGACGCAAGGCACTCCTCCAGTATTCTAGATGTCCGAACTTTCCGAGCGGCCAACATAGACTCGGACCACTACCTTGTTGTAGCCAAGGTACGAATGCGGATATCCCAGACGCCACAACAACGGGGAAATGCTGTGAGGAGATTCAACGTTGAACGGCTACAAACGCAACAAACCGCCAGAACCTTTGCCGATCGTGTATCCCTCAACCTCTCGAGAAGTCCTGTACGGCCAGCATCAAGTGCTGAAGACCAGTGGCATCGCTGCCAAGAAGCCATCAGGAACGCCGCAACTGATGTGCTTGGTTTCACCAAACCACCCCCACGAAACCCCTGGTTCGATGAAGAATGCCGGCAAGCACATGCAGCAAAACAGCATGCCTACGAAGCGGCGCTGCACAGAAGGACGAGGGCGGCTCGTCAGCTCTACGAGCAAAAGAGGAGGGAAGAACACCGGCTTCTCCGGAAGAAAAAGAAAGAGCATGAGAAGCGCGCGATCGAGGAAATAGAGAGGTGTTACTCCAGGAACAATGTTCGGAAGTTTTACCAAAGGGTAAAAAGGACGTGTCATGGCAACAAAACCCGAGCAGAAACCTGTCGAGACGAACAAGGAAACCTTGTAGTGGAATCACAGTCGGTGCTGAGGACATGGAAAAACCATTTCTGCAGACTGTTAAACGGCGAAGACGACATCAATTCCGCTGTCAGGCAGATTGAACCATTCAACCTGGACGATGAAAGCCAAGACTTCCGTCCACCTGACCTAAATGAAGTGAGGATAGCAATATCCAAGCTGAAATCCAACAAAGCTGCCGGACCAGACGGCTTACCTGCCGAGCTTTTCAAGGCAGCGGGAGATGATTTGGTAGAGTGCATACACCAACTCGTCTCCAAGATTTGGTTAGAGGAAAGTATGCCTGATGAATGGAACCTCAGCATTGTCTGCCCGATCCACAAGAAAGGAGACCCTCTAAACTGCGCCAACTATAGAGGCATCAGTCTCCTTAACATCGCGTATAAGATCCTTTCTGCCGTACTGTGTGATCGCCTGAAACCATATGTCAACGAATTGATTGGACCCTATCAGTGCTGCGGTTTTAGGCCCGGTAAGTCCACAACAGACCAAATATTCACACTACGGCAGATCCTGGAGAAAACCCAAGAAGTCCAAGTCGATACCCACCACCTGTTTATCGATTTTAAGGCCGCATATGACAGCATTTATAGAGACGAGCTATACAGAGCCATGTCTAGTTTTGACATCCCTGCCAAACTTGTCAGATTGTGCAGAATGACGATGGAGAACGCTCGCTGCTCCATAAAGGTCGGAAACAATCTCACCGAGACCTTTGGTGTCAAAAAAGGATTTAGACAAGGTGACGCGCTGTCATGTGACTTTTTTAATATAATTCTTGAGAAGATTGTGCGAAACTCACAAGCCAACACCAGAGGCACAATCTTCCAGAAGTCTGTGCAACTACTTGCATACGCTGACGACATCGACATCATTGGCAGAACACAGCGAGCTGTCACTGGTGCGTTTGCAAGTATCAGTACAGAAGCGGCTAAAATGGGTTTAGTGGTGAATGAGGGCAAAACAAAATATATGCTGTCCACAAGAAGGGACACACAACACCGACGAATCGGACAGAACGTCACGATAGACAGCTATAACTTTGAGGTAGTTCGGGACTTTGTCTACCTCGGCTCCGCTATTAATTCTGAAAATGATATCACCTCAGAAATCAAGCGAAGAATCACACTTGCCAACCGCTGTTACTTTGGTCTAAGAAGGCAATTGATTAGTAAGACCTTGTCGAGAAATACTAAGGAGACCCTATATAAGACCCTCATCATCCCAGTCCTACTTTATGGTGCAGAAGCATGGACGTTATCAAAGGCGGATGAAGATCTCCTTGGTCGTTTCGAACGCAAAATTCTTCAACTCCAACCCGGAGGGACAACGCAGTAGAGGAAGACCTCGCCTTAGGTGGCGCGCGCAAGTAACTGGAGGCAGTTAGCCAAAGATCGCGCTAACTGGAGAGGCGTATTGGTTGAGGCCCAGGTCCACCCCGGACTGTAGCGCCACCTAAGTAAGTAAGTATTCGAATCAGACCACCATTGATCTCTTTTCGTCTCTCTATCACTATAAATCTTTACCCACATAGACTCTCTGAATTTCTCCAGAGTTCTCCCCTGGGTTCGATTCCTATTGTTGCCGCTAGCATCTGTCTTTTATGTGAAAATCTGTTTCATCGACTGGGTCTCCACCCAATGATGTCCCAAGATTTTCATTCTTCTGCCAGCCAATTCCAGTGCCAATGATGTTGTAATGTTTGCTTCATGCGTCTGATCACCGCCTGATTGTCCAGGGCAAGGATATTTCTTCCCTCCACATGAACCTTAAAGCAAGTAGTTCAACGCATACAGCACAATGCAATCATCATAGCCTGGTGAAATGCCAACGACACGCGTTTTTCCCAAGCGGTCACCCTTCTAAGTACCAACCGCACCCAACTCTGCTTGATTTCGGTGATCTCACGAGAACCGATTTTTCCAGCGCGGTATGGTCGTTGGCGATGAATGACCACATAATACAAATAACAGAAGACAAAATTCCCGACTGCAAACAGCGACCTTGCTTGCAATATAAATAATCTATTGCACAAGATTTTATTTTCTTTCGCATGTCCGGGTATCTGTAGGGTAAAAGTGTGAACAGTGGATCACTTTTCACTTATTGCGCCGTTGAGCTCGCATTTATAGTAGTTTAGCTATGAAATTTTTCCACAGCTTTTTCAATGTTTTATCCTTATTTTAAGCACAAGATCTCGAAGCTTAATTTATGCTGAGATAATAAAAAAAATATTTGAAATCACGAATACGAATACATAACCCAACTCCGGGACGGGAGTTTGTTAATTTTAGTGAATTCTCAAAAATTAGCTGAACTTTTCCTCTCAAAAAATGCTGGCAAATATCTGCCCGATTACAGTAAAACTTCAGGTCTACCCTAAGAAAAACCGTGTTACGGTACATGAGCTCCATTTTTCCAGCTAAAGCTCCCAAAGAAAACCAAATTCTTTATTTGCTCGGACAGCCTCTCAACATCAACTGCAGTAACCAAATTTAACAACGACACGCCTGTTATTGTTGCCATTCGGGACAAATTAGTAAAACAAAAAGGAAAAATTAAACCACGTTCCTGGGCACGTGGGTATAAAAGGCAACGAGGGAACTGATACTGCAGCCCGTGCCGCCTTAACGGAACCCCTTCTTACGGACTTCATATTCAATAAAAAGAATATTAAAAACTTTATTACAGCTTTTTGGTACGAAAAACACGAACAGGACTGGAAAACATTTACTCATCAATACAAATTCATAAAACCCGATGAAAATGCGCCCAATATTCCTATAAACTGTACCCATAAAATGATAAAAATCTTTATTCGACTACGCTTGTGGCACACACACGAGTAGGTACCTCTTCACCAAAAACAGACGTCATTTTTGCCATATGTGTAGTGCCAACCAAATACTCTGCACCCACCAGCCACCACCGTAGATTACGATTGCAATGCCATTAAATCAAAAATTCGTAATCTATCTCCCTCCACTTCCCTACACCTCCCAGTGAACTCAATGTCAAAATGTTTTGAAAATAAATATGTTACTTAATTCGCGAAACTTAGAACCCGACAAAGGTTTAAATCCTCGCTGAAAAATATAAAGCGCACATTTTCATGCACGAAAGCTGTCATGTTTCCTCTTCTATGAATTCACTCAAATATTCTCGTACTACCTGTGTCCAGAAGTTAATAAATTTGTTATTTCGAGTATATTTTGCTGAGTGCGGATAATTCTATTCCTATAAATATATTTTACGCGAAGTGAACATTCTCACACCAACCATTGTTTCATTAGAGATCCTCATTCTCGCTAAACAAACTTCTTTTGCAAAGAGTTCGATAAAGGTTTGGTTGCAGCCAAATATCTACCTATGTCGTCTGAGCTACTGAGAATTGTTGAAAAATGTATGAGCCGTCCAAACTTAAGTAAGAAGATATTTTATTCTGTTCGCGTTGACTGTCAAGATTCGTTGCTTGCAAACTATTTAAAAACGAAAACCGGTCAAAAAGCAAGAACCAGCGGTTAAACAAGATAAAACAGAGAAAAACACAGAAATATATGCTTCAAGTGTTAAGAAATAAAACAAAATTGCAGTACTTTTAATTTTTTTGCATACATTGGCACAAATTTGTGTTTGTTAGACCTAAGAACCATTTGCATTGTTGTAATGCAACGAATAAAATTAGAAAACATTTATTATCAGAATATTGGTGGTATGAGAACAAAAACAAAAGAGCTTTTTGTTGCGCTCTCTGACCATCAATATGATATTATTGTCTTAACGGAGACATGGCTGCACCCACATATTTTTTCGGCTGAGATCTTCGATGCTTCGTATGTGGTTTACCGAAATGATCGCTGCCGAACAAGCAGCGAGAGAGGTGGGGGAGTTTTAATAGCTGTGTCATCTCTTTTTCAAAGTAGGCAGATTGCATTGGAGCATCGATCGGTAGATGTTGAACAGATGTGTGTGTGTATTGATTTACATAACATGTGTTATCAGTTGTATGTTTGCGTCTCCTATGTTCCTCCTGGTAGTGCTTTTAGTGTGTATGAAAAACACATTGAAGGCATTACTCGTGTTGTCAGTGGTCTTGGAGCTACTCAAATACCTTGTGTATTGGGTGACTTTAATATTGGTGATGTCACATGGAGAAATGTGGATGGTGATGCGAATTTAATACCTTTTAACGTAAATCATGATTATGAACAAATAGTCATTGATGGTCTTTTTTCTTTGGATTTATTTCAAATAAATTTTATTCGTAATTCTCTTAATAGAATTTTAGATTTAATTTTTATTAATAATGAAATTGATTATAAAATTTCAGAGGCTGTGGATGTTGATTCCAATAAAATCCATCATAAAGCCTTACTTTTAGAGCTTAATTTTCGTAGTTTTTCCGGTGAACGTTGTAGTAATGATTCCGCGTTATCTTATAACTTCGCAAAAACCAATTTCAGTGCACTGCAGGGATATTTAAATGATTTTGATTGGGTCGAAATGCTAAAATCCCCCGATCTTAAAGGTAATTATGATATATTTTTGGATAAAATAAATTCTGGTTTTGATTTATTCGTACCAAAGACGCGTCATAATAATAAGTTTAAAATTCCTTGGTCCAATAAAAGATTAGTTAATTTACGTAATGTAAAAAGGAAAGCTCATTCGCGTTATTTGTCTCATAAAACAAATTCTAATCGTGAACTTTTTTTGAGATTCATGAAAGAATATGAGTTTTTAAATCGATTTTTATATAATCAATATATTTTGTCTGTTGAGTCGTCGGTAAAGCGCAATAGTAAATCGTTTTGGAATTATATTAATTCGAAAAGAAATACCACAGGTAATGGAATTTGAAAATGTAAGTTCAACAGATTTAAAAAGCACTTGCGACTTGTTTGCTAACTTTTTTGAGTCGGTGTACAATGAGCGTCAATTGCAATTAAGAGATGATCATTACGATATGATCTCTGATGCTTTGGATATCGGTGTCCTACAGTTTTCGGATGAAGATGTAATAAACGCGCTCGATAAACTTAATTTTAATAGCAACCCAGGCCCAGATGGGATTCCAGCGGTAATATTAAAGAAATGTTTGTCTTCCGTTTTTCTTCCTCTTAAAATTATTTTTAACCAGTCTCTTGTTTCTGGTGATTTCCTTGATGAATGGAAATATTCTTTTATAATTCCAATTTTTAAAACCGGTTTAAGGCAAAAGGTGGAGAACTATGGGCCTATATCTAAGCTTTCGGCAATACCTAAATTATTTGAAAGTATTGTTAAAGAAAAATTCTATTTCGCGGTAAAAGGAATTATTTCTAGTAGTCAACATGGCTTTGTTCGTGGTAGATCTTGTACTACTAACTTAGCTTTGTTAACTAATTACATTTTTAATAGTTTTGAGAAACGTGTACAGGTTGATGTACTCTACACTGACTTCACAAAAGCCTTTGATAGAGTGCATCACACCTTACTTTTGGCTAAGCTAAAATCGTTGGGTTTTCATTCCTCAATGCTAAAATGGTTCGTTAATTACCCAACCCATAGAAGGCAAATGGTAAAGGTCGATAATTTGACTTCTCGTGTAATTGAAGTATAGCCCGTTGCTATTTATTTTATTTATTAACGATGTCCACGAAATATTTAAATTCTGTAAAGTTTTGACATTCGCTGATGATTTGAAGTTGTTTTCTCGGGTTAATAATATTTCTGATTGTATTCGCTTTCAATCAGATATTAATAAGTTATCGGAATGGTATAATCACAATGCTCTAGAACTTAATATTTCTAAATGCAAGGTGTTTACGGCCTACCGTATTGCTGCACCCCTTTTTCATAATTATTTTATAAACTAGCGGACCCGGCGAACTTCGTCTCGCACCAATTTAACGCCTTCAATAAGCTCCAGAGTGATAATAAAACACATATACCTAGTTCAAATTTCAATGTGATTAATTTGAAGGGAATTGAAATCAGTAGAGAACGATATGATAAACAATGTTTTTCGATTTGTTTTCCATCGGAAAAACAAACTACGCTTTGCCAACACTCGAACACCTTCAGCTGTAAATAGCGGCGGAGTTCCTGACACATCAAGCAAGTTGGTCGGATAGTTGGTCGCTTCATTTTCATCTTTGGATAATGAAAGTCAAACTATCAACGCCCTTATTATTCGCTCATAGTATTGCACGTTCACTAATCCAATTGAGATTTTTATAAATTTGGGCAGTGGTTGGGAACACTTTGAAATGAAGAATGTAAATGCCTCCCGTTGCATGGTCAACAACCTCCATCAGCGAATCATACATGTTCTTCTGCTCGGCACTCAACAGCGGCGTATTTGTACGAACTCTTTCGACCAGCTCACCTCGATATTAGTTTTGTTCCTGTTGCGATTCGCGATTGAATGGATCGTGCCTCGAACGATTTGGCGCTGGCATTCCCGATTTCGACAGCAGACTGCCGCACATGAGCATGCACATTTCAGAATTATCCGAAATTCTCCAATCTTCAAAACGAATTTTCCACCTTACATCATAAAAAAATCTAAATCATACGATAATTCAAATTGTGTAGCGATGCCCAAAATTGTAAAAATTTAACGATCCATTCTCTAGTTATGAGTTCACACACAGACGGCATGCAGTCTCTTTTATATATTGGGGTACCCGCTCGGTTTGTGCGTGCCTTTCGTGTGGAACTATCGGATCCAAAACTATCCTATCTTTAAAACTGTAACCAACCATACCCCTCCACAAAATTTCATTGAAATCGGTTAAGTGGTTTCGGAGATGGACAACAGCGCCACGTATCGGATAGACCGTCAGCGCACCTACCCAATTCCCACGCAAAATTTTGAAAATACATAAAATTCTTTCTTAGATTTCCTATCTGTGTTAAGATCTACACAATGATGATCAAGCGGACTAAAACAAAAAAAAAGAACGCCATTGCTAAGCTTCAAAGGGTAAAGCGACTTGCATGTCTCGGTATATCCGGAGCCATGCGTAGGCGTACTTATCCTACTGCGACTATAGAAACCTTAATAGGACTAACACCTCTACACATATACATAAACAAAGGGCAATTCGCAGCTCGGCAAGTTTAATCGAAATGAAAGAGACAATTCTCAGCGACCATCCTGAGTTAAAGGATTTTTTCTCTGAAATTACAGTACTTGGCATAATCTGCGCGGTAACAGACCGCTTTCCAAAGACTTTATGTTTCAAAAAACGGTTCTCTACGGAGATCCCTAGTAGAGAAGCATGGGCGTACAATAGCCCACCTACTTGCCAAAATGGTCGAAATTGGTTTACGGATGGTTCCAAAATGGAAACAGGAGTGGATGCTGGATTCCACAGACCTAACCACATATACAACACAGGTACTAAAGGCATATATATCCGTTTATTCACGGACAGTCAAGCAGCTATAAACGCCCTTCTACTACACTCCCAAATCACACAAAATGTAGCTCATATTGGAAGAATATCCCAGGTCTAAGACAGGCCAAGCGTGCTATTCAGCCGTTCAAAATAGATGCGAGCAGAAATTTAAATCTAAGAAGGCATGATATCGAAAATCTGGCTGCTCTCCTCACAGGACATCACAACCTACGATATCAATTAAACAAAATTAATTTAACCGAATCTGCTCGCCTAAACATTATTCTGGCCCTATGGTACAATAGATCTTATAGGTCGACGTGCCCTTCATCGCTCAGGCGTAGGGAGAAGGTTTTACATAAATTTTTACTGTAACTCTCTTCTACCGTCGACTCTCTTTCGTGACGTCGTTTGTAGTTTATGTGCATGAAGAACGAAAGAAAAGTATTTCTCGGAATCATAGTTTGTACACAACTGCGTAGTTGAAATTTTATGCAGTAAAATAATTTTTTTTTAATTGTTAATATTTAAAAAAAGTAAAAATGCAAAGATAAACACCCTGAAAATATCTTTTATTTGACACTTGATTTGTTAAGATTGGTTGACCGTGTGAACTGCAAAAGGGAGAAACACACTACAGAAATTACAGAAATAATATAGAGAGGATGATCTTAGACTTCAGCGTCTTGATGAGGTAAAAGATCTTGGTGTCATATTTGACTATAAATTAAATTTTAATTTGCATTACGATTACGTCATTGCTAAGTCTAATTCGTTGTTGGGCTTTCTTATGCGTAATAGTAACGACTTTCGAAATGTACATAGCCTTAAGGTTATTTACTGCTCATTAGTCAGGCCTTACTTAGAATATTCATCAATTATTTGGGATTCACCATATGTCTTACACAAACTTAGACTCGAAAGAGTCCAGAAGAAATTCACGAGATACGCGGTTCGTAAATTATTTGTGTTTGATGAGCTTCCTAATTATGACAGCAGATGCACATTAGTCGGCTTGCAAACTCTCAGTTTCAGACGCACTGTAACTTCTGTCATGTTTGTTCGCGATATTATTAATTATCATATTAAGTCAACAGAACTGCTTTATCTTTTAAATATATACGCCCCCCAGAGGTCTCTGCGGGTTAGAAGCTTATTTTATACAGAGAGGCATACAACCAATTATGGTAACAACGAGCCTATTACAAGGTGCATAAGCACATTCAATGATCTCTGCAATGAAATTGATTTTTGCTTATCCAGATTAGATTTTAAAAATTGCGTTTTTTCATTGGTTTATGATTAAATTAACTTAATATTTGAAGTAGTCTATAAGATTGAAGATCGGTAGATGACGCTAAGTCGCGCAACAAACAACAGTTGTGTAAAGCGTTACTGAGAGGTCACACTAAGAGAACGTAGTGTTTTGTGTGTCCTCGATGATGGTAAAAAAAAGAATCAAATAAAAAAATTAACTGAAATTAATTTATAATTTTAAACGCATAGGCTGGACAACAGCGTATTAAATTCTCCCCTATTACGAAATTTAATACCGTGATTTCGGACAGTTGGGCAACACTTGTCTTCAAAATGACATTAAGGGAGGATTTGTTTAGCTAATACCCAAGATAAACATGGCTTTCTCAACGTTAACATTTGACCCTACAGTAAGCGATATACTGGCAACTATATTTTTGTTTTTTGATAAAGGGATTTTGGAAAATTATTAACTTATAGAAGCATATTTAGAATGCAAAACAAAGCAATGCAATGGGAATAATTTTCATGTAAAATATCTCAACACATAAAAAATTGATCGTCCTTACAGGAACGTTTGTTTTGCCAACAAAAATGTTCTGAAAGAAGTCCACACTTAAATCCTCATTAGTTTTTTAGTATAAGTAGTTTTATCCAACGAGTTATTTTACTTCAAAACACGGTAGCAAATTTTCAGTCGTTCGCTTTAGTGAGAATCACAAAGAACGCACCAC
This sequence comes from Cheilosia vernalis, assembly GCA_949126925.1. Classification (NCBI taxonomy): domain Eukaryota; kingdom Metazoa; phylum Arthropoda; class Insecta; order Diptera; family Syrphidae; genus Cheilosia; species Cheilosia vernalis. The sequence goes on from OX421363.1 coordinate 4,439,349, forward strand.
TTTGTATAGGTAAATTTACCTGACAAGTTATTTACCAAAAAATACGGTAGAAAAGCTCGTCAAATTAAGGTACTTAAGTAGCAATTTAGTTACAAGAATTGTTGTATTGTGGCGTTGGCCGTGAATGTGAAGGTAATTGGAAAGTTGTAAGTGGTAAGTCTGTGTAATAGAAGGATTTTGGTTAAACCGTTTTCATTAAAACGACTAATTACTTATATTAACAGATTTTACTGAGAATTTGAATTTACAAAAAAAAAATTAATTTTTCGGGATTTTGTAATTTGGGCAAACGTTGGTTTCCCCGCTAATATGCTAAACCGTCTAAATGCGTTAAGTGTGAAACAACAATTGGTGTAAGATGTTCTTTTGTTTCTGCATAAGATGAGAATAGGTTATTTCCCTAGTTACTTAAACGACCTTATAGATATTAGATATGTTGGTGATGTTCAGCCGTATCAATTAAGAAATGCTAATAATCTAAGAGTACCGTATTATAGAAATTCAATGTCGAGAATAACTTAAATTAGAAACTAATTTCAATCTGCGGAACTAATAAACATTTTTAGTGTCCAGGCTAAATTTTTCCAAATCACAATATCGAAATTTTCCATATAAAATTGCATCTTGTTACCTAGAAAATATTTAGTGTGAAGGTTAAAAGTGATTATTGGTAAGGCCCAATGTATACAAGCGCAATGTTAAAGAATTTGTACAAAATAACCTTTAAACGATTTATCTGTAAATGTGTTATATAATAGCTTTAATCTAAATAAATAATTACTACTACTACTATACCCTCTGTAGATAAAACAGTCAAAAACAGATCAAACTTATCTCGCCAGAGTACTAGAAGATATACTGAAATGGTCTGCCTTGTCTGGGTCCAAAAATGTAAAATCCTTCATGTCTGTCGAAAACGTTCATGCCCTAATAACTTTGTCATAGAATCCGTCTCGTATTTAAGCGTTCTAGGCCTGTTATTCAACTCTATATATAAGTGCAAAGATCACTGTACAGAAATTAAGAAATCCTAGTTGCAAGGAGTTTTATAGTTAAATATCTCTCTAGTAATAAGAGCAGTGCACATATAAATTCACTTTGCAATGTAACCTTTGTGAACTACCCCACGTACGTGGTGGTGGCCCATCTACTTGAGTGCTTAATTTTTAACTTTGACAACCAATAATATCTTCTTTTTTTTCTATTAATAGATTCCGAGTTCAGAGCTGAGATCGAGAACGTGCAGACAGTAGTAAATCCATGCGAATCAATGCGTTCAATTTTCTTTATTTTATATAATCATATATGACTAAAATATAAACATTTATTAAAATAAAAGAGGAATAACATTCAGAAGTGGGATTTCATCGAATTGCACAGAAATTGCGTCATCCTATTGGAATGTTTCAAGGACAACGAATGATAGATACAACCAACGCGGGAGAAAACGAGATAACCAAACAATCGAATTTAAATTCATCGACAATTTTGAATTCAACGGCTGTGGAAAATCCGAGCCTGCGAAGATGAGTGCCGACGTTCTGTTAAAGTTGCTTGTTGATGCGCTGAAAGTTGCTAATCCACAAAATAGCAAAGATGATGCTGAAGTAAAATATCAGATTATGCCTGACTTCAACAAAACCATAAACAATTTCAGTGGAAAAGAAAAGGATTACGAGGCACGTGATTGGATACATTCGGTAAGTGCTATGTCGGATCTGAACAGATGGACTAATGAGTTTCGTTTGTAGTGTGTAAAGTTGCATCTAGTTGGAGCTGCAAAGAGTTGGTATAATTCTTTAACCATTACTAGTTGGAGTGAATTCAAAAAAGGATTCGAAAAAAAACAACCTTTAAAGTCCTTTGGATACTGCTGACAGATGTTGCTGGCGAGAGTACAGAGAAAAGGCGAGGAGGTCATCACAAAGAAGGATGGAGGCTAGCGAATTTGTAGTGATTGCCGTGCGCTTAACAAATTGATAAAGAAGAATTCTGAACTACCAGATTGACACCCTGAGTACCAAGAAATATTTATTATATTATTAGATTCCCGTGAGCTCCAAGTCTCGCCAGCGTTTTTGACTCAGTACGGACATTTCGAGTTTTTTCGGATGCCATTTGGGGTATGTTATGGCCCACCAATGTTTCAGCGTCTTGTCAATAAGATTCTTGGTCCTTTGAGGTATACTACTGCTTTAACATACTTCGATGACATTTTTTGCCCAGCTGAAAATGAAGAGGCAACAGAGAATTTAACAAAGATCTTTGAGTGTTAACGCATAGCTGATTTAAAATTAAATTTGAGAAAGTGTAAGTTTCTGTACAACACAGTGGAGTATCTTGGATTTGAGATTGGTAACGGAATTGTTAAGCCTAACGCAAGAAAAATAGAGAGTCTAGCTGAATTTCCACTATGAGGAAATGTTCATTAGATGACAATTCATTGGATTGGAGAGTTACTTCCGTAGTTTTATAAGAGATTTCGCTCTGATTGTTAAACCTTTAACTCAACTTACTGAAAAGGAAGTCAAATGGAACTGGAGTGATGTCGAGAATACAGATTTTGAAACTTTGAAAAAGAAGTTGGTTGAGCGGCCCGTATTATATTTATATTCACCGGAACCGAAGGCAGAAGTGGAGGTGGTCTTGGAGGTGTTCTTTTGCAACTCCAGCATGACGGGAAGTTTCATCCAGTTGCTTACTGTAGAAGACAGACGGCAAAAGAAGAAGCAAAATATAAAAAGGTATGTTCCAAAAAGGTCCAGATGTCTGATCGTCACGAATTGTCATAATCAATTTGTACATATATGATAAGACTATTGCAAAGATAAAGGAGAAATGCTCGTTTCCGGGAATGAGGAGATACGTCAAGGGTTTTATTGGTTCATGTATATAGTGTTTTAACCATAAACAACTTGGTGGCAAAAGGCAAGGGTTTTTGCATTCGATCGATAAAATTGGAATACCATTTCATACACTACATGCAGATCACCTTGGTCTTTTTGTTCGTAGTTCTGAAGGAAATCAATATGTGTTGGCTATGGTCACAGACAGTCAAAGTCTTCGAGGATATCATCAGCATTTTTGGAGCGCCAAACCGATAGATTACCGACCAGGGTACTTCATTCAAAATTCGTTTCGGGAGATTTGCCAATCTCCAGCAAATGAGGTATTAATATGGAACATATTATTGGGGGCTGCTACCTATCATCAGATCAAGCAAAGCGTCATCTAAAAACAAATCATTGTTAGCATCACTATGAAATCTCTTTATTATCTCGTTTTACCATTCTAAAATAAAGCCTAAAGCCTCTGCAGCTAACGCTCGTTAAATTTTATATTAGCAGTGTATTTTAAATCCATAGTTAATAAATAGATAATAATAATAAATTTAATTTTATGGGCATCGCGTTGTTAAATTTGTTTGTGTTTAGTAGTTTTTAGCAGTATGCAAAGAAATGTAGTGTGGGCATTTCATATCATGAAATTTCATTCGTTGAAATGTCGCTGAGCAGAGCACATAGTTGCGTTCTCGCATAGGCCCATCTACCATATTCTTGTCTGACTACACTTGCGTCTTTTATTCCAATACGTAGTTTCAGCGCTACAAGCGACCATTCGCCACTCAGCCATCGTGGAAATGAAAAACAAGTGTTTGCAGCCCATTTCATGAAATCGATACCATGAAATGAGCTGTGAAATACTTTTCATGAAATTGGTTTCTTCGTGAAATTTGTGGTCTCCACGTGCAATCTGTCATGCAAAAGGAATTTGCACGTGGAGACACCGTGTCAGCAACATCCTTTTTTGTTGGTCACACGTATTCACAGACGGGGGTTGAAATTAAAAAGACAACAATGTAAACAAATGGGCTTTGGGGGGATAGACGTACGAAAGATATTTATCTCTTTTAATCATTCATCTCTGATGTAGGCAACCGCCATTCCACTGGAAAGTTAGAAACATATCTCTGTAATTCCATTAAGACCATGTTCCCACCAACGTGATTTAAGCACGGTTGCCGACGACGAATGTTGCTGGTGCCATTTACTAAACAATTACATGGCACGAACTCTTCCGACCGGGTTGCCGCCTTGTCGGGGCGGAAGGGCTTGTAGTAAGTCGACGAGACCTTTCAATTTATAAGGTGTTGGGAGTAAACCCCAGTTTAAAATCCCACTTTAAGCCAAGACGTCAAGGCACCGTGTCGAGGGCTGCATGGTCAGTAAGTGGTTAAACCAACTCGGCCGCAAACGGTCCCTTCCGATGCCCGGGCAAGGTCGGTTGTATCAGTGCCCTGTCCTGGTAAGACGGCTCTGCCAGGATGGAATACCCCTTCCGGTCTCACTCTTGGGAATCAAATTAATAAAACACAAAACATGGACAGAAAGAAAGGAGACAAAAAATCAAAAGACCAGCCGAGGCTGCCAGAGGTTGGCACCTCATCGGAGGACGAATTGCTGGCCTCCAGTCAGGAGACAATCGTCCGTCCGCTAAGCGGCGAGAGCGCTAAGGCTAGCACCTCGACCGCAAACCAAAAAACAACCAAAAGACCCAACAAACACAAGTCCGCAGGGAAAGCTATGAAAAGCAAGTACCAGATGGCCCTCTTCGTCTTAGGTAAGATAGCAAAGAATAAGGCAGCCGGAACGGTCCACGGAAAAGACCAGGCGGATAAGGTAAAATACCAGGCAATCGTTGATGAATACAACGAGCGCCTGAAGAACAACCCGAGGCAGGCAGCGAAGCGGGAAAGATCTCTGGATGAGACTTCCCATCGCCCGGCTCCCAAAAAAACAAAGGTTGCCGAAGGTTCAGCAGCCAAAACAACAACCAAACCAAGCACGTCGGCGGCCAGTGCGATCCAAAGACGACCCTTTACCGAGGTGGTAAGGGATCATCTCCAGGTTGCACTAGTGGATGAGCTATCCACAAATGGGAAATCCATAGCTGAGATGTGGGGGAGTATTGAGGCCAAGCTCTCCGATATGGTGATGGATCACCTTATAAACAACCAAGGGGGTCCTCTTCCAGATTTTGACTCCGCCGAGGTGGTTAGGGGATATCGGGTAATCAAGTGCGCCGACCAAATCTCCAAGGACTTCCTTAGTGAGTGCGTTGCTAAGGTTAGCGACGCATGGGATGGCTTGAAGCTCAAGCTTATCCCAGCTAACGATATTCCGAGGAGACCTAGGGCTCGCATTTGGTTGCCCAATATGAAGATTGATGGGGGAAGGCTCCTCCAGTGTCTCAAACTACACAACCCGGCGGTTCAAATGGATGACTGGGCAGTCATCAAGGCAGAGGAACCCTATAAAAATACTATGTCCTTCCTGCTGCTGATAAACAACGAGTGCCTGGCTGCTCTCGAAAAGGCAGACTATAAGCTTCGGTTTGGCATAAGGCATGCCAAACTGAAGGTATTTATATCCTCGGGTCCTGAGGACGATGCGGACATCGCCGAAACCGACAAGCTGTTGGAGGACCTAATGATCGCCGACAAAAACCCGACTACGAATAATGCTGAAAGTCATACAGATTAACCTGAGGCACTCAAGGTGTGCCTCCGATAATCTGATGGTTTTTCTAAGGGAGGAAAACATGGACATCGGCATTATTCAGGAGCCCTGGGTGAGAGACTCAACCATTAAGGGGCTCCAAGACAAACAATACAACCTATTTTACAAACATCAGGCCACAGGTAAGCCTAGAACATGCATTCTCGCTAAGAAACATCTTAAAGGTTTTTTATGTCCCAATCTTAGCTCAGATGATTTAACAGTGGTTAAACTGGAGTCTGCAAACCAAACAACATACCTGACATCAGCATATATGGCTCATGAGAAACCAGCACCGCCAGTGGAAGTGGAGCAACTCGTAGCCGCAATTACATCAAAGGACAACCTACTGATGGGTTGCGACGCCAACGCAAGGCATACATTATGGGGGAGTTCAGAAGATAATGAGAGAGGTGAGTCACTTTTTGATTTTCTTTTAACTACTAACATATCTGTCTGCAATAAGGGCACGACTCCTACCTTTGTCTTCCCGAGTACGGGAACTTTCTAAGGGTGGGAAGAGGTCCTAGATATCACACTAAAAACAAACGACGATAGCTTTAGGGTCGAAAACTGGAGAGTTTCCAATCTGGAGTCACTATCAGACCATAGATGGATCCTCTATGACTTGCGTCTCGAGACCGAGACTAGTAAACCATTTAGAAACCCCAAGAGAGTAAATTGGACCAAGTTTGGTCAAGTCCTTAGGACAAAACTCAAAAACACACCTGAAAGACACACTTTTGCAATCGAAGAACTGGAGGCAAAGGTTAAGACTTTCGAAAACGCAATGGTTGTGGCATATAAAGTCTCTTGCCCAGTTAAACGTAGCAAAAAAACACTTCCCCCATGGTGGAACGAAGATCTCTCCAATCTCAGACAGATGACCAGATCGATTTTCAATATCTGCCACAAACACAAATTTTGGCAGCCTTATAGGGACTGTCTTAGTCTTTATAAAAAAGCCATCAAGGCGTCCAAAAAGGAGGCCTGGATGGATTACTGCCATTCAATAGAAACCCTTAAGGACTCCGCCAGGCTTAGCAAAATTCTGTCCAAGGAACACTCCAACCCTTCCTTTCTAAGAAAGCCAGATGGAGGTTGGACTGAATCCTGTGCAGAGACCCTGGAACTCCTAATTAATACACACTTTCCCGGATGCAGCGATATTAGTACAGAACCCGGGAGGTCTCGGCCAGTACAACCTGCACTCCATAGTCACATCAACTCATTAATTTCCGAGGAAAAGATTTCCTGGGCTATCAACAGCTTCTCACCGTTTAAGTCTCCGGGCCATGACGGCATATTACCTGTCATGCTACAGAGATCGCAAGACTTAACAATACCTTGGCTGGCGTCAATTTTTAGAAGCTGTATAATACTAAACCACGTTCCCCACTCCTGGAGACGCGCTAGAGTGGTGTTTATACCGAAGGTAGGCAGACGCGGGCATGAAGCCGCGAAGGACTTCAGGCCAATTAGTCTAACCTCCTTCGTTCTGAAAACTCTAGAACGTGTCCTAGACATCCACATGCGAGGCTTTCTAGTAGAATCATCGCTATCCAAATCACAGCACGCCTATCTCAAGGGGAGATCTACGGAAACGGCTCTCCACGAAGTAGTGCGGACAATTGAAAAATCCTTACACTATAAAGAATACACCCTAGCCTCCTTTCTAGACATAGAGGGAGCCTTTAACAATGTACACACTGAAGCAATTCTGGAATCTCTGAGTGAGATGGGCATAGAGGAATTTATTAGTCAATGGATAGTCTCTATGTTAAGAACAAGAACCATTCAGGCAACACTAGGCAACAGCCACTTAACCAGATTTGCCCATAGAGGAACGCCACAGGGCGGCGTAATATCTCCACTACTTTGGCTAATGGTTATAAACAAAATTCTTTCAAAACTTGACAGGGAACGGGTCAAAGTTGTCGCGTATGCGGATGACGTGGCGATACTAGTGTCAGGGAAGTTTCCCTCCGTGATTAGTGAAATTATGGAGGCCGCTCTAGGAAAGGTAAACACCTGGGCTGCAAGCTGCGGCCTCGGCGTCAACCCGAGCAAAACTGAACTGATGCTGTTCACCACAAAAACCAAAATACCCGATTTTACCCTCCCCCGTCTAAATGGTCAACCACTCACACTATCCTCCAGCGCTAAGTATCTGGGCATAATGCTTGATAGTAAACTTAACTGGAAACAAAACATTGAACACAGAGTAAGGAAGGCGAGCGTTGCCTTCTACGCCTGCAGCAAAACTTTTGGAAAGAAGTGGGGACTTCAACCAAAGATGACCTTATGGATGTACACAGCTGTTGTGCGTCCCATTCTCACCTATGGTTCACTCGTATGGTGGCCCGCGTTGAGTAAGGGCTATAACCTTACAAAACTTAAAAGACTGCAAAGAACAGCCAGTATAGGCACTACGGGTGCAATGAGGTCGGCCCCAACGGATGCTCTTACTGTGCTCCTGCATCTTTTACCTCTCGATCTGCACACCAAAGATACTGCACTATGCAGCGCCATAAGACTCAGGGAGTCTGGGTGCTGGAGTGCAAGGCCGTTTGGCCACAGCAATATCCTGGACTCGTTACCAAACGGCACGGTCACGTTTCCAACCGACTACATCACACCACAACTTAATTTTAAGAAAGGCTTCCAGGTAAGTTTCCCGTCCAGAGCTCAGTGGAAGGGAAACGAAGTAGTGCAGGGTTTCGACACGGTCATATACACTGACGGATCTAAGATGAACTGTGGTGTGGGGGCCGGGGTCTACTCAGAATCACCAAATATATCAGAATCATACCGTTTGCCGGACTTTGCCAGCGTTTTCCAGGCGGAATTACTGGCTATCCGAGAAGCCTGCGTGCATCTAGGGCGTAACACTACTCACAAACAAAACATCGCTATCCTTATAGATAGCCAAGCCGCCATCAAAGCCATAAATTCGGCTACCATATCCTCTAAACTAGTGCTGGAGTGCCGGAACGAGCTTGCCCGTCTGGGTGAACGTTTCAGTGTCACACTTCTCTGGGTACCAGGGCATAGTGACATAATAGGCAACGAGCGGGCAGATGAGCTGGCCAGAAGGGGGTCAGCTCTGCACAGCTCACTCGCGGCAAGTGTCCACGTCCCACTAGGAGTGGTCAAAGGACAAATTCATTCATATTTCCTGCAGAAAGCCAAACTCCAATGGGAGGGGTTGACCAACTGCGTCATTTCAAGGAAGATATGGCCCATATACGATCAGAACAGAACAAGGAACGTGCTTAACAGAACCCGCCCAGATATCGCCAGAATTACGGCAATAATCACGGGGCATTGGCCAATTGGAGACCATGCAGCCAAGCTCGGGATCCCACACAACACTCACTGCCGCAGTTGCGGGAATACACATGAGAAAGAAACTCTCTTCCATTTCCTCTGCAAATGTCCGGCACTAGCGAGAGCCAGACTGCGCACACTGAACCAACCTTTTTTCGACAACCTTAGCGACATTTCGGGTATAGGGATATCAGACATAATACGGTTCCTCAACTCCACAGGCTGGATATAGGCACCGAATGCTTCGCACCCTTAACAAACATCACAAACTAGGTAACACGAGTCGTGGTAACAAAAAGGCACATCACAGTGCTACTTGGGTTCCAAGCGGGACCGCCACTTCTACCTACCTACCTACCTACATGGCACGCCTTGATCCCAACATTACAAACATATGTCCCCAATGCAACGGTAGCCCACATGATGTGCAACACCTCTTCAATTGTCCGGCCAAACCAACCACACTAACAACTCTAATGCTTTGGACACACCCAACCGAAGTGGCCCAATTCCTAGGACTACAAATCAATGACGAACCAACGAATGACTTATGACGCTGCTACAACAACAACAACAACAAGCACGGTTGCCACTTGAAAATAGAATTTGTGACCAAAATTGGAAACAAAAATGACCAACTGTAGCTAAAAATTACCAAAATAGTTTAAATCCGAAATATTTTTAACCACAGACAAATCAATAACTTTAAATTTTTATTCTTGCACTTTACTCTGTTGTATTTTTCTGTTACAATTGGGTCAGGGTATAGATAATGTGCAAGTGTACCAAAGTTTAAGTCAGTATATTTTGTTGTGTAGTGCGTAAAATTGCACTATCGCACTTTCGCAATGATACAAGATCAGTTGCATCTGATCGTGAATACCCCTTTTCTTCATGTACACTGATGACATATTATTGTTTTTTATTATTAATAATATTTCGTTTCGTAAAAAAAAATGACCAAATGGAATACAAAAGGACCATGTGACCAGGAGAAAAAGTTATGAGCAAATTTGGTCACAAATGACCAATGTGGTCGCTTAAAGCTAAGGCTGATGCTATTCGTACGACCCATCTGACATTTCGTCGTGCGAATAGCCACTTCGTAAAGCTAAAGCTAAGTATTCTGCTCGCGTTAAATTTTATCACCCATTGCTGCAGCAGCTGAAACAATTTCTATAGTAGTAAGTACAAGAGTAAACTTTCCTTTGTGTCGCGTAAATACATATTTGCAAAAAAGATAAAAACAAAACGCCGATTTGCAAAACACGTAAGTTTATTTGAAGCTAAAAAAACAAATTTTCGATTTACATTAATGTATTTATAATTCTTGGATTTCGTAGCCAACAATAAAAATTATAAGGAGAATTTCCATACGTGCCCTCAAAATTTCCAAAATCTCCTTACCATGGTGGAACAATTATTATTACCCGAAAGACATTCGAGGCCATATGAAAGCAGAAGTCCTCCTGAAAAATTCGCTATTCTGATAGAGTATTTTTAAATCAATAATTATCTCGATATATCGCATAAGAATCTCTGTTTTGAATTTGCGTTTTCTCCGCATTTTCATTAAAAAAATTCATGGCAAACTTACAATTTAAGTTTGCCATGAATTTTTTATTTATGCTTATGAAAATCCACTCAATTTATGTTGATATCCATTGCGGCAGCAAAATGCAATTTTTTCTCTATTTTTCAAAGACTTGTCTTCAAAATACGTAATTAATAACACACTTTAAAGTTTGACAAATGGCAAATGTTTTGGTGTTAGTGTAAGTAGGTGTGAATCTTGCTCAGATATCGAGATTCGAAAAACTGCTCTGACTGCTTTTTCTGTCCCAATGTGAAACGACATTAATGTACCGGACATTTATTTCGCTAGCTTAATGAGTGGAGACTTTTCATCGGCCCATCTATAAGAAGTTAATAATTTAGCGTGCGAACAGGATACTGCTTTGCTAAACTGCCTTACTAAATTTTATCTTTGTAGACATTTTTGTATGGGAGATAAAATTTAGCGAGAGTAGGATACTAGGCTTAAGGGTTAATAAAAAAAATATTCAAACAATGGCAACACGTACAATAAAGTGTTGTAGCAGGGTGCCGGTCTATTCGACAAAATTCATTTCGCAAATTTTATTTCGCATTTATCGAAATAAATTTAGTTCATCTCGCAATAGTTGTTTCGCGAATTTCCATTCCGTCTTTGAATTGTGTTGCAACGTTTTTATTTCGCAATGTTTATCTCGCGCTTTTCCATTTCGCTTATGATTAGACAGCATGTTGTTTTTTGAAAGAATTTGTTTCGCTTACTGGTAATTTCCGTTATTCTTTGCCGTTAGTTTTTATGTAATTGACAAAATGACACTTGGCACACTGTTGTTTTGCAAACGCCGCCGGCCGTATTTCAAAGTGAGGTTGGCAATTTATCATTTTGCACAACCATATTCCACAAAAGAGAAAGAGGGACGGGTTTCCATTATGCGCACTAAGCAAAAAAAAAAAAATTTATTTTTTTCCAGCTTAAAATGTTCTAAAAAACATAAATATAATATTTTTTTTTTGATGAAATAACATTTTTTTTTTTTATTAAATTTTAATAATATTTTTTTTTTAATGAAACCATGTTTATGTTATTTATACACAGAGATCTTAAGCCTTTTTTCCGAAATCTCCATACGAATGCACAACTGCTTGAAGCAACTCTTCAAAGGGATCTATTTTTTTTTTCGCTATTTCCCTCCTCCACTGGTATTCAACAATCCAATCAGCGAAATTATTGGAGTAGTTGTCATTATAGAATTGTCTTTTAACGACACGCCACTGAGACTCGATTCTTTGAGTGTGAATGCCATCAGCACCAACAAAAGGATTGTCAGGATCACTGTGGTTCACTTTTTTATGAATGAACCCATGAGCGCCCAAACAATCATACGCCTTCCAGCAATCGGTGTAGATGATCGTTCCCGGATTCGCTTGCTTTTTAATAAGCGGAACTAGCACGTTAGCACTGCGCTCGTTTTCTGGACAAACTTCCAGTCTCAAGTCTTCGGACCCATCCTCAATTAAACCGAGAACCCAGTGGCCGTCCACACGCCTTCCTTTATTAAAGTTTCTTCACCCAAATTTGCTCTCGTCGATCTGGACGATATTACCTGGTCCGCCTATTTTTCCTTTCGCTTGAAAGGTTTCCAAAAACTGGATTACTATTATCTTCCGGCAATAACTATACAGGTCGGCAATAGTCCGTTGGGGCAGACATTGAGTCAAGGTGAAATCCTCCACCTTTACGGTTTCATAGGAATATTTCCTAGCGAAGCAGTACATAAGATATAAACATCTTGGCAAAGGCATGTGAGCTTGCTCAAACCAACTGCCAACAGCACGACTAGTTCTTACTGTACATCTTGATTTTGTGCACCTGAACTCGCCAATTAGATTTCCGCGCACAAAAATCTTTATTGGAATCCTATGTACCCGGCACAGTTTCGAATTTGGCAATAACCCGCGTGTCACAGCAAATTCAAGCGCTTGCTCGTCTTCACCTACAATAATTTTTTAGGCCTATTATCGTTAGCGAGTCGAACAATTCGCGTAAGTCGAGTTGCTTGTCGAAACACTCGCCTTGTACTATTATGGTAGGCGAATTAATTTATTCGCCTAGAAATCAAGGGCTACCAAAATAATAAAAACGAAAATGGCGTCAATTCAAACATTTATGTCAACACAAAAAAAAAATTCAAAATAAAAAAATTGAAGATAACAACACGGAGGTGCAAAAAAATGGATAAACACAGAAATGACCGAAAATAAAAACAATCCATGAGCTCCTTTCCTCATTTTTCGTTAAAACTGGATATCATGGGGTGGTTGGCTTAGTGGACGAAACACACATTGGAATAGCTATATTTGTTCTATGAGCTCAAATAGCTTCTGGATTTGGCTGCAATTGTTTTTTTTTTTCGAAACTATCAGAGGTGATTTTCATTAGATATATACATTCTAAATGAATTGAATGGGTTTTATACATTTTTCTTGAGTTTCCATTAATTTTTCTGGATATAAATTCCATTCGCCTGTGGTTTCACCAAATAATTTTGTTCGCTAAAATTTGTCGTTTAAGGCGAATGAAATTTCACAAATTCGCCAACCGCAATAAGGCGACTTTACGTTCGCCAGCGGTTTGACAGTTCAGGCGAATGAATTTTGTTTCAATTCGCTCACCATAATACAAATAAGTCACATTCCAAGGATTTTTTGTTCGACTCGCCAACGATAATAGGCCTATTTATTTCATAATGTAAAACATGAACAACATTGAAAGAATGTAAACAAATTACCAAGTTCTCTTATCAACAGAGCAATATCCCGCTGCATTTTCACCTCTTCAGAGTACAACCGACGCTTTACATACGGACTCTCACCCGAAGTACTTGGTTTCAAGTCTAACGTATTCGTATTTTTAGAATTTTGATCAGACATTGCACTGATTTCGATTTGAAACTACTTAGTGAAGTTGATCACAAAAACGCAGTAAAAATGCACTCTGTCAATCTTGATATTTAACTGTTCCAACAGTTTACAAAAATACACCGTTACATTTTTCGCATGTTTTTCATTTGTTTATAGTTGAGAACAGTGTTGCCAGATTAATTGGAAATCACCTAGCTCTTTAAGCGAAGCTAAATAGTTGAATAAGAGTATACCTCTTTAGTGCGTGTTAATTATAAAAAAAAAAAAAAAAAAAAAAAAAAAAAAAAAAAATACCAAAAACGGTCAGGCAGGTGCCTGTAAGAAAGTATGGTGTATTTAAAGTAGGGGTGGGTGTCTCGCTTCACTCGCTGACAGGATTTTAACACTTTTTTCACAGGGTTTAGCCGCTCACACGACTTCGTCGATCCGCTAAGGGTATGTCAACAACTGTCAGGCTGGCGCCTTTAAGAAAGTCTGGTGTATTTAAAGTATGGGGTGCTTGGCTCGCTTCGCTCGCTAACAGGATTTTAACCCTTTTTTCGCAGGGTTTAGCCGCTCACGCGACTTCGTCGCTCCGCCAAGGGTATGTCAACAACTGTCAGGCAGGCGCCTGGAGCTAAAGTTTGTATATTTGTATTTACTTTGGGGTGTTTAGCAGCATAATATTTTCAGTCAAAAAAAAAAAAATAATAAAAACGGTAAAATTAACCTAAACAGAATACCTATAATATTTTCCAACATTCACCACCCCACATATCCCCCTCCACAGCAACAGAAAACACTTAGCACAAACGTTATGCAAAGTGAACATGTCCATTTGTGCAGTTTCTCTTTCTATACATGCACTTTTCAGTGAAAATTTAAAACTTTAAAAATAAAAAAAAAAATAGAAAAAAAAGTTTCCGCAGAAAAATTCTTTTACAGTATATCTTAGAATAAGTCAATTTAAATAAAAAAAAATCATTTACTTAGTGCACATAAACTTCAGCCCTCATATGTATATTTTTAATAGATTTTTGTAAATAAATCTGAATTGAATTCCGAAAAAAGAGGAATTTGGATTTATTTTGAGAATATAATTATAACTGTAGTTCACCTTTTCATTATTTCCATCCTGCGAAATGTTTTGTTTTTCGCGCGAAATTTCTTTTCATGTAATAGATCGTAAAACAAAACATTTCGCGAAATAATACAATGCGAAATAACAAAATGTGAACAAATCACAACGCAAGATTAAAATTTGTGAGATGGCAAATGCGAAATGATGTTCTTGCGATGCAATTACAAAGTGAAATGAAAGATTGCCTAACAAAAATTGCGATTTGATGAAGTGCGAAATAACTTAAATGCAAGACAACAAATTGGAAAATAATTATGGTGAAATGATAAATTCCCAAAAAAAATTCGCGAGTAGACCCCTACCCGTTGAAGCATTTTGGAACGCCAGAAATTTGTTCTTTCATATTATTTTTAAATCAAGTTATTTCTGGTAATAGTTTTTGAAAAAAAAAATACTTTCAAGCTTGGAAATAAAATGTTGTACGCTGTTTTTTCAATATTTTTGTGTTTTTACTTTTATTTTTTTTTCGCTTTTTCAAGCTTTTGACTACATGCGGAAGGGAAACATGGAAAAATAATTAGTCAATTGTCTGAGGGAAAGCCCATCCCAATGACATAATATTAACACTGGGTTGGGACGCTAGACGTAACACGGTGTCTCCACCTGCAAATTTTCTTTCATGAAATCTGTCAAATTTGGTCGCGTTGAAAGAACGACAATATGAAATGAAATGTAGGGTGGGCATTTCGTATCATGAAATTTCATTCGTTGAAATGTCTTTGAGCAGAGCACATCGTTGCGTTCTCACATTAAAGGCTATGAAGGAGTTAGAAGAATTGCGGAAACGAACTGAGAAAGGAAAACGTAGGTTTTGGGTAAATCCAATTCTGGAAAAAAGGGAAATGCACAATTTAGAGGAACATTTATTGAAAGATGTCTTGTGGGAAGATGACGAGTTTCGCAATTTTTTCTCTACAACGTAGGTTGTTCGAAGGTTTCTATTTTTTGTTTTAGCTTTTCGGTGTCCTTGCCACTTTCCTTGGACAATTGCAACCATGCATTTCTTTTAAGGTCCAACCTTTTGTAGTCTCTACTTTTATAGTTCCATAAACACTCGAATTTTTCACAATTGTTTATAAATTTGAGCACATCTTCTACTCGCCACTCAGCCATCGCGGGAAAAAACAAGAAATAACCAACTACATATTTCCAAGAGCAAATAAAATCAGTCTTGATCGACATGCAAAACTATAATGCCCATGTGACTACATCCTACCTACATCCATTCTCTGTTCCCATTTACCATATCCTTGTAATGACTATACTTGTCTCGTTTTTATTCAAATACCTAGTTTCAGCGCTACAACCTACAAGCGACCATTCGCCACTCAGTCATCGTGAAAATCAAAGAGGATCTATAACTAGAGAGCCAACTGAGAGCAGAAACGGTACTTTTGCCTACAAGCTGTTGTTTGGCTGCTGTCCTGCATAGGAATTTCTAAGTATTAGTGCCTGTACAAATCAAAGGAGCGCCATTGCTGCCGCACGCATACTTAGGAAATCCTATGTAGGCACTTTATGTCATTCGGGCGGCCATTATTATGGGGTGGGCGACTGTGTTCGGCATTTTTGGTGCCCATTAGTTACACGGTGTTCACATCTCAGTTCAGTTAAAAAGTTTTTAAGGTTTATGAAATTGATTTTACCAATTGTAATTTCTGATATAATTTTGTCACAATGCCAAATACCTCAATAAAATCATGTTTTTTTTTTTTCAATATCTATCAGAAATCGATCCATGACATTAATCAGAGAAAAATCAACTCAAACGATTTTTGCACTCTTATTAAAAGAGATTTATTTGTAATTTCAAGCATCTATTGTAGGTATATTTTAAAGAAAACAAATTGTTTTTCGTCGATTTCAATGCTTTTCATTTTGAAGTCATATTGAAACAAAATAGGTATTTTAACACAGTTTGGGGAAAGCGTTAGTTTTATGTTGTGGGGAAAAAGCTATTTTAGTTTCAGCATCATTTTTAATCTGTAAAGGACCATTCACATGAGAGCGAATTGCGAACCACGAACTGGCGAATATTCGTAGATTCTGACATTTCATTCACATGAAAACTTTTTTTAGTCGCAGGTGCCCGCGAATCATTTGTATTGTAGAAGGTTAAGTTCGAGCGAATTTTTCATTCGCAGGTTTGTGGATCGCGACTGTTTTATGTGGATTGTGATTAAAGTATGCCAGTTCGCGGCAAGAATTTTCAATTCGCGGGAGAATTGCTGTAATTGTAAATTTCGTTATTTTAATCAATCAAGTCTCGGTTTTTTTTAGATTAGGTGTTATATTAATTGAATATAAAGCTTTTGTGGTAAAACAAATAGCAATTTTCAATTCATAAATACAGATAAATTGATTTGTTCGCAGTTCGCCTATTCGCAGTTCGCGCTCATGTGAATGGTCCTTAAATGGTACATAAAATGGATAAATTATACTTGTTTTTGTCCGTTTATAATACCTACCTACCTGATTATAACTATATGCGCATTTCATTTTTTCAGGTAAATTCCATAATAAAAGAAATCCTATATAGATCGCCTTTTACTTATGTGTTTTTTTAGCTTCGAACTCTGCAAAGAAAAGTAAAGTAAGATTTTCAGCACGCAATTAGAACAATTACTGAAAAACATACTTTGCTGAGTTCGAAGCTCAAAAAAACATGCCTATACTTAGAACAACATTACTTTTTTATATTTCAAAAACACACACAAGTGTACTTGTTTTTGTTAATTAATAATTAAGAGGGACTTACAAAAACATCAGTGGACATTTTAAAATACAACATTATAAAATTTACAAAAGAATATCTATAAACACGAATGGAACACGCAAGAACTTAAAATTAACAAAACCATTTGGATTGATACGTTCGATAGAATAATCCAATTAAACACCACATTATATTGTATTTTTGTTAGGATTTTAATCTTTAATCATTATTATATCCGAGAATATCTTTTTCATAAATTAGCATTTTTCTGTTCCTAAGTAACAACAACACATTTCAGTATTCACTCTAATTAAACCACAGAATTCCTAATCACATTTTGATTTTGTACAAAAATGGTGCTAAAAAAAAGAAGTTGAAAATACCCACCAAGTAATAGAAATTTATGCAATGTTTAGGAATATTTAAAACTGATGTGGTATTCGTTTGGGCTTCATCAGATTTGCCCTCAGATTTCAGATTTCGTGTGCCTAATCGAACATAAAAACGTCACTTGCTCATTTTTGTGTTGATATTTGTGCGATTTGAATATGTGTATAGTCTTGGACACTTTTCTAAGCGATTTTTATTCACTACTTAAATTTTGTATTAAAGCATAAGAAATATCCGTACCGATTGATTTCTAAATATTAATACATAAATAATTTAGAAAAATAGATTCACCCGATGCAACGCCTTTCTTTGCTGTAGAAAAAATTCCATAAAAATGTAAACAAACTCCATCAGTTGTCAAACTCAAACGCTCTGAAATCAGAAAAAGATTGCTTTTTCCTGTACCAAACGAACATAAAAATTGCTCTGAGAGCAAAAAAAGTGCTCTGAGAGCGCCCAATCGAATACCACATAAATCACTTTTGCTCTAGTAAAAACTTGGGTTTAACTTGCATGGTAATAACCTATTTTTGGAACAACTCCAAAAGGCAGCTGCATGAATTTTGCTGTCAAAAATATTTTTCATGTAAAGAAAACTAAAAAAAAACCTGAAATGTGAATGGATGAACATTTTTTGGCACCTAAAATGGATAGAGCACAAGTAAAGCTATCTAAAAAACCATACTCAACATGTATTCCTTTTACATTTATTGTTATAAATTCATTTACAAATTGTTTGTTATTGAAAAAGTGCCACCCGACGGCCATTAATTACACGTATTCACAGACAGGAAAAATAAGAGCGCGCGAGAGAGGGCTGTCATTCAAAAATTGAGGGGATAATCGGTTAGGGGCAAGTGAAGTTGGCTCTCTAGTTATAGATCCTCTTTGGTGAAAATGAAAAACAAGTGTCAAACTGCACAGAAAGTTCAGTCCCTTTCATGAAATCAATACCATGAAAGGAGCTGTGAAATACTTTTCATGAAATTGGTTTTTTCATGAAATTTGTGGTCTCCACGTGCAATCTGTCATTTCATGAAAATTTTCATGCTAAGAAAATTGCAGGTGGAGACACCGTGTAAGAGAGATATTATGTATCTCTTTAATAATTCATCTCTGTTTTGGGTGGAAAAAGTTCAGATGATTGAAAATTAATAACGTAACTACATCTAACCTCAATGCTCAATAAATACACTAAAGCTACAGAGCTATGAAAACGCAATTTGTGGTAAATAAAATCGGTACACTGAATCTTTAGAGCTAAAAGTTCAAATGATCTGTGACATGGCAACGTAAAACAAGGACCACATGCGTTCGCATTTTTAAGATTAAGTTATATAGCTTGGTGTTACGAGTAGTGGCAATATACTATACAATGGTTTTTAAGATGCCAATGAATCAGTTATATCGAAATTGAAGCGAAGGTGTGGTCAATTAAAAAATTTCATCCTATGAAACAAAACTATCAAAAATACACAATAGGCTTGGAAATAATTTATACTAGTTACCTGTAATGCTTATTTCACTTCTTTGGAAATTATTCCTCTTTTAATTCCTTATTACTTTGCATTTAAAACCGTTAACAAAAAAAGAAAAAAAACAAAACAAAATACATCAATAATTATTTAATAGACAGCACGCAACATTAAATAAATTTGTCACTGGCCACGTTTTGGCTAATAGTTACTTTTAAAGCGCTTAAGAAAAGTAAAGGGCGCGTTCAGAAGACTTAAGGCAAACACAGAATGCCATTTCATAATTAAAAGCAGAGATGAATGATTAAAAGATAATTTTCCCTGTGTCTCCACGAGCAATTTTGCATAACTGCTAAATTTGATAGTAAGAAAGAACGATAGTATGCAATAAAATGTAAGGTGGGCATTTCAAGTCTTAAGCCTGAACTACATCGAAACAAAAGTGGGAAAAAGTACAATAAAGTGGAAAAAATCGAATGTACTGCTTCATCCCATAGTACACTCTGTATACTTTTGTCTCAATTTAAAATTTGCACTTTGTGGAAAGCTTGAGCATGTTCCAGCTTTCACTTTTCTAAAGTTCTACAAACAAATACAATCAAGGAATTCATTAGCGATTTGCCGGTAGATCACGTCCCAATCATATAATTCCTGTCAGTTTCGAAAGGAAAAGTTCTTTTTGCACTTCACTCGGCTAAATTTGTTTATAATTGCTCTGGAAATTTGTAATGTAAACACAAAAAGCTCTGTGCTTGATTAGTTCAGATTTTGTTCATAGATGTCATATAAATATGCGTGTGTTTTCAATGAATTTTGAGCTTTTCACTTTTTTGTACTTTTTCCCACTTTTGTTTCGATGTAGTTCAAGGGCCCAACCCATAGAATACGTCGCGTCCGTTGCGTCGACGGATTGCCGTATTTGACGGAACGAACTGTCCCATAGAATCCGTCGCATACGCTAAGTGACAGTGTTTTAGTACTCTATACCTATTTGTCCCAAGAAACGTGGGAATTGTTCCCTTTCCAACGTAGTCAAATTCCCTTTCAAATAATTCCCTTGATAGGTATTTTTTTGTGAAAAAAATTAACTTTTAAAAGTAAAAGTTATATTATACGGATAAATAATCACATTAAATAACCTTTGGTATAAAAATCGCATTTTTTTAATATCATAATGACTTCTTTTTCGTACTAGAAAATTTTATATTAAAAATCTTGCTGAAAGGTGATTTAAAAAAGTTATTTTTTATGTACATACATGTGTTGATTATCATGGTGAAATCTAGATACTTATTTTGATCAAATTTAGAAAAAAAAAAATTTTTTTTTTTTCAATGTATTATTAGATTTTTCTTTTTCCCACTTAAGGCTTTTCGGACATCGAAATTCCCCAAAAAAGGAAGAAATCCTACAATATAAGAGCACTAGTGAGAGCCGATGACAGCCTCTCTCACGCGCTCAATATTTCCACCAATGAAAAGGAATCTTCTCACGATGTGCCAATTGTCAACGGAGGCGACGGACAGAAAAGTAGAAAGTAAACTTACTTTATCCGTCGCTCCGGCACGTGCGCTGCTTATGGGACACCCTCCATAAGAGAGTGTGTATTCTATCAACCTGTCAGTCGAAAACTTTGCCGCAACGGACGCGACGGATTCTATGGGTTGGGCCCTTCAGGCTTTACTGTTGTATTCATTCAAATGTCGCTGAGCAGAGCTCACCGTTACGTTCTCGCATTAAGGACCATGAAATCCTATCTCTTTTCCCATCTTCCATATCACTGCCATGACTATACTTGTCTCGTTATTATTCAAATACGTAGTTTCAGCGCTACAAGCGACCATTCGCCACTCAGCTATCGTGGAAATGAAAAACAAGTGTCAAACTGCATGACAGCTCATTTCATACTATCTATAGCAAACAATTGGCTGAGCAATATATTCCATGAAATTTGTTGTATCATACTTTTGGTCAAAGATAATGGCCAAAGATAATGGAATACAGAGATATATAACTTTCCAGTGGAAGGGCGGCTGCCTACAAGCTGTTTTCCATCAAAATTTACCTGCTCATTTCTATAATAGTAACGGGTGATTTTTTAGCTGGTTTGGTTTTGGCAACACTGGTTTTGACAGCTGACGTGTGTTTAGTACCTTGTGTCACTGTCAAACAGTTTGGTTTGCAATTTAACCATGGATCCTCTGACAAATGAACAACGCTTGCAAATTATTGAATTTTACTATCAAAATTCGTGCTCGGTTCGAAATGTTCATCGCGCGCTGCTTCCATTTTATGATGGGCATTCTCATCGGCTCATTTTTGGTTGAATGGGTACGTAAATAAGCAAAATTGCCGCATTTGGAGTGAAGATCAGCCAGAAGCATTGCAACAGCTACCAATGCATCCCGAAAAAGCCACTGTTTGGTGCGGTTTATGGGCCGGCGGCATTATTGGGCCATATTTCTTCAAAGATGATGCGAATCGCAGCGTTACTGTCAATGGTGAACGCTACCGAGCGATGACAACAAACTTTTTTTTGCCCGAAATGGAAGTTCTTGACTTGCATGATATGTGGTTTCAATAAGACGGTGCCACATGCCACACAGCACGCGAAACAATGGCGCAATTGCGAGGCGAGTTTGGTGAACAGTTAATTTCACGTTTCGGGCCGGTCAATTGGCCGCCTAGATCGTGCGATTTGACACCATTAGATTATTTTTTGTGGGGGTATGTCAAGGCTAATGTGTATAGGGACAAGCCCGCTTCGATTGACGCACTGGAAGCCCACATCCATGCATTCATTCGTGAGATACCGGCCGATATGTGTGAAAGAGTATGCCAAAATTGGACTCAGCGGATGGGCTACCTGAGACGCAGCCGCGGTCAACATTTGCATGAAATTATCTTTAAACATTAAATTGCAAGGTTCAATCTATCGATTCAAATAAATATTTCATTCATTTTTTCGAATTTTTTGTGTTTTTTTTTTTAAAGTTCTAAACCTCTTAAAAAATCACCCACTATATGTGAGTTCATGAATTGGACTTTAATGCAAGAATTCGGTATTCTCTAATGTGTATTTCACTATCTTTTTTAGTTTAATCAACACCTCCACAAAAACTAGACAAATCGAAAACGAAACACAAAACAATTAAAAATCGCGATGCTCACAAAAGCAAGATGATTCGCAGCCGGCCATTAGCAACATGCTTTTTCTGTTGATCACACGTATTCACAGACGGAGAAATTACAAAACAGCAATGTAAACAAATGGGTTTTGGGGGGATAGACGTACGAAAGATAACCATCACTTTTATTCATTCATCTCTGATAATGGTATACAGAGATATATAACTTTCCAGTGGAAAGGCGGCTGCCTACAAGCTGTTTTCCAAAGATAATGGAATACAGAGATATATATCTTTCCAGTGGAAGGGCGGCTGCCTACAAGCTGTTTTCCAGAAAAATTCATGAAGTCACACACACCTGCTCATTTCTATAATAGTATATGTGAGTTCATGAATTGGACCTTAACGCAAGAATTCGGTATTCTCTAATGTGTATTTCACTATCTTTTTCAGTTTAATCAACACCTCCACAAAAACTAAAAAAATCGAAAACGAAACACAAAACAATTAAAAATCGCGATGCTCCCAAAAGCAAGATGATTCGCAGTCGGCCATTAGCAACATGCTTTTTTGTTGGTCACACGTATTCACAGACGGGGAAATTACAAAAACAACAATGTATACAAATGGGTTTTGGGGGGATAGACGTGCGAAAGATAACCATCTCTTTTATTCATTCATTTTGTTTTTATGAGCATCGCGGTGTTTAATTGTTTTGTGTTTCGTTTTGAATTTGTTTGGTTTTTGTGGAGGTGTTGATTAAACTGAAAAAAATAGTGAAATACACATTAGGGGTATTGACGATTCGATGCAACTGGTCTTGTATCATTGCGAAAATGCGAAAGTGTAACTTTTTTTCGCACTACAACAACAAAATATACAGAATAAAATTTCGCAACACTTTTGCACTTTATCTATTCCCTGACCCTATTGCAACCGAAAAATACAACAGAGTAGCCTTATGAAGCTGACAGTTCATTTAAATTTTTGATTCTTGTGTGTAGCTATCAGAAAAAAATAAAGAGAATGGAAAACGTAGTAAACAATTAAAAGAAAATTTTGCCCTTTCATAAAATTGTAAAAGTTTTTTTCAAAACAAATATCAATTGTCCAACTGGAACTGTCATTTGTTTCAGTTTTGCTAGACATGAGAAAAAGTGTGTTCTGATCTGATAAAAAAAAATAAAATTTCGCAATTTTACTAGGCCTGTTACATCGAATCGTGAATACCAGAGATTAATGAATAAAAGAGATGGTTATCTTTCGTACGTCTATCCCCCCAAAACCCATTTGTTTACATTGTTGTTTTTGTAATTTCAACCCCCGTCTGTGAATACGTGTGGCTAACAAAAAAGCATATTGCTAATGGCCGACCGCGAATCATCTTGCTTTTATGAGCATCGCGGTGTTTAATTGTTTTGTGTTACGTTTTGAATTTGTTTAGCTTTTGTGGAGGTGTTGATTAAACTGAAAAAGATAGTGAAATACACATTAGAGAATACCGAATTCTTGCATTAAAGTCCAATTCATGAACTCACATATACTATAATAGAAATAAGCAGGTGTGTGTGACTTCATGAATTTTTATGGAAAACAGCTTGTAGGCAACCGCCCTTCCACTGGAAAGATATATATCTCTGTATTCCATTATCTTTGGTGAATACCCCTATTAGAGAATACCTAATTCTTGCATCGAAGTCCAATTCATGAACTCACATATACTATAATGGAAATGAGCAGGTGTGTGTGACTTCATGAATTTTTCTGGAAAACAGCTTGTAGGCAGCCGCCCTTCCACTGGAAAGTTATATATCTCTGTACTCCATTATCTTTGGTATACAGAGATATTTAACTTTACAGTGGAAAGGCGGCTGCCTACAGAAAAATTCATGAAGATAGATAGATAGATGATAGACAAATTTTATTATTTCTTGGAAATGAATTACATTAATTTAGTACAATATATTCATTCAAATGCAGCTTTAAAAGAAATAATAGTGACAATTATATTTCGTAAACAAAATAGAGATATTGCCACTTAGGCCAAATAATAGGTACTTAAATGAAATAAAGTGCACGACTGGGTCGCACGAAACTTTCTCGTTTAGTGCGAGTCTGACTGACTTTCAGAGCCTTCAGCAAATCGAAAATACTGAAAAAAAACTAAATTTTAAAAAAATCCTTATTTCGAAAATCCATTGTACGATAATGTAGAGAAAAACTGAGTTTGCTATTAAGTTATAAATGACCACATTACCTTAGCAATTATTTTTTGTTACAATCGTATAGAGCGTTTTCGAGATATGTCGTAATTTCAAAAGTACCTATGTTCGAATTTTTAGCCAAAAACTGGGTACGCAGTCCTGGTAACCTCACCTACTTAAGCTTAAATATCAATTTTGGTTGAAATCGTTAGAGCCGTTTTCGATCAAATCAAACTGGTACGAAAATGTTGTATGGGAAGTACCATTAATATTGAGGTTACCTTGCAAAAAAAAAAACACCTCCCGAGCTGTAAGCCCAAAAACTCCAAATCCAAGGTTTAAACGTAATCCGGGAAGCCGTTTAGGCTGTAGGCCTGTGGAAGGACGGACAGACGGACAGACCGGACAGAATTTTGGGACCCACTTTTTTGAGTTCCTCTATCATCGTAATATCAGAATTGATTAAAATATCGAGTTCGAAATTTTGTACGAAACAAATATCTTTCTCTTACTACGTAATGGAGAAAGTTAAAAAAGAATGGGTGGGGTGACCCTATAAAAAAATAACTCAACATTTCTGTAATATTAGAAAAATCTTTATTAATTCTTCTTTTCTTAAAAATGGCGTGGTTATAAATATAAAGTTACAATACATATGAATTTGCCGGATGTCTCCTCTCTTGATTACGGAAGAAACAGGCACCCCGAAGTTGGCCGCAGTTGAACTTATTTTTCTCAAGTTGGCTACAGTGAGTGTCTTTGGTTTGTCTGAGGTGGAAGCACAATATGTAATGTCATTAAAATGTTTACAGCTCGGCCTTCCTGACATTCCAATCGACCCGATTGGATAAATAAAATTCTGTCAAACCCGAGAGGGTCAGTGTTGCCTTGAGGGTCGAAGCGACCAGCGTCCGATGTATCAACCGGAGTTAACCACATGCGCAAGCGACTTGATTCAATCACCCCTTCATAAGGATTCTGTGTCACTTGACAACTCTCGATGTCCTTTATTTAATATCTATCATTAAGTAACTTCTTTCTGATTACATGAGGACCCTTGTACTTGGCTATATATTTCTCATTTGTCCCCACTGTTGTGTCAACGTTTTTTACAACTACAAAATCTCCGATGTCATAGATTTTTCTATACTTTTAAGAGCCTCAGAGCTGTTTCCTTCCAGATCACGATTTCCTGATCCAAGTCTATCTTCAAGGTACTCCGTCAATTCGTCAACTATCCTACCTCTTTGGCCAACTCCAAACAGTAACTCACTAGGCGACCTTTGAGTTGTCGAATGAACTGAGTTATTTATTGCATATTCTACATCAACAAGTTTGCCCACCCAATCAGAATGACTAACCGGTTCAGTCAATTTAGCTAGCATTGCTTTCAAAACACGGTAAACCCTCTCCACCTGTCCATTAGCCTGAGGTGAAGCAACTGCTGTTCAACACTATTCTTTTCCAAGAACTCAGATAATTCTTTGGAAGTAAAGCATGTTCCCCTATCGCTCACTATCCGTCTAGGTCGACTGAAGTTGTCAAAGTATTGTTGCAAGGATGCACAAACCTCCTTAGTACTGGTGGTTCTCACTGCATTTAGTTTGACATGTTTCGTAAAACTGTCTACCACAACCAATACATGTTTTCTAATTGACTGTACTAAAGGTAATGGACCGAAGTGGTCTATATAGATCGTATCAAAGGGTACGGGCTTTCTAGGTATATTATATAGATAATGCTGATTACCGCGGGCTGCAGGAGAGTAAAGTATACATGTAACACAGTTTCTGATATAATTATTGACTTTCTTTCTTAACTTCGGAAACCAGTAATTCCTTCTAAGCTTATCAACTGTTTTGTCGATTCCCAATTTTTTTATGAATAACCCTAATAATATTTTTTTCCATTTCAGTAGGTACATAAAGCTGGAGATGATTTGCTCGCTTCTCTCGTTTAAAAACTAACCCATCCCTAAGTTCAAAGTTTTGCACAATTTCCGTTTCAAGTTTGTCTCTAAGTTCTCTTATGACATCATCTCGATTTTGAGTAATCTGAATATTTAATTCGGTATCGTATACATCATCTGAGCTAACTAAATGGCACCTGCTAAGGGCATCTACATGACCCATCGAAATTCCACTGCGATGTTTCAGCTTACAATTATAATTCTCGAAACTAAACACCCACCTAGCAATTCGTTGATTCACCTGTTTCTTTCCCATTGCTTGTGCCAAAGCATTACAATCAGTAATTATTGTAAACAAAATCCCTTTCAATAAATTGTGACTTAAATCGTTCAAGTGCAAACACGATTGCTAAAGTTTCTAATTCGAAAGTATGTAATCTCGATTCACTTTCAGAAGCCGTTTTGGAAAAGTATACGCTACAGGATGGAATCTTCCATCGTCTTGTTTTTGCATAAGAACAGCACCAAAACCTAATTTACTCGCATCCGTATGCAATTCAGTTTCTCTTCTTGGACTATATATGGCCAGAACTGGAGCTGATATTAGCAAGCTCTTAAGTTGTTTAAATGCACTTTCGCAAGTAGCACCAAGTTATATACGGAAGATTGTAAAATAAAATAGTGTTCCTTGGATTCTACAAAATAGTATTTATTTATTAGAGCTGCTTCGTGCACTCGCAAAGGAGAAAAGAAACGGAATGAAGTAACAAGAACGTAAAAGTATTTGCAGTAAGTAAAAAGGTACTTACTGCCAGCATTGAATTATACAAAATAAAGAATTTCAACACTCCCACTTGATTCATTGCTGCGAAATGACACTTCCCCAAAAAGTTGCTAGGGGGCACATCCCAATGTAATATGCTTTTCACACCAAGCCCAAAACCTGGTTTTCCTCGAAAACTCGTCGATGCATTCACACCGACCACCAACTCGTTTTCGTTTGACATTTCAATCAGCTGTGAGACACTAGTCGTTAAACTTCGGTGCAAACATTTGTGGTTACAAATTTCGATCGCATTAATTTACACACAAAATTAATTTAGTGCATTTAAAAACAATATTAGCCCATCAATTAATTGTGGAAATGATTTTAAGATGTGAATTGTGACATTTTTTCGGTCAGCCATTTTTCTGAACATTGCAAAAGGTGTGTTTGTTCCTACAACCCAACGACTGGAAGTCGTTTTCGTGGTGTTTTCGCGGAAAACGAGTGCAAACGACTCGTTTTGAAAACTGAAATATGTATGGGAAAACTTCTGTTTTCAATGAAGTTTTCGTGTGTTTTGGCGAAAACCAGGTTTTGGGCTTGGTGTGAAAAGCATATAATGGTCTCGAAGTTTCTCAAAAACTTCACGTGGTAAAATATCAGCACACTGTTCCTTGCTGCTGATGAATCTAATATTAAACTCTCCATCTTGAAGCTTCTGACGCATAAAATGATATTGTACATCTATGTGTTTGGTGCGCTTATGAAACTCGGGATTCTTCATGAGTTTAATAGCGCTTTGACTGTCCAGAAACAAAATTGGCTGTGATTCTGAAATAGACAAATTTGAAATTAAACGTTTTAACCATAACAACCGTTTAATAGTGTGTGATGCTGCCATGCACTCTGCTTCTGTAGTTGAAAGTGCAACAGTTTGTTGGCGTTGCGAGCACCATGACACCACATTCGAACCAATTTTAAATATGTAGCCAGTTGTAGATTTCCTTGTTTGTGTATCGCCTGCATAATCAGCATCACTGTAAGCCTTCATAACCATCCCCTCCTCCGAGTTCAGAATTATTCCAAAATTAACAGTTCCTTTTAAATATCGAATTATCCTTTTGACAGCAGTCCAGTGAACTTGGGTATAGTTAGCCAAAAAACGACTAGCACAGCTCACAGCAAACATTATATCCGGTCTTGTTCCGATCGCCAGAAACATTAAACTACCTATGGCTTCTCTTTAAGGTATATTATAGTTTGAGTCCTTCCCCGGCTGGGAGTATATTTGCTGATCAGCTGGTACGGAAACTGGATTGCAATCGATCATATTAAATTTACTTATGATTTTCTTTGTATAGGCTGACTGATGAATGAAAATAGAACCATCTGTTCGCCGATCAATTTCTAGACCAATATAACATTTTAAATCACAAGTTGTCATCTCAAAAGCTGATTCCAAATAAGACAAAAGTTTATTTATGTTGTTCTTCTTACACGACGCAATGAGACCATCATCTATATTGCTAGAATCAGATAATTACCTGCTGTGTTGTTTGTAAAAACGCACGAATCGGCTTCACTTTCCTTGAGACCGAATTTCTTTAAGAAATCAGTAAACTTTTGATTCCAGCACCTGGATGACTGCTTCAAGCCATACAAGCTCTTTGAAAGTTTACAAACCCTTCCTGTCCCATCATCGTATCCTGGAGGCTGAGTCATATAGATGTCTTCTTGTAAGCACTTATTTAAGAATGCAGTTTTTATGTCGAATTGTTTCATCTCCAACTTCTTTGCAGCAGCGACGGCAAGAATCGTTCGAATTGAATCAAATTTTACAGTTGGACTAAAAGTTTCTCCATAATCGATGCCATATTGTTGATTGAATCCCCGTGCCACTAAACGTGCTTTAAAACGACTGACTTTTCCATCCAACCCGTGTTTCCTACGAAAAACCCATCTATTGTCAATTTTCTGTTTTCCTTCCGGTAGATTTACGAGAGTCCAAGTGTGATTTTTAATTAGACAGTCAATCTCTTCTCTCATTGCTAAATTCCAACTTTTAGAGTCAGAAGATTGCATCGCCTCTTGAACAGTCCTGGGTTCGTTTTCCATGCATTCAACTAAATAAGCACCACTTTCATAATCGTTGTACCTCTCCGGCCTATGTATCAATAGTCTGTCACGTAAATTATAGCTAGGGTTACCTTCAGTTAGCTGATTCTCTTCTAAGCAAGGGTCATCCACGAACACTGATTCCTCGTTAATATGTGATATTCTTTCAGATTCAGACGCTTCAGGTTGCTCATTTACTTCAAAGTGTTCCAGTTGAACTTCATCATCCTCAGCAACTTCTTCGGTGTCAAAAAATAGTTCACTATTATTATGCTAACATTCAACTTCATCCGTACAGTCATGCTCCTTGTCCAAGAATAAAAGTGTTAGATTATTTTCCTTGGAATTGGCTGCAGAATCATTTTTTTGAAAAAACATAACATCCTCATTGAAAACTATGTCTCGACTGATCTCAACTTTGCGTTCTTTTTCTAGCCAAACTCGGTAACCTTTTGAATTTTAAAAATTCCCTTCTTAGCTTTGACATCCAACTTCTGCCTTTTTTGTTTCGGAACGTGAATGTAAACCTGAGAACCAAAAATTTTAAAGTTATTAACATTGGGTTTCTTTCCCCACCAGAGTTCATATGGAGATTTGTTTTCTACAGGGCTTTTACCAGTTCTATTCAAAATGTATACCGCAGTATTAACCGCTTCAGCCCAGAAAGAAATGTCCATGCCCTTTGCGTGCAACATGGTCCTTGCAGCTTCCATGATAGTCCTCATTTCTCTTTCCGCTGACCCGTTCTGTTGTGGGCAATAAGCAACAGATTTTTCATGACGTATTCCAAACTGACGCAGAACTTCTTCAGTTCTCTTATTGAGATATTCAGTACCATTATCTGTTCTTATGGTGCACACTTTATATCCTGTATCTCGTTTAACAGATTTTAAATAATCTTCTAAAAATAAGTTAACGTCAGATTTTTTATGTAGAGTAAAAACTGAACGATAATGTGAGTAGTGGTCTTTAAAAAGTACAAAATAACGTGACCCTCCAAGTGAAGGAACCTGCATTGGACCACATAGATCACTATGTATCAACTCCCCGGGTCTACGCGACTTAAATGACCCTGTTTTGAATGGTAGCTTGTGGGGTTTTCCATACTGGCATGACTCACAGAAGAAAGTGTCCACATTCTTTTTTGCAACAGCAATTTTCATATCTTTTAAATTATTTTGGACTTGTTTAATATTCTGGTGGCCGAAACGTTCATGCCAAACTTTTAATGAGTCCTTTATTGCAACACTTGCCTCAACAATAGAACCTTTTTGCGACGTAGGTACGACTTTAAAATTCATTTAAAAAAGTTTGTGCTCCCGAACTCCCACTGCAACTACACGGTTATTAAAAAGAAAATTGCATACCTTATTATTCGATGTCATTCGCACTCCTTTATCCATCGCTGCTCCAGATGAGAATAAATTGAGTCTTAGCTCCGGAACATAAAGAACATTCGATAATGACGTTAATAACCATTTGCCACCCACATCAGATTGTATTTTTATGTTCCCCTTTCCAAGCGCGTGAATTACTCTGCCATCTCCTATTCTAACCGGAACTGGATTTTTGAATTTGTTGAAATCGTTGAACCATTGCAAAGTACTGGACATATGCTCGCTTGCTCCAGAGTCCATATACCAACAAGGTGAATCTTTAAGTGAAGAGGAAGTTAATGCCACTTCATGTATAAAGGCATCGAATTGGAAATAGTTTCCCCTGCCTCACGTAGTCTATGTGCGAGGTCCTCTACTTTTGAAATGTGAGATGCCAAATCATCTGCACTATTTCGCACTAGACTATAAAATTGTTGTTGAAGCAAATGCAGGCTACTATGGGAATTTTGCTAGTAAATACTACTAAGCTTATCCCACATTTCCTTAGCCGAAGTGCAATGCATAATATGCATCAAGGGTTGTTGCCCAATCGTTGTGGCTATGACCTTCTGCGCTTTGCTGTCCATCAGCTTCCACGTTTTTAATTTTGCAGCTTGCTCCGCACCTGCTTCTGGCTTCTTGTCTTCGCCAGATACAACGCTGAATAGTTCACCTGCATTTAAGATCACCCTCACCTGGAATTTGTTACGAAATAATTTCGAATATGTCGCACTACACTACCTGCAAAATGACAATCGAAAAACAGATGTCACGGCAGGGTTGGTGTCGAGGGTGCTACAGACAAACTGGTATACGACGAATTATGAATAGCCTTTTGAGTCTCGTAAAAGAGAAAAATAAATAACGACATAAAACCATGAAAAAGCAGTTAATTTGAGTCTGGCAAAATGAGAAATGGGAATTTTTAAATTCTTTACCCAACGCCGACATACAAAGGCCATCTTTTAAACTAGTCAGACGTGCGAAGAATGCACGCAGCAATTATTTAAATAACTTTACCTAAACTAAAGTATTTTTTTTTGTAAAAAAAAAATTCGTGAAGTGTGTTTAAGGTGACCGAATAAGTAGAAATACAGAAAAGCTAGAGAAGAAGAAAAGATTGTCAAGGTATGTAAGGGCATTAGTCAAATGATGGTGAAATAACAGTTTTTTTTGTTAAGGAATTGAGGTGCAGACCGAAAATCCACCGCAGGACGGCCACCATCAAAGGTTGGCCGTCAAATTATAAAGTGGTAACACCAAAAGTTCCCGATATCCAAAACAAAAATCCGGGATAGGCGAATAGCCGCAAATTACTTGCCGCAATCAGCCAAGCTGTAGAAAAGCGGTAATTGGAAACCGCAACCAAAAAGTACTACGTGGCGCAAGCGTTAGCGGTGTCGACAAAGCAACGCTCCAAAAGCAGCAAGCGCCGGTTCAAGTCCCGATAGCGGCGAAACATATTTTTTTTATTTCTTTTAACTTTTTATTTTTACCTGTTGTTAATCGTAAGAAAGCCAACGAAAGTTGCTAGTTGTTTTTTTTTTATTGTATGTTAAAGATAGGAAAAATCCTTAAATTTGCATTAATTCTATATTTCGGTAGAGTAAGTAACATAGGGTAAAATTTGTATAGATTTAGTTTACATATATATATACATAAAAGTGAATTTAAGCCCAAGTGATATAGGTACTACAAAGACAAAAAGCAGTACAAAGCGCAACCTGGATGCTGTGGCCACAACGTCGTCAGTTGCTGATTAAAAAGGGTGAGTCATTTTGGACCTGATTCTTTTATATATATAGTTAAACAAATCTTAAAAGGGGGAGGGGACCATTGCTTAAGGGATAATCAATAATTTGCAAAAAAAGACGGTAAAGAAGCCCAATTAGTAAGTGAATATATAATTCGCGTAAATATAAGGATTTTTTTTTAAAGTAGAGTAAAGTAAAGTAAAGTAACTTAATTTAAATGAATAAACGTTTTGTGTAAACATGCTAAATACAATACCATGAGTTTATTTTAAAAAGGGCGAAATGGGATGAGGGAGTGCGGATAAGGGAAGGATGATGCGGAGTAGGAGATAAAAGGTGGCGAATAAAGGGGCTGCCTAGGCGAGTATGGTAGCCAAGGTAGGGAGGGTAGAGGCGAACTTCTCGCAGCGTCAATGTCACCTCGGCGCGAAAGACTGGCATGGTTTTTTGTTGCACGGACCAAGGGTCAAGTCCCACACCCACCGACGAGCTAAGAAAGGGAACTTGCATGCCAGCAACGACCCGATGGTAAGAACGGTCTAGCAACAAATTTCCATACTGGCCAGTCAGAAGCATTGCGTAGTTGAGCAATTTTATTTATTTCAACATCCGACATGATTACTTTTAAGTTTTAATCAGCTTTTATATAGAAGAAAAAAAATATCCCAAAGCAAAACGCACAAATAAAAAAATATTTATTAAACCTGCATTTTCCGCCAATCAGAGATCCTCTTCTATCCGTAGCACCGATGAAAAAATCCTTTCTGGCCAATCAGAATGGTTGTTCTGTCTTTACAATTCCGTGTGATGGAGTCCGTATAATTTTCCTCTTTTAATTGTTATTTAAATAACACAAATACTTTTACTTTATTTTGTTTGAAACTATTTTATATAAATTGGCGTTTACTAGGCCCATAACCTGTAAAATAAAATAGTGTTCCTTGGATTTTACAAAATAGTAGGGGGAAAGCGGGAGACTTGATCATATGGGAGACTTGAGCCACTCTCAATAATTTGCTCAAATTCCATCGAAATCCAACAAGTGTAAGTGTATGCGATGCAGATAGTGACGAGCTAATTGCACACAAAAAGAATTCTAAATCATCAGCTGTCTCTGGTTGGTGGAAGAGAAAAAGTGTTTTGCAGTGCCAAAAGTAAAAAAAAATGTTTTTTCTTTTTTCTCTATAAAATTGATCTGTAAAGCGTTTAATAAATCAATTTGATGTTACCTAACAATATTGATATTCTACATTGTAAATATTAGTATGATACCATTCTAGTTTGTATATAACAAAAATTATGAATATAAATTTGTTAAAAAATGCGAACGGGAGACTTGAGACAGTTTCTAAAGGGAGAGTTGATCAGTGGCTCAAATCTCCATTTGCTCTGATGAAATGTTATGTAAGTGTTTTAAGGCCTTGTATTTAATTTTAATAATAAAAAAAAAAATAATTTAGTTAAAAAACTCAAAGAAATAAACCTTGTAATAGGTTATTTAAGTTATTGATTTATTTTCGTTATGTTTCTGAAGTTTAGTTTTTGTTTACCTTTTTTTACTTTGTATATGCTAAGAAACTGAAGTACCTAAACCACTTAAACAATAAAAATAAATTTTAGTCACATTGGAAGTGGATAAATTATTCGTTTTATTGTATTTCTCGTAGGATTTGAGTATGTTCAACTCTCCCCGAAGGGGTGTTCAAGTCTCCCGGTGGTGCGGGAGACTTGAGCCGAAAATCTGTTTTCAAACATTTGGCATTTGCCAAAAATTTGTTGCGTTTATTATAAGTTGAAGATACCGTTCTTAAAATAGATAAATGTAGCTATAAAAAAATCCATTTAACAGGTGGCTGTGATTGATAAACAAATTTTTATTAACGATCTAACAAAAAGTGGCTCAAGTCTCCCGCTTTCCCCCTATTTATTTATTAGAGCTGCTTCGTGCACTCGCAAAGGAGAAAAGAAACGGAATGAAGTAACAAGAACGTAAAAGTATTTGCAGTAAGTAAAAAGGTACTGCCAGCATTGAATTATACAAAATAAAGAATTTCAACAAAGATTTTTTCAGAAGGTTAGTCAAAGGTTTTGCAACAGAAGAAAGTGATGGAACAAATTTCCTAAAATAGGAAAATAAACCAAGACACTGTTGCAATTGCTTGAAATGTTTAGGCTGCGGGAAGTTGTTTATCGCTTCGATATGTGTATCATTAGGTCGTATTCCATCTGAATTTTCTTTATATCCTAAGAAATTTATTTCATAATATCCAAACTTGCACTTGTTCATTCTAAGTTCCAACCCAGTTTTATACAAACGGCTAAGGACTTCAGTTAATATTTTTATATGATCGTCATCAAATCTGCGGTGGCAATAGTTATATCGTCTATAAAAACTACAATCTTGCCCGAGTCCACCAAATCCCGAAGGATGTCGTAAATAAAACGTTGAAAGAAAGCAGGAGCATTTTTCAATCCAAACGGCATTTTTTTATACTCATACTGACCTATGGGCGTTACAAAAGAAGTGTATTTAATCGAATCTTCATGCATTTGCACCTGATGGAAGCCGTTCCTCAGGTCTAAAGTAGTGAAATATTTCTTTCCCTCTAAGTATTCTAAACAGTCTTCAATTAACGGCAGGGGAAAATTATCACGAACAGTTTTCTTATTAAGCAGCCTGTAATCCATACAAAGTATACCCTACCCATTTGTCTTTGCACTTTTATCAGCGATGGGTATTGATACCAGATATTTGGTTAAATCACATATTACTGTGACTGCATACGCATTGCCATTTTCTGATCTTGGTAATGGTCCAATGGTATCTATCAGTACTACATCAAATGCGGTTGTTGGGGTATCAGTTATAATCATTGGTTCTTTTACGTTTTTCAGTGACTTATTTCTCTGACATTTGTCACATCTCTTAACGTATTTTATAATATCCCTAGTCATATTTTTCCAATAATATTTTTGTCGTATCCTTTTTAGTGTACGTGTGATCCCTGAGTGGCCACCACAGATTGGATCATCATGGTACTTTTGTATAATCATTTTTCTTTTGTCATCATTTGTTATTTTTATAATTATAGGCGTCAGTGCAATTCGAAGGTTTGTTAGAGCTCTATT
Source organism: Cheilosia vernalis (assembly GCA_949126925.1). NCBI lineage: Eukaryota > Metazoa > Arthropoda > Insecta > Diptera > Syrphidae > Cheilosia > Cheilosia vernalis. The sequence continues at coordinate 4,474,795 of OX421363.1, forward strand.
TCCTATTTCTTTATATTCATTGATCCGGATCTTCTCAAAAATATTGTCACCTAGTGACTGCTGCAGCTTTATTAATCCGTTATCACTTGCTATTTTTTCAAGCAGTAGAAATAATTGATCCAAGTCAATTTTTCCATTAGTAATAAGGTTATTTATTTCTATAGTGATCACTTTTTTATTCTTAGTAATTTTTAAGCAGTCGCCATTAATAGCTAGCCGGGCGCTGTTTCTTTTACTTCTACTACTGAACGCTTCATATATATTTATCTTATTAGATGACCTTTCTATTTTGTCGGCTGTTGATTCTACGTTATTTTGATTGGATTGCAGCCTGGTTGTGACTTTAAATAGTTTGTTGGCTGAATTTCTTATATTTTGAATTTCGTTAAAATCTATGCGCGACAATGCGTCCGCTGCATGATTATCTTTTCCCCTCAAGTACTCTATAGTAAAATCATATTCCTCGAGATCTAGTCTCATGCGTGTTAATTTAGAGGACGGGTTTTTCATAGCAAAGAGATACGATAGTGGTCTATGGTCGCTTCTAATCAAGAATTTAGTCCCATATATGTAGGGTCTGAATTGATTGATTGCCCAATGAATAGCAGCTAGTTCTTGTTCAATAGTGGATTTATTACTTTCACCTTTGGTGAATGATCTGGAGGCATATGCTACTGGAAGTTGGTATCCATTGTACTCTTGACTAAGTACAGCACCGCATGCGTATTTGCTTGCATCGGTGGTTATGCAAAATTGCTTCCGGAAGTCTGGATACTGCAAGATGTGAGGGCTTAATGGCGTTTGTTTTAAGTATTGAAATGCATTGCCACATTCTATGGTCCATTCAAAGGGGGTATTTTTCTTACAGAGTCTCGTTAAGAGCCTTGAATGTTCAGCGAAATTTGGAACAAATCGTCTGTAATAGTTGCAGAATGCAACGAATCGCTTGACTTCATCTGTGTTTTTGGGTATTGGATAGTCTAAGATAATCTGAAATTTGCTATCATCTGGGAGAATACCCTGGTCTGTACATTTATGACCTAAGTATGTCACTTCGTGCCTGAAAAATGTGCACTTGTCAGGATGTAATTTTAGATTGTATTTTCGACACGTTTTGAATACATCGGTTAAATTTTTTAACATGTGTGATTCTGAACGGCCCAATACAACTAAATCATCCATATATAAGAATGCTTGTGTTGGTGATAAACAGAGAACGCAATTGTCATCATTCTTTGAAATGAGTTTGGTGCTATCTTTAGGCCATAGGGTAGACGCTTGAATCGGTATGAACCTTTATCAGTTGAAAATGACGTGATGTCCCTTGAGTTTTCATCTAATTCAATTTGATGAAATCCTGACGTTAAGTCTAGGCAAGAGAAATACTTAGTTTTGCCTAGTTGGTCGAGAATATCATCTATTCTTGGCAACGGAAATTTGTCCGCAATTAGCTTTTTGTTTATACTCCTATAATCCACTACTAATCTCCAACGTTTTTGATCATTACCAGGCAAAGATTTTTTCGGTACCAACAGTATTGGACTGTTATATTCTGATGCAGATGGTTCCACTATATCGTCTCGTATTAGTTTGTCAACTTGTTTTGTTATTTCACTTTTATGAACGTGCGGTATTCTATAGTTTTTTATATATGTTGGATCGTCGGTTTTTAAACGAAGCTTTTGTTTATAAAAGTTGTTAACCGTTATTTTATCTGTTTCGAGCGCAAATATATCAATATACTCTGAGCAGAGTTTATGCAAGTCAGACTTTATGAAGTCGGGGAAATGTTTGGACAATTTTTGTAGCTTAACATCACTGGGGTCGGCATTTTCTATTGATATGTTTTCATAGTCGTTTAGACTTTCTGTTTTTAATGTAACATTGTGTATCAATACATTTTCATTTGTTGTGTTTATTACACGAACAAATGCTCTTGCACTTTTTGCGATTGTATTTGCCACATATATTCCATCTTTAAGTGGCTGTTGTGGAATAAGCACTTCTTTTTCCTGACATTGGATCTTGACCTGTCTGATAACTTCTGATCTTGCAGGTATTGCTATTGCATTATTAGCTGGTGAGCAAGACATTGGTATTTCAATTTCGTTAAAACCATCTGGTCTTATTACTAACCAATCTTGATTTCTGTCATAGTTAAGTGTACAATTATATTTCTTGACAAAGTCAAGTCCAATTATTCCATCGGATGGAATTGGAAAATCATCGCTAACGACATGAAATTCATGAGCTAATAGTATATTTGCAATCTTTAAATCAGTGTAAACTTTTCCTATTGTGTTAGTTATTCCCTGACCTATGCCGTATAGGCTTGTTGTTTCGTATTTGTCGAAAGTATGGAATTGATCTATTTGTCTTTTCTTTACTATAGAAATGTCCGCGCCTGTGTCGATAATGAACGATGTTATATCATTATTTAGTGAAGTCTTTAATGCTATGAATGATGTTAAGTTAAGTCGTATACTATAGATTTTACTACTTATGTTATTATTTCCTAGTGAGTACTTGGGGTTGGTTCGTTTTCCGCAACCTGTTGCGTCATTCTTACGTTTCTACTTGTATTGTTGTAGTTATTTCTGGACTGGTTATAATAATTTCTATTACCGCGATTATTATAATTTCCGCGTCCACGTCCACGACCCCCGCCGCGTCCGCGTTCGCGAAAGTTGTTATTAGTTCGATTATTGTTATGATAATAACTATTACTCCTACCTCTATTATTTCTAAAATGCAGTATTGCATTTGGCTGGCCATAAGATTCTGTACAGCAGTTCACGAATTTAGCTACTGCTTCATTCATGTTGTTAAACTGACCGGACTCCATAATAAGTTTAACCTTATCATTGTTCGAGTTCTTTATCATGGCCTTTATGGCAGCTTTGGTCGCGTATGTCTCAGCCAATTGAGGCATTAGTCCGTCCGAAATATATGCGCTTTGCAATTTTTTGGTGAGGTCTTCAACCTCTTTTGCATATTCATTTGCCGGTTTGGGGCTTTGGCGGACGTTCATCAACTTTGCAGTGATGACGTCTACAGACTCCCCTTTTACTGTTGTTTTTAGTTTTTGAACTACCTCTGCTACTGTTATTTCCGAACCAGATATTAGATTTATAGCAGTTCCCTTTAGCTTTGTTTTTATTAGATTAATAGCAACGATGTTATTGCCATCGTTTATGCTATTTATCAATTCTAACGCAGCTAAGAAGCTTTGCAGTTCGTCTGCGTTACCATAGAAATCCGGGAGGATTTTGGATGCTATGTTTAGAAATTCCACAGGTGTTTGCGGCATTTTGTTTGTATTTAAAGTATTGGTTTTGTTACTAATAATTTCTTGGTTCTTGTCAGTATCGACGAAAACTTTCTCGTGGAGCGAGACAGGTAATTTGAGGTCTATTGAGTGACGAGAAGATGCTCTAGAGACTTTGTCTCTGCATTCGTTAAAGAACTTGTGAGCATTGTCTTTATGTTGATTGGTTAGCCTTGAGTAGTTAACGTTTAGTATTACTCTAATGTTTTCTAGGCTGGTTACCAATACCTCTAAGTGTCTGTTTAGTGTTTCTTTACCTATAGGTCTATCTTGGTTGATGCATTTGTAGGATTTATCGAGTACTTCTTTATTTTGCCGTACTTTCTCTACAATCTTTAGCCATTCCATTTAAGTGGCTATGGCATAAATATAAGGAACTATTTTGAATGAGTAAACTGAAGAACATTTTCAAATTATAAAATCGGGGAAGGTTAATAAGGTTAAGGTTTCTGGCCATAAAATCAACCACTTTTTTTTTATAATACTCTGTATGTCGTCATCGTACAGTCGTACCTACTTGTTACTAAAATCGTATACGTTTTATGTAATTTATTAAATATTGATGAATTGAATATATGACATTTATTATATTATATATATATATATAGATTATTAATTTATAAACTTATATATTATTTATATAAATTACATTTTTTTTTTTTTTTTTTTTTTTTTGAGGATGTATAATATATTTGTATAAATAATATCATATTGATTAAATTTGTGCAAGAGACTGTGCTCTTGCCATATATGTTTTTTTTAGAGATTTTTTGTGCATTGAATACAGTTTTAGTGCTAGATGAGCAGCTAAAAGTACAATGATTAAGATTAAGTACATTTCGTTATTTGATTTTTCTTCGGTTATTTCTACCTCATTAATTACGTTTGCACTTGGTCTCTCTATTTTGGACTGTTGTTTGCCCATTTTGGATACAAATTAAATGTAAGGAACACATTTATTAATTATATTTACTTTGTTGCTGTCCTCTTGCTCTTTTCGGTATTACGGTGCGGCTTTTTGTTTCAGTTGTGTTGTTGCTGATCTTATTTGTATAATTTCCTTGGTCGCTTATAGACTCGCCTCGTTCAGTTTTGGTTATTAATGCTGCGTAAATCCCATGTTTTGAAAGCACACAACAGATTCCGCTAACAATTCTATATTCATATTCCACATTTCACTACACACATTCTTTAGATGTACATCTTTTTCGCTTTTTTTTTTTTTTTTGTTTTTTCTTTTCTTTGTTGTTTACTTGCGAGTGCACTTTTGAAAATTTGATTCTCGAAAAAAAACCAATTATGTACAACTGAACTGTAACTGAATTTCGTTATAAGGAATGGAGCCCGAGAAACTGAATTAAAATTAAAAACGTTCAGGTTACAAAAAGAAACGTCGACCACGACGACTATACACCACAAGAGAAATACTATTGTATTGTGGCAGGATCGCCATGTAATGTTTAAAAGACAACCGTTTAGTTTCGTAGTTCTTTATTGAATTAATCGAATTGAATTATATTCTTATGCGGCCATGCCGCTAACATAATGTGTCTAAGGAAATCTTATCATATCGCATGGTTTCCAATGACGGGCAAATAAGCTGCTCGTGGCCGATTGGAATGTGCTGACGCAGCAGCATGGTTTCCAATGACCAGCAGCCTAGTTGCCCGTGGGATTGGAATGCGTAATTTGACTAAATGCCACCAAATGCAGTTAAATGCAGTGTAGGCAAATTCGCGCTACAAAACCTCTCCTGCAGACGAAGGATCTAGGAAACGGTTCAAATGTTCCGGGACCATGAATCCACCCGAAACTGCAATGAAGGGGAGAGTCTGTTCCATGTCACTCTACAGGCGCCACACTGCAGTGGTTATTTGGATGGACAACATGTAAAACGGAAGGTTAGTCAGCCAGCAAAGCAGAAATCATGCAATGCCGAGCAACCTGGACCAAGCAAGGTAAAGCGAAAGCTGAACCGAGCTATGGAAAGGAAAGCGAAGCAAGCAGATAATGCAAAACCATACACTAGGGGTGAGCGACCCCTCTCATGAGCGTCGAACTTGCCGAGTTTTAGGGGCTGAGTAAGGGCAAAGATTCTCGAGTTTTTCTCCAGATGAGTCCCGAAACCAAAGGACGCTAAACTCCGCCTGGTTACATGAGTAACTTGCCGGTCCCAAGCCCGGATAAAGGAGCAGGGGAGGGGAGTAAACCTCTCTAAATAAATCCCTAATCCAAGTCGGAACAGCAAACGACGAGGGATGCATGGCTATTAGGGTGTTTAGTCGATAGTTTGCGAACTTCGGATAACAGGTGACGGCTCCCTGAAATTACGCCAAAGGAAATTACGCCAAAAAATGAAAATGGAAAAAAATCCCAAAAATCTCCATACAAAGTTGTGGTTGTTTTTCCTAGGATAAAACGCCCAAATATTTTGGCGCAAGTGCCGCGAAATTTGGCTTATTTTTCCATAAATGTTTTGGGCATTTTTTCCATTAAAGGAAAATGGAAAAAAAGCCCAAGAAAAATATTTTGGAAAAAACGCCAGAAAAGTTTTTGGTCTATTTTCCAAATTAAAAAGGAAAATACGGCAAACATTTTCTTTTAGAAAAAAAGCACCATAAAGCTGCATTGTTTGGCTTAGTTTTTATGTTGTTTTGCCATTAAGTTTCAAGAGCATTGATGAAGCACGTGCGATCACGCGTAATCAGTAGGTAGGTATATAAGTTAGCGGGTTTTCGCTTAGTAGCGTTTCCTCGCGCATATTTGGTTTTATTTCAGCATAACTAGATATGGCTAAATAAGTCCACAACGAGTTTTGAGCCTAATTTCCATAACAAATTCTGGAAATTTAGCCAGAAATAAAACAGATTTTTTGGTCTTATTTCCAAATCAAATTTGGAAATTATGCCAAAAGAATAAACTTTTTCTGGCGTAATTTCCATTTTATTTTTTGTCTTTTTTTCCAAAATCATGTCCTGGTATTCTGGCGAATTTTCATTTTTAGTTTTTGGCGTTTTTGCCAAAATTATTACGCCCCAATTATTTAGGTCTTTTTTCCAAAACACTTTTTGGCGTAATTTCTTTTGGCGTAATTTCAGGGAGCCCAGGTGACCTCCGATTTCAATTAAGCCCTCCTGTGGTTATACGGGTAGACCACGGGCGACCGATATATCCTGATTACTCTTGGGAACAATTGACCAACTAAAAGAAAAAAACAAACTAGAGAATGATGCCTCTATAATTGCACCATCAACTAGGGATGTTTTAGAACACCCTGTCGTAACAGACGTGACACCTGACACTCGGGAAGGGTCACAAATTATGGATTCTGAAATGAGAAACATAGAAGAGAACACGTCACTTCCAAGCGACACCATCTCAGAATCCAGCACAGTATACAACATCAGTATACTATCGGATGAACTGCATCCTGATAATATGGGCGTGTCTGAAACTTCTGGCAAACCGGCACAGAATGAATCCAAACGCGTCAGATTCACGCCATCTGAGCAACGCCGCTTTAAGCGAGCGCTGAAGCAGGGTAGCTCCATCGAGCAAGCCCGTATATATGCGAAGTCGACAGATGGCACGAAAGGGTCCGAAGTGAAACGCACGAGATCCGAGGACAACACACCACCTCAGTCTGAGGCGATGCTGGCTGCTGACAGACACAAAGAAAGGCATCAACGGAGGCACTTAAATCCGAGAGGCAGACAAGAAGGTCTCTCTCAACAGGGAACCGTACGGCGTAGAGGCGATAACAAGCCTTACAGGTTACGGAACCCGGAGTACGGAAGAAAACGATGACGACCTCCTTAAACGTGCTGCAGGCAAACCTGCACCGCGCTATGGGTGCCTCGGACACCTATAGCCAAAGATGCGCTGAAAGGAACATCGCTCTTGGAATAATCCAGGAACCATGGGCAACTAAAGGTAAAATTTTTGGACTAAATAATAGATCCAGAGAACTTATCTTTGCCAAAGGGAATTTTAGACCTAGGGCAGCTCTCTCTGTCGCGAAAGATATAAAATTCTCTCTCATTCCAGGTTTTAGATCTAGAGACTTGGTGGCAGTTCTTATTGAACGCCACAACGGCCGAGACATGCATAAGTTTGTATGCGCATCGGCGTACTTCGCTGGAGACACTGAAGAAGTACCACCCACACCGATACAGGAGCTAATACAATACTGCCACAATCAGAGAGTACACCTTCTGATCGGATGTGACGCTAACGCTCATCATGTGATATGGGGCAGCAGCGACACTAACAAACGAGGTGAGTCACTTTTAGAATTTTTATATAGTAAAAACCTAGTTGTACTAAACAGGGGCAATAAGCCTACCTTTAGAAATAGCATAAGAGAAGAAGTTTTAGACCTTACTATCTCATCTCCTTTTATACAAAATATTGTTGAAGACTGGCACGTGTCAGATGAACCAACCCTATCATATCATGTTCAAGGTGAGGTGCACCCATGAGCACGTGTCGGTCAGATACAATAATAAACTAACTAACTGGAGAACTTATAAAGAAAACCTAGCGATCAAATCGGATCTGCTACCTCCTCCGCCACAATTACCAAGTGATGCGGATGCTGTACAATGTCAGCTAAATGACATCATTATCTCCTCTTTTAAAAATAGCTGTAAAACTAAACGTATAGTAAACAAAAGCAGCGTTCCCTGGTGGAATGAAAACCTAGAAACTATACGGAAAAGGGTGAGAAAGCTTTTCAACAAAGCAAAACGCACCGGCGTATGGGATCAATATCGATCTCTATTAACTACATACAACCTAGAGTTGCGAAGATCTAAAAGAGCATCCTGGCGCGAAAACTGTGAGAAGCTTGAAGAACTTCCTGCTGTTGCTCGCCTTCAAAAAGCCCTTTCGAAAGATCCTTCTAACTGCATGGGTCTGCTCATCAAAACGGATGGCACAATCACATGTGACAGAGAAGAAACTCTGTCGACTTTGCTCGAAGTTCACTTCCCAGGGTCCCAAATCATTGACCACGCAAATGAACATCTACCGGAAATTTCTTCTCCAAACAACATCAGTAGAATTAACAGTTTATCCGGCAAACTATTCTGTCCGGATAAGGTTAAATGGGCCATAAACTCATTTAAACCATAAAAGGCACCAGGCATAGACGGTTTTTTTCCAGCCCTTATACAAAAAGGACTGGATTTCATCCTACCCACCATGATTGCCTTATTTAGGTTCAGTTTCAACTGGGGTTACATACCACAAACTTGGAGGGAGGTAAACGTGGTATTTATCCCCAAACCAGGTGACAAACCTAGCGAACTGCCTAGATCATACCGTCCCATAAGCTTGACATCGTTTTTCCTCAAAACAATGGAAAGAATAATTGACGTTCATATTAGAGAATGCTTAACTAACAGCATGCCTCTACACCCCTGTCAATATGTGTACCAAAAGGACAAATCAACGGAAGGTGCATTGGTCAATTTAACAACGCGGATAAATAATGCCCACAAAGGCAAAGAAATCGCACTGTGCGCCTTCCTGGACATTGAGGGTGCTTTTGACAACACCGGATATGACTCCATATCAAATGCTCTGTACCATAGGAACATAGACCAACCTACCATCAAATGGGTCAGAGCGATGCTAGAAGGTCGCAAAATAACTGCTTCGTCAGGACAAATCTCAGTATCAGTATAAGCAATAAAAGGCTGCCCACAAGGAGGTGTTCTGTCACCCCTTTTGTGGTCACTTGTCATTGACGAACTGCTTTACAAATTTAGCAACTTAGGCTTTGACACAATAGGTTACGCCGATGGCTTGGTCATCATCATTACGGGCAAAGATGAAAACAAAATTATAAGAAGTATGCAAAGTGCCCTTAAGATAGTCCTAGACTGGTGTACCAAAGAAGGTTTATCCATTAACCCCAGTAAGGCTGTCATAGTTCCCTTTACCAAAAGAAGAAATATAAACTTAGGTCAAATTTCAATAAATGATATGATCATTGAGTATTCCAATGAAGTTAAGTATCTGGGAGTAATCCTGGACAAAACACTAAATTGGAACTCCCACATTAAAAACAAAATCACAAAAGCAACAAACGCTTTATGGGCATGCCGTCGCATGTATGGCAAAACTTGGGGTATCTCTACAAAGATAACCCAATGGATCTACACAATGATGATCAGGCCCATTGTTACATACGCTTCTGTAGTATGGTGGACTAAAACAAAACAAAAGACCGCCATTGCCAAGCTAAATAGGGTACAACGACTTGCATGTCTCGATATATCCGGAGCCATGCGAACCTGTCCTACTGCGGCTATAGAAGCCTTGATAGGACTAACACCTCTCCACATTTACATAAACAAAGTGGCGATCCGCAGTTCGGCAAGTTTGATCCAAATAAAAGAAACAAGCCTCAGTGAACGTCCTGAGTTAAACGAATTGTTCTCTGAAATTCCAGAACTTGACATGATCTGCGCGGTAACAGACCGCCTCCCAAAGACCTTATGTTTCGATAAGCGGTTCTCTACAGAGATCCCAAGTAGAGAAGCATGGGCGAGTAATAGCCCACCTACTTGCCAAAATGGCCTAAAGTGGTATACGGATGGTTCCAAAATGGAAACAGGAGTGGGAGCTGGGTTCCACGGACCTAACCATAATGTCTCAATACCGATGGGGGCTAATCCAAGCGTGTTCCAGGCTGAGCTCCAAGCCATCCAAGAGTGTGCTAGTCACATATAACGGGTGATTTTTTAGCTGGTTTGGTTTTGACAGCTGACGTGTGTTTAGTACCTTGTGTCACTGTCAAACAGCTTCAGTTTGGTTTGCAATTTAACCATGGATCGTCTTACAAATGAACAACGCTTGCAAATTATTGAATTTTACTATCAAAATTCGTGCTCGGTTCGAAATGTTCATCGCGCGCTTTTTTCGAAAAATTGTGTTCAGCGATGAGGCTCATTTTTGGTTGAATGGGTACGTAAATAAGCAAAATTGCCGCATTTGGAGTGAAGATCAGCCAGAAGCATTGCAACAGCTACCAATGCATCCCGAAAAAGCCACTGTTTGGTGCGGTTTATGGGCCGGCGGCATTATTGGGCCATATTTCTTCAAAGATGATGCGAATCGCAGCGTTACTGTCAATGGTGAACGCTACCGAGCGATGCTAACAAACTTTTTTTTGCCCGAAATGGAAGTTCTTGACTTGCATGATATGTGGTTTCAACAAGACGGTGCCACATGCCACACAGCACGCGAAACAATGGCGCAATTGCGAGGCGAGTTTGGTGAACAGTTAAGTTCACGTTTCGGGCCGGTCAATTGGCCGCCTAGATCGTGCGATTTGACACCATTAGATTATTTTTTGTGGGGGTATGTCAAGGCTAATGTGTATAGGGAGAAGCCCGCTTCGATTGACGCACTGGAAGCTAACATCCATGCATTCATTCGTGAGATACCGGCCGATATGTGTGAAAGAGTATGCCAAAATTGGACTCAGCGGATGGGCTACCTGAGACGCAGCCGCGGTCAACCCGTTACAACACTGGTATTAAAGGCATTCACATCCATATATTCACGGACAGTCAAGCAGCTATTAACGCTCTAAGCTCGCATATTATTGACTCCAAATCGGTACTAAGCTATTTCAACGCCCTTCGAACGCTTGGCCTCAGGAATAAAACCAAATTATGGTGGATTCCGGGCCATGAGGGTTTTGAGGGAAACGAGAAAGCCGACGAAATGGCCAGATTGGGCTCTGCAACTCCTTTCACAGGACCTGAACCCTTCTGTTATGCTCCCAAATCGTCTATAAATCTAGCCATCAAAAGATGGGAACACACAAAATGTATTTCATACTGGGAGAGCATCCCAGGTCTAAGACAGGTCAAGCGTGCTATACAGCCGTTCAATAAAGATGCCAATAAAATTTTAAATCTAAACAGGCATGATATCAAAAATCTCACTGGTTTCCTCACAGGACATCACCACCTACGATATCACCTAAATAAAATAAATTTAACTGACTCCTCACTCTGTCGGTTATGTCTTGAAGAAGACGAAACAGCTGAGCACATAATATGTGTATGTCCAGCCCTATGTGGAATCAGAAGAACAATCTTCTACAGGGAGCTTCTCAGCCCTGAAGAGATGAAGAAGTCATCTGCTAGCAGCTTAATTAACTTTATCAGGAAAGTGGAGAGCATGCTAGACTGAACAATATTCTGGCCCTATGGCACAATAGATCTTATTGGTCGACGTGCCTTTAATGCTTAGGCATAGTCAGAAGGTTAAAAAAAAAAAAAGAAAAAAAAAAGGGGTGAGCGAACCAAAGTTGACAAGGGCGTAAAAACCTTTGCCCAAACAGCGGCGAACGATCTCCGAATGGGTGTTGCCGACATGAGTCGAGAGGTGATGCAACGCAGTTGAGTATTTTTAAAAATGCTCTTCTGGGGGCTCTAGACTTACTTCCGACGAATGCAGGTGACATCGGTGTAAAGGAGATAACCTTGGAGGAAGGGATTATAGCAATCAAATGCGGTAACCAAGAAACCGAGGGTTGGCTATGTGAGACTGTAGGGAAGATGACCGACCTATGGGAGGGAATTAACCTTAAAATAGACAAGCTTCACATACTAAAGGATGTGGAAAGGTTGATAATCTTTGTTCCCGGTCAACACGTGAGCAAGGATGTCATCTTCGCCAGACTGTGTCGTCAAAATTCCTGCGTGAAGAACACTTCTAAATGGAGGGTTACTCATGTGGGAAGATATGATGTTAATGCCATCTATGGCCGACTAGCGAAATTGTAAACTCTAGTACAATTTCAGCCGTCGGCCATTGATCGCATCGCCGAACCTCCACTAATCGCTCGCACCTCTATCTTTCATATAAAGTCGAACTCGACTTCCATTTTGTTCTTCTTTTTTCTTCGACTTCCGAACAGCAACCAATTATTGTCGCCTTGTCTGGGGCATATTTTTGGCTTAACGTTTTATTGTAATTAAATAAAGAAAAATAAGTTGCGAGAACATTTCGGTCCTTCGAGCCGGATAATTAACAAAACCAGCTGCAGTGCATTTTTCCCAATGCGAAACAATAGTTTCCATTGAAGCGTTCCCAAACGAGAAAATACCGCCACCTTGTACCACGCGGTGCCACGCGACAGCAATTTGCGATCAATTGATTCAGTGCCTGCTCGTAACAACGCTAGTCTTGCGCCACCAAATATTGCAAATCGAACCACAAAGATTGCAATCACCATACGGCGACTCGTGCACACGCATCTCCAATAACCTTCACCAAGACGACCAGGTAGTCAACCACGATTGCTCCTCTTGAAGAATCCAGCCAACAACAACGCTGCTGCAACCACCATCGAGAACACCACCAACCAACCCCCAATCTGAAATCAACATACAACAAAGCTGCTGCATCCACCACCGAGAACACCACCAACCAACCCCCAATCTGAAATCAACATACAACAAAGCTGCTGCATCCACCAGCGAGAACACCACCAACCCCCAATCTGAAATCAACATACAACAAAGTATCCACCAGCGAAAACAGCCCCAGCATCAGCCCCAGGAATACAAATACAAGGTGCGTATCATTAATTCAGTGCTCTAAATTCAAGTAATTGCAAAAAAAAAAAAATTTAATCAAAATATACGTAACCTACCGTTCATTCAAGTTCAAAAAAAAAAAAAAACCTAGTAATCTGTAGTTTAGCGGGATTTGCATCGATACATATGTATGTGCAATGTGCATGTGAGTTTGTGTCATGAGGATGGCAGTTTTTTCTTCTATGTAATTAATTTGTGATTGAAATCATTGTTGCCGTCGGGTTTTGACACGATTTTTTAATACCTTTTGTTGAAGTTGACGGAAAGTGTTACCGATTGCGATTTGAGATATTTTCCCATATTATATTAATATTGAAACAAATCTTGTATAGAACGTTTAAACTATTGTATGCTTTCATCGTGTCTCTTGGGATAACCGCCATAAAGATTTGTTTTAACGGGTTCTTTGGAATTAAAGATTTCTGTACGGTATTTTTATAATCGCGTGTTTGCTTTTGATGAACAAGTCGCCATCAATTTATGCTTACGTTTCCTCACTACTCTTTTAAAGTAGTCGTCCTTTTAAACATTTGCCTCGTGTGGGACGTACGTTCTTTGAATTAAAGAATTCTGTACGGTATTTTTATAATCGCGTGTTCGCTTATCTGATGAACAAGTCGCCATCAATTTAGGCTTATGTTTCCTGACTACTCTTTTAAAGTAGTCTTCCTTTTAAACATTTGCCTCGTGTGTGGCACGTCCGTTCTTTGGATTTAAGAATTCTGTACGGTATTTTTATAATCGCGTGTTCGCTTCTCTGATGAACAAGTCGCCATCAATTTAGGCTTATGTTTCCTCACTACTCTTTTAAAGTAGTCTTCCTTTTAAACATTTGCCTCGTGTGTGGCACGTCCGTTCCTTGGATTTAAAAATTCTGTACGATATTTTATAATCGCGTGTTCGCTTTTGATGAACATGTCGCCATCAATTTATGCTTACGTTCCTCACTACTCTTTAAAGTAGTCTTCCTTTTAAACATTTGCCTCGTGTGGGACGTACGTTCTTTGAATTAAATAATTCTGAACGGTATTTTTATAATCGCATGTTCGCTTTGATGAACAAGTCGCCATCAATTTATGCTTACGTTCCCTCACTACTCTTTTAAATTAGTCTTCCTTTTAGGCATTTGCCTCGTGTGAGACGTAATACGAGAGGTCCTTCAAAGGTCTTGTATAATCGTCTCCTGTACGGTAATATTTTTCACCACGTGGTCCGAACAGGGGTGAACAAATCTCAAGGACTCTTTTTTTTTATTCTTCTCTCATATCGTGCTGTTTACTCCCAACCTCTACGGTGATCAAGTTTAATTTCCATGGATACTCATGCAATATGGCCCGTTTAGTTGATTTCATTCATGCTGCTGACCAATTGGTCAAATACGCTGCCACAATTCGCGAGATACCAGACAAACAACATACCTCAACCACTTTAACAGCTCGCAAGATCGAGTTAAAAGATTTATGGTTAGAAGTCAAGGTTAAATACGCCGACTGTGCTCGGAAGAGGGCCGACGGTGCTGAAGAATTCAATAGCGAGGTTTTTGAATCAAAGTACAGATTCTCAAACGAGACCTACATTTTCCTGTCTCGGGTTGCTCTTGGAACTCGAGGATAAGTTAACTGGTGACCCGGTTTTAGGTCCAGTTGCTGCTCAGTCTTCCAATATCGGTTTTTCATATGACAGAGTTGAGTCATCTAACCATTGCATTAAACTGCCACCATGCGATACTGAAATCTTTTATGGGGATTATCTTTCGTGGCCATCATTTAAAGACATGTTTGATGCGATTTACATTAAACATTCCAAGCTGAGTGCGGTCGAAAAGCTCTTCCATCTCCGGTCAAAGACAAGAGGAGAAGCCTTTAGCATTGTCAGCAAGTTCCCCCTAACGAACAATAGTTTTGACCTAGCATGGGAATCTCTGCGTTCCACTTATGAGAATAAGCGCATACTGGTGAACAACCAGGTGAAGCGGTTGTTGAAACTTCCAACGTGTCCTGAGGAATCATCCAAAGGGATTATCAATTTGCGACGCCATGTTAACGACTGCATTGCTGCACTAAAGGCTCATGGTGTGTGCGTCGATAGCTGGGATCCTATTCTAGTTTTTGCATGTTCAAATCGCTTACCAGCTACCACACTCGCGTTATGGGAACAGTCTTTACCAAACCCGACTGAACACTGAAGTCCCAACTTGGAAGCAACTTGACCATTTCCTAAGTGCTCGTTTTCACGTTTTAGAAACCATATCTGACGTAACGTCTTCTACAACCGATAATAAGCGAGTGAAGACCAATAAGCCCAACGTTTCAGCTAAAACCCGTGTAAATACATATCATTCTAAAGGTAAAGAATTCGCTTGCCGGCTTTGTTTCGGTAAGCATGCGATACGCAAGTGCTTTCAATTTATAGCAATGGCAGTACCTTCCAGAATTGAGTTTGTTCGACAAAATAACTGTTAAAATATTCATGCAACCTTCCCATTGAAATTCTAATATTCTTGTTTGCACCTTAAGACATATGTTTTATAAAGAAAAGCTTCTAAAACTTAAGCTGTCAAAACTGTCAACCAACCACATGTTAAATTGAATTAACCTAACCTGTGCTTTTTGTTGAATTCTTTACGTTCTTTAATAAAGACATACTTTTTGTACATCTTTTCGACATCGTTCTTTTTCCTGGCAATCGTCAAGTCTTATCAACAATAATATTTGTGAAAATTGTCTCTCAGTCAACCATAAGATTAGAACTTGCACCAGCCAGTTCACTTGCAATACTTGTAAAAAGCGTCATCATTCGCTATTGCATATTAATACGAATAGCGCTACCCCTTCACCATCTCACAACATGCTGTCTCCGACACCGAGTACATCGGCAGCTGCTATTGCAGCGGAACACTGCTCGATCTCACAACTACAGTCCACATCACCAGAATTCGTACCGCAGACCTCCAGTCGCGCCCATTTTGCTTCTTCGCAACAAAGAGTGTTGCTTGCTCTCTTCAATGAAGAGAATGAAGCCAACCCTATATCTGCTCAAGCAATCGTTTTGCGTAAGTTAACCAATAATCTACCAAACGCTTCTTTTTCGTTGATTGATCATTCGCAACTTGATTGCCTCAGACTAGCTGATCCAACCTTAGATAAGTCTTCTCAAGTCGACCTGCTTATCGGCGCAGATCTCTATCCGTCAATTGTACGAGATGGACTGAAAAGAGTCTCTAACTCCCTTGTCGCACAAAATACTGTTTTTGGGTGGGTTTTGTCGGGATCTATCCCGACAGCTGCTAATACATTCAGCACCTTTGTAGCGGACTCGCAGCCTTCCGGGTTGGATAAGCAGATCCGAAAGTTTTGGGAGTTGGAAGAAATCCCCAATCGCAAACCTTTTTTCTGCTGAGGATCAGTTTTGCGAAGAGCTTTATGAGAGGACAACCTATAGACGTCCTGATGGCAGATATGTGGTTAGATTGCCATTTAAATCCAATACACCATTACCAAGGTTGGGGTTTTCAAGAAATATCGCATTACGACAGCTTTTACGGAGCGAAAAGCATTTCATGAGAAACCCTGTTCTCCGAACACACTATTCGAAGGTAGTAACTGAATATCTTACGCTGGGGCATATGCGCGAAGTTAACGATCACGAGATAACCAGAAAAGGCACGGTAGCTTCCTATTATCTCCCGCATCATGCCGTCGTGAAGCCGGACAGTGTCTCAACCAAACTTCGTGTAGTCTTCATCGCTTCAAGTGCCTCTTCCAGTGGTACCAGTTTAAATAACATCTTATACCCAGGGCCAGTTCTGCAGCGTGATATTACCTCTTTAGTTATTCGTTAGAGGTTCTTCAAATTCGTTTTCAATGCCGACATAGAGAAGATGTATCGGCAGATACTGGTTCACCCGCATGATACATCTTTCCAAAGAATTCTATTTCGAAGCTCATCCAGCTCTACTGTCGGCGATTATGAGTTGCTTACGGTCACGTTCGGGGTAAATTGCGCCCCCTATTTAGCGATCCGCACTTTGTTGCGATAAGCTACGGATAGTCAGGTCCAGTATCCACTTGCCTCAAAAATCGTATCGTCTGAGTTTTATGTCGATGATGTGCTCTCCGGTGCGCATGATCTGGAAACTGCTAAGACAGCTCAAAATGAGCTTCTAGAGATGTTTTAGTCGGCTGGCTTTCCATTACGAAAGTGGACTTCAAATAGTCCATTCCTTCTCGATCATTTGCCCCCAAACCATGTTTTAAGTGAACATTTCCTGGAAATCGATAAGGATAGCACCACTAAAACACTAGGTATTAGATGGAATGGTAGAGGGGACTATTTCTACTTCCGTGCCCCAGAAATCCGACTGTCAATAACCCCAAGTAAGCGAGAGGTCTTCTCTTAAATCGCCCAGCTTTTTGACCCTGCCCTGCCGGATGGCTGGCCCCGATAATTGTTGGCGCAAAAATATTGATGCAACGCATTTGGGTGGAAAAGACAAAGTGGGATGAGACTCTTCTGTTTAGTAGCCTTACTAAGTGGAAATCGTTTGTTAATGCACTACCGGACATTAACCAGCTTCAAATCCCACGCTGGGTCGAGTACTGTCCGACATCGCGATTGCAATTCCATGGGTTTTGTGATTCATCTGAACAGGCATATGCTGCCGCACTGTACGTGCGTATTGAGAAGGATGACGGAACCATCAAAACACACCTTGTCTGCGCAAAATCTAAAGTAGCGCCAATTAAACCAGTATCGGTACCACGCCTTGAACTATGCGGCGCTGTACTCCTATCACAACTCATCAAGGCCTATCTGCCAAATCTTCCGATCGAGAGTTATGAAATACTGCTGTGGACGGATTCGGTCATAGTCCTTGCTTGGTTAACCAAACATCCAAGCACGTGGAAGACATTTGTGTCTAACAGGACGAGTGAAATAATTGACAATGTAGGGAATATCACCTGGCGGCACGTAAAGTCAGAAGATTACCCGGCTGACATTGCGAGCAGAGGGATCCGTCCCGAAAAATTACTAAATAATCAGTTATGGTGGAACGGCCCATCGTGGCTAGGAAAACCACAAATGTATTGGCCAGAGAGCCTTCCCATACATCCGGCCACGGTGGAGCTAGAAGTAAAGGCCACTTCCCATGTTGTTCAGTATAGTCCCGAAGATGTCTTGGACAGATTTACTTCACTGCCGCAAGCCTTGCGCGTTCTGACTTATGTTTTTCGTTTCTTCTATCGATTATCTAAATTACATTCCGACATTTTTTCTCAGGGTCAAGTCCTCTCCAATCTTAGTCAAAGAGAGATAAACTTCGTGAAGACGCGATTGATTTTGCTTTCACAAAAATTCTATTTCTCGAAGGAATACACCGCGTTGTCCGAAGGTCGCATCATCTCCACAAAGAGCTCACTTTTATCCCTAAATCCATCCCTGGACTCGAACCAACTTCTACGCGTGAATGGGAGACTTTCTAATGCAAACCTGCCTTTTAGTGAGCGTAATCCAATTATTTTACCTTACGCAGCTCATTTCACTAGATTACTTGTTCAATTTAGTCGTGATATCACTCTTAATGGTGGTAACGCACTTATGCTTCGCGTGGTTAGACAAGCTTTTTGGGTTCCAAAACTACAAAATCTCATAAAGGCCTGCATTAGGCAATGTAAGACCTGCGCTCTCCATAAAAAAAGTTACGGACCCAACTAATGGCCGCACTACCATCGGAAAGATGCACATATTCACCACCCTTCACCTATACCGGTATCGATTTTGCTGGTCCATTTACACTCAAGAGTTTTAGCGGAAGAGGTTGCCGATTTTCTAAGGGATACGCTTGCGTGTTTGTCTGTTTTTCAACAAAGGCCATACATCTCGAGGCCGCCAGTGACTTATCTGCCGAAGGATTCCTTGCAGCATTTGCACGGTTTGTTGCCAGAAGAGGGCTACCCACCGAAGTTTTCTCTGACCACGGGACTAATTTTATTGGTGCAGACGTGATCCTGAAACGGGATTTCAAAAAATTCCTGGCGACCATATCAAATGAAACGAGTGCAAGATACAGCGTTCAAGGTTTAAGTTGGAGTTTCATTCCACCCGGTGCGCCCCATATGGGCGGTTTATGGGAGGCCGGCGTGAAAAGTTTTAAGACCCACTTTCGGAAACTAACGGGATCACATAAATTCACCTTTGAGGAATTCTCCACGCTATTGGCGCGCATAGAGAGCTGTCTAAATTCACGTCCCATTTCCCCGATGTCAAACGATCCCTAAAACCTTTTAGCCTTAACCCCAGGTCACTTCCTTCGAGGTAGTCCCTTGCTGACTTTTCCTGAACCGGAACGCGATGTAAGCCCACTTTCTTTAATCAACCGCTGGGAGAAGCTAAAATGTCTCCACCAACAGTTCTGTCGTCGATGGAAGGACGAATATTTGAAAGAGCTCCATAAACGGCATAAATGGCAATTTTCTGAAGAAAATGTTAAAGTAAATGACCTCGTAGTAATAAAAAATGAAAATCTGCCGTCTACCGAATGGCGGCTAGGACGAATGGTTAGGATATATCCGGGAAACGATGGAAGGGTACGCGTTGCAACTATCAAAACTCAATATGGGGAAGTGACTCGACCTGTCGTGAAACTTTGCGTCTTACCCGCTGCTTAACCGCACCTGAACCGCATTCTCATCCGTAAACCTGTATGTGAATAGAAAAAATAATAGTAACTAAACACATGGAAGATTTGCTTCCTAATCGCTTTAGAGGGAGTCTCTATAAACTCTTAATACTTGAATGAATTTAACTTTCTAATCGCTTTAGAGGGAGTCTCTATAAACTATTTCATACATTTTTCAATGAGATTTCCTTTCATAACCAAACTATGCACTGAATTGATGATATCGCCTATTAGAATTATGTTATTTCATTATTATACTATTGTGGTGTGGAAGGTATCGTGTAACCTAAAATGGTGAAGTGAAAACAACCCCTTAGTCACCAAACAAGTTCCACCCAAGTGTCACTTCCAATTGGAGACTGGAACCTGTCAAGTAAATGTATTTCACCACTGAACCTTGTTCTAGAACCACTTAGAATTAGCTAGAAAGTTCTCGTCAGATGGCGGAGCGGGTATAAAAGGACAGCTTTTAGAAGAGGGCGAGACAGTTGATTTATAACAGTGATTGGTTAAAGTTCGAGATAGTAATAGTTTGTGAAGATAAATAAGTGAAAAGTAATAGAGTAAATTAAGTGATTGGTTTGAAACGTTGAAGAATTGTTTAAGTAATAGTGTTCTGGTACTTAATAAGTGAAATATTAGAATAGTGGATAAAAGTGTAATAAAAGTGAATTTTATTAGAGAAGTTAAACGGAATAGTGTTTTATCTTTACGAATCCCAGCCTGAATGTAACATTGGTGTCAGAAGTGGGATAAAACTTATTCTGTGCTAAGTGTCTAAGTGTAGTTTAAAAAAAAAAAAAAAAAAAAAAACAAAATGGGTCGTATATTGCTGCAACTAAGCATACCCCAATTAAAAAGTGAACTAGAAAAACGGAATCTATCCACAGCTGGAGGAAAAAGTGACCTCATCCTTCGTCTGCAGGAAGCTGTGCAAAACGACGGAGAAGATCCAAAAACTATGCTATTCGACGTGGCAGAAGAACAAGTAAGTACAAGCGTGGATATTAGCGCTATGATGGAATTACTTCTTGCCAAGATGGAAGAACAGAAGAATTCTCTAGAAGAACAGAAAAATTCTATGGAATCTAAGTTCGCAGATCAGAAGAATTCTCTAGAAGAACAGAAGAATTCTTTAGAAGAACAGAAAAATTCCATTGTCGCCGCACAAAAAGACGCTGTGGAAGAATTTAAGAATGTTCTAGAAGTAAAAATCGACGAAATCGATGAAAAATTAAACGAGCATGAAACAAAGTTTGAGAAAATTAATGAAATGTTTCATAAACAAGGAGCAAACATCGAGAACATAACTAAAGAACTCGAAAAAGTCAAGAAACAGAAGGCTCGGGAATATTCTGCTGACTGCCCACGAAGGAAGGAGATGCAACCACCCGTTTTTGATGGTCAAACATCATGGCCAATTTATAAGAGACAGTTCGAAGCAGCTGCAACGACCAATGGATGGGACGACGAGGATAAGTCGATTGCATTAACGCTCGCATTGCGAGGTACAGCTGCAGAATTGCTTCAAACTATCTCCGAAGAAAAACAACGCGACTACGAGACTTTGGTGAAGGCTATTGAGATGCGATTTGGTGACGACCACATGCAGCAAGTGTATAGGGTGCAACTTCGCAGTCGAATCCAGAAGAGGGGGGAAACACTCCAACAGTTGCAAGCGGATATCGAAAGGCTAGCGCACTTGTCTTATCCCAATGCCGGCGAAGATGTCATCAATGAAATGGCTATTGAGGCATTTACACAAGCCATAGAGGACAGACACCTGCAGATGGCTTTACGAATGGCTGGAAAGAAAACTCTTCCTGAGGCACTGGCATTTGCCTTAACGATGAAAGCTGCTGACCAAGCATCTCAAGGGTTTCACCGCGTGAGAGAAATGACATCCGTTGAATGCTCGTGCCAGAGAACAGAAGTAGTAGACCGTAACAGTTCTCGAAGGGGACCGATCCGTTGCTGGAACTGCAACAAAATTGGACATCTACAACGACAGTGCAGAGCCGAACGTAGACAGGGCAGTTGTCCGCATTGCAGAACTAATAACGAGGAGGCGTTTGAACATTCGGCGGAACCATCAGTCGGGAAACGAGTAAGAACCAACTTCGCGGGGCAGTAGCTGCTTTCTGGAATCGACGCCCCCAGGACCACAATTCAGGTTTCCCAGACCAAACGATGTAATAGGAGCCTGACAGTGGAAGCCCATATCGGCCAGAAAAAGTATGTGGCTACAATCGAAACAGGTGCCACCGCTTCCATAATCAGAAGGGACATCGTTCGCCAATCATGGCTGCACAACACCAGCAGCTACTGTCTGAAAACAGCAACTGGAGCAACAGCAAAGGTGTATGGTGAGGTACTCTTGAAGATAAACCTTGCAGGAATAGTCTTCTCCCATGCATTCTTAGTGGCTGATATATGTGACGAATGCATCATCGGAATCGACTTTATGAAGACGCATGATATAGTGCTCGACATCGGTTCGCAAGTTATAAAGTACAAGAACGTCGAGATTCCGATGGTTTACGGGAACGAGAACGTCGCAGCTCTGCGGACAGTTGTAAGTGAGGACGAAATACTACCACCTTCGTCAGAAACAGTTATTTGGACAAAGCTGGAATGCGACCCTGGGAGCCACCGATTCTACCTAGTCGAGCCAGATGCAGAAAATTATTATCAGAGGTATATTGTCGGAAAGATGCTGGTTGAACCTAAATACAACTTGGTTCCCGTTCGTGTCCTCAATGTGGAAAACAAAAGCGTGAAACTAAAGCAAGGGGAAGTGATTGGAAAGTTCGTACCGATTACTGCGGTCACAAAGTTGTCCAATGCAAGTCCTGTGAAACCGGTTAGACCTGCGGAGATATCGGAGATGAAAAAGAATATACTCGGAGAGTGCGAGCTGTATCAGGAGCAGCGGTCCATGGCAGGTAGTTTAATCAACGAGTTCGCTGATATATTTGCTTCGCAGAACAGCGAGTATGGCCGAACACATCTCGTACAACACCGAATCGACACCGGAGATGCGAGACCGATTCGTCAGCCTCCCCGACGACTACCATTGGCTAAGCAGACGGAGGTTGCAGAAATGGTGTCGACAATGGAAAAGGAGGGACTGATTGAAAGCTCAAAAAGTCCGTGGGCATCGCCGGTCGCCTGGTCAAGAAGAAAGACGGAAGTACGAGATTCTGCGTGGACTATCGCCAACTCAACAACGTCACCAAGAAGGATAGCTACCCCCTGCCAAGAATTGACGACACCCTGGACACACTATCCGGAGCCAAATGGTTTTCGACTCTCGATCTGAAGAGTGGCTACTGGCAAGTGCAGATCCATCCAGAAGACCGCGAGAAAACAGCATTCACAGCAGGAAACGGGCTTTGGCAGTTTACAGTAATGCCATTTGGACTGTGCAATGCTCCGGCTACCTTTGAACGTCTAATGGAGCGCGTTTTGCTGGGACTAACGTGGAAAACCTGCTTGGTCTACCTGGACGATGTCATCGTAGTAGGAAAAATATTTAACGAACATCGAGATAACCTTAAGGAGGTGTTCCAAAGGCTACGAAGTGCGCAACTAAAACTTAACCCGAAGAAGTGTTCGCTATTTAGACCAGAAGTGAAGTACCTCGGGCACATCATCTCTTCCAAAGGAGTCAAGACTGATCCGGAGAAGGTCGATGCAGTGAAAAACTGGCCGGTACCCAAAGACAAACATCAACTGAGAAGCTTCCTGGGACTTGCGACCTATTACAGACGATTTGTAAAGGACTTTGCCAGGATCGCAAAGAGCTTGCATCAACTGACAGAAAAAGGCAAACAATTCAAATGGTCAGGTGAGTGCGAAAACAGCTTCAAGGAACTTAAGCAACAGTTGTGCAACGCCCCCATACTAGCGTACCCCACCCCTGGGAAAACATTTATTGTGGATGCAGACGCTAGTAATGTGGGAGTTGGAGCCGTCCTTTCCCAGATGCATTATGGCCAAGAGAAAGTAATTTCCCACTTTAGCAAAGTTCTCTCAAAGCCAGAAAGGAACTACTGTGTTACCAGGCGCGAGCTCCTTGCTTTGGTACTGGCAACAAAACATTTCCATAAGTACCTTTATGGGCGAAAATTCATCCTCCGCACAGACCATGCGTCTTTAAAGTGGCTACTACACTTTAAGAATCCTGAAGGCCAAGTCGCAAGGTGGATCGAACGGCTGCAGATGTACGACTACGAAATACAACATCGAAAGGGAAGTCTTCACTCTAATGCAGACGCTCTCTCCCGTCGACCGTGCAAAGCAAATTGCAAACATTGCTTACGACACGAGGAAAAAGATGTCGCGTCCGTTCAAAGGGTGAGAGCTATGCCCATTGGTGGTTGGAGTGCGCGGGAAATACGGGAGGCTCAAATGGAAGATCCGGATATCGAACCGATTATCGCCTGGAAGGAGCATGAGGGAAAACCAGACTGGCAGGAGATATCCAATAGGAGCCCCGAGCTGAAGGCATACTGGGCGCAGTGGGACTCCCTTCACGTACAAGACGGTATTCTAAAAAGAAAATGGGAAAGCCCGGATGGAAAGTCGTTCGTAATGCAGCTTGTTGTACCCAGGTCAAAGGTTATGGAAGTGCTCAGGGAATTGCATGATGGAGTGTCTGGAGGCCACTTGGGAATCAATAAAACGCTCGAAAAAGTGCGGGAACGCTTTTACTGGATTCATTCAAGGGAGGACGTTGAAACTTGGTGCAGGAAATGCGTTACATGTGCGGCCAGCAAAGGTCCGAGACTGAAAGTCCGTGGCAAAATGCATCAATACAATGTTGGAGCCTCTTTCGAAAGGATAGCAGTTGATATTGCGGGACCGTTTCCTGAAACAAACAATGGAAATCGTTACATCCTCGTTGTTATGGACTATTTCAGTAAGTGGCCTAAAGCATTTGCTATCCCAAATCAAGAAGCTAAAACCGTGGTGGAGCAAATCGTCAATAACTGGGTAAGCAGATTCGGTGTACCAATGGAACTGCATTCAGACCAAGGACGGAACTTCGAGTCGAAGATTTTCCAAGGAGTGTGCCAGTTACTCGGGATTCACAAGACAAGGACAACCCCGCTTCATCCACAATCAGATGGGATGGTGGAGCGCTTCAACAGGACACTGAATGAACACCTCTCTAAGGTCGTTGGCGAAGACCAGAGAGACTGGGATAAGCAGATTCCCATGTTTTTATTGGCTTATCGAGGAGCAGTGCATAACACCACAGGACATACTCCATCTGAAATCTTATTTGGTCGAACAGTCCGCCTACCTAGCGAGTTGATGTTTGGATATCCATGCGAAGAGTCCAAGGATGAGGAGGACTACGTTACAGACCTCAGGGACATCATCAGGGACGTGCATCGAGACACTAGGGATAAGATTAAGATAGCCAGTGACCGCATGAAAACGAGGTACGATACTAAAACGACAACTAAAGGATTCCAGGAAGGAGATCTGGTATGGCTATATAACCCTCATCGAAGGAAAGGCTTATCGCCTAAGTTGCAACAAGACTGGGAAGGGCCCTATACAATCGTAAAGCGCATCAACGACGTTGTCTATCGCATCCAACGAGGAAGAGGCAAGCTGAAAGTCGTTCATGTGGATCGTCTTCATCGTTATAATGGTGAAAATGTTAACGAGTTTGTTCGGGACGAACAAGTTTAAGAGGGGGACATTGTGGTGTGGAATGTATCGTGTAACCTAAAATGGTGAAGTGAAAACAACCCCTTAGTCACCAAACAAGTTCCACCCAAGTGTCACTTCCAATTGGAGACTGGAACCTGTCAAGCAAATGTATTTCACCACTGAACCTTGTTCTAGAACCACTTAGAATTAGCTAGAAAGTTCTCGTCAGATGGCGGAGCGGGTATAAAAGGACAGCTTTTAGAAGAGGGCGAGACAGTTGATTTATAACAGTGATTGGTTAAAGTTCGAGATAGTAATAGTTTGTGAAGATAAATAAGTGAAAAGTAATAGAGTAAATTAAGTGATTGGTTTGAAACGTTGAAGAATTGTTTAAGTAATAGTGTTCTGGTACTTAATAAGTGAAATATTAGAATAGTGGATAAAAGTGTAATAAAAGTGAATTTTATTAGAGAAGTTAAACGGAATAGTGTTTTATCTTTACGAATCCCAGCCTGAATGTAACACTATGATCACTTAATAATATTGTAATTTTTTGGTTTTTGTTGGCGATTATACGCCAAGGGGGCCGGTAATGTTAATGCCATCTATGGCCGACTAGCCAAATTGTAAATTCTAGTACAATTTCAGCCGTCGGCCATTGATCGCATCGCCGAACCTCCACTAATCGCTCGCACCTCTATCTTTCATATAAAGTCGAACTCGACTTCCATTTTGTTCTTCTTTTTTCTTCGACTTCCGAACAGCAACCAATTGTCGCCTTGGCTGGGGCATATTTTTGTCTTAACGTTTTATTGTAATTAAATAAAGAAAAATAAGTTGCGAGAACATATGATGACAACAAAATTGGTGGAACCAAGCTGACGATCTGGTGCCCAAGGGAGGAAGCGATGCTGGTTAGACAAGCAGGAGATAGACTCTTCTGTGGGTTGGACATAGCACTCGTGAAGTTCCAAGGAGCATCGGAAAAGACCCAACTTGGAAAACCAAGAAAGTGATAGACACCATGGACACGTTCGGGCGGGAGGTGGGCCCGTACCGGGAAAAGCTCAGGGTGATTCAATTGAACCTTCATCACAGCAAAGCAGCATCAGCAATGATGACTAAATGCTTTGATAAGGATTCGTTTGATATAGCCCTGATACAGGAGTCTTGGTTCTTTAGAGGAAAGATTAGAGGACTCCCAAATAGCATGGCTGAGTTGCACTATGCGCAAACCAGCGGAAGAATTGGCCCTGTATCCTGGTGAGGCACGGAGTTCAAGCATATAAATTGCCGGATCTGTGTGCCCCAGATCTTGCAGCAGTACGTGTAGGATCAGGTGCGGGAACATTTGTTATAGCATCTGCATACTTGCCGTGTGATTCCCCAGAACCTCCTCCGACCAGAGAGTTAGAGGTTTTGTTGGATGCATGCAGGAACAGGAACGAGGACTTAATTATTGGTTGTGATGCCAATGCCATAATACAGTGTGGGGCAGCACCAACGATAATTACAGAGGAGAAGCTTAGTCGAATTTGTATCATACAAGGATCTAGCTATCTTAAACAGGGGAACAGAGCCGCAACCTTCGTTGATGTGAGACGATGTTACCCTGTGCAGTAGTCAGATAATTGACAGAGTATCAAATTGGAGGGTAATGGATCAGGCTACAATGTCGGATCACAGAGCCATTTCATGTGATGTTCGCTATGGATCTAAAAGAAAAAAAGATCGGAAATACATCATGATTCCGAAGAACACGGATAGGACAAAATACCTTGAAGTGTTGGAGGAAAAACTGAATGTAACGAAATTCGGAATACCAAAAAACACTTGGCACGTTGAATCACAGCTGAAGCATCTGCAATCAGCTGTTGCAGATGCGTACCAAGTGGCTTGCAAACCTACTTTAGTGGAAAAACAAGATCCTGCGCCTTGGTGGTGCCGGGAACTTGAGAAACTAAAGAAGGCTGTGAGGAAGGCCTTCAATCACGCCATGAGGAGGGGGGAACCCGAAGCATGGGATGACTATAAGGCGAAAAAGACAGAGCTTAATGTCACTCTGCGACGACGTAAAAGGGAATCATGGAGGGACTTTTGCTCGAGTATGAGGAGTACATCTGAAGTCAGTAGACTACAAAAGATTGTCTCGAGAGATCTAGTTTCCAAGATCGGACTCATTCGTAATAGAGCGGGGGAGATGGTGGAAACACTGGATCATACAAATGAGGTCCTAATGGAGGTACACTTTCCAGGAAGCTATAAGTCAGATCAGCCCTGGGCTCCAAGGAAACAAGGAGCGAACAGGATGGATAGGATGGAAGCAGAACGGATCGTAACACCAGAGGCGGTCAAGGGTGCACTGCAGCATTTCCACCCTTCAAAACCGCGGGGCCGGATGGTATATTTCCAGGCCTAATGCAATGGGGAGTAGAAGTAATTGCACCAAGGCTCAGGAATATATACGTTGCATGCCTAGCAATAGGCTACATCCCGATTACATGGAGGGAGACAAATGTGGTCTTTCTTCCAAAGCCGGGAAAAAAGGATTACACTGAGGCAAAATCCTTCAGACCAGTTAGCCTAACATCCTTTCTGTTAAAAACAATGGAAAGGGTGGTGGTGGACTACATGGAGAGTACTGCGCTTAAGATGTATCCTTTAAACAGTAGGCAGCATGCTTATAGGGCAGGCATGTCTACAGAAACAGCGCTACATGTGGAAAAAATACGGTCAATTACAAAAAAAGAGAAAGGCCAAGACTTTAGGAAACTATTAATCTTTAATGTTAATTCCTTGAGAATTCAATAGCTAGTGAATAGAAAAATGGATAAAGATGATTACAATTCATGAAAGAGAGAGATAATAATAAAATGAAAGAAGAGTGGGAAATACGTTTACATATTAGGGTAAATAGCATTGTCATTTGAAATTCAATTATTTTTTTACATCCTCGGCCCGGGAAGTTGTAGTGAGCTCCAGGGGGTACAGCAGCTGTACAGGTCTTCGAGTTCTTGAACCATCGGCGTAACGAATCTCACAAGCTCGAATTTTGCCATCGCGTCCAGTAAAAGAATTTTCAATAATTGCTAACCTCCAAGCAATACGTGGTTTCGCAGCGTCAAAGACAAGGACGACATCATTTGGCTTAAGCTGGGCTGAAGAATACCCTTGGCTGTGGTGAAAAGATCGTAGCTGTTGCAAATATTCCGTGCGCCACCGAATCCAAAGCATATTAATTTTCTTCAGTCGCTGAGCCCAAATCTGCTGTATGTCACTTGACGAAGTTGGAGATTTTCCCGGATCAACATGACCACCTTGACCCTGTATGAAATGTGAAGGTGTGAGCGGTGAAGCATCCAAAGGATCACTGCTTACGTAAGTTAGAGGTCGAACGTTCACCATATACTCCGCTTCTGCAATCACGGTCCGTAATTGCTCAAACGTAAGTTTCGACCTTCCGATGACAACTTTTAAAACATTTTTAATCGTTCTTACTAGCCGTTCCCAGAAACCTCCCCACCATGGGGCACGCTCGACAATAAACTTCCAACGTATACGCTTGCTGGATAGGAATCGCTGTACAGCCTCGTCGGCTGGCGCTTGATTTCTGTCATCGATCTCTAGAGCAGCTCTTCGAAAACTTTTAGCGTTGTCGGAGTAAATTGTTGATGGAGCACCTCGCCGTGCTATAAAACGCCTGAGTCCCATTATGCAGCTTTCGGTGCTCAAATTCGTAACAGTTTCTAGATGCACGGAACGAATGGCAGCACAAGTGAAAATCATCAAATAGCTCTTGTTCATCTGGTTTGTGGAATTCTCGCAATAATAAAGAGGCCCAGCGAAGTCTATGCCGACACAATCGAAGGGCTTCGACAAAGTAATTCGTTCGATGGGCAGAGGACCAGATGGTTGCGAAACGGGCTTACCAAACAGTTTCTGACAAATTACGCATCTCCTAATTCGGCCTTTGATCAATGGACGTCCTTTGCGAATCCAAAAACGCTCACGTAGCTGACACAGAACGACGTTGGTACCCCCATGTAGGGTTCTCTGGTGATAGTCATCGATAAGCAGTTTGACAAGATATGAATCTGATGGAAGTATCATAGGATGTTTTGAATCCATAGATCCCTTTAATGATTGAAGACGCCCTCCTAATCGCATAAGCCCATCCTTGTCGAGAAAAGGACATAATTGAGCTATCTTAGATGTTTTGGGTACAGAACTTTCTTTCTGTAAAAGAGAAATTTCGTTAGCAAATTCATCTGTTTGTATGTACCTGAGCCAATAGGTTTCCGCTGCACTTAGTTCAGTAGTGGAAGGTTGAGCAAAATCAATTTTCATCTCCTTTCTGCACAGTTTTATAAAACGCAAAATGAAAGCTGTGCGTCGCAACAAACGGTTCCAAGAACTGAATTCTGTGTAGGCTAATAAAGGTTCTCCTGCCGCTTGATCGGGAACGCCGATCGGTGCTAATAACGCCACTGGCAATACGCTTTCTGGAACAGGACCATTCTCATCCTCGTCAAAACTTGTATCGCCTTTGAGCCACGTAGGCCCATGAGCCCATATCAAGGAATTTCGTAATTCATGGGCGGTGACTCCTCGAGTTAGGAGATCTGCTGGATTTTCTTTTCCTCTGCAATGTCTCCAGTCTTCTATTGATGTAAGTCGACGAATTTCCGCTACTCGACTTTGAATGTACGGTTTCCAACGATGAGCGTCCCCCTGGATCCATCCAAGGGCAATCCTAGAATCTGTCCACAGAAAAAATTTGTGGACACAAACCTTTAGCGATTTCCTTAAGTACGAACCTAACCGCGCTGTCAGTAGTGCTGATGTCAGTTCTAGCTTCGGAAGTGAAAGCTCTTTCATACCGTCTGTCTTTAGCGGGGCCACTCTGCTTTTTGCACATAGAAACGCAATATTATTCTCGCCCTCGCTATTGAAATGTTTGATGAAAGCCACTGTTCCGTACGCCTTCATGCTGGCATCTGCAAAGATGTGGACATGTATTGGATTAGAAGAAGAATATGGAAGCACTGTGCGTGGAATAGCAAAATCGTTCAACTGTTTCAAGCTACTGGTACAATTTTCCCACTGCATCATAAGTTCTGGGGTAAGCATCTCGTCCCATGATAGATTTTCTCGCCAGATGGATTGGAAAAGAATTTTAATTTTAATTACGACAGGGCCAAGCATTCCAAGGGGATCATAGATCCTAGCAATCGTCTGAAGCACACTTCGTTTGGTTCCCTTTGCTAAATTCGATGCAAGTAAATTATAAACCGAATCCAATAGCACAGCAATTTCATCGCTTCGAACAAACCATGATAACCCCAAAACTTTCTGCTTAATAGGAGACTCACATGGACAAAGAGTCTTACGAACAAGGTCACTATTGGAATTCCATTTTCTGAGATTCATACTTGCTTTCCTCATTACCAGCACAGCTTCCTCACCGATTTGTTTACCATCTTCTTCCGTATCGACACTTGTTGCAAAATCGTCCATGTAGAAGCTATCCAATAAAATCTTGCATGTGGACTGGAACTTCTCTTTCTCGTTCTTTAAATGCAAACGCAAGGTTGCGGTCAAGAGAAAAGGGCTGCAATTCACGCCGAAAGTGACTCTAGTCATTCGATAATCAACGATTTCTTGTATGTTATCATGCGATGTTTTTTGTGGTGCATACCAAAGGAATCTGTGACTGTCGCGGTCATTTTCATTAAGTTGAATTTGTAGAAAGGCCTTCTCCACATCGGCCACGATACCAAAACGTCCGAGACGGAAATTCAACAGTATTTTTAAGACATCTGGTAGAAGATTAGCTCCGACGTGTAGAAGGTCATTCAGTGATGGAGTATCTTCGGTGCGTGAGGAGGCGTCAAATACAATGCGCATTTTTGTTGTTGTACTATCGGCTTTATAGACCGGTCGATGGGGTAAGTATAACACTCGGCGTAATTCACTACTGTTGGGTCGTGGAATCGGTTCAGCAATACCGTCTGCAAGAAGCTCTTGGATACCAGCATCATACTGCTGAAGTTGTTGAGGATATCTTGACAGCCGCGTAAAAAGGGACTTCAATCGCTTTGCAGCGGTTTCTCTGTTGCTTTTTATTTCAGCATCATGATTCTTCCACGGTAGTGAGGCTTCATATCGCTGACCCTTTTTGGTGATGCATTTGGTAATAAGTTCTTCGGCTAGTTGCTCATTTTCTTCTTCTTCACCTCGAATTCCTATGGCCTCTAGTGACCAAAACGCCGTGAGGTCGTTACTGTTGAGTACTGGTAGATGTAAGGCTGTGCTATGGATGGATGGAAAGCATGAATTTTCGTTAGATGCAAAATCCTTACCAACAGAGTGCGTTCCTAGTAGCGTCCAACCAAATATAGTCCGCCAACTGTAGATTCTGAATTAATGTGCATGATGCGTCAGGGGCGTGCAGCACATCTATGCAAATTTCCGGAACGACCACGGCTTCCAAATTTACGCTTCTATTATTAAATTGGCTTTTTATGTGAACATTAACCTTTCTGAATTTCTTAAATGGTGATCGTTCTTTACACCCAAATGGTATTAATGAAAAGTGCACTTCACCCACAGCTGATAGTTTCAGTTTTTGCACCAAATCCTCTCGAATATATGAGTATTGACTGCCGCCGTCGATGACAACTCGTATAAGTAGCGATTTATTTTCACTCGGTGCTACGGCTATTCCCCGAGCCGTCTTCAAAAAGACGTTTGAGTTAACAGAACACGAATTGTACGCGCACAGATTGGTCGCGCTTTGCAAAGTAGGATCAATTTGCTATTCTGGCATCGAACTAAAATTATCAGCGCAAAAGTCGACTGCATTTTGACTGCTTTCATTATCCCGCATGACTGCCAGTGTGGAAGAAACTTGTTGGCTGGCATAAGAAGGATCGCACAACGAGGTCAAGTGCTTACCTTTACACTTTACACAAGACATCCATTTGGCACTACGACATTTTCTAGAAGAATGCCCTCGGTTGGCACAGCGAAAACATCGACCACTTTTTCTTAGAATGTCCCTTTTCTCTGTAATTGACAGTTTACTGTCACAATCTTTGGTTATATGCTTGTCTGAATCACAAAATACACACATGCTCTTTTCGCTTAGTCCCACTAAACTTGCTGCAGTTGTATGAGTTGGAGGAGAATGACTATCGTGTGAAGTAGAGGGAATAGACGAGGTCACTCTACTCCTTTCCAAAGATTCAACTTCTCTTTTCAGAAAACGCATTATGTCTTTCACCTGCTTGTCACCAACTTGCAAAGAAGTTGAAGAGTTTTCCTCATCCGCCTCAGATGTTTCCAGACCATTGTCGTCTCTTTCTGCTAATCGGTAATAATCAACTCGTAGTTCTGGTGGTAGGCAGCGTAGCAGTATTGACTTTAGCATTACGTAATACTGATGAGTTGGTATTTGTAAAGCCGTTAGTGTGCGACAACAAGATGTAATCGAATTATAGAGATTGCGAAGACCAACAGCATCTGTTTTTGACTGCACAGGGCGAAGGGAAATCAAATGTTGCATGTTCTTGTCGACTAAACGTTCGGTGTCGCCAAACTGTTCCTTCAAGAGGGAGATAGCGGCTTCGTAGCACAAACCTGAAGCAGTAAAACCGGCAATTATTTTTTTCGCGCTTCCTACTAACACTGATTCCAAATAACTAAATTTGTCTGACGATGTTAAATTGTCGTTTTCATGAATTGTGTTTCGGAATTGCTCCCAAAACGGCAACCAATCTTGATAATTGCCGTCAAATCGTTTTAGCTGTAATTTGGGAAGTTTCAGAGAACAACTCACTGCCGATGACACATTAAGAGATGGTTTATCTTCACTTGATATAGTTGGATTCTGTTTGCGCCGAATTTTCAGCAGGCGAGAATTTAGGCGGGAAAGCGCCCCAATCGCTGCATCCTGATATTCGGTGATTTTCTCGAACTCTCTATCCAAATCATCTGTCTTGAGAAGACTTTTATTCTGCACCTCTTGGTTCGTCGTGTTCAGACTTTCATGAGCTGCCGTTAACCGCTGAATGAATGCAACGATGTCTTCCTCAACTGCGTCCAAGTCAGTCGCCGAAATTAATTGAGAAGCTTCGCTGTCAAGAAAATCATTCGCACTTTTAACGATTTTTGTTACCTGTCCCCTATAGGCTGATCGTGCTGATAACTCCATTGCCATCTCGTTAGATTGCTATGCTCTGTACCTTAACTCTTATATTTGTTAGCTTCCTAATCTCTGTTCACCTTTCTCCCGGGTTTCGGCACCATGTGGAAAAAATACGGTCAATTACAAAAAAAGAGAAAGGCCAAGACTTTAGGAAACTATTAATCTTTAATGTTAATTCCTTGAGAATTCAATAGCTAGTGAATAGAAAAATGGATAAAGATGATTACAATTCATGAAAGAGAGAGATAATAATAAAATGAAAGAAGAGTGGGAAATACGTTTACATATTAGTGTAAATAGCAACAGTTTGTCATTTGAAATTCAATTATTTTTTTACAATACATCAAGTAGTACGCGTTGCGGAGGAAGAGCTAAATACCGGGGGCATTGCGATGACCACCATAATGGACATTGAAGGTGCCTTCGATAAGATATGCTTTGAAAGTCTGAAACAAGCCTTGGAAAAACGAAGGGTTAACCCACTGGTGGTAAGATGGGTGGACAATATGTTGAATACAAGGGCAATAAATATTCAGACGGGAACCTCAAAACTTAGAGGTGTTCTCTTTCCTACACTGTGGAATATCACTGTGGACTCTCTTCTCGACAGACTTGAGGCGACTGGCACTCACACAGTGGGATATGCCGACGACATAGCAATAATTGCCAGAGGTAAATTCATAGACGTCACCGCAGATATCATGAGGAATGCGCTCAGAGTGGTTGAGCGGTGGTGTCTGGAAGAAGGGCTCTCCATTAATGCGGGAAAAACAGATCTAATAGTCTTCACTAAGAAGAGGAAAAATCTGGAATTTCGACCCTTAACGCTCTTCGGATCGGAACTAACAACGACCACGAAGGTCAAGTATCTGGGAGTCTATCTAGATACTAAACTTTCGTGGAACTACCATGTTGAGGAGAAGGTCAAGAAGGCAATAAGGGTATTACATCAGTGCAAACGTGTATGTGGACAGAGGTGGGGACTCTCGCCTAGGCCAGCATACTGGATGTATACGATGATAACTAGACCCATTATCACCTATGCCTCGGTTGTATGGTGGGCGAAAGCTTCCCAGAAAACAGTGAGGAAGCACCTGGATAGGGTCCAACGCTTAGCATGTATAGGAGTTACAGGTGCAATACGGACAACACCAACATGCGCAATGGAAGTGATCCTGGGGATCTTACCGCTGGACTTATTTATTAAGAAAATAGCGGCCCTAACGGCACTTCGTTTGCATCGAGATGCGAAATGGCACAATCGTGGTACCATCTATGGACATAGGAAGATCCTGGAACTTGTCAAAAACGAGATTAGGGAGCTGAACATGCCTATGGATGGGATTACAAGGGTGCGTGTTATGGAAAGGAATCACAAAACTCGCATTGAGAACGGATTACTTCCAGAAAAAGGAGTGGTGAAATAGTGATTTTCACAAATGGATCCATGATGGATGGCGGAGCGGGTGCCAATATCTTTTCAGAAGAGCTGGAACTAGCCCGTCACGTTAGCATCGGGAAACACACTTCTGTATACCAGGCTGAGATGATTGCATTGCTGCATGCGTTGGACTACTTGCTTGAGGGTCAGGTGGAAGGAAGAAATATCCTTATAGCACTGGACAATCAGTCGGTGATCAGATGCATGGAACAAGCAAACATTACAACATAATTGGCACTGGAATGTGTACTCAAGCTCAATAAGTGTTCATCTAAAAATGAAGTAACACTGACTTGGGTACGAGGACACATACGGATCGAAGGCAACGAAAAGGCGAACTCGCTTGCAAAACAGGGGTCAGCTGAAAAGTTGCTGGGACCAGAACCATTCTCTTCAATTGGCAGAGGAATGGTTGAACAACTGATTTACAACTGGATCACGGCAGAACATCTGAGAAGATGGTCAACCATGGAACAATGTAGACAGTCTAAAATGGCAATTAAATGGCCGACCTGCTCCACTCAAAAAAGGGTTCTAAGCATGAGTCGAGGAACACTGAAATGGGTGGTGGCTTTATCTACAGGGCATGGTAATTTCGGGTATCACTTAAGGAAGATGGGCCTTAGAAAGGACGATACCTGCAAACTATGCCTGGAGGAATTCGAGACAGCGGCAAATATACTGTGTCAATATCCGGCATTGGCTGGCAGAAGAATGAAGATATTGGGTCATCACTGGGTGGAGACCCAGTCGATGAAACAGATCTCACATAAACAGATGCTAGCGTTAACACTAGGAATCGAGCCTAGGGAAGAACTCTGGAGAAGTCCTGGCTAAGATTTATAGTGGCAGAGAGATGAAAAGAGACCCGTCAATGGTGGTCTGATTCGAACATCTCTCAAATATATATGTTGGTTCCCAACACAACATACATCAACACAACATTCGTCAACACTTAACACTTATCGCACTATTAACAATTATTTTCATAAATGTGAAAAACGCACATCTGACATTGTAGGATGTATCATATTGCGCACATTTGGCTAGTCACTGAGATATGGAAACAAATCTCCATTCAATGAGAAATACATAATCTCAGATGACTAGCACATAATGTGCGCCATAAAGAAAAACACTCGCGTCAATATCTTTGCTGATTTTATTCAATTAAAACACCGCGAAAAAGAACACGACCGACCAAGTATAATTAAACAAACACCAAATGTCAAATCTGCGGCACACAAGAAGTGAAATAGTCACAACAATGCGTTTGTCCCTCTTCCTCTACAGAGTCAATATATGAAGGAATCCATTTGCGGTCCCCCTTCAGCCAACTCACATAGCTTAACAAATAATCGTATAAGAGACATGAAGAGAGAGAAACGCATTGTATCATAAATCATAATTATGATCAGCTCGTCTAACACCATGTTAAATAGGGGGCATTAACGAATGAAACAGCCATAGAATTCTTGAAATCATGTTACACACACTGTTCGCTAAAGAAATGTTATAGTATGTAAGAAACTATGTTACACACACTGTTCGCCAAAGACATGTACCTAATAGTATGTAGGAAATTCAAATTCAAATTCAAAAAGTTCAATGACCAGGAAAGAACAGTAGTGATTGAAGGCGAAGCTTCATGGAAACTAATACGTATTTTTACAAGACACTTTTTTAACTTTTAAATTCATTTTTATTGCGATTTTAATTGAACTTACATACTAGACAAAAACGATTAAATCTAATTTAAAACTAACATTTATCTTATTCTAGCTTACTGGCTCTGAGCGAGCACTCTAAACTTATCAATATCCTTAAAGTTATTACCTTTCGGCCTTAAATCTATCTATATCTATGATTTGTTTTTTAATTTTCAAGAAACTTTAGAAAACCAGAAATCTTTATTATTGGTTTTTCTTACAACTACTTAAAACTACCTAAGCTACTTAGCCTAAATTAATTATAATCAGGGTGGTGAGCAATCTTATGGATTGGTCACCATCCTGATTGCATCTATGGGTGCCCGACAGCGGCCAACAAGGGTTCAACAGTGCTGCCGAGACTCGAGCGAGGCCATAAGCGTCGGTCGAGCCTCGGTAGCACATACATGTCGGCTAGCCCAGTCCCTCCAAGGACCACCTAGTCTAACCTAAACCTACAAGCTTAATATCAAGCTTAAAACTAAGGAGGATGCTACGTAAGTAGCGTACCGGCCCGGGAGAGCGTATCCACCCTCACCTCTTCCTCAAGCCATCAAAATTCGGTGAACTGCTTTACCGTATCGACCCTTTCCCGTTCCGCAATTGCGGTACTAAAACGGAGGAGCTCCTGAGCATTGGCGGCGTACCCGTCGTGGATGAGCCGCTTATCCCTTGCACCGCGGTGGCTGTGGTACAATACCGGCACACCATCTTTTGTCTGAACTAACCCTTTCATGTCTACATGAAGAAATGCCTCAGGCGGGATAAAGCCAGACCGAAGCGTACTCTCGTGGTACATTAAATTGGGGTAGTAAGCCCCTGAGATCAGGTTATTATCACTGGCCATCGCCCTTGCAACGTGCCTCCGAATCACCTTAATAAGGAAATTGTCAATCCTGTTAGGCGAGCCCCATTGTATAGGGTCCTGTTGGGATAGTATTTTATGTACTCAGATTCAGGAGTTCTAAATAACCCTAGACAGGACCTGAGACAATGTCTCTCAAACACCCGAATCTTTTCCATATAGGACGGCGCTATATTGAACCACATGGGACAGCCATAAGCGATGATGTGCCTTATAAGGGCCACGTAGCAGATGACCTTCACCCTGGAATCAAGTTGACTGCTACGAAACAGTCTCCTTATCGGAGCATAGGCCCCCTTAGCCCCAGCAAGACAAGCATCTATATGTTTGTTGAAATACAGATACTGGTCGAGCCAGATGCCAAGATACCTGACCACGGTTTTCACCGCCAAAGGCCGCCCCTGTTGTCCAATAATTGTTAATTTTCTCCAGTTTTTTCTGGTATCCCTAGAGGCCCCAGCCAATGGAGTTCTGAGCAGGATTGTTTCCGATTTTTGGAAGTTGATTTTCAGCTTCCAATCATCGCAATACCTCTTAATTTGTTCGAAGTCACGCTGCAGAAGGATGTTGATGACCTCGATTTTTGGTCCTGACCTGTACGCCACTAAATCATCTGCGTACGCTATAGCATGTCTGAGGGAACTCACCAGATCACTTGTGCAAATATTAAACAGGACCGGAGAATTCACTGCTATCTGTTGTAAGCCGTTTTTAATTTCGAAAACCCTGCTCGAAGTCACGTTGCCAGCTTTGACAACGAACTTCTTTCCCATAAGCATGTCATAAATCATATACAGCAAAGGTTTTTGAATGCTCAATCTGGTCAGCTTATAGAAAAGCTCCTCCAACCATACGGTGTCGAAAGCCTTCTCAAAGTCGACCAGGCAGGCACCCGTGCATTGCTTCTTACTTTTATTCCACTGAATGTCGGAGACTAGTTTCGACGCGGCATGAATAGTGTCATGCCCCGCTCTAAACCCAAACTGATTTTCCGGAATAATCTTATTTGCTTCAACCCATCTTAAAAGAGCTCTATTGACGACTTTCTCGAATACCTTGCTAACATTCGGGAGCAAACTAATTGACCGCAGATTAGCAGGGTTTGTCCTATCTTTATCCTTTTTCGGGATAGGGTGTACCACCGCTATTTTCCACTGCGCCGGATAATATGCATTATTCAGCGCATTGTTAAATAGCGTGGTGAAGATATCTATAGCCTCTAGCGGCAGGTGTCTTAATACGACGTTTGGGATACCATCCACTCCCGCCGACTTTTTGTTTTTAAGTGACTCCAAGATTCACCGAAGTTCATCTCTACTTACTAACAGATGAGTATTTGCATCGGCGATTGTGCCATTTGCACGGTTGTCGTCATTGAACCCGGTGAAGCCGTTGTTCTCGGATCGCCAATTTTGAATTTCGGTCCGCAGATAAAAGTGGTTAAGAAAGGCCCTCTCCTCGAGGTCGCGGTTACGGCAAACAGGGTTGTTCATCGTATACACAGTCTCAAAGAAAGCTCCCATCAAATCCATCCTCTCCTGCGGGTCTTCGACCACGAAAAAACCGTCGTTCGAGTCAGCACTTACCGGACTTATGCCAGCAGTCAGTAGTGTCTGTCTGTTCTCGTTCTTCCGAGGCATTCGAACACATGAAATGTCGTTATGATCTTTCCGCCTGAACAGTTTATTTATTTATGGGAACATATTCGGACTACTGGTTTTTATAGCCCGAATTTTATTGCCCCAATACAAACTTACAGATTTTCTGTAATTCTCTGTGATCAACTGTTTCAGGTTTTTGATCATCGACCTCAGTGTCCTTAACTCGGGATCGTTCCTGTCAGTAAACTGTCTGTGTAGCCGTTTAAGCCTCGAGAGCAGTCTACTTTTATGTCTGTACAGAGCATCGATTGTCGAGTTTCGATACTTTTTAGTTTGTTCTTCGTCTGTGGAACATCCTACCCGAGAGATAGTCCGCTCCATTGTCTGTTTGATGACGACATTTATTTGCCGTAAATGACTGTCGATCTCATCGTTCGTCAAGTTCCTGTTTGTCGGTGGGTCGGTCTCGCATGAGCATATGTCGCGCTTTAAAACTCTGGAGAAGCGCGACCACTGCGCTTTTCGGTAATCGAAAGAACGCACTTGGTCGTACTGCTCCAGCTGCGTCTGCTCGTTCGGGATCCGTATTACAGCGGCAAGTCCGTAGTGATCACTATCGTACTCAACCGTTCGTAAACAGTTTGTTACGGAGCCTCGACGTAAACCATCCACCCTGGTCGAAGACCACGCCGAATCTATGTCCAAACCTAAAAGAAATAAGACAATTAATAAACCCATACGACGAGAAAATAAGAACAAATAGATACACTTACCTGTGATGTGAATCCCAGAAACCTACCCCATCGTTCCAAACTGCATTCAATCTTAAAAGAAAAATAAACAAAACATATAACGAACAACTTTGACGAGGTTATTAAATTACACTAGAGATTAGCAAAGTAAAGTTCACTTTACCCCACTATCCACTACCGAGCCAAACAATCACAAAAAAAAGAAAAAAGGCAATTCACCTGGTCGAATCTATCGAACCATATAAATTGTTGGATCTCAAATAGCACTTTAGATAACTACACATGTAACTGACACAATTAAAGACCCACCTGAAACACAACGCAGAAATATTCCAAAAAAAAAAAGAAGAGATCCGAACTCCAATGTGTTGCTGATGAGTCCCAATTGACTACAAGGGTTGAATTGTGTCATCCCTTGATTGTCGTTTGATGATGAATCGTTTCCTCCAAAGTTCGGAAAATAAAACATAGAAAATTGTAATATTATTACTAGAAAGATAGGGAAATATAAAAATAAACTTACCTGACGATGCCATCCAAACCACGCTGAAATGAAAACACAAAAATAGAATGCACAGAGAATGAGAGAATGACAGATAATCGGTACACTTATTAGTCGTTGCACTTTTGGGTGCATGGGTTTGCCTGTTCGCACATCGCGGATAAAAATTAATTAATAAAGTACTACCAAGTTGGAGAGTTTATGTGTGAGGAAGTTGCAATTATAGGAACTAGGTGATATTTAGGTAGTTAATTTTGAATAAGTATAGAAACTGTGATAAGATCTTAGATCAAAATCAAGTCGGGGTAGTGCAATTTAAAATTAGGTTAGTGTGATATATCGGTTTAGTGTCGTTAGCAGACGTACCTTTTGTTTATTTGTGTATAGGGGGAAGTGGTCAACATGTTGCAGAAGATAGGGTAGCATGAACCGAACACAGAAGTCTACAACCATACCGAGAAGAGACAAAGTGATGTTGCTATACAGCTCACACTTAGGGAACATATATTTGAATTTCATGATCGGCACGAAAAGAAGAAAAAAACGGTTGAAAATTTGACGGTCATATCTAGGTCATCAGAGATCAATTCGAGTGGCGTAAATCAGCGAAAAGTGGATATTGTAAAAACAACCCATATTGAAGTGTTGGATTTGTTCAAATTAAACATATTCCACCAACTTAGTAGAGACTATTCCCTATGTACATTAGGGAAATCAAATTCAAGAGGGGTAAGTTGAGGCAAAGTGCGAAAGAAGAAATCGGTTTAATCCCACCCCACTCTAGGTATCATAGACTGAGCCGAAACGAAGCAAAGCCCAGAGTACCTAAGCCAAGCTAGGAGAGAAAATAAGCAGAGGTAGGTGGAAAATCAGATACCATAGTACTGTGACATATGTCTATACAGAGTTTCCACCCAGGTATTGGGTTGGGGCAATCCGTCAAAAGACGACCCTCACCTCTGCAGTGGTTTCTTTGATCGGGTGATTGCTGCGACGTGACCATCGTACGCCGATCCGTTGACGCTGCGGTTGTTAATAAAGCATCTGGCAAAACGCACGCAACGAGTACAAAGGTCCTCATACCTATCGTCCGTCAGAAAGTCACCATCGTATCCAAGGTCAAAGGGACACCACAGCGAGTCAAACGTCCAAGCCGTTGACAGGGACTTTAAGATAGCGGCAATCCAGCCTAGGCGATACCCCCTGGATGCAGAAACACTCAAAAATAATTAGTGTTCGCAGAAAAAAAAGAAAAGTGAATTTCAAAGTGGAAGTAGGCTTAGATTTAGTGAATTTTTTTGTGAAGACTTAGATTTAGTGAAATTTTTTTTTGAATTTGGTTTGCCTAGTTTTAGAGTAACAGCCATTTGTAAAGTGATATAGTGTTCTACGACTGTGGTTACGCGTAAAAGAGGCGGTTAAAGCCAAATCTTGAGAATAATCCCATTACAGGAAACATCGCTCTGAGTGCTGCCGGCAGGACAACGAGGGACGTCGTCATCCAAATAATCGCTGTAAGTTTACTCTGTTTCTATTGTTTCGGGGTAGGAATTGTGCCCACAAGTATAATTTGATTCACAATCTTTATAATCACGAGTCGAGAGAATTCGGGTATCATTTGGTTTCCTTTCTGTAGAGTAGCTTTTAGATTTTAAGTTTGAATATGAATTATAAACTTTGAAGTTATTGATCGTGTTTTAATCATGGAGTAAGTCTAAAGTGGTTTGGTGTGTGGTGGAATGAAGCAGCCGTCTCCCCGCTAGTGCCAGGAAGAGGACACTACAGGGACGACTTATAGACATACTTCGATGACTTGACGAAGCACGAACAGACGAGAGTGGCTGGATGAAGGCGTAAAGGGGCTATCTCTCGAATTCCATTGGCCAGAGAGATAGCCATGGATATGTCCATTGAGACATGGGGTGGGTAGGCCAAGCTAGTGTCAATATCATCTGACACGTCCCTGGGACTAGACGAACCTCACCTGGGAGCGACATCGGAAAGCAGTGGATACAAAGGGCTAGAGTAGGTTAGATATAAGTTAGAGTAGGATTAGTTGATAGGGTATAGCTTACGTACGTTTAGGTTATAATAGCTGTAGAGTAGGTTATTTAGATTAAGAGATGATTGTATCTGACTTTCCGATCTCTCTCCTTCGTGAGGCAAAGTTTTATTGAGTTCTTCATTTTCGCCTTTCTTTCAGTCTCTTCTCTTTCTCTAATTTTGAATTGTCCGTCCGAGGTCTCGTAATTATAGTTCTCTTTCTATCCTTCTTAAGTTTTTTTTTGGCACGAATTTTTTTGTTGTTGAGTAGGTGGTTTAGTGCGAGGGGTGACAAGAACTACCCCCGTCCGACGAGCGATAGCCGTGCAACCGCGAGATACATGCTTAGAACACCTGAAACCTGCACACGTCCCCGCTATATATGACCTTATGGCGCAAGACTTTGCGTACTAAGATAGCGACACCGCCTCCCTGTGTGGAGTTGGGCCGGTCTCTTCTAACTACACGATAATTTCTATAGCCCAATTTGTGCTTCGGATTTAGCTTAGTTTCGCTAACCAGAAGCACATCTGGCTTTTCGGCTTCCAACAGATTGGAAAGATTGTTCCTTCTCTCGATCCGAATAAGTGAATTAACATTCACCGCAAGGATCTTCAAGTTTACCTCGTCCAGCGTACCCATCATATTCATGGCGCGGTAGACTCGGCAAACAGTGTCGAATAGATAACGTCTATTCGAGCCGCTTGCTCATTTAACTGTTTCAGGAAATTGTCGATCTTTCCGTGCAATGACAGAAGGATCGACTTCAAATCCATATCCGCTTCCGGTGTAGGAACCTTCGGCGCACTTTTTGTTATTGTGCTACGAGGTCTAGTTACCATTTGGGCAAAGGACACATTGGGTGCAACAAAATTAGAGAACGAGCGACTCTTTCGACCATTCTCTTCTTCAGACCTCTGTTTTCGAGCCTGCACATTCTGTTTGACCTGCTGATACTTAGGACATCCCTTAAAGTTAGCAGGATGTCCTGAGCTGTTGCAGAGTACACACGAGAGCTGGCCCCGATCTTCTACTCTATCTGTACCTAAGGCACATTCTCCATGTTTGTGGTCCTTATTGCACTTGACGCATCTGAACTGCATATGGCAGTTAGCTGCGGCGTGCCTGAACCTCTGGCAGCGCATACATTGAAGTACACGATCTGACCTCTTTAATTTTTCCCAACATGATTGTACAGGAATCTGATCCTTTTCAGACTATCAATTTTGCTATCGGGGGTTAGTTGTACCAAAAAGAATAGTAATTTGCGGCTACCACCCCTGTCCGCGGGCGAGGAAAACGGCTTGACCCCCACGAACTTAAGGTCGCCGCACTCATAACTCTTAAGCTCCTTTTCGAGCTCCTCTATCTTAACATTGGGGTCTATACCCTTAAGCAGCTGTAGGAACCGCTGAGTAAAAACTCTGCACGCAGAAACAAACTGGGTAGGTTGCTCATTTTGAGAAGCACTGGGTGAATTTCTCGGATACCATAATATCCACGAGCGGTGACCCACCTTTACTTCGAAGGGGCAGCCATATTTATTTTTTTTCGCCAAGTTTATGGGTCCAATTTCAATTGGTCGTATGCCAAAAACTTTAATTCAAAAAAAACTAAATAGACTGCACTATCTCAGCAGAAAAATCCAATTTAAATAGTTAAATAAGCTTCAGAATTTTCTGAACACTCGAAACTGAGCTAGAACCGATTGAAATTTGTCCCATAAGTGAGCGCCAT
Source organism: Cheilosia vernalis (assembly GCA_949126925.1). Classification (NCBI taxonomy): domain Eukaryota; kingdom Metazoa; phylum Arthropoda; class Insecta; order Diptera; family Syrphidae; genus Cheilosia; species Cheilosia vernalis. The sequence continues at coordinate 4,518,957 of OX421363.1, forward strand.
AGGAGCGAGTGAGGCAACACTCTCAGCGAAAAGACAACCGGCATACGCCATTGGTGATGTGTGTTGGCGGTCGTCGGCAGTCAGTCGGTGAATAGAGTTGGTACGGGTCGGAGCGGCTGCGGCGCGCGCACTTTCTTTAATCGTTTAACAACCACGTTTTTCCATTTGTCCGTCCTCACGTGGCGATGTGAAAAATAAAGAAAATCATCTAAAAGCAACGCAATTACGCAGTACACAAATAAAATCGTTTTTTCGAGGGCGAATTTGCGTCCGAGATCATAATCTCGGCCAAATCCCCGCATGCTAAATTTTTTTTCGTCGTGTGTGAAAACCGGAAGAAAGAACAAAAAAAAAAAACCCACGTAGTGCGACGTTCATATCCACTACCCATTTGTGTGTGTGCGACCGATATTCTCTAGGGAAAAAAAAGAGAAAAAAGAAATCCTTCCCCGCCCGATACCACTCGACATCGCATTTCATTACGCCGACCCAAGAAAGACATTCCATCCAACAAGATAAGTAATATCTTGCACAAGGTAATTACGCACCCGCCGATACACATCCACCGTCACCAAGAGGGCGCTATCCCGCACGTTCGCCTAGAAGCACACCCGAAGTTAAGTAGTTGAGCCAATTATTTGTTATTGTAAACTTTTTGTGTTCAAATGATTTCTCCAGTTACAGAGTGTAGTTTTCTTAGCAAAGACATACCCACGGTTGCGTGTATGGTCATGTCCCTGGAAGGAAGGAGGTGCACCCCCGTCCGCCACCAAGGAGCGCGTACAGGTTGTTAAACCCCTGTTTGAGGATGAAGGGGGTAAGTTTCATTGGTAGTGTAGATATCATATTGAATACCGAAAAGTATAAATGTAGTATTGGCTCTTTTGAGATAGATATACATATATTATTTTTTTTCTGTTGCTCTACCCCTCGCGAACTTTTGTCGTTTGTGGTCGTGGTATTCAGCCACCCGAGTAGGTGAAAATATTTTGTCGTGGTTTTGAGATTAAGAGAAAAAATATATACAGAATTCTTAGACGATTTCTTGGATTTGTTCCACCCCCTCCCCCTGCGTGGGAATTTAGAGGGTCGTTTCTTTTTGTTTCGACGAGTATTAACGTATCTGAATCAAAAGCAACACACCCAGCTTGTTTCGTGTTTGGTACAGGTTACCCTATTAACGTAACGTATTGAACCTTCCGATGGTTTTTTTTTGAATTTGTACTCGGATGATTGTAGTATTTTAGTTTGAGGGACTATAAATTTGAGATGTTGAATTTGTACTCGAATGACCCTAGTTTATATTAATTTGAGGGACTAGTAAGTTAAGTTTTTATTAAAGGTAGTAATAAAAAGACAAGAGCTGCTTATGATTAAGTATAACTTGATGTGTTTCAATTATTTCGTGGGAACACAGGTTATCGCAATGCAGTCGGGGTAAGATATACGAAGAGGAGAGGACGACCGTGATAAGTGAGACTTCGTAAGAGCTTGATAGCGAAATGGTAAATATGGTTTAGTCTAGCATTAGGTAGTCCTGATGTGATGTAAGTTAGGGGCCGTCGTATGATGGAGCGTGACGATGGTCATGGAAGTTTAGCATTTGCTAAGCGTGGGGAGGGACCTGCTCCTGGGGAAAATTTTCATCTTAGACATTCCCACCTTTTTCCACTACGAAGAGAGAATCGACGTGAATTATAGCTTAACTCGGGCCTCGCAATTAGATATTGTTAGGGATATTGGTTGGTTACCCGTCGCAGTTTTCATCTGTCGCGACATTCCATATATAGTCTTGCAGGCATGTAAAACTTAATGTAACCCCAGTCTAGGGCCTGTGGCAAGATCCCCGCCCACCGTTGAGCTAGTGCGTGGTGACTTGTCATGCCTGTGCCGCAGGAGGCCTGGACACCCCACCTTCTATTCTGCCCGGACTGCCTCGAGGGTCCTGTGACCTCGGGTCATATGGGTAGTTTATTAAGTAGGGGGTGGGTGGGACATCTTTTTTTTTTTTTTTTTTTTTTCTTGGTTGCGCCAATGGATGTGGTAATCTTCTAAAGATGCGGTAGCCCGTGCTACCAACATGCACGATTCGCAACACCCGAATGTTCGATGCCAGGAGTGCGCCTACGTACTAATCCACACCACTACGTCCTTCAACCACTCTCCCCGCGGTACTGCCGTTAGGTATTACTTCGCGGGGCTGGTTAGCAATTATGCTCTATTCTCCAAATCCGCCTCTTGAGCTCTTCTTAGGGCTTCTGCTCTTCGCAGCGCGTACTGCACGCGTAGTATAAATGAACAGGTCTCTATCCACATTTCCTCCGACTGCGTCATGTGACTTATGAGGTTTTCTGGAGTTGGCAGATTTCCTCTATTTTCTGAAAAGCGTCTGCAGTAGAACACTGCATGTAACGCATCCTCTTCTTCATTTGGACATTCTGGACACAGGGGCGAACTATCGTGTCCAAACCTATGGAGGTATTTCCGGTAGCCGCCGTGCCCGGACAGGAACTGTGTGATGTGGTAGTTACAGTTCCCCCATGATCTCTTTGTCCATGTTCCAATGATGGGAATGAATTTGTGGGTCCACCTGCCTTTTGTGGAGCGGTCCCACCTGTATTGCCACAGCGTTTCTGACGTTGCTCTTTCTTCTACCTTGATCCTCTTTGCCTCTTGCGAGTTCGAGGGTCGCCTAAGGTACACCCTCTTCATCTCATCCGCGAGAATGTCTATGGGGATCATTCCAGCCAAAACGCAAGCTGCATCATCGGAGATAGTACGGAAACCGCTGATCACTCTGATTGCACTGAGCCTGTAAGCTGATGATAACTCTCTCCTACACTCATTTGTCACCAGTGCCCCCGCCCATATGGGAGCCGCGTATAAAAGTACCGAGCTGACCACTTTGGACAGCAGGATCCTTCTGGTGTATCCTGGTCCACCGATGTTCGGTAGCATTCGAGAGAGTGCCGCCTGCATCAGCGATGCTTTCTTGCTAGAGTACTCGACGTGGGCTTTGAAGCGCAGCCGGTTGTCGATCATGACTCCAAGGTACCTAATGGACTCTTTGGACCTAATTGTCTCGTTTCCGACGCGGAAGTTCGCGTATTCCACCACCTTGCAGCTAGTTATAAGTACAGCTTCAGTCTTGTGTGCAGCTAGTTCAAGGCCCGTAGACTCCAGCCATTCCTTTATCCTTACAACTGCTTCGTCCGTGGCAGACTCTACCTCGTGTATGTGCTTGGCTACTGTAACCACTGCTATATCGTCGGCGAAGCCAATAACCTTGACTCCCTCAGGCAGGGTTAGTCGCAGAACTCCGTCGTACATAATGTTCCATAGGATAGGTCCAAGGACCGACCCCTGCGGGACTCCCGCGGAAACACTGTAGTGCTTGGCACCATCGTCAGTGTGGTACCTTAACCTCCTGTTACTGAAGTAGTCCGCGACTATCCTCAGAAGATAGTATGGTGTAACCATCCTGGCCAGGGCTCTCCTAATAGACGACCAGCTCGCAGAATTGAACGCGTTTTTTACGTCGAGCGTTACTACTGCGCAGTATCTTTTTGTTCCCCCTCTCCATCTTTCCCCTTTTATTGCATCAGTTGCTATGTCTACTACCGCCTTTATTGCATCGATGGTAGAACGAGATTTTCTGAAGCCGTACTGGCGATCTGAGAGCGCTCCATTTTCCTCCGCCATCGCAAGCAGTCTTTCGTATATAATACGCTCTAGTATCTTACCTAGAGTATCCAACAGACATACTGGGCGATACGATGATGGATCTCCAGGTGATTTATTGCCCTTTGGAAGCAGAACTAGGTGTTGCAATTTCCACGGCGTAGGGAAAACCCCCTCCTCTAGGCACCTTTGCATCGTCGTTAAAAAGATGTCCGGTCTCGTCTTAATAGCCATCTTTAATGCCTTATTCGGGATGCCGTCCGGTCCAGGTGCTTTGGTGTCTCCAATTTTTTTGCATGCCTCAAAAAGTTCTTCCGCTGTGACGGCCGGGATGTCTTCCACGTTGATTTCCCTTATGATGGTTACCATAGTAGTTGGTCTATGCGGGAATAAGTGCTCAACTATGGTTTTAAGCATCGTAGGACAGGTTAGTTGTGGGGACCTGTTACCTTTAAGCTTCTTCATCACCATTCTGTACGCTAAGCCCCATGGGTCCAGGTCAGCCTCGTCGCAGAGCCGTCTAAAAAGCTTTGACTTACTCTCTTTAATGGCTCTTTCCAGTTCCCGTCTCGCCAATTTAAAATTGGTTAGCCGTTCTTGGAAATCGTGTCTTCCTCTGCTTCTCTGAGATCTTCTTCTTGCTTGTAGGCACTTCGCTCTGAGCCGTTTTATCTCGTCGGTCCACCAGTAGCACGGCTCACCTCTTTTACTGACAGACCTTCTGGGCATTGATGCGTCGCACGCTGCGGTGATGGTCTTGATGAGCTGGTGAGAGAGGACTTCGGCCGATCCCCTGTTTGGTGTGGTGCTGGTGTTTAGCATTTCCTTGAACATATCTTCGTCGAGCAGCGTGTCCTTCCACTTTGGCCCTGTAAGGGTGGGGCACAGTCTGCGTTTCTCTTTGCCGACATTAAATAAGATAGCCTGGTGATCACTATGGGTGTATTCTTCACTGACTCGCCATTTGGTTTTCCGCAGGAGTGAATTGCTCATATATGTGATGTCGATGATTGACCCTCTGCCTGCCTTCCGGAACGTATTTTTTGCACCTTCGTTGGCCAGGCTTATATCCAGTCCTGCGAAGGATTCAAGGAGAGCTCTCCCTCTTGCGTCTGTGGTTCTACTTCCCCAATCAGTAGCCCAAGCGTTGAAATCCCCAGCAATAATAACTGGGTGTTTCCCTCGCGCGTCAGCTACAATTTCGTCCAACAGCTTCATATAGTCAGCCAGCGGTAAACTGGGAGGCGCATAGCAACTATAAAAATATATCCCCTTTATCTTTACAGCTACGAAGTGGTTTCCCCGATGGCATACCGACTGCAGAGCATGGTTCCCGCAGGGTGGGTGGGACATCTGCCTGTCCGTGATCGTATGTCAATGCTTGAAGCGTTGGCACACAGGTGGCGCCCAACGTGGGGCCCGAAGTTTTGGTATATAATTCACACAACAATTTTTTGAATATGTTTTTCGTTTCCGACTTTAGGTCATATTTTTCTTTGCACGTATCCGGTAAGTGGGTGTATTTTCATCCCCGTTTACGTCTGTTGTACGGCAGGAATTATTGATACGATAGTGCGGAAAACGCTTTGAGAGGCTATAAATTGCTAGTTTCGTCGTTAGGACCGTTAAGTCCGGTAAATGGATTGATGTTTGTCTCCATATACGTCTGTTGCTTCGGCCTACGAGCTTTGAAACTCTCGTTTGTTCTATCGTAAACATTTAGGTTGTAGAGTTCATGTCCGGTATGTGAGTTGAAGCTTGTTCCTCACCTACGTCTGTTGCTTGGACTCGACGTTGATGTAGTTCACTTTGCTTTAGTGGGATAGCACTGTTAAGTCCGGTAAGTGGATTGATGTTTGTCTCCACTTAGGTTAGGTTAGGTAGGCGGGTTGGCGTGGAGTACTCCGTGCCACACTCAGGTCAGTGTTGACCCATTGTGATGCCCATAGGGGGGAAGGGTTGTCCCTTACCCATGTTGACCCTATCCATAAATATTTGTGATCAATTACTCACTGTGCCGTTGGATACAAACCATCCTGTGGATTTGATGAAGCTCATTATCTTGTCTACTGGTGTGCTAGATAGCTCGTCTATGTCGTGAAAGAAGTGTCTCCCTAGGAATCTGTGCCTATTGTGTTGGAGGCTCGGGCAGTGGCATAGGAAGTGGGTTGTGTCCTCAAGAGCTTCCTCATCACCGCAGCCTCTACAAAGTTCTTCTTCCGTCAAGCGTAGTTTCTTCATGTGATACCGCAGAGTGTTGTGCCCCGTTAAGATTCCTACGAGGATGGAGAGGGATTTCCTATCCTTTCGTATTATACTCTCGGTTCTTGCTTCATTGAAGCTTGGCCATAACATTCTTGTAGTATGACAAGTTTCTAGTGTGGTCCACCTAGCGTTCGCCTCCCTTGTGGCTTTTCTCCCTGCTTCAAGCTTGAGTGAGCAAGGCGGGATATTCACAGAGGGATCGGCTTGTTCTAGTACAGCTGCTGAGCCTTGTCTGGCTAATTCGTCTGCTTTCTCGTTGCCTGGAATACCTTCATGTCCCGGAACCCAGCAGAGCAATACCTTATGCTGAGCGCCAAGAGCCTTGAGCTCTTCTCGACAGCATTTCACAAGCTTTGATTTAATTAAAGTTGCAGTTAATGCTTTTATTGCTGCCTGGCTGTCGATAAAGAAGGTAATACCTTCAGGCGGTATTGCCCTTACCACAGACTCACGGGCCGCTGTAGTCACTGCAAGGACCTCTGCTTGGAAGACACTGCTGTGGTCGGGAAGGCGTATCGATTTTGAGATACCCAATGACTCGGAGAAGACACCTGACCCCACCCCGGTTTCCATTTTAGATCCGTCCGTAAAAACGGCTATGGATTGCGTGTTAGGCACTATTCCGTCTCTCCATTCTTCCCTGCTGGGATAGACACTCGAGAATGGTCTTGTGAACTCTAAGTATGGCGTGATGTAGTCCGTGTTAGGTACATAGCCAAAATATTTCTTAAGGATCGACGAATGACCCGTTTCATTCAGTTTCCAGTTTACTGATTGGCTTATTCTTAAGGCACTAATGGCGGCTGAAAGTTGTATAAAAATGTCCAGCGGCAGCAGATTGAGGATAGCCTCAAGACCTGCTGTAGGAGTTGTCCTCATTGCACTGGTGGTACCAATACACGCTAGTCTTTGTACTTTCGTAATGGCCTTTAGGTAGGTGGATTTGTTTGTTGCCGGCCACCATACAAGGCTGCCATAGGACAATATAGGTCTTACTATAGCCGTGTACAACCACAGTTTAATTTTGGGGGATGGTCCCCAAGTTTTTCCAAAAATTCTGCTGCAGGAGTAGTAGGCTACTGTGGCCTTTTTGATTCGTTCGTATGTGTTCAATTTCCAGTTCAGTTTTTTATCCAGTATAAGTCCCAAGTATTTTGCACTGTCAGATATTCTGAGGGGTATACCGTCAACAGAAGGTGTGACAAACTGTGGTATTTTCCTTTTGTTTGTGAATATAACCAGTTCAGTTTTCTGGGGGTTTAAAGTTAGGCCGCAGCTCCGGGCCCACATATCGAGGGTTTTGAGAGCGCCTCCAATTTGTTCAGTGAGTGTTGGAAGGAATTTACCTGTTGCTAACAACACTACGTCATCGGCATAAGCCGTTGTCCTGACGCCACTGTTCCTAAGCTGCATAAGCGCCTCGTTTAGTACTATGACCCACAGTAGCGGGGATATAACCCCGCCCTGAGGGGTTCCTCTAGAGGCGTAGGCTTCTAGCTTAGAGCCCCCAAGTTCTGCTATGATATGTCTTTCTTCGAGAATGCTAACAATCCAGTTGATAATGAATCTATCAATGTTAAGCTTACTCAACGTTCTGCGTACGGCATCCGTTTTGACATTATTGAAGGCTCCTTCAATGTCTAAGAAGGCCGCAAGGGTGTATTCTTTTTCTTTTAGAGTTTTTTCAATTGTACTGACAACACAGTGTAGCGCGGTTTCAACACTTTTACCTTTTGTGCAGGCATGCTGGGCCGGGGATAATTCTTCCGGGCGAATCCTACTACGAATGTGTATATCTATCAGTCGTTCTAATGTTTTCAGTATGAAGGAAGTGAGGCTTATTGGTCTAAAGTCTTTTGCGTTGGTGTGACTTGCCTTCCCAGCCTTTGGTATAAAAATTACCTTCACTTCACGCCATGTTCCTGGTATGTATCCCTGTGTGAGACTGCCAGTGTAAAGTTCTTTTAGTACCGGAATAATAGTGTTGACAGTTCTTTGCAACATAATAGGAATGATTCCATCGAGCCCTGGGGATTTGAAAGGAGAGAAGGATCGGATGGCCCATTCGATTCTATCCTCTGTAATCAAATCTACAGGAAGGCTCGTTACCCCCGTAATGTTGGTGCGTACATCGAGGCATGGCCGAGCGGTACAGCCCGGGAAATGCGTTTTCAGTAGCAGTTTTAGCAGTCTCCACTTACGTCTGTTGCTTCAGGCTGTCCTCACTAAGTCCCATAGCAAAGAAAAATTTAGCATAGCAACTCCCAAAATCACTTGCGCTTCCAGCAGTGAATATAAACATTTAAAAAAAAAAAAAATACTAGATGCTTCATGGCAGTTGTTTCGTAGTGGGCTTAGTTTTTGTTCAAGCTCGACGAGGTCTTCATATGTCCTCACGTGTCTGTCATCTCTTCAATTTTGATGAAAGATTACATTTTTGGTTTATTGAGTTTTTTTTTTTGAGAAATTTGAGTTTTGAGAGTAATCACTGATAGAGTTTTGTTAAGGCAGTTATCGATATATTTACCTTAGTTGTCAGATTGAGTTCTTTAGTATATAACCTTTAGACATAGCACATTTTCTTCTTACCTTATTCTATAAGATTCTGAATTCCTGTTGAATTCACATATCCTTTAAGCACCGGATTTTCGTGATCCAAATGCTTTTTATATTTTTCTTTTTTTGGCTCTTGGTCCAAATGTCCAATCCTGGCCCAAGTAGTCGTAAGGCAGTCCAAAGTGAGTACACCTTGCGTAGCGGGCGTAAGCACGCCCAGGCCATAGCAGAAGAGCCGATGGCAACTGCAATCATGCCTGAAACTGACGATAATGACGATCGTCCGGCAATCGCGGGTAATCCCCAAGAGAACCGGCCTACCCCCAATCCGTCTGCACCTCGCATCTCGCAGGGGACGCACGGCGCCAACGAGAGTGCCCAGTTCGAACAATATGTTCAAGACGTCGTCACGGCGACAGTCGGCCTCAATCGAACCGATGAACTTCGTTTCATTCGGGAAGAGCTAGATAAAAATCGCGTAGCCCTCCAACGGGAATTCGCCACGTTAATCCAAACAGCGGTATCAGCTGCGATCCAACCGCAAGCTTCCGCGACTAACCCCGTTCCCTCAGGAAATATTCCTGATCGCAACCCGCAATTCGCACCCCCCGAATACGACGTGAATCGACGCCCAGATCTGGCTTCACTCCGTCCGAATGTACCACCGAACATTCCCAACGAAAGTAATCCCGTTGTATACCCCGTAAATATGCCACGAAGTAGCAACGTGGAAAACTTCTTAGAACAGATAAGCAGAATGAATCTGAACGATCCAACTCCGAGTCATGACCCGCCGGGGCAGACGTCTTCGCCATCGTCTTCATTTAACCGTTTCCCCAACTATCACAAGTGGGGAATCAAATTCGACAATGTGAAAATGTCCGTCGACGATTTCCTCTTCCGGCTGGGGAGGCTAAAGGAATCGCATAATGTAACCTGGTGCGATCTAGTCAGCAACTTCCATCATTTTGTCGCAGGGCAAGTCGAGACCTGGTTCTGGATGTACCTTAAGGGTAATCCAGGGGTGAACTGGCCAACTCTTCGTTTAGCCTTGATTGAGCAATATCGCAGCTTGGAATCGGATTTCGAGTTATCTCGTCGAATGTCTGACCGCCGACAGGGCTTGTATGAGCAGACGTGTTTTTCACAGATCTCATGCACCTTAATTCAAGACTGCGCGTGCCCAAGTCCAATCGGGAATTAATAGATAGGAGATAGGAGAGCATCTCATAACTTTTAGCACACACAACATACCGGAAATGGTTCACGTATGCCGTACCATTGAAAAGTTCTGTTACAAATGCGGATGTGAGAATACAACTACTCCTCGTTGCCCAACATGGTCGGGAGGTATGTCGTTTCTGAGGAACAACGGAATTTCTCTTCGTAAGTTTTCTTCATCCGTCACCACCGCGGACGGAACCAAGCAAGACATTATCGGCGTGGTAAACGCAAAGATACATTTTAGAAACCAAACTGAGGATATCACCCTCTATGTCGTCCCGTCGTTAAATAAGGATTTGTACCTTGGAGTTGATTTCTGGAGGTTGTTCCAGTTAGCACCCAACATAATATCGGAAATATCTCCATTTTCCTCGAGCGGTGAACCCTCACCCATTTTAGATACCCCCAGCGACACAACCGAAAAATCGGAAGTGCTAACGCTGGCCCATGAGCTGTCGGTCAGAGAATCGCAGAAGCTTGGGGAGGTCATAAGTCTCTTTCCATCTTTCGCGAAGATCGGACTAGGAAAAACCCAGATAGAGGAACACACCATTGATACTGGGGACGCGGAGCCAATTAAGCAACGGCACTATCCCGTATCTCCAGCGGTGCAGTCCCTTCTGTATGCGCAGTTGGACCGCATGCTTGCCTTAGGCGTGATAGAGGAAAGCTCAAGTTCGTTGAGTTCGCCTGTCGTCCTTGTAAGGAAAACGGGAAAGAACCGCTTGTGCTTAGACGTACGAAAGCTGAATCAAGTCACGAAAAAGGATGCGTACCCTCTGCCGCACATAGAGGGGTTGCTAGGACGCCTTGGGGATACCCACTTCATTTCGAGTGTGGACCTCAAGGACGCCTTTTGGCAGATACCGCTGGAGCAAAGCTCGAGGGAAAAGACCGCGTTCACCGTCCCCGGCAGACCGCTGTACCAGTTCAAGGTGATGCCCTTCGACCTTTGCAACGCGCCACAGCGTCTCTGCAGGCTGATGGACAGGGTCATCCCCCATGAATTGAGGCAGCGGGTGTTCGTCTATCTGGATGACTTATTGATCTTCTCGAGGAACTTTGCGGAACACATGGAATTGGTGTCCATAGTGGCCAGCAAGATTAAGGCCGCCGGTCTCTCGATCAACATCGAAAAATCCAAGTTCTGTTACAGAGAACTAAAGTATCTCGGCTTTATCGTTGGAAATGGCATTCTAAAAGTAGACCCGGCGAAAGTGGTAGCAATACAGGAATTTCCCATACCAAAAACAGCGCGCCAAGTAAGGCGATTTCTAGGCATGGCCGGATGGTATCGACGTTTCGTGGACAATTTCTCGTCCCTAGCCTCACACCTATCCGATACCCTCAAGAAAGGACATACATTCAATTTTGGCGAAAAGGCGGTTGAAGCCTTTGGTCTGATAAAAGACAAACTAACGTCTGCCCCCGTGCTGGTCAATCCTGACTACGAAAAACAATTTGTCATCCTCTGCGATGCCTCTTCAACCGGCATCGGAGCGGTCCTCTGCCAAGAGGACGACAACGGCGTGGAACGCCCCATTTGCTATTATTCGCACAAGCTGAATGACGCCCAAAGGAACTACTCGGTTACCGAAAGGGAATGTTTAGCAGCAGTGATGGGTATTCGAAAGTTCAGGCCCTACATCGAGGGGTATAAGTTCAAAGTGATCACAGACCACGCAAGCCTAAAGTGGCTGATGGGTCTGAAGGATCTAAAAGGCAGGTTAGCTCGATGGAGCCTAGACTTACAAGGGTATACGTTCGAGATCGAGCACCGCAAGGGTAGTCTTAACGTTGCGCCAGACGCGCTATCGTCCATGAAGTGGAGTCTTTACAATCCGGCCCGGTTAAGCCCCATACTGTCACCGACATCTTGCATGTCGACCTGACAGACCCCGCTTTCCAGTCGGAGGGTTATGTTCAAATTATAGACCATATAAGAGGTAACGCAGCGCAGTTACCGGACCTCCCTACATCCGATGGCTACGTCTACAAAAAGACCCAGTCGAGCGGTGCGAATCCTTTGCAGGACGATAAGCCGTGGAAACTATGGATCCCGGCCGAGCTGACAGAAGGGCTGATCGCTTTAGCTCATTGTCCCCCGCAGGCATCTCATGGAGGCATCGCGAAGACGCTTTTTCGGCTGCGAGAGCAGTACTTTTGGCCCAACATGGCAACCCAGGTAAAACTTTTTATCGGGCGTTGCGACATTTGCAAAATGTCAAAGGCACCCAATGCCATCCTAAGAGCTCCGATGGGAAAAGCGTTCTTAGTCGACAGACCCTTTCAGCATGTTTATGTAGATTATCTAGGTCCGTATCCGCGTTCTAAGTCGGGAAATACCCAAATAATTGTAGCCCTGGATCAACTCACGAAATTCGTGTTGATCAAAGCACTCCATAGTGCCACGGCGGAATCGGCCATCAAATTTCTCAGAGATGAAATTTTTCTAATTTTCGGTGTTCCCGAAACTCTTCTAACCGACAACGGGAGACAGTTCGTGAGCCATGAGTTTGGTGACTTCCTGAAATCTTTTGGGATACAATACCTGAGAACCGCGGTGTATTCGCCTCAGGCGAATGCCAGCGAACGCGTGAACAGGTCAATACTGTGATTCGGTCGTACATTGACGCAGATCACTCCAAGTGGGATATCCATTTACCCCACATCGGTTGTGCACTCCGAACAGCTGTTCACTCCGCGACCGGGTTGCCTCCGTACGAAGCGCTCTTCGGTCAACGTATGATCGAGCATGCGAGCGATTACAAGTTACTGAGGAAACTAGGTGGCCTAAACAATTCGGAAGTAGATCACCTGCCAAATGCCGCGAAGATGAACATTTTGCACTCGTACATCACAAGTTCGTTGGAAAAGGCGCACGCTGGTCACGAAAGAGCATACAACACTCGCAGCACCGCGGTCAAATATAAAGTAGGAGACGAAGTGTATAGGCGCAATTTTGTACTGAGCAGTGCCTCAAGAGTCCGAAACGCGAAGCTTTGTCCGAAGTTCGTTCGAGCGAGAGTTCGTAAGATAATCGGAAACAACTTGTATGATTTAGTCGATGTGTCTGGTCACAGCTTAGGGGTAACGCACTGCAAGGACATACGTCGTTAGTGCATAGCGTTACATTCTCATTACTTTAGGTTTTTTTTGTAACGTAAGGTAGCATAGGTAGATATTATCCGAGTTCGTAGGTAGGCAGAGAGCAGCCCGGTTGTAAGCACAATCGGTAGATCATGAGAGCTGGTTTCTCAGGCGTGGGTCGAGTGGCAAACTATCGAGGTTCGTTCCTTGACATTGCATTCGTCCGGTCTTTGAAATGTCAAGTTGTGTAGGAACCGCTGAGTAAAAACTCTGCACGCAGAAACAAACTGGGTAGGTTGCTCATTTTGAGAAGCACTGGGTGAATTTCTCGGATACCATAATATCCACGAGCGGTGACCCACCTTTACTTCGAAGGGGCAGCCATATTTATTTTTTTTTCGCCAAGTTTATGGGTCCAATTTCAATTGGTCGTATGCCAAAAACTTTAATTCAAAAAAACCTAAATAGACTGCACTATCTCAGCAGAAAAATCCAATTTAAATAGTTAAATAAGCTTCAGAATTTTCTGAACACTCGAAACTGAACTAGAACCGATTGAAATTTGTCCCATAAGTGAGCGCCATAGGAGCGAGTGAGGCAACACTCTCAGCGAAAAGACAACCGGCATACGCCATTGGTGATGTGTGTTGGCGGTCGTCGGCAGTCAGTCGGTGAATAGAGTTGGTACGGGTCGGAGCAGCTGCGGCGCGCGCACTTTCTTTAATCGTTTAACAACCACGTTTTTCCATTTGTCCGTCCTCACGTGGCGATGTGGAAAATAAAGAAAATCATCTAAAAGCAACGCAATTACGCAGTACACAAATAAAATCGTTTTTTCGAGGGCGAATTTGCGTCCGAGATCATAATCTCGGCCAAATCCCCGCATGCTAAAATTTTTTTTCGTCGTGTGTGAAAACCGGAAGAAAGAACAAAAAAAACTCACGTAGTGCGACGTTCATATCCACTACCCATTTGTGTGTGTGCGACCAGATATTCTCTAGGGAAAAAAAAGAGAAAAAAGAAATCCTTCCCCGCCCGATACCACTCGACATCGCATTTCATTACGCCGACCCAAGAAAGACATTCCATCCAACAAGATAAGTAATATCTTGCACAAGGTAATTACGCAGTGGCAAGCTCGCATCCAGCTGCACTCGTCTGCGAAAAAATCAACGAAAAAAAAAACAACGCATAAATCCAAGAAGAAGGAAAAATCCCCCATCGAGGGCAACGTTACCTTTTCTAACCACCGGTAGAGGGGGTTAATTCCTACCGAAGAATGCAACCTAGCCGAGACACCACCAGCAGAGATAATCACCACCATTGACACCCACCCGCCGATACACATCCACCGTCACCAAGAGGGCGCTATCCCGCACGTTCGCCTAGAAGCACACCCGAAGTTGAGTAGTTGAGCCAATTATTTGTTATTGTAAACTTTTTGTGTTCAAATGATTTCTCCAGTTACAGAGTGTAGTTTTCTTAGCAAAAACATACCCACGGTTGCGTGTATGGTCATGTCCCTGGAAGGAAGGAGGTGCACCCCCGTCCGCCACCAAGGAGCGCGTACAGGTTGTTAAACCCCTGTTTGAGGATGAAGGGGGTAAGTTTCATTGGTAGTGTAGATATCATATTGAATACCGAAAAGTATAAATGTAGTATTGGCTCTTTTGAGATAGATATACATATATTATTTTTTTTCTGTTGCTCTACCCCTCGCGAACTTTTGTCGTTTGTGGTCGTGGTATTCAGCCACCCGAGTAGGTGAAAATATTTTGTCGTGGTTTTGAGATTAAGAGAAAAAATATATACAGAATTCTTAGACGATTTCTTGGATTTGTTCCACCCCCTCCCCCTGCGTGGGAATTTAGAGGGTCGTTTCTTTTTGTTTCGACGAGTATTAACGTATCTGAATCAAAAGCAACACACCCAGCTTGTTTCGTGTTTGGTACAGGTTACCCTATTAACGTAACGTATTGAACCTTCCGATGGTTTTTTTTTTTGAATTTGTACTCGGATGATTGTAGTATTTTAGTTTGAGGGACTATAAATTTGAGATGTTGAATTTGTACTCGAATGACCCTAGTTTATATTAATTTGAGGGACTAGTAAGTTAAGTTTTTATTAAAGGTAGTAATAAAAAGACAAGAGCTGCTTATGATTAAGTATAACTTGATGTGTTTCAATTATTTCGTGGGAACACAGGTTATCGCAATGCATTCGGGGTAAGATATACGAAGAGGAGAGGACGACCGTGATAAGTGAGACTTCGAAGGAGCTTGAGCTTTTCATCTTAGACATCCCCACCTTTTTCCACTACGAAGACAATCGACGTGAATTATAGCTTAACTCGGGCCTCGCAATTAGATATTGTAACGGAAGTTGGTCCTGCCAAGTTATGTGGTCCCATCAATTGCCAGGATCACAGGAAATCCTGCAGAAATCGACGGGTAGTCTGGCAGGGTGCTCAGAGGACGTAGTGCGGTAGGCATGCTTGCTAAAAGCGCGAACCAGCTCGTCGAAATGGGTGGGTTCTTGCACATGCCACTGAGCTACCGTACTAATTTACATGCCTAAAAGAGGAAATGATCAAATCGATTTATCACAAGCCCTGAACCGAAAGCTAAATCGAAACCCATAAAAAAAAACCCGAGAAACTTAAGGTAGAAATCGTTCTCGGCACTGTGGCCCTCCCTCTGCCCATTATTCGGTAAGGAATAAGGACTACCTAGGCCATCGCCCACTTGAATACTCGCGATGACCCCTTACGTACACATGAGCAATCTACTAGGATTCACTCATCTTATCGTCACGATTTATTCCACAATGCTTCCACTTCCCCACTAGCACAACAGGAGTTTACTCAGTATTCATATTAACGTTTATTCAGCAAAAATAACATAAAATGACCCAACACGATGGGTACATCCTCACTATAGTAAGACTATAATTAAAAGAAATGATTTGCTTACATTCGTTAACTTAGTTTATCCTACGTACTAAAAAAAAAAATCGATAAACACCAGTTCAAAAAAAATACTTGTGAAGAAATGAATCCAATCAACGTAATTTTTAATTAAATTTCCTTTAAAACATCTATTGTAGGGACAAATGCACACAATCACTGTGCCCTCGATTTATGATTTGATCGAGTAAGTTTAATTTACTTAATCCCTAAGGGTACTGCGCAAATACATCAAAAATTATTTGTACCTATCACTCGCAATTTTATTTCCTACAATATATCTAAAATATATTTTTGCACCGAATTGTTTTAGTTTATGGAATCTTAATCAACAAGTAAGATAGCGCTCAGAAACTCGCAAATGAGACGACAGAAATAAAAAAAAATCTCCGTACTCAGAATGAATGCGAAATTTTTCTTCTCATTACACTTCTCTCTAATTAACAAAAAAAAATTATGTTTGAGTACCATTAACTACACAAGAAAGAGTTACTATGGACCACGAATATCACTCAAAAGAGATATGAGAAAGAAGAGTAAACAATGTGTACCGGCTGGAGTTCGTTCAAATGATAACACTTACTATCGTAATAATTGCAAAATAAAATATATGATTAAACTTACCACATGGTTATGACTATGGATGTTTGTTTGTTTTAAATTACATATTTACTTGTTGTCGGTTTATTCCAAGATGTTGTGCACAGCATAATGGTCAGTCTTCTTTCTAAACGCGTCTGGGAAAAATAATAAGTCTGTTAGCATATGAACGATCTTTACATTAAATCTTATTTTTGAATACTTAACTTTGTCCTTTAAAAAAAAAAAATGCGAGTGTACTACCTATACTGTTGATAAAAAGATGATTGATGGTGAAGTGAAGATCGGTGGTAGATAGCTTTTTGTTGTTGTGAGCGTACGAGAGCACTAGAGCTCAATCGCTTTGCTACGCTTTACTGCACTTGTTGCTGAAGTTTGTCGATGGCTTGCACTCAGGAGGATTAAAGGGCGCGGAAGCGATAAGGAATAAAGGCTGCTGATGTTGATTTTTGATGGTTCGGTGATGGTGTTGTTGTTCCAGACTGATGGGAGCTGGATGTGAATTTTTTGTTTTGTTTTCTGGCACAGGTGGGAAATGGCTCTCCGAATCAGTGGCCGATGACGATGGCTTATGCTCCCTTATCTTTTGGCAACTTTCGAAGTGGATCGAAATTGCAAGACAGAAGGGGGGAATAATTAGCGGGATGAGGCAGCGTTATCGGTCGCTTGCTGACGTTAGTGGTGCGCCGAATTGAAAACTCACGCTAGTGGGCTGATAACCGATAGTAATCGTGCAGGTCGACTGGGCGATGACTTCGTTTCTTTGATCAGCACGTGGATAAAAGCGCTCGCAGCTCGCAGAGAAGGCGATCGATATGGCGATTTCTGGTTCGAGATTTCCTCTGCTTTACCGCCGAAAGTTATCGTGGGGGGCTGCCAATTCCAGAGATTGTGGTGCTTTTTGGCGGATGGTTGTTAGCTACGCCTTTTGACGTTTGGTGACACCGTAGATTTTTGCTACCGGTGGTGGGTTTGTTCAGCACGTGCCTGTTGATGATAAGGCCTCTAAGCGGACATGCTACGCAGTTTTATTTTTATATTTTAGTACTTTTTTTTTTTGGTTCCACCCAGCAGGAAACATATGCTGTTAATCGGTTGGAACAAAAAAAATCAGTCAGTTTAAGAGTTAGGCACGTAGTATATAAGATTTTACCTGCGGGTCCTGAAGTGTAGGCGTGTAAATGCACTACGCGCGGGTTTGGGACAGAGTATATCCATTAATGAGTAGGGACACTCTCCACGTGTTTCTTATCAGTTTAGAATTTGCAGTACACATACACGAGAAATAGACGGCAATAAAAGTGCTCTAGTAAAAGAGGGATGGAAGAGTAGTTGAATTATTTCAAAATGTGGTACAGGGTGTGACGAAAAAAAAAAAGCAAAATCAATTTGTAATATTTCTTATTGAACATTTTATATCTAATATATATTCACATGTGTGCTACACTTAAATATTTTTGTTTGTTGGTACATTTTTTATTATTGTACTCGGAAGTAAAATTTGATGAGAAATTCCTTATTTTGATTTTTGCAACAATTGTAATGAAATTCATTTTTCAAAAAGTTAAAAATATTCCCCTCAAAATTATTTAGGTAGTAGGTAGGTAGGTAGAAGTGGCGGTCCATCTTTTAACCTAAGTAGCACTATGATGTGCCTTTTTGTTACCACGACTCGTGGTTTTTAAGGGGTGTAATGCATTATATACATGTATCCAACCTGTGGAGTTGAGGAAACGGATTATATCTAATATCCCTTTACCCGAAAAGTCGCTAAGGTCGTCAAAAAAAGGTTGGTTCAGTGTCCGCAATCTGGGTCTTGCTAGTGCCGGACATTTGCAGAGGAAATGGCAGAGAGTTTCTTTCTCATTTGTATTTCCGCAACTGCGGCAATGAGGGTTGTGTGGGATCCCAAGTTTGGCCGCATGGTCGCCAATTGGCCAATGCCCCGTGGTTATTATTATTATTATTTAGGTAGTACATAATTGCAAAACAAGAAATACATTTTTGTTCAAGATTCTCTAACGAGTCTAAAAATTCTTGATTAATCCGTGTCAATTTCGCATCTTCATATTCTTTAAAATCTGTAAAAAGGGAGGAAATGTTTAGTTGCGGACTCAATTTTAACTCACACTTGTGGTTTAGGCGGTATTTTTTTAAAATATAACCTGCGAAATAGTAGAATGTATTATCAATACCAAAGTTCACAGTTTTATAATCAAGTTCAGTTTTATATTCGTTCTTGCCCGATCTATAACTTATATTGCTTACCTCTCACTATTATCCGGTATTTTGAAATATTTAACTCCAACATTTTTTTTCTCCTCTCGCCCACATGCCAAACACTTAAAATAATGTTTTCCCATTATTTTATTTGGAGTTTTTAAACTATGCAAACTTGCACTTCAAATTCACTATTTCACTACTTTTAATTGTTTGCTACACGCACTGACACGGAACACCCTTTCTTTCGTCAATTGATGTTAATGAACGACTGATAACAATCCAACTTCGGACCGCCTTTAAAAATACGTGCGAAAAAAATGTAAACAATCCCCACTACAGCCAACCTAAGTAATTAGTGTGACCATCTGCTATGAAATATATTATCTAAAAAGTGGTGGCAATAAAACTTCAAATCGTAAAAAATGGTTATTAACGAAGTCGTAACAAAGCAAAAGGGTTGAATTTCGTGATACAGAATGAAACATTTCTTTTTCATGTCCATAAAAAAGACCATTTAATCAATAACCAAGGGAAAAAAATACAAATATTACAATTCTACTAAAGCAAAGCTGGTTACCTGATCATAAAAATTCATACCGAGAGAATACTAATACACTGACAGTCACTCCAGGCCGCCTTTAAAAATGCTTTATGAAAAAATCCACAATCGTTCGTCGTACACAGCAAGCCCCATGTAGTGGTTCATGTAAAATGTGTTGCGTACCCTTTTCTTCTCAAGCAGTCGTTGTATTCAGGTAAAAAGTATTCTTCGACCTGCTTCCACTTATTGTACGATTTTTTCTGCATTTTGCTTTGTGGTAGTAGCAAATGCATATGTAGAGAGAGTGTCCCTACTCATTAATGGATATACTCTGGTTTGGGAAACGTTTTAGGTCTCACCTTATTATAATGTTTTCCCAATCACCAATGACACTTGCTTCACGAACTAGCAATTAAAATGTATTTTTCAGTATTGTAAATAATGCTACAACACTTAATCTGATGTCTGAGCAAAAGACGGATGGTTCGACAGTACCACCACCGGCAAATGTTAGATCGAAAAAGAGCATTGTATTCTTGTAAGCAGACTTTGGCCGGCAATCTCAAACTTGCTTCCGTTTATGGGGTTACAGCGGTTTCGCATAGGTCTTGCCAAGTTTCGCTAGGTAAATTAAGTATGCGCTAGATGTGCGAGCGTAATTCCGCATCTATATAAATACAGACAAGTATTTGGACTAAGTCCGGCACAAATCATCTCAATTGCTTGAACTCATGTGAAATGAAATTGAATGAAAAACGGGTCGGAGCAGCTGCGGCGCGCGCACTTTCTTTAATCGTTTAACAACCACGTTTTTCCATTTGTCCGTCCTCACGTGGCGATGTGGAAAATAAGGAAAATCATCTAAAAGCAACGCAATTACGCAGTACACAAATAAAATCGTTTTTTCGAGGGCGAATTTGCGTCCGAGATCATAATCTCGGCCAAATCCCCGCATGCTAAAATTTTTTTTCGTCGTGTGTGAAAACCGGAAGAAAGAACAAAAAAAAACCACGTAGTGCGACGTTCATATCCACTACCCATTTGTGTGTGTGCGACCAGATATTCTCTAGGGAAAAAAAAGAGAAAAAAGAAATCCTTCCCCGCCCGATACCACTCGACATCGCATTTCATTACGCCGACCCAAGAAAGACATTCCATTCAACAAGATAAGTAATATCTTGCACAAGGTAATTACGCAGTGGCAAGCTCGCATCCAGCTGCACTCGTCTGCGAAAAAATCAACGAAAAAAAAACAACGCATAAATCCAAGAAGAAGGAAAAATCCCCCATCGAGGGCAACGTTACCTTTTCTAACCACCGGTAGAGGGAGTTAATTCCTACCGAAGAATGCAACCTAGCCGAGACACCACCAGCAGAGATAATCACCACCATTGACACCCACCCGCCGATACACATCCACCGTCACCAAGAGGGCGCTATCCCGCACGTTCGCCTAGAAGCACACCCGAAGTTGAGTAGTTGAGCCAATTATTTGTTATTGTAAACTTTTTGTGTTCAAATGATTTCTCCAGTTACAGAGTGTAGTTTTCTTAGCAAAAACATACCCACGGTTGCGTGTATGGTCATGTCCCTGGAAGGAAGGAGGTGCACCCCCGTCCGCCACCAAGGAGCGCGTACAGGTTGTTAAACCCCTGTTTGAGGATGAAGGGGGTAAGTTTCATTGGTAGTGTAGATATCATATTGAATACCGAAAAGTATAAATGTAGTATTGGCTCTTTTGAGATAGATATACATATATTATTTTTTTTCTGTTGCTCTACCCCTCGCGAACTTTTGTCGTTTGTGGTCGTGGTATTCAGCCACCCGAGTAGGTGAAAATATTTTGTCGTGGTTTTGAGATTAAGAGAAAAAATATATACAGAATTCTTAGACGATTTCTTGGATTTGTTCCACCCCCTCCCCCTGCGTGGGAATTTAGAGGGTCGTTTCTTTTTGTTTCGACGAGTATTAACGTATCTGAATCAAAAGCAACACACCCAGCTTGTTTCGTGTTTGGTACAGGTTACCCTATTAACGTAACGTATTGAACCTTCCGATGGTTTTTTTTTGAATTTGTACTCGGATGATTGTAGTATTTTAGTTTGAGGGACTATAAATTTGAGATGTTGAATTTGTACTCGAATGACCCTAGTTTATATTAATTTGAGGGACTAGTAAGTTAAGTTTTTATTAAAGGTAGTAATAAAAAGACAAGAGCTGCTTATGATTAAGTATAACTTGATGTGTTTCAATTATTTCGTGGGAACACAGGTTATCGCAATGCATTCGGGGTAAGATATACGAAGAGGAGAGGACGACCGTGATAAGTGAGACTTCGAAGGAGCTTGAGCTTTTCATCTTAGACATCCCCACCTTTTTCCACTACGAAGACAATCGACGTGAATTATAGCTTAACTCGGGCCTCGCAATTAGATATTGTAACGGAAGTTGGTCCTGCCAAGTTATGTGGTCCCATCAATTGCCAGGATCACAGGAAATCCTGCAGAAATCGACGGGTAGTCTGGCAGGGTGCTCAGAGGACGTAGTGCGGTAGGCATGCTTGCTAAAAGCGCGAACCAGCTCGTCGAAATGGGTGGGTTCTTGCACATGCCACTGAGCTACCGTACTAATTTACATGCCTAAAAGAGGAAATGATCAAATCGATTTATCACAAGCCCTGAACCGAAAGCTAAATCGAAACCCATAAAAAAAAACCCGAGAAACTTAAGGTAGAAATCGTTCTCGGCACTGTGGCCCTCCCTCTGCCCATTATTCGGTAAGGAATAAGGACTACCTAGGCCATCGCCCACTTGAATACTCGCGATGACCCCTTACGTACACATGAGCAATCTACTAGGATTCACTCATCTTATCGTCACGATTTATTCCACAATGCTTCCACTTCCCCACTAGCACAACAGGAGTTTACTCAGTATTCATATTAACGTTTATTCAGCAAAAATAACATAAAATGACCCAACACGATGGGTACATCCTCACTATAGTAAGACTATAATTAAAAGAAATGATTTGCTTACATTCGTTAACTTAGTTTATCCTACGTACTAAAAAAAAAAATCGATAAACACCAGTTCAAAAAAAATACTTGTGAAGAAATGAATCCAATCAACGTAATTTTTAATTAAATTTCCTTTAAAACATCTATTGTAGGGACAAATGCACACAATCACTGTGCCCTCGATTTATGATTTGATCGAGTAAGTTTAATTTACTTAATCCCTAAGGGTACTGCGCAAATACATCAAAAATTATTTGTACCTATCACTCGCAATTTTATTTCCTACAATATATCTAAAATATATTTTTGCACCGAATTGTTTTAGTTTATGGAATCTTAATCAACAAGTAAGATAGCGCTCAGAAACTCGCAAATGAGACGACAGAAATAAAAAAAAATCTCCGTACTCAGAATGAATGCGAAATTTTTCTTCTCATTACACTTCTCTCTAATTAACAAAAAAAAATTATGTTTGAGTACCATTAACTACACAAGAAAGAGTTACTATGGACCACGAATATCACTCAAAAGAGATATGAGAAAGAAGAGTAAACAATGTGTACCGGCTGGAGTTCGTTCAAATGATAACACTTACTATCGTAATAATTGCAAAATAAAATATATGATTAAACTTACCACATGGTTATGACTATGGATGTTTGTTTGTTTTAAATTACATATTTACTTGTTGTCGGTTTATTCCAAGATGTTGTGCACAGCATAATGGTCAGTCTTCTTTCTAAACGCGTCTGGGAAAAATAATAAGTCTGTTAGCATATGAACGATCTTTACATTAAATCTTATTTTTGAATACTTAACTTTGTCCTTTAAAAAAAAAAAATGCGAGTGTACTACCTATACTGTTGATAAAAAGATGATTGATGGTGAAGTGAAGATCGGTGGTAGATAGCTTTTTGTTGTTGTGAGCGTACGAGAGCACTAGAGCTCAATCGCTTTGCTACGCTTTACTGCACTTGTTGCTGAAGTTTGTCGATGGCTTGCACTCAGGAGGATTAAAGGGCGCGGAAGCGATAAGGAATAAAGGCTGCTGATGTTGATTTTTGATGGTTCGGTGATGGTGTTGTTGTTCCAGACTGATGGGAGCTGGATGTGAATTTTTTGTTTTGTTTTCTGGCACAGGTGGGAAATGGCTCTCCGAATCAGTGGCCGATGACGATGGCTTATGCTCCCTTATCTTTTGGCAACTTTCGAAGTGGATCGAAATTGCAAGACAGAAGGGGGGAATAATTAGCGGGATGAGGCAGCGTTATCGGTCGCTTGCTGACGTTAGTGGTGCGCCGAATTGAAAACTCACGCTAGTGGGCTGATAACCGATAGTAATCGTGCAGGTCGACTGGGCGATGACTTCGTTTCTTTGATCAGCACGTGGATAAAAGCGCTCGCAGCTCGCAGAGAAGGCGATCGATATGGCGATTTCTGGTTCGAGATTTCCTCTGCTTTACCGCCGAAAGTTATCGTGGGGGGCTGCCAATTCCAGAGATTGTGGTGCTTTTTGGCGGATGGTTGTTAGCTACGCCTTTTGACGTTTGGTGACACCGTAGATTTTTGCTACCGGTGGTGGGTTTGTTCAGCACGTGCCTGTTGATGATAAGGCCTCTAAGCGGACATGCTACGCAGTTTTATTTTTATATTTTAGTACTTTTTTTTTTTGGTTCCACCCAGCAGGAAACATATGCTGTTAATCGGTTGGAACAAAAAAAATCAGTCAGTTTAAGAGTTAGGCACGTAGTATATAAGATTTTACCTGCGGGTCCTGAAGTGTAGGCGTGTAAATGCACTACGCGCGGGTTTGGGACAGAGTATATCCATTAATGAGTAGGGACACTCTCCACGTGTTTCTTATCAGTTTAGAATTTGCAGTACACATACACGAGAAATAGACGGCAATAAAAGTGCTCTAGTAAAAGAGGGATGGAAGAGTAGTTGAATTATTTCAAAATGTGGTACAGGGTGTGACGAAAAAAAAAAGCAAAATCAATTTGTAATATTTCTTATTGAACATTTTATATCTAATATATATTCACATGTGTGCTACACTTAAATACTTTTGTTTGTTGGTACATTTTTTATTATTGTACTCGGAAGTAAAATTTGATGAGAAATTCCTTATTTTGATTTTTGCAACAATTGTAATGAAATTCATTTTTCAAAAAGTTAAAAATATTCCCCTCAAAATTATTTAGGTAGTAGGTAGGTAGGTAGAAGTGGCGGTCCATCTTTTAACCTAAGTAGCACTATGATGTGCCTTTTTGTTACCACGACTCGTGGTTTTTAAGGGGTGTAATGCATTATATACATGTATCCAACCTGTGGAGTTGAGGAAACGGATTATATCTAATATCCCTTTACCCGAAAAGTCGCTAAGGTCGTCAAAAAAAGGTTGGTTCAGTGTCCGCAATCTGGGTCTTGCTAGTGCCGGACATTTGCAGAGGAAATGGCAGAGAGTTTCTTTCTCATTTGTATTTCCGCAACTGCGGCAATGAGGGTTGTGTGGGATCCCAAGTTTGGCCGCATGGTCGCCAATTGGCCAATGCCCCGTGGTTATTATTATTATTATTTAGGTAGTACATAATTGCAAAATAAGAGATACATTTTTGTTCAAGATTCTCTAACGAGTCTAAAAATTCTTGATTAGGCCGTGTCAATTTCGCATCTTCATATTCTTTAAAATCTGTAAAAAGGGAGGAAATGTTTAGTTGCGGACTCAATTTTAACTCACACTTGTGGTTTAGGCGGTATTTTTTTAAAATATAACCTGCGAAATAGTAGAATGTATTATCAATACCAAAGTTCACAGTTTTATAATCAAGTTCAGTTTTATATTCGTTCTTGCCCGATCTATAACTTATATTGCTTACCTCTCACTATTATCCGGTATTTTGAAATATTTAACTCCAACATTTTTTTTCTCCTCTCGCCCACATGCCAAACACTTAAAATAATGTTTTCCCATTATTTTATTTGGAGTTTTTAAACTATGCAAACTTGCACTTCAAATTCACTATTTCACTACTTTTAATTGTTTGCTACACGCACTGACACGGAACACCCTTTCTTTCGTCAATTGATGTTAATGAACGACTGATAACAATCCAACTTCGGACCGCCTTTAAAAATACGTGCGAAAAAAATGTAAACAATCCCCACTACAGCCAACCTAAGTAATTAGTGTGACCATCTGCTATGAAATATATTATCTAAAAAGTGGTGGCAATAAAACTTCAAATCGTAAAAAATGGTTATTAACGAAGTCGTAACAAAGCAAAAGGGTTGAATTTCGTGATACAGAATGAAACATTTCTTTTTCATGTCCATAAAAAAGACCATTTAATCAATAACCAAGGGAAAAAAATACAAATATTACAATTCTACTAAAGCAAAGCTGGTTACCTGATCATAAAAATTCATACCGAGAGAATACTAATACACTGACAGTCACTCCAGGCCGCCTTTAAAAATGCTTTATGAAAAAATCCACAATCGTTCGTCGTACACAGCAAGCCCCATGTAGTGGTTCATGTAAAATGTGTTGCGTACCCTTTTCTTCTCAAGCAGTCGTTGTATTCAGGTAAAAAGTATTCTTCGACCTGCTTCCACTTATTGTACGATTTTTTCTGCATTTTGCTTTGTGGTAGTAGCAAATGCATATGTAGAGAGAGTGTCCCTACTCATTAATGGATATACTCTGGTTTGGGAAACGTTTTAGGTCTCACCTTATTATAATGTTTTCCCAATCACCAATGACACTTGCTTCACGAACTAGCAATTAAAATGTATTTTGCAGTATTGTAAATAATGCTACAACACTTAATCTGATGTCTGAGCAAAAGACGGATGGTTCGACAGTACCACCACCGGCAAAGGTTAGATCGAAAAAGAGCATTGTATTCTTGTAAGCAGACTTTGGCCGGCAATCTCAAACTTGCTTCCGTTTATGGGGTTACAGCGGTTTCGCATAGGTCTTGCCAAGTTTCGCTAGGTAAATTAAGTATGCGCTAGATGTGCGAGCGTAATTCCGCATCTATATAAATACAGACAAGTATTTGGACTAAGTCCGGCACAAATCATCTCAATTGCTTGAACTCATGTGAAATGAAATTGAATGAAAAACGGACGGGAGTAAGGGGAAAATCGACCCACCCCTGAGATACAACGATAAGATACATGAAATCTATATTCGGATATCTTTCGCATGAAATATTCCAATTGAATTTCCCTGTATATCCTCTAGTTTGTACAGGTTGTTCGCAGGTATGCTTTTCACCTTGGCCTGTATAAATTTAGGGCATAGTTTCGCGTTGCGTTTCTTGGCCGCATCGCTCAAGACGAAATTTCTCTTTAAAACAACCTGTCCTATATGATACTTTATATTTTTGCTTCTAGTGTTGTAGACTCGTTCATAATTAGCATGTGCCTTTTCTAATGACTCTTTAATGTTATTATGAATCATGTTCATTTTAACTGCTTTCGGCAAGATATCAAATTCTGAATTATTTAATCCTTTTAACTTCTTCAGAAGCACGTAATCTGAACCATGTTCAATTTTCATTTGGCCAAAGAGCGCCTCATGAGGTGACATACCAATTGCTGAATGGATGGTGGAACGCAAAGCGCTTATGATTTGTGGGAGATACTTATCCCAGTTTTCTTGTCTAGGACCGACATATGATCTAATAGCGGAAAGTATCGACCGATTAACACGTTCGCTTGCATTAGCCTGCGGTGAATTAGATGCTGTTCTAATATGCCTAACCCCATAACTCGCTAGAAATTTAGTGAATTGTTTCCCAGTGAACTGTTTAACATTGTCAGATAAAACTGACTCCGGTACTCCAAACATCACAAATACTTGTTCTTCAAGGAATTTTATGGCGGCTTCACCAGTGGCTTTTCTCAGTGCAGCGACAGTGACGAACTTGGTCAATTGGTCTAGACACACTATCATGAATACGTTTCCGTTTTTAGATCTTGGATATGGTCCAAGGAAACCCACATATATGTGTTGAAATGGTCTTTCGACAGAAAATGCTTTACCCATCTGTGGTCTTAAGATTGAGTTGGGGGCTTTGGAAGACTTGCATACACTGCAGTCTGCGATGAAGGCTTTAACATCAGCCGCCATATTAGGCCAGTAAAAGCGCTCACGCAAACGATACAGTGTCTTGGCGACTCCACCATGCGAAGCCTTCGGCGGATCATGGGCCAGAATAACCAGGCGCTTGGTCAGCGGAGACGGAATCCAGAGTTTCCAGACAAGGTCGTCGTCTCTGGGATTCCCTGTGCAATGTTTCACCTTCTTGTAAACAAAACCGTCTGAAACAAGAAGGTCAGGTAGCTGGTCTTTGTTTTTCTCTATCGTCTCAATCAATCCTCTATACTGTTCCGACTTAAAAGACGGATCTTCAAGATCGACATATAGAACATCCGAGCATCTCACACCATCTGCTGTGTCAGGTGCAATGCTGTCAACAGCAAAAACTCTTGACAATGCATCCGGAACTACATTCTGTGAGCCTCTCCGGTGCTCTATAATGAAAGAGAATCGCTGGAGTTTTAGGCTCCACCGAGCCAAACGCCCATTTAAGTCTTTCTGATTTATGAGCCACTTCAAGCTCGCATGATCAGTCACAATTGTAAAGTCCTGTCCCTCCACGTACGAACGAAATTTTTCGACCCCCAACACAGCCGCTAGGCACTCTAATTCGGTAACGCTATAATTGCGTTGGGCCGAATTGAGTTTGTAAGAAAAATAGTAAATGGGTTTTTCAACACCATCTTCGTCTTTTTGGCATAACACGCAACCAATACCAGAAGTTGAAGCATCACACAAAATCAGAAAGGGCTTGGAAAAGTCCGGGTTCACCAGAACTGGAGCTGTTGTAAGGGCAACTTTAAGCTGTTCGAATGCTTCATTTGCTTCTGGACCGAATACGAAAGACTTCCCTTTTTTCAAAGTGTCGGTTATCGGGGTAGCAAGTGTGGCATAGTTTTTAACAAAACGTCGATACAATCCCGACAAACCTAGAAATCTTCGAACCTGTCGTTGTGTTTTTGGGGTAGGAAAATCCTTGATAGCAGAAATCTTATCGGGATCAGTTTTAAGGCACCCTCCTCCCACTATATAGCCTAGATATTTTAGCTGCTTAAAACAAAATTTAGATTTGTTAAGATTTATGGTGAGACCTGCTAACGTTAGTCGTGAGGCGACCAAGCGTAAAAGATCTAAGTGTTCTTCAAATGTCTTAGAAATTATCAGGAGATCGTCCAAATACACAAAAATATTCTGTTTCAACTTATGAGGTACCACTTTGTCCATGAGCCTGCACATGCGTTGAGCTGCATTGCAGAGGCCAAAGGGCATTACCTTAAATTGGTACAGGGGTCTGCCGGGGACAGTAAACGCCGTCTTTTCCCGTGAGGATTTCTCCAGCGGTATTTGCCAAAAGGCATCCTTCAGATCCACACTAGAGATATAGTGTGTCTCCGAAAGACGACTTAGCAACCCCTCTATATGAGGAAGTGGATAGGCGTCTTTCTTAGTGACTTGGTTCACTTTTCTGGAGTCCAAGCATAGTCGATTTTTTCCCGGTTTCCGCACCAGGACTACCGGCGGGTTCCAGGCACTGCTGCTTTCCTCAATGACGCCCATTTCGAGCATCCTATCCAGCTCCTCATATATAAGGGTTTGCACCGCTGGAGACACAGGATAGTGTCTTTGCTTAATGGCCTCAGCATCCCCTGTGTTAATGTAGTGTTCCTCGAGTGTTGTGCGCCCAAGCCCAAATTTAGCACAGGACGGAAACAAACTCGTTACACTTTCTAGTTCTTTGGACTGATCCACCGACAATTGGTGGACATTCGAATCACTTGAGTCATGCAGTGATCTGGACGAGATTTCTGAAAGTATTTGAGGAGCTATCTCAAAAAGCTTCCAGAAATTAACCCCCAGATACAACTGTTGTTCTAACGAAGGGACTAAAAACAAATCTATCTCTTTCGAAATTCCTTTATAAGTGATATTTGCCCTTACCTCACCTATAATCGATTGCGATTGCCTACTGGCGGTTTTTATGTTGGATTTAAACGGTTTAAAGGAAACTCCACCATCTGAAAATAATTCCAAGCATCTCGAACCCAGGCAGCTAATGCTCGCCCCGCTATCGAGAAGTCCGAGCATTTGTTTACCAAAGAGCGAAACACTAGCATATGGTCTCGGATCTTCCGTAGTGCAAAGGCATGTAGCCGAAATTGCTTGGTGGATTTGTCTTTTCTTTTTGAACCGCTCGCGCAGCTTCAAAATACGTTTTGGTACTTTGCATTTGAAAATTCTACTACGAACAGTATAGTAGTTTACTAACCGCTCATGTAAGGACTTTGGTTCAGTTTTGGGTAAAGACAAATCGATTGTGGAAGTGTTTGGTCTTTCTAAAATTTTACGATTAGAAGGATATAAATCTATCGTAATTGGAATGTCAGGTTTATCTTGAAAATCTGGTAAATGTTGAATGTCTGGTGTATTTTGCATGTCAAAAGTGTTTGGAACATGTTGTATTGGTTTTACTTTTATAGGAAACTGTGTTCCGGGGTCTTCACTGAAGGACAAAACTCCCCGGTCTTCGAATCGCCCTGTGTCCGGTTTCCCGAGCACTTAACACATTGTGGTGTTGTAGTGCCCTCTAAGCCGCATTTGTAACAAAAGAGATTACGTTGTGGGCAAGGACATTGGACAAATGAATGACCTTTTTGCTTGCAATTCCAGCAAACATAGGAAATAGTATCACGCTTAGCGTGAGGTGCCTGTAACGCTTCTACTTCCATTATTGGCTCCTCGGTATAGGAAATCTCGAGCTCATTAACCTGTCTCCTGAAATTAGGCTGTTGAAATTGTCTATTTCGTAGCCCATCACTCTGGTTCACATACTTTTCTATGTTCCTACATACGTAGACCATTTCTGGCAAGCTCTTGGTGCTGTAGGTGATGAGAAGTTCGCCAATACGGCGCTTGACATTTTGTTTAATTAAGTCAATGAGTTCACCACATGTTTTAGGGTAATGCAGCCGCGTGTTCATCACCATGATGACATTATAAAAGTCGTCAAAACTTTCATTATTACCCTGACGTCGATCGAACATTCTGCGCGAAAGCTCGGAATCAGTTTCGAGACTTCTGTATTGTTCGATTAGCGCCATTTGAAGCGAGCGCCAACTGGCTGATGGGTTGGATTTAAGGTACATCTAGTACCAATTCTCCACCTGTCCAGAGACAAATAGGTGAAAATGGAGGAAGATATCTTCCCATGAAGATCCATAGCACTCTTTCAGTCGATTTAACCGGAATAAAAAATCGTCAACTGTCATATGTTAGTTGTCGAATTTTAAGCCCCATTTTTGGAATTCGATTGTCCTATGAGAAGTTGATGAATGAATATTTCTTTCTCTAGGAGAACCTGAGTTAAGGTTCATAGCATTAAGCTGACTTATAAAATTGTGAGCATTCGCCGAGATCTGTGTTGGATCTTGCTCTGGGTTATTATTACGACCTGCGTGTTCATTTACAACTACCATCGCAGGTTGTCTAGGCCCTGCATTTGTTGCACTTTGTTGAGGTAGCGGTCGGTTTACGTCATTTTCAACTGGATGGTGCTGAGGAGTATTAGCGCGAAGCAATTCTTGGACGGTATCGGCTACTTCCCTTCGAATAACTTGAGTCTCTCGTTCGAATTCCTCTCGCCTTGCACGCAGATCTGCCGATCTACCTAGCCCTATTGTTGCGGTTACTACCTCTTGTATATACTGAGTCAGACTCTGATTTGCAAGAGAAGATGAAGCTATAGAAGGGTCAAGAGAATTTTCCTGTCTAGTACTATTTTGAGCATTATGCGGTGTTACGTTTTGAGCGTTTGACACCTGACTTTCATTAATTTGCTGTTCTCCAGGCTGCTGCTGACTGGAAGTATCGTTATGTCTAACCGAGCTCGTTGCGTTATCACGGCCATTTCCCCTCGACCTACAAGTAGATCGTAAATTCCTGGTGTTTTGACTAAGATTACCTCGATTAGAGTTTGGAAATCTTGGAGGCATGATTATAGCTTTTTAGTCTTTTGTGTCGTTTAAAAGTAAGAAGGTGAAGTGAACCACGCAGAGAAAGATAAACCTGGGTCTATCGAACTTACACCGAATCTTAAATGAACGTTTTACCTTTAAAAATGTCTGTGGTTTCCTAAATCAAAAAGGTTCAAATTCAGAAATGAAGAAAAATTTATCTATCTAACTGTCAATATCAATTACTGTCAAAATTATCGCAATCAGAATGTATCAAAATAATGTTAGTTTTATGGTAGGTAGGTATATGTATACACTTGTGTGTGGGAAAGTGGTATGCAAAAGGAGTAAGTGTTATTTTTATTTTTATTTTTTTTTTTTTTTTTGCGTGACGATAAAAGTTGGGTTTCAATTCGTAATTGAAAGTTAAGAGCTATTCCTCTATTTATATTTTGGTATCTCACAGCATGAAGATGACGGAATTTTAGTGGATTAAATACTTCACGCAGCTGAAGATATAAAGTTTCTCGTGAACCCGCATATCCTGGACGTTCAAGAACTTTCATCCTTATTCCGTTCTTTAATATTGAATGTGTACTGTCCCATATTTAGTACCTTCATTCTATATACACTTGGGTGAACAAACTGACTTAGTTGAGTTATCATTCAATTTGAACATTGGATGAATAACCCCCATATTCCAGTCATCTTACATTCAAAATTCAAGTTGATTTATGTTATTGTGTGAGATCCAAAACAAATATACAGCTGTTGTTGGATGATAAGAGACGATTGTGAACATTAAAAAAATTGTATCGTAGGGCTAACGATGATTACAAGAAGTCAACAATATATTTACTGAGTGTCGTGATGAAAAGAGAACGAGGCGCAGCGGACAGAGAAGTGGTTTCTAGTGAACCCATATCTCTCGGTCGTCTGAAGAACTTACTAACATCACAACAACTCCAATGCTATCACAAATGGTTACAGTATTGACAAATTATCGAATCTTCAGACGAAGAATTGGAGTCTTAGACTACCTATATCTTCCGGAAAACGATTGTCTGAACTGATGACTCGAGTATTGACTTTATGTAAATGTTATTATCGTGCCGGGCCCCACGTTGTTGAGCGCCACCTGTGTAACGGAAGTTGGTCCTGCCAAACACTAATAAAAAGAGAAAAAATCTTGCCGACCCTTATGTGGTCCCATCAATTGCCAGGATCACAGGAAATCCTGCAGAAATCGACGGGTAGTCTGGCAGGGTGCTCAGAGGACGTAGTGCGGTAGGCATGCTTGCTAAAAGCGCGAACCAGCTCGTCGAAATGGGTGGGTTCTTGCACATGCCACTGAGCTACCGTACTAATTTACATGCCTAAAAGAGGAAATGATCAAATCGATTTATCACAAGCCCTGAACCGAAAGCTAAATCGAAACCCATAAAAAAAAACCCGAGAAACTTAAGGTAGAAATCGTTCTCGGCACTGTGGCCCTCCCTCTGCCCATTATTCGGTAAGGAATAAGGACTACCTAGGCCATCGCCCACTTGAATACTCGCGATGACCCCTTACGTACACATGAGCAATCTACTAGGATTCACTCATCTTATCGTCACGATTTATTCCACAATGCTTCCACTTCCCCACTAGCACAACAGGAGTTTACTCAGTATTCATATTAACGTTTATTCAGCAAAAATAACATAAAATGACCCAACACGATGGGTACATCCTCACTATAGTAAGACTATAATTAAAAGAAATGATTTGCTTACATTCGTTAACTTAGTTTATCCTACGTACTAAAAAAAAAAAAAATCGATAAACACCAGTTAAAAAAAAATACTTGTGAAGAAATGAATCCAATCAACGTAATTATTAATTAAATTTCCTTTAAAACATCTATTGTAGGGACAAATGCACACAATCACTGTGCCCTCGATTTATGATTTGATCGAGTAAGTTTAATTTACTTAATCCCTAAGGGTACTGCGCAAATACATCAAAAATTATTTGTACCTATCACTCGCAATTTTATTTCCTACAATATATCTAAAATATATTTTTGCACCGAATTGTTTTAGTTTATGGAATCTTAATCAACAAGTAAGATAGCGCTCAGAAACTCGCAAATGAGACGACAAAAATAAAAAAAAATCTCCGTACTCAGAATGAATGCGAAATTTTTCTTCTCATTACACTTCTCTCTAATTAACAAAAAAAAATTATGTTTGAGTACCATTAACTACACAAGAAAGAGTTACTATGGACCACGAATATCACTCAAAAGAGATATGAGAAAGAAGAGTAAACAATGTGTACCGGCTGGAGTTCGTTCAAATGATAACACTTACTATCGTAATAATTGCAAAATAAAATATATGATTAAACTTACCACATGGTTATGACTATGGATGTTTGTTTGTTTTAAATTACATATTTACTTGTTGTCGGTTTATTCCAAGATGTTGTGCACAGCATAATGGTCAGTCTTCTTTCTAAACGCGTCTGGGAAAAATAATAAGTCTGTTAGCATATGAACGATCTTTACATTAAATCTTATTTTTGAATACTTAACTTTGTCCTTTAAAAAAAAAAAATGCGAGTGTACTACCTATACTGTTGATAAAAAGATGATTGATGGTGAAGTGAAGATCGGTGGTAGATAGCTTTTTGTTGTTGTGAGCGTACGAGAGCACTAGAGCTCAATCGCTTTGCTACGCTTTACTGCACTTGTTGCTGAAGTTTGTCGATGGCTCGCACTCAGGAGGATTAAAGGGCGCGGAAGCGATAAGAAATAAAGGCTGCTGATGTTGATTTTTGATGGTTCGGTGATGGTGTTGTTGTTCCAGACTGATGGGAGCTGGATGTGAATTTTTTGTTTTGTTTTCTGGCACAGGTGGGAAATGGCTCTCCGAATCAGTGGCCGATGACGATGGCTTATGCTCCCTTATCTTTTGGCAACTTTCGAAGTGGATCGAAATTGCAAGACAGAAGGGGGGAATAATTAGCGGGATGAGGCAGCGTTATCGGTCGCTTGCTGACGTTAGTGGAGTGCCGAATTGAAAACTCACGCTAGTGGGCTGATAACCGATAGTAATCGTGCAGGTCGACTGGGCGATGACTTCGTTTCTTTGATCAGCACGTGGATAAAAGCGCTCGCAGCTCGCAGAGAAGGCGATCGATATGGCGATTTCTGGTTCGAGATTTCCTCTGCTTTACCGCCGAAAGTTATCGTGGGCGGCTGCCAATTCCAGAGATTGTGGTGCTTTTTGGCGGATGGTTGTTAGCTACGCCTTTTGACGTTTGGTGACACCGTAGATTTTTGCTACCGGTGGTGGGTTTGTTCAGCACGTGCCTGTTGATGATAAGGCCTCTAAGCGGACATGCTACGCAGTTTTATTTTTATATTTTAGTAATTTTTTTTTTTGGTTCCACCCAGCAGGAAACATATGCTGTTAATCGGTTGGAACAAAAAAAATCAGTCAGTTTAAGAGTTAGGCACGTAGTATATAAGATTTTACCTGCGGGTCCTGAAGTGTAGGCGTGTAAATGCACTACGCGCGGGTTTGGGAAACATTTTAGGTCTCACCTTATTATAATGTTTTCCCAATCACCAATGACACTTGCTTCACGAACTAGCAATTAAAATGTATTTTGCAGTATTGTAAATAATGCTACAACACTTAATCTGATGTCTGAGCAAAAGACGGATGGTTCGACAGTACCACCACCGGCAAAGGTTAGATCGAAAAAGAGCATTGTATTCTTGTAAGCAGACTTTGGCCGGCAATATCAAACTTGCTTCCGTTTATGGGGTTACAGCGGTTTCGCATAGGTCTTGCCAAGTTTCGCTAGGTAAATTAAGTATGCGCTAGATATGCGAGCGTAATTCCGCACCTATATAAATACAGACAAGTATTTGGACTAAGTCCGGCACAATATTGTTAGGGATATTGGTTGGTTACCCGTCGCAGTTTTCATCTGTCGCGACATTCCATATATAGTCTTGCAGGCATGTAAAACTTAATGTAAACCCAGTCTAGGGCCTGTGGCAAGATCCCCGCCCACCGTTGAGCTAGTGCGTGGTGACGTGTCATGCCTGTGCCGCAGGAGGCCTGGACACCCCACCTTCTATTCTGCCCGGACTGCCTCGAGGGTCCTGTGACCTCGGGTCATATGGGTAGTTAAAGTAGGGGGTGGGTGGGACATCTGCATGTCCGTGATCGTATGTCAATGCCTGAAGCGTTGGCACACTCAATCGCGGACGCAGTTGTCGTGTTCGTTACACAGCACCGTTTGCCGCTTTTCTCCTTTTGGAGTGTACGTGAAGTACTCTGTCTCTGCTTTCTCCAGAGCGGTGCGTACTTTTTTGTGCTCCTCCATATTACAGCACATTATAATATGCTTGGTGCCATTTAGCCTTTTTATATAAAAATCCTTAGTGACTAGCCTACTTAACCTAATACCATCACTAATATCTAAATAACTTACATTTATCGGAGGTATTTTTTCTTTCCTCGTCTGTTGTTGCTGCTGCTTCTGTTGCTGTTCTTGTTGCTGCTGCTGTTGTTGTTGCTGCTGCTGTTGTTGTTGCTGCTGCTGTTGTTGTTGCTGCGGTTGCTGTTGCAGTTTCTGCTTCTGTTGCTGTTGTTGTTGCTGCGGCTGTTTTTGTGCCAGTTGGTTTTTCTGTTGATTCTGTTGTTGTAACGGCTGTTTTTTTTGCCATCAAGTCGAATTCACAATCCGTTCCTTGACCAGATCATCATTTTCTCTAAAGGTCAAGGCATTTGTCTTTAAACAACTGACGTCACTGCTACCACCACTCGCCAGGAAAAATTGACCTAATTCTAGGGGCAGATGCATATGCTTCCATAATTCTAGAAGGTCTCGTAAAGGGCGAAATAGGAGCGCCTGTTGCTCAATATACTGAATTAGGCTGGATTCTCACTGGCAATACAAACAATTCAGGTCAATCTAACTTAATAACAATTCAAAACCATTTCAACTCGCTGGATGTTCAATTGAAAAGGTTTTGGGAGTTAGAGGAAGATCTCGAAACTAGAAAGTTAACTCAAGAAGAGAAATTATGCGAGGAACATTTCCAGAGCACATGCAAAAGATTAAAAGATGGTAGATACGAAGTGCAGTTAGCATTCAAAAACAATATTCGCCCAAGCCTAGGCAATTCTACAAGACCAGCATTAGCTAGATTTTTTCAAATCGAGAAACGCCTTGATTCAAACAGCAAACTGAAGGAGGCATACACAGCTTGTATCACAGAATATCTCACACTTGGGCATATGCAAGAAATCACTGAAGATATGCAAATATCGACCGAACAACACTATTTTCTTCCACACCATGCAGTGTTTAAAGAGTCGAGCACAACGACAAAACTGCCCGTGGTGTTCGACGCGTCATGCAAATCCTCGAATGGAGAATTCTTAAACGACAATCTAATGATCGGGCCACGCATACAATCAGATATCATAGACCTGATTGCCAAATGGAGGAAGTTCAAGGTGGCATTATTTGTTGCTGACAGGCAGATTTGGATGAAATCGAGCGACACTCCCTATCAGCTGATTGTATGGAGAAATAATACTTCAGACCCCTTAAAGACATATTGTCTCAAGACCGTCACCTTTGGCACTGCATCAGCTCCGTTTCTTGCAGTGCGAACATTACATCAACTAGCAGCCGATGTTAAGACATCTCATCCTCATGTCTCAAAGGTACTCACTGAAGGGTTCTATGTTGACGACCTCATCTATGGCTCAAACAATGAATCCGATGCAATAAAACTGCAAGGAGACACTCTCAATGTCTTGAAGTCGGCTGGATTTCCGCTCAGAAAGTGGGCAAGTAATTCGGCAAAGGTTTTAAGTCAAATTCCTGAAAAGGAAAGATAAATAAATCTTCCTCTAGACTTCGACTCAGCCGATGCCATAAAAACACTTGGAATTCGGTGGCACCCAGCACAACTGCACAAGACGTCTTTAAATTTCAAATTAACTTACCCGAAGCAAAGGGATATACAAAACGCTCAGTCCTGGCAGACGTCGCCAGACTATTTGACCCTCTTGGGTGGATATCTCCTTGTATTATCAAGGCAAAGCTGATACTACAACAGCTATGGATCCAAGAGTTAGGTTGGGATAACCCAATCTCCAAAGAGACGGAAGATCTTTGGAAAAATTTACGAAACGGCTTCATAGCCCTTGAGCGCATCCAAATACCTCGATGGATCCAATATGAAGACTCCGACGAGGTACAACTACATGGGTTTAGCGACGCCTCTGAGAAGGCATACGCGGCTGTGGTGTACGCTCGAATAGTTAAAAATGGCGGGGAGCACATACACATCCTATCGTCCAAAACAAGAGTGGCCCCATTGAAATGACTCCACAATCGCACTAACGTGGATCAAAAGAAGCCCCCTAATACGAACTACGTTTGTAGCTAATAGGGTATCCGAGATCCAGACCCTCACCAGCCCCACAATTTGGAGGCACGTAATCTCAAAGGATAATCCCGCGGACATCGGCTCACGAGGACTTTCACCGGAGGAAGTCATAGACAACCAGTTGTGGTGGCATAGTCCCAATTTTTTACGAAATTTCTCTTTTAATGAGTTTCCAGCAGCGATTCCAATTGACACCAATCTGGAAACAAAAGGGAAAATCAATCGAAATGAGATTCAAGTTGGTTTCTATCAAACAAATCTTTACGACACTCATAGAATGCCCAATCTTGTACATGTAGTAGCTCACTGCACGATTAACAAGGCATTCTTTGAGCAATATTCCACACTAAGGCGAATGGTTCGAACAGTTTCTATATGGCGAAGATATTTCGCCAATCTAAAAAACCCACAAATCAAGAAAACACTAACCAGATATCCCATCACGTCCAGCGAACTGTCTTCAGCGCATGAACAGCTTATTAAAATAGTACAGAAAGAATTGTTCCTGGAAGATATTACGTCATTAAAAAACAATAATCATGTGTGTAAGAGAAGCAAAATTTTGAGCTTTGTAATGTCGATGGCTATCGTATTGAAATAAAACGCACTTTCGTTGATTTCAATATTTATTACATAAGATGATCATTACGAGTAGAGGCGATGTTTCTTGGTCACAAACCAGAGCGCAACTGGCGCCTGCTTAATTAGTAGTCGATCGTAGAGAGAGCTTAACAGAACTCATGGATCTGACTAATATGTATTCATGTAATTGTATACTATGTAATACCCATACTACAATATCCCCCCCAAAATTCAAAACTTAATTTAATTTTCTTTTCGTATCCTTTTTGGATACCTATTTGTATCCTGAAATAGTTTCCAATTTATCCTCCTACTTAATTTAACATCTTTATTTTCTAGATTAGGTTCTAATTCTTTATTTTGATTTTCGTCTGCAATATCATTATCCTCATGTTGTACAATGTTAGCAGTTTCAATTTCATCATTAGTTTCATTGTTTTCAATACTTATTTCTTGATTATAATTTCCAAAATTGTGCATTTTTTCCATAGGATCAACTACTAAACTAGGTATATAATCATTATGATTATTAATAGAATATGAATTTAATTGATTAGAATGTCTTTTCCAAATCGAGTTTGTTTTATTAAGCATTTCAACCAAATAGTAACGTTTCCCAACAACCTGTTTAATTATTCCTTTAGACCAGGTTTGTTTTCCTGGAATCGAATAATCTTTGGCTAAAACGTTATCACCAATTTTAAATTGTTTAGTGATCCTTTATAATATTTTTGTTGTTTTTCCTGCATCTAGCATTTTTATCTGTAGTTATCTTCTGGCTATTCATATTTTTAAAAGGATTTGTAACATCAAATCTGCTTCTCAATTTCCTATTGAACATCATCATCGCCGGCGACATACCTGTAGTGCTGTGAATGGAGTTACGATAATCCAGTAAAAATGATTCTAGTAATGGATTTAATGTAACTGACGATTTTTTCAAATGCAAAGCTTTTTTCAGCGCGAGCTTACATATCTTAACACCGTTTTCCGCTTGTCCATTGGTAGCTGGATGACCGATCGGACTCGTTACATGAATTATTTTGTTTTTTGATAAGTACTGTTCAAATTCGGCAGAGACGAACGAGGTACCATTATCCGTTACTATTACTTTAGGAATACCAAACCGCGAGAAAAGTGGGCGAAGATGTTTAATGGTGTTACAACTGGAAATATTATTCCCCATATTTAGACATTCAAGCCATTTACTGTACGCATCACTTATTATCAAGAACTTCCTGTTAAAAATTGGCCCCATAAAGTCGATATGCAGTCTTTGCCATGGCCCTTCTGGCCACTCCCAACAAACTAATGGTGCTTTACTTGGATTATTTTGATACATTAAACAGTTGTCACACGATTTAATGACCTCTTCTATATCCTTATTTAATAATGGCCACCAAAAATAACTGCGGCCTAAACGCGATTTGACAATACCCATGTGTGTCTCGTGAATTTGGTTAGTTACAGACCTTCTTAAAACATCGGGAACTACTAATCGGTAACCCCAAAATATACACCCTGATACCTGATTCGATTGAAAGTTCATCTTTCCGGGCAAAATATGGTTTCATATCCGCGTCTTCTATGTATCCGGGCCAACCTTCATTTATAACGGGTGACTTTTTAGCTGGTTTGGTTTTGGCAACACTGGTTTTGACAGCTGACGTGTGTTTAGTACCTTGTGTCACTGTCAAACAGCTTCAGTTTGGTTTGCAATTTAACCATAGATCGTCTTACAAATGAACAACGCTTGCAAATTATTGAATTTTACTATCAAAATTCGTGCTCGGTTCGAAATGTTCATCGCGCGCTGCTTCCATTTTATGATCGGCATTCTCGACCTTCTGAGCAGTCTATTCGGAAGATTGTGACCAAATTTCGCACCAAATTTACTTTGTTGGACATTAAACCACCAACACGTTTACGTATTGTGCGTAGTGAAGAAAATATTGCGGCCGTATCAGCTAGTGTGACAGAAGACCGCGAAATGTCGATTCGGCGCCGTTCCCAGCAGTTAGGCCTTTGTTACAGCGATGATAACAAACTTTTTTTTGCCCGAAATGGAAGTTCTTGACTTGCATGATATGTGGTTTCAACAAGACGGTGCCACATGCCACACAGCACGCGAAACAATGGCGCAATTGCGAGGCGAGTTTGGTGAACAGTTAATTTCACGTTTCGGGCCGGTCAATTGGCCGCCTAGATCATGAAATTTGCATGAAATTATCTTTAAACATTAAACGGTTCAAACTATCGATTCAAATAAATATTTCATTCATTTTTTCGAATTTTTTGTGTTTTTTTTTTAAAAAAAGTTCTAAACCTCTTAAAAAATCACCCGTTATATTGCGTTACTCTTCTCAGAAGTACATCCTTTTCAGTTGCTTCCTTAACTTCATCGAAGGTTACTGGAATTTCACGCCATTCCTTTAAATAATTCAAACAAACATCGGTCGATTAAAGTTTTTCTTTGCTTGTATTATCTATGGGTGAACGCGATAAATAGTCAGCAATATTATCCTTAGAGTTTACATACTCCAAGTCGAATTGATACCCTGATACCCTGAGACATTTGGCGGTATTCCCTTTTTTGACCCAAAAATTGAAATTAGCGGCTTGTTGACCGACACCAAGGTTAACGTCCTACCATACAGATATTGATGAAATTTGTTTACAACAAACATTATAGCTAAAGCTTCTTTTTCAATGTGGGAATATCTGGTTTCTGTGTCTGATAATCTTTGGGAAGCAAACGCTATAGGGCGTTGAATACCGCTGTTGTACTTATGCACCAATATTGCGGCCAGACCCTTTGGACCTGCGTCCACTATTAATTTGACTGGAATGCTTGGATCGTAATGTGCCAATACTTGTTTTGACGTAAGTAATTTTTTAACGTTTTCAAAGCAGTTGTCTTGATTCGGACCCCAATGAAATTCGTTTTTCTTCGACAATAAGTCATATAACTCTGCAGCTATTGAAGACAAATTAGGAATAAACTTCCTATAGAAGTTAACTACCCCCAAAAATGATTGCAATTCTGGAAGAGATTTTGGCTTAGGTAATTTCAACATGGCTTCAATACGCTGTTCGTCCATATGAAGACCATCCCTGTTGATAATATGCCCTGACTAAGACATCATCCATAAAAACTATGACACCCTTTATGCCCGATAATAACCTTTCGATAATTTTTAGAAAATCGCTGGTGCTGGCGCTAATCAGTATACGAGTCTTGTATATTGAAATAAGCCTTTTGTAGTTGAAATAGTTGTTAATTTCTTTGAGTCATCCGCCAAAACAATTTGCTGATATGCCATAGACAAATCAAGCTTAGAGAATTCGTTTCCCCCATGAACTTCGGCAAAAAGCTCCTCTATTTTCGGCAAGCTATACTGATCAACACATAACTGGGGATTTAGTGTGACCTTAAAATCTCCACAGATACGTATCTCGCCATTTTTTTTAAGTATTGGTACAATTGGTGTACCCCATTCAGAATAATCTACAGGTTCAAGTATTCCTAAGCTGACAAGTTTCTCAAT
The DNA here is from genome assembly GCA_949126925.1 of Cheilosia vernalis. Classification (NCBI taxonomy): domain Eukaryota; kingdom Metazoa; phylum Arthropoda; class Insecta; order Diptera; family Syrphidae; genus Cheilosia; species Cheilosia vernalis. Next base: position 4,560,783 of record OX421363.1, read on the forward strand.
TTCACTCTCCACCTTCCTTTTGACTGCGAAAGGTAGCCGCCTTGGTCGAAAGAACTTTGCCTCCGCACCCTCCTTTAGTTTAAGCGACACTTTATGCTTATTAAATGTGCCTAGTTTTTCGTTAAACACTTCCGGATACAAATCCATCACTTTAACTACATCATTACCTGCCTTTTCACAAAAATATATCCCCTCAAATTGTATATTAAATTCCTGCATGAAACCTCTGCCCAGAATTGGAGGACCACCATTACTAACCACAAATATTTCCAATAGTACACTTCTGTTTTTATAAACAATGGATACCTGAATTGCCCCAATAGGTGTTATTGAATTTCCGCTATAGCTTTTGAATAATTTGTTTGTTTTACTCATTTTGCAATTCTCAAAATATTCTTCGTAGGTAGACATTGACATAGCTGATATTGGAGATCCGCTGTCAATTTGCATCACCATCGCAACTCCATTCACTAACACTTTAACCGTAATTGGCTCATTTTTAGAATCTGCTTTGCTAACAAAGAAAAGAAACAATTCATCACTACTACTACCACTATCGTCAATATAATTTACAGAATTTCTTTTATTCATTTTAGGCCCTGCCATAATGTTTACTGTGCACATTTTTTTTAAATGACCCTTTTGGTTACACTTGTTACACGTATAATTTCTAAATCTACATTCACTCGCCAAATGGTTTGAATAACCGCACACAAAACAGCGTCTTCTCTCCTCCGGCTGTATATCTGCTCTCGTTCCATCGGTATTCTGCACTTTCTTGTTGTTGTTGTGTTGTTTCCTGCTATTTAACTATATGATATAGACCGCTTGTTGAAGGTTCCGCTTTTATGTGAGTTCTCTCGTCATGCTCGATTGAGTGGTATTGTTGTTGTATGCAGTCCACTGAAGATGCTATTGTAATTGCTTTTTGAAATGAGAGTGTAACTGCATCTTCCAAAAACAACTTGTCCTTAGCCGGACCTTGGGGTAACCCCATGATAAAACGGTCTCGCAACGACACTTCAAGATGATAGCCGAATTTACAGTTTTTTGCCAATTCCCGCACTCTTGCCGCCCACCTTGCTGTTGACTCATGATCCTCTTTGCTGGCACGATAGAATATATTCCTTTCCGTAAATGCTGAAATTGTTTGCTCGAAATGCTTATCCAAGGCTCCGATACAGACGCCATACGTGGTTGTCGGCTCACTTATACGAGATGGTTGAATTAAATTTTCCAACAGTTTATACGACGTTGCACATAAGCCACCAATCAAATTCGCTTTTTGTTTCTTAGCATTTTCCTTTGCATTGTCAATATCGTTCGCAATGAAAAACTGCTCCAGTTGAACTTTATACACATTCCAATCGTCCTCATCTTGATTGAACGTTGGCGCTTTTGATGAATACGCCATTATTTATATATGTTCACACACGCGGTATTCAATTTTTTGATATTGGATATACACTTCTTGTCAGTTGAATGCACCTCTCGTATAATTGAATTAGTACCGCGAAACTTATTCTTTGTTTTTAAGCACGCGTATTTTCAAAATGTTTCTTAGCGCATCATTGTTTTGCTCGTCACCAATGTAATGTCGATGGCTATCGTATTGAAATAAAACGCACTTTCGTTGATTTCAATATTTATTACATAAGATGATCGTTACGAGTAGAGGCGATGTTTCTTGGTCACAAACCAGAGCGCAACTGGCGCCTGCTTAATTAGTAGTCGATCGTAGAGAGAGCTTAACAGAACTCATGGAACTGACTAATATGTATTCATGTAATTGTATACTATGTAATACCCAACCCTTTTCTCGACTCGGAAGTATTACTACGGGTTGGAGGTCGATTAAACAACTCAGCACTTCCGTTCAATCAACGGCACCCGTTCATACTGCACCACTTCTTCAAACTTATTGTGAGCGACATCTATCAGCGAACACTTCACGGCGGTGTGCAAATGATGATGGCCGAAATTCGAAACACATATTGGATAACGAATATCAAGAGATTGGCAAAATCCATTATTCATAAATGTGTTGGATGTCATCGTCACAAGGCAAAAATGCAGCAGCAGCTCATGGGAAACCTCCCAGCTGAACGAGTCACATGCTCAAAACCTTTCACAAACACCGGAGTGGATTACGCCGGACCAATTGAAATCAAGGCATGGAAAGGGAGATGTAATAGAATCTCCAAGGGATACATAGCGATGTTTGTTTGTCTCTCGACGAAGGCCATACACATTGAACTCGTGAATGATTTAAGCACGGCATCCTTTATAGCCGCGTTTAGAAGATTTGTCGCCAGAGAGTTCCGATCTGCAACCCGTCGCGAACACACGTGTGTGCAGCCGTAGCATTCTCCCCGCATCTCCCCGTACCACTCGTCGCGCAAACAACACCCAAAAACAAAAAAAACCAACAAAAAAAAAAGCGAAGATCATAACACTGATCTTCTGCCGCGCAAATCCATTCTGAGTGCAGTGCCAGTGAAGTGTTGTGGAAAAGAAAAAAAAAAAGAGGAAAAAAAAAAACCATTAGCGTGGGCGATTCCCTCCTCCCCCATTCCAACTCGTTTGCTGTTGCACTTTCTTGGTCTTTGCAATCGCCGGCCGCCAACGTACAAGCGATTGTGCTTGTACTGTTGTACATACGGCAATTGCAATGAGTGGGTGAGAGCAACATCTGGCGGATAGCGGGTTGTGTGTGAAAGTTTTTGTTGGTGGACCAAAGCAAATTGTCATACGGGCATAACACCTATGACAGTTTGATTTGAGAATCTAGCATTGGATTTTCACTTCACAGCCCTGCTTAGAAGCGTCGGAGTTGTGTTTTTTGGTGTCTGCTTTTTGTATTGATGGGGAATTTTAGGGTTGACATGTGCAACATTCGTGGGCTACGATCGAATCTCTTCTCGGTGTACGTCCACGTTGCTAAATATAAACCAGCTGTTTTGGCGCTGAGCGAGACTCAGGTGGGTGTAAATTCTGATAAATCGGAGTTTGATCTACCTGGGTATCGTTTAGTGCCTTTATTCTTTCTTCACCGCGGTCTCGCCATCTACGTACGTGATGATATTGCCTACCAAACTCCAGGTTCTTATGGCCAATGTTCCAATTCGGAATTTAATTTCATATGGCTGAAATTCCACATCCGTAGGCAAATCATTCACTATTGTTTTATCTACAGAAGCCCTAATCTAGATAGCAACTCGACTTTTAACGAGTTTGATGCGCTGTCTGACTCCATTACAAGAATTGTCTCCCTGTATCCTAATACTGAAATTGTCATTGCGGGCGATTTCAATATACACAATTCTAACTGGCTTCGACATACTGGACAGACAACACCCGAAGGAATTTATGTTCAGATCTTCGCTGAGGTAAATCAATTAACCCAGCTTGTAAATGAGCCAACACGCGTACCAGATATTGACGGTCAGAATGCCAACACTCTGGACTTGTTTCTTACCTCCCACCCTGATAAATACTCTCTAGAAGTATTATCGCCTTTAGGCTCGTCGGACCACTGCATCATATCAGCTAATTTCTCGTACTCCAACCACACAGTTAAAGAAAAATCTCCGAAAAGAACCGTATGGCAATACGAGAAAGCCAACTGGAGCGGACTTAACAGCTTCTTTAAGAGTTTTAACTGGTCGTTATGCTTCCTCGATAACGACGTGGATGCCGCCGCTGATATGGTGTCCAGTATTATCACCTTAGGTATGAAATCCTTTATTCCTAACAGGATAAAAAGTATCATACCGAAAGAAAATGCGTGGTACGACTCGAGCTGTAAAGAGGCTATCAGACAAAAGGAGTTAAGTTTTCGGTCATATAAGGCCAACCCATCTGAGGAAAACCGAAAAAAGTTCAAGCGAGCCAGAAATGACTGCAATACAATTATCAAGCGTGTTAAATTCTCGTATGACCAAAAGTTGAGGCAAAAAATACTACAATGTCCCAAGGGTAGTAAAAACTTTTGGTCTTTTGTAAAAAATATAAAGAATTCGGTCTCATCTTCGATCCCAACGCTCATTTACAATGACATTCCAGCTGTCAACTCTTTAGACAAAGCGAATCTGCTTGCTGCACATTTTGCAGCCAGCTCAATGCTACCAGATTGCGCTTTGCCTCTACCTGTACTTGAGAGCGTCGAATACACCATGGGACAAATCCATTTTCGCACTCGTACAGTGGCAAGAGTACTTAATGATCTCAACATAAATAAATCCGCTGGTCCAGATTGTATTTCCCCAATTGTTCTGAAGAGGTGTTCTTCCACGCTGGCAAAACCACTGCGTAAGCTTTTCCATCTGTCCTATTCTTCTGGACTCTTCCCGAGAAGGTGGAAAACAGCATTTGTCCAGCCCGTCCCCAAAAAAGGCGAATCTTCTTCTCCCACCAACTACCGACCCATAGCACTTACATCCATTCTTTCTAAGGTCATGGAAACGCTGATAAATCGTCAGCTCATGAAATATCTTGAATCACGAAAACTCATTAATGACCGGCAGTACGGTTTTCGTGGCAACAGATCCACTGGTGATTTGATGGCTTATCTCACCGAAAAGTGGAACCAATCTCTACATCACTCTGGTGAAACGAAGATTGTTGCGCTTGATATTTCAAAGGCATTTGACAGAGTTTGGCACCAAGCTCTTTTGTCGAAAATGCGTGCATATGGGATCGATGCGTCTCTTCTTCAATGGATTAGAAACTACCTCTCTGGCCGTTCAATTCAAGTTGTATTGGATGGCTTCAAGTCTGAAATTCACCATATAAACGCTGGTGTTCCCCAAGGCTCCGTTTTGTCTCCGACTCTCTTTCTCATTTTCATAAATGATCTCCTGTCTGCAACCTCTAATCCAATCCACTCCTTCGCCGATGACAGCACCCTCAGCTTCTCATATTCATTCCAGGACTCACGTCCCTGCTCTTCGGCCGTAGAACTGGAACGGCAACGTATGTTAAGCTCATTAAATTCCGATCTCGACAGCATTATAAAATGGGGTTTAGCCAATAGAGTGGAATTTAATGCTTCCAAAACACAATGCTGTCTGTTGTCATTAAAGCGAAACCAGAATCCTCAGCCATTATCCATGAATGGCACTTGCATCGCCGAAACCGAAAGACTTTCCATTCTCGGTATGTGTGTCCATGACAAACTTCGTTGGAATGACCACATACACGAAGTCGCCAAGAACGCTGCGAAATGTCTAGGTTTCCTTAAAAGGTGCAAGAAATATTTTACCCCTTCTGATCTGGCTACCATATACAAGGCGTTCATTCGCCCCAAACTTGAGTATAACTCTCATATCTGGTCTGGTGCGCCCAAAACCTCACTGCACCTGCTGGATAGGATACAGAATCGTGCTTTAAAACTCATTGGAGACACAAATATAGCGAATTCTATAAATTCGCTCGAACATCGCAGAAATGTAACATGTCTTTCATTGTTTTATCGCTATTTCTACAAACAGTGCTCAAGCGAAATCGCCAGCTGCATTCCACCCCTTCAACAATTCAACCGCAATACTCGCCAAGCCAGGAATGCCCATCAGTTTACCCTTCAGCCTATTTTCGGTCGTACTATGAAATATAGAGATTCCTTCATAAGCCGTACCACGCGAATGTGGAACGCCTTGCCCGGCTCTGTCTTTCCCCCTCGGTTCAATTTGCAGACATTTAAAACCAATGTGCATCGGAATCTCCTATCTTCTCTATCCCAATTTCCTTAACGCCCTCGCTGTGTACTTCAAACTACACCATAAGAGTAGTCATAACCTCTTTAGCGCGTGTTTATTATAAAAAAAAAAAAAAAAAAAAAAAAAGAGGCGCAGTCGCTAACATATTCAGCGATTGTGGGACGCATTTTAAAGGAACCCACAACGAACTAAAAAGGGACAGCAAATTTATTTCTTCCGAATGGGTCTTACAAGTGGCGAAAGAACTCGCCACAAGAAATACAACTTGGCATTTCAACCCCCTTTCATCACCTCATTTCGGAGGTCTTTGGGAAGCGGGAGTGAAGTCCATAGAGCACCACATCAAACGAAAAATTGGGAACTCCAAATTTACATTCGAGGAGTACTCGACATTGCTTACCCAAATTGAAGCATGTCTCAATTCAAGACCACTATGCCCCATGTCTTCGGATCCCGATGACCTAACAGTTTTGACTCCGGGTCATTTTCTTATCGGAGGATCAATGCATACAGTCCCCGAAAGAAATCTAAACGACATAAACATGAGCAGCCTAGACAAATGGCGATACATTCAGCGGCTCCTGCAAGAATTTTGGAAACAGTGGAGCGTATCTTATATTCATCTGCTCCAACAACGACCGAAATGGCTCCAAAAGCAGCTGTCATAGCTAGGTGGGATGATAAGAGTAGATGGTGGTTGACCTATGTCCTTTGGCAGCAGTAGGCACGCTTGCGATCGCACGGCGTTAGCTCGTCGGTGGGGTGGGATCTTGCTGCCTCCCTATGCACACATGATTATCGTGCCTGGATCAATATTGATTTGCGTCGGAAAGAATTTAATAAAGAGAGAGGAAGAGAGGAGGAAACGATTCGAGAACGAATTGGTAAAACGCGAAAAAAAAGAGGTATATGAACGATGGAAGCTGATGTTGTTTCAGATGTTGCGAAACATTTTGGACAAGCCCTCCCCTATGTACCTGGTGAGTCGAGGTACACCATGACTATCTTTCGTCCACTTTTGTTAAGATAGTCCCAAAAGAAACCCTTGCTAAGTATCTACCAGATCACAACCCTAATGGCTTTGAATTAAACGCGTAATGACATCATTTGATCAAATGACCAATAAAAAAGGAAATATGCTCATTTTTACTTGTTAGAAAGTACAATCATAGGTTTATTATTTCATGGTGTAGTGCTTTTGTTAATGAACTTCATAGTATATAGGGTTTAAAAAGATTAAGGGTGTACGTGCCAATATTATTTAAGTGTGAATGTATGAAACTAATTAGGTAGGTATTTAGATTTAGTTAATTTTATGTTTAGGTATTTACTTCACGTTTTCATATATGTATAGTATAGTATTTTTTTTTATAGGTAGGTATTTAAACGAAATAAATTTAAGATTTTTACGAAATTACAGATATGTGTTTTATGTATTATGTATAGTAGGTAGGTATATGTCAGCGGCGTCGCGTGAATTACTTAGATGGGTGTGCAATTCTTTAAAATTATATATTTTATAAAAATACGGATTTAGTTATTGTTTTCTTAATTAAAATAAAAAAAAAACAATAAAAAAAACTCCATTGTTCAAATTAATAATAGGACAAAAAAAGAAGCAAAAGCACCGCACGAAACTGCAGCCACTTATACTACCTAAACGAAAAGCAAAATTCGTTCATTCATTCATCGCGATCGACTGCCGTGCACTCCTTTTTTTTTGCACGAGCGTCGATGTATTGCATGTATATTTGACTTATGACGCTTTACGGAAACAGAACAAAACAAAAGGAAATAATGAATATTCCGTGTGCACAGAAAACGAGTGCACGAGTTCACACAAGTTCATCAAAGTAAAGCGACATTAGCAGGTAGCAGGTACGGCGTGCGGGTGACGAATGACGATGGGGATGAATTCTTGTAGCTAAAGGAAGGTATATACTTCGGAGTTGGATGAATTTATTTGATGAATACGTGCACAGCCAGATTTCGTGCGAGTTTATTGTTTTTCTCTTTGTTTCTCAACGATGAAGGAATTTTGAAAGAAAAATTAGGAAGGATGAATATGAGTTTTATTATAGTAGGTTGTGTGAGTGTGATGGAGGTTTTATGGGATGTGTAAAGTGTAATTGAGCACATCATATTTATGTGTGTTATTATTATTTGAGTGTTCGATGAGTGATTTTTTTTGGTTAGATCAGGGTGTGCAAGGTGTGCACTGGTATATGTATATAGTGACAGTGGGGATGATGAAGATGGTGTCCGCAGGAGATTAACTAATCTCGCGCGAATTACGAGCGTGAGCGATTTAATTGAAACACGGTAATACTAATATTCTCCAAGTACAATAATGTATGTTTTTATTTGAATTAATGGTTACGTTTTATTGTTTACAAGCGTAAATTACGAGCGTGAGCGATTTAATTGAAACACGGTAATACTAATATTCTCCAAGTACAATAATGTATGTTTTTATTTGAATTAATGGTTACGTTTTATTGTTTACAAGCGTACAGCGATTAATAGAACAAAGTATAATGATTGAATTCCCGATAGCGACTGCTTCACTTTTTCTTTCGCAGTTCTCTTTATTAATTTCGCTATGGGAAAGAATGCTTTACATTTAGATATTTTCTTAGAACTAGCCCAGGTGTATGTTAATTCTAGGAACTGGTGTACTGGTACATCGGTGATCGGTGGGAAAGAATTATTCCTCACTGTTGTTCGGGGTGTTGGTTTGATGTTCGGGGATCGTAACTCCTCCCTGCCCAGAGTGAAGTGTAGGCCACATAAGCGGGATGGGTTGTGCGGCCGAAACTGATCCTTGCTGAGGAGTGTGCTGATGCTGATGCTGATATAGGATATTGTGTTTGTTTCTAATAAAAAAGCTGATTATTAGAATGGATACAAGTATGAATGTGATTCCTGTAATGATCCAAGAATAAATGTTATTAAAATTATTTTCAATGAGTAGTGGTGGATTTTTTTCCAAGTTCCCAATAACTGTGTCCGTCAAGTTGTCCAGATGTATCTCGGTAGTAGAATTGTTTATCTGAATGAAAAGTGTAGATATAATTTCGGTGGAGTCCCAAAATTGGGTTGTCTCAGTTGAGTACGTTATTCCATTAATTTCAATGGTACAGTTATCGAATTTAATAACTGCCGTCCCTTTTATAGTTCTTGCTTTACTGTTTATATCGCATGTTGTGTTAAGTGTAGTAAAGTTCTTGTTTATTATGCACAAATGGTTTGGTTCCAAAAGTATGACCTCGTCTTCTATTTCGATCGGCATTAGGGTACAAAATGCTTCGGTGTTAAAAATAATGTTAGGGATACATCTATCTGTTTCGATTGTTCTAATAGTGTTCTTAGGACAGTAATATACTTGTTCCACTTTAGTGCAGGGTTCGTTCAAATATTGGTACCAGAATGTATTAAGCAGTAGGTAAGGAGCTTGGAGTTTTATGCTAAATGATTTGTTTACCGGGATTTCCTTTATGTGATAAAAGGAGAATTGGTCGGGTAGGAACGTTGGGATTTTGATGACAAATATGATATTGGAGTGGTTATAATATGCATGTAGTTCAAGTAGCTGGTATATATTCTCGTCTGAAAAGATCTCAACATTTTGAAGCTGAAGCTGTTTATAAATGTAACTCATCTCATCTGGGTGTAGAATATGTTTGGATATGATTGCCAGTTTAGCTAAAGTTATTGATTCTGAAACCTCCTTTAAATGCTCATTCAACAGGTCTATATCATAAACGATTTGGTTAAGGTATTGGTTTATTATAATTAGCGAATCTAATTTATCAATTTTTCCCTGGAGTTTATTAATAGAATTTTCGATGGTACCTTGTTGATTATTTATGTGTTTTGAAATGTTACTAAATCGTTCGATCATTTTTTGATTAATTGTTATCTGATGTGCCAATTTAGTATCTAAATTATATTGGTTAAATTTAAAAGCTTCAAGTTGTTTGTTAATTTGAACATAGTCTTCGTTGTCCATATTGCCGGTTATTGCTTTAATAAGTGTTCCCAACCCGTTAATAGCTCCCCTTTTTACTTTATATTTGGGTTTAAGCAAATCTAAATTGTTCAATAATTTTTCGTATTTTCGGTCCAATATGGCCAATAATGACTTGTGTTCTGGAGTTTGAGTTCTAATTTTCAATGTATTTATGTTTCTGCCAATAAGTGCGACACTGGACTCATATTCGGTCATATTGACAATGTGTATCAACTTCGTGTACCCACTGAATATACGAGCATTACCTATTTTTAATGGTAAAAGTCCTTGACTGTTGCTGAGATCATGAATTTCTAGCTTCTGTCCAGTGGAAATCCAGATGAACCTGCAAATTTTCTTTTGGTTTTAATTTTTTGTTTATGAACTTTTCTTTTAGAGGAATCTATTGTAATTTTATTATTTTGAACAACCCTATGCTCTTGAAATCTTGGGGCTAACTTATTTCTTCTATCCTCTAACTCATAGATGTGCTCATTTTCATTAAAATCTGGTGGATCTTTACGAGTTTCGTTACGTTTGTTTATGTTTTTTTCTTTTTGCGTCAAGCTACGTTCATGAACTAGTTTGGTTAAAGCTTCGTAATCTCTAATGTGTTCCCTAAGATAATCCTGCGTGGTTTTTGTACCTTTAGAGTTTGGAAATGGTGTAGACTTATGATAGTGTCCTGTCAATAACTCGAATGGTGTCATTTTAGTAGTGGAATGTATGGAATTATTATAGGTAATAACTGCCTCATCTACCGTTTCACCTATGGTTTTATGTTTGTTTTGGCTTTTAATTATCCGCACAAGCTCTGTTAATGTCGAATGGAATCTTTCGACTGGAGAATTTCCTGTAGAACTTTTAGCACATATTGTATGTAGTTCAATACCGTAAAGGTCTAAGAACTCTTTGAATATGGTTGAAACAAATTCGGATCCATTATCCGATACTAGTTTTTTTGGAATACCATGATGTGAAAAGAAGTGCTTCATGGATTTTATTAAGTTTATGCTGTTTCTTGCGGTTAATAGATAGACGCTTGCAAATTTGCTAAATTTGTCTATAATTGTGAGAAAGTTTTCCTTGTGTACAGAATATATGTCTATATGGACTATTTGTAAGGGTTTAGATGGCGTCTCTGTTATTTCGAATTGTATCTGTTCCCTGTTTCGATCGTATTTATTTAGTTGACAGATATTGCAATTGTTTATAATTCGGGTGATAACGTTTTTCATGTTAGGGAAATACGATTCTCTTCTCAAGTGTTCATATGTTTCAGTTATTCCTCTATGGTTTGAGTTTGTATGGTAAACCCTAACGATTTCTTCCTGTTTGTCGACGTTTGTAATGTCTTTGAGCTTGATATGACAGCGAACTAGCTTATAATTTCCATTACTGAAATACTTTGAATATACCCGTTGAATTGCTGAAAATGTTTCGTCATCCGTTGTAATTGCTGTTAGTCTATTTTTATTAATATAGTTCTCAAAAATATTAATTACAGTATCTTCGTTATTATCTAGTCTACAGATAGTATGTCTTTTCTTTGTTTTAAATATGATTTCGAATTTAGAACTAGATTTCTTGCAGTTGTGATTTACGTCTAAAATTATTTGATTGGAAAATTCGTTTAGTGGTCTTTCAGATATTGGAATCCCGTCACCTATGTTTTCGTCATCAGAATGAATGGTAGATATATTATCTGAATCATCAACGTTATTCTGTATAGACATATTGTCTAAATTTTCTGTGTCTTCTGTGGATTCGTTTATGTTCAACTCTACTCGTGACAGAGCGTCGGTGTTTGCATTACTCGTCCCTTTTTTATAAATTACTTCGTAATCGAACTCTTCAAGACGTAATCTCCAACGAACCAGTTTAGAGTTGGGTTCTTTAAGTGAAAATAGCCATGTAAGTGGCTTATGATCCGTAATTATTTTAAACTTTCTCCCAAAAATATAAGGGCGAAAGTATTTCGTGGCCCATATTATGGCCAATAGTTCCTTCTCTATTGTACTGTAATTTTGTTCGGTTTTTGACAAGGTGCGACTTGCGTAACAAATCGGTTTGTCCGATCCGATTGGTCCCTGGGATAACACTGCTCCAATTGCAACATTACTAGCATCCGTAGTAACATTGAATGGTTTGTCGAAATCCGGGTATTGTAATATTGGGTCATTGCATAAAAGAGACTTACATGTTTCAAAGCAATTCAAGTATCTGTTATCCAGTTTTATACCTTTATCTTTTCGAAGACATTCTGTTAGTGGTTTTGTTAAACTCGAGAAGTTTCTAATAAACTTCCTGTAGTACCCGAGTAATCCGAGGAATGATTTGATCTGTTTTCGGGTTTTCGGAATGGGATAGTCTTTAATTGCTTTTAGTTTTTCGGGATTTGGTTTCACACCTTCAGAAGTAACGATGTGACCAAGAAAAGCGACTTCTTTATGTAAAAATTCGGATTTATCTGGTTGTATTTTGAGATTTGCGTTTCTCAGTTTTTCAAAGACTTTAGATAGATTTTCGATATGTTCCTGCAAAGAGGTAGAATAGACGATTATATCGTCCATATAAACAAGGCATATTTTACCTTGTAGATCTTGTAAGACATTATCCATAACCCTTTGAAAGGTTGCCGGGGCGTTTTTCAACCCGAACGGCATTCGGACGTATTCAAAGTGTCCATTTTCGACACTAAACGCTGTCTTTGGGATATCTTCTGGGTTTACTTCAATTTGGTGAAAACCAGAAGCAAGATCTAGCGTACTAAAGTACAAACATTTGCCTAGTTTATCAAGAATCTCTGTAATGTTCGGAATAGGGTATCTGTCTTCTACTGTTTTTTCATTGAGTTTACGGTAGTCTATGACAAGCCGCCACTTCTGTTTTCCTGTTGCGTCCTTTTTCTTGGGTACGATCCAAATTGGTGACGACCACGGTGAAAAGCTTGGACGTATTATTCCCTGACTCAACATATCTGTTATTTGGCTTTGTATTTCTTCCTTATGTACATAAGGATATCGGTAAGACTTGCTGTGTATTGGTACATCGTCTTTTGTATTTATTTTATGCTTGATAAGATTTGTAAACGATAGATTCTCACCGATCCTAAAAAACGTATCTTTGTATTGTTTACAGAGTTTCTGCAAAGCTTTCTTTTCCTCAACATTTAAGTGATTCGTTCTTATTAAATCATTAATATCATCCTTCTCGTAATTATCAGAATAATTACTAATAGAAAAGTTGTGAACTTCTGCAAAGTGTTCATTATTAAAAGATTGTACTTTTATTGGTTGTTCAATGACAAATTTTTGTGGTATTTCAGATAGATTGATTACTTCGATAAATGAATACCATTCCTGCGCTTCGTATATACCTTCAGGAATTGACAGGTTTTCATTAATTTGAACGGGCTTTATGTATATACTTCCCTTTTTTATGTCTACTGGTAAATGAGCAACTATCTTGCTATGCGCTGGAACAATATAAGGCTTTGACATAAAATTTGGTTTATATTTCAAAGGTATTTGAGCAAACTTGGTTTCTAAGACAGAGTTAGGAATATCTATTTTCATTTGTAGTTCCTTCATTAAATCTATTCCTATCAAGCCATCAAAGTACTGATGGAATCTAAATATTATAAATTTGAGTGGCTTTTGGGTGTTTAATTCTTTAATTTCATTAACTTGACCTTCCTTATCTACTATATGGGTTCCAAATACAGTTTTTATTTCAATTGGCTTAATCCTAATAGTCTGTGTTTTGTTAATTATTTCCGGATTTATAAACGATCTACTACTTCCTGTGTCTATTAAAAATTTAAGAGGTTGATCATTTAAGCTTATTATATGAATATAAGGTAATGCAGATGAATTGAAATTATTCATATCTATGTATATAACCTATTGGTGTACCGAGGCTTACATGCGAAAATTTTCGTCATTTACTTCGATAATTTCATCCAGGTCTTGATGTGCATCAAGACTTTGGATATAGTTGTTGGGGTTTCTGTGGGTACTATTTTCTTCCACATTGTACAATTCCGCTCTAGGATGATTATGGATCTCCGCCCGTGTGAAATTATTATTAAATCGTCTGTTACCGGTATTGTTACTTGTACGACTATTCCCACTATATGTGTCCATTGGTTCTGGACCTCTTGAGTAACCATGTTGGCTTATTTGCCGACTTTGGGGTTTGGGAAGGGATATAGGGGGTAATTGTTGCGGAAAAGATTGTTGGACCCTAGGATGTGTAAAATTAGATTGTTGTTATTTATCTTGTTTGAAATTATGCCGTTGGAAATTCTGTCTTTGATTGAATGATTGTTGAGGCTGAGAGTTGTACTGTTGATATCGCGGTTGTTGAGGATAATAGTTCTTATGTGGATTATAATATTGGCTTTTATTATTTGGGAAATATTGCTTTGTGTAAGGAACATGTTGTGTGTTCCTCACATAGTACGTATTTTGCTCTTCCAAGCAAAAATTTAGAGCTATTGCGAGGGTTTTTGGCCTCATGGCTCTTATAGTTGAGCCTAATGGCTCTTTTAGCCCGGTTAGAAATGTGTTGAGGCACATTTCTTCATAGAGAACATATTTTGAATTTATTACCGACTGTTCCTTCTCATGCACCCGAATGTGGTTTATCATGGTTGAGAAGATTTCGATAACGTGTGAATAGAATGCCTCGACGGTATTCTCGTTTTGTTTGAGGGTGTGCAAGTCGCGGATTAGGCTGGTCTCGTTTCTTTTATCCGAGTAGTGTGTGATTAAATTTTGTTTAATACTTTCCCATTTAATGGGAGTGCCGTACATGTTTAAAATTTCATTGGCTTCGCCAATAATTTTATTTCTAATTGCTCGTAGTATAATTTTACCGTACGTAGTACCATCAAGACCCTGTATAAGACCCAGAATTTCTTCCACATTTTGAATGAAATCATAGAGAGTTCTTTGATTTCCTTCAAATGTGGGAAGGTCTTTAATTGGGTCTGGTACTCTTAGAGAGTTTAACACACCGTCAATACCGACGCTACTTTGAGTTGCCCCAGTGCCTATGGCATTTGTATTTGGGGGAAGGTTCATTTTTATATGATCGAATGAGATAGGTTGTGTTACTTCGATTTTTATTTCACTATATTGCTTAATTATTTCGGAGGTGGCAGAATCAGCACTAGCTGATCTTTTATGAGTGTGAGTGCTATACGGGAGATTCGAACTACTTGAACTAGTTTTTGCGTGTTTTCTTCTGGGGGAAGGATGTGGTGAAGTCATGGAAGCTTAATATAATTGGATACAATATTTTTCACTTACCCTACAAGTACAATGAATATCTTCATGATATATACTGCCATAAGTATAGAGGTATCTTCAAGGTAGAAAGTGCTTATTGAATCCAGATGTCCTTCTTTGATGTCCGTTTGGATAGAGGTATCTTCAAGGTAGAAAGTGCTTATTGAATCCAGATGTCCTTCTTTGATGTCCGTTTGGATACAAATATTCCTTTAACTAGCACACTTTTTCTTTATTTAAATGTCTTTACTTGTTTTAATTAGTTATTTTTATTCTTTCACTTTCTTGTCGCT
This sequence comes from Cheilosia vernalis, assembly GCA_949126925.1. Lineage (NCBI taxonomy): Eukaryota > Metazoa > Arthropoda > Insecta > Diptera > Syrphidae > Cheilosia > Cheilosia vernalis. The sequence goes on from OX421363.1 coordinate 4,576,102, forward strand.
TAGTTTAGTTATTGTTATTGTGAATCGATATTCGCTCGATTCACTATTATAGTTATTGTATTATTAGTATTCAAATTGTATTCACAAATATTCAATTATTTCGATTTTTCATTTTTTTTTTTTTTTTTTTGTTTGTTTTATTCACTGGTTTTTCCGACTGCGCCAATTACGAGCGTGAGCGATTTAATTGAAACACGGTAATACTAATATTCTCCAAGTACAATAATGTATGTTTTTATTTGAATTAATGGTTACGTTTTATTGTTTACAAGCGTAAATTACGAGCGTGAGCGATTTAATTGAAACACGGTAATACTAATATTCTCCAAGTACAATAATGTATGTTTTTATTTGAATTAATGGTTACGTTTTATTGTTTACAAGCGTACAGCGATTAATAGAACAAAGTATAATGATTGAATTCCCGATAGCGACTGCTTCACTTTTTCTTTCGCAGTTCTCTTTATTAATTTCGCTATGGGAAAGAATGCTTTACATTTAGATATTTTCTTAGAACTAGCCCAGGTGTATGTTAATTCTAGGAACTGGTGTACTGGTACATCGGTGATCGGTGGGAAAGAATTATTCCTCACTGTTGTTCGGGGTGTTGGTTTGATGTTCGGGGATCGTAACTCGCGCACGTGTGATGTCGGGCTTAATTTTCCACGAGTGTTCTCCTCTTTATCGCCAAAACGAAACTAGTTGAGAGCACGGCTTTGCGTTGATCGATGTGTTTCTCGATCGTTGTTGGTACAATGGCCAGATAAAACAAAAATTACTGATAAAGGTTGCGGACGCTCCCTTTTCGGCTGCTGCTATACATATATAAATTAAAATGCCTTCGTTAAGGTATTGAACAAGTTTTATTTTTCAACAATAAATTCTTAATCACTTAATCTTCTCCGTCTTAATCCATAGATTTTGTTCTCTATGAGAACTTGTATAAACACTCCGGTTTCGCGTTGCACTTTATTTTACGAGCTCTTGATAGCTTGGACCATTTTCCGCAACTGACTCCAATTCATTATGCTAAATCAATTATTGGTCTCGTAGACGCAGACGCAGGTAGCTGCCCAATCATGAAAAACATTTTTTTTGCATAGCTACATTGCGGGTGCAAAACAACATTATCACACCGCAAGATCTAAGTTGAAAACAATTTTTTGCATAGTCTTGCTACCAGTGCAAAACAATTTTCTTGGTTTAAGAACACCGCTAGGCTTATGTGCATTTTTGGGTTGAAGGACACCGCTAGGCTTATGTGCTAAACAATTTTTTGTGCGTTTGCTGGGTAGTGAATACTATGAGTGTAATAAGATTGTAAACGCGCCCTTGTATAAGATTGTAAACGCGCACTTGTGTAAGATTGAAAACGCAACCATAAAGGTCGAAAGAAAGTACTAAAAAACTAAAGCCTGTGTGCGTAAAGAATGTGCCAACTTATCAGCTAATAAAATAAAACTACCCTCATTATAACTATTATTAATAAAATAAAACATGGTGTCAGAAGTGGCTCAATAAAATTAAAAATAGTGCAGATTAAAAGCAAAAATATATAAAAGACAAAAGAAACAACATTGTGCAGTGTGAAAAAAAAAAAAAAAAATGGCGTCAACTAGTGACGAGGCACGTAGTGCAATTACGCAATTAGACGGGTCAAACGTGGCAACTGATTGGCCGCGGTTTAAGCAACGTTTTCTTATTTACATGCACGCACAGAAAAAGATGAAAAAGGATGAAATGGAAAAAGTTTCGACCTTTTTGTATTTGATCGGAGAACGGGGCATTGATATTTTCAATTCGTTGTTCCCGAACGATGGAGACATAGAAAAATTATTCAACGTGGATTAAGAACAAGAAGGTGAAGGAGAACAGGTTTTCGCTGATGCAGAAGGTGAGCAAGGAGAGGCAGAGCAACAAAATGTCGTCATACAACGCGATCAAGCGCTACAGGAAACATTTTCCTTAAATGTTGTGTTGAAAGCATTTGAAAATTATTGTCTGCCAAAAAAGAATTTGGCGATGGAATCGTTTAAGTTTCACACGATTTCTCAAAAAGAAAAACAGTTGTTTGGTGAGTTTGAAACCGAACTGCGCACACAAGCAAATCATTGTGCGTTTGAGTGTAAAAAATGCAATACGTCGTATGCTGAAAGAATGCTGCGTGATCGCGTCATTGTCGGTGTGCAGGATAAAGCATTGCAGCTCAAGTTACTGGGTCGTCGAGATGAGACGCTACAACAAATAGTTGATGCCTGCAAACAATTTGAGACAGCTGAATTGAACAAACGCGAACTTGAAGAAAAGCAGCAGGTAAAAGCTGAACATAAAGTAAACGCTGTGGATACAACACAACAACCATCACTGTCAAATGCTGTAAAGAAAGCACCTATGTGCTACAATTGTGGTCAACCGTTCAATGGGAAGCATCGTCGTTTTTGTCCAGCACAAAACGTAACCTGTCATCAATGCTCGCAAAAGGGACATTTTGCTCGTTTTTGCCGATGTGGCAAGAAAAATTATGTTGCGTCTGAAGCAGGAAGCATGAAACCAGAACAGGGTGCGTCATCATCAACGAGGTCAGTTAGATCTGTCAACTGGGGTGATTTAGGTAATGAATTTTCTATTAATTTAGCGTTAGTTGATAACATAAGTAATATAAATTCTGATAAAATTTCAATTATTTGTAGAATAAATTCTAAATCGCAAATATCGGATGATGATGTTAACAGTAGTAGTTGGTTCAAAACATACCACATTCAAGGTCGGCCAATTAAATTTAAATTAGATACGGGTGCGGACGTCAGCTGTATCCCGAAACATTTCATCGAACAGTTGCCAAACAATAAAATTGATAAAACAAAGGCTGTATTATCAGACTATAGTTCAAATAAATTGAAAGTATATGGCACAATAATCTTAGGTTGTTGTGATTTAAAAAAACAAGTTGAAAATAAAGCTTTATTTCATGTAGTCGAGGATGCGTATGAACCGTTACTCGGGTTGTCTGAATGCATAGCCTTTGGTTTGATTAAGCGGGTCTCCGCTCTTCAGTCTCTGCCTGATGACAAAGAACAGTTTGTTGCTAAAAATAAGCATATATTCGAAGGTTTAGGTAAATTACCTGGAAAATGCTCCATTAAGCTAAAAGAAGGATCAGTTCCGTCGCTTAAATATCGCAAGCGTATACCCTTAAGTTTACACGATAAATTAAAAGAACAATTGGATAGTATGGTTAAGCAGGGAGTCTTGGAAACAGTTGATTATCCTACTGATTGGGTGCATAATTTGCAGTTAGTAGAAAAACCAGATAAAACAATCCGTATTTGTATTGATCCAAGGCTGCTCAACGAATGCATAAAGCGTGAGCACTTCCTAATTCCTACATCAGAAGACATTATGAGTCGAATGTCCGGGCAACGTGTTTTCACTGTGCTAGACTGTAGCAATGGGTTCTGGCAAATGGAGCTGGATGATATTAGCGCGGATCTAACTACATTCATGACTCCATTTGGCCGATATCGTTTTAGACGCCTCCCATTTGGTTTGAACTGCTCCCCAGAAATGTTTCATAAAAGAATGGTTCAAATTTTTGGTGATATTCCGGGAGTGGAAGTTTATTTTGACGACATTTACATCGGTGCTTACGATGAGGCATCACATGATGCTGCTTTATTAAAAGTAATCGAGCGAGCCGAACAAAATAACTTAAAATTTAATAAATTAAAAATTCAGTACCGTCAAAAGGAGGTTAAGTTCATGGGACATATCATATCGGAGGGTCAAATCAAACCTGACTCTAAGTACATCCGTGCTATTACAGATATGCCAAAGCCAACTAACAAGACGGATGTTATGCGGTTGTTAGGTCTTTTCAAGTATTTGTCAAAGTTCATACCAAATCTGTCGCAGAGGACTGCTAATCTGCGTGAATTGACAAAAATTAACTCTGAGTGGAATTGGTCTTTGGTACATGATAGGGAATTGGCCAGCTTGTTGAAATCAATAACTGTAATACCTGTCCTCGCAACTTATGATCAGAATAAACCTATTGTAATTCAAACAGATAGTTCTAAGGACGGGCTTGGCAGTGTTTTGCTGCAAGATGGCCAGCCAATAGCATATGCCTCACGTAGTTTGACAACAAGTGAACAAAAATGGGCACAAATTGAAAAAGAGTTATTGGCCATAGTATTTGCTTGTGAGCGTTTCCATCACTTTGTATACGGTCGAGAGTTCACGGTGCAATCAGATCACAAGCCGCTAGAAACATTGGTAAAGCGAGAAATTGATGATGTTACTGCTCGTCTTCAACGAATGTTTATGCAGTTATTAAAGTACCCCGGTTTATCAATTGTTTATACTCCGGGTAAAGAAATGCTGGTCGCGGACTGTTTATCGCGTGCTGCTTTGCCAGAATACGGCCCTGAATATAAAGAACTCACTTATATGATTCACTCGCTGACACGACAAGTGTGTTTATCAGAAAAAAATTTTGATTTTTATGTGAAAATGCTTAAAGAGGATGAACAACTCAGTCGAATAGTTAACTATGTTTTGAATGGTTGGCCATCGTATCATCAATTGGATGATTATAGCCAAGTATTTTGCAAATACCGATGGGAACTGCATTTTGAAAATGATTTATTGTTCAAGGATCATAAATTAGTCATTCCAAAAAAGTTACAAGCAATTATTTGCAAGTGGCTACACGCTGCGCATTTGGGAATTGAAAAGACGTTGGCATTACATTACAACAGTTGTTAAGGATTGCGTCATTTGCGAAAAATTTAAACGCAATAATCAAAAAGAACCTTTGGTTCTAGACGAACCCCCTGAATACCCATGGCAACGAATTGCAGTAGATCTGTATGAGTACGCTGGTCGCGATTTTATTGCTATAATTGATTCCTTTTCAGGGTTTATTTGCTCTGAACGCATAACAAGCAAAACTTCAGGTCATATTGTTAGCGTCTTGAAAAACATTTTCAACCGTTATGGATATCCAACGGAGGTTCGCGCGGATAATAGCCCGTTTGGCTCTCGCGAATTTGAACAATTCGCTAATGATAATAACATAATATTTAAGTATTCCAGTCCTCGCTATCCCCAAAGTAATGGTTTGGCCGAAAAAGGTGTTGCAATTGCGAAAAACATATTAAAACGTTGCTACGAGGAAAATGCAGTCAGTGAGTTTTCTTATCGCATTCTTGAATATAACGCAACACCAATTGCTAGCATGAGCATGACGCCGGCTCAATTGTTTTTTGGTCGACAAATCAAAACAAAGCTACCAATAACAAACAAACTTTTGCATCGCGCAGAGATTAATGAGTCGGTCATTCATAAAAAAATTCAACAAAAAAGAGAAAGGCAAGAACGGTACTACAATCGTCATGCAAAATCGTTACCGATCTTGAATGTGGGTGACCAAGTACTTTTCAAGAAAAACAATAAAGAATGGTTCTATGGCAAAGTCTATCGTAATGTAAACAATCGATCATATATTATTATTGACAATTGTAACAATTATTATCGCAGAAATCGTAGGTTTATTGCAAGAACCAACAATAATAAACTAAGTACAGGGGAATTACTGTATGAAGAAGATATTGACAAGTACTTAGACAGTGAGTCGCAAATTGTAAATGCACCAGCTGCATATCGGAATCAAAATAATTATAAGAATGTAGAACAAAGGCGAGAGTCCATCGAAGCCAACGGATCTGGTGAAAGCCAACCATCGATATATTACGATGTAGATGAAGATCAGAAAAGCTTTAATGGAACAAACAGCAAAAATTTAGAAAATGAAAATGTTCAACCATTTGAGCCAGACGCCACAGCGACGCCGTATCGAACTCGTGTTGGACGAGCGGTGAAGCCACCAGAGCGCTATGGCGACTGGGTCTAATGCATACTAGTTTCTAATTTCAAGGTTACCTACTAAATTATATTATATCTCTAAGTTAAGTAATTGTTAGTTATTAAAAAAAAAAAAAAAAAAAAAAAAAAAGGCGTGTAATAAGATTGTAAACGCGCCCTTGTATAAGATTGTAAACGCGCACTTGTGTAAGATTGAAAACGCAACCATAAAGGTCGAAAGAAAGTACTAAAAAACTAAAGCCTGTGTGCGTAAAGAATGTGCCAACTTATCAGCTAATAAAATAAAACTACCCTCATTATAACTATTATTAATAAAATAAAACAATGAGCAAGATGTTTTTGTTGTGCTGTTGCCTTGTGTTAACTGTTCCCCTTTTAATTTAAGTCGTCCTCGGCTGTTTTCACAATATTGTCAGACGATATGTAGCTTCTTACATTTTATGATATTGTATGTAGTCTTATCACGTAGATATTTTTCGAAAGTACCTGTCTATGTTTAACTACTAAATACGTACATAGATATGACATTCTTTTATTTATATGTTTATGCTTTATGTTTCAAATATCTTACCTACATTTAAATTTTTATAATACATTTAAATCATTTGTTATTATACCTGTGGAGTGCATCTTTCAATAAACTAAGTAAGTGTTGTTCAAAGTTACAAAAATTTTATTTACAAAAACAAACTTATAACAACTATTAAATATACATATATATAGGTATAAGCAAATATTTTAATTTACTTATAATTAATTGATTAACATAACAAATTCCAATAACTTTGTTTAATTTTTTTTTTTTTACTTCTTTTCAAGGGTTTTGATATTATTATACCTAGGTACACTACATATTTGAAATTTGGAGTAATTGTCTCCTTATGCAACCGAGCAGATTAAACTACGTTTATATTAATAATTGATAACTATTCATAGAAAGAGAGAGAAAAAAAAAAAAAAAATATTTACATATATGTATACAATGAAAATTCAAGTATGAATGAGCAGGTATAGCAACCATTCCATCGGTGAAAACTTAATGTGGAAATAGAGGTAATTTTTCCTGGCATTCTAAATATATGATGACTACCTAAGGTTGTTTTTATGTATTTGCTTATTGTCGATTAGGACTGTTGTTCCTTTTTCTTGTTGTATAATTTTCTCAATAAAAACCTTAGAAAATTTATTGCCTATTCTCTTATTTGTTCTTACAAACACTTTGTCACCAGGTTTATATGTCCGTGTTTATTTATCCCTGTTGTGGTACACTAAGTTAGTACGTTGTGTCTGCATGAGTCTATCTCTAATTTCGTCCTGTAATAGGGATGGTATTGAATGGATGATGTCTATTGGCCTGTGATTTGTGATTGAATGGATAGTTCGATTGTATTTAGATGTTGCAAGTAAAATGAGTTCAGAAGTATCAGCGATACCTTGATCGAGTTTAATACACCTAGCTATTTCCGTTAAAGTGCTATGAAATCTTTCCACTTACCCATTCGTGGTACTATGAAAGGCTGGCGTAGTGAAAATATTTATAGCAAAATGGTCTCTTAGTAAGGATTTTATGGTTTGCGAGTTTAGTGACTTTTCGTTGTCGCAGACCAATGTCTTTGTGTTTCTGAACAAGTTTAAGATCTCGATCAAGGGTTCTTTGATGTCAACTATTGCACGTGATTTGATTGGAAACACCGCAGCGAATTTTGAAAATTTATCGATGCATGTGAGAAAGTTCAATTTATCGGTGGAGTAAATATCCATATGCAAAATTTCACCCGAATAAGAAGGTAACGGAGTACTGCCTATTTCGGCTCTAGGAGGATGTCTCTCGTATTTTGCTTCATGGCACACCTTACAACTGGATATAATTGCCTTCAAATTCTTTCGAATTTCAGGGAAGAAATAGTCACGCAGGACCTGTTGCATGTTCTCGTGAAGGGATCGATGTGCTCGATTGTGTTCTACCGCGAGAATTTCGTCCTGGTCATTTTTGTTAAAAACATCTATTACAAATTTCTCTGAGTGGAGAAATTTGACAGATGGGAATGATTTTAGTAAATCATTTTGAATGTGGGCTAAAGTATGTAAGTCACAACAGATACCATTAACCACATTAGGGTTAATAACTTCTTTAAAGATTTGTAGAAGTTCACAAACATTTCTAAAAGTTATTGTGTGCCTTAATTTTGTTTTAAATATTATTTTTTTTGTATGCCTTAACTCTGAGCCTTTATTTAGTATGATTTGATTTTTAAAACAATTAATAGGATTTTCCACTGTGCGAATAGTTTTTGTTAATGATTCTTCACTATGTGCTGTTTCAGATTCAAATTCATTTAACTGTTGTAAAGCATTTATGTGTTGCCTAGATAAGGCATCCGCAACAAAATTCTCTTTTCCAGGCTTGTAGAAAAATTTCGGGGAAAATTCTTCCACAAAAGCTTTCCACCTTTTAATTTTGGCGTTGGGATTTTTATCGGAAATTGCGAATGTTAACGGTTGGTGGTCCGTGTAAATATTTAGCTGCTTAACACCATATAAATAATTACGAAGATTTTGTAATGACCAAACTATTGCTAAAAGTTCACGTTCGTTGGTTGCGTAGCTTTCTTCGGCTGATGATAGAGTCCTCGAAATCATTGTAATAGGTCTGCCATCCTGTGACAAGATAGCGCCCAATGCATGGGAGGATGCATCAGTCGTCAAGTCAAAGGGTTTTTCGTAATCGGGATAGAGAAGAAGAACATCTTCTGCAGCTAAAATATTTTTTATTTGGCTAAAAGCATGTAAGGCCTCGTCATCTAACTCTACAGAAATGTTTTTTGATTGCCTTGCACTTGCGTTACCATTGTCGCCGCGTAAATATTTTGTAAGAGGCTTGGCAATTTGGGCGTAGTCTTTGATAAATCGCCTATAATATCCGGAAAGTCCAAGAAATGATCTTAAACCCCGAAGTGTCCTTGGAGTTTCGTATGCCACGATATCCTTCACTTTATTTGGACAAGTTGTAATTCCCTTGGCAGATACTATAAAACCCAAAAACTCAACCTCTTTCCTGAAAAATTTTGACTTTTCTGCCGAAACACGCATATTAGCCTCGTAAAGTTTCATTAAAATCGTACTTATGTCCTCGATGTGCTGCACTTTTGTTTTTGAAAAAACAATCACGTCATCAATATAAACGTAACAACGCCTGCCGATTTCCTCTCTGAGGATATCATCAATGGCCCTTTGAAAAATACTGGGGGCATTTTTCAGCCCAAAAGGAAGCCTACAGAATTCATATTTTCCGTTGTTGACGGAGAAAGCTGTTTTTTCCCGATCACACTCAGCCAGATTAATCTGGTGAAATCCAGATTTTAGATCTAGGGTAGAAAAAAAAACACGATTTTCCTTGATTAGCGAGAATAACGGATGTGTCTGGAATGGGATATTTATCATTATCGATTACCAGACGCATCTTACGCTTTCCATCTTCATCAACCCCCTTCTTATCAACAACCCAAATTGGATTATTGTAAGGCGACCGAGAAGGTCTTATGATACCGTCGGTGAGGAGATCGGAGATTTCTCTATTAACAAATTCTGTAGCCGCCATTGGATATGTGTACGCTTTTGAATACACTGGCTCATTATCAGTTGTCCTGATTGTTGCAACTACATTGGTATTGAATGGCAAGGATTCGTTCGGATCAGCAAACACTTTAAATTGTTTATTTATAACATACGAAAATTGGTCACGCACCTCTAACGGGACCATTACATTATCAATATTTCCTCTCCACCATCGTACTTCAGGATTCCTCTTCTAAGATCGAGTTGGGCTCTTATGTCCTGGAGAAAGTCACATCCAATAATACCATCGAAGGTATAGAGGTGGGGAAGAACGAAAAAGGGTGCACTTTTATTAAAAATGTTGATAACACATTTGGACTCAACTTGGTTTGTTCCATGAATAGATTTCACTAAAAATGGTGTTTTTACCGGTGAAATGGCTTTGAGGTTGCTGAGATTTTTAATATAATTTTTAGCAGCTCCGGTATCTACTAATAATTTTATTTCCTTCCCCGCTAATGTCCTGCTGACATATGGGAGGAGGGACCTGCCCCTAAAAAATTAATCTCGTCGTGTACTTCTGGGTTATCATCATAATATTCGCAATATTCATCGTAGACGTATCTTTCAGGGTCGTACGGCTCCTCATAGTGGGAGACCTGTTGTTCTAATGGTTGCCGTTGAACCAAGTTATACGCTGCACCTTTGGTTCGGGTTGTCTGATAGGTTCGTATTGTCTCTTTGCTGCTCTGTTTTGGAAATTAACATCATTAGGTCCTGGCCGTGGTCTGTTCGCAGGCATGGCCATTGCCATGTGTGGAGTATTATTTTGACGGCTATTGTCATCGAAGTTATTATTTATTCTGTCGTTCACAGGAATTATTAGGATACATAACTGGATTTTGCTTATGGGACCTATAACGGGATGTTGAAGGATCTAATTTCATTGGTATTGGTCTTGGTAAAGGGTTTTGAGGAGCGCGCTTGTAGTGAGGAGAATTGTATGGATCATAGTTAGTTTGGTACATTGGATAATTATTCCTCTCATTGTGATTGGAAAATGAGTTTGCAAACATATAGCGCATTTGGTTTGTCTCTAACTCCTGAGCGAGCGCTAGTGCACTGGGCATGTCTACAGGTCGCGAAGAAAATAATACGTCACTCATTGGCCTTCTTAGACCTGAAATAAATGTACTAAGCGCGTCCTGTCTATACTTCTGATTCAGTGAAGCGATTAGTTCACTGTTACCGTCATGTGTCATAATAGTTTTGTTTACAATTAATGCCAATTTCCGTTCAACTTCGTCATAGAATTCACCGATGGACATCCTCCCCTGCTTAAGAGTTGACATTTCCTGCTCAATGAGGTACACTGGTGTTTTGTCAGCATAGGTAAAATCTAATCTAGCAATTATTGCATGGAAGTTTAGCACGGTATTAAAGGAAGATAGTACAGAGTCGGCAGTGCCCATGATTTTATTGCGTATAATTGCTACAGCCTGATAATATTTCGAGCTTCCTTCGTGCCCCTCAAAAAGTTTATGAGCAGCGAAGACGGCTTACCGCCAAGAAACATATTTTGTTTGATCACCGTAAAACTCTGGAAGAGATTTCACTAGATCCAATGATTCTTCACAGTTCTTATTGGGGTTTATTGTCACTGCCTCATACTTGACTACTCTTGACGGAGTTTCTAAATTAGAAAGTCTGTCTGTAAGTTCACATATTGTGGATTGAAAGGATTGTTTCGTTTGTTCAACAGCAGTTTGGACTGCAACCGAAATTATTGCGCGAACTTGGGCATCATCCATATCTACTCTAGGTATCTACTCAGTTGCTTACAAAAATTACTCCGATCTTAATAAAAGTATATGTATAATAGTTAAGTTTACTTCGAAAGAAAAATCAATTCAATAACACTATTGCTTTTCAAATAATAGGCAACAAAAAATAATTTCTGCAAACAAAAATTTAGATTTCTAAAACTATATTAATGCGACAAATATAATAATCAAATAATTCGATGTATAATAAATAAGTCTTAAACACTCCACTTACAGACTTGTAATCCTTTGATTTTTATTTCTTAATTGATATAACAATATACACATGTATGTAATCACTTTTCTTCACTATAATATTGTCAGTTTGTTTCCATAAATATATATGTACTCGTAGAGTTAATTTTGCAGCATCTCAGGTTTATTCCGAAAATGTGGGTTATAGGGTGTTAAGGGGACAAGGGATATAAAAAGGTTCTATTTTTCTTTTGCGAGATTTTGGAACCAGTACTCGCGATGTCCCGTAAATAAGTTGGGCGCCAATTAAAATGCCTTCGTTAAGGTATTGAACAAGTTTTATTTTTCAACAATAAATTCTTAATCACTTAATCTTCTTCGTCTTAATCCATAGATTTTGTTCTCTATGAGAACTTGTATAAACACTCCGGTTTCGCGTTGCACTTTATTTTACGAGCTCTTGATAGCTTGGACCATTTTCCGCAACTGACTCCAATTCATTATGCTAAATCAACTATTGGTCTCGTAGACGCAGACGCAGGTAGCTGCCCAATCATGAAAAACATTTTTTTTGCATAGCTACATTGCGGGTGCAAAACAACATTATCACACCGCAAGATCTAAGTTGAAAACAATTTTTTGCATAGTCTTGCTACCAGTGCAAAACAATTTTCTTGGTTTAAGAACACCGCTAGGCTTATGTGCATTTTTGGGTTGAAGGACACCGCTAGGCTTATGTGCTAAACAATTTTTTGTGCGTTTGCTGGGTAGTGAATACTATGAGCAAGATGTTTTTGTTGTGCTGTTGCCTTGTGTTAACTTATATTCTATGTAGATAGCAGTTTTTTGGATCAACCGAAGGTTATTTGGGCGTCCGCAAATTCCTGTGGACACCAAATGAAAATAATTAGCACTTGTACATATATGAAAGTACATATATAATGTATAGTGTATACGATTACATACCTTTTGGTTTGGTTTTTCGATTTATTATTTTAGGTTAATTGCGTGAGCATATCAGGTTAGTACAAAAAAAAATCGTCGTATCCAATTGCCACAAACAATTACCTCTATATAAGCTGTATAATATTGTTGGGCCGGGATATATATTATCTCTGTATAGCTGGATTTTAAAAGTAATTATGGCAGCAAATTTAGTTGGAAACTAATAAAATGATTGCAAAAGGGAATACCACGCTTATCTCAGCTATTTTCATCCGAAAATATGTTATGGAGTTTTTTCTAAAAACGGTTTTTATTTTTAGGAGTTTAGCACCCTACCACGATCAATGTCAGCACGCAAAAGAACGAGTATAAAACCACGAATTCAGAGGATGTTTTGTTTTTCCTGCCTGTTTTTTTTTGTCCTTCAAATGTGACTGGAAGTATGCATGTACATGTGTACTCAGCTTTTTACTCAGGATGCTCAGTCAATTTATTCTGAGCTCATAGAGCGCGCTCTGATCATGCTCTGAGCGAAAAAAGAAACACAAATTCGAGCTCTGAAGTGTCTGAGCTAAAAAAGAAACACGAACTTTTTGTATAACAGTTCAGGTTGTGCTCTGAACTAATAAAGAAAAACGCCTAATGTAAGTGCTTACTGAGCGGGAGTTCTACAGTTCAGTGGTAACCAAGTTTGAACTGCGGTAATGGGAATTATTAAGGGTATGTTCGTTAAATGTCCGGTTGGTGTCAATGCTATGAGGAATCGGCAGTTTCTTTTGAACCTGAACGAAAAAATGTACTTCATATTTTCTTTCTTAGGTTTCAGGTGTACGCTACAAAGTCATGAATTTTCGATTCAATCTTTGTATCGAAAAGATATAAAAATCGGATGGCTGAAACCTATACTCATCAGAAATAGTTCGACTCGACCCATGACCCTGAAATGTTAACTCTATAATATACCCAAACCGACTGAAACTATGAAGATGTTATTTGCTGTTGCGGACACCTGCAAGTGGGTTCAGTAGATGAAAATGCAATATATTAAATAATCACAGCAAAAAACATAATTAAAATATGACACAACTATTATTAGTTTTTTTTTTGTTGCTGGTTGACTGCCTGTGACTGATTCCTTTGAATTCTCGACAGCCAGCTGTTAAATATCAGGTCGGCTATCGGCTATACTGTCAATACAGGGATGGCCGTGTCCCAAAGAGCTTCATACTATCACGACCGTAGACACAAACCTTAAAAAGCTATGTTGAATTGGAAGAAAGGGAAACTATAATTAATGCATTTCACTGAGAGGAATTCAAAAAACGGAAAATTCAAATCGGATGATAGTACCCATAGCGGACCCATATACCTCTGCAGCAAGCAGTTCGACCTTGTTTTACCATTGTGCGTAAGAGCTTCATGGGATACGGTTGAATCCCCAAAACCCTACAATTAGTGTACAATAGACGTACAAGTGACATCAAAAAAGTGTTCGTATAAGTCCTATAAGTAAGGCAGTGTATTAATTTGTTTTTGTGTTATAGGTAGTGAGGCCAAAAGGCCATAATTATAGCGCATATATCATACAGCTGCGGTGAGAAATACAGGTGTGGAGCAGAAAAATACAGGTGGTGAGTGTAGTGGATAAGCTAGTACATAGACGATAGGACAACTAAAATACAAATTTAAAATATAGGTGGTGACGGTTCAACGCAACCAAATAGTCAGTTGGCGGTCAGACGGCACAGTCGTGGCCGCCAAAATTAAACTGGGTAACGGCAAAAATTATAAAAACAGGCAAAATTTAAACTGGTGAGCGGCACAAAAATAATATAAACCAGCAACATATAATCTGGTAGTGGCATAAAATTGCGAAACGACTTAATTAAACGGTGACAGCAAAGAAAGTGCACCACTGGAATAGCAGAAATTACCTGCAAAAAACTTACACAGTGCTCTAGATAAATATATATGTACACTAAAGTAAATACGTCGTGCAATAAAGCACTAACAGTGTGCCTGCCAGATGGTAGAGCGTTGCCATCACTAACTTCAAAGAAAAGTATATATACTGTCCACCGGAGTTTCTTCATATTATGTTGGATTGCTGATTTATTTTAATTGTAGTTAGTGACTTAGTTAAGTTTAAATATAAGTTGCGTTCCTATTGTTTTATCGTATGTATCTCTGGCGTGAATCATATCATTTTTTTTTTGTGTACATTAGTTCTCTTTTTTGTTTCAGCTAGTTTTCTTGTGATAGGTTTCGTTTCACCGATTGCCTTGTTCTGGTTCTTGTGTTTCGAGCCCACGATTTTTGTTTTGCAAGCCATCTATATAGAGCTCTAGATAGGTAGGAGTACGGGCTAATCTTAAAGAAAAAAAAATCAATTGTCCAAGAAGATAACAAAGAGGTTATCCATAAAAAAATATATAAATACAGGGTGAAGCCAAATTTAATATCTATATAAATTTAAATTATTTTGATATATATTTTTTTTCGTTTTCTTGTTCCTTTTTTGATATAAGTTTATATATATATATTTTTTTTTGCGTATTGTTATTTTTTTTTTGTTCGTTCTTTGGTAGATTTTTGATAATTTTTTGTAGAGTAAGATTAGTTTTTCTTTAAAACAATTTAAAGAATAATTTAGTTCCAAACTCAATTTTCAATAAAGTATGTTATGATCACGTCATACTATGGTTGAAAATTTGTGTCTTTTATTTAATGTTCTTTTCCATTAAGCTGAAATAAGCTCAATGGCCTGTTAAGCAGATTTTCAGGGGTGTAGTAGGGTTGGCTACGGTCCTTTCGGCGAATATGAGCTAATCGAAGGCAACTACATATGCCAATATTGGGGAAGTTTTACCATCGGCCGCAAACTTCCAGGAGGGGAGGGAAATGGCCAAGCTGCAACAACATCAGCAGCGCCTCAGTGTGGTAGCCGTTCGTCTGCTTTAGTTATGGTAAGTTCTGGCATGTTTAATGTTTTGTGGTAGGTTTTGTTAAGTGTGTGGACAAGAACCACCCCATCCGGCGAGTAGAGCCGTGCTACGCTAGCATGCCATGTTCCTCGCACTTAGCACTGCATTCCCTTCCATTTCCACTTCCTTCCTAAGGTCCCGTCCGCATCCTTTCATCCTTTCTTGCAACCGCTCCCAACGCCCTCTATAATCCCTATTTAAACCTATATTACATTGCGAAGGTCCTTAGCGTGATACACTACTCTCTTGCCATCATCGTTTTCAACTTCAAACATAGCGCTACCAATTTTTTTAACAATTTTGCATTTCACAAATTTGTCACAAAGCTTTGCATTAAGTGCTTTCGAAGCATCGCTGAGAACAAAGTTCCTATGATACACCTCATCTCCTGGCTGCAATAATCGTTTAGAACTACGAAGGTTGTATGTTTGTGCGTTCCTGTGAAAAGCTTGTTTCAAGTTTTGTTTAACATGCTCTCTTATAAGTTCGAGTTTCTTGTGGTTTGGCAAACACTCCAGCTCACTATCATTTAGGACCGTTTGCTGATACTACTCATAGCGATTTAAGTTCCACTTAAAATCTTATGTGACAGTTTATGACATAGAAAAAGTAGCCCATAAGGTATTTAAGTAGAACTTAAATCGCTATGAGTAGTATCAGCAAACGGTCCTTAATGCTTTAACATTACGAAGTAGTTTATACATGCTTGCATGGGTAGTCATATGACGCCCAAAAAGAATGAAATATGGTGTCATTCCAGTCGACGGATGTACTGAAGTCCATAGTGCCTGCTGGATTTCAAACAAGTGTTTATCCCACTCTCGTTGATCTTGTTTTATGTAGCTTCGAATGGCTGAGAGGATTGACTGGTTTACTCTCTCAGAGGCGTTTGCCTGTGGGGAGTATACAGCGTTCCGAATGTGTTTGCAACCGTATTTCGTTAGAAAATGCTGGAAATCTTTTGCGACAAATTGTTTTCCGTTGTCACTATGTACAAACTCCGGAACCCCATATTGGCTAAAAACAGTTTGTTCTAAGAACTCAATGACCAACTTCACGTTTGCTTTATGCATTGCTTGTACAACAAACATAAAAGCCTTTCCATTTTTGGTTCTTGGATAAGGACCCATAAAATCGATGTATATTTTTTGAAATGGCCTATCTAGTTGTTGTTGAGCTAACATAGGGGGCCTCAATGTTTTATTTGACGCTTTGGTTTCTGTTGTAATGAAAGTCTCAACAACTTCTATAATAATAACAATTCATTTATTAATATAATTAGATAGTTAATAGTATGTGATCTAGTTTAATGTGTGGTGGACAAGCTGCACTGAACGACTGACTGCTTTGTTGAATTCATTAGCCGCCAGCAATGACAATCGGTTTGTGCAGCTGGGAGATTTGGAGAGTATAATAGTCTCTCTTATACTACATTTCCTCCCCAATTAATTAAGAACTAATGAGTTAACTGGAACCGGACAACTGGATTTCTTGTCCTGGTGGAACGTCTTAGTGTAGGTATGCCAGGAAAAGATTCTATCTTGGGTGACGGATTATCGGCGGTTTCCTCTAGCTGCGTATCCAATGGTCTAGGAATATCTGGAGAGCTGTTAGTGTTACTTGGTTGTATACTTGCCTGATCCGGTGTGATTCTGATGGGACAATCATTGGTTGGGGTCTCCACAGTTATAGTATTATATTCTTTGCGTGCTCTTATCTGATTCTGGTGTCGCCGCCAAGGTCCAAAAGGTGTTGCAACTAGATACATCATACGTCCCATTGTCTTTAGGATTACTCCTCGAACCCACCCTGGTCCATGTGAGTAATTCTTGGCAAAGACTAATTGTTCCTTATTGAAGCGGCCTGCCGTTCCTCTTTCCTTCGGAGGTCGCGGAAACATTAACGAAAGAGGGCCCTTTGGCTGTCGTCCGTGGAGGATTTCGGCTGGCGATTTTCCAGTCAACGTATTTGGAGTAGATCGGAAGGTGGTGAGCATGTTCAGAAGAGCAGCATCTCTGTCTTTTCCTCCTGCAATTGCTTTTTTGAGCGATGTTTTAAATGTTCTAACAAAACGTTCTGCTTCTCCATTGGATGCTGGGTGAAACGGGGCAGAAGTTAAATGATTTATTCCGTTGCGCTTACAAAATTCTTTAAAATCCGTTGACACAAACTGTCGTCCATTATCGGTGATAATGGTATCGGGCAATCCTTCGAGAGCAAATATACTTTGTAAAGCACTTATTGTGGCACTTGAAGTGATGGAGCCCATTTTGGATATAAACGGAAATTTGGAATACGCATCGACGCATATCATCCACATGTCTCCCAAGAAGGGTCCAGCAAAGTCCAAGTGTAGTCGTTCCCATGGTTTTGTAGGTGCAGGCCATGTTGAAAACTCCTTGTGGGGGCTACTGCTTAACTGCTGACATTCTTTACATTTTTCGGCTCGCTCCGTGATGTGCTTGTCTATCGTAGGCCACCAGCAATACCTTCTGGAGAGCTGTTTCATCCTTGTAATACCCCAATGGCCACTGTGTAGTAAGTCTATTACCTTGGTCTGCAATGCTGAAGGGATGACAACTCGAACAAATTCTGTTTGGAGGAGAAGTACATTATTTTCTATATTTAATGAGAACCGACGGTCAAAATATTGTTTCAGATATTTTTCTTCAAGGCTGAGTTTCTCCGGCCAGCCATTGCGAACAAAACTTTTAACTTTATTCAAGGTGGGGTCTGAGCGAGTATAGTGGGCAATTCGATCCGCATCTATTGGAAAATCATCGAGTTCTTGTTGGAAGTTAATTTGCAAACAGGAATGTTCACTACGATCGAATGTGTCATCAGGACCCATGGGCAAACGCGATAAGGCATCGGCGTTTCCGTGTTGATTTGTTGATTTGTAGCGGATATTGAAACGATAACCCATAAGAAATAGTGCCCAACGTTGCAGCCGCTGTGCTGTTAGAATTGGTAAGTTTTTGTGGGGACTAAATATAGTCACTAAAGGTTTGTGATCGGTGTATAGAATGAATCGACGACCGTAGAGGTATTGATTAAATTTTTGAATGCCATAAATAATAGAGAGTGCTTCTTTCTCTATTTGGCTATAACGTTTTTGATGGACGTTTAATGTCTTTGAAGCGTGGGCTATTGGGATTTCGGAACCATCAGGTTGAATGTGCGAAATCACAGCTCCAATTCCATGGGAGGAGGCGTCGGTGGCTAGGACGATGGGTAAATCATCATTGAAATATGACAATTGTGTTGCATCTACTAACTGGGCTTTTAACGCTTGGAAGGCCTGCTCTTGTTCCTCTTCCCATACATATGGCACATTCTGCTGGCGTAGTTTATTAAGCGGGGCAGCTATTTGCGATAAATTTTTTATAAATTTGTTATAATAGTTAATTTTGCCAAGGAAAGCCTGCAATTCCTTTAGGTTGGATGGTCTTTGTATCTGCTTAATAGCGCTGACATTTGATTCAGAGGGGCTTATACCGGATAAACTTATAGTATGTCCTAAGTAATTGATTTGAGATTGGAGAAAATAGCATTTACCTCTATTACATACTAAGCCATTTGCCTGTAGCCGCTGGAAAACTTCTCTCAGTGAATTTAGATGATCATCAACGGTAGGGCCCGTCACTACTATGTCATCCAGATAGTTAACACAATTGGGAATATCCGCAATTACCTGTTCTAGCAATCGCTGGAAAATAGCCGGTGAGCTGGCGACCCCAAATGGTAAGCGCTGATACTGGTAGAGTCCCTGTGGGGTATTAACGACCATTATTGCCTTCGATTCTTCGTCCAGTTCAACCTGCAAGTAAGCGTCAGAGAGATCTATTTTAGAAAAAAATCGCCCGCCTCGTAGTTTATGTATTAATTCCTCCACTCTAGGTATTGGGTATTGGTCCACATTAAGTTGTGAATTTACCGCCTTAAAGTCGCCGCAAATTCTTACCCGTCCATCACGTTTCGGTACCACAACTACTGGCGCTGCCCAGTCGCTAAATTTTATTGGTTTCCAGATGTTTCCCGCTACGAGTCTCTCCGCTTCCTGCTTAAACGCTTCAATTTGTGAATACGGTATTGGTCTAGCTCTAAAATACTTGGGGTGTGCGTCTGCTTTTAGCTGAAGATGAGCCTTATATGCTTTGCAGCACCCTACCGCGTTCTCAAATATACAGCTAAACTCACTACACAATTCATTCAATCTTTTCTCTGTCGCCTCAGTTGCTGCCGAATTCACCACTTCTTGTTTTATGCCCAATCCAAGAGTATCTAGCCAGTCAATACCCAGTATATTACTTGCAGATCTTACTTTTGTTACAATAAGCGGTAACACTTTCTGCATTTCACCAAACACCACCTTAACATACGCCTTTCCTAACACCGGTACGACAACATCACCATAAGCCTTCAAAATTATATCTGCAGGTAAAATCTCCTTGCAATTCAACATTTCGTATTCGTCCAAACCGATCATAGAACACGACGCCCCAGTGTCTACTTGAAATTTCATCTGATGATTATTCACTTTTAGTTGAACCATTATTTTGTTTCCTTCTCGGTGTGGTTTTACTTGCATTTCGTTAACTACGTGTGCCATAGTTGATTTGTCTTTGTCAACGACACCAATGACGTTAACATGTCCAACCGCCTGATTAGAAACCGGTATAACGTTAATCGTGTCGATGTTTTCGACTCTCTGAGCTGAGTTACTCGTAAGTCTACTACGAGAGTGCGATCTATTGTTTAAATTTATTTTCCCGTAGTTGCTTCTTGTTGCCGTCATGCTCATACATACTGCTGAAATGTGTCCGTTGCGATTACATTTGTAACACACTGCCTCCCGAAACTTGCAATTTTCTCTTTTGTGATTAGTACCACGACCCGTACAAGATTTTATTGATTGCGATTTCTTCCAATTAGATTTATGTGCCCCTGTGCTAAGAGACCTGTTACGCCGGGATTTTGTTTGTAGGTTAAACACCTCCGCGGCTGATGATGGGGTAAATGATGATTTCTCGTTTTTTATTACACTTACTGTGTTTCTAGTTGCTTCGTATGACTCCGCTATCAAAAGGACTTCTTCTAGCGATGGGTTCGTCTTTTGTAGTGCTGAGGAACGGACAGTATCGTGCGGCGTATTAATGACTATAGTATCGCGTATTAGTTCATCAACAAATTCTTGCCTACAGCTGGCGTTTGAGCATACATACTTACAATTCCGAGCTATACCTCTTAGCTCTGCAACCCACTCTGCATAGGTCTGCCCATCGCCCATTTTAGCCCGAAGAAATTCATACCTTGCTGCCAGTATATGCACATTCCGTTTGAAATGCTCCGTTAATTTTTCCGCTATGGTGTCGAATGATTTGTCACCCACGCCGTTACCGAATATTTTCTGTATCAAGTCAAATACATCCGTACCTACCCATGATAAGAAAAACGCTCTTTTTTTCTGTGTGTCGCTGACACCGTATGCTGAAAAATGCTGCTCCAGCTGCTTCAAATATGTGTCCCACTGATGCCTACTTTTCTCGAACGGGTAAAATGGTGGTATAGCTACTCCGCTCGTACCCCCTGACCAGTTGTTCTTTCTCATCATTTGACCTTCCATCCATTCCTTCTGACTTCCCATTAGGGTCTCGAAAAATACTTTCTGCTGATCAAGCAGATTCTTCAAAAGTGTTTCATCCATCGCAAAGTCCTGAGCCGATACTTTCGACCACCACACAAACCACGTTTTCCGTTAACCAATTAAAAAAATATTTTACAGCTAAATTGACCTCGTCGCCAAATGTTGTAATGAAAGTCTCAACAACTTCTATAATAATAACAATTCATTTATTAATATAATTAGATAGTTAATAGTATGTGATCTAGTTTAATGTGTGGTGGACAAGCTGCACTGAACGACTGACTGCTTTGTTGAATTCATTAGCCGCCAGCAATGACAATCGGTTTGTGCAGCTGGGAGATTTGGAGAGTATAATAGTCTCTCTTATACTACAGTTTCCTTGCAAACCGAACAGTTTTGAACGTAAGAACGTATTTGGCAAGTCATATTCGGCCAGTAATAAAATCGCTTGACTCTATCTAACGTTTTCATCATTCCTCCGTGCGAACAATTTGGTGGATCGTGAGAATTTTGAATGATAGCCTGTGTCAACCCTATGGGTATCCACAGCTTTCATTCGCACTCGGTACTCATCGAATCGTTTTTCGAAAAGTTTCGTTTGTAGATGAATTTGTTGTCGACAATGTTAAGGTCCGGGAAATTAGAAATGTTACTCGCGATAGTAGAAATCAAATTAAAATACTCCGGTGAAACGAATTCTGGTGCATTTAAATTTACTGACTCATTAGAAGACAAGTTTGCGCTAAGCTCCTCAGCAAACGCACGCGACAGTGCATCAGGTACAACGTTTTGCAAACCCTTTTTGTGCTTAATATCGAACGAATACGCTTGAATTTTAAGTGACCACCGTGCAAGTCTACCGCTTAGGTCCTTTAGGCCCATGAGCCATTTTAGACTCGCATGGTCGGTCACGATCGTAAAAGGCAATCCCTCGATATAAGGCCTAAACTTCTTCACTGCTTGCACTGTCGCGTAGCATTCCTGTTCCGTGACGCTATAGTTACGTTGACAGGCATTCAGCTTCTCTGAGAAAAACGCGACATGCTTTTCGTTTTCTTCCTCGTCAAACTGATATAATACCCCGCCAATACCGTAACTAGATGCGTCACACTGGATTATGAACGGTTTCTTAAAGTCAGGGTTACTTAATAACGGTGCGGAGATTAGAGCTGTTTTAAGCGTTTCAAAAGAGGTGAGTGCGTCAGGAGTCATATTAAATATTTTGCCCTTTTTGAGAGTATCTGTTAGAGGAGATGCTATCGAAGCAAAGTTCCTTATGAATCTCCGATACCATCCGCATAGTCCTAAAAATCGTCGAACCTGTTTCTGGGACACTGGTATTGGGAAATCCTTTATTGAAGCAACTTTGTTTGGGTCAGGCTTAATATGGCCTTGCCCAACGGTGTAGCCTAGGTACACGAAAACTTGCTCTCTAAGTGCGCTGGGGACCACCTTATCCATTAACCGGCACATCCTTTGGGCTGCATTACACAGTCCAAAAGGCATGACGGTGAATTGATAAAGCGGTCGCCCTGGCACAGTGAAGGCCGTTTTCTCCCTAGATTTTTCTTCCAAAGGGATTTGCCAAAACGCGTCTTTAAGATCCACACTACTAATGTAGTGCGTCTCTTGCAGACGGCTTAGCAAACCCTCAATATGCGAAAGAGGATACGCGTCCTTCTTTGTAAGGGAGTTCACTTTCCAAGAGTCTAGGCATAACCTGTTTTTACAAGGCTTCCTGATCAAAACAATCGGTGAGCTCCATGCACTAGAACTCTCTTCAATGACTCCCAAAGAAATCATGCGATCCAATTCCATATATATTAGATCCTGAATAGGTGGCGAAACAGGATAATGCCTTTGCTTCACAGGCTCGGCATCATTTGTATCGATAATGTGACTTTCTACTGATGTTTTGCCAAGACCAAGTTTAGCGAAGGAAGGAAACTTGTCTATCACATTTTGCAGTTTAAGATTTTGTTCAGCACTTAAAATGTGTACATCCGGTTTCTTAATTGTACTTTCACAAACCACTGGCTCAGATATTTCGCTGATGATGTTTGGTGCGATTTTAAATTTCTGCCAGAAATCTATTCCAAGATAAAGCGGTTGTGAAAGCGACGGAATTAGGTACAAATCAAGACTTTCAGTTCGACCATTGTAGGTGACATTTATTTTTACTCGGCCCACGATTGGGTGAGCTTTACCATCAGCTGTTTTAACGATAGACACGAAATCAGTAACTGGCACTTTCAAACTCTTCACAAACTCTAAACAGTTACTTCCTACCCATGAGATGGTTGCACCACTGTCCAAAAGTCCTGTGATTTATTTTCCCGAAATTTCGATGGTAGCATATGGTCGAGGATCGAAGTTTGAACTCAGTACACAGCTGCTGATCATTGATTTATAAAATTGTCGCTTTTTGTGTCGACGTCCAAGTTTTTGCAATTTTCGCGAAGTATCCGCGTTTATTTCATTTATATTAAAAATCTTAAAATCAGTCTTAACCGTTCATCGTATGATTGGTTTGTAATAGGCATGTATTAGGACTATAAGGACGTTGGGATTTGAAAATGACAGGAGACAGGATGAGGAAATGACAGTTGGATAGGATGTGATAGAAAAGGGGGGAGTGTTGGGTGCGAGGAGCGGGGCACGCTTGCTTTGCTCGACTTCGCTCGCCGAAATGGGGAGGGTTCTTGTCCTCACACACCAACAATACCTATGTACAAAACATTTATCGTGCCACACTAAATTAAAATTCTTTTCAGACGCAAACGGACATTTCCACAAAGAGAGGGCGCTGTCGATGGAATTCAGCGCGGCCATGACTGTTGTTGGCTTCTACAGCTAATAATGCCCCCTAGTCTCCTAGTACCACTATCACTAACATTTGTCCAATCTTCCACCGTTTCTGGAGTAGCCGTTAGGGATCGTGCTACCTTCTTCATACCATCTCAACGTCCTGCTCTTTTGAATTTTCAAATTCAAGCAACATTGAAGCTGAATTCTGTCAACAAAAAAATTCACCCACTATGCCAATCGAGACTCTATATCTTCTGGCTGAACGCAACTGGTTCACATACCTGCTCATTTTGACATTTCAAAAAGTAAACAAAAAAAAATTACAACGCAAAACAACACGCATGGACTAGCACGGGTAAGTCATATCTATTTTGTCTTTATTATTTAGGACATTATTATTATTTCCAAGGTGGTTTTCTTATTTTCTACTACCTATATGTATCTCTACATTTTCCAGTGACTAGGTGTCGTGCCCGATCACTTGCGTATATGCCCGCGCAAAGGGAAGCTTTTGGAGTTTCTTGCGGCATCAATGCAGGTATGTATACATACGTATAATGTGACTAGAGCTAAATTCATAGTTTTTATTTATTTTGATACAGGATACGTAATAGACGGTGGACGAGTGACGGGCTACAGGATAAACGACAGGTACTATAAAGGTAAACTCAATCGTTTTTGTCAACTTAAATTGCTTTATTGTTTTGTTTTAGTTTACAGATCTGAACTAAGACGAAGCGGGTGACTGTAACAAAGCTCTGAATTTGATGGAGGTTTTGACGACA
The DNA here is from genome assembly GCA_949126925.1 of Cheilosia vernalis. Lineage (NCBI taxonomy): Eukaryota > Metazoa > Arthropoda > Insecta > Diptera > Syrphidae > Cheilosia > Cheilosia vernalis. Next base: position 4,600,730 of record OX421363.1, read on the forward strand.
ACGGGGACAGAGAGAAGTCAACCACTTAGTAGTTTGTTTTGTGGACTCAACGTGGTGAAGAACCCCACGCTCTGTAAGCCGGGCATAAGTTTGGGTAAGCGCTTATCTTGGTGGTATATGGGCATAGGACAATATATAAGCATGTGTTACATACATAAATACTTAACCTAGTAATAAATTAACATAAAAATAAATTAACATAGATATAAAGTCATAAATTACATATTATATGGACATGAGTCGAAACGAATACTTAGATTATCATAAATAAAAAGATATAGAAACTCACAAGTATAATAAATACGTAAACAAATAAGAATAATATAGCTATATGACGTAACAAATATAAATAACATGTATATCACAGTTGAAGTGAACATGAAATTATATATATAACCTTAGATATAAGTAATAAATAACATATATGACTACATAGATTGAAAACGTACACTAATAAATAAATAAATAATAGAATATACGTGCACAAATAAATAAATTAACTATAATATGCTTAAATACTAACTTATAATCTAAATTGACTAAGATATTGCACTATTATATATAAATTAAGATAAATAAGACATAACATTAATAAATAATACTTATGTGTGACACAAGCAGACCTAAGAATACATATATATTGCATGTTATTTACACTTATGATACATCACGATACAGACATACTTAACAGCTTATTGTTTCAAGTCCTTTCCATGGAAAACACCCACATTTTTGCCTGCTAAGTTTTCTAACTCATACATATTGTTACCGATCGCCTTAACTATTCTACATTTAACATATTTTGGACAAAGTTTTGCGGCAAGGTATTTGGAGGTGTCACTAAGGACGAAGTTTCTCCGAAATACCTCTTGTCCAGGTAGAAAATTAATATTGCGTGTTCTTGTGTTGTATGTTTTTGCGCTTTGCTCGTTTGCCTTCAATATATTTTGCTTAACTTTCTCACGTAAGCACTGCAATCGCGTTTGTCGGGAGAGAGTTAAGAGCTCACCATCCTCTACGGCATTGAGTTTCTGTGCAAGTTCATAGCTGCTACCGTGGGTCATCATATTTGTACCGAAAAGGGCAAAATATGGCGACACCCCGGTAGATGTGTGAACGGAACTACGAAGTGCACACGCAATGTCGCTTAGATGGCTATCCCAATCGCGTTGGTCATCTTTGAGATATGACCGGATGGCTGCTAGGAGAGTTCTATTAACTCTCTCCGACGCATTTGATTGGGGAGAATAGTTGGCAGTCTTAAAATGACGTATGCCATACATTGTTAAAAGTTCTTGAAAGTCTTTTGCTAAGAATTGCTTTCCATTGTCAGAGTGTATAATTTGTGGTACACCAAACAAATTGAACACATCATTACGTAAATAATTGACAACATTTATAGTACTGGCATTTCTTAACGCTTTCAACAGAACAAATTTAGACAGGTGATCAAGGACGACAAACACGTAACAGTTGCCGGACTTGGATCTGGGATATGGACCCAAGAAGTCTATATATATTTTCTGGAACGGACGATCGGTACAGTAACTGTTAGAAATAGGAGGACGAAGCACTTGGTTTGACGGTTTGCACTGTTTACATATAGAACAGTTAGACACATAACGTCTTATCTGGACGGTCATATTTGGCCAGTAAAAGTATTGGCGAATTCGATACAGCGTTTTCGCAATACCACCGTGAGAAGCCTGGGGAGGATCATGAGCCCGAGAGATGATATCCTCGGTTAACGCGGATGGGATCCACAACCTCCAGGTATGTTCCGCAGTTTCGTCACCGGCGGGTAGCAAAGAACGCATATAAACGAAATTCTCCTCTACTTTTAGATCCGGCAGCTCATCTTGGTGTTCTTTGATGGTGGTTATCAGATCCTTGTATTCATCGGAGACAAACTCTTCTGAATCCAAGCCCACCCAAGGAGCGATATCTTGAATTTCAAGACCATCCAGATGGACACGGGACAAAGTATCTGGCACCACATTCAACGACCCTTTACGATGTTCCACATCAAAAGTGAAAGCTTGCAGCTTGAGGCTCCAACGCGCGAGTCTACCACTCAAGTCTTTAAGACTCATAAGCCATCGCAAGCTGGAATGGTCGGTAATAATGGTGAAATCCATCCCCTCGACGTATGGCCTAAATTTTTGTACAGCCGTGACAGCCGCCAGACATTCCTTCTCGGTGACGCTGTAATTTTTCTGGCAGGCGTTCATCTTGTGCGAGAAGTAGGATATCGGCGATTCCTCGTTGCTGTCGTTTCGCTGAAATAAGACGGCTCCTATACCGGACTCTGACGCGTCACACTGGATGTAAAAACGCCGGGTAAAATCCGGGTGAGTCAATACTGGCGCAGTCGTTAAGGCTGTTTTTAGTTTATTAAATGCCTCTATGGCTTCCGAAGACATTTCAAATTTACCTAGCTTCTTTTTCAGTGTATCCGTAATTGGGGCAGTCAAGGTTGAAAAATCCTTGATGAAGCGCCTGTACCACCCTGCTAGACCAAGAAGCCTGCGCACTTGCCTTGGATTTTTGGGGACTGGAAAGTCCACGATCGCTTCGATTTTGGATGGATCTGTTTTCAACATCCCACCACCAACTATAAAGCCCAAATACTTCAGCTCTTTGAAGCAAAATTTGGATTTGCTTAAGTTGATGGTGAGATTTGCTTTCCGAAGGCACTGTGCAACTTCATCTAGCAGGGCTACATGGGTCTCAAAGTCGGGAGCGATGATTAGCAAATCATCCAGATAAACGAAGACGCGGTCCTTCAATCGCGAGGGGATCACCTTGTCCATTAAACGGCACATCCTTTGAGCTGCGTTACACAACCCAAAGGGCATGACCGTGAACTGGTACAAGGGTCTCCCCGGAACCGTGAAAGCAGTTTTTTCCCTACTCCGTGCCTCCAGCGGTATTTGCCAAAATGCGTCTTTCAGATCGACGCTGCTGATGAAATATGTGTCCTGTAGACGACTGAGTAGCCCGTCGATATGAGGGAGAGGATAGGCGTCTTTCTTCGTCAAGGCGTTCACCTTTCGGGAGTCGAGACAAAGACGATTTTTGCCGGGTTTCCGAATCAAGACTACCGGTGAACACCAGGCGCTCTCACTCTCCTCAATAACGCCGAGGCTAATCATGCGATCGATCTCGTCATACAGGAGGGCTTGTATCGATGGGGACACGGGGTAGTGACGTTGTTTGACTGGGTCCGCGTCTCCGGTATCGATAACGTGCTCCTCAACTGAAGTTTTACCGAGCCCATGTTTGGTAAAGCACAAGAATTTTTGCTTCACTGCCTCCAACTCGGATTCCTGTTTAAAAGACAGCTGATGTGTGTCGTCGCCAGCGGTATTGGTGATCGTCATCGAACTCACGATGTTGGGGGCAATTTGAAACGTCTTCCAAAAGTCTACGCCAAGATATAGTTCTTGCTCTAGACTTGGGACTAGATACAGGGTGAACAACTCCGTTTGATCTTTGTAAGTCACGGATGTTCTAACTCTGCCTATAATTGACTGGCATTTTCCATCAGCTGTTTTGACATCTGACTTAAACGGGATAATGGGCAAATCCAGGGACTTAACAAAACTCAAACAGTCTTTTCCTAAAAAGCTGACACTTGCTCCACTATCCAGGAGACCGAAAACGCTTTTGCCTGCTATATCGATCTTAGCATACGGTCTTGGATCAGTGGACGTATCGATTATGGTCGAAGCTATGCTTTTTCGGATTTCCTTGCGGATTCTATATCGGTTTCTAGCTTTTAAAATCGCTTTGGACGTACACACAGTATTATTTTTTAATATCCTACCTCTAGCTATATAATATTCCTTAATCCTAACATGCAACGGCTTAATTATAAATCTTTTCCTATTATCTACTATATTGGAGTTTTCATCTCTTCTCAAAATTGTAATCTCTGTATTATTTATTTTAGGTTCATCATTCAATGGTGTGACGGGTTCTCTAACGACTCGGAGGTCTGGCTCGAACGCGACTGCCCCGTTTGCATCGCGTTCATTTGCCGGTTTTCCGGATTGCAGCGCTTGCACTTAGGAGTTATGACCCCCTCCAGACCGCACCGATAGCAAAATATATTCCGTACCTGAGACGGACATTCCACGAAGGAATGACCCTCAGCACGGCAGTTCCAACAGATCCAAGATTTTGGATCAACATGATTACGCGGTGGCTTGGGACGTGAGCCACCATATTGCATTGCTGCAACATATTGTTCTGCCTGGTGGCTATCTTCACAGTCCAGCTCATTGGCCATGTATTTTGGCTGGGGCCTATGAGACCTAGGTGCCTCTCTGCTAGGGAAAGCATTTTCTACCTCCTTACAGGAGCTCCTCAATTGGTCCACTGTAAATATGGTCATGGGGAACACTATCTTTCCTATTCTTTCATTTAAATTACGCTTTAATATGCGCACTAATTCCCCTTCTGGTAGATCCATTCTTAGCTGAGATTTCATTTTATAAATCGCGGAAAAGAAATCGTCACTTGACTCCCAGGTACCTTGTCTACGGTCCATGATATCTCTCATGATATCGAAGTTTGACTTCGAGTTCCGGAACTGACGCAAGAGAGCTTCTCGAAGCGTGAGCCAATCCGGACGATAGTTGGATCTTTGGTACTGCCAATACCATTCGTAGGCGGCACCTGAGAGTAACAAGTGGAAATCTCTTAAGATTTCCGACCACGAACAGCGATAGTTGATTTGTAGGGTCTCTAGACGGAAGATAAAATCCTCTACATCTAGAGTCTCCGATTTTCCCTCGAAACAAATTCCCCACTTATCAATTTTTATAGGACCTGTTACTCCTGAGTGGCTATTTGTCTCAAACGACTGACTTGGTAGGTTGGGATAGGGTATCTCAAAATTTTGACCTATCTGTTGAAATGGTGCATGAGCTTGATGAAAATTATTATTATTTGAGGACTTGCCTCTACTCGATTTATGGTTGTTATTTCTTTGGTAGTTGCCATTGGGAATAAATGGTTGAGCAGCTACATTAAGCTGAGCTTGTTCATGCTGTGTTGGGGGCTGCGGAGGCAAGGGAAGGGTTTGTTTTGGGATGGTGCCTGTGTTCGAAAATGTAGTTTTCGGGAGTGTCTGTTCCACTTGAACACCAGGACGATCAATTTGAAACTCCTTCAGAAATTCCAGAAAATTGGTTCTCATTTCCTTCCGCAGATCTGAAGATATTTCGTCTCGAAGTGAGCTTTGCTGAGACAAAAACGCGGTTTTAATTGCTTGATTGATGGAAAATTCTAAATTAGGTAAGTTTGCATTTTCGGTTGTTATAGACTGACTTCTTAATTGAATGATTGGGTCTTGTTTTTCAGAAGTATCGACCAAAGTTCGGATGCTTTCGTTCTGTGCTTCAATGGAGGCGGCACCAAATTGGCTGATTGAACTGAAAGATGGGGCTGAGATAGATTCGGAAGAAGTTGCAGATTCACTGTTCGCCTGCATGCTTCCAGTCTCGGTGAAAGATTGGTCAGACATTGTGGTTTTTGCCGACTTATTGGCTGGTGGTGGACTACGTGCAACGAAAGCCATTGCTCTAGAGCTAGTTCCTGCTGAATGTGATTGTGAACGGGTAATTATTTTTCTAAAATCTGGGTTGTAACTTCGACTAACTCTATGCTTTTTAAAATCTTCCTTAGGTAAACTCATCACACGAAAACAAAATGTCGACGAGAAGAGAAATAGACGAATTTGCTACGGTAGTATTTATACATAAATCAAACAAGACTGCACACTAATACAATAGGACAGTGCGCTTGATATGTACTTAAAGCTATAAAAAGGTAATATATAAACAAAACAAAAAAATATTTAAAAGAAACAAAAGAAAAAGGAAACTTTTCAAGTGTTTTCAACTAGTAACACAAAAAAAAAATAAATAAAAAGTATGTACCTATATCTAGAGCTACCTATAAGTGAAACTGTAATAATTATTGAATGTGTTGCTTGGAAATTGCTAACTGTTTGTATTTATTTCAGATCGGGGGTGCTTCGGGTGTATGCCTTCGGTGGTTTCTTTGTTGGCTTATACCGAGGCTTGATCGGCTCGGACTTAAAAAAAATAAAGAAAGAAGACTGCGGACGGACTAATTGTTAAAAATCCTCTCAATGTGGAAAACAACGACATAGAATGAGAGGGTAGAACAAGGACACACATCGTTGTATTTCTCTCCATCTCCGCAATTCCAATCTACCTGGAAGGCTTTGCTGGAAGACTTGAGATGGTGAGAGTCACAACACACTAAACTAAACTAATTAAAGAGACGGAACAATGCAACATGTTAAGACGATTCGACACTTAATCACGGCCACTGAATCCATGTAAGTAAGACAAATACACTAAGAAATGAAAATTGAAATTTTTGACAGGATAGTAAAATTTACATAAAGAAAGAATTAAGAGAAAGAATAGACAAGACATAACAGGTTCCAATTATTTTTGCTGTCAACAACAATAAACTCATCGCAATTCATTGTGATATTTTTATGAACAACTCATATGAAGACTTACGAGTTCATTGTTGGTGGCAGCAGAAACAATTGTGGACTAAACTACATAAAGGACATAAGACAAGGACAAACAAACGTTGGGCGCCATTTGTAATAGGCATGTATTAGGACTATAAGGACGTTGGGATTTGAAAATGACAGGAGACAGGATGAGGAAATGACAGTTGGATAGGATGTGATAGAAAAGGGGGGAGTGTTGGGTGCGAGGAGCGGGGCACGCTTGCTTTGCTCGACTTCGCTCGCCGAAATGGGGAGGGTTCTTGTCCTCACACACCAACAATACCTATGTACAAAACATTTATCGTGCCACACTAAATTAAAATTCTTTTCAGACGCAAACGGACATTTCCACAAAGAGAGGGCGCTGTCGATGGAATTCAGCGCGGCCATGACTGTTGTTGGCTTCTACAGCTAATAATGCCCCCTAGTCTCCTAGTACCACTATCACTAACATTTGTCCAATCTTCCACCGTTTCTGGAGTAGCCGTTAGGGATCGTGCTACCTTCTTCATACCATCTCAACGTCCTGCTCTTTTGAATTTTCAAATTCAAGCAACATTGAAGCTGAATTCTGTCAACAAAAAAATTCACCCACTATGCCAATCGAGACTCTATATCTTCTGGCTGAACGCAACTGGTTCACATACCTGCTCATTTTGACATTTCAAAAAGTAAACAAAAAAAAATTACAACGCAAAACAACACGCATGGACTAGCACGGGTAAGTCATATCTATTTTGTCTTTATTATTTAGGACATTATTATTATTTCCAAGGTGGTTTTCTTATTTTCTACTACCTATATGTATCTCTACATTTTCCAGTGACTAGGTGTCGTGCCCGATCACTTGCGTATATGCCCGCGCAAAGGGAACCTTTTGGAGTTTCTTGCGGCATCAATGCAGGTATGTATACATACGTATAATGTGACTAGAGCTAAATTCATAGTTTTTATTTATTTTGATACAGGATACGTAATAGACGGTGGACGAGTGACGGGCTACAGGATAAACGACAGGTACTATAAAGGTAAACTCAATCGTTTTTGTCAACTTAAATTGCTTTATTGTTTTGTTTTAGTTTACAGATCTGAACTAAGACGAAGCGGGTGACTGTAACAGGTTACGAAACTGATTGCGTTTACGCTGATTAATATGATCCAAGTCAGCTTGATTTGAAAATGATTGAAAGTCTGTATTGGGTTTAATTTGTAACTCAAGTGGAAAGTCTGGGTAAGTATTTGTAGAAGCATCTACTTTAGTTATTCCGGGAGCGTCTGTGTCGAACAAGACTTCCCGGTTAAGGTCAAGTTCGGTTTGAAGTTTTCCCGACTTGGTTTGCAGTTGGGACAATTCAGCACTGTTACATCATCTGTACCACAGCGATAACAAAACAATTTGTTAATTGGTGACTGACAGTTTATGAATAAGTGTCCTAACTTTTTGCAATTAAAACATTTAATTGTCTTGAAAGTATTAGTGTTGCTTACATAGGGTTGGTGTACATCACATACAGCTGCAATATTGTATGCATCTACCCCTATGTCGACTTCATCACCCACTACTTCCAGTTCGTGGACTCTGTAGGGTAAATTTCGATTCTGAACAATCGGAAACCTCGATTGTAATATCCGCTCTACTCTCCTACATACGTCTCTAAACTGCTCTAATGTGTTTATTCGCATTGGGTAAACAAAATTCATGAGCTTTGTGCAAATGTTGGTTCTAAGAATTGCTATCAGGTCTATATCTCGCATAGGGTGTTTGAGCTGGCTTTTAAGATGTAAAACCGAATTGAAAAAATCTTCAAATGGTTCTTGAGGATGTTGTTTACGGTCCATTATTTGTTTGATAATTTCAAAGTCATTCTCATGGCTTCGAAATTGTTTAAAAAGAGCATGGCGGAGAATCGACCAATCACCTCTGGGATTATTTCGTAGATACTGCCAGAACCAGTCCTGAGCAGTACCTGCCAAAAGATGATGGAAACTTTTGATCACGTCTCCCCAAGAACAGTTGTGATTGTTCTTCAGTACCTCAACTCTGAACACGAAGTCTTCGATGGACATCCCTTTCGAAGTACCATCGAATTTAACTCCCCATCTATCAAGTTGAAGTGAATGACCTTCGCTCACACGAACATTATTGTTCTCATTTATATACGGTCTATCATTTGGAAAATTGTTAATGGGATTAAAATTCCAATTAGCTCCATAATCTACATTATGATTTCCAAATCTATTTAGCGGCTGTGAATGGCTTGGTAAATCAAAAGATTCATGAACATTGTTGCTTTTGGGCAACGCTGAAGCAGCACCAATTGGATGGGTAACAGATTCTCTGTATTCATTTGCAGGAACACTATTTTTGTTGGCATTGCTGTTTTGTATTGAAACATTTGCCAAGGCCTTTTGCACATTAACCTTAATCAAATCAGGTATCAGTTCACCTAACGTAGAGGTAACAACATCTTTAATATGATCGTCGAGTTGTTTCATCCTTGACGAATTGTTAGAAATAAACTGCGTTGGTTGACTATGTTGCATAATTGGCTCTGGTAACATATGGCTAGAAGCGGTTGTTATGCTTGCACTTTCAGCAACATTATAAACAACTCTGCGGCGGCAACACACCTCCGTTGTCAATCATTTTTCGTATTCCGTTTATTATCAGAATATTGGTGGTATGAGAACAAAAACAAAAGAGCTTTTTGTTGCGCTCTCTGACCATCAATATGATATTATTGTCTTAACGGAGACATGGCTGCACCCACATATTTTTTCGGCTGAGATCTTCGATGCTTCGTATGTGGTTTACCGAAATGATTGCTGCCGAACAAGCAGCGAGAGAGGTGGGGGAGTTTTAATAGCTGTGTCATCTCTTTTTCAAAGTAGGCAGATTGCATTGGAGCATCGATCGGTAGATGTTGAACAGATGTGTGTGTGTATTGATTTACATAACATGTGTTATCAGTTGTATGTTTGCGTTTGCTATGTTCCTCCTGGTAGTGCTTTTAGTGTGTATGAAAAACACATTGAAGGCATTACTCGTGTTGTCAGTGGTCTTGGAGCTACTCAAATACCTTGTGTATTGGGTGACTTTAATATTGGTGATGTCACATGGAGAAATGTGGATGGTGATGCGAATTTAATACCTTTTAACGTAAATCATGATTATGAACAAATAGTCATTGATGGTCTTCTTTCTTTGGATTTATTTCAAATAAATTTTATTCGTAATTCTCTTAATAGAATTTTAGTTTTAATTTTTATTAATAATGAAATTGATTATAAAATTTCAGAGGCTGTGGATGTTATTGATTCCAATAAAATCCATCATAAAGCTTTACTTTTAGAGCTTAATTTTCGTAGTTTTTCCGGTGAACGTTGTAGTAATGATTCCGCGTTATCTTATAACTTCGCAAAAACCAATTTCAGTGCACTGCAGGGATATTTAAATGATTTTGAATGGGTCGAAATGCTAAAATCCCCCGATCTTAAAGGTAATTATGATATATTTTTGGATAAAATAAATTCTGGTTTTGATTTATTCGTACCAAAGACGCGTCATAATAATAAGTTTAAAATTCCTTGGTCCAATAAAAGATTGGTTAATTTACGTAATGTAAAAAGGAAAGCTCATTCGCGTTATTTGTCTCATAAAACAAATTCTAATCGTGAACTTTTTTTGAGATTCAGGAAAGAATATGAGTTTTTAAATCGATTTTTATATAATCAATATATTGTAGTAGTATTGTCATATTCCCGACCCGTTGTTATATTATCTATATAGTCGCATTATCGAATCACCATGCCGTTATTTATACACATATATAATAAAAACACATAATCTGTGATGTGCATTGTAAGTGCTCTGTAGCACACGCACACTTAGACTTAAATACGTAGAATAAGTAGAATAGAATAAGTAAAAATAAAGAAGAGGCAGTCTCACGCCACAACGAGAACAGATCGGACGTGTTTCATTTTTGAGCGTAAATCCATACTACAAATCCTCAGAAGTGGGATCAGTGAACAAACAATAAAAAAAATTGTACAGACCAGACCGTAGCATCCCCTCGCTTGAGTGAAAAAAAAAGTAAAAAAAAAACTCGTGTCGTGCCACCACTCGCTGAAAAAAAAAGTGTCGTGTCGTGCCACCAAAAATAATTTTTTTTTTTCTTTCTGTGCTTTGTTGTTTGCTCTGCGTTTGCAATGGAAAACCCGACCATTAATCCAGACGAGTTCACCGTTGCAGAGTTGAGAAACTGGTTGCAGCAGCTGGGTATGCCAAGCAACGGCAACAAAGCCACCTTGGTTGTTCGCCTCAACGGCGTACCAGCAGACGAGCGAGGAGAAAGACCAGATAACGTACAAGAAGAAGAAGAAAGACAACAAGAACAAGAACAAGAAAACAAAACGACAGAACAACTGATGGCAAGAGAAATTAGACTACTAAGAAGGGAAGTGGAAGTCACAAAGAGGGAAAATGAAGTGCTACAAAAAATCGTTAAGTCTATGGACACAGGAGAAACGGGAATGAAAAATGGGAAAGAAAAAACAGATAGTGCGGTGACAACAGGAGAGCTGGACATAATCCAAAAACTGAATCTCTGGAAAGAAATGCTGCCGGAGTTTGATGGCGGATCTGACGTGGATGTCTGGCTAGCACAACTGAAAAACGTGGAAGACGTCTATAACGTGGAAAAAAAAAACTTGCACACACTCTTCATCGCAAAATTGAGGGGTAGAGCGCAAGAGTGGTTGCACGGACAGCCGAATTTTCTGAGAGACGATGTGGACAGCCTAGCGACTGGATTGCAAGCAGTGTTTGGTACGAAGAAAAATAAGATGGAAATACGAAAAAATTTTGAGAGCCGAAAGTGGAAAGTAAACGAAAGCTTTGCGGAATATTTCCACGATAAATCGAGACTGGCAACGGGATTGGAGATGGACGAGGAAGAATGGACGGAATACGCGATCGAGGGATTTTCAGACGACAACATGCGTCTATACGCACATGTGCAGGGGTATACTACGAAGGCAGACCTACTAAGGGCGTTCAACAAAATCACACAGAGAAAGACGGAGACAGGACTGACAGCGAGTACGTCACAAAACAGGCAGACAGGAGCGACAACAGATAGTGTAACAGGTAGACAAACGATAGCACAAAGGATCGCAGTACGATGTTACAATTGCAACTCGGTAGGACACATGGCAAATGTCTGCTCTAAACCGAAAAGACAGTACGGGGCGTGCTACGCCTGTGGTGTCATGGGACACAAAGTGTCAACCTGCCCTGAAAGGAAATCAGCGGTACACCAGTTGTCCAAACAGGAAGAGTCGGAAGATTATGTAAGATGTTTAGAATTTAAATTTACTGATAATAATAGTAGTATTCCCTTAGATTGCCTGATAGATTCCGGAAGCCCAATAAGCCTAATCAAAAATTCGTGTATACCAGTCGGAACGTCAGTATGGCGCTGTAAAAATAAAGAAAAATATTTCGGCATAAATAAAAGTTTGTTAAAGTTATATGGAAGACTGTCTTGTGTCGTTTTTTATAAAGAAGTTGCAATAAACGTAAGTCTGAGGGTAATGGACGACAATTCCACGGGCTATGAGGCAATCTTGGGGAGAGACTTTCTCAGAAATGGAAAGTTTAAGTTAGTGTCACAGTTAGAAAATAATACGGTTACGGATGTAGTAGAAAATGAAAGTGAAGATTTCGAAAAACAATTTATGTTAATAGACTGCGAAGATAATTTGAGCTCAAAGTTAGAATTAGAGATTGACGAAGATGTAAGTTATGCACGTAAAGAAGAACTTAAGAAGATATATAAGACCGAATATCTTTTTGCCGATCGCCCTGCAGAACCGGTAATTAAAACTAAAATGAACTTAACATTAAACGACGTAAAACCTTTTCATTGTCGACCACGCCGGTTGTCGTACGCTGAGAAAAACGAACTTGGCTCGTTACTGGACGAGTATCTTAGTAAAGGATATATTAGGGAAAGTGAGTCGGAATACGTTTCACCGATAGTTTTAGTTAAGAAGAAGACTGGAGAGCTTAGGATGTGCATAGATTTTCGTACGTTAAATAAGGCGACAGCAAAAGATAGTTACCCAATACCAGTAATCGATGATTTGTTAGACAGATTGGTAGACAAAACAATTTTTTCTAAATTAGATCTCAAAAACGGATTTTTTCATGTATACATGCACGAAGATGCGGTGAAATATACGTCCTTTATAACACCGCTGGGACAATACGAGTTTCTGAGAATGCCGTTTGGCTTAAAGAATGCTCCGTCAACTTTTCAGAGACACATTAACAAAATATTTGCTGACATGATTAGAAACGACGAGGTTATAGTTTATCTAGATGATATAATGATAGCTACAAAAACATATGAAGATCATTTTAGGATACTCTCTGAAGTTTTGAGAAGAATGGTGGACAACAGATTGGAGCTACGGATAGATAAGTGCAAGTTTCTTCAAAGCAAGATTAAATATTTAGGTTTTACGATCACGGGAGAGGGCATACAAGCAGACGATAGGGGTATTGAAGCTATAAAAAATTTTCCGGTTCCCCAAAAGGCTCACGCGGTGCAAAGTTTCATAGGTTTGTGCTCATATTTCCGCAGGTTCGTTAAAGATTTTTCGACTATAGCAAAACCGTTGTATGATTTGATTAAAAAGGATAGAGAATTCAAGTTCGGTGACAAACAGCTAGAAGCTTTTGAGATTTTAAAAAACAAATTGATAGAAGCTCCAGTGTTGGCATTGTATAGTCCGAAAGACGAAACCGAGCTGCACTGTGATGCCAGCGCACTGGGGTTTGGGGCAATCTTGCTACAACGAAAGCAGGACGGAAAACTGCATCCAGTTTTTTATTTCTCCAAAAGGACAACCGAGTCGGAAGCAAAATACCATAGTTTTGAATTAGAAACACTTGCGATTATTAGCGCCTTAAGCCGTTTTAGAGTCTACCTACAGGGCAAGAAGTTTAAAATAGTAACTGATTGTAACTCGTTAACCTTAACTTTAAACAAAAGAGAACTCAACCCCAGGATCGCCAGATGGGCGTTAGAGCTACAAAACTATGATTACATCCTAGAACACAGGGCAGGTACTCGTATGCAGCATGTCGACGCGCTAAGTAGGTCAACAAATATAATGACGATCGAAACAAATACTTTTGAAGAAAACCTGATAATATGCCAAGGAAGGGACGACAAGATAGTTAGGATTAAGGAGTTACTGGAGAGATCAGAACACTCGTTGTACGAGATGAGAAACGGAGTGGTGTATAAGAAGAAAAATGATAGTAGTGTAGTGTTTTATGTACCAACAGAAATGGAAAACCATGTGTTATACAAATACCACGACGAAGTAGGCCATGTAGGGACCGACAAAACATTAGAATTAATATCGAAAAGTTACTGGTTTCCCAAGATGAGAGAAAAAATAGGTACACACATAAAAAACTGTTTGAAATGCATCGCTTTTTCAGCGAAGCAGGGTCGCGAAGAGGGATTTCTTAACAACATTCCAAAGGAAGAAAAACCGTTCATGGTAGTCCACATAGACCACTATGGCCCAGTTGACAATTCAAGATCGGCTAAAAAATACATACTGGTGGTAATAGACGCGTTTACGAAGTTCGTAAGGTTGTACCCAACAAAGACCACAAATACAAAAGAAGTAAACCGATCGTTAACAGACTATTTCAGAGCGTATAGTAGACCAAAGTATGTCGTGTCAGACAGGGGCAGTTGTTTCACTTCCACAGAGTTTAAAGATTTTTTGGAAAAAGAAGGCGTCCAGCACATAAAAGTCGCGACAGGTTCCCCGCAAGCAAACGGGCAAGTAGAAAGAGTAAACAGGAGCTTGGGACCAATGATAGCTAAGTTAGTCAAACCAGAAGAAGGAGTGTATTGGGATCACGTTTTAGAAGAAGTTGAACACACGCTAAATAACACGATAGGTAGAACCATAAAAGAGCATCCAAGCATAATGCTGTTCGGGGTGAGTCAGAAAGGCAAATGGTCAGACAAACTGCAGGAAAGTTTAAAAGAGTTGAATTCAGGAAAAGTACGAAATTTAAAAGAGATCCGCACCAGGGCAGTCCAAGAACAAAAGAAATCCCAGGCCTATAACAAACAGTATGTAGACAAAAAACGGTGCAAACCAACGAAGTATGAGGTAGGAGACTATGCCATGGTGAAAAATTTCGACTCACGTCCTGGAGCGTCAAAAAAACTAATTCCGAAATTTAGAGGACCTTATCGAGTTGAAAAGATTTTACGAAACGATAGATATCTGTTGAAGGATGTTGATGGTTTTCAACAATCACGGTTACCTTACCAAGGAGTATGGGCGGTCGGCAACATGAAACCGTGGTTAAGTAAAAAAAAAAAAAAAATAATAATAAAAAAAAAAAAAAAAAAGAAAAATTGTAAACCGGAAGATCAGGTGATCTTAAAGGTCAGGAAGGCCGAGTTGTAGTAGTATTGTCATATTCCCGACCCGTTGTTATATTATCTATATAGTCGCATTATCGAATCACCATGCCGTTATTTATACACATATATAATAAACACACATAAACTGTGATGTGCATTGTAAGTGCTCTGTAGCACACGCACACTTAGACTTAAATACGTAGAATAAGTAGAATAGAATAAGTAAAAATAAAGAAGAGGCAGTCTCACGCCACAACGAGAACAGATCGGACGTGTTTCATTTTTGAGCGTAAATCCATACTACAATATTTTGTCTGTTGAGTCGTCGGTTAAGCGCGATAGTAAATCGTTTTGGAATTATATTAATTCGAAAAGAAATACCACAGGCTTGCCTAAGGTAATGGAATTTGAAAATGTAAGTTCAACAGATTTAAAAAGCACTTGCGACTTGTTTGCTAACTTTTTTGAGTCGGTGTACAATGAGTGTCAATTGCAATTAAGAGATGATCATTACGATATGATCTCTGATGCTTTGGATATCGGTGTCCTACAGTTTTCGGATGAAGATGTAATAAACGCGCTCGATAAACTTAAGCTTAATAGCAACCCAGGCCCAGATGGGATTCCAGCGGTAATATTAAAGAAATGTTTGTCTTCCGTTTTTCTTCCTCTTAAAATTATTTTTAACCAGTCTCTTGTTTCTGGTGATTTCCTTAATGAATGGAAATATTCTTTTATAATTCCAATTTTTAAAACCGGTTTAAGGCAAAAGGTGGAGAACTATAGGCCTATATCTAAGCTTTCGGCAATACCTAAATTATTTGAAAGTATTGTTAAAGAAAAACTCTATTTCGCGGTAAAAGGAATTATTTCTAGTAGTCAACATGGCTTTGTTCGTGGTAGATCTTGTACTACTAACTTAGCTTTGTTAACTAATTACATTTTTAATAGTTTTGAGAAACGTGTACAGGTTGATGTACTCTACACTGACTTCACAAAAGCCTTTGATAGAGTGCATCACACCTTACTTTTGGCTAAGCTAAAATCGTTGGGTTTTCATTCCTCAATGCTAAAATGGTTCGTTAATTACCTAACCCATAGAAGGCAAATGGTAAAGGTCGATAATTTGACTTCTCGTGTAATTGAAGTTACGTCGGGCGTTCCACAAGGTAGTCGTCTGGGCCCGTTGCTATTTATTTTATTTATTAACGATGTCCACGAAATATTTAAATTCTGTAAAGTTTTGAGATTCGCTGACGATTTGAAGTTGTTTTCTCGGGTTAATAATATTTCTGATTGTACTCGCTTTCAATCAGATATTAATAAGTTATCGGAATGGTGTAATCACAATGCTCTAGAACTTAATATTTCTAAATGCAAGGTGTTTACGGCCTACCGTATTGCTGCACCCATTTTTCATAATTATTTTATAAATGATCTTAGACTTCAGCGTCTTGATGAGGTAAAAGATCTTGGTGTCATATTTGACTATAAATTAAATTTTAATTTGCATTACGATTACGTCATTGCTAAGTCTAACTCGTTGTTGGGCTTTCTTATGCGTAATAGTAACGACTTTCGAAATGTACATAGCCTTAAGGTTATTTACTGCTCATTAGTCAGGCCATAGTTAGAATATTCATCAATTATTTGGGATTCACCATATGTCTTACACAAACTTAGACTCGAAAGAGTCCAGAAGAAATTCACGAGATACGCGGTTCGTAAATTATATGTGTTTGATGAGCTTCCTAATTATGACAGCAGATGCACATTAGTCGGCTTGCAAACCCTCAGTTTCAGACGCACTGTAACTTCTGTCATGTTTGTTCGCGATATTATTAATTATCATATTAAGTCACCAGAACTGCTTTATCTTTTAACAGCCTTATTTATAAACTCATCGTAGAGTCTGCTTATCTCTACGCACCCTCTAAAATGCCCTTACACAGGAAAATGTTATTTATAAAGATTTTTCGAACGTTGCTTTAGGGCTGCGTAAGTTAAACGCGAAAATTTGCGTTTAGAGCCTGCGTAGAGCTCAAGTAAATAAGTTTTTGCATCAAATGTCATTTGGTCGTCGTCGAATTGTAAACAAAACCAAAAAGTGAAATTAATTTTTGTTTGTTCATTCATTTCGAATGCTGTGCAAAATTTCTGCCAAACGAATTTCGCTGTCATATGCAATTATAAGATTGAAATTACATTTAATAAATAAAAATATATAAAATTGTGCACTTGTGATATTATTTCTTCTACTTCAGTTTTGTTGCTTTTTGATGTGTGTGAATATGATGCTTTCGTTTTTTTTCTCTATTTTTGTTTTTAATGAATTTTTAATTTAGATGAATTTTAATATAATACACTTGTTCACCCCACATTGTATTTATCTGAAGTGACATTTACATCTATTTATTTAACTGAATAAAAATGTCACTAACTATTCTCATAATTTAGATAAATTGTCAGAATTGTAATAATTTGTATAAACTATCAATAAACGTATGAGAATAAAGAAAATAAAAAAAAAAAAAAAAAAAAAAAAAAAAAAAAATATGTCTACAAATGGCCCGCCATTGGATTTGGCGGTGGTTGGCAGAATAGAAATAGGAATATGGATATAGGAAGATACATAGATATATGATTGCAGTTTGATATTTCAGCAGTACATTCGAAGACTTTTCGGAATTGTTTTAGATAATTAGTGTAAAATGATTTCATTTACAAAGCTAATCAGAGCTGATGTCGGTTTGAGTGCAAAAAGGTAATAGATTTCTTTCTTTTCTGTAATAGTTTAAATTCTTCTATTTCGACACGACCTATTTAGACACAAACCCCGTTTAGCAAAATTACCGCAGAAAAATGTTTATAAATCACAATTTCATGAAAGCCACGTAGAGGCTGCGTAAATCTTTACGCGATGTTTGATTAAACAACGTCGTAGAGGCGTCGTAAGCGAATCTAATAAATACGGCAGTAAATATATACGCCCCCCAAAGGTCTCTGCGGGTTAGAAGCTTATTTTATACAGAAAGGCATACAACCAATTATGGTAACAACGACCCTATTACAAGGTGCATAAGCACATTCAATGATCTCTGCAATGAAATTGATTTTTGCTTATGCAGATTAGATTTTAAAAATTGCGTTTTTTCATTGGTTTTTGATTAAATTAACTTAATATTTGAAGTAGTCTATAAGATTGGAGATCGGTGACGCTAAGTCGCGCAACAAACAACAGTTGTGTAAAGCGTTACTGAGAGGTCACACTAAGAGAACGTAGTGTTTTGTGTGTCCTCGATGATGGTAAAAAAAAAAAAAAACATTAGAAAAGTTGTCAATAAAACAGCTGGGTAAGACGGGTAAATCGTTCGCAGCATTGCTGCTTACCGTTTCAGCTGCTCCTATCTAATGGGAAACGATTGGAATAAAACTAGCGACACTTGTTATGGTTGTTAGTGTAGTTGGCCTAACTGCAGCAGTTGTAAACACAACATTCACAAAAGGCTGAGAGAGTGCGTCACTACGTTAGAATTTGGGGCATTGTTGGGATGCTCGCTTAAGTTCTGAAAAGAGTGATTAAGAGACATGTTTGAGCTTAATGATAAATTGTTCTTATCAGCTCTTACAGGTGAATGTCGAACAGGTCGTGTGTTGTTGCCAAATTCAGAAAGGCGATGGCGCGAGGAATTGTGCCGCAGATTATACGTGTTCTGATTAGAGGCCAGGACAATTTCACTCTGTGTAGGTTTCTTCTTCGGCACTGCTCCCTTTGAAGAGATGCTTTTACTCATTACGGAAAGAGCAAGGCGGAGAAATGCGTTATGGATATGTTTTGGTTTGGGTGTTTATATAAAAATTACAAATAAAGAGTAACTGAGTTGTTTACTTGGGTTATGTAATATTCGCGATAAGGTGTGATCGGATTTTACTTGCAAGGGGATAACAGCTGTTCGTTCATGAAGTATTGAAAAAAAAAGGCGGGTAAAGTTAATTGACGTAATATGCTTCTATGGACAATGCAACTTGTTATCATTTTATGATTGATAAACTGAAAAGTTGATGACTCAGAAAGGCATATGTTGTAGGTGAACTCCTATGGCAGCATAATCAATTTTATCACGTAGTTAAAACACAGTGATGTGATATATGGACTCATAGGTTTACTTTCTACACAAGTCAATTCAAATGCTGTATACCAAGTGCAACGGTGCTTAAATTACTATTAAGTCAGCAATCGGACTCCTTGGTAACAGTATGATAGTCTACCTGATGAAAGAAAATTTAAAAGAAAAAGGAAATAAAAGTTTAAGCTGACGCAAGAAAGCTTGTTTGGCAAAATTTGTTTTTGTATGAATCTACTTAGGTGGAAAAGGTAATTTTCTTTAATAATTTTGCTCTGTTTGTGAATCTAATTTGTGAATTAGGATGAAATCCAAAATTGATTCAAGGTGGGGGTGACTGAGTATGTCGCTGTCCCACGTTGTTGAGCGCCAATGTCTATGTCATAGCTAGGTGGGATGGTAAAAGTAGATGGTGGTTGACCTATGTCCCTTGGCAGTAGAAGGCACGCTTGCGATCGCACGGCGTTAGCTCGTCGGTGGGGTGGGATCTTGCTGCCTCCCTATGCACACATGATTATCGTGCCTGGATCAATATTGATTTGCGTCGGAAAGAATTTAATAAAGAGAGAGGAAGAGAGGAGGAAACGATTCGAGAACGAATTGGTAAAACGCGAAAAAAAAGAGGTATATGAACGATGGAAGCTGATGTTGTTTCAGATGTTGCGAAACATTTTGGACAAGCCCTCCCCTATGTACCTGGTGAGTCGAGGTACACCATGACTATCTTTCGTCCACTTTTGTTAAGATAGTCCCAAAAGAAACCCTTGCTAAGTATCTACCAGATCACAACCCTAATGGCTTTGAATTAAACGCGTAATGACATCATTTATTTATTTATTTATTTATTTATTTATTTATTTCATATCATCTACTAGCTACGCTATACAGATTACAATATTTTTGTTTTTTTTTTTTTTTGTGTTGGGAATTCGCTGGAAGTAAAAAATCATCGAAAGACATTGCAGAGCTATACGCGAGGGATGCTTCTGCAATAGTGATGGACTTTAACTCATCTAAAAAAACTCCCGGGGACTGGCATAATCCATCCCGAAAAAAGATTGCACCTAGTCGTACGACTAATCAGCAAATTATATTTTGAATAGTTTAATGAATTTAAAGAGATAAATCCGCCGTTTGTCGGATTTTTAAACTTGTTTTGTTTGAAATTAATACCTAATTTCTTAGCCCTAGCTAAATCTTACAGATCAAGAGGTTTAATCCGTCTCAGTCTCCTGATTACATTGTCATTATTTAAAAGTTCTGTTATTTCTGTGTTTACGTGGTTGAGAAGCCGATTTCTATGCCTCCGAGCAACCTTCTTAACCTCATCCTCAACCATTTCAACATTTAGATCCCTATGCAGATCGGCGTTGCGTATGTACCAAGGTGCATTAACTATGTTCCTTAGTACTTTATTTTGAAAAACCTGAATTTTTTGTAAGTTTGTTTGGCATGTACATGCCCACAATTGGAGCCCGTAGGTCCATACTGGTTTTAGAACTTGCTTGTATAGCAATAACTTATTGTAGTTGGACAGGGATGAGTATCTCCCAATAAGCCAATACATTTTACTGTATCGCATGTTCAACTCATCTTTTTTTTTCTTAACGTGCGCTTTCCAACGCAGTTTAGCGTCTAGAGTCATGCCTAGATATTTAGCTGTGTTAGAAAATTCTACTACATTGTTGTTAATATAGACTGGAATGTGTGGCACGTTTTTATACGTAAAATTAATATGGACTGACTTAAGGTCATTCAATCTAATCTGCCATTTCTTAGTCCATTCTGAAATATTGTTTATTGCCGTCTGAAGCTTTTTTGTTGCTATTTCGACAGTTGCTCCCACAGCAAGGACGGCTGTGTCATCTGCAAAAGTAGCTATGGTGGTTTCTACACTTTCAGGCAAATCGCTAGTGAAGAGTAGGTATAAGACTGGACCTAGCACACTGCCTTGCGGTACACCAGCTTTAATCTCTCTTAGTGTTGAACACTCTGTATCTTGCTTAATTCTGAAGAATCGATCTGATATATAAGACTCCAGAATGCTCGAATACTGCTTCGGCAGTTGCTTTTTTTTTTTTTTTTTTTTTTTTTTTTTTTTTTTTTTTTTTTTAGAATTAACACGCACTAAAGAGGTTATGACTACTCTTATGGTGTAGCTTGAGGTACACAGCGCGGGCGTTAGGGAAATTGGGATAGAGAAGATAGGAGATTCCGATGCACATTGGTTTTAAATGTCTGCAAATTGAACCGAGGGGGAAAGACAGAGCCGGGCAAGGCGTTCCACATTCGCGTGGTACGGCTTATGAATTTTTTTTAGGGGATAATTTTTAATAATTATTGCTGTAGTATTTATTAAATTTTTATTTAGGATAATTTTTAATAATTGTAATATTTTATTGAAAATAGGTAGAAATTACCAAAATTTAAATATATAAATATAAATTATTAATTAATTAAAATAATATTTTTTTAATTAATTAAACTTATTAAATGAATTAATAGTTATTAAAATTTTATTTAGATGATAATTTTTAATAATTATTACTGTAGTATTTATTAAAATTTTATTTATTTGTGTATCAGTCCTTTGTGCCAGACTTTATCGAAAGCTTGTGCTATATCAAGAAATACTGTAGAACACACATTTTTCTCTTCAAATGCTTTTTCGATTTTATCTGTGATTCTATGCACCTGATCAATTGTAGAGTGCTTGTTTCTAAACCCAAATTGATGACTTGGAAGTAGCGATTTTTCATCAATAATTTTTTGCAGAAGTTTTGCCAGCATTTTTTCGAATAGCTTGGACAACATTGGTAGTATCGATATTGGGCGATATGAGGCTACTTCGCTAGGTGGTTTACCTGGTTTTGGTATCATTATTACCTCCGCGACCTTCCACATGCTTGGCACATATCTTAATTTAAATGCAGCATTTATAATCTGCGCTAGTTTTTTTAAACCTTTTCGAGGAAATTGTTTTAAAATTTCCCCTGTGATTAAATCGAACCCTGGGGCTTTTTTTATGTTTATGCCTTCTTTGATTTCTTTGGCAAGTTCTTTGGCTGTTACCGGCCGAATAGGTCTGTCTTCTTCGCACGTTTCTTCGTTTCCTTGATAATCTTTATCTTCATAAGGTTTGAAGACGTTCTCAAGGTACTCTGCAAAAGTATTTGCTTTTTCTTGACTGCTTTTTGCCCAGTTACCTTCTCTGGTTTTTACTGGCGGAATGTGAGCTATTGGCCTGTTCATTTTCTTTGCTGCCTTCCAGAGTGAGTAGTCTGTACTAGCATCATTTGTTAAACTCGTAAGATACGTTTTTAAAGACTCGTTATTAAATTCTCTTATAGATTTTCTGAGCTTATTATTTAAGTTGTTCAGTGTGGTTTTGTCGCTTGGCGCCCTTGTCTGTTGCCAGCGTTTTCTAGCTTTCCTCTTTTCTGTAATAATTTGACATATTTCACGCGGATAAGAGTTTTGTTTAATCTTGTTTGTTCTTTGGGGAGTTGCAGCCCATGCAGCCTTTTGTATATCCAGTGTAAATATTTGCACTGCTTCTTCTAGTTGATCTTCTGTTTGAATAGCTGATGATAATTGGATACATTCTTCCAACTTCTGCCTGAAGTGGTTCCAATCAGTCAGTCTATTAACTAGTTTAGGGCTATGTTCTTTTATTATTATTCTATCACCAAGTGTAAGAAGTATTGAGGAATGATCTGATTTGAGGATATATTTTTGGATATAAAGAAGTCTACAAGATCTGGGGTTTTATTCCTATCTGTAGGCCAGTAGGTAGGTTTCCCCGTTGAGTGATATTTGCCGCCGACTTCTTTAATAGTTTCATATAATAATACAATATAAGTATAAAAATTATATAAAAACAATATACCTACTTAATACTAAGATAATGCTGCCAAATTAAGTAAAACACTTTACTTGTTAGAAAGTACAATCATAGGTTTATTATTTCATGGTGTAGTGCTTTTGTTAATGAACTTCATAGTATATAGGGTTTAAAAAGATTAAGTGTGTACGTGCCAATATTATTTAAGTGTGAATGTATGAAACTAATTAGGTACCTAGGTATTTAGATTTAGTTAATTTTATGTTTAGGTATTTACTTCACGTTTTCATATATGTATAGTATAGTATTTTTTTTTATAGGTAGATATTTAAACGAAATAAATTTAAGATTTTTACGAAATTACAGATATGTGTTTTATGTATTATGTATAGTAGGTATATGTATATAGTTATTGCCAAAGAAATTTAATAATGCAAATAAGTGCGCATGTACTTACAAATTTGTCCATACGTTGAAAGTTGTGGCCACAAGTTTGATGTATTGTTGTGATGTATGAATTGTGTTTTATGTTTCACTTAGGTTTTAGAAAATTTAGAATTTCTTAGGCAGTAATTTAAGTAGTGTAAATAAAGGTAATTAAGTAGGACTAGCGGACCCAGCGAACTTCGTTCCGCCCAAATTCGTTAATGTAATGAAAATAATAATTCCGAGAATGAGCAATGCTCATGCTGCTCTATGTAATTCGGTCAATTCAAATTCTTTATTCAAAAGTTTATATTAAATACAATATAAATAACTGAAGTATTGCATTGACGATGTGTTTAAATCAAACCGCAATGATTGACGTGTCTCCCAAGTCCCAACTTTCCACTTTTTCACTCACACGTGAGCACGCCACATACGATTGACCATTTGAAAAACATGTGATAATTTATGTCACAAATATCCTGCGATTGTCCTTGCGACTTATTATTTTTCATAGTGAAAGCGATACGCATGGGAAGTTGAAGGCGCTTGAAAACCAATAGCAAATCATCGGAATCCGCAGAATTATATAATGGTTGCTTGAATTTTTAGGTCAAAATCTTCGCTTCCATGACATTGGATTTGAGATTCTTCACATAATGATCTATCCAGTCTAATTTTTTTCAAAGTTCGATTCCCATACTAAGTTCCATTCCCAATCTCATCCCCTTTATCTTTTATTTTCACGACAAAAAGTAGCATAAATGCCATTTCAATACGAATCCCCAAGCCCAAAATTGTAAAAATTTAACGATCCATTCTCTAGTTATGAGTGCACACACAGACGTCAGTCTCTTTTATATATTGGGGTACCCGCCCGGTTTGTGCGTGCCTTTCGTGTGGAACTATCGGATCCAAAACTATCCTATCTTTAAAACTGGAACCAACCATACCCATCCACAAAATTTCATTGAAATCGGTTGAGTGGTTTCGGAGATGGACAACAGCGCCACGTATCGGATAGACCGTCAGCGCACCTACCCAATTCCCACGCAAAATTTTGAAAATAAAATTCTTTCTTAGATTTCCTATCTGGTGTTAAGATCTACACAATGATGATCAGGCCCATCATAACATACGCTTCTTTAGTATGGCGGACTAAAACAAAACAAAAGAAGGACATTGCTATAAGCTTCAAAGGGTAAAGCGACTTGCATGTCTCGGTATATGTTTCAAAAAACGGTTATCTCTACGGAGATCCCTAATAGAGAAGCATGGGCGTACAATAGCATTATTGCCTCCAAATCAGTACTAAGCTGTTTCAACGGCCTTCAAACGCTCGAACGTAGAACCCTTCTACTACACTCCCCAAATTACACACAATGTAGCTCATATTGGGAGAATATCCCAGGTCTAAGACAGGCCAAGCGTGCTATTCAGCCATTCAAAAAAGATGCCGACAGAAATTTAAATCTAAGAAGGCATGATATTGAAAATCTGGCTGGTTTCCTCATAGGACATCACAACCTACGATATCAATTAAATAAAATTAATTTAACCGACTCCTCACTTTGTCGGTTGTGTCTTGAAGAAGACGAAACAGCTTGGGCACATAATATGTGAGTGTCCAGCCTTATGTGGAATCAGGAGAACTATCTTCTACAGGGAGCTTCTGAGCCCTGAAGAGATGAAGAAGTCATCTGCCAGCAGCTTGATTAACTTTGTTAGAAAAGTGGAGAATCTGCTCGCCTAAACATTATTCTGGCCCTATGGTACAATAGATCTTATAGGTCGACGTGCCCTTCATCGCTCAGGCGTAGGCAGAAGGTTTTACATAAATCTTTACTGTAACTCTCTTCTACCGTCGACTCTCTTTCGTGACGTGCGTCGTTTGTAGTTTATGTGCATGAAGAACGAAAGAAAAGTATTTCCCGGAATCATAGTTTGTACACAACTGCGTAGTTGAAATTTAATGCAGTAAAATAATTTTTTTTAATTGTTGATATTTTAAAAAAGTAAAAATGCAAAGATAAGCACCCTAAAAATATCTTTTTTTGACACTTCTTTTGTTAAGATTGGTTGACCGTGTGAACTGCAAAAGGGAGAAACACACTACAGAAATTACAGAAATAATATAGAGGGGATAATAGGTAGTTATTATTGTAATGAAATTGACACTTTTTCTAAAGGAAAACGAATTGATTTTAAGTTAAGTAGGGATCAAAGCAAGATTTATGTATACTATGTACATTAAGAAAATATTAATTTTAACCAAATATCACTACGAGCACTTTTCTTTATTTTTTTGTTGCACTTGTTGTGGCGCTTGTGGCGATGGGGTGACAGTGGGGATGATGAAGATGGTGTCCGCAGGAGATTAACTAATCTCGCGCGCACGTGTGATGTCGGGCTTAATTTTCCACGAGTGTTCTCCTCTTTATCGCCAAAACGAAACTAGTTGAGAGCACGGCTTTGCGTTGATCGATGTGTTTCTCGATCGTTGTTGGTACAATGCCCAGATAAAACAAAAATTACTGATAAAGGTTGCGGACGCTCCCTTTTCGGCTGCTGCTATACATATATATTCTATGTAGATAGCAGTTTTTTGGATCAACCGAAGGTTATTTGTGCATCCGCAAATTCCTGTGGACACCAAATGAAAATAATTAGCACTTGTACATATATGAAAGTACATATATAATGTATAGTGTATACGATTACATACCTTTTGGTCAGTGGCGATTCCTGGTCTTAAGCATTGGGTTAGCTACGCTAAAAAACAACTCATTTTTTTAAATTATTAATAGTTATTAATTTTCACATCCATCTAACCATTCGTAAAGGGAAAACTGATTTTCATTAAAGTTTCTAGTATAGGTACTCTCTATTGCGGTCCTTGTGCGTTGATCTTAAACCTGATAGTTTTGGGCACCGGCGTTCATTCCATCTCGTTCCAAATGGTTTCTCTTATAGATATTCATTTATGGATTTTGTGCATAGTTATTGTTGGAGATACCATTTTACCTCCTACCAAAATACAAAATCCTGTTATTTATCTTAATGAATAGGTACCTGTTCCTACTCAAATAACATGAATCAAGCAAATAAAAATTTAGCATTTGTTTGGAAATACATATGAAAAAGCAGTTTACCCTTATTTATCGATGAAAAGTGTTTATGGAACGAAACAAAACGAATTCCTATCTTACAATAACTGTAGGAAACTTTCTATAAAAAGATTCCAGCTATGTGAGGATATATATAGATTGTATGAAATTTGGTAGCGCAATATTTTACGCTAAATGCGGGATGAGGGAGACTTTTGTTATGAGAGTTTTGTATTGCGTGTGTGCAATGTGCAGGCAAGGAATTTAGTATCGCAAATTTGAACGCTAAAGAATATTTCAAGGGAAACTTTTGCTGCAAAAAAGATAAAGTACAGAAAAGCATTAACAATTTCATGCGATCAAAAATACCCTAAAAGAGAAAATTTCCCTTAAATAAATTGCTACTGCGCATGTTGGGATCTTTCTTCTTTTATGGGACGGACTATACCTATGGGATGATTGTGTTGTGTGTTTGTGTAGCAAAGTAGGTATGATTTGTAAATATGTAATTTTGTTATTTAGCATGTCATTGATTATTGCAATTATTAACCTCGTCATTTGTATTTCAAAGATTTTTTTCTTGGTTTACCGCCGCTAAACTAGCTAACTGAGAGGAATCGCCCCTGCTTTTGGTTTGGTTTTTCGATTTATTATTTTAGGTTAATTTCGTTCTTCCCTTCGGGTAGGGGACAGAATATACCCGAGGTAGGCATGCCTGTCGTAAGAGGCGACTAAAATTCCATAAAAGCGGAGACGAAAACTTCGCAAAAACAATGCGGCAAAAAAGTAAAACAAATGACCCGGTCCTCCTGGTAGGGGGTTTGTGTGTAGAACCTACTGAGCTACCTCTAGTAAAACTGATTCAGTTAAAACAAAAAATGATGGCTATGAACAAAACAAGAGATATAAATACCCCAGGTGGCAGACCAGGTAAACTGGAAAATCCACCCTCCTCGGAGGTCGGTCCCATGGATTCTGGGGGGGACCATTTATTGCTTCCTCAACCAAGCTCCAAAAGGAGCTCACTCACGCCGAGAACTCCACCAAAAATGGTCGCGGCAAAACAACATACGGCCAAAGATAGCGCTATAATTGTAAGCATTCCGAACATTCAAAAAGTAAAATGTGGAAATGAAACCAATATAGCCGAAAGTGAACGTTAAACAGATTCACAAGCGAAATTAAATGCAAGCAGCTACTATACTGAATGGCAAGCTGAACTTAAAGCAAGGAAAAATCTTGAAGAAATTGTCTTAAGCTTGCAAAAGCAGATAAAAGAACTTGAAAAAAAGGTTAGCCTGTTGGACAATACTGCCCAACCATTAAAATCAGTTCAGCAAGATAAACAAAAGGAATACCTCACTGATGAAGAGGAGCTTGCACTAGAGACAGAAAGACATCTGACTAAAAGTAAAAGACCAACGAAGAAACGAAAGGCAGAAGAAAGTCCTGAAACATCTGCCAGAATCTTTGACAATGTGGCTACGCCAAAACATGCAAATTTTCAAGCTAAGACGAAAGATAAAAGGACTGAAGAGACAACCATTGGCTTGAAAAGACAGCCTTTACCACCGCCGATAATGATCTCTGGTGTAGACAGATTTGGTGAGCTAAAAAAAAATTATTGAGCAAAAATCTAAGAAAACGTGCAAGCTCACGTCATATAGCAACAACAATTGGAAAATAATTGTTGATGACAGTGACACTTATAGATATATCACTGATGAGCTAACAAAAATGAAGTTGCATTGGCACACATATGAAAATAAGGCTACTAGACCAATTAGAGTAGTCGTCAGAGGTCTTCACTTCTCGTGTGATGAACACGATATTGTCGAAGACTTGACTAATAAAAAATTTAAAATTTTAGAAGCCAAAAACTTAATTAAAAAAGAAAAAATATCAGGTAATGAAGGGGAAAAAACTACAAGAAATAGAAAATTACCCCTTTTTATGCTCTCTTTTCACAATCAGGAAGATATTGAAAAGGTATACGCTATTAAATCAATAATGAATATTGTTGTCAAGATTGAGCCTCTTCGAAGAAAATCCAATTCTTTAACTCAATGCAAACGATGCCAAGCTTTCGGGCACACGCATAGCTATTGCAAAAGAGATTTTGCGTGCGTTAAGTGTGAAGGAAAACAGCCAACAAATAGTTGTCCACAAAAACAGATGAGAAAGTAAAATGCATCAACTGCCATGGAAACCACCCAGCTAATTATAGAGGCTGTCCGGCAGCAAAAGAATATCAAGAAAAGAAAAAGAGAGGTACTGCCAAACACCAACACAACCCACTTAAAAATACAAACAAGAAAAAGGCAAATGTCGAAAACAGCAAAGTCGACAAAATACCAATTGCGGCAAAAACAAACACACCAGTTGTGAATAACAAATCATATTCCCAAATTGTGAAAAATACACGTAAAGAAGAAGAAATATCAGTAAAGGAAATGCTTTCTACTATTATTCAAAGATTGGATAATTAAGATAAAGTTATTAAGCTACTGAGCAAAGAAGTTTCTAAAGGAAAGAATCAACAAAATAACAATGACTGAAAACCTAAAAGTCGCAACCTGGAATGTAAATGGTTTACACCAACACATCTCTGAATTTCAGGTATTTCTACGAAATGAAGACATTGACGTCTGCCTGATTTCTGAAACCCACTTTAAACAGGGAACAACAATTAGAATTCCTGGGTACCTCTGTTACCACTCTCCCCATCCTTCTGACAGTGCCAGGGGAGGTAGTGCTGTAATTGTAACAAGTATTTTAAAACCCTATGAAATGCCCAAAATAGGAAAACAAACCATGCAAGTAGCGATAATAAACATTGCGACTAAAAGCAAGCAATTTAACATAGCTGCTATATACTGTCCACCTAGACATTCGCCTACAGAGGAAGATCTTAACGACCTTTTTCGAGCTCTAGGTACTAACTTTATCATTGGAGGTGACTTCAATGCAAAACACACCTATTGGGGGTCCAGATTAGTAACGACGAAAGGCAGGAAGCTTTACAAAGCAGGGCGAAATTTTAATTGTAATTTTATTTCGACTGGATCGCCTACTTATTGGCCATCCGACCCAGCAAAAATACCAGACCTTATTGACTTCTTCATAACGAAAGGAATCAATAGAAAAGAAGTAAGAGTTGAAAACAGTGATGATTTGTCGTCGGATCATACACCTGTAATCCTAACGGTCAATGGCATGTCAGTAGAGCAGATAAGCAATGAAAGACTTACCAGCAAAAGAACAAACTGGTGTAATTTTAAAAAAATACTCGAAGGTTTTATAAACCTTAGAGCTCCACTGGCCACAACAAGGCATATTGACATCGAAGTGGAACAATTCATTGCCGATATATAACAAGCGGCAGAAGATAGTACACCAACTATTCAGCAACGTAAACAAGCATCGGTTAAATACCCCACAGAAATTAGGGAACTAATATTAGAAAAGAGAAGAGCCCGGAGAAAATGGCAAATGACAAGATATCCCGGCGATAAAACTATATTTAATAGACTTAGCAATAAGCTTAAAAAAAATATCAGTGAGTTTAAAAATAGAACTCTTACTAAATATCTTTGCAATTTAACTGCTGACAAAGTCACAGACTACTCCCTTTGGAAGGCTGCCAAATATTTAAAAAGACCTCAAACGCAAGATCCCCCGTTAAAAACATCTGATGGGAAATGGGTCGGCGACCCAAAAGAAAAGGTCAAACTATTTTCCGAACATTTAACAAATGTTTTTAAACCTTTTCCACCTAGTGTGGCAAACGAACGCCTTGAAGTCTTTGATAGGATAGATGAAGACGTAATCACATACGTTTCACTTAAAGAGATCAGCACATGTATTCATAAACTCTCTAATAGAAAATCGCCAGGTTATGATCTTATAACTGCCAAAATTCTGAAGGAACTACCCTTCATAGCATTGGTTAAACTTAAGCTTTTAATAAATGCTTGTTTTAAGCTAAGATATGTTCCATATCATTGGAAGATAGCAGAAATTATAGTTATACCTAAACAAGGTAAACCTCCATCAGAAGTCACCTCATACAGGCCAATCTCACTTTTACCTGTATTATCAAAACTTTTTGAGAAACTGCTTCTTAAAAGACTAGACAGAATAATAGAACAAAGAAGGCTTATTCCCACCCACCAGTTTGGGTTTAGAAATAAACACTCGACAATAGATCAAGTACATCGTATAACAAATATTATAGAAAAATCATTAGAAGAAAAACAAGTTTGCTCTACACTATTTTTAGACGTTGCTCAGGCTTTTGATAAGGTCTGTGTTCAGTACTAAACCCTTGTGGCTAGGGTGCAAGAGTCTACACAAGCGCGCCGCATTACCGGCTGCAATTTGGGAACCGCTGGACAAGGGAGGGAAAGAACGATTTTCTTCTGCTTCTGTTGTCACATACTCGCGATCGCTCTCTTCCTTCATCATCATCCAAAGAAGTCGGACGCATCCTTTGCCACCTCTAAAGCATAAGTTTTTTTTGTTTGAACTTTATAATATAGATTTATTATTGTTACATTATTACATTATATAAATTTTGTTTTCGAAATAAAATTGTTGAATTAAAGAACACGACACGGTCTCCTTTACATTACCTCGTGACCATCACGAACAGTCTGGCATAAGGGCTTAGAGTATAAACTTCATAGGGATCTACCAAGACAATACTATGAGATACTTAAATCTTATATTTCAAATAGATTCTTTAGAGTTCGCTACGGTTCAGCGTATTCTGAACTCAAAGAATTGCAAGCAGGAGTTCCACAGGGAAGTGTTCTGGGACCAACCCTGTACTTATTGTATACTAGTGATATACCACATACAAACGATGTGATGATAGCTACATTCGCAGATGACACTGCTCTTCTATCAACTGATGGATGCGTGACTAAATCCACAGAAAAGCTACAGAATTCTGTTAACGAGATATGTGATTGGGCTCAACGATGGCGAATTAGACTTAATGAGTCAAAGTCCACTCATATCAATTTTACAAATAAAAAAATAACGAACGCTCCTGTGGTTATTAATAACCAAGTAGTTCCTTACTCTAACACAGCTAAGTATCTGGGCATGAATCTAGATGCTAAACTGAAATGGAAGGAACGTGTGAAAAAGAAAGTAGAAGAGTTAAATATTAGGTATAGAAAACTGTATTGGTTGCTAGGACATAACTCTGAAATGTCCACTGAGAATAAAATTTTAATATATAATCAAATACTAAAACCGGTTTGGACGTATGGTATCCAATTATGGGGTTGCACAAAGAAAACAAATGTACAAATAATACAAACATTCCAAAACAAAGTCCTTCGGGGAATAGTAAATGCCCCGTGGTATATTAGAAATAATGACTTGCATCGTGATTTGCAGATTGATCTTGTAACGGAAGTAATTAAAAAGTACGCAATTCGTCACAATGACCGTCTGCAGATGCATATTAATCCTGAAATAATAGACGTCTTAAATGTACGATATAATATTCGTAGATTAAGAAGAACTAAGCCTCACGAACTTATAATCTAAAAAATATGAGAACCCGTATTTAAATTATAATACCTTCTCAAACGCAACTGCACGTTGAAAGTAAAATCATTTGTCGATCTTTCTTTGATTGGTCATTATTAAGGAGGTGTTTTTAGTGCGGTTAGAGTCCCACACCACTCTGGGTTTCTAGCCCCATTGTGTCTTTCGAGATTTTCACCTTCAATAACAAAAAAAAAAAAAAGGTTAATTGCGTGAGCATATCAGGATAGTACAAAAAAAAATCATCGTATCCAATTGCCACAAACAATTACCTCTGCAGATTTTTCCGTCTCAGCTATGTTTCGATAGCGTGGTAGGGAAGCTATATAATATTGTTGGGCCGGGATATATATTATCTCTGTATAGCTGGATTTTAAAAGTAATTATGGCAGCAAATTTAGTTGGAAACTAATAAAATGATTGCAAAAGGGAATAACACGCTTATCTCAGCTATTTTCTTCCGAAAATATATTATGGAGTTTTTTCTAAAAACGGTTTTTATTTTTGGGAGTTTAGCACCCTACCACGATCAATAGGCGTTTTTCTTTTTTAGTTCAGAGCACAACCTCAACTGTTATACAAAAAGTTCGTGTTTCTATTTTAGCTCAGACACTTCAGAGCTCGAATTTGTGTTTCTTTTTTCGCTCAGAGCATGATCAGAGCGCGCTCTATGAGCTCAGAATAAATTGACTGAGCATCCTGAGTAAAAAGCTGAGTACACATGTACATGCACACTTCCAGTCACATTTGAAGGACAAAAAAAAACAGGAAAAACAAAACATCCTCTGAATGCTCTGAGCACGCATGGTTCAGAGCGCGCTCATAATGCTCGAACTCTGTTCAGTGCTCAGCTCTGAACTAAAAAAGAAAAACGCCTAATATCAGCACGCAAAAGAACGAGTATAAAACCACGAATTGCAATAGGCGTTTTTCTTTTTTAGTTCAGAGCTGAGCACTGAACAGAGTTCGAGCATTATGAGCGCGCTCTGAACCATGCGTGCTCAGAGCGTTCAGAGGATGTTTTGTTTTTCCTGTTTTTTTTTGTCCTTCAAATGTGACTGGAAGTATGCATGTACATGTGTACTCAGCTTTTTACTCAGGATGCTCAGTCAATTTATTCTGAGCTCATAGAGCGCGCTCTGATCATGCTCTGAGCGAAAAAAGAAACACAAATTCGAGCTCTGAAGTGTCTGAGCTAAAAAAGAAACACGAACTTTTTGTATAACAGTTCAGGTTGTGCTCTGAACTAATAAAGAAAAACGCCTAATGTAAGTGCTTACTGAGCGGGAGTTCTACAGTTCAGTGGTAACCAAGTTTGAACTGCGGTAATGGGAATTATTAAGGGTATGTTCGTTAAATGTCCGGTTGGTGTCAATGCTATGAGGAATCGGCAGTTTCTTTTGAAACTGAACGAAAAAATGTACTTCATATTTTCTTTCTTAGGTTTCAGGTGTACGCTACAAAGTCATGAATTTTCGATTCAATCTTTGTATCGAAAAGATATGAAAATCGGATGGCTTAAACCTTTACTCATCAGAAATAGTTCGACTCGACCCATGACCCTGAAATGTTAACTCTATAATATACCCAAACTGACTGAAACTATGAAGATGTTATTTGCTGTTGCGGACACCTGCAAGTGGGTTCAGTAGATGAAAATGCAATATATTAAATAATCACAGCAAAATACATAATTAAAATATGACACAACTATTATTAGTTTTTTTTTTGTTGCTGGTTGACTGCCTGTGACTGATTCCTTTGAATGCTCGATAGCCAGCTGTTAAATATCAGGTCGGCTATCGGCTATACTGTCAATACAGGGATGGCCGTGTCCCAAAGAGCTTCATACTATCACGACCGTAGACACAAACCTTAAAAAGCTATGTTGAATTGGAAGAAAGGGAAACTATAATTAATGCATTTCACTGAGAGGAATTCAAAAAACGGAAAATTCAAATCGGATGATAGTACCCATAGCGGACCCATATACCTCTGCAGCAAGAGTTCGACCACGTTTTACCATTGTGCGTAAGAGCTTCATGGGATACGGTTGAATCCCCAAAACCCTACAATAAGTGTACAATATACGTACAAGTGACATCAAAAAAGTGTTCGCATAAGTCCTATAAGTAAGGCAGTGTATTAATTTGTTTTTGTGTTATAGGTAGTGAGGCCAAAAGGCCATAATTATAGCGCATATATCATACAGCTGCGGTGAGAAATACAGGTGTGGAGCAGAAAAATACAGGTGGTGAGTGTAGTGGATAAGCTAGTACATAGACGATAGGACAACTAAAATACAAATTTAAAATATAGGTGGTGACGGTTCAACGCAACCAAATAGTCAGTTATCGGTCAGACGGCACAGTCGTGGCCGCCAAAATTAAACTGGGTAACGGCAAAAATTATAAAAACAGCCAAAATTTAAACTGGTTAGCGGCACAAAAATGATATAAACCAGCAACATATAATCTGGTAGTGGCATAAAATTGCGAAACGACTTAATTAAACGGTGACAGCAAAGATAGTGCACCACTGGAATAGCAGAAATTATCTGCAAAAAACTTACACAGTGCTCTAGATAAATATATATGTACAATAAAGTAAATACGTCGTGCAATAAAGCACTAACAGTGTGCCTGCCAGATGGTAGAGCGTTGCCAGCACCAACTTCAAAGAAAAGTATATATACTGTCCACCGGAGTTTCTGCATATTATGTTGGATTGCTGATTTATTTTAATTGTAGTTAGTGACTTAGTTAAGATTAAATATAAGTTGCGTTCCTATTGTTTTATCGTATGTATCTCTGGCGTGAATCATATCATTTTTTTTTTGTGTACATTAGTTCTCTTTTTTGTTTCAGCTAGTTTTCTTGTGATAGGTTTCGTTTCACCGATTGCCTTGTTCTGGTTCTTGTGTTTCGAGCCCACGATTTTTGTTTTGCAAGCCATCTATATAGAGCTCTAGATAGGTAGGAGTACGGGTTAATCTTAAAGAAAAAAAATCAATTGTCCAAGATAACAAAAAGGTTATCCATAAAAAAATATATAAATACAGGGTGAAGCCAAATTTAATATCTACATAAATTTAAATTATTTTGATATATATTTTTTTTTCGTTTTCTTGTTCCTTTTTTGATATAAGTTTATAAATAATAATAATAATAATAATTGCGTATTATTATTTTTTTTTTGTTCGTTCTTTGGTCGATTTTTGATAATTTTTTGTAGAGTAAGATTAGTTTTTCTTTAAAACAATTTAAAGAATAATTTAGTTCCAAACTCAATTTTCAATAAAGTATGTTATGATCACGTCATACTATGGTTGAAAATTTGTGTCTTTTATTTAATGTTCTTTTCCATTAAGCTGAAATAAGCTCAATGGCCTGTTAAGCAGATTTTCAGGGGTGTAGTAGGGTTGGCTACGGTCCTTTCGGCGAATATGAGCCAATCGAAGGCAACTACATATGCCAATATTGGGGAAGTTTTACCATCGGCCGCAAACTTCCAGGAGTTGAGGGAAATGGCCAAGCTGCAACAACATCAGCAGCCCCTCAGTGTGGTAGCCGTCCGTCTGCTTTAGTTATGGTAAGTTCTGGCATGTTTAATGTTTTGTGGTAGGTTTTGTTAAGTGTGTGGACAAGAACCTCCACTCCATTCCCTTCCATTTCCACTTCCTTCCTAAGGTCCCGTCCGCATCCTTTCATCCTTTCTTTCAACCGCTCCCAACGCCCTCTATAATCCCTATTTAAACCTATATTACAAATGGCGCCCAACGTTTTTGTTTGTCCAAGTCTTCTGTCCTTTATGTCGTATTTGTCCACTATTGTTTTTGCTGTGAATATCGAAACCTCGTAAGTCTTCGAGTGGATAGCCTTCTGGAATGCCATCTCGAATTGCGACGAGCATGTTCGATATTGACAGCGACAACAATTAAAGCTTTGTCAGTCCTAGTTATCTTTTCTATCCACCTTTCTTGATGTTAACTTTCGCTTTCCTTTCTAATATCATTGTCTTATATATATATGTGTCTATTAGCCTAGTCTGATGTGTTTCGTCAAGTCAAGTTGCACTAGAACATCCTTAGTTTGTAATCTTCTTTTATGTGTTGCAGTTCAGAATGTTTCAAGTCTTTCAGTAAAAGCCCATTGGTTGAACTGAAATTGCGGAAACAATCTGAACGCAACGGAGTACGTCCCTGTCAGTTTATCTATGTATTGCTCATTCTGCCACACTGAGGGATCAATCACATCGTCCGTCCGCAGTCTTCAATGATCCGAATAGTTGCCCATTGGTTAGTTCATGATGACGACAACAAAATGCCGCCGAAGAAAGCAAACCTGAAACACCCCCCATGTTAGATGAGAAATAAAACAACAACGAATTCATAAAACTATTTCTTTAAGTGTATTTACTCAATATTCTAATTAATACAATTTTGGTTTCGGGAAATTATATATAATTAGGTTTTTTTTGTGTATATACACTGATACAAATACTTCACAAATTTACATTTTTTTTTTGTTTCTATTATTATTACACTCGTACATTTGTTTACTGCAGTATTAATTTTATATAATCCTATATCTGTTTGTTTTCTTTTTTTTGCGTTTAGGTACATTTCTTACATTTCTTACTTTTGTTCAATCACACATTTTCGTATACATTATATATATAAATAACCTTCAAGATATTCCCCTTTTTCGTTGAACGTGAGTGAAGATAGTGAGTTTCAATGAGTTCTTCTGAAA
Organism: Cheilosia vernalis; assembly: GCA_949126925.1. Taxonomy (NCBI): domain Eukaryota; kingdom Metazoa; phylum Arthropoda; class Insecta; order Diptera; family Syrphidae; genus Cheilosia; species Cheilosia vernalis. The sequence continues at coordinate 4,637,589 of OX421363.1, forward strand.
AGAAAAAAGTTAGTCAGAAACTTAATAGAGCGAAAATTATAGACGATAGGAGAATAATTACGCGTTCTGTAACAAATTCGTCCAGAAACCCGACACAAACCAATATGGCAAGTCTAATGCACTCACCACCTGTTACAAACACCAACGTTCCACCTCCTATCATTGTGAATCCCAGCAACTGTCCTCCAGCGAATTCAACTTCGATGGCAGGGCAGAGCACATCAAATCAGATTGCTACGAGTGATTTGCCAACCGTAAATATGGGTGCCTATCAACTCGCGGCTTTCATTTCGCAAACTGTTATCTCGCGACGGCTTAAATATTTTTCAACTATTTCGCAGAAGTCATGTGGCAAACTGCCATTTCGTCTTGCGTTCATCTCGCTGTAAGATTAACTCGCATAACTTCTTTAGCATTTCTATATTTCGCTATTCCTTCAACTGGCTTTTTGTGTTTTTGCCTTTGCTTATCTTGCATATCGTTATTTCGCGCCATGCTATTTAGCCGCTTGTTTATTTCAGCATGCATTTTTTGTCACATGCAGTGTTCTTGTGATTTGATAAAATGTACTGGCATACAATTGATGATACCCAAAATGCAGAAAAAGGGTGCAGTGTTTTTAAATCCATAATTTATGAATTGGAAAATAAAACAAAAAACGTCGAAGTTACTACTGATAGAATATTTAGAGGAGATTCTAAGCCAAACAAATTATAAAAGCAAAATAACATTTTGCTAAATAAAATAGTAGCAAAACCACTGTTGCTTCAAAAAGAAAAATTACCAAAGTTTTTGATACAGGTAACAATTTTATTAACATAAAATTATACTGAAATACAAGTACAACATTTTCGACATAGCTTCATAATCACATAATAAATATTTCAAAATTAAAAACAAAAAGCTTTCGCGCGAAATTCCTTAACATGTGATAAATGAAAGCCAAACAAATTATAAAAGCAAAATAACATTTTGCAAAATAAAATAAAGCGAAATAATACAATGCGAAAATAAATAAATCAAAGTAAGTTTTAGCGAAATAATAAATGCGAAATATGTTTTGGCGAAATAATTACAATGCAAAATGAAATTTTGCCAAATAAAAACTGCAAAAAAACAAAATGCGAGTTGTTGATATGCAAAATAATAAAATGCGAAATGGTCGCAGCGAAATAACAAAATGCCAGAAAAAAACCGCGAGTTATACCATACCCAATAATAATTTATGAATGGATGACACTTGACACCAGCGTAAGGCAAATGACACCCAAGATGTCATTTGGGCACTTTTAATGGGAACGGAAAAACAATTAAGCAATGCCTAAAATACTGCGTGTGCACATATGGTAACTATTAAGGAACTATGGTGCATGGAGGGGGAAGATGGGAGACGGGTCATGAGAATTAAAATGTATAAAAGGCAAAGGTTGTGAACAGGGAAGCCAGAGTAGAATTATCAGTCAGATCGATCACAGCCGAGCATTAGACAGCGGGTCAGATCTAGGAAAATATACTTAAATTTATTAATAAAACTATACTATTGGTCGCAGCCCAGATAAACCAAGTGGGTCAATAGCTATTAAACGTGTATAAAAGACTTTTCTTTCAACTCTCCGGCCAATACTCTTCTCCCTCTGGGGAAAGCACGGTATTTGGACGTATAATAACATTTATTCGACGAATGTCCAATTGCAATTAAAACAAAGTGAGTTTGTTTTGACGAACTGTCGACGAGAGTTATTGTCTAATGCCACGAATTTGGTACACTGGGATAATATATGTTCATTTTTGCACTTGGGGCACTGCGATTTAGCTTCCGAAGCTTCAACAACATGCGATCGAATTAGAGCAGGTGGTTTTGTACGCGACGAAATTGACCGATTTATTGTTTGGCATGACTCTAGCGCATCACACCTTGATTGCAAAAAATCTAAGAGTTCGTTGATACTGCAATCGTCCCGAGAACCGACTTCGGCTGCCCATGCTTGGTTAGTGTCTGGGTCTAGCTTGTTTTGGAGCAGATGAATGAGCCATGGGTCGCGACCATTCCTTTCGATTGCTTTAAGGCCACGCACAACTTCATCTGCCCCGTCAGTTATTTTTCGAAGAGTATGAACGTTACTCACACTGATTGCAGGAAGCGACAAAAAAGATTGGATGTACGCTTTCACGATCAAATGCGTTCTGTCGTATCGCGCCTCTAAACGTTCCCAAGCCTCTAGAAAGTTTGCATCCGAAATCGGAATATGTTTGATAAGATTGGCCGCGTCATCTCGAAGGAATGACTTAAGGTAGTGAAACTTTTGTGTTGGAGTAAGACTATTTTTACTGTCGACTGACCCGACGAAAAGATCACGAAAAGACGGCCAATCTTTATAATTTCCCGAAAATGGCGGAATAACTATTGCTGGAAAAATCACTGACGCGGAATTTAGCTCAATTTAATTTTATATATATATGATACAATACCAGTTGATTCAGATGAGGATATTGTGCGTGCCGAGACTGAATTTGAAGTGAAAGAGTTTCTCTTGTGTCAAGCGCAGCAGCACAAAATACGAAGACGAGCACAAAGCGGAATGCAAAATAAAGCAACTGTGCGTGCAATACTAAGTGTTCGTATAGTGCGTAAGCGTGTTGTTGCGACAAGAGAAAATCTGTGACACTGGTTGTACTAAGTACAGTGAGGCAAACGATAGGTGTTACGACGTTGGTAGTAGATCATTACCATCGCCGCCTGCGTCACCAGAATGATGACACCATAGCAAACGAGGTTCATCAGAAATTCTGGGTACCAAGTTTGCGCGCTGCCGTAAGAAGGATAAAACGTGATTGCCCATTGTGTAAAGTTCGAGCTGCCCAACCATTGGCACCGTTGATGGGGCAGCTGCCAGAGGACCGCCTTACGCCATTTGTCAGGCCATTTACCTATACGGGCCTAGACTACTTCGGGCCAGTTCGTATCACTGTCGGGCGATGGCAAGAAAAAAGGTGGGTCGCACTGTTTACGTGTATGACCGTAAGGGCTGTTCACTTGTAAAAAATGCTATCAACTGTTGAAACGTATGACGCATTAAAGAAGACCCGAATCAAATATTCAAAGTAATAGTTTATTATAAATTCAGTATAGTTATAATTCAATCGAGTTTATAGAGATAACTGATTATAATTAGTTAGTTAGAGAGAATTTATAGTCTCATTTCTTAACTGTTTAATAGCTTTTAGCTAAGTACATAATTCATGTAAAGTTATTTACTTATTTAAACGTTAGAAATGGGAATGTTGCATTGAAATGTTACATAAATTCTACACTCTCCGACCGCCAAAGATGGCACTTAGTTCAGCTCAAGAGGGTATAGTAGCTGCACCGGTCTTCTCAGTTTAGTTCCATTTGGTAGACGTATTTGGCAGGCTCTCACTTTGTTGTCTCGGCCTGGGAAAACTTCCTCGACGATAGCCAATTTCCATAGGATCCTTGATACTGCTGCATCGTATAATATGACGACATCATTTGGCTTGAAATTCGATGAGGACGATTTTTTGTTGAAGTGCAGCGAACGAAGTTGATTCAGGTATTCGAGCCGCCATCTTTTCCAGAACGAACGTAAGAGTTTCAAGCGGGAATTCCACCTTTGACGAATATCAGCACCAGTTGTCGGAGTCGTTAATGTAGGCTCAAAGAATGTTTCATGTGAACCTGCAAGAAAATGTAAAGGTGTTAAAGGAGATAAGTCTTTGGGATCATCGGAAATGTACGTTAAGGGCCTAGCATTAATGACGCGTTCAACCTCTACCAACAGTGTTCGCAACTCTTCGAAGTTCATTGAAGTTCTTCCAATTGTAGCCCTTAGAACTCCCTTTACGCTTTTTACGAGTCTTTCCCAAAACCCACCCCACCAAGGTGCTCTTTCAACGATATATTTCCATTTAACGCCTTCACAGCTAGCAAATCCTTGTATCAACTCAGCACCCAAGGCACTGTTTAATATATTTAGTTCCTTAGAGGCACGCTTAAAGGTCTTCGCGTTATCGGAGTAAATTATTGAAGGCTTCCCTCTACGTGCAAAAAATCTCCTTAGTGCCAGCAAACAGCATTCGGCGGTTAAATCCGTTACCAGCTCTAGATGAATTGCTCTAACTGAGCCACAGGTTAGCAGTAAAATATATACCTTCTTCGTTGTCCCTTCGTCTGATGGCACATACAACGGTCCAGCGAAATCGATCCCAGTCATTTCAAATGGTCGGGATGTTAGCAATCTGTCGCGGGGAATCGGGGCAAATGGTTGCGATCCAGGTTTTCCTAATAGCCGTTTGCAGACGACACACCGACTGATAATCGCTTTGATCAACTGTCGCGCTCTCAATATCCAGAAGCGAGTTCTTACTTCAGTTAGTACAGAATTCATACCACCATGCAATGTTCGTTTATGTGCATTCGACACAATAATCTGACTAACGTATGATTGTTTGGGTAACACAATCGGATACGGACAATCTCCACCCCCTTCAATTGATTGAAGTCTACTGTTCACACGTAAAATACCATCCATATCTAAAGATGGATTAAGAGCAAGAATATTAGAAGACTTGTGAACAGAGTTTCCCTTCTTTATCGCATCGATCTCATCACTGAAATATTCAAACTGGGTTACTTTAATCCAATACTTCTCAGATTGATGTATTTCTTCTGACGTTAAATATGTTGTTTGCTCAAAGTGCCTTTTACGAAGTATATTAACAAATCTCAATACATAAGCACTCACCCGCAGTAATCTCTTCCAGCAACCAAAATTCTCCACACGCAGAATAGGCTTCAAATTGCACTCCCTTTTAGTGTCAACACTAACTTGTAGTGAGGATACATTAACAGAACACGGCTCCTCGTCGTTCGCTGGCCAGTATTCGGAATTGCTTCGCAACCAAGAGGGACCATGCATCCAGATTGAAGACGCTTTTAAAACCTTTGCTGACACGCCTCTAGTCAGCAAATCTGCCGGATTCTCTTTCCCAGGGCAATGGTTCCAAGTATAGGCCGCTGTCAGAGTTCTAATTTCGCGAACTCTATTTTCCACGAAGGGCTTCCATCTTTTGGCCTCGCCAGATATCCAACAGAGCGTAATTTTCGAATCAGTCCAGAGAAATATGCGGTCTAATGTCATCTTAAGATTCGTTACCAGAAAAGAACACAACCTAGCAGCAATGAGCGCAGCGGTGAGCTCCAGGCGCGGTAATGTGAGATCATTGATCTCCTTAACTCCTTTCAACGGCGCTACTCTGTTCTTGGCACATAAAAACTGTACAGAAGACTCACCTTCCTTATTAATTGATTTGACGTAAGCGACGGTACCATATCCATTAGTACTTGCATCCGCAAACAGGTGCAATTCTCGTTCAACGACGTTCAGTTGGCTACCGACATTGCGTGGAATTGACATTTGTTTCAGCTTGGTAATATCAGCACAACACGAGTTCCAAACTTTCAATAACCCTGCAGGTAATTCATCATCCCATCCAAGTTTAATCTTCCAGATGGTTTGGAATAAAATTTTAAAATTTATTACGAAGGGGCCGAGAAACCCCAATGGATCAAAGAAACGTGAAATTACCTGAAGTACAGAGCGTTTAGTACCCTTCATCGTCGACCCAGCAATAAAGCGCTCCACAGGAACAACATCCACAGCTAATTCGTCTGTATGAACGTACCATAGCATACCCAGCACCTTTTGATCGTTCGAGGCGGCATCCAGAAATGTAGACTTCACTGCCTGGTTATTGCTGTTCCATTTCCTTAAGTTCATACCAGCACGTTGGAAGATAGATGTAGCTTGTTGGCAAAATTGTATTGCATTATTCTCGTCATCAGCACTGCATACCACGTCATCCATATACAAACTATCGCTTAAAATAGCGCAAGTTACCGGAAACTCTACACATTCATTTTGAAAATGTCTTTTGAGTGTGACCCCTAGGAGAAATGGACTGGATGTCACGCCAAACGTCACTCGAGTCATTCTGTAGATTTGGTGATCCGGAAGATCGTGAACAGATTTCAATCCTTTTGTATACCAATAGAAGCGGTGAACATCACGGTCTTTTGGGCAAAGTGACACCTGTAGAAATGCCTTCTCTATATCAGCGACTACTCCAATAGACCCAACTCTGAAATTCAACAATATTTTAAGAATGTCGGGAAGTAAATTTGATCCGGGCAGCAAAAGATCATTTAACGAAAGACAATGTTCCGCATGAGCCGAAGCATCAAAAACTATACGTAGTTTGGATGTTGCCTTGTCATCTCGATACACGGGCCGGTGTGGCATGTAGTATTTTCGGATACCCCTTTCCTCGTCTCCAACTTTCTCTGCAATACCTGCATCTATTAGCTCACGCATTGCTCTGTCGTATCTGAATAGTTCTTCTGGACATCTAGAAAGTTTACGTGTTAATGATTTAAAACGAATCATAGCACCCAATTGGTTATCATCGAGCATCACATCTTTATCTTTCCACGGCAAACATACCTGATATCTGTCATTTTCTTTGACAACAGACTTACGTAGAAACTCCTGTGTAAAATTGTCGGCCTGCTTCCTTTCCGGTTGGATACCAATAGCCTCGAGTTCCCAAAACTTTGTCTCACTAAAGTCTTCTATCGTACTTACGGGCAATACGTTCACGTTAATCAATCCCGAAATAACACCTTGAACTCCAATTGGAGCTGGCCCCTGCAATGTCCAACCGAACACTGTATCAACAGCAGTCAAACGATCAGAGATACGTTCAAAATTCCCTGAAACAAATTTCCAATAGTTGTCAGCACCAATCAAAATAGAAATGCCGTCATCGGGTTGATTAGCAAAAGGACGTGCATCTGCCAAAGTTAATTTAAAAGGCTCTATAATATTGGCAGATGGGATAGCCAAAACATCTAAGCATATTTCTGGAACAACTGCTGCCTCGATTGCCACTGCTCGTTGATCGTATTGACTTTTCAAGGTTAAAAGTACACTGGAACAATCCCTGGCACGCATTTGCTTTCCGCTTCCAAACGGTATGATGCTGATCTTTCTTGTTCCCACTATAGGCAAACACAATTTATTAGCAAGACTTTCCTTTATAAACGTCATTTGACTGCCCCCATCTAGAATAATACGCACATAAGAACTTTGTTTTGATTTGGAATTTATTGCAAAAACTGAAGCAGTTTGCAAAAATACATCTCCGTATTTATTTCCACTAGTAGCACAAACGTTAAGAGTTTGCTGTGAGGTTCCACATGTATTATAATTGGTATCTGTATGATTTTCCTCTTCTGTGTTAATTAACGTTTGTTGCCGTCGATAGCTGGGATCACACAATGCTTTTGCATGCCACCCTTGACAGACTCCACACCGTAATCGTTTCAATGTACATTTTCTAGCGGAATGGCCACGGTATGTACAGCGAAAACATCGATTGTCTCCCTTTAGCATACTCTTCCGTTGACTGAGTGTATGTGGTCCGTTGCAGTCTTTTGTCGGATGAGAAAGTGATTTGCAAAAGAAACAAGACTCTTTGGTTGTGGTGGTAAATAATTCGGCAGCGGTTGCCGTTGAACTGGTGTGCGGTCTATGCTGATTGTTATTCTGCTTTCGTCGTGAGTCATTCTCTTCAAAGGAGCTTTCTAAAGCGTCCGCTTCTCTTTTGATAAATTTTAAGAGATTTGCTATCTGTCTGTCGCCTTTTGCAATTTCCATTTCGGAGGCCGCAGGGGTAACCGTACTCGTACTGTCTGAAGGTGATTCCTGCTCACTCACCTCTTCATCTTTATATAAGCGAAAGTAATCGGCACGCAAATCATTCGGCAAACACCGCATAAGTTTTGACTTCAACATAATACCATAACTGTTTGATGAAACCCCCATAGCACTTAATGATCTGGTACATGTCATCACGGTATTGTAAAGATTACGTAGCCCTTTCATGTCAGACTTAGAGGTGACATTGCGAATCGTCATTAATTGATTCATTGTTTTATCGATCAATTTCCCAGCATTCCCGAATTCATCCTGCAGTAATCCGATCGCTCCATCGTAACAAGTGCCGCTTGGAGTAAAACCCGATAATGCCTCTGCAGCTGCCCCCTTGAGTGTAGACTGCAGATAATTGAACTTATCCGTTCCTGATAAAGCATTATTTTCATGCACTGCTGTTCGGAATTGCTCCCAAAAGGGAAGCCATTCTTTGAAATCTCCCGAAAATGATTTCAATTGAAGTTTTGGTAATTTGACTGTGCTCGGACAATTTTCACGCGATGAAACTCGTACTGAAACTTCGTTAGAATTTTGCATGCGATGTAAGCGGTCTAGTCGTTGTGTCAGTCTCGCAATAGCGGCGACTGCTTTGTCCTCGTATTCCGCGACAGCCTCACTTTCCCTCGTTATATCGTCAGGTTTTATTTGAACGCGTATCTCGTTATTAGCTTTAGTGAGACCTTCATGCGCAGTCTTTAGTCTTTGGAGAAAAACCGAAAGATCTTCTTCAATCATGTCCCAATTATCCACGTTCGCGGACGTCGGCTTAGACTCGTCGGATTCTAGGTATTCCTTCACGCAATTAACGATTCGCGTGACCTGACCTCTATAAGTTGCTCGATTCGCGTTTTCCATATTTCGGTTAAATTACTTCTATTCTTATGCAGCAATTATGTATGTACTATCGCGAAGTCTCGTTCACTCGATTCCGTTCAACTATTACACGTTCCCGGGTTTCGGCACCAATGTAAAAAATGCTATCAACTGTTGAAACGTATGACGCATTAAAGAAGACCCGAATCAAATATTCAAAGTAATAGTTTATTATAAATTCAGTATAGTTATAATTCAATCGAGTTTATAGAGATAACTGATTATAATTAGTTAGTTAGAGAGAATTTATAGTCTCATTTCTTAACTGTTTAATAGCTTTTAGCTAAGTACATAATTCATGTAAAGTTATTTACTTATTTAAACGTTAGAAATGGGAATGTTGCATTGAAATGTTACATAAATTCTACATCACTTGGAAGTTGCGGCTGACCTGTCGACGGATGTGTGTATTTTATGCATTCGAAACTTTGTGAACCGACGTGGAGTTCCGAAGCGCATACGGAGTGATAATGGCACCAATTTCCTTGGCGCGAGAAATGAATTGTTGAATTCAAATATTTTCGATAGTGAGGCCATTAAAACGGAGCTCTCTTCTTCAAGCATAGAATGGGTTTTCAACTGCATGTCCAACCCACACGCAGGAGGATGCTGGGAGGGGCTCGTTCGCACCGTGAAACGTGTCTTATCGTATTCGCTTCATGAGTTAGCGCCACGACCAGAAACGCTCTACAGCGCTTTGACCGAAGCTGAAAACATCGTGAACAGCAGTCCACTTACTCACCTGCCAGTGTCAGTGGAAGACGAAGATCCATTGACGCCAAATCATTTTCTTCTCGGCTGTCCAAACTCAACGCAAACACCAGGCCGATTGGATCCCAAGGCTCTGTGCCTGTGAAAGCAGTGGCGAGTAAGTCGCCAGATAAAGGACCGCTTTTGGAAGAGATGGGTCCAGGAGTATTTGCCAATGCTAACGAGAAGGTGTAAATAGATCCAAAATGTACCGCCTTTGGAAGTGGGAGACTTAGTCCTTATATGCGACGCTGATTTACCAAGATCTGAGTGGAGAAGGGGACGCGTGGTGAAGGTGTTTCTGGGACCGGATGAGCAAGTCCGATCAGCTGAAGTGAGGACCGTGGCAGGAGTTTTACGAAGACCGGCAGTAAAGTTGGCTAAGTTGGATGTTGGTGAGGCTTCTAATGAGGACAGGGCGCCTCACATGGGGTGGGATGTTACGAAATAATGTTTGTTTTGTTTCTTTAGTACTCCAGCGGTGAATCGAACTCTTCATAAGATTCGTTGAACGCAGCCTATTAATCAAAGGTGTCTGGACGCACACTCTTCTTTTTCGTTTTGCTTTCGCTCTAACTTATATGGCCATTTGTTGAAGTTCGATCCACCGCCAGAGAGAATCACTAAAAATTGTAAGTCCCAAAAATAATAGGTATATAATTCTTTGTAAATCTAAATTTGAATTATACCTACAGGAAATAAACGCCTTTCAACAGGAATGTTTGTTTTAAGATTCGGACGAGCTTCAAATAAACTGTTTGCCAGAACAGTGCAGCTGCAGGCATTCATGTCGATAATGCGGTTCCTTTGTTCTAGTCGGCGACTCCTGCGTGGCCTGCTTCGGGGTGTTTCTCCTAGTTGAGACATGTAGCTTTTTCTTTAGTAGTAAAAGAAATTTGTAAATTTGTTGCTTCTAAGCAACCTATGTATTTATCGCTCTCAAGAAAGTTTCATCAATTTGTCAATTTCAAAATTCATTTATTTTAAATCAAATAAGGGTAGAAAGAATTACAAATTTCCTGCAAAGGAAGGAATATAATGCACAAAAAAGGTATAACGAATTTAATGAAATAATATTTTTAATTTTAGTTTTTCTCCTTCTTGAGTGCGTGCTTGTTGCGTTCTTATTAATTCTTTCCGCCTCATTCAATTGGATTAAATGGCGGCGCTTTTTCTGCTGTTCGAGTATCGTTTGGCGGCATTGCCAACAACGACATTTGTCCTTCCGCTTTCCTTTTACCTTGTATGTTGTATCCATCCGTGCGGTCATAATTCAACTAAAAGTAGCATTCATTGAAACAAAAAATCAACCACTTTTCGAATGAGGTGTGGTGGGTTTTGGTTTTCACCGTCCATTTGTTGGACGATCTTTGTTGGACGAACGGAAAAAGTACAGCATTTTTTTACATTGGCATGGGACATCTGTATATTATTTATCTGTGGTACACACCCTGCGCCGACTAGTACGATTACTAGTTTCTCGAGCTGACCAATCGGTTGAATTCCAATGAGCAGTTTGGGATCGGGTATTATGACCTCCTCTAAATGATGAAGCATGACCCCTTGAAGAACTTGTCGCTCCTTCATACTGCGTTTGAGAGAGAACTGAATCGTTTAGATTTCCATTGGAAGCAAATGACGAGTTGCCAATTTGACATGGAGTGTTACAACTGGGACAATACGATTTATCCTTGAACCATGACGACATGCAATCTGAGTGAAATTTGTGGCTACAGGGAGTAAAAGATGTTGTATTTTGATCTGACATATCAGTGTTGCAAATAGTACATAACTCTTTACCAGCTACTGCTTTTGCAATATTCTCGTTGCTGTGGGTAAGAGTCATTTTGGAAATCGTGAGTTTTCAGATAATACGTAAGGAAATGAAGTCTCGAATGGAAACTTGGGATCAAAATTATAAATTGATAAAAAGAATAAGTTTGAAATCAGATAAGAATAATTAGGATAAGATAAGATAAATATAGATACGATAAATCTAATTGATATATATATATATATGAAGTTTGATTTTATTGGCCGATGCTAGTGATTCTGCGATAATTAAGGGAGGGTAACGAAAATCCATTATCTATGAACAAATTTGGATCCATTTAATTGTATAAAAAAATATAGTTTAAGTGAACTTTACTAAGAATATAAATATTATAAGGACGCACCAAGACTGATCCTAATGCAAAATTCTATACAATATTATTACTCATAATTAAACGACATCATCCATGCTTATGGTTAGCTGCGATATTCTGAAACATCATAACCTCTAATACTCCATGGCAGATGAAAATCTTGTCTAAACTGAATTCGTAAGCTAAAGTAGCAGACGAACAAGGTAAAATACGTCCAGCTGGTCAAATCAACGGTACGCCATGAAACCCAATGACTTGCAATTTCAAACCAGAACAAATTTTCCTATACTAAATCAAATATAAGGTAAAATTTAAAGAAGGTTAAAATTAAACTGAGACACAGCCTCATGCTGCGGCTCCACGTTTTTGGGCGCCAATTTATGTAATGGCCACTTCGGAAAGCTGGGATACTACTAGGATGCCGATTGCACGCCTAGCTTTGCTCTACATCTAGCTCGTCGGTAAGGGGGGGTTCTTGCCTCCGTTCGTAAATCCCTGGCCACCATAAATATTTTTGCGTGCATATATATACAAACAACTACGTAAAATTAAACTAATGAAATTTCAAAAGGAAACCAAAATATTGCTACTGAACCCGACACAAATATTAAAGAAGAAAAAAAAAAATTGCGGTAGACCCAAACTTTGTTCTGAGAACTCTGGAGGTATTTGTTCTCTTCCTTGCCCTCCCAGCCATGTGCTTTCAAACTGTATAGCACCCTGATGTTATTATACCCCCCTCCTCTCTCTATCACATTCGTATCACTAGCCCGGCCAAATCAAACACGTGTTTTCAATTCATGATCTTGATCTTAAATCAGTTTATTTGAACAATAAGCAGTTATTTTACTTTTAGTCATTCTAATATTTCAAAACTTTAAACTTATTCATTAAGAATCATGCACATAAGTATAAAAGAACGAAACAAAAAAAAATAAAGAACAACCCATTCCTTGCCAGCGAATATAGTTATTCATACTGTTTCAATACAGTTTAGGTCTTAAATTCGAATAAATGCAAATATATAAAAGATAGCAATAGGTATTTTATAAGTAGCTCAATTAGTTAATAAAATAAAATTGAGAAAGTATAGTAAGTAACAAAAAAAAACTTACGTTCGGCAGGCCTGACGATTTCGTAGAGTATCCAATTAATAACCCCATATACACAAGCATTTATATACCTATGTATATTTTTTTCTTGCAAGCACACACTTTGAACCACTAGGTTAATACCCACAACATACCTATTATTATTATATTATACGTATTATGTTATATTATATACGTATTTAGATCTCTTTTTTTTTTCTAATTTCATATGCTAACTATATTGGTTTGGCAATTCACTTCACAATTAATCAAGTTAAATACTAGGTAATTAATAATATATATATTATATTAGAAACGATAACCATACGGACTTTAGATCAAGATTAGACGACTAAAGTCTGTCTTTTCCTCCTTTTTTTCTAATTAATAATTTTAACGGGAAATATATCCATATTTATGTATAAATTTAATTTTCTAAGGCAACATACTGTAGTGAAACGGCTATTTAAGTAAAACGAGCGGCGATAAGAAAAGACAAGAGAGTAGTTTATTCGTTGATAGTTCAAAAGAGACTGATACATGATATTCGTATAGTTAAATTATGAAAAGCAAAAAATGACAAGAGGCGAGGAATGCAACAGTTGCTTTGATGTACAGTTGAAGTACAGTGGTGTACTCAAGTTTAACAACACTCCCCCACAATGCATATGTTGCTATTCAGCAAAGTTATTTTATCGGTATGCCCAACATCGAGCAAAACTTCAAGTGCTTAGTTTTGGCCAAGTTCTTCGTGAAAATATCTGCCATCATGTCTGCAGAGCAATGGTACTTTAAGTCTATTGTGCCTTCTTCATACAAGTCTCGAATGTAGTGGTAACGTATGTCGATGTGCTTGCTTCTGGGATGATGTACCGGATTTTTCACCAACTGCTGAGCACCTATATTGTCGTTAAATATAAGAACAGAACGATTAGTAAAAGGAATGTTCAACTCTGATACCAGTTTCGCAAGTAAACAGCCTCCTTGCTTGCTTGCGATAGCGCCATGTACTCGGCTTCAGTGCTGCTGAGAGCGACTGAAAGCTGCTTCTTCGATTCCCAGGAGATGGCTCCACCACCGAATGTGAACACAAATCCAGTATAGGATCTCCTATCATCAGTGTTTCCTCCCCAATCTGCGTCCACATAACCTTGAAGACCCTCCGACGACTTCGAATAAAACAGCTTTGCACCACAAGTAGTAGTGATGTACCGCAACAGATGTTTTAATGCACTTAAATGTTCTCCATGCGGTTCCACGTTGTACTGAGAAAGTTTGCTGATAGTGTGACTAATGTCTGGCCTCGTAGAAACTGCTAAATACATAATAGCACCCACTATGGATTGGTAGTGGCTTGGATCCTCCTTCTGGCACGTCTCACTTCGGCACTTCACTAATTTCATCCCAGGATCGAGTGGCGTAAAACAGGGCTTACATGCATCCATCCGGTATCGGCATAAAAATTCCCGTATATATTGATGTTGATGTATTGCCAATGGTCCCCTCGGTTGATCTCGTTCAATTTCAATCCCTAGAAATTGCTGCACTGCACCCTTGTCCACACAATCAAACGCAGTTGCAATTTGGGACTTAATTGCATCCATTGATGATTCCGACGAACAGGCGATCAAAAAGTCGTCAACATATACCGCCACAATGTTGATCTGATCTTCAATGCTCATGACATACAGACAGTTGTCTCCGTTACACCTCCTCAGTCCAATCTGCAGCAACACTTCGTTCAATTTCTTGTTCCACTCCCTCCCCGCTTGTTTTAAGCCATAAAGTGACTTACGTAGCTTACAAACTTTCTGTGGATTATCTTGGTCCACAAATCCTTCGGGTTGAGCCATAAAAACATCTTCGCTTAGTTCGCCATTTAGGTATGCTGAAGTTATATCGAGGTGATGCACAAGAAGTTCATACTGCACCGCAATAGCTAAAACTAACCGTATAGTCGAGTAACGGACTACGGGGGAGAAAGTTTCATTAAAATTTATTAAATATTTCTGGGAACACCCTTTGGCAACAAGTCTACACTTGTACTTATCAATTGATCCGTCTGGTTTTCTTTTAAGGTTAAAAACCCACTTACACCCAATTATTAAGTCCTTTGATGGTGGATCCACGAGCTCCCAGGTTTCATTTTTGACAAGTGCATCGTACTCCAACTGCATTGCACACTTCCACTTTTCAGCATCACAACTATTCCTCGCTTCTGCAACTGACGATGGCACCGACGACATTTTTCCTATCGCATTAACCGCTTCAATCATGTTATACTGCTTCGTTGGCCTACCAGGCTTTCCCGTACGGATGATTTTCGGCCGCCCCGGCCCAATAACTACTGTTTTTCTCGGCGGGCTAGATGAGTCAGCTGTTTTGACAAGTGGATTCTGGTTTTTAGGTGGCTGTGGTGAGACATATATATCGTTATTGGTTTTTTCTGGTTGCTCTTTGACTACATCATCAGTTTCTGCAAGTAAAAAGTCTTTTATATCAATAAAACAATTTTGTGCATCATTTTCAAAAATTTTAACATCACGACTTTTTTCAATTTGCCTTGTTTTGGGATCAAAGAGTCGATATCCTTTTGATTCGTCCGAGTACCCTACTAACACTAGTTCTCTACCTTTCGCAGTGAATTTGGAGTTTCCAGGTCTTTTGTTTAAAGCTATGGCTTTTGAGCCAAAGACTTTTAAATGCGCAACACTGGGTTTAGACCCTGTCCAAATTTCAAATGGGGTAGTATTCCCAAGGATCCTGGATGGTGACCTATTCCGAAGGTAAACTGCCGTATTGATTGCCTCCGCCCACAGGTACTCTGGTAGGTTCTGGTATAACAGCAAGCACCTTGCCATCTCTACGAGCGTCCGATTGGCCCTTTCTGCCACACCATTCTGTTGTGGGGTGTACTCGACCGTAAGTTGACGTGTTATCCCGTTTTCCTGCAAGTAGTCGTTAAAAGCTTTATTCACAAATTCTCGTCCGTTGTCACTCCGTAAACATTTTATTTTATGTGATGTTTGGAGCTCCACCATAGCTTTAAAACGTTTAAATGTGTTAAATACCTCGTCTTTTGTTTTAAGAAAATATGCATGTATATTTCTGGATTTATCATCGATAAGTGTCATGAAATACCTTGCTTCTCCTGCTGACTGTGTTCTCGTTGGTCCACACTCCACACACATCGCTATGCACCAGCTCTAGCAATTGTTTACTCCGAGTAAATGATTGCTTAGGGAAAGGTTGCACAGTCAGTTTTCCTTTTGCGCACACTACGCAATTCACGTTATCATTAGACGAAGCAATATTAAGACCAACTACCATATCCTCATTCTTCAGCTGTCTCAAATTAATTGTGTTAAGGTGTCCATATCTTTGATGCCATTTCGCCATTGTGTTCCTTTCAGCGCTGTGTCGGTAAGAAAGAGATTCAGTTTGAGGTTTAACAATATACAGTTCCCCTTTCTTATAGGCTTTTAATACAACCGAGTGTTTAGTATTTTTAACAACAGCAACATTATGAAAGAAATCCACGGTAAAATTATGCTTTGTTATTTACAAAACTTTTCTCCCGCGATTTTGCAGCAAAAATGTGCTCACTTACCGACCCGTTAGTGTCATCTTTATTGACTCTTCTTTAGTCTTCTTCTAAGAGCTTGACCTTCAAGCTGCTATAAGAGGGCAAAGTATCGCGACTCTCGATCGCAACTACGAAGTTTTCGTAGGAATCCGGCAAACTACAAAGCAAGATGATTGCTAAGAGTTCTTCAGGAATTAATACCTGGATTTCGCGCAATTTTTCCACTATACCAGAGAACTCGTTTATGTGAATTGGCATTAAGTGCCCGTCTAACATTTTCACATGCAACTACCGTTTGAACAGACTAACCATTCGAGCCGGCCCTTTTGGCATATATATTTCGCACAGTTTATCCCATGCCTCCTTCGACGTTTTGGAGTGTTTTACGTGGATCAACTCTGAAGGTTTTACACTGAGAAGAATCGTTGCCAGGGCTTTTGCATCCAACGCTTCCCATGCGGTTTTCTCCTCCGGCTTCGGTTCAACCGGTAACTGATTTGACCCGTCGACATACGACCAAAGTTCAGCATGTATAAGTACGCTTTTCATTTGGATCACCCAGCTTCCATAATTCTCCCCGTTCAGTTTCTCTATCTGGTATAACGAACTCATCGCGACCGCAACAAACGCAAAAAAAACTCGGCTTTCGAATTTCTTTTACCAACAACTGGTGGATATACTATACCAAAAAACTATTCTTTGTCTGTTTCGTAGCCTGGGCCCATAACCTGTAGTGAAACGGCTATTTAAGTAAAACGAGCGGCGATAAGAAAAGACAAGAGAGTAGTTTATTCGTTGATAGTTCAAAAGAGACTGATACATGATATTCGTATAGTTAAATTATGAAAAGCAAAAAATGACAAGAGGCGAGGAATGCAACAGTTGCTTTGATGTACAGTTGAAGTACAGTGGTGTACTCAAGTTTAACAACACATACAAACTCACTACTAGCAACAACTATTCAAGGTTACTCTGCGGCGGAGACTGACTCCCAAGCGCCTTCGACAAGGAGTGGATGTTTGGCACTTATCAGCGAAACTGTGTTGCTGAATCTTTATGTGCAATCGTTGTCGTCTCTTTGCGGTGTGGGTGCTGCTCTCTGGACAGAAATGCTGGTGATCGACTTGTTTGAATGGGAGTATTTTCCCGTTCGACCGATTGATATTACACTTCGTGGAATGAACGATAACTGCCTAACGTTTTAATCGGCAGGGTGATCGTAAATTTAATTTTTCCTCTGTCTTCTTTGGCACTGACTGCAAAGTTAGGTACTTTCGGACTTTTTGTGTTTAATCATTTGTACTTTTGTGGATGCTAATTTTATTTTTATGTACTATTAAGGGTTTCGACTTTTATTTTCTGTTTTTTTTTGTTTAATGAAAAGAAACTTAACTTTGGAAATTGTACTTTTAATTCTTTGTTATAAAGTAATCGAGAATATAGGTGTTCGTTTCTCTAGTGTATGTATTAACGTCCCGAGTACTCCACAAAAAAATGGTGTGAACTTGTCCGAAGCTGATGTAAGAGAGACCCACCTTCTCGCACGACCAGCCAATTTTCCCTCCCTATTCCCCAAGGAACAAAATGGCAACTTGTTCTCCGTTTACTTTGCTTCCGTGTGCGTAATGCCCTGAACTGTCATTCCGAAAAATGGCGTGCGGAATTCCAATTTTAAGTCCTGCCCACATATTTGAGACATAGCACATTGACTCATACGAATGTCACCATCACACTGATGCTGCTAGCACTATTCCACATGCTGCCAAACGGCCAATAATATTGCCAAAACGTCACCGGCTCACGACGTTGGTAGTAGATCATTACCATCGCCGCCTGCGTCACCAGAATGATGACACCATAGCAAACGAGGTTCGACAGAAATTCTGGGTACCAAGTTTGCGCGCTGCCGTACGAAGGATAAAACGTGATTGCCCATTGTGTAAAGTTCGAGCTGCCCAACCATTGGCACCGTTGATGGGGCAGCTGCCAGAGGACCGCCTTACGCCATTTGTCAGGCCATTTACCTATACGGGCCTAGACTACTTCGGGCCAGTTCGTATCACTGTCGGGCGACGGCAAGAAAAAAGGTGGGTCGCACTGTTTACGTGTATGACCGTAAGGGCTGTTCACTTGGAAGTTGCGGCTGACCTGTCGACGGATGTGTGTATTTTATGCATTCGAAACTTTGTGAACCGACGTGGAGTTCCGAAGCGCATACGGAGTGATAATGGCACCAATTTCCTTGGCGCGAGAAATGAATTGTTGAATTCAAATATTTTCGATAGTGAGGCCATTAAAACGGAGCTCTTTTCTTCAAGCATAGAATGGGTTTTCAACTGCATGTCCAACCCACACGCAGGAGGATGCTGGGAGGGGCTCGTTCGCACCGTGAAACGTGTCTTATCGTATTCGCTTCATGAGTTAGCGCCACGACCAGAAACGCTCTACAGCGCTTTGACCGAAGCTGAAAACATCGTGAACAGCAGTCCACATACTCACCTGCCAGTGTCAGTGGAAGACGAAGATCCATTGACGCCAAATCATTTTCTTCTCGGCTGTCCAAACTCAACGCAAACACCAGGCCCATTGGATCCCAAGGCTCTGTGCCTGCGAAAGCAGTGGCGAGTAAGTCGCCAGATAAAGGACCGCTTTTGGAAGAGATGGGTCCAGGAGTATTTGCCAATGCTAACGAGAAGGTGTAAATAGATCCAAAATGTACCGCCTTTGGAAGTGGGAGACTTAGTCCTTATATGCGACGCTGATTTACCAAGATCTGAGTGGAGAAGGGGACGCGTGGTGAAGGTGTTTCTTGGACCGGATGAGCAAGTCCGATCAGCTGAAGTGAGGACCGTGGCAGGAGTTTTACGAAGACCGGCAGTAAAGTTGGCTAAGTTGGATGTTGGTGAGGCTTCTAATGAGGACAGGGCGCCTCACGGGGGTGGGATGTTACGAAATAATGTTTGTTTTGTTTCTTTAGTACTCCAGCGGTGAATCGAACTCTTCATAATATTCGTTGAACGCAGCCTATTAATCAAAGGTGTCTGGACGCACACTCTTCTTTTTCGTTTTGCTTTCGCTCTAACTTATATGGCCATTTGTTGAAGTTCGATCCACCGCCAGAGAGAATCACTAAAAATTGTAAGTCCCAAAAATAATAGGTATATAATTCTTTGTAAATCTAAATTTGAATTATACCTACAGGAAATAAACGCCTTTTAACAGGAATGTTTGTTTTAAGATTCGGACGAGCTTCAAATAAACTGTTTGCCAGAACAGTGCAGCTGCAGGCATTCATGTCGATAATGCGGTTCCTTTGTTCTAGTCGGCGACTCCTGCGTGGCCTGCTTCGGGGTGTTTCTCCTAGTTGAGACATGTAGCTTTTTCTTTAGTAGTAAAAGAAATTTGTAAAATTGTTGCTTCTAAGCAACTGTAGTGAAACGGCTATTTAAGTAAAACGAGCGGCGATAAGAAAAGACAAGAGAGTAGTTTATTCGTTGATAGTTCAAAAGAGACTGATACATGATATTCGTATAGTTAAATTATGAAAAGCAAAAAAAATGACAAGAGGCGAGGAATGCAACAGTTGCTTTGATGTACAGTTGAAGTACAGTGGTGTACTCAAGTTTAACAACACTCCCCCACAATGCATATGTTGCTATTCAGCAAAGTTATTTTATCGGTATGCCCAACATCGAGCAAAACTTCAAGTGCTTAGTTTTTTCAATTCAATTCAATTCAATTTTATTATCTTTACTAATACATTGTGTACAAAACATTAAAACAGGTTAAAAAAGCTACATATAACAAATAAGATTAACACAATGAATAAATAAAGAAACTGCAATCTATAGTTCATAAGGAACTAGAGGCGAAAGCAGCAAGAATAACAATCATATTAAAAAAAACATATTTTAAAAGTAGTGAAGTGGGGTTACGACAAGAATAATTGTTCAATAAATAAGACATTTTTTACAAGTTAAATAATAAATTACATTTTTACAATGAAATAGTGTTACAAATAGAGCGCAAAAATTGAGAAAAAAGAAAAATAAAGTAACTAATTAAATGGTAACCAATAGTAAATCATTAATATTTTTATAATCCAACTCAAAGAGCCAACATTTTACTTTTTTGAGAAAAGTGGATTCATTTCTAATAACTCTAATGCAGTTAGGTAGGTTATTAAAAAGTCTTGGAGCAGTTGACGTATAAAAATTTAAAAAAAATTGCAAATTGTGATGCGGTACTAAAGCGAGATGTTGGTTGTTTACTCTAAGGTTATAGTTAGAAGAGCAACGGTTTAATAAGTAACCAGATCTGGCGAAAAAAAATTTTAATACTTTATAGAAATACAAATGTTTCAGAGGTAGGACTTTGATGTTTCTGAAAATTACTAAACTATCATGTCGACGACTTTTATTACAAATAAGACGAATAATGTGTTTTTGAGAAATCAGAAGTGGATTAATTTTATTGCTGTGTGTTCCACCCCATGAAACTATGCCATATTCTAGCTTAGAGTGCACTAAACCATAATAAATACACTTAAGAAGCTCCTGTGAGCAATAGCTTTTTAAAAAGTATATTTGCCTTGTTGCAGCCACAAGATACTTCTTAAGTGCATTCGTATGAGCAGACCAACCCATCTTCCAATCAACTAGAACCCCAAGGTACTTGTATGACTTGACACACTCAATATCAAAACATTTATCAGAGCATGAACGTGACTCAAAAAATGTCTGAGGGTTTACTGCCGAGTTACAAATTTCTTTACAGTGATTATATTTCATACAACTTGCACAATGGAAAGAGAATGAACCATAATCTACCTCCGTACCAGAAACATTAAAAAACATAATTTTGGTTTTATCACTTATTACCATTTTATGCATTGTGAACCAATGGCTTAATACTTCCAGGTCATGATTAATATCAGCAGAAAGATCCAAAGCAGAGTCACTATGAAAAGCACATGCCATATCATCAGCGAAAGCATTCACTTTGCAGCGGTATTTTTGTATAAAAAGCGAGTTAATAAATATTAAAAAGAGTATTGGACCAAGCACAGAACCTTGAGGAACTCCCAAAGAGATGCTTCTAAAAGAGCTAAATTGTCCATTAATTTTAACCCTTTGTCCTCTAGCAGATAGGTAAGAACGGAACCAATTATGCATTTCTCCTCTAAAGCCACAATTGTACAATTTGTCCAAAAGGATTTTGTGATCGACGGTATCAAAAGCTTTTGTTATATCGATAAAAAGAGCCGCAGTTAATTTCCTGTTATTAATACCATTGTATATATTAGTGCAGAAGTTCAAGAGGGCACCTTCAGTTGAAAACCCAGAACGAAACCCAAATTGACATTCACTAAAAAAATTGTTTCTCTCTAAAAAC
This sequence comes from Cheilosia vernalis, assembly GCA_949126925.1. Taxonomy (NCBI): domain Eukaryota; kingdom Metazoa; phylum Arthropoda; class Insecta; order Diptera; family Syrphidae; genus Cheilosia; species Cheilosia vernalis. The sequence continues at coordinate 4,659,223 of OX421363.1, forward strand.
TTTATCATTCTGTTTTTTACTGCTTTTTCAAAAATCTTTGAAAATACCGAGAGTAGGGAAATCGGTCTATAATTATTTATAGATGTTTTATCACCCTTCTTAAACAAAGGTATTACTTCCGCTTGTTTTAGCTCGTTTGGAAAAATACCATTAAAAATGCTCTTATTATAAATAACGCATAATATATCACAAATATTAAAAACTATTTTTTTTACGAAGTTATTTGATAAACCATCAGATGTAGCAGAACTCGATTTTTTTAAAGAGATTACGATTTTATACAATTCAAAAGATGTTATAGGTTCAAAAAAAAAGCTTTGAGAGTATGACACATCATGAGATAAACATTCGCATTTAGTAAGTTCAGAACGACTATCTGACACCACTTTACAACCAACAGAGGCGAAGTAACCATTGAACCTATCAGCTAAATCCGTGGGATTAGTTATGATAGCAACATCATCTTTCAAACTTTGAATTTTATCAATTTGAGCTGATTTGTTAAGTATTTCATTAACCAACTTCCATTCTTTTTTTGAATCGCCCTTGATCTCACGAAACTTGTCAACATAGAAACGGTTTTTACACAACAAAACATCTTTAGAAATGTCTTTACATAATTGTTTGTAAGCAGTAGTGATACCAGCCTTATTAGGGTATTTGACTTTTTTCTTGTAAAGTTTGTTCTTATATTTAATTTTTTTAAGTAAATCAACAGTAATCCAAGGCTTTAGTTTTTTTAATTTGGACTCACTCTTTTCTCTTGTACTCGAGCATTGCTTTACATATTTACTTAAAGTCTCAATAAACGTAAAGTAATCACTGGAAGGATCACTATCACTCACAATGTTTTCCCAGCGTTCAGAACGAAGTAGATTATTAAGCGATACATAATCAGTTGTAACGTAAGTAGAACTGGAAGGTAAGTACGTTGATCTTGTATCAGAAATACATTCAAAGCTCAAACATGTCATACAATGATCAGACAACTGCAAATCTATTACAGAGCTGCTGAGCTGGTATTTTTGTGAATTAAAGAAACGCACCATGATATGGTCAATGCAAGTGCTAGAAGAGTCTGAAATACGTGTTGGCTTGTTTATGCAAGACTCTAAGCCATAAGATGACAATAAGAAAAAATAATTGTCTACAAGAATAGAATTTTGTAAAATATCGATATTGATATCACCCAATAAAATTATATCATTAGCAGACTCGCTTGATAACAGATTTTCTAATTCCTCATAAAACAAGTTATTGGCCATAGATAGGTCATTAAATCGATACACACAGAAAAATGTCAACTTTTTGTCATTTACCTTCACTTTTAAAACATCACAACTACGCAAATTATAACGATAATCATCAACAGTTATCTCACTTTTAATAAAGGCTAAAACACCGCCAGCTGCATACTCGTTATTGCTGCAAGGTATAAGTTCATACCCTTCAATACTAAAAAGATACTCTTCATCTTCATATATCCACGTTTCCGACAAAAAAATACAATCAGGCTTGTTAGCAAATGAATTTAAATGTACAAGAAAGTTATCAAAATTTTTACGCATGCTTCTTATATTTTGGTGAATAATAAGAAAATTGTTCAAGTATTTCTGGTTAGAAACGAGATCATGGAAGTCAACATCTGCACAGTTGACAGAGGGAATACTAAGAATATTTACTTCTGGATCTTGCATATTAATTAAGTGATAGAAGATCCACCTCTGAATTAATGACAATGTACTTGTCGTTATCCCTCTTACGCATGAGTACTCTCCCGTTGCTAATCCAAACATACTTGAACATTTTTTCTTTCTTAGCTTTCTGTGCAGCTTTTAAAAGATTTCTTGTCGCACCACTTAAAGATTCATTTATATAAATTTTACTATTTTTTTCACAATTAAAAATCTTAGAAGTTAAATTATTTCTTTTGCTGAATTTGTTCTTCATAATTACATTTTTCTTTAACTTCGAAATAAATTTAACCACTAAAATATTTCCAACTGAATTATTGTTTTTTTTAACATTTTTCACAAAACAATTGTCAATATCAGCTTTTGGCCAAGTTCTTCGTGAAAATATCTGCCATCATGTCTGCAGAGCAATGGTACTTTAAGTCTATTGTGCCTTCTTCATACAAGTCTCGAATGTAGTGGTAACGTATGTCGATGTGCTTGCTTCTGGGATGATGTACCGGATTTTTCACCAACTGCTGAGCACCTATATTGTCGTTAAATATAAGAACAGAACGATTAGTAAAAGGAATGTTCAACTCTAATACCAGTTTCGCAAGTAAACAGCCTCCTTGCTTGCTTGCGATAGCGCCATGTACTCGGCTTCAGTGCTGCTGAGAGCGACTGAAAGCTGCTTCTTCGATTCCCAGGAGATGGCTCCACCACCGAATGTGAACACAAATCCAGTATAGGATCTCCTATCATCAGTGTTTCCTCCCCAATCTGCGTCCACATAACCTTGAAGACCCTCCGACGACTTCGAATAAAACAGCTTTGCACCACAAGTAGTAGTGATGTACCGCAACAGATGTTTTAATGCACTTAAATGTTCTCCATGCGGTTCCACGTTGTACTGAGAAAGTTTGCTGATAGTGTGACTAATGTCTGGCCTCGTAGAAACTGCTAAATACATAATAGCACCCACTATGGATTGGTAGTGGCTTGGATCCTCCTTCTGGCACGTCTCACTTCGGCACTTCACTAATTTCATCCCAGGATCGAGTGGGGTAAAACAGGGCTTACATGCATCCATCCGGTATCGGCATAAAAATTCCCGTATATATTGATGTTGATGTATTGCCAATGGTCCCCTCGGTTGATCTCGTTCAATTTCAATCCCTAGAAATTGCTGCACTGCACCCTTGTCCACACAATCAAACGCAGTTGCAATTTGGGACTTAATTGCATCCATTGATGATTCCGACGAACAGGCGATCAAAAAGTCGTCAACATATACCGCCACAATGTTGATCTGATCTTCAATGCTCATGACATACAGACAGTTGTCTCCGTTACACCTCCTCAGTCCAATCTGCAGCAACACTTCGTTCAATTTCTTGTTCCACTCCCTCCCCGCTTGTTTTAAGCCATAAAGTGACTTACGTAGCTTACAAACTTTCTGTGGATTATCTTGGTCCACAAATCCTTCGGGTTGAGCCATAAAAACATCTTCGCTTAGTTCGCCATTTAGGTATGCTGAAGTTATATCGAGGTGATGCACAAGAAGTTCATACTGCACCGCAATAGCTAAAACTAACCGTATAGTCGAGTAACGGACTACGGGGGAGAAAGTTTCATTAAAATTTATTAAATATTTCTGGGAACACCCTTTGGCAACAAGTCTACACTTGTACTTGTCAATTGATCCGTCTGGTTTTCTTTTAAGGTTAAAAACCCACTTACACCCAATTATTAAGTCCTTTGATGGTGGATCCACGAGCTCCCAGGTTTCATTTTTGACAAGTGCATCGTACTCCAACTGCATTGCACACTTCCACTTTTCAGCATCACAACTATTCCTCGCTTCTGCAACTGACGATGGCACCGACGACATTTCTCCTATCGCATTAACCGCTTCAATCATGTTATACTGCTTCGTTGGCCTACCAGGCTTTCCCGTACGGATGATTTTCGGCCGCCCCGGCCCAATAACTACTGTTTTTCTCGGCGGGCTAGATGAGTCAGCTGTTTTGACAAGTGGATTCTGGTTTTTAGGTGGCTGTGGTGAGACATATATATCGTTATTGGTTTTTTCTGGTTGCTCTTTGACTACATCATCAGTTTCTGCAAGTAAAAAGTCTTTTATATCAATAAAACAATTTTGTGCATCATTTTCAAAAATTTTAACATCACGACTTTTTTCAATTTGCCTTGTTTTGGGATCAAAGAGTCGATATCCTTTTGATTCGTCCGAGTACCCTACTAACACTAGTTCTCTACCTTTCGCAGTGAATTTGGAGTTTCCAGGTCTTTTGTTTAAAGCTATGGCTTTTGAGCCAAAGACTTTTAAATGCGCAACACTGGGTTTAGACCCTGTCCAAATTTCAAATGGGGTAGTATTCCCAAGGATCCTGGATGGTGACCTATTCCGAAGGTAAACTGCCGTATTGATTGCCTCCGCCCACAGGTACTCTGGTAGGTTCTGGTCCAACAGCAAGCACCTTGCCATCTCTACGAGCGTCCGATTGGCCCTTTCTGCCACACCATTCTGTTGTGGGGTGTACTCGACCGTAAGTTGACGTGTTATCCCGTTTTCCTGCAAGTAGTCGTTAAAAGCTTTATTCACAAATTCTCGTCCGTTGTCACTCCGTAAACATTTTATTTTATGTGATGTTTGGAGCTCCACCATAGCTTTAAAACGTTTAAATGTGTTAAATACCTCGTCTTTTGTTTTAAGAAAATATGCATGTATATTTCTGGATTTATCATCGATAAGTGTCATGAAATACCTTGCTCCTCCTGCTGATTGTGTTCTCATTGGTCCACACACATCGCTATGCACCAGCTCTAGTAATTGTTTACTCCGAGTAAATGATTGCTTAGGGAATGGTTGCACAGTCAGTTTTCCTTTTGCGCACACTACGCAATTCACGTTATCATTAGACGAAGCAATATTAAGACCAACTACCATGTCCTCATTCTTCAGCTGTCTCAAATTAATTGTGTTAAGGTGTCCATATCTTTGATGCCATTTCGCCATTGTGTTCCTTTCAGCGCTGTGTCGGTAAGAAAGAGATTCAGTTTGAGGTTTAACAATATATAGTTCCCCTTTCTTATAGGCTTTTAATACAACCGAGTGTTTAGTATTTTTAACAACAGCAACATTATGAAAGAAATCCACGGTAAAATTATGCTTTGTTATTTTACTCACGGACAAAAAACTACCTTGCAGTTCTGGAATGTACAAAACATTTTGCAGATCAATGTCACCTGTATCCAGTTTAAGCCTAACTGTCCCAATAGCATTCGATACAACGAACTTATCGTTTGCTAACTGCACCTTTTCGCCATCTACGTCATGTCGAAGTTCGCTAAACAGTTCTTTGTTACAGCACATATGCGAGGTTGCACCGCTATCTAAGCACCATTCATCCCGTTGCAGCATCGAACCATCTATTGAAGAAAAAAGTCCAAACGAGGTTAACTGTTTTGGTTTTGTATTTTTACAATTGGAGGCGTAATGACCACGTTTACCACAAGTGTAGCATTTTCCCTTTATAGGATGTGATTTGCTTACAAAACTTTTCTCCCGCGATTTTGCAGCAAAAATGTGCTCACTTACCGACCCGTTAGTGTCATCTTTATTGACTCTTCTTTGGTCTTCTTCTAAGAGCATGACCTTCAAGCTGCTATAAGAGGGCAAAGTATCGCGACTCTCGATCGCAACTACGAAGTTTTCGTAGGAATCCGGCAAACTACAAAGCAAGATGATTGCTAAGAGTTCTTCAGGAATTAATACCTGGATTTCGCGCAATTTTTCCACTATACCAGAGAACTCGTTTATGTGAATTGGCATTAAGTGCCCGTCTAACATTTTCACATGCAACAACCGTTTGAACAGACTAACCATTCGAGCCGGCCCTTTTGGCATATATATTTCGCACAGTTTATCCCATGCCTCCTTCGACGTTTTGGAGTGTTTTACGTGGATCAACTCTGAAGGTTTTACACTGAGAAGAATCGTTGCCAGGGCTTTTGCATCCAACGCTTCCCATGCGGTTTTCTCCTCCGGCTTCGGTTCAACCGGTAACTGATTTGACCCGTCGACATACGACCAAAGTTCAGCATGTATAAGTACGCTTTTCATTTGGATCACCCAGCTTCCATAATTCTCCCCGTTCAGTTTCTCTATCTGGTATAACGAACTCATCGCGACCGCAACAAACGCAAAAAAAAAAACTCGGCTTTCGAATTTCTTTTACCAACAACTGGTGGATATACTATACCAAAAAACTATTCTTTGTCTGTTTCGTAGCCTGGGCCCATAACCTGTAGTGAAACGGCTATTTAAGTAAAACGAGCGGCGATAAGAAAAGACAAGAGAGTAGTTTATTCGTTGATAGTTCAAAAGAGACTGATACATGATATTCGTATAGTTAAATTATGAAAAGCAAAAAAAATGACAAGAGGCGAGGAATGCAACAGTTGCTTTGATGTACAGTTGAAGTACAGTGGTGTACTCAAGTTTAACAACAGCAACCTATGTATTTATCGCTCTCAAGAAAGTTTCATCAATTTGTCAATTTCAAAATTCATTTATTTTAAATCAAATAAGGGTAGAAAGAATTACAAATTTCCTGCAAAGGAAGGAATATAATGCACAATGAGGTGTGGTGGGTTTTGGTTTTCACCGTCCATTTGTTGGACGATCTTTGTTGGACGAACGGAAAAAGTACAGCATTTTTTTACGTTGGCATGAGACATCTGTATATTATTTATCTGTGGTACACCTATGGTGGAAAGAATTATGTATGTAAGCAAAGCAAAAGTAATTATTCATATTTTACAAAAATGGTCATATAATAACTAACATTTTATGAAAAATAATTGAAACAAAAAGAAAAAGAGAAAATAAAAAAATAAATATATACATATATAGAGTTTACACTTTAGAAAAATTGATGATAAGAGAAAAAGAAGAGAAGAGATAGAAATGGAAGGAAATAAAGAAACTAACTATTGTTGCATTGCGTAGTAATTTAAAAGTGAAGCTTTAAAGTTTTTACTATGTAATATACGTTTAATGTGTGAAGGCAAGGAATTCCACAACTGAATTGCATGGATGAAAAATAGACGAGATGAATTTAAATACTCGTAGTTGTATGAATAGGTTACGATGTTCAAGGTTCTGAGGGAGCTGGTGAATTGGAGCTTGGAGTAGAGGTAAGAGGGTGACTGGGTTCTAATAATTTTATGGAGAAACATATAGTCTCTAATGCTTCGATGCTGCTGTAAGGTACAACCTATGACGCTCTTTACGTACACAGATATTCTCTGGTGCCTGCGTATCTGGTAAATGTATCTCACCGCACTTGTAATTTATGGTAAGAGAGTGAGTCCAGATTACTATAAACGACTTCAGAGTAATCAATCATGGTTGATGTGATTGTAGCATGATAGGTTACGGTTTATTACGAAACCGAGGCTAGTAGCGACTTCGACAAACTTCATCTTCGTACCAGATAATAAAATATCAGGCAAAGAAGAAAGCTCGTAAATCCTTTTTGAAATAGGAATGACTTGACATGTTTTTGGATTTAGTCCAAATCCATTTACCAAAGCCCATTTATCAATAGAAGATAAATCTTCATTTAAGCACGAAGCGAGACCATCCAATCTACTAACGGTTTTCGCGTAAAAAAGTTGTACATCATCAGCGTATAGAATTGAATTGATGCATGGCCGCAGACTGAGGGTAGGTCACTAATATATAGACAAAACAGAATGGGGCCCAGGATTGAGCCCTGGGGAACACCTTGAACAAGTGACATAAAATCTGAGCATTTTCCACGACAAGGGAAATGTTGAAGTCATAATACATGAATTAATCACGTGCGTCAGATGGCTTAAAATGTGTGACACCAACATTTTTTTGAACCGAAGCGGTATTCCGTCTTCTCCAACAGCATTCGATTGTAGTGCCATTATAGTGTTAAGGATTTCAGTCTCAGTTACAGACTCGAAATCAGCTAGCTGATCAGAATCTGTATAGATGGGATAGCATTATAGTCAAATCTGTGGGTGTTGCAAAACGAATGTTGCGAACTGATATAAAAAATAATTATTGTGTTGATTTCCGAACGATCGTTCTGGCAAATGTCACTCTAATCAAAACCGCGAAGAAACTACATGGCCGACTCTTGCTGCACTACTTAGCCAAGCCATTTATCGATGGCTGCGTTCAGAAATCTGGGTAAGGTAGAAGTACAGGGCTGACACATAGGAGATTCTGGCATCTAGCTAAGAGAAAAATTAAAAGAGAGATTGAAACGGCTTTAACAATGTTCCCCACCCCATTTCCACAGTTAAAAAAACTGCAAGGTCTGAGAGAACAGCAGTACTACGGAAAGGGAAATTATGCGTTTTGCAGTTGAAAATTTCCTCAACCGGCCATTCGCAATTTGAATTTTTAAGTAGCCGGAATTACGGCCGAGCTATTTCTCGATCGAAAGAAAAACTGAAAGTATTCAATAGTGCAAAAAGAAGTATACCTACCTAAAATAAAAAGTAAAACCATATAGAAAAAAAATTCAACAACATATTCTATTACTAGAGAAACTGAGCAAAACCGAAATTCAAAGAAAAGGTAAAACAAAGCATAATTCTAGATATTATATTGTAGAGCCAGAGTGATGATAAAAATTTTTCTTGTGTAACAGGGAATTTTCATATCAACCCTAAAAATTTGGCGGACCAACAGGAGTGTTGGCCGCCCAAAAATATTATTCCAGATTCCCGAGAAATATTCGGGAAATTCCGGATAAAACAAAAAGGGAACAACGAAATTTTTGCTGACACAAAACCGTAATTGGACGCCAAACCGAAAAGCACCCGTTGGCGCAGCGGTCTAGTAAGCGGCGAAATCACCGCTTGATAAAAGAAGACCCCGGTTCAAATCCCGGTTCACACCACAGCATTTTTTTTTAACTTTTTATTTGTCAAATTTGAATATCGTTAATTGTTTTCTTTAATACTGAGTAATAATTGTTTGCTGAAAATTTAAAAGAAAGTAACTTTAATTTGTTAATTTAAATTAAATCGCGGGGTACCTATAAGAAAAAGTGAAATTTCGTTAATAAGTATATATAATAATCCATTAAATCAAAAGTGATACAGGTACAAACAACGACAAAGTACCAGCGCAACCTGGATGCTGTGGCCACGTCATCGCCAGTTGTGGAAGAGTTTTGGTAAGTCTTTTTAGACTTTTTTATATTATATATACTTTACTAAAATACGAAATCGCGGGCAGGGGACTAGTGTGTTAAAAGGTACAGGGATTAATTGGGAAGGGGAGTTGCACATTGATTAGACTAGTATAAATTAAGAATACTTTCTTTTGATAAGTGCAAAGTAAAGTAAAATTAAATTAAACAAAAATTTGTGAAGTAACTTAAATTAAATTCAATAACAATGAATAAAAGTGATAAGTTTTGAATGTCTAAACGCAAAGAAAATGAGTTTTGAATAAGAGAGGGTGAGAGGATGAGGAGGTTGTGAAGGAAAAGGATGTTGCTGAGATAAAGAAGGAGAAGATGCCAGTATAAGGGGTCACTGAGGCAAGTAGGTGATCATGGTAGGGTGGGTAGAGGCGATTTCTTGCGACGTTATACCACCGCAACGTGAAGACTGGCATGATGATGGTTTTTGTGACGTGCCAGGGTCAAGCTCCCACGCCCTCCGGCGAGCTTAGAGAGCGGGTGCAAGCATGCCAGCAAGGACCCCAGGCAAAGCAGTAGCACGTTACAAAATGGCGCCCAAACGTGAAGCGTTGTAAACGATGCCTCGGTTTTAAATGGCATCCACAACGTGAGGCCCGCTTGTAAGATAGCGTGGCTGTTTTTTTTTGAGCCTTTCAACTTTTGTTTGATTTTTTTATTTTATTTTAATTTTTTTGTAGGTTTGGTGTTATCTTTCCTTATAAGTCCCGATCATTGAGTGACGTAGACTCGGTATCGCGTTGCGATGAGGAGGATCGTACCAAACCACGAAACAATAATGTGTTCTAAAGTGCCTGAGTCATGTGGGAATTTGTAAAGCAAGTTCACACATGCCCGGGCATATACAAACACATTCAGCAAATTGTTTTTGTATAGAGAGACCAGTGGATATGAAAAGATTGTCTTCTGTGTGATCCTCTAAGCAAATTGTTCATTGTTTTTGTTGCTTTTGAGCCACTGCAGTCATGCAATTTGATTGTTAAGTGTCCTGAAATGATGAAAACGGTTAATAAAGTAAATTCAGTAGAGTAACTTCAAAATATTACCGCGTAAAAGTAGCATATTTCAAATTTTTCTTTTTTTTAATCGGCTCACAGAACTACGGCATCTTCTCTTTCTCCAGCAGTACCTTTTCTCAGCCGTAATCCTCATCCTCAACCAATTTATGAATTTTATTCGTCGTAGTCGAGCAGTTACAACTTTTTCCAAACTTTGTTAGGTACATACATAATTTTTAATATAGAGTCATCCTTTTTATATTTTTTTTTTACTTTTATTTCCATTTATTTTTTGAATTTTTTTTATATTAAGCTTTGTTTTATCTAGGTTCTGAATTTTTACTGTAAATTTTAAACCTTTGGTGATTAGGGTTGTGGCTTCAATTTTACCTCGTACCCCTTCAGTGTTTTTGGTGATCTAACTTCGTTTGACTAATCAAAGTTTTGGTCCTTGCCTCTGTCGTAGGCTATTATGAGCAACATTAACCGCTCAAACATTTCGTTGAGGTACAACGACATAGCCGAAAATAGGACAAACACAGAATCGGAGTTTGATAGATTTCAAAGTCGTTACAACAGCAATATAAATCGTTTGACATTAGATAACTCAATCGAGTTTTCGGGTAATTCCTCACTAAACATGTCGCAAGAACAAAATGTAAGCGAGCAACCTGGTGCAGGTCCTTCTAATGCTCGGAGTTCTAATTGCGATGACTTGGCTGATAAAATCGAACGAAATCTAAACATAAACCAGATGCGATTCTTTCAACAGATGGACCTTTTTATGAATAGGGTATTAGACAGGATGGACAACATCTCCAGTCCTGCAAACGCCCAAAATAATCCATTTGATGGTGACATCCAACAACAATTCCCACCACAACCAACAAGCGTTATACCTCCTGTTCCAAACCCCAGACGTTCTCTCTCGCAATCTGCTTCAAATGCACAAGGCGGTTCTAACTTCAGCGCGTCTGAAGTGTGTAGATTAGATCGCTGGAACGTGAGATATGATGGGACGGAGAACATCGCGGACTTTTTGTTTAAAGTCAACCGTCTGCAGGCTTCGTCGTCGTACAGCGACGAACAAGTAACCGCAAACTTCCATACACTTCTGTTTGGAAAAGCTAATAAGTGGTTCTGGGCGTTTTTGCGCAAAAACCCGACGGCGAACTTTGCGGACGTTAAGACTGCGATGAAGAAGGAGTTTGGCCGTCCAGAGAGTGACGTGGACATTTTCATGAAGTTGCTCACTAGAAAGCAACAGTATAAGGAATCGTTCGACGATTTATATGGATCGATAATAGATCTTAACGATCGCCTCAACGATCCCTTCGACACCAAAAAGTTAATTGATGTCATAAGGAGTAACGCGAGGGATAAGTTAGGTGAAGTGCTTCTAGCGGCAGACATAAAAAGCTTAGAGCAACTTCGAAACAAAGCTAGGGAAACTGAGCGGTTCCTTGCAAAGCGATCTTCTTCTCAAAGGGTGGTTCATGAGATCAGGGTAGAAGAAGAGACAGAAATATCTGATCCGAACTTAGAAGAAGTCGCTGCCTTATCATCTGGCAGTAGAAGAGTAAGCTTTTCCGCTCTTAGTTGTTGGAACTGCGATCAACCTGGTCACACTTTTTACCAATGTCCGTCTCACGTCAGAAATCTGTTTTGTTTTCTGTGTGGTAAAAAGGGTGTGGCAACTCCGGAATGTACGGAGCATTCGGGAAACTATCGCAGGAACGAAAGGAGAAGCGGGGAGAGTCGTTCCTGGGAGAACAACCCCGGCACATCCAGTTAAGTCCCGATATGCTGAACAAGAGTAGTGAGCCCTCTTCAAAAAATGCTCCAATACATATATTGAAACGTAAAGTACATCCAGATTCGAATTTAGATAGTCACCCTATTAGCACTTTCGCTCTGAAGTCTCTGCACGAACGAAAACTGAATTACTATAAGATTCGTTCTCAGATAATGGGAACTGATAGTGGTTCAGCAAGCAGTCATATTCGGAAATGCAGACATCGGTTCCGGAACCGCCAAAAAATTCGTAAAATGATTGTGGACACTATCATGGTGAAGCCGTACAAGAACCATGTGCGAACCGCTGATGGCACATCGCATAACATTGTGGGGTTTTGCGAACTTCAAACTACGCTCAACGGCGTTACTAAACCCATTTTGTTCTACCTAATTCCCAACTTAACTCAGAAGGTTTACCTGGGAATGAATTTCTGGAGAGAGTTCCATTTAGGCCCACAAGTCAACGAAATCCAGACCGATGTCATGCTAAGTGAAGAAAGTGTTAGTTTTAAAGAAACAGCTGATCTGATAGTACTTACCCCCGAGCAAAACCTTCGCTTAAATGCCACGAAAAAGCTTTTTCCGAACTTCGTTGAGGTAGGTCTTGGTAGAACAAGTCTCGAAGCTCACAGTATTGATGTTGGCAACGCAATGCCCATCAAATCTCGGCACTATCCATTGTCTCCGGTTCGTCAGGAGGAAGTCTTCAAGGAGTTGGACCGCATGTTAGAGCTTGGCGTGATCGAAGAGAGTAATTCTCCTTGGTGTTCCCCTACGGTGCTAGTCAGGAAGCCTGGTAAAGTCCGGTTGTGTTTGGACTTTCGAAAAGTGAACGCTGTGACCGTAAAAGACGCGTATCCGCTGCCACATATCGACGGTCTTCTAAGTAGACTGCAAGACACAGTTTTCATTACGGGGCTTGACCTTAAAGATGCCTTTTGGCAAATTCCGCTTGATAAAGATTCCAGAAGCAAAACGGCATTTGCAGTACCCGGTCGGCCACTCTACCAATTTACGGTTATGCCTTTCGGGCTATGCAACGCCGCTCAGAGGATGTGCCGTCTGATGGACCTTGTAATTCCCTCACGTTTACGAGAACATGTGTTTGTATACTTAGATGACCTGTTGATATGTACAGCGGACTTCGACTCCAACATCCGTGTACTGAATGAGGTGGCTGGCTGCTTACGTAGAGCGAATCTCACCATTAATCTCGACAAAAGCAAGTTCTGCATGCGGGAAATAAAGTATCTTGGATACATTGTCGGTCAAGGTAACTTGAAGACAAATCCGGACAAAATCGAGGCAATAGTAGAGTTTCCTGTACCTAAGACACCAAGACAAGTTCGGAGATTTTTAGGCTTAACCGGGTGGTATAGGCGATTTATTAAGAACTATTCAGATCTAGCTGCTCCTTTATCAGACTGTCTAAAGAAGAAAAAAGGTTTCGAAATTACACCAGAAGCTTTAGAAGCATTCGAAAATTTAAAATTGGCACTTACCTCGGCTCCTGTTCTATCACAGCCGGACTTTAGTAAACAATTTACTATTCAGTGCGATGCATCCTCAGAGGGCGTGGGTGGTGTTCTCTTCCAACTTGATGAGAGTCAACACGAAACTCCGATAGCTTTCATGTCCAAAAAACTCAACAAGGCACAAAAGAACTACACCGTCACGGAGCTGGAATGTCTTGCCGCTGTCCTGAGTGTGCGAAGGTTCAGAGCTTATGTTGAGGGATCGCCTTTCCGAATTATAACAGATCACTCTAGTCTAAAGTTGCTTATGTCGCAAAAAGAACTGAGTGGAAGACTTGCGAGGTGGAGCTTAGAGCTCCAACGATTCGATTTTGTTATCGAACATCGGAAGGGCTCTCTCAACGTAGTACCTGACGCCTTATCACGAGGTGACATGGAGGAGGTTTCAGCAACGTCGATAGGTGTAGATGTTGATTTGGCTTCGGAGGAGTTTGATTCGGAGCAATATGCCAAGTTGAGAGAGGACATCATTAAGAACCAATCTGCTCTTCCGGACCTAGTTGTGTCGGGAAAATACGTCTACAAAAGAATTAGGTTCAGAACTGGTGAGGTCGGTGACGAGGATTCGTTATGGCGTCTTTGGATGCCAGAAGCACTTACACAGATTGTGGTAGAAATGGCTCATAGTACCAAATTGTCTTGCCATAGCGGCTTCGCCAAAACGTATAGTCGCATTCGCGAAAAATATTATTGGCCCAGAATGGTAAGGGACATAAAACAATTTGTGAGCCACTGCGATATGTGTAAGTCCGTGAAGGCACCAAATACGATTCTTCGTCCGCCTATCACCAAGCAGATTGTGTCTGAAAGACCGATGCAACGCCTGTACATCGACCTCTTAGGACCGTATCCGCGAACTAAGCGAGGTAACGTGTCTATTTTTATTGCAGTGGATCATTTCACGAAATATATGTTTTTAAAAGCTTTGCCTAAAGCTACGTCTGCACGGATAGTGCAATATTTGGAGAGCGAAGTCTTTCATGCCTTTGGCACACCCGAAGTCATTCATTCCGACAATGGAAGACAATTCATTTCGAATGAGTTTCAGAGATTCTTGTCGGATTATGGTGTTAGGCATGTGCGGACCGCCCTCTATTCCCCGCAAGCCAACATCTCGGAAAGGGTCTGTTTGAAAATATTTGTTTATGTGCTTAGATAGTAATATTATAAATAACATACTTAAATAATTTGCTTGTTAATTTGCCTAACAGTTTACATTTACCCTATTTCTATTTTTTCTATTTGATGCAAATTATTATTACGTTATTCTATTCATGCTTGTTTGTCATTCTCTTGTTCTTATAAACCTGTTTTGCTGTATTTACGATCTGGTGAAATGTATAACAGTTTAGTCCACGATCGTTTGTAAACTTGTTACTCTCGTTCACTTGGATTACACCAGCTACGGAGATAAGTACCTACTTGCAAATAAATAACCATAATTTGTTCAATTGAGTTTGCTCGACTTTCTTTGGGTTGTATAGGATTCGCTCTCGATAAATCTAAGTGCTGGTCCTTCATCGTTTCGATCATTAACAAACATATTTCTGGTCCAAATCGAGCCGGATTTGGATTATTTGTTGTGCCAATCGCTGAGGAATTAAAGATTCCGAAAATTCCATCGTTTTGATTAACGGATATCGGGATATCGCGTTAATCATACTTATCGTATCATCATATTCGGTTCGCTCATAACCTTTGGATTAACTTACAAAGTGTCGATATTCGTGTGTGGAATAGGCAGACAATTTTACACGTCTTTGATAGAACCTCAGTACAGTTCCCTTCGTGTTCGCACATATATTATGAGTGGACTGGACATTGTTGATTAGGAATTATTTCGCCGATCGATTCCGTTTTTCTGCGATAAATAATTTCTACAAATACTTGCATGAACGAACATCTACCATATTTGCATGTAAGGTGAATTGCTCTTGTAATTTAATATTTGCAAGCTTTCGCGCGTGTTTACATAGAAGCAATTTGTGATATTTTTAATTGATAAGTATGCTCGCTAACAGCCTTCCTGTTTTGCGTGCATCTCGGGGTAACCTGAAAGGCTCGCTAACTAAATTAGCCACTTTCTCGGAAAAGATTAACGAACTTATTACGATCGATGCACTTGAGGTTCGTTTGGAAAAATTAGAGGACTTATGGGAAAAGTTCTATTCTTCACAACAGCAAATGTACACATGTGGTGAGGTAGAGGGGTACGTTGACCCTGAACCAGAATTCGAGGAGTTTGAATCGAAGTATCTGCTCGTCAAATCGGTTTTCGTTTCTTCGATTCGGGAAAGAAAGAAATCGGAGTCAAATACAGCTCAGGCTAATCCTCCAACAAACTTGCAAGCTCCAGTAGTGCAGCAATTGAGCACATCAAGTGCAGTAAGCCACACTAATGACCTTCTTCCAAAGATTCATATAGAACCTTTCTCGGGTAGTTATCGAGACTGGCCAGCGTTTCGCGATATGTATGAGAGTTCGGTACATAATAAGCCAAACATTTCGTCAACTCAGAAATTTCATTTCCTCCGTTCCTCTCTTCGTGGTGAGGCATTAAACTTGCTTTCTCATATCCCACTGTCTGATGCTACATACGAGCAAGCGTGGGAAAGGTTAGAAAAGCGGTATGACCGACCACGTTACATTGTAAATAGTCTTTTGGAAACATTCATGCAACTACCGTCGCTTCACATCTCTAACGTTCGAAGTCTTCGTAAAATCTCAGATTGTGCGGACGAGGTTCTACGTGGCCTCAATTCTTTAAATTCGTTCGATAGGGATCCTTGGATGATCTACGCTTTAGTTAGCAAGGTAGATCCAGACACTCGACAGGCTTGGTCAGCTGATAGTGTAGACACGGATTATCCTACGATTGTCCAATTTTTAACCTTTCTAGAGCGACGTTGTGAAGCTCTGGAGTCATGTAAACCACATGTTCGTGAACCAAATAAGAAGAACACGGCTTTGAGAAGTATGCACGTTGCATCCCCAAATCAGTGCTCAAAATGCAATTCGTCTCACGCTCTACCTCAATGTCCCGATTTTCTTGCATTGGACTTAGAATCAAAGAGGGACTTCGTTAAGTCAAAAAAGCTTTGCTTTAATTGTTTGCGCAGTGGTCATAGTGCAGTTCGTTGTCAGTCCAAGTTTCGATGTAGAACCTGTAACTCGCGGCACCATAGTCTAGTACATCTTGGGGCAACTAATGCAAACAACAATCACTCGATTTCGGAAACTACCACTTCGTTACATTGTGAGCTATCGAACTCAAACCTTCCATCAGCTTCGTTTAATTCGAATCGTCCATCATCGTCGGCTAACTCAAACTTGCCATCATCTTCGTTTAATTTGAATCGTCCATCATCGTCGTCTAACTCAAACCTTCCATCATCTTCGTTTAATTCGAATCTTCCATCATCATCGTCTAACTCAAATCTTCCATCGTCGTCATCCCATCTAAGTCAACTCTCCACTCATCACTCAATTAGCTTCGCTCAATTTCGACCACAAACTTTACTTCCTACAGCCGTTTGTAAAGTCCTCGATAGCAGTGGAAACTACCAGCTAATTCGACTCCTAATCGATTCTGGATCGCAGGTTTCGTTCGTCACCGAGTCTTGTGTGCAAAGACTTGGACTTAGACGAACAAATGCCCGCATACCAATAAGCGGCATTAGCGAAACTTGTGCTGGGACATCTAGAGGCCTTGTCTCGATGGTAATCGCTTCTCGGTTTGATTCTGTCAGTATCACGGTTGATACCTACATTTTATCAAACCTGACAGCGGCATTGCCTTCCAATCCTTTCGATATTAACGATTGGGATCACATTAAAAATCTCAACTTAGCTGACCCTTCCTTTAATCAACCAAGTTCAGTAGATATGCTACTCGGGGCAGATAAGGCCTGGGACATTCTGCAGGGTGAGATCGTTCGCGGAACAAATGGGCATCCCATAGCTCAAAGTACAATATTCGGCTGGGTATTAGCCGGACGAATGGTTTCGGGTGGTGAACAAAATATTCGGTCACATCATACCATTATCGACATTGACTCCACGTTGCAGGCATTTTGGACAATTGAGGAAGTCGATCCTAAATTAATTGTTTCAACGGAAGACAAGGTAATAGAAGACCATTTTGTAAAAACCCATCGAAGGAGTGCCGATGGCAAATACATCGTCAACCTGCCTTTTAGAAGGCCACCAGTTTTCGCAAATACGCTTAATGGAGCAGTTGCGCGTCTTTCAGCAATGGAAAGAAAATTCTCCAGAAATAACTCGCTTTTTCGCTCGTACGTAAAGTTTATGGAGGAGTATTTGGCTCTCGGACACATGCGTAGAATACCGTCGTCGGAAATTTCGAAACCCAACATTTTCTATTTGCCCCATCACGCAGTACTCAAGCCAGACAGCGCAACAACAAAACTTCGTGTTGTATTCGATGGTTCGTTTAAGGATACGCGCGGAAATTCCCTAAACGATTCCCTTCTGATAGGTCCTCCAATCCAAAGAAATCTTTTCTCAGTCTGTCTAAGATTTCGTCGCCACAAGTATGTTTTTACCGCTGACATAGTGAAAATGTTTCGCCAGGTTTGGGTATCAGATGAAGACACTGATTACCAAAGGATCGTCTGGCGCAAATCGCAAACAGATCCTATTGACCATTATCGGTTGTGCACGGTAACATATGGAACGTCGTGTGCTCCATACCTGTCGGTACGCGTTCTAGAACAATTGGCCCGTGACTATCGCGAAGAGTATCCTGTAGCGTCAGAGATACTTCTTAACGACTTTTACGTCGACGACGTTGTGTCAGGTGGAGACTCGCTCGCTGATGCAATGTCAAAAAAGAAGTGCTTAAAAGAGCTCCTTGCGAAAGGAGGCTTAAAACTCAGTAAGTGGCAAAGCAATTGCAAAGAACTAATTCAAGAAGAAGAACTCTTACAAAGTAAAGACATTTCGTTCGATGGTGGAGTAGATCCTTGGGTAAAAGTGCTCGGTTTGTACTGGAACTCGGAACTCGATTACTTCTCATTTCGCTTAAATCTGACACCCACTGAACCTATAACCAAAAGACAACTTCTTCGGGAAGTTGCCCGCATATTCGATCCCCTCGGTTTTCTCGCGCCCTCAGTCGTCCAACTGAAAATTATATTACAAGAATTGTGGCATCGAAAGCTCAGTTGGGATGAGCCCCTCCCTGATCCCATCGTATCACAATGGCGTAAGCATCGACTCGACGTTTCTGAGCTCACAAACATCTGTATACCTCGGTGCATCGGTATCGCGTATACATCCTTTCAGTTGCACGGATTTTCGGATGCATCGGCTTCCGCGTATGCAGCCGTAATATATTCGCGTCACACTCTACCCAACGGAACTATAAAAACCATTATCGTTGCAGCTAAAAGTCGAGTTGCACCAATTAAGCAGCTTAGCATTCCTCGTTTGGAGCTGTGTGGGGCTCTGTTGCTTTCTCGATTACTCGTCGCGGTTCAAAGGTCTCTGAACACAACGTTTGCAAACGTGTTCGCATGGTGTGACTCTCAAGTCGTCCTTTCATGGCTATCGTCTCCCCCTCGTCGTTGGGATATCTTTGTCGGAAATCGAACGTCAGAAATTTTAAGCGCGATTCCTCGAAACCGATGGTTTCACATCAGGTCTGAACAGAATCCCGCTGACTGTGCTTCGCGCGGTATAGCACCATCTGCCCTTGTTCAGCACCCAATCTGGTGGAAAGGTCCTCATTGGTTGTCAAAAAAGGAAAACTATTGGCCAATAGGAAACTATTTTGAAGAACACCCAGACTGCCAACTGGAGGAGAAAAAACAATGTAAAAATTTGTGTCTAGTCGTCAATGTAGAACATCCATTTCACATTCTGTTTCCTCGTGTGTCTTCTTGGAATCGATTGATTCGTATTGTTGCCTACGTCCTTCGTTTTGTCTCGATTTGTCGGAAGTTATCGCATAAAACTACTCTACAACTCCGTCCTCAAGAAATCTACAACGCCAAATGTAATATCATCATATGGCTCCAACACCTTTACTACGGAGATGATATTACATATTTCCAGAAACATAATCATTTTAGTAAAGGATCTAAAATTGCTAACCTGTCTCCCTTTATAGATGATCAACAGATATTACGCGTGGGAGGGAGAATTCAAGAAGCTGATGTTCCATTCAACGTTAAACATCCTATCATCTTACCAAAGGGACACGCAGTGACTCAACTCATTGCAATCGATTTTCATCAGCGCCTTCTTCATCCTGGAGTCTCAGCACTGTTCGTCCTAATCCGCCAGGAGTATTGGATCATCGGCTGCAGAAATTTGCTTCGTAAGATAACCCATGAGTGCATAAAATGTTTCCGGCAGCGAAAAACCACAGCCACACAAATCATGGGGAATCTTCCCGCACAGCGCATACAGCCTAGTCGACCCTTCGTACACTGCGGCTGTGATTATGCTGGTCCGATTTTGTTGAGATCAAAAATCGGTCGTAAAAGCCAAAACACTAAAGGATACATATCTCTATTTGTGTGTCTATCGACAAAGGCCATACATTTAGAG
Organism: Cheilosia vernalis; assembly: GCA_949126925.1. Taxonomy (NCBI): domain Eukaryota; kingdom Metazoa; phylum Arthropoda; class Insecta; order Diptera; family Syrphidae; genus Cheilosia; species Cheilosia vernalis. The sequence goes on from OX421363.1 coordinate 4,679,082, forward strand.
CTAGTAAGTGACCTAACCACAGACGCATTCCTCGCAGCGCTTCGTCGCTTCATCGCGCGTCGTGGTAAACCATCGCATATGTATTCCGACAACGGCACTAACTTCCGCGGATCTGCTAAACGATTATCAGAAATGCATCAAATCACCATGTCAGAATACCATAACTCTCTAGTAGCAGAGTCGCTCGCTCGCGATGCAATCACCTGGCACTTCATTCCACCTTCCGCGCCACATTTCGGTGGCCTGTGGGAAGCCGGGGTGAAGTCAATTAAACAGCACATTCGTCGTGTTATTGGGTCAGATATCCTCAACTTTGAAGAATTTTACACTCTTCTTACCCAAATTGAAGCCCTCTTAAATTGTCGTCCTCTATGTCGAACATCAGATAATGATTTAGATCCACTAACACCTGCTCATTTCATTATAGGTGAATCCTACTCAGCAGTTCCTGAACCAGCGCTCGAGATACCTCAACTTCGATTATCCTCTTGGCAAGCTCTACAAACGAAAGTTCAAGGATTTTGGAAACGTTGGAGTATGGAATATCTGACGTCACTACAACAACGCCCTCGATGGTCGCAGCCTCAACGGGACTTGCAGTTGAACGATCTGGTGGTAATCAAAGATTCAAATCTGCCACCAGGGAAATGGGCTATTGGACGAATCATCGCAATTCATCCAGGCAAAGACGGACATATTAGAGTCGTTACTCTACGGACTGCTAGTGGGAATCTAATACGCCCGATACATAAACTGGCCCCACTCCCTATTTGCTGAAACTTTGTTCCAGGGGCGGGGGAATGTTTGAAAATATTTGTTTATGTGCTTAGATAGTAATATTATAAATAACATACTTAAATAATTTGCTTGTTAATTTGCCTAACAGTTTACATTTACCCTATTTCTATTTTTTCTATTTGATGCAAATTATTATTACGTTATTCTATTCATGCTTGTTTGTCATTCTCTTGTTCTTATAAACCTGTTTTGCTGTATTTACGATCTGGTGAAATGTATAACAGTTTAGTCCACGATCGTTTGTAAACTTGTTACTCTCGTTCACTTGGATTACACCAGCTACGGAGATAAGTACCTACTTGCAAATAAATAACCATAATTTGTTCAATTGAGTTTGCTCGACTTTCTTTGGGTTGTATAGGATTCGCTCTCGATAAATCTAAGTGCTGGTCCTTCATCGTTTCGATCATTAACAAACAGGGTCAATCGCAGTGTCTTGAATAAGCTGCGAGTACTTATAGCTGAACAACAAAATGACTGGGATTCGCATTTATCTAGCATAGCATGCGCCTTGCGTTCCGATACGCACGAATCCATTGGATGTCAGCCGTATTATGCTCTTTTTGGGCAAAACATGATTACCCATGCTTCAGCTTATAACGTACTTCGCAGCTTAAAGGCACTGTCAGAACCTGAGATGTTGGTCGTGCCTAACGAGGCGAAAACCATACTGTCCCGACTAAGAATATCTGAAGGGTTGCTGAAGGCACACGAGAAATCTAAAAACACATATAACTCACGGTCTCGTCCAGTGACATTTAGAGTTGGCCAGGAAGTGTTCCACCGAAACTTTGCCCAAAGTAGCTTTGTCCAAGGCCAGAACGCCAAACTTATGCCAAAGTTTATAAAATCTAGAGTGCGAGGAGTTGTAGGCAACTGCATGTACCACCTGGAAACTCGTAGTGGCAAACCCATTGGCATTTTCCATGCCAAAGATATCCGTCAGTGAACATGAAAAGAAACACGAAAGCACAAAGAATCACGTCCAAAAACAAGAAATACCAAATGCACTTATCTGATTTCAATTGCCCGGCTTTTTATCGGGGTTCGCGACCCACGTCAGACACTGCATCCACAAAATTGAAGGTAATCGATCATTGAATTGAGATAGGTTATAAAATAGGTATGTACACAAAACACGCGTGGGTTCGTATTTTTGCAATTCTGCGATAAATTATATCACAAAAAAGCAAAAGCCCTGTGTTGCAAAACGAATGTTGCGAACTGATATAAAAAAAATAAATACTAGAAAAATTAATAAATGAGAAAACGACCGATAATTATTGTGTTGATTTCCGAACGATCGTTCTGGCAAATGTCACTCTAATCAAAACCGCGAAGAAACTACATGGCCGACTCTTGCTGCACTACTTAGCCAAGCCATTTATCGATGGCTGCGTTCAGAAATCTGGGTAAGGTAGAAGTACAGGGCTGACACATAGGAGATTCTGGCATCTAGCTAAGAGAAAAATTAAAGGAGAGATTGAAACGGCTTTAACAATGTTCCCCACCCCATTTCCACAGTTAAAAAAACTGCAAGGTCTGAGAGAACAGCAGTACTACGGAAATGGAAATTATGCGTTTTGCCGTTGAAAATTTCCTCAACCGGCCATTCGCAATTTTAATTTTTAAGTAGCCGGAATTACGGCCGAGCTATTTCTCGATCGAAAGAAAAACTGAAAGTATTCAATAGTGCAAAAAGAAGTATACCTACCTAAAATAAAAAGTAAAACCATATGGAGAAAAAATTCAACAACATATTGTATTACTAGAGAAACTGAGCAAAACCGAAATTCAAAGAAAAGGTAAAACAAAGCATAATTCTAGATATTATATTGTAGAGCCAGAGTGATGATAAAAATTTTTCTTGTGTAACAGGGAATTTTCATATCAACCCTAAAAATTTGGCGGACCAACAGGAGTGTTGGCCGCCCAAAAATATTATTCCAGATTCCCGAGAAATATTCGGAAAATTCCGGATAAAACAAAAAGGGAACAACGAAATTTTTGCTGACACAAAACCGTAATTGGACGCCAAACCGAAAAGCACCCGTTGGCGCAGCGGTCTAGTAAGCGGCGAAATCACCGCTTGATAAAAGAAGACCCCGGTTCAAATCCCGGTTCACACCACAGCATTTTTTTTTAACTTTTTATTTGTCAAATTTGAATATCGTTAATTGTTTTCTTTAATACTGAGTAATAATTGTTTGCTGAAAATTTAAAAGAAAGTAACTTTAATTTGTTAATTTAAATTAAATCGCGGGGTACCTATAAGAAAAAGTGAAATTTCGTTAATAAGTATATATAATAATCCATTAAATCAAAAGTGATACAGGTACAAACAACGACAAAGTACCAGCGCAACCTGGATGCTGTGGCCACGTCATCGCCAGTTGTGGAAGAGTTTTGGTAAGTCTTTTTAGACTTTTTTATATTATATATACTTTACTAAAATACGAAATCGCGGGCAGGGGACTAGTGTGTTAAAAGGTACAGGGATTAATTGGGAAGGGGAGTTGCACATTGATTAGACTAGTATAAATTAAGAATACTTTCTTTTGATAAGTGCAAAGTAAAGTAAAATTAAATTAAACAAAAATTTGTGAAGTAACTTAAATTAAATTCAATAACAATGAATAAAAGTGATAAGTTTTGAATGTCTAAACGCAAAGAAAATGAGTTTTGAATAAGAGAGGGTGAGAGGATGAGGAGGTTGTGAAGGAAAAGGATGTTGCTGAGATAAAGAAGGAGAAGATGCCAGTATAAGGGGTCACTGAGGCAAGTAGGTGATCATGGTAGGGTGGGTAGAGGCGATTTCTTGCGACGTTATACCACCGCAACGTGAAGACTGGCATGATGATGGTTTTTGTGACGTGCCAGGGTCAAGCTCCCACGCCCTCCGGCGAGCTTAGAGAGCGGGTGCAAGCATGCCAGCAAGGACCCCAGGCAAAGCAGTAGCACGTTACATGGGGCGTAATTTCATTGGACAAAAATGAGAGATTGAGATCATTGAGGTCAAGCGTACAGTTATTTATATTAGTTTTATCAATCATTCCTATTTGGCGCAAATTTTTCAATAGAATTTTGGAGGGCAGGGAAGTACTTAGCTTTGATGAGTAAAAGTTTTGTTTAGAGATACGTACAGCAGTTGTTGCATTATTGCGTGCTACTTTATATCTGCTCCAGTTGTGGGAGAATTGTTTCGCTTCCACTTACTATAAAGTTTGTTTCTTATCTTTATGGCATTAATTACGTTATCAGTGTACCACGGACTGGCTTTATTGCGGATTGATACAGTTTTTGTGGGCACATGTTCATTATAAAAGTTCATTATGACGCTCTTTACGTACACAGATATTCTCTGGTGCCTGCGTATCTGGTAAATGTATCTCACCGCACTTGTAATTTATGGTAAGAGAGTGAGTCCAGATTACTATAAACGACTTCAGAGTAATCAATCATGGTTGATGTGATTGTAGCATGATAGGTTACGGTTTATTACGAAACCGAGGCTAGTAGCGACTTCGACAAACTTCATCTTCGTACCAGATAATAAAATATCAGGCAAAGAAGAAAGCTCGTAAATCCTTTTTGAAATAGGAATGACTTGACATGTTTTTGGATTTAGTACAAATCCATTTACCAAAGCCCATTTATCAATAGAAGATAAATCTTCATTTAAGCACGAAGCGAGACCATCCAATCTACTAACGGGTTTCGCGTAAAAAAGTTGTACATCATCAGCGTATAGATGAATTGATGCATGGCCGCAGACTGAGGGTAGGTCACTAATATATAGACAAAACAGAATGGGGCCCAGGATTGAGCCCTGGGGAACACCTTGAACAAGTGACATAAAATCTGAGCATTTTCCACGACAAGGGAAATGTTGAAGTCATAATACATGAATTAATCACGTGCGTCAGATGGCTTAAAATGTGTGACACCAACATTTTTTTGAACCGAAGCGGTATTCCGTCTTCTCCAACAGCATTCGATTGTAGTGCCATTAGAGTGTTAAGGATTTCAGTCTCAGTTACTGACTCGAAATCAGCTAGCTGATCAGAATCTGTATAGATGGGATAGCATTATAGTCAAATCTGTGGGGCGTAATTTCATTGGACAAAAATGAGAGATTGAGATCATTGAGGTCAAGCGTACAGTTATTTATATTAGTTTTATCAATCATTCCTATTTGGCGCAAATTTTTCAATAGAATTTTGGAGGGCAGGGAAGTACTTAGCTTTGATGAGTAAAAGTTTTGTTTAGAGATACGTACAGCAGTTGTTGCATTATTGCGTGCTACTTTATATCTGCTCCAGTTGTGGGAGAATTGTTTCGCTTCCACTTACTATAAAGTTTGTTTCTTATCTTTATGGCATTAATTACGTTATCAGTGTACCACGGACAGGCTTTATTGCGGATTGATACAGTTTTTGTGGGCACATGTTCATTATAAAAGTTCCAATAAGCGTCTGCAAACAGTTCAGTTTATCATTTGGATCAGCAATCAGTCTGCAAAGCTCCCAGGAAGCTAGATTCGATGCAGTTTGAAGGGCGCCCAGATCTACAGAAGCTGTATCCTTATTGTGGCACCCTGTGATCTCTCTGTATATTATTCGTTATTAGTGTACCTTTTGAAGTGTACCACGACACCATCATATAATATGTCAAAAAGCAATGTAAAAGGGCAGAATAAAAGTAACCATCGACCGAGATGGTCGTAAAGATTAAACTAATAAAGAACTCAGTTATACTTATATTCAAAAAAAAGAAGGGGAAACTACTCGGGAGAAGGCTACATTAAGAGTACAAAAAAGGAGATCATGCTCGGAAATACCATCCAAAGATATCTGCTCATACAGCAGAACAGACAATGGGTCGGACACAACGACGAGGTCAATTACACTTGGCCGTTCATTTGGTTTAAAGCAGGTTGGGTTAGAGTTATTAACTATTGAAATTCCACCAGACCATATAAGATCTCTAATTTGGCGAGAATACGTATCATTAATTAGTAAATTACGGTTAAAGTCCCCGCAAATCACAATATTATTGTATAAAGGTGAATATTCAGCAAGATGTGAAAAAAATGGCTCAGGTGAGATAGCTTGTTGCGGGTTATAGCCACACGCAATTAAACACCTCCATAAACTTGGCAGAGCACATATGTCAAAAATCGATTTGAATAGCCCTGAATTATGTGGCGCAGGGACATAAGTCCCGAAGACATAAGTCCCGAATTCATTTTTTTTTTATCACATTCGGGATTTCGGGACTTAAAACCCATTTAAGTGGGACATTAGTCCCGAATTGTTATCGTTGAAAATGGGACACAAGTCCCGAATGAAACAAACAGTTGGAAATATTTTATATTTTATTAACGTTTATGTCCCACTTAAATAAGAAGACCACTCCAAATGCTACGGTTTCGTTATCTCGATATTGTTTTTGAGTCGCGCGATTTTTTTTTTTTTTATTTGATCCAATTCTCAAAAACATCGATTTAATGCCTTTTCTCAGCATCTATGTCCTTTTCTGAATTCGATGTTTTTGAGAATTTGATCAAATAAAAATAAGAAAATCGCGCGATTTTTTTATTTTTATTTGATCAAATTCTCAAAAACATCGATTTAATGCCTTTTCTCAGCACCTATGTCCTTTTCTGAATTCGATGTTTGATCAAATAAAAATAAAAAAAATCGCGCGATTTTCTTATTTTTATTTGATCACATTCTCAAAAACATCGAATTTATAAAAGGACATAGGTGCTGAGAAAAGGCATTAGATCGATGTTTTTGAGAATTTGATCAAATAAAAATAAAAAAATCGCGCGATTTTCTTATTTTTATTTGATCAAATTCTCAAAAAAATCGCGCGATTTTCTTATTTTTATTTGATCAAATTCAAAGGACACCTATGTCCTTTTCTGAATTCGATGTTTTTGAGAATTTGATCAAATAAAAATAAAAAAATCGCGCGACTCAAAAACAACATCGAGATAACGAAACCGGTTTGACTATTTGTTGTAGCGTTTGAAGTGGTCTTTTTATTTTTTCTCTAGGCGTATATTTAGGAAATGTATAGTGGGACTTATAATCCCGAATAGATTTCGGGACTTATAATCCACTTAAGTGGGACATAAGTCCCGAAAAATGAATTCGGGACTTATGTCTTCGGGACTTATGTCCCTGCGCCGAATTATGTGCTATTTATTTGCTAATTTTGTGTTAAGTCTTTGATTTTTGTGCTCCAATGGTTTAGGAGATACGTACAGCAGTAAACTGCTCTGCCAGCTTAACGTTAAGCCAGCAGAGCACATAGTCAAATCGGCCGAAAATTAAAAAAAATAGTACTCCATACTGATGCTTGATTTATGTGCTTTTTTTGTGCTAAGTCTCTAGCCTCGTAGCTCAAGCCATTTAGCTAGAAATCGCAATACAAATCTCAATTCTAATAACTTCATAGAATTCTGTTAACGCAAATCCTAAAAACGGATCAAAATCGAAAAAATAAAAACCACACACATATCTCTGATTTATGTGCTTTTGATTTGCTTAGTCATTGATTTTTGTGCTGTCCTAATTTAGCGACTAATCCAAGTTTTAAGTTTCGCTCTGTTAGTAAAAGGCCTTTTACAGCTCTGCTAAAATATGTCAGCTGCAAGAAAACAAAATCACAATACAGAACGTCGACATTGTGGCGCCGTAACAAAAACAGCATATAAAAATAAAAATTTATGACATTTTAAGGCAAATACAATCCATATTACCAGGCCCACAGCAATTATAGTAGGCATGGGTAAAACAATCCTTGCAAAATAATCTACATTGCGCACTGGTGTTTAGGCTTTTTAGTATGCGTGAATCAATACATGAACCCATCCAATTTTTTTACGGCTATCTCGGTGGGTAGCCATGCATGGAGAAAAAGGAAAACAAGTTGTGTGAATCTGAGAGGGTGAGGATGTTCCTCGAAAATTAAGTTACTGTAGGCTGTAAGTATTATGTTTGCCTGGTGTTATAAAATTGATACCATCTGAATAAGGGTCGACTTTGTGGCGCCTTAAAAAAATATTGTGCACATATAATAAATGGATGTGCGCCTGTGTTCGTAAATCAAAGATCAGAATGCATTAGTGTAAACGAAAAATATCTGGACTGGCGGCAAATGAACTTGTACCACTTTTAATTCTTAACAGGTATGCTAATGCCATGTTAAACCTTTTCAGCGAGATCCATATTCAAATTATTTATGGGCTCCAAGATTTTAAACACGTGCCAACATGGTTTTTGTTTTGATTTTGTTTTTGCAGGAAGAATGAAAATGTATGTCGATCCTAGGTACCAGGCGAACAGCTTAAGGACACCTATATAGAATTAGCTACTGAAGCACCGTCTCGGGGTAGATATTTGGGGGTGTGCGTAAGTAAATCAGACATCGTTCTCTAACAGAATACTTCATTGACGGACATGTTTTTTTAAATCCTTTGAAAGGAGAGAGAGACAGGACATTTAGGGAAGCATTAAGTAATACGATTCCTGTAGTTCCAGTGGTTAAAAAATGGTGACCGCATGTATAGTGTAAGAAGATCGATCGTATGTTCTTCTGATCGGTGCTGCTATTGGTTAAGGACAAAAATCGAAGATGGCAAATGGGTGTGTATGGGCAATATTAATATCTGTGGGTATTAAATAGTCGCAAAAAATAGATACTGAACTATATTCACATTATGAATTTGAAATACACTTGATACCAGGTTAAGTTCTTTCTCATTAGAGTGAATTTAGCGTACCTACGTACCTATAAACATTTTTTTTTTGTATCCGTAGGATTATCGATTTGGAAAAAATGGTAATTTAATATAATATATATATATAATTTTTGGCACAACAGGTCCGTAGGGACCCTAGGCCTAGCTTCTCGCAACCATTTGTTTTGTGTGAGTTTTAATTTTTGGAACGAATGGAAGGGTTAAGGGATCTACAATTTTATGCCGATTCCAAACGGCTAATTGAGAAGCTCTTTCATGACAGTTATACTCTCGGATGTTTGTCAGACGTTCGCGAGAGGTGGCGCAGTGAAAAAACCCTGAGTTGGAAATTGGGTTTTTGCGGGATTCGAACCTGAACCCCTCGCTTAGTAGTCCAACACACTAACCACTAAGCCACTGAGCCCACCGTAAATTAATCCATTTAGGTATAATATACACATAATATTATATGTAACCAAGTACATATATAGGTGGGTGTGCATATGCATAACGCTTCCCAATTATAAGTGTATCTATATTGTATCTCCAACCAAGACCCTGGTATAATTGGGTAGGTATTGGTTGGTTGGTTTAGGTGGCTGTATTTCCCGACAAGGGAAAAACACAAGTAGCGCATTGAGCGCCGTTTTGAAACCACAACTAACGGAAAGGTCGTCAAAAAAGGGATGACCTATAGTGCACTGCGTCTTGTTTTTGGCTAGGTCCGGACACTCACAAAAAAGATTGTTTTGTGATGAATAATTTTTGCAGATCAGCAGAGAGAATTGAAAAATGCAGAATCCGAGATAAAAGATATATGATAGAATACCAGTTGATTCAGATGAGGATATTGTGCGTGCCGAGACTGAATTTGAAGTGAAAGAGTTTCTCTTGTGTCAAGCGCAGCAGCACAAAATACGAAGACGAGCACAAAGCGGAATGCAAAATAAAGCAACCGTGCGTGCAATACTAAGTGTTCGTATAGTGCGTAAGCGTGTTGTTGCGACAAGAGAAAATCTGTGACACTGGTTGTACTAAGTACAGCGAGGCAAACGATAGGTGTTACATAACAAAAAAATATAAGTATTAACAAATAAGTTATTAAACAATAAATGAACAACAAATACGAATTGAAATTAACAATAACTAAATAACAAAAAAACTTGACTATTTCTCAACATTCCGGCCCCCCTGGAACGAGTTTCAGGAGCGTGGCAGCAATGCAATTTTGGTTATTGGGCGTATAAATGAGCCCCGACTTGTCCGGATTGTAGCGACTCGAACATGGCCATCAGCGCCCGGTGTCGCCGCTTCTATTTTGCCGAGAAGCCACTTTGTAGGAGGAAGATTGGGCTCCTTCAGCACAACTACGTCGCCAGGTTTGAAGCTTGGTTTGGACTGTTGCCACTTCGACCGCGTCTGAAGCGTTGTCAGGTACTCATTCGTCCACCGTTTCCAAAATCCTTGAACCATACTTTGGAGGTGGTTCCAGTGCTTCAAACGATTTACTGGTGTGCTCAGTAGGTTGGGTTCCGGAACAGCGGTGTAAGGTTCACCTATAAGGAAATGAGCGGGTGTTAGAGGTTTTAGATCTTCATCAGACACGTAACACAAAGGACGAGAATTCAAAATGGATTCAACCTGAGTCAGAACTGTATACAGTTCCTCGAAAGTCAAAATCGCGGACCCCACCACCCGACGGAGGTGAAGCTTGACCGATTTGACACCAGCCTCCCATAAGCCGCCAAAATGTGGCGCAGAAGGAGGGATAAAATGCCATGCGATGTTGTCCTTGGCAAGCTGTAACGAAACTATATCACCAGAGGTCGTCGATTTATGCCCGGTAGGAGCATGAGGTATAACCCTCATCTTACCCAGGCCACCGTGCTTTGGTCGAACCGATGAAGTTAATATGAACGACCACCCCTGTCGATGCCTACATATCCATATACCACCTCTATGACCCAAGGCCACAGGACTCCTTGAGTCAGTCCAGGCAGCTGAATATGAAGGGTGTCCAAGTCACTACAGCATCAGACATGCTAGCTTCCGCCAGGTCTCAGCTCGTCGGATGGGGGAGGGGATCTTGCTGATGTGACGTAGGACTGTGTTACGCATTTTCCATGTCTGTAGTTTAGATGTTGGTTACTATAAAGAGAGTATAAGATAGGAGCCCGAAATGTCTTAGGTTGGGTTGTTTTTTTCTACGCCGGACCGAAAAGAGGGGGGAGAGCTTGTGGTGGTATTCGCTCCCCTTGAGTGTGCCCACCCCTACAGACTACCCTACTATCGTATGGGTTGGTACTTCCATGGCTACCACGCCACTCTGTTATATTTGTGGTAGCCCCTAACACAAACGGTATTACCGAATCAAACTCGTTTACTCATCCTTTGTCAAGCCTTTGAACCGCGTCACATCCACCTGAAAAAGAAAACCTAGATCGATCTCATGATCTTAGAAAAAAAATCTTCCCAAAAAAAATTTGAGTCTCAACTTCATGTAGAGACTGAAGGCAACCAGCGAAAATCTCGATCGAAAAATATTAGCCCGAGTAAAACATTGGATTACCAAATGATCCCTATCAGGAATTACAATTATTTATTAAAAAGAAAAAAGGAAAAAAAACTAAAACTACCCTACTAACATCATGGTCAAAAAAAATATTCAAAAGAAAATTCAGTAAAAGCTCCATAAAATTATAACAATGAAAATTCTAGGAAATCCTTAAAACTAACTTACATACTAATTACACCATCGGAAATATTCAAATCAACTTACAATCTAACTGTTTAGTATTCATAAATATGTAATTTTTCATTGCTTTATTGTTTGTATCATTTCTATATAATTTTATTGTTGCATTCGTTAAATTCTATGTTTGTTACATTAACTACATCTTGCCAATTATTGTCTATTTACCCTACGAAAACCAAGTGTAATAGCTGTTATCGTTCTCTTCCTTATTTTTTGTTTCTTAGTTTTTTTTGGTTTCTTCTTATTGAACGAGTGCAACGCTCTCTTTTCTTTTTGTCAGCCAACGAGGTAACAACTAACAACAGATAGCTGTAATAAACATATTTTTGTACTTGAATTCGATATATCGGTATTGGTTTTTGTTGCTCTTGATTCGTCGTCGTCATCTTCGCTGTGTACAACCAATTGCCCTTTTTTTAATCAAAAACATTTATTGGTCCTTCTAAGCCAGATTTTGAACATTAATCGGTTCGGTACGCGTAAAATCGAATTGAATTTGCTGCATATTTCTTGTTTGTGCGAAATCCTAGTCTTTAGTAGTTGCAAAGCACGTGGGGTGAATGTCATTTGATTTCCCCACATAATATAATTGTACCTACTAGTTCATTACAGTTATTCGTGAATCAAAACCCTAAAATCTAAAATTGCTTAATTATGAATGCTATTAAGACAAAACGGGGTCATGCAAAAGGTTTACTTACGCGGGCGTCAACTTTCGCGGAAAGCATCGACGATCGTGTTTCGCTTGAGCTTCTTGAATTGCGTTTGCAAAAATTGGAAGAAGCGTGGACGGATTTCGATTCATTAAGCAATCAGCTTTTTGAATTCTCTGGTGAAGAGGATTATGTTGATCCCGAAACAGATTTTGCGGAATATGAGTCCAAGTATTTTATGGCTCAATCGACTCTTGCCAAAATTATCCGCGAAAGAAAGGTTGCTAGCACACCTGTCGTGGTCGAATCTTCCATCGAAAAATTAGCTACCCAGCAAGCATCCTTTCTCGAGAAATTCTCGGCGCCGAAGGAATCGTCTTCGATATCATTGCCTAAGTATAGTGTTCCGCTATTTTCTGGAGACTATAAGGAGTGGCCATCCTTTCGGGATCTATTTCTTGGTTCCATAGATACCAATAAAAATTTGTCTACAACCGAGAAATTTCACTACCTCAAGTCTTTTTTACGCGATGAGGCAGCAGATTTAATTCGGCACATAACCGTATCGGAAGCCAACTACGTAGATGCATGGGATCGGTTAGAAAAGCGGTACGATCGCGCCAGCCTAATAATTCAGTCGCATATACAGTTCTTTCTATCGATACCCAGTGTAAGTTCAGGCAATAATAGTTCCATCAACTCGCTTCGGAAACTAACCGACTCTGCCGACGCTACAATACGAGGTTTGAACGCTTTAGGATCTACCGGCAGAGACCCTTGGGTAAGCTACCTGTTGCTGCAAAAGCTCGATCATGATACCAGACAGGCGTGGGCAGAGGAGGTAGGATCAAGGGATGATTGCACAATTGATCAGTTGATATCATTCCTACAATTACGTTGTGATGCTTTGGAAGCTTGTCAATCGCTATCTCGTCCGAATCATTCTCGCGGTAAGGTATCCAAGGTCATACACTCCCATTTCGTTGAATCTAAGAAAACGTGTCCTAGTTGTAAATCGGATCATACGCTATCGAAATGTCCCCAGTTTCTATCGCTAGACATCAATACACGTCGTACCTTTGTAAAGGAAAACTCTTTGTGCTTTAACTGCCTACGTCATGGGCATGCTTCGAATAGGTGTCGCTCGAACTTTCGTTGCAGAACTTGTAACTCGCGTCATCATTCGCTCGTCCACTCACAGTCTTCTCAACCTTCGTCGTCAAGTCCTCCAAATGTTCCTGAAAACTCATCGTTATCGATAGAAAACATGCCATCGACTTCACAATTATCGTCACTTTCGCATTGCTCAGCCATATCTCCAGGAGATGATCCGCATAATCTGAGCCGTTTTAATCAAACGGTATTGCCCACTGCTGTTGTTCGTGCTTATGATAAGCAAGGTGCTGTACAAAATATTCGTTTGTTGCTGGATTCTGGATCACAGGTATCCTTTGTTACCGAACAGACAGTTCAGCGGTTGGGAATTGCTCGGAAAAATGCTCGCATTCCTGTCGTCGGTGTTGGTGCAACATCAGCTGGCACGACAAACGGTGTTGTAACCTTGAAACTGTTCTCTCGTTTTGCGCAGGAGTTTGTGGAAGTTAATTGTTATGTTATATCTAAACTTACGTCACTAGTACCTTCCTCGTTCGCAAACATCCCTGATGCTAGTATGTTCTCTTCATTTACATTGGCTGATCCGAAATTTAATGTTCCTGGGCACATTGACGTGCTCATCGGTGCGGATATGGCTTTCAGCGTATTTAGTGGCTCTGCCATACAAGGCCATCGGGGAATGCCCAATCTTATACCAACTATTTTCGGCTGGGTAGTTTGTGGAAATATGTCACGTCTCATTTCATCAAGGAATAAAAGCATAGATTCTTTCTGCACTCAATTAGAGAATATACCATCTTTCGATCTCGAACGCTTCTGGCGTCTCGAAGAAATTCCACATGAACATAGAATGTCTATTGAAGATCAACGCGCCGAAGATATCTTCGTCAAGAGCCACTCACGTTCACCTGACGGCAGGTACATCGTAAAATTACCTTTCAAATCCGATGAGGAGACAGATTATGGCAGCAGCATAAGACTCGCGTTGAACCGTTTTCAATCCATCGAACGCAGGTTCGCGTCCAATCCGTATTTGAAAGATAAATACAAGGATTTTATGAACGAATACTTGAGTCTAGGCCACATGGAGGAGGTACCCGCCGATGAGGTTGATGCGTCGTCGAGTAGGTGTTATTATCTGCCACATCATGCTGTCATGAAACATGATAGCAGCACAACCAAAGTTCGCGTAGTTTTTGACGGCTCGGCTAAGTCCTGTGGCAATCCATCTCTCAACGAATCTCTTCTTGTTGGCCAGACTTATCAACGTGATCTGTTCTCAATTTGTATTCGATTCCGTCGTCATTTGTATACAATATCTGGAGATATCGAAAAGATGTTCCGACAAATTCGTGTGTCTAAAGACCATACAAATTTCCAAAGAATACTTTGGAGAAACTCGAATGACGAACCCATCAAAAACTATCGGCTTCTGACCGTCACTTACGGCACTGCGTGCGCTCCGTTTTTGGCAGTACGCACACTCTATCAACTCGCACTTGATTCGAGAGATTCATATCCTCACGCAGCCGAAGTACTGTTAAATGACTTCTATATCGACGACGTGATGACTGGTGCTGATTCGATAGAAGAAGTCACGTCTCTACGGTTAGAGCTTGTTAGTTTACTTAGATCGGGTGGATTTAACCTTCGCAAGTGGACCACGAATTGTTGGCCACTACTTCTTAGCATACCGGAAGATCAACGCGAGCAATCTCCAAGGGATTTTGAGGAATACAGCTCCGTAAAGTTACTCGGCCTGCAGTGGTCGCCGGCAAAGGATTCTTTTTCTTACAAGGTGAACTTAAGCGATAACTTATCATTAACGAAGCGGCAAATCCTATCGGAGTCCTCGAAAATATTCGACCCAATTGGGTTTCTAGCTCCAGTCGTAATTGGGATCAAGATCCTCTTTCAAGAGCTCTGGCGAAATAAGTACAAATGGGATGATGTTATATCATTAGAGCATTCTAAACAGTGGAGCTGCATTCGTCAAGAGCTTCCGGTGCTAGAAACTTTGACTATACCACGAACCATGTGGACTTGCAAGACAAACGTGGAGCTTCACGCCTTTTGCGATGCATCTCTAGACGCTTACGCAGCCGTAGTATACTGCAGGAGCGTGGATGAATTTGGTAACATAACCAGCACGATCGTTGCTTCAAAAAGCAGAGTAGCACCTATCAAAGTCGTTTCACTTCCTCGTCTCGAGCTCTGTGGAGCAGTTCTACTAACCCGGTTAGTAAACAAACTTAAAACTTCTTTACAATATAAAGAAATACAAGTTTTCGCGTGGACTGACTCCGCCATCGTTCTTCATTGGCTCTCGTCGTTGCCAAAGAGATGGTCAGTATTTATAGCGAATCGCACATCCGAGATATTGTCGTCAATACCAAGGAAATCATGGCACCATGTGCGATCCCATCATAACCCTGCTGACTGCGCCTCTCGTGGTATTCTACCTACTCATTTAATTAAAAATGAGCTATGGTGGTGCGGACCGTCGTGGTTGAAGAATGAACGAGCTCAGTGGCCAAATATGGAGTATTCGACTACGGACATCCCAATCGAACAGCTGGAAGAAAGAAAAGGACCTCCTGCCACCGTATTAGTATCGAAAGTTAACACTTCAAATATAATCGGTGCTTTAATAAATAATTCGTCTCGATACATTCATCTTATTCGTGTGCTTGCGCGTGTATATCGGTTTATTACAAATTCGCGTATGAATTCTGTTTCAAGACACCAGCGGTGGTTGTCTTCCGATGAACTTATAAACGCAAAAACGAAGCTGATTAAATTTCATCAATCACAATGTTTCTCATCCGAAATAAACGCTATAGTGAAAGGTGAAGTGCTTAAAAGGGGCAATAAGCTTGCATCCCTAACTCCCTTCTTGGATACTTTCGGAGTCCTTCGCGTCGGTGGTCGTATCCAGGATTCAGACACTTATTATTCCGCCAAACACCCCATTATAATCAGTAAGAACACTCGGTTCGCGAAACTTATCGTCGAACATATTCATAATCGCCATTTGCATGCGGGTGTATCTCAAATGTTCGCTCTTCTTCGGCAGGAATATTATATAGTCGGGTGCCGTAATCTCCTACGTAAGGTGGTTCAAGAATGCGTTAATTGCTTTCGATTTCGAAAGACTTCTTCCGCCCAACTCATGGCTAATTTGCCAGCTGAGCGTGTTCAGTATTCGCGCCCTTTTAGTAAGGTAGGTGTAGATTACGCTGGACCCATAACTCTACGCTTGGCCAGGGGACGAAACCCTAAGTTCGTAAAGGCCTATATTGCACTTTTCGTTTGCTTCACAACCAAAGCAATACATTTGGAGTTGGTCGGTGACCTTTCCTCGTCGGCATTTCTCGCAGCTCTCGATCGTTTCGCGTCGCGTCGTGGCAAACCTGCAGAAATCTGGAGCGACAATGCAACAAATTTCCATGGTGCAAAGCGCAACCTCGACGAAATGTTCCAGCTAATCATCAGCCAACAACATAATGCTATTGTCGCAGATCATCTTTCCAGGGACAGCATCGCGTGGAAGTTTATTCCCCCTTCTTCTCCTCACTTCGGTGGATTGTGGGAGGCGGGAGTGAAGTCTACCAAATTCCACCTAAAGCGAGTGATTAAGGATCATCGCCTAACCTATGAGGAGATGTATACGTTCCTTACTCAAGTGGAGGCACTGTTAAATTCACGACCTATGTGGCCGACCTCGGATATGGATCCCATAGCCCTAAGCCCTGCTCACTTTTTGATTGGTGAAACCTATACATGTGTTCCTCACACTCAAACAAGGGTTCTGGAAGCGGTGGCATGCTGAGTACTTAACTTCACTTCAGCAGCGCCCAAAATGGCAAAATGTTAAGGCAGACTTGAAAGTTAATGATGTCGTTATGCTGAAAGATCCAAACCTTCCACCATCCAAATGGATTCTTGGACGAGTCAAGAGTATACATCCTGGAAGAGACCAACGAGTTCGAGTTGCTACGATAACCACTGAAACTGGCGAATATGTGCGACCTACTGTCAAACTAGCTCCTTTACCTTTTTCTGAAAGACCTGAGTCTTCCAGGGGGGGCTGAATGTTTAGTATTCATAAATATGTAATTTTTCATTGCTTTATTGTTTGTATCATTTCTATATAATTTTATTGTTGCATTCGTTAAATTCTATGTTTGTTACATTAACTACATCTTGCCAATTATTGTCTATTTACCCTACGAAAACCAAGTGTAATAGCTGTTATCGTTCTCTTCCTTATTTTTTGTTTCTTAGTTTTTTTTGGTTTCTTCTTATTGAACGAGTGCAACGCTCTCTTTTCTTTTTGTCAGCCAACGAGGTAACAACTAACAACAGATAGCTGTAATAAACATATTTTTGTACTTGAATTCGATATATCGGTATTGGTTTTTGTTGCTCTTGATTCGTCGTCGTCATCTTCGCTGTGTACAACCAATTGCCCTTTTTTTAATCAAAAACACTAACTTAAATATATAATAAATCTCGCAATACGTCATAGCGCCAAATCGTGAAAACAAAATTCAATTCTCTTAACTAATGTCAAATCAATCTCTTTTAGGTAACAAGTGCATCCGATAACCTGTATGTATGTATGTATGTAGATATGTGGAATTCGCGAAACAATTCCGGTTCTTATCACTTTCTGTAACTTTTGACATACGAATGCAACAAAACTATTCTCTGACTATTCCGAGTGAACATTACGACGTACAAAGCCACAATTAATCCGCTTATCAATTTACCGTTGTCGATTTGATTTCGAAGAACAACGCAAGTATGCAAAAAAAAAAAAAATAATATCTCTAACAATGTATACAATGACTAAACTGATCACTCCGCATAGAGGTAATAATGCACATAAAAAAAAAATTAGTGATAGGAAAATTATGATCACTTACCGAAGATTGAGTACTTGATACTCGGACAAAACTATGATGTTCCCAGGGGTGTGGTCGACGTTGTGCACAATGTTTACCGCCCGTGGATGACGATACGATGACGTTCCTTTGCGAACGCAGATGTAAGATACTAGGCTAGGAGAAGAGAAATTTTTATATGCATTTAAATACGTGCGGAACTACTAGGTACATAATCGAGATGAACAAATAAATTAATATCACTACTTAGCTAAATACGCTGTTGCGGATCGACGCTGGTGGCTCTACGCATGAGGATGATCGGTTTTTTTTTTTTTGACACGATTGTGGCTGTTGCGGTTCCTGGTGCTGGTGCCCGAAGCAAAACGACGAGGCGATTTTGGAACACTTTTGTTGTTGGTTGGTGTACACTGAATACTGCCGGTGCTTGGCCGGTACGATAAAAACTGATTGTAGGTGGCGGAGTGTTATCTCCGGGACGTTCGGTTTCGGGGAAGTAGATGTTCGTGACGTTGCGATGTCCAATCGCATCGACTTGAATCTGCGAGCTGGTTCGATGTGCGGCTTGTTGTTGATGCCGTTTCGGGTGCTTTGGTTCGTCTTTTCAAATGGTGGTATTTTGTTTTTGTAGGCTAGACTTTGTTGTTACCTTCTTTGCGAACAGTATCGTTGATAGACGGGGTTTTGCACATTATAATTTGACAAAGATTGCACTATTCGTAGACTTCGGATGATGAATGCGAAACTTGCATGCTGAAGCGCATGAGGGAGCGGAATTTCTATTTTTTTTCTATCCGGAAGTAAAAATGATTATATTGGGCCACGAATTTGGGTTTTTGTTGTAGCACTAGCTTTTTTTGTATTTTAGCACTAGATTTCTTTGTTGTAGCACTAGGTTTTTTTTTTGTTTTTTTTTTTGATGTAGCACTAGAATTTTTGTTTTAGCCCTGGTTCTTTTTTGATGTAGCACTTTGGACTACTCTTAAACGTGGTAGGAATGTTGGCGGTAAGGTACAGTCCCAGACTCGTCAAGGCACAAATAAAAAAATCAATCAGCAACTACCGAACCACACAGACTAATCAACCAGAAGAAACGCGAAGCACGCGACTTTAGGCTTTTATACTGGCGTGGGTTTTACTGCGTTGCGCTATGTATTGCCCCATGCTACCGTTTTTCTTTTGTCGCATTGTGTCAGACCATTTTTGTGGGTAAATTATATGGAACTTACACAATAGAAACCTATATACCTGGCCTCTTACCTTACCACGTTTGAGAGAATAGCCACCCATCCCGTGGTGGAGGTGGATAAGGATAATCGTCAGCTTGTGCATGAACCACAAAAATGAGAAAGATGATATTTCTAAAAGTGGTTTAGAAATTAGATGTCGAACAAACGAATTTCCCTCCTAGAGTCACCAATAGAACATTGCTTGTCAAACTGAATATTTTTTTTTCTCTGTAAGAAAAGACTACCGCGGACGTATCCTACAAAACTTGTTCTTTACACAAGCATAGGCGCGTGAAAAGAATAAGAAAAGAACGTACTAATCGTTGAACCACCCTTGAGAAACCGATGAAGTCTCATGTTCAGACTGAGCTAGCCGGGGGCGTATACGTAACATTTTTTTTTTTTTTTTCTACCTATCTTTTCAAATCCTTGCTATGAAAAACTCCTGTACGGACACCGTTAAGGTTTTCCAGTTCGTACAGGTTATTGCCAACGACCTTGCGTACCTTTTCCTTCAAAAACTTTGGACAAATCTTTGCGTTTAGATGCTTTGCTGCCTGACTTAATACAAAGTTACGCCTGAAGACAATATCCCCTACCTCATAGTTGACCTTCTTGCTCCTTGTATTATAATATTTTTCGTATGTCTGGTGAGCATTTTCTAGTGATTCCTTTAGGTAACTGTGCAAAATGTTCATTTTGCAAGATTTCGGTAAAGCGTTTAGTTCGGAATTGTTAAGGCCATCTAAATGTTTCAGCAGTTTGTACATAGAGCCATGCTCTACCATCTTTTGCCCAAAAAGAGCTTCGTATGGTGATACGGAAATAGCTGAGTGAACAGCAGTGCGAAGTGCACACGCAATAGATGGTAACTGAACATCCCAGTTGGTTTGCCCAGGGTCAATATAAGAGCGTATAGCGCCGAGTATGGATCTATTTACCCTCTCGCTGGCGTTAGCTTGTGGAGCATATGAAGCGGTTTTAATATGCTTTGTTCCGAAGGTGTTCATTAGCTTTTTAAATTCGTGACTCGTAAACTGTTTACCATTGTCGCTTAAAATCGATTCCGGAACCCCGAAAAGGAGAAATATCTGTTCCCTCAGGAATTTGGATGCAGTTTCAGTGGTTGCTTTTTTGAGCGGTTGAATAATCACGAATTTAGTTAACTGATCTACAGCAATGATAATAAAAGTATTACCCGACTTGGATCTAGGACACGGCCCTAAGAAGTCCAAATATAAAAGTTGGAATGGTCGATGTACAACAAACTGATTACCCATAGGTGCCCGTAATATCGTGTTCGGAGATTTTGTTGATTTGCATATATCGCAATTTCCTATAAAAGACTTGACTTGTGCCGGCATATTTGGCCAATAAAACTGATCACGCAACCGGTGCAGAGTCTTGGCGATTCCTCCGTGCGAAGCCCTTGGCGGTTGATGAGCCAACCGGATTAAGTTTTCCGTTAGCTGTGGGGGTACCCAAAGCTTCCATACTAAGTCATCGAGAAGTGGATGTCCTGTACAATGTTTAATCCTTTTGTACACAAAATTACCCGATATCCGAAGGTCAGGCAACTGAGCTTCGTTCTGTTTGACGGTAGATATAATGTTGGCGTACTCTTCAGATTGAAAGCTGAGATCGTTAAGATCAATTTGCAATACATCGAGATCGTCATTCAGCATCGTGACATCATGGTCCAAAGCGTCTGCACTATACACTCTTGAGAGCGCATCTGGAACCACGTTCAACGCTCCTTTGCGATGCTCGATTTCGAAGTCGTATCTTTGCAGGTACAAGCTCCATCTAGCTAACTTCCCACTCAAGTCCTTATGACTCATCAGCCACTTTAGGCTTGCGTGGTCGGTGATGATTTTAAATTTGTGCCCTTCAACATAGGCTCGGAACTTAGTTACTCCCCAAACTGCAGCTAGGCATTCGCGCTCGGTTACACTATAGTTTTGCTGTGCAGTGTTCAATTTATGTGAGTAATAGTAAATCGGACGCTCGCATCCATGCTCGTCTACCTGACACAATACGCAGCCGATGCCGGTAGCCGAGGCGTCGCATAAAATGACGAATTCCTTGCTGTAGTCTGGGTTCACTAGTATTGGGGCTGAGGTTAACAATGACTTTAAATGTTTAAATGCTTGATCGGCTTTATCGGTATATTCGAATTTTACACCTTTCTTTAGGGTATCCGTCAACGGAGCTGCTACGGAGGAAAAGTTGTTGACAAATCTCCGATACCAGCCGGTCATACCTAAAAACCTTCTAACTTGGCGTGCGGTCTTAGGAGCTGGAAAATCGGTTATTGCCTGTATTTTACCCGGGTCCGTTTTCAGGCACCCGTCTCCAACTACGTAACCTAGATACTTTAATTGTTTATAGCAAAATTTGGATTTTTCTAAGTTAATTGTTAATCCTGCCTCTTTCAGTCTTTTAGCTACTACTGATAGCATATACAGGTGCTCGTCAAATGTTCGAGAGGTCACCAGCAAATCGTCCAAGTAGACAAAAATATGCTCTCTAAGTTCGTGAGGTACCACTTTGTCCATGAGTCTGCATAAGCGTTGAGGCGCATTACAGAGGCCAAAGGGCATGACTCTGAACTGGTAAAGGGGACGTCCGGGAACGGTGAATGCGGTCTTTTCCCTCGAACTTTGCTCCAGCGGTATTTGCCAAAACGCATCTTTCAGATCCACACTAGAAATATAGTGCGTATCTGTCAGACGCGATAGCAAGCCCTCTATATGTGGAAGAGGATACGCATCCTTTTTGGTGACCTTGTTCACTTTCCGTATGTCCAAGCACATCCTGTCTTTCCCTGGTCGCTGTATGAAAACGACCGGAGAACTCCATGCACTTGAACTTACTTCGATGACACCAAGTCGAAGCATGCGATCCAATTCCACATACAGACGTTTCTGTACCGCCGGAGATATGGGATAGTGTCGCTGTTTGACGGGTTCAGCCGTCCCGGTGTCTATGATGTGCTCCTCCAGACTGGTCTTCCCTAAGCCTAGATTTGCAAATGATGGAAATATGCTTATGACTTCTTTGAGTCTAATGGACTCTTCGCCAGTTAACTCACGAGCATCTGAAAGACTTCCTATCGAATTCATTACCGGAACTTCTTCCTGCACTCGAGAAAACAAATGAGGAGCAATGTCAAATGATTGCCAAAAATTGACCCCTAAGAACAGGGGTTGTTTCAGGGAAGGCACGATATACAACGTTAAGTCCTTTTCATGATCTTTGTATGAAACTTTGGTTTTTACATATCCCAAAATTTCTTGACTAGCTCCATCTGCCGTTTTAACTACCGATTTAAATTTAGTAAACTGAATTCCTTTTTCAACCATTAATGTATAACCCGCCGCACCAAGACAACTCACTGCTGCACCACTATCTAACAACCCAGATAATACTACCCCGAAAATCATTACCTCAGCGTAAGGTCGAGGATCATTTGGAGTGAAACGAATTTCTGCGACAGCCACCCTAGCTTTATGAATGAGTTTTTTCTCGCTAAAACGAGTACGTAATTTTTGAATCTTATTCGACACTGGTTGCTTAGTTTTCCCAAAAATCCGGTTTCGTGTCTGATAATAAAATTGTAAGCGTTCGTGTAAAGTTTTTCTAGGTTCTGGTGCCTTGCAGGGTTCACAATTTTTGCTAATTTCTAACGGAACCGACGACGGTTCTTTTCTCTGTAAAATTAAGGTTGGGGACGTTAGTAGAGATGATTGTTTTAATTCTCCGGGTTTCTCTGTGGAGAGCGAATTGTCCCGGATGTCAACTGCCTCCTTTGGAAGTTTTCCGCGCAGCGCGAACATTGCGGCGTAATGGTGTTTTCCATGCCGCATTTGAAACAGAACAAACTCCTCTGCTGACTTGCACATTCCTTGAAAGTGTGCCCAGCGAGTTTGCAATTCCAACAGATCAAGGAGCCACTGGGTCGGGAGGTACCAACCGCATCAACCGAATGAAGAGAACTGCTAGGTACGAGATTGTCTACTGGACCCAGTTCACTCACCATTCGCCGGTTTGGTTGAAATTGCTGAGTTCGGGGCTTCGGATAATCATGATCGCCAAAATATTTTTCTAGTTTCCTACACACATAAACCATTTCCTGTAGACTTTCGGTATGAAATGTGATCACGTGTTCACCGATTCTTCTGTTTACATTTTGTCTTAAAATTTCGATAAGCTCACGATTGGGTTTAGGACGTCTAAGTCTGGAATTTAACTGCAAGATTGCAGTGTAGAAGTCATCAAAAGGCTCTGATGATCCTTGTTGACGATCGGACATTTTCCTAAGAAGCTCAGAATCCGATTCCAGACCACGAAACTGATCAATCAGGGCCAAACGGAGAACAGGCCAGGTTATGTTCTGATTGGATTTAATAAAAACCCAGAACCATGTTTCCGCTTGACCCGAAACGAAGTGGTGGAAGTTACGGACTACTTCTTCCCAAGGTATACCATATCCTTCCCTAATCCGATCCAGACGAAAAAAAAGTCATCAATCGTTATGTTTCGATTGTCAAATTTAATGCCCCATTTATGGAAGTGGTGGGCTTTGAAACCCGATGATGATAGACCATTCGAATTTAAGTTTGAGGGTGGTCTAGGTGAAGTTTCATTTAAGTTCAGGTTATTTAGTTGGGCTAAAAATTCATCAGCATTATTGGATCGCGATTCTACGGGGTTTATTGGAACTTCATTTACTGGATTAGCCGGAATTTGTTCGTGCGTACGAGGCGTTTGAGCGTTCAGCATTTCACGCATCATGGATGCAAATTCCTCGCGGATATCGGCCCTACTTTTTGAAAGCTCATCGCGTATGAATCGCAAATCATCTGCCCTGTTTAAACCGATCGTTGCGGTTACAACTTCTTGAACGTAGTTGGACAGCTGCTCCCTATCATTCGATTCCGCTTCCTCGTCGGATGAAGGAGCATCTTCTGCCACAAAAAGATTAGAAAGTCTTGGGGGTTCTGGGTTAGGATTTTCTCGCATGGATTCCATGGAGGCTCTAGCCTGCGCTGAGGTTGTAGCGACTTCAGGTTCGCTTACCACCGCAGTTTTGCTACTGCTGCTCTTTTTTGTTGTTTTGGGACCGACTGATAAAACGGATATATTTCTGTCTTTTTTTTTCCGAAGCGTGTAATCTGGTTTAACGCCTGTTCTGTTACGCTCCGCCATTATTGATTTATTATGTTCACAAAAAAAAAGAAGTTGTAATAGTGGGGAAATAAATAAAAAAAAAACGAGCAAAAAAAAAAAAAAATTATAGAAGTAAAATTGAAATAATAATAGTAAATAAAATAATAAAAATAGAAATAGGAATCTGGAACAGATCACTCAAAAAAAAAAAGGTTCTAAGAAACCAAAATTGCCTAAAAACCAGAAGTAAATACAAACAACGAAACTAGATCGGGAAATGTCCTTGAATCAAAAGGAAAAAAAAATCTCTAATTGTGCTATACGAAATTCGGTGGATGTGATGCTTTATTCAAAGGAACTGGAAGGATGACATGATGAGAAAAAACTTTTCGGACGTTCGGTGGTTGGTAGTTCTTAACAATTTTTCTGGATTCCGATAAGGTGTCTAACTTTGAGCGTTTAACAGACGATGCAATTGGCTGAGGCTGTGATTTTGGAAATACAACTTCAGGACACGCGACTGCTATAATACTCGAAAGCATTAAATACTTTTTTATTTAGTTCAAATTAGTTTAGAGCGATTTTGATGGAGTACTGCTTCATAACAACAGACGTAATCGGGGATTGTTGTACCCAAGTACCGGATTATTTACACAGTATTTCCGTATACACTCACAAGT
Organism: Cheilosia vernalis; assembly: GCA_949126925.1. NCBI lineage: Eukaryota > Metazoa > Arthropoda > Insecta > Diptera > Syrphidae > Cheilosia > Cheilosia vernalis. The sequence continues at coordinate 4,704,148 of OX421363.1, forward strand.
AGTAGATTGATCCGCTGTACCAATCACAGCTGACGTAGGATGCGTGAAATACGCCGTACTACCGGATGATAGACAGCATCCCAATCCACACATCTACAAGAACTTTTGACTACTCGGAGGTACGCCATAGGTACGCAACAGAAGAAGGCATGTAACGCCAATCTTCTGGCCGGACTATGTAGGTGCACCTCGGCAGACAAAAGACTCGAAAAATAAAAAGCAGACAACTAAAAAAAATTGTAAACCCAAAAATTTGTTAAAAGATGGTAAAACAACAACCATAACTAAGACGAATTTCGTGCCCCACGTTGGGCGCCACCTGTAACGAAACTATATCACCAGAGGTCGTCGATTTATGCCCGGTAGGAGCATGAGGTATAACCCTCATCTTACCCAGGCCACCGTGCTTTGGTCGAACCGATGAAGTTAATATGAACGACCACCCCTGTCGATGCCTACATATCCATATACCACCTCTATGACCCAAGGCCACAGGACTCCTTGAGTCAGTCCAGGCAGCTGAATATGAAGGGTGTCCAAGTCACTACAGCATCAGACATGCTAGCTTCCGCCAGGTCTCAGCTCGTCGGATGGGGGAGGGGATCTTGCTGATGTGACGTAGGACTGTGTTACGCATTTTCCATGTCTGTAGTTTAGATGTTGGTTACTATAAAGAGAGTATAAGATAGGAGCCCGAAATGTCTTAGGTTGGGTTGTTTTTTTCTACGCCGGACCGAAAAGAGGGGGGAGAGCTTGTGGTGGTATTCGCTCCCCTTGAGTGTGCCCACCCCTACAGACTACCCTACTATCGTAAGGGTTAGTACTTCCATGGCTACCACGCCACTCTGTTATATTTGTGGTAGCCCCTAACACAAACGGTATTACCGAATCAAACTCGTTTACTCATCCTTTGTCAAGCCTTTGAACCGCGTCACATCCACCTGAAAAAAAAACCTAGATCGATCTCATGATCTTAGAAAAAAATCTTCCCAAAAAAAATTTGAGTCTCAACTTCATGTAGAGACTGAAGGCAACCAGCGAAAATCTCGATCGAAAAATATTAGCCCGAGTAAAACATTGGATTACCAAATGATCCCTATCAGGAATTACAATTATTTATTAAAAAGAAAAAAGGAAAAAAAACTAAAACTACCCTACTAACATCATGGTCAAAAAAAATATTCAAAAGAAAATTCAGTAAAAGCTCCATAAAATTATAACAATGAAAATTCTAGGAAATCCTTAAAACTAACTTACATACTAATTACACCATCGGAAATATTCAAATCAACTTACAATCTAACTTAAATATATAATAAATCTCGCAATACGTCATAGCGCCAAATCGTGAAAACAAAATTCAATTCTCTTAACTAATGTCAAATCAATCTCTTTTAGGTAACAAGTGCATCCGATAACCTGTATGTATGTATGTATGTAGATATGTGGAATTCGCGAAACAATTCCGGTTCTTATCACTTTCTGTAACTTTTGACATACGAATGCAACAAAACTATTCTCTGACTATTCCGAGTGAACATTACGACGTACAAAGCCACAATTAATCCGCTTATCAATTTACCGTTGTCGATTTGATTTCGAAGAACAACGCAAGTATGCAAAAAAAAAAAAAATAATATCTCTAACAATGTATACAATGACTAAACTGATCACTCCGCATAGAGGTAATAATGCACATAAAAAAAAAATTAGTGATAGGAAAATTATGATCACTTACCGAAGATTGAGTACTTGATACTCGGACAAAACTATGATGTTCCCAGGGGTGTGGTCGACGTTGTGCACAATGTTTACCGCCCGTGGATGACGATACGATGACGTTCCTTTGCGAACGCAGATGTAAGATACTAGGCTAGGAGAAGAGAAATTTTTATATGCATTTAAATACGTGCGGAACTACTAGGTACATAATCGAGATGAACAAATAAATTAATATCACTACTTAGCTAAATACGCTGTTGCGGATCGACGCTGGTGGCTCTACGCATGAGGATGATCGGTTTTTTTTTTTTTGACACGATTGTGGCTGTTGCGGTTCCTGGTGCTGGTGCCCGAAGCAAAACGACGAGGCGATTTTGGAACACTTTTGTTGTTGGTTGGTGTACACTGAATACTGCCGGTGCTTGGCCGGTACGATAAAAACTGATTGTAGGTGGCGGAGTGTTATCTCCGGGACGTTCGGTTTCGGGGAAGTAGATGTTCGTGACGTTGCGATGTCCAATCGCATCGACTTGAATCTGCGAGCTGGTTCGATGTGCGGCTTGTTGTTGATGCCGTTTCGGGTGCTTTGGTTCGTCTTTTCAAATGGTGGTATTTTGTTTTTGTAGGCTAGACTTTGTTGTTACCTTCTTTGCGAACAGTATCGTTGATAGACGGGGTTTTGCACATTATAATTTGACAAAGATTGCACTATTCGTAGACTTCGGATGATGAATGCGAAACTTGCATGCTGAAGCGCATGAGGGAGCGGAGTTTCTATTTTTTTTCTATCCGGAAGTAAAAATGATTATATTGGGCCACGAATTTGGGTTTTTGTTGTAGCACTAGCTTTTTTTGTATTTTAGCACTAGATTTCTTTGTTGTAGCACTAGGTTTTTTTTTTGTTTTTTTTTTTGATGTAGCACTAGAATTTTTGTTTTAGCCCTGGTTCTTTTTTGATGTAGCACTTTGGACTACTCTTAAACGTGGTAGGAATGTTGGCGGTAAGGTACAGTCTCAGACTCGTCAAGGCACAAATAAAAAAATCAATCAGCAACTACCGAACCACACAGACTAATCAACCAGAAGAAACGCGAAGCACGCGACTTTAGGCTTTTATACTGGCGTGGGTTTTACTGCGTTGCGCTATGTATTGCCCCATGCTACCGTTTTTCTTTTGTCGCATTGTGTCAGACCATTTTTGTGGGTAAATTATATGGAACTTACACAATAGAAACCTATATACCTGGCCTCTTACCTTACCACGTTTGAGAGAATAGCCACCCATCCCGTGGTGGAGGTGGATAAGGATAATCGTCAGCTTGTGCATGAACCACAAAAATGAGAAAGATGATATTTCTAAAAGTGGTTTAGAAATTAGATGTCGAACAAACGAATTTCCCTCCTAGAGTCACCAATAGAACATTGCTTGTCAAACTGAATATTTTTTTTTCTCTGTAAGAAAAGACTACCGCGGACGTATCCTACAAAGCGAAGCTGTTATGGTGGCATTGTGTACCTCAGACAATACCAGCATGTGCATCTCATTTAAACACCGACGAGCTCCTTGAAGTTGGTTCCATTGTCGCTGTATATATTGGAACACAACCCGCGACGAGAGACGAATCTACGAAACGCAGCAAGAAACGTATCAGTAGTAAGGTCACTCACTACCTCGAGATGAATTGCCTTCGTAGATAAGCAGACGAAGAGTGCAATATATGCTTTCGAAAACTTTGGGTTACGTCCTCGTGAAAGCCTTATCGTCAGAGGTCCAGCGTAGTCGCACCCAGTGTTGGCGAACGTTCGACTTGGTTGTACTCTCGGGCCTGGTAACTCACCCATCAGCTGTTGGCTAGTTTGTTTTCGTTGCATAAAGCAGACCTTGCACCTGTGGACTATCTTCCTGATTAGATTTCGACTACCCAATATCCAATATCGCTGTCGGACAATAGCGAACGTCTCAGATACTCCTGGATGCAAATAACTATTGTAGATATCTGCTATAATGAGAGAAGAAAGTGAATTATGTTTGGGTAGAATAATGGGATGTTTAAGATTAAATGAAATCGGTGCATTTTTAATTCGTCCCCCCACACGAAGCACTCCTTCATTGTCAAGAAAGGGGGAGTATTTGAGGAGTTTTGATTTAACCGGGAGTTCTTGATATTGAATTAAACACCGAATATCCGCACTGAATGAGTTTTGTTGCACACTTTTTAAGATAAGGGCTTTAGCTTTCTGTATCTCACTCAAACTGAGACTAGAAAAATGTCGATTGGGTTTGGGGGCACGGCAGTTTAAGGAAAACCGAATACAGTACGCGATGATTCTCTGCATACGATACCAGGAGGATATTTTTTTCGATGAGATTTTGTATGATATCGGTGTCGGCTGAGGTTACCAACACTTTGCGCGATGATTGTCTTTCCTCAATGTCCGTGAAGTCCGAAGTGCGCGAACCGATGTTTGATTGTGGCCAACATTCGTCGCCGATTGATAGCCATGATGAACCTCTACCAGAGATTGTGCGACGCCAGGTTAGGTGGAGTTACACGCCTCGAAGCACAGTCTGCAGGATTCGATTCCGACGCGATGTGATGCCACGAGTATCGTGGAATCGTTTCGAGGATGGCAGCTGTGCGGTTTGCCACAAATGTAGTCCAGCGACGAGGTGGTACAAACAGCCAGTGTAGTACGATCTCCGAATCGCACCACGCATAAGTTTTGGAGATTTTTGCTGTTATCGATGATTTTATTAGAGCCATCAATCGAGTCAACAGCAAAGCTCCACAAAGTTCCAGCCGAGGAATTGAAACTGGTTTTAGCGGAGCTACCTTGGTTTTAGCTCCGATGATGGTTATTTGGTACCTTCCAGTTGCGACTCTACAACGACTATAAACAACGGCTGCGTAGGCCAATGTTGACGAATCCGAAAATACATGTAATTCAATCTCGTTCATCGATGAAAATACATTTCTTGGAACCCAAAGTTTTTCAAAGTAGTGGAGTTCCTGCCTGTATGCAGACCATCGTTGAGCTAAGGGGGGAGGTAATGGATCATCCCAACCAAGTTATAATTCCGACGACCAGAGCTCTTGAAATAACATTTTAAATAGTACCACGGATGGAGCCAACAATCCTAGTGGGTCGAAAATTCGAGATACTTCGGAGAGTAGAGTTCGTTTGGGTGATGAAGAGGCTGTAGGGGTTTCCGATATTTGGTAGGAAAACTCATCACGTACAGGATTCCAATTTCCAATTCATTCCAAGGACTTTGATCACTGAGCTGTTGGTGTCGAAGTCAGAATAATCACATTCTTCTACCGGAAGATCAGATAGCAAGGGCCAGCAGTTTGAGCTCCATTTTCGGAGTTCGAGCTTAGCCCTAGATAAGAGAGCGACTAGCTCAGATTTCAGTGAGATGAGATCACCAATCGAATTTGCCCCCGTCATGACATCGTCGACGTAAACGTCATGCAGGAGAACACGAGACGCGTCTGGGAACTGTGCCTGGTAGTCAATTGCTAGCTGCTTTAAAACACGAACCGACAAAAAGGGAGCAGACGCCGTACCATATGTGACAGTACGCAATCGAAAGTGTTGGAGCTCGTCAGCAGGATTTTCACGCCAAACAATCCGCTGGAAATCAGTCTGTAAATCGTCTACCCAAATTTGACGGAACATCTTTACAACGTCCGCAGTAAAGACATAACGATGCTGTCGAAAGCGCAAACATACACCAATCAAATCCCTTTGAATCGGAGGACCTACCAACAATGTACTATTCAACGACTGACCATTCGAGTCCCTAACAGAACCATCGAACACGACGCGTAGCTTTGTAGATATGCTGTCAGGTTTCAACACTGCGTGATGTGGCAAATAAAATTGTTTCCCCGGTGCTGTCTGTAATTCTTTGACGGGAATCCGTTCCATATGGCCGAGTTCCAAATATTCCCTCATAAAATCTGCATACAACCGACGTAATTCAGGATTGAACCGAAACCTTCGTTCCATCGAATGTAGACGTAAAACTGCTGATGGTAATGTGTTTCCGAACTTGGGTTCTGGAGATTTGAAGGGTAATGAAACAACATATTTACCATCCGATGAACGACTGAAAGTTTGTCGAAAATGTTGCTCAGCTGCATCATTTATGAAAACAATCGTCTAGAGGTGGTGCAACCTCATCTAACTGCCAAAACCGCTGAAGCAAATGGTCAACGTCGAGAGTAGAATGGAGTGAGGACACCGTGGGTTCGGGCATTGTTCTGTCGAAAAGCTCTCCAGTGATTACCCAACCGAACGATGTACTTTGAGCGAGTGGAACACCTTCAGGACCATCAATTTGCTCTCCCTTCAAAATACTCCAAAGTTTATCAGCACCTAGCAGCACATCAACCGGGGCAGACAAATTGAAATAAGGGTCGGCTAACTCTAATCTCTCTATATGTGACCACAACGAGATATCGAAGGAATGGGTCGGTAAGTTTGAATTCAACTTTCTCAAAACGAAGGTATCGACGGGCAAAACAGTTGAGTTGACTCGCGAACAAAGGTGCAACGAAATAGAACCTTTAGTATAGCCAGCTTCCATCGATGATAGTCCGGAGACGGGAATTCGAGCATGTGTGCGAGGATATCCGAGTCTTTGAGCGAATGATTCCACGACGAACGACGATTGAGACCCGGAATCAAGCAATACTCGACAAGCGATAAAATTCCCCTGAATAACCTTTACAGTAGCCAGTATCGTTGGTAGATTTGATTTCAGCGAGTGATTGTTGATAAGTGCCGACGAGGTGGATGGCAACAATGAAACCGAAAACGAAGAAGTGTGAGGTTGAGGTGAGTCGGGTGCTGAAGGTAAGGGATTTGCATCAGAAACAGGAGGTGAAACTAAACCGGGGGATTGATTGCTGGTTTTGTCTTCATGGTGGACCAAGGAGTGATGACGTGACTTACAAACGCGACACCGAAAGGTAGATCGACATTGTTGTGATCCGCACAACCATTCCCTACTCATGACCTACCCTAATCATCACCTTCTCACTAGCAATCCATACACCAAATACATTGCTAGAGCACACGGCTATTAATAGGTCATTTGCTTTGTTTTTCTTTAGTTTCCATTTACCCAAACGCCACCCAAGCGCAATGAGTCAAGTGCATACCTACCCGATACAATACACACGTAACCCAACTCCGATCCGATTGCACAGCGGCACGCCGACACATGGCAAAACTGCAATGGTTGCATATCGGAGGAATACTACGTCGTGGTATCAGGGAATAATAATAATTTATGAATGGATGACACTTGACACCAGCGTAAGGCAAATGACACCCAAGATGTCATTTGGGCACTTTTAATGGGAACGGAAAAACAATTAAGCAATGCCTAAAATACTGCGTGTGCACATATGGTAACTATTAAGGAACTATGGTGCATGGAGGGGGAAGATGGGAGACGGGTCATGAGAATTAAAATGTATAAAAGGCAAAGGTTGTGAACAGGGAAGCCAGAGTAGAATTATCAGTCAGATCGATCGCAGCCGAGCATTAGACAGCGGGTCAGATCTAGGAAAATATACTTAAATTTATTAATAAAACTATACTATTGATCGCATCCCAGATAAAGACAGCGGGTCAATAGCTATTAAACGTGTATAAAACACTTTTCTTTCAACTCTCCGGCCAATACTCTTCTCCCTCTGGGGAAAGCACGGTATTTGGACGTATAACATTGGTGGCAGCGGTGGGATACCTAAAAAGGTCCCGACTACCAAACCAACTACAGAGGTTAAAATACTTCTGATGCGTACTGGGGCTAAACACCAGTAAAGTAATAAGTAAAAAGTGAAAAGTGAAAAAAAAGACCCACAACCGTAAGACCTGGCGGATTCTCATAAGAGACGCGGAGGCAAAAATTGGGCAGTGACAAAGACCAGGTGTAAAAATCAACTTTAAGACGCGAAGTCTACCTGGCAACCAACAAGCAGCTATCACCATTAACAGCAGTAACAGTTCCAACACCACCAACAGCAACAGCGGAAACAACATCGCCAGCAACAGCAGCAGTTTTAAGTTTTTAAGGTATTTCTTTTAGTACTAGAATTTTTCTTTACATACATACATATACAAAAAAAAAAAAGTTATAAGTATACATTACATTATTTTTTTTGAAAATTGCTCTCACAAGACGAAATATTCAGACTATAAGTATATTTGAACACCTTCCTTTTCACCCCTTGCCCGAGTTTACACATAAAGCCAGGATAATGGATTTAAAGGTCAATATCACAGACATTTTTAATATAGTCCCGACTTTCAACGGTGATCCCGGCGAACTCGGCAAATTCACTTCCTGTGGAGACATACTTTTCTCCGCAGTTCAGGCCAGCGATAAATTAATGTTTTTAAACATCGTCAAAACCCGTCTTCAGGGCCCCGCTTTTGAGCTATTACAGTTCAACACTTACGTTACCACATGGGAGGGTTTAAAAACCTTACTAGAATCTGAATTCAAAAAGACAAAATCTCGATCCTCCGCTCAGAACGACCTCCTAGCGGCAAAACAAAAACAAAGGGAGCCAATCAAAGAATTCGGCGACAGGGTATGTGCATTACTAGCTTCACTAAAATCCGCAACCCTTCAAAGTACAAGCGACGCCGCGATACGATCTTTCCTAGGTGTAGAGGATAACAAATTAGCCATACAGGCATTTGAGGATGGTCTATATAACGACAATCTGAAAATCATGGTCCAAGCTCATGGTGAGACAGACCTTAAAAGGGCTATCACCTTCACAGAAGACCACGCTGCAAGATTGGAAAGGCTAACCATCCCTCAAAAATTACCTTCAAGGTCCCATTAAACGCAAAAACCCATTTGCGAAATATGTGGAATACCAGGCCACACGAAACAAACGTGTTACCGAAACCGGCAGCTTCCAAACCTCCCTAGACCACCCATTAAACAGGAAGTAAATTTTATTATGTGCAACTACTGTGGGAAACGTAACCACACTCAAAATGAATGTAGATTGCGTTTGTCCAGAATTGAACCTCACATGAACTACCCCCAGGTTGCACCGGCAGTACGAAGTACGCAAAATAATGTAAGGTCCAGAGGCAATAACACTGCCAATCCCGGTTTTAGCGAGAGACCTCCCAACAATTCATGGCCCCAGATAATCACGGCGTAAGGTATTCCAACGCAAATCCGATGCCCGAATCGGGAAACGAGAACTCTCGGGAGGAATCAACCGGCAATTCATATTATAGGTATAGATAATTTAGGCTAATGTACAATATTTTGTAATTTAATTTTAAATTCTATTCTGTTTACTGAGAGATCCAGTTCATTACATATAGAATTGAAAAGTTTTATACATTTAGAAAAAGATTCATTGCATCCATAATTGAATCTATGTTTCGGATTATTAAAAAAATGACGTAGACGCAATTTCCTCTCTGGAATATAGATTTCAAAGTAGGTAAGAATTTGTGGACACTTAATACGATATGAAAATACATCATGAACAAACAATATGCACTGAATAGACCGTCTTTTTTCTAATAAATCAAGACCAATTAAGGCACATCTAGATGCATATGAGGGGGAATCAATTCTCCACCTTAGCTGCCTGACTACAAATCTTGTAAACGCTTTTTGGACTCTTTCAATACGTGTTATCCCAATAGAGGAAGAAGGACACCATACAATTGAACAATACTCAAGAATTGGACGAACTAAAGACATGTAAACTGATTTTAAAGCGTAAGGGTTGGAGAATTCATTGCAGTTTCTCTTAACGAAACCAAGCATTGAATTTGCCCTGGCTATAATATAGTCTACATGTAACGAAAATGACAACTTCGGATCAAAATTGACTCCAAGATCACGAATCTCAGATTTGCGATCAAGAATCTGGTTGATAATTTGGTAGTTGTGTATCATTGGATCTAAAGTACGATGTGCCGTAAAGACATAACATTTTTTAATATTCAAATGAAGAATATTTTTTTCACACCAAACGGATAAAACATTTAAATCATTTTGAAGATTTTCTTGATCAATTCTATGTTTTATGCATAGATATATTTTTATGTCATCAGCATACATAAACAAAGGGCATTTTTAAGAAAACATGGAATATCATTAACGAAAATGTTAAATAGAAGTGGTCCGAGGTGACTTCCTTGAGGAACTCCCGATGAAACTTTTATGGTATCAGAGCAAAAATTTCCTAATTTCACACATTGTGTTCTGTCATGGAGGTAGCTGGATATCCATTTCAAGAGCAAACCATGAATACCAAAAGCTTTAAGTTTAGCTATTGAAGCATAGATGGTCGGAATATATATATGTGTATATCGTTGCTGCATGGTAGCATACGATCATAGCATATCTTAAAGGTGGGTCTGTCCTTTGGTTGAAGCAGCGAGTGGCACGCTTGCGGTTGCACAGCATCAGCTCGTCGGTGGGGTGGGATCTTGCTGCTTATGGGTTATCCTATGCATCAAACAAATTTAACGTGCCGAAGGTTAGTGATACTCCACAAAACAAACGCACTAGTAATTTTCTCCTAGCATACCATATCTACATAGGGTTTTAGAGACGAGGACTTAAAGAAATAATTCACGAATACAAAATTAAAGAGTGGGATGAAACTACACAAATCAGTTGCTGGTGACGTCACGGATGGTATTGACGTCATGGCTGCCCTCCCCTCGCATATGTCCTAACCGGATACATGCACCTTGGCTATCCCGTTGCCTGTAAAAATTCAGAAAAGCCCCAATCTTGATCTGTCGCAACACATCCCTCACATCTCAACAATACCAAAAGCCTAGCAACACATTTAAATTAAACAATAATCACTTTGATAAAGAATTGAGTTCATATCTATTTATTGAATAAAAAAAATTAACCACCAATTGGGTGTCTAGATAATGTAAGACTATGCCTGTATATTTGTACTAGATGTACATTCATTTGTGGGGGTATGCATGTATGATTGTGATACAATTATCTACTCCGGTGTTTTACCTTTTGTTATTTTATCTTTCTGACTTTACGTTAATTTTATATGATCGATTTTACTATTAATTTAGATACCAAAGGAAAATTTTTGAATTTACGAAGCCAAAGAAAAATATAGTTTTAAGTACTCACGTTTTATTGATGCGTTGCTCCGAAGTTTGTGCACAAAATTCGTTGTCTCTGCATCCGCCTTGATTTCTAGGTTAATTTTACACTTTTGATAACTCGTAATGTCTTTTCTGTGGCTTTTCACATAGGTAGCAAATTTTAATTTAATTTAATTACTAGGGATATGGAAAATTTAGATTATAACTATAAGTAGGTAAGTATCACTTTTTTTTTTTTATTTAGATAGGTATTTTTGAGTTTTTTGTGGTTTCAGCCGATTAACACACTTCTTTTTTTTTTCTTTTTTTTTGAATTTTCACAGGGTTTAGAATTAAATAATCCACGAATATGGTTAAGTTTCTATGTGATGTATGTTGAAGTTCTTGGTAAGTATGTAGGTAGGTACAGATGATTTTCTTTTTTTGAGAATTTATGTCTGATTGTAGTTGAATCTTGTCAGTTGTGTATCTGGTAAGTATTTCCAGCGTTCTACTTAATTTTTCTCTTCTGCTAATCATTTGGGTGAGGTTTGGCGGATTTTTCCACTGTAGAAAGCGGATTTTACGCCGTACGGTGAATTTTTCACGCACGCGGTGCGCTCGAAGACAAATACACTGTGATGCTTGCGGTTCTTCTCTTTTGTGCTGTGAAAACAAATAATGCTCTTCACGGTTAGGACACAAGAGAACCCATATCAGGTGCATCCAGGTAATGCTGTTGGGAAAGGGTAATATATTATATTATGGCCCGCAAAATACATATAGGTATGCAACGGATTTTACCTCGAGACACAATATTGCACCGCGTGAATATTTTAGATAATCCGCTATTATCTTTGCCGGAATCCGACATCCAGTGAATTACTGGCCTCCAATTTCCGTCCAAAACTATTGGTTTTATTCTCACCCAATATTGTTGAGATCAGTCTAAGTTAGAGCAGTAATTTAATTTCAAAGAAAAAAAAGGAAAAATGTTGTAGAAGTACTTACAATGCTTAGCACCACGACCAGTCCCTTTGGGAGTTTTTTTGCGAAAGAGAGAGTAACCAGACAGGGAAATGCTTATATATATATATACGACACTTGTCATACACTTGTCATGCAACAACGGGGTCTATCGTAATGGCTGACCGAAGATCGTAAATATTTAGGCCAAGTGCACATTATGCATTTCCGTCGAGAGGAAATGGAAGATAGAGAGGCAGTTACATTTGAAAATGGAAAATATACTGATTAAAAGAAATCATTATGTTCGTATTATAATGAGATACGCCACAAAGTCGTGCATTTATATAACATCTACTGTTAGATAAAGACATGAAAATGTATCTCATATTGTGAGTTATCTCTAACCTTGATGCATCGACCCATGACCCTGATGGATTAAGGTGTTTAAATCTGAATCTTCATCTTCGCAAGTCTTTACCATGGTAAACGCCAATCTTCTTACCATCCAGATTTTCTATTTCATATAATGAATTGCCTACTGGTTTAACTATTCGGCATTTTATAAACTTGGCACAAAATTTGGCATTGATGCCTTTCGCTGCGTCGCTCAATGCAAAGTTACGTCTTAACACAACTTCACCTGGACTAAAAACAGTCTTAGAGCTCCTCAGGTTATATGACTTCTCACATTTTTGGTATGCTAGCTTTAGGTTGTCTTTAATTTTCTGCCTTATAAGCTCAAGTTTGTTACTGTGGGATAGGCACTGTATATCACTTTCATCCAAGGCTTTCAGTTTTCGCAATAATTCGTAAGTACTTGCATGTGTACTCATATGTTGACCAAACAGGGCAAAATAAGGGGTGGTACCCGTAGATTGGTGGACTGTGGTACAGACGGCCTGCTGAATTTCAGAAAGGTTTTTGTCCCATTCACGTTGATCGGTCTTAAGATAACTTCTTATGGCAGACAGGATAGTCTGATTCACCCTTTCTGAAGCATTTGCCTGTGGGGAATAAACTGCATTTTTAATATGTGTGCAGCCGTACTTTCCGAGGAACTGTTGGAATTCTCTAGAGACAAATTGTTGCCCATTGTCGCTGTGGACGAATTCGGGAACCCCAAATTGATGGAACACGCTTTGCTCTAGGAAGTCGACAACAGATCTTGCGTTGGCTTTGCGCATTGCCTTCAAAAACACGTATTTCGAGAAACTATCTAACGCTATGAAGATAAAGGAATTACCGGTTTTCGTCCTAGGGTATGGCCCCATGAAATCAACATACAACTTCTGGAAAGGTCGATCCATCTGGTGGAATGATCCCATTGCAGGTCGAAGTGTTACGTTAGCCGGTTTATTCTCTTTACAAGTAGAACAATTACGTACGAAATCGTGTACTTGTGTGGTCATTTTAGGCCAAAAGAAAAGTTCTCTAATTTTATTTAGGGTTTTGAATACTCCACCATGGGAACAATTGGGGGGGTTATGACAGTTTTCCATAGCTAATCTTGTTAGCCCAGGCGGCAGCCACAACTTCCACTGGAATTCATTATCAATGAGTTTCCCATCTCTTGAAATTGAACGCTTATATACGAGGTTGTTTTCAATTCGTATGTCTGGAAATTTATCGGAGTTAGCAGAGAAGGTGGAAATTAGGTCTAAGTATTCAGGTGACTTGAATTCGGATGCAGTTAGATCAATGTATGCCAGGGCATTTGGATTTGGGGAAAGCTCTTCGGTGAAAGCTCGAGATAATACGTCCGGTACGATGTTCTTCGAACCTCTCTTATGCCGTATGTCGAAGTCGTAAGCTTGAAGTTTTAGCGACCATCGTGCTAATCTACCGCTTAGGTCTTTGAGGCTCATCAACCACTTTAAGCTGGCATGATCAGTCACGATGGTGAAAGCCGTCCCTTCGACATACGGCCGAAACTTCTTCACCGCCCGTACCGCCGCATAGCATTCTTGCTCCGTAACACTGTAGTTGCGTTGGCAGGCGTTAAGTTTTTCGGAAAAGAATGCTATGGGTTTCTCTAGATTATCATCATCGAGTTGGTATAACACACCACCAATTCCAAAACTCGATGCATCGCATTGTATAGTAAAAGGTTTCGTAAAGTCTGGGTTGGATAACACGGGCGCAGATATAAGTGCAGTTTTCAGGGCTTCGAAAGACATGTGGGCTTCAGGACTCATTGAAAATGATTTATTTTTCTTCAATGTATCGCTAAGGGGACTAGCGATGGAAGCGAAGTTTCTAATAAATCTCCTATACCACCCACAGAGGCCTAGGAATCGTCTAACTTGTTTTTGTGATGTGGGTACTGGGAAATCTTTTATTGCGGAAACCTTGTCCGGGTTCGGTTTCAGGTGTCCCTGTCCAACAATGTACCCTAGATAATTTAATTCTTTAAAGCAGAAATTCGACTTTTCAATGTTAATCGTTAGGTTGGCTTTTCTCAGACATTCTGCAACTTGGTGTAAGATGCTTATGTGGCTTTCAAAATCCGGGGAAATGATTAACAGGTCGTCGAGATAGACAAAAACCCGTTCCCTTAGTGCACTGGGGATCACTCTATCCATCAACCGACACATCCTCTGAGCTGCATTACACAACCCAAAAGGCATGACGGTGAATTGATAGAGCGGTCGTCCTGGCACAGTGAACGCGGTTTTCTCCCTCGACGTCCGCTCTAAGGGGATCTGCCAAAACGCGTCTTTTAAATCAACACTACTGATATAGTGTGTTTCTTGAAGACGGCTTAACAGACCCTCCACGTGCGGAAGCGGATACGCGTCCCTCTTTGTGAGCGAGTTCACTTTTCTAGAATCGAGACACAGTCGATTCTTACCAGGTTTCCTAATAAGAACGACCGGTGAACTCCAAGAACTAACGCTTTCTTCTATTACTCCCAAAGAGATCATACGGTCCAACTCCCTGTATATCATTTCTTGAATTGCCGGCGATACCGGATAGTGTCGCTGTTTAACAGCATCTGAATCACCAGTATCAATGACATGCATCTCCAGAGATGTCTTTCCCAACCCAAGTTCGGAAAAAGATGGAAATTGTTTAATCACTTCTTCAAGTCGTTTATTCTGAGACTCATCTAACGGTATCTTTTGCAACTCATCTGTTTTTCTTTTTATTTCAGGTTTATCAATAACTACGGTGTCATCCAGTTCACCAACAAGGTGTGGCGCAATCTTAAATTTTTCCCAGAAATCTATACCGAGATACAGATCCTGTGACAATGAAGGGATTAGATACAATTCCATATTTTCATGATGATCTTTATAGATTACATTTACTTTTACGCGGCCTAGTATGGGTTGTCGTTTACCATCAGCTGTTCGAATGAACGAATTAAAATCTAATATGGGAATGTTTAACTCCTGAACAAGTTTTATGCAATCTTTCCCAAGACATGATAGGGATGCACCACTATCTAGAAGTCCTGATATAGATTTCCCATTAATAACGACATCGGCATATGGCCTGTTATCAAAATTGGTAATTAATGTGCTATGAATTAGGTTTTGCTTGAATAATTTTCGTTTCCTGCATCTCAATCGCATTTTCATGATCTTGTTCGAATGGTTAGCAACTTTCAATTCTTCGATTTGGAATATTCGTGAACGAATCTCATTATAATATTTAACCCTATCTTCATAAGATTTGTAACGTAATTCATTTCGCTTAAATTGGTTAAGGTCAGAGGATGAACTTGTGTGATGAACTTTTAAGTCTAAGGACGGTAGCACTGATATGCCTTCATCATCACAATCAGTGTTCGTGCTTGCGTCTACCCTTTTTATTATTCCGGGTAAGTCTGTGTTGCACTCGAACGAGACATCCCGGAATTCGTCGCGTTCGATGTTCGGTTTTCCGCTTTGTTATTGCACCTAACACAGCTTAATACAGTCACTCCGTCTGCGCCGCATCTGTAGCAAAAGAGTCTGTTTATTGGAGATGGACAGTTTATAAACAGATGTCCTTGTCTCTTGCAGTTGAAACAAACAGGCGGGCTCAAACTAACCTGTAAGTTAGACTTATGTGGGTGTGGTAATACTCTATTATTACTAATTGCTGATAAATTAAAGTCTTCGTGAACAAAATCAGATAGATCTTGCTGATCATCTATCTCATGGATAGTCCGAAATGCAGGGTTACGATTCTGGGACGAATACCTTGATTGAATTAATCTTTCAGCTTGCTTACATTCATCTTTGAAATGTTCCAATGAGTAGATCTTCATTGGATAGATGAACTGCATAAGCTTGGGGCTGATATTGGTTCGAACTATTTTTATTAAGTCATGGTCTCTAATTGGTTGGCGTAGTTGATTCTTTAAATGTTGGATTGCCGTAAAAAAGTCTTCGAAAGATTCTTGTGGAAACTGTTTCCTTTCCATTAAATGTTTAATAATTTCAAAGTCGTTTTCGTGCAACTTGAACTGTTTTATCAACGATCTGCGTAGATCTGGCCAATTTCCATGAGGTTGGCTACGCAAAAATTGCCAGTACCAGTCTAACGCTACCCCATTTAAAAGGTGGTGGAAATTTTGTGTGACCTCATTCCATGAACAATTATAATTCTCCTTGAGTTTCTCAACTCTAAAGACAAAGTCTTCAACAGGGATTCCTTTTGAAGAACCTTCGAATTTAAGGCCCCATCTGTCTAATTGCAGATGGTTATCCCTGCTTACTCTTGGGTCTCTGATTTCATTACTCGAATTACGATGCTCATATTCATCCTCCAAATTATTACGTAAACTGGGATAAATATTTGGTGGTCTGTGATCATTGAAACTATGTGAATTAATATCGATACTGTTTATAGGTGGAATTGAAACATTATCCGCTTGCCTATTTATTAGAAGCGGTTGTATGGCTTTATCGATATGTACTTTAAGAAGAGTCGGAAGCAACGCTTCCAAAGACTTGCTGACAACTTGAGAAATGTGCTCATCAAGCTGTTTCACTTGCGGAGATTTGCTCGAAATAAAGCTTGGAATGTTTGGTAGAGGAACAGCTGATGGCATAGTGGAGTTTGGAATATGTGCTGCTGCACCTCTATAAAATGTCTCAATATCAATGTTATTTACTCTTGCGAAATTTGATTCAATTTCTCTTACAGTAGGTCGACCTCCAATCGTAGTTGTCATAATTGAGTTACCAGAAGCAGTTGATGTTGTTATGACAGTTGTGCTTTGGCTAACCGTACTAGTTGTATGCACAATAGAAACAGTTGGTTGACCAGTGGTAAAATCATTAGTTTGTGTGTCTTCGAACCGGGGGTCTGCGATGTTAAGTGAAAAACTTGAGTTTACTGGTGTGGGTAATGGCGAATGTGTTACAGGTTGAGTCTGAGAAGCATTACCGAAAGGTAAGCTTCGTCTTGAAAGTTCTGTAGTATTATGAGAGCGAGTCTTCATAATATGGCGCGAAGAGTCAGATGTATTTGGTTTATGGTTTTGTTGTTTCGGAACAGCTCCGTTATTTGGTTTAGACATGGCAGGGTAGGAATTTGTTTTGTTTACGAATGGTTCGTATGATAGCGACAGGTAGAATTAAACGGGTTAAAGAGAAAATATATGTTATTAAGAGAGGATAGTATTTTATTAACTTCAATAGAGTAAAGAGTAGATAGGTACCTACTGGTTACGGGTTTTTTTTCTTTTTTTTTTTTTTTTTTTCTTTTTTTTTTCTTTACAGGGGATCTATAATAATTCATAAATATTGTTGAGAATGTGAACAGAATACGTATATACGACAGAAAATGAATAAACTGATTTGTGGTTCATGTCGGATGAAAAGAGGAAGAAGTAACAATGGTAAATTCGATATATTTTTGTTTATGCCTGTTTTCCTGGACTATTATGCCTTGCCCCAATTGGATACCGATAACGGCTCAGGAAATTATACAGGGAAAATCAAGCAACTGTCTATGGCAGCATAGATCTTGCTGAAAAGATCGCTATCTATGGACTCACAGACGTTAATCTTGAATAATAAATAAAATGTAGGGATATCGAATAAAACGTGATTATACGCTTTAGTGCAACGAAGCACCGTAGTGGTTTAATCATCACATGACTCCGGACTCCTAAAGGTAATTTCACTTTCTGGATTTAACTAACGAATGTTCTGTGGATAATTTCATAAGGAGTTTTCAATTTAAATGTCTATTGCAGATTAGTGAGGGTGAAAGAGGGTACAAGCTTCCGCAAGAGAGCTTGTAATGGCCTTAATTGTTCTGTACATAGGTGATAGTTGTACTTTGTTTTAGTAGCCATACATTTGGGGACCCAATGTAACATCAACAAATGTGCCGACATTGACATGGTTGGGCCCCACGTTGCGGGCGCCATTGAAGCATAGATGGTCGGAATATATATATGTGTATATCGTTGCTGCATGGTAGCATACGATCATAGCATATCTTAAAGGTGGGTCTGTCCTTTGGTTGAAGCAGCGAGTGGCACGCTTGCGGTTGCACAGCATCAGCTCGTCGGTGGGGTGGGATCTTGCTGCTTATGGGTTATCCTATGCATCAAACAAATTTAACGTGCCGAAGGTTAGTGATACTCCACAAAACAAACGCACTAGTAATTTTCTCCTAGCATACCATATCTACATAGGGTTTTAGAGACGAGGACTTAAAGAAATAATTCACGAATACAAAATTAAAGAGTGGGATGAAACTACACAAATCAGTTGCTGGTGACGTCACGGATGGTATTGACGTCATGGCTGCCCTCCCCTCGCATATGTCCTAACCGGATACATGCACCTTGGCTATCCCGTTGCCTGTAAAAATTCAGAAAAGCCCCAATCTTGATCTGTCGCAACACATCCCTCACATCTCAACAATACCAAAAGCCTAGCAACACATTTAAATTAAACAATAATCACTTTGATAAAGAATTGAGTTCATATCTATTTATTGAATAAAAAAAATTAACCACCAATTGGGTGTCTAGATAATGTAAGACTATGCCTGTATATTTGTACTAGATGTACATTCATTTGTGGGGGTTTGCATGTATGATTGTGATACAATTATCTACTCCGGTGTTTTACCTTTTGTTATTTTATCTTTCTGACTTTACGTTAATTTTATATGATCGATTTTACTATTAATTTAGATACCAAAGGAAAATTTTTGAATTTACGAAGCCAAAGAAAAATATAGTTTTAAGTACTCACGTTTTATTGATGCGTTGCTCCGAAGTTTGTGCACAAAATTCGTTGTCTCTGCATCCGCCTTGATTTCTAGGTTAATTTTACACTTTTGATAACTCGTAATGTCTTTTCTGTGGCTTTTCACATAGGTAGCAAATTTTAATTTAATTTAATTACTAGGGATATGGAAAATTTAGATTATAACTATAAGTAGGTAAGTATCACTTTTTTTTTTTTATTTAGATAGGTATTTTTGAGTTTTTTGTGGTTTCAGCCGATTAACACACTTCTTTTTTTTTCTTTTTTTTTGAATTTTCACAGGGTTTAGAATTAAATAATCCACGAATATGGTTAAGTTTCTATGTGATGTATGTTGAAGTTCTTGGTAAGTATGTAGGTAGGTACAGATGATTTTCTTTTTTTGAGAATTTATGTCTGATTGTAGTTGAATCTTGTCAGTTGTGTATCTGGTAAGTATTTCCAGCGTTCTACTTAATTTTTCTCTTCTGCTAATCATTTGGGTGAGGTTTGGCGGATTTTTCCACTGTAGAAAGCGGATTTTACGCCGTACGGTGAATTTTTCACGCACGCGGTGCGCTCGAAGACAAATACACTGTGATGCTTGCGGTTCTTCTCTTTTGTGCTGTGAAAACAAATAATGCTCTTCACGGTTAGGACACAAGAGAACCCATATCAGGTGCATCCAGGTAATGCTGTTGGGAAAGGGTAATATATTATATTATGGCCGCAAAATACATATAGGTATGCAACGGATTTTACCTCGAGACACAATATTGCACCGCGTGAATATTTTAGATAATCCGCTATTATCTTTGCCGGAATCCGACATCCAGTGAATTACTGGCCTCCAATTTCCGTCCAAAACTATTGGTTTTATTCTCACCCAATATTGTTGAGATCAGTCTAAGTTAGAGCAGTAATTTAATTTCAAAGAAAAAAAAGGAAAAATGTTGTAGAAGTACTTACAATGCTTAGCACCACGACCAGTCCCTTTGGGAGTTTTTTTGCGAAAGAGAGAGTAACCAGACAGGGAAATGCTTATATATATATATACGACACTTGTCATACACTTGTCATGCAACAACGGGGTCTATCGTAATGGCTGACCGAAGATCGTAAATATTTAGGCCAAGTGCACATTATGCATTTCCGTCGAGAGGAAATGGAAGATAGAGAGGCAGTTACATTTGAAAATGGAAAATATACTGATTAAAAGAAATCATTATGTTCGTATTATAATGAGATACGCCACACTATAAGGATTTTATGACAAATTGAGTCGAAAGCTTTGACAAAATCTGTGTAGATAGTGTCAACCTGGTGACCAGATTCAAAAGAATCAGTGACATATTTACAGTAAAGCATTAGATTTGTCGAAGTAGATTTACCTGACATGAATCCATGCTGTTCATCACAAATGTGTTCTTTTATATTGAAAAATAGACGATCTTTAACTATAAGCTCAAACAATTTAGGGATTGCAGAGATCTTAGAAATTGCACGATAATTAGTTACTAAATTCTTTGCACCTGATTTGTAAATAGGACTTACATATGAGAATTTCCATTGATTTAGAAAAAGACCACTAGAAAGAGATTTATTAAAAATAATCAGAAGCGGAAAAGCTAACGAGAATTTACATTGCCTTAAAACAAAAGATGGAATTTTGTCAGGGCCAGGATTCAAGTTGGATTTTAATTTAGAGATACCATTAAGGATATCGGCTTCAAAAAGATGAAGACTTGAAATATTGGAATTAGAATTATTGGTGGAATAGCTTTCTGTTTGATCGATATTTAATACGGAATGGTCAACATAAACTGACTTAAAGAATTTTGCAAAAAGTTCGCACGAACTTTGTACCTATGTCATTTGATGTTTGACCATTAAATTCCATATTTTCCTGAAGAAATGCAGATCGTTTTTTACTATTCAAAAAAGTCCAAAAAGCCCTTGGATTACTTGAAATGCGGGCTTGAATATTCAGTACATATTGACGGTGCAAGTATTTGTTCAGAAAATCATATTCCTTTCGAAACTGACAAAAAAGATTTTTGTCAGCTTCGGAATTTGATTTTCTGAATTTTTTAAAGGCTTTATTTTTTACATTTTTTAATTTAACCAAACGTTTATTAGACCAAGGAGTTTTGAATGATTTCCAAGACTTTTTTTTGGAATATATAGATTAAACCCGATAGATAAAATGTCCACGAATTTGTTGTACGCACCGTGTACAGATAAATCAGGAAGAACATGCGCCCAGTCAATAGATGCAATGTAATTATTGAGTGCAATGAAATCTCCTTTGTTAAAATAAAAAACATCATCGTTTGCTAAAAGTAAAGAGTTTTTGACACAGTTTTCGAATTTTAAAATTGAGCATATTGCAACATGATGAAATGAGTTACTTAGCAATGGAAATTGAACTTGAATAATTTCAAAATTAATATTATTTATAAAAATTAAGTCTAACAATCTATTTAAAGAATTATGAACATGATTTACTTGAAAAATATCCATAGAGTTTTTGACACAGTTTTCGAATTTTAAAATTGAGCATATTGCAACATGATGAAATGAGTTACTTAGCAATGGAAATTGAACTTGAATAATTTCAAAATTAATATTATTTATAAAAATTAAGTCTAACAATCTATTTAAAGAATTATGAACATGATTTACTTGAAAAATATCCATTGAATCAATAAAAGTATACTCATAATCTTTTTTCATATTATAAGGAATGAGACACTTATCTTCATTAGAATAATTCCATAATTCGTTTCCTAGATTGAAATCCCCAACAATAAATGGGTACTGACTATCCAATAGACCAATAGATTACAAACAATGTTTTCTATATTAGAAATATGGTTTTCATATATATCCATTGAGCTATTTGGAGGTATATAGCTAACTATAAACAAAATTTCTTTTCAATAAAAACTTACGTTTACACACATTTGCTCTATTTTTTCTCCTATCCTAGGTAATGTTACGAGTTTACTTGGGTAAACATTTTTTACAGCAATTAAAACTCCTCCACCTCTTTTTAAATATTCTGTATAAATTCTATCCAAGCGATACACATTATAATTACAAGCAAAAATCTCAGAAGATATATAACTAGAATTTAACCATGTTTCTGTTATAACAATCACTTCATATTCATACATAGAACTCGAAATAAACAATTCATTGGTTTTTGTTCGAAGTCCACCAGCATTTTGATAATAAACATTAATAGAATGAATTTTATTTGAGTTATTTAAGTTTGTACATTTGCTTGATCCGGTATCATATTCATTTGCCCGTTTGTTTTTGGTTGTTCGTTTTTTGGAAGGTGAGTAAACTGCCTTACCAATACATTTTTGGGCCAATTCAATGGAACCAAAGCAAGATCAAACAAATGAGCAGGGAAACCAATTTTAAATGAAACATAAGCCAAATTGTTGAGATCTGTCCCCCTTTTTACCAACTTAAAACATTGTATATCACCTTCATCGCAATTAATTTTAGCAGCAACATATTTCTTAATTGATTCTTCACTTGTTAAAGCTTTGAATTTCGAGATACGCAACCATTTATAAGGATTTATTACAGCAATATCAGCATTTGTATCGCCAGTGCAATCCACACCAACAACACGAATTGAATTTGTTTTTTTCTCTATTCTTCGGTGCATAGTAGATCCAACAACAACACCAGGAGCAGCAACAGCATCATTTCCATCTTCTATCGGCCTCTCAGCAAACACCTCTTTGTTGTTACCAACTACAACAATTGTGTGGTCAGGAACGGAAACAGATGCGGGGGAACATATTTTTCGTTTCCCTTTTGTCATCGATTCGTAATTCGGTTTTCCAGCAGCAGCAACAGCGGCCACAGCATTGGCTTCAGCACAAGCGTAAGCACAAGCGTCATCGTAACCATTATGCATATCGGTATTTTGAATAGAGATCGGTGCACCCCGAATCACATTTTGAGTCAACACAAGTGCATTGTCTTCCACTTTTTCTAAGGCTGTATTACTCTTGATGTCTTTCAATTTAGAGTCCAATAGGTCAACTTTTTTGCATAGTACATCAACAACAGGCAAGAGTTCATTGACTTTAGAGAGCAAGCACATGATGGGCAAATTAACACAATCATCACATCGATATGAAACGTTCGAGTTTGTCTTTAAAATGCAATTAATTACTTCATCGGATAGATTCAAGCACAGTCTATGAAATAATTTTCCGCAGTATAAACTACACTTTATAGCTTTTCCTTCTTGTAAAAGAGAATTTTGGCATTTAAAGCATTTATTACTCGACATTATAGAGGAAAGCAAAAAAACACGACCGCACTTGACGAGATGCTGACTCGAAAAAATTTGGTCTCAAAAATGCACCAGCTACTTTCCAGCGACTGATGAATATGGTGTTGATAGGATTACAGGGTTTAGATTGTTTTATGTATGTCGACGACATAGTCTTATACGGTTACGATCTCAAGGAACACAATAAGAAATTAATACGAGTGCTAAGCAGGCTACAGGAACACAACCTCAAGCTTCAGCCTGACAAGTGCAACTTTTTAAAAAGGGAATTAATGTATCTCGGGCATATTATCACCGAAGACGGTCTAAAACCAGATCCCGAAAAGATTAAGGCAGCAAAAACGTATCCAACGCCTAAAAACGTAAAAGGAATAAAATCATTCCTTGGATTCATAGGATATTACAGACGGTTTATTGAAAATTTCTCAACCATAGCAAAGCCACTAACCAAATTGTTAAAGAAGAATGCCGCATTTAAATGGGATGCATTCTGCGATGAGGCGTTCCAAACTCTAAAAAGTAAACTAATAAAACCCCCCATCTTAGCATACCCAGACTTTAGCAAAGACTTCATAGTGACAACCGACGCCAGTGACATTGGACTGGGAGCCGTACTATCACAAGGGAACATTGGTCAAGACAAACCAATTTGCTATTCCAGTCGAACACTGACCGATGCCGAAACTCGGTACAGCACTACCGAAAAGGAACTATTGGCAATCGTCTATGCAGTCCAACAATTTAGGCCCTACATCTACGGACGAAAATTCACGATATGTACGGACCATAAGCCACTACAATGGCTTATGAACCTTAAAGATCCGACGTCAAGACTAGGCCGCTGGAGGATATTACTATCCGAGTACGAATATAGAATTGTGTACAAGGCAGGAAAATACAACTCCAATGCGGATGCTCTCAGTCGTATCCCAGCTAATAACAATGATGTAGAAACAACAGGCAAAGTGCTAGTCACCACTAGAAGTAAAGCAAAGCGTCAAGATATCGATGAAATAACAGTGGTAAGTAGTGAAGAAATCACACTTCCACAAGTAGAGTGCAAGATAGTCGAAACCTTTAAGCTAATAACACTTGCTGAACACCGTTCATCCATTCAAATCTTCATTTTATCCCACGAGAAACGTCAAGAGGAAGAATTACTCGAGAATATTACTGGCTATACCCGTCCGAATCCGAACGAAATAAAAACGTACCCAAACGCAGTAAAATCCTCTACGTATATTATTACTACTCTCCCATTACATTTAATAGACACATCCACACTTGAAAAAAACCTTTTAAACGTTCGAGACTATTGGTTACAAGAAGCCGTAACACAAATTGATATTTCCATCCCATCTAATGAGCCAATAAACTGTCGCCTTAAAAACTGCATATTGCGGGTATTCTCTCAAACAAAAATCACCTTATTCATCTACTCAGACAATAGAATCAATTTAATCGATCCACGAGAAATCGAAAAGGTCCTATGCGAGTACCACGATTCACCTCTAGGAAGCCATCAAGGAATTTCTAGGACTATAAAACGTCTGAGAACAAGATATTTTTGGCCGACCCTCATTAAAGATGTGAAGAAATATATCAACAGATGCAAATCATGTCAGCAGAACAAATTAAGTAGAAACCACAAGGTACCAATGAAAATAACAACGACAAGCTCCACCCCTTTCGAGCGAGTAGCTCTAGACATTGTAGGAACCTTACCAGTGAGTCATGATAACAATAAATATCGGCTCACATTCCAAGATGACTTAACGAAATTTACAGAAGCCATACCGCTCCAAAATGCTGAAGCCTCTACGGTGGCTAGAGCATATAGAGAAATGTACTGGTTACTCGGAAAACATTCCCAGCTCAGTACTGAGAACAAACTGCTTTTATAACGGGTGATTTTTTAAGAGGTTTAGAACTTTTTTTAAAAAAAAAACAAAAAATTCGAAAAAATGAATGAAATATTTATTTGAATCGATAGTTTGAACCTTGCAATTTAATGTTTAAAGATAATTTCATGCAAATGTTGACCGCGGCTGCGTCTCAGGTAGCCCATCCGCTGAGTCCAATTTTGGCATACTCTTTCACACATATCGGCCGGTATCTCACGAATGAATGCATGGATGTTGGCTTCCAGTGCGTCAATCGAAGCGGGCTTGTCCCTATACACATTAGCCTTGACATACCCCCACAAAAAATAATCTAATGGTGTCAAATCGCACGATCTAGGCGGCCAATTGACCGGCCCGAAACGTGAAATTAACTGTTCACCAAACTCGCCTCGCAATTGCGCCATTGTTTCGCGTGCTGTGTGGCATGTGGCACCGTCTTGTTGAAACCACATATCATGCAAGTCAAGAACTTCCATTTCGGGCAAAAAAAAGTTTGTTATCATCGCTCGGTAGCGTTCACCATTGACAGTAACGCTGCGATTCGCATCATCTTTGAAGAAATATGGCCCAATAATGCCGCCGGCCCATAAACCGCACCAAACAGTGGCTTTTTCGGGATGCATTGGTAGCTGTTGCAATGCTTCTGGCTGATCATTACTCCAAATGCGGCAATTTTGCTTATTTGCGTACCCATTCAACCAAAAATGAGCCTCATCGCTGAACACACTTTTTCGATAAAAAAGGATGAACATTTCGAACCGAGCACGAATTTCGATAGTAAAATTCAATAATTTGCAAGCGTTGTTCATTTGTAAGACGATCCATGGTAAAATTGCAAACCAAACTGAAGCTGTTTGACAGTGACACAAGGTACTAAACACACGTCAGCTGTCAAAACCAGTGTTGCCAAAACCAAACCAGCTAAAAAATCACCAAGAAAACAAATGCCAATATTCTACAAACTTTTCAAAATAAAGTTCTTAGAGAAATTGTACAAGCACCATGGTATATTAGAAACGACGATATCCATAGGGATCTCGGAATTCCAACAATCGAAGCTGAAACTAGAAGCTTCGCGAGAAAGCATAGAAACCGACTAATCGGACATATCAACAATACAGTCCGACAAATCTTGGACGAGAGCAATTTATTGCGCCGACTACAAAGAACGAAACCGTTCGACTTGGCAAGATAAGATTAACCGCGTTTAATTTTCGGAACACGCAGGATCTTTCATTGGAAAGCAACCTGTCAAAAGTTTTTATTTAATGATAGAAAAATTGCTTGATAAGTTATATCTTAGTTGCAGTATCTAACAATCTTTACCTAAAAGGGTGGTGTTTTTAGTCAGTAAAAATCTGACACTACTATGAGAACGCGATTGCTATTCTCATAGTGTCTTTGGAAGATTTTCACCTACCCTCGGACAAAAAAAAAATTCGTCGAAAAAATATTGTGTCGTTTTGGTTTCCCGGAATCACTTCTCACTGATCAGGGCACAAATTTCTTAAGTCAACTTTTTAAAGATATCTGTAAACTTTTAAAAATAAAGAAACTACAAACTACCCCTTACCACCCTCAAACTAATGGAGCTTTAGAACGTAGCCACCGTACCTTAGCGGAATATCTTCGGCATTATATCAACCAAGACCCCCTCTCATGGGACACGTGGATACCATATGCCATCTTTGTTTTCAATACAACCAACCATAGCAGTACTGGTTATACTCCTCACGAGCTACTCTATGGATATCCAGCAAAGATACCCAATCCTCTAGAACAAAATCCCCAAATAGGTTACAATTATGAAAAATATTCTAACGAATTGAAAGCACGTCTCCAACACAGTTTTCAAATAGCCCGCGAAAGACTGTTAACAAACAAGGTAAAATTGAAAGATTACTACGACATCGGAAAAAATAACAAACACTTTAATGTTGGTGATAAAGTTCTGTTAAAAAATCATGTACGTAAAAACAAATTTTCATCACTTTGGGAAGGACCCTATGATGTAACAAACATCATTTCTTCAGAAAATACCGAAATTCGAGTTCGGAACAAAATTAAAATAGTTCATAACAACGACCTTAAATCCTTCACGGAATAAACTTACCACTCACTTATTACTTCGTTCACATTCCCTAACAATTACACACACACACAGATAGGCTTATCAAGCAACCCCAGTTTAATATTTCTCCTTCTTTTGAAGGATGGAGTCGACACACTACGTACCAGATTCGCAATGGATACTTTTCAACACAGTAACACAAAAGGAACTCCGGTTGCGTCATGGAACCACCAAGATAGGCAGGGGATACCCAAACGACATAGAACTAGATACTCCGCTTGTGTCCCCGGGTCAGTCAGCAATTCACGTAGACCTCAATGATCAAAAAGTATACATAGCTGATTACCATACCTCCTATGGAACTTATGTCAATGGAAACAGACTCACCCCTTGTACTATAAGGGAGCTCCATTTTGGGGACACAATAGGTTTTGGAGTATGGGAAGAAGATTTCGTCTCAAACTTCTGTCCCACCTATTGTAAGATAGGGGGTTCTAGGATGTTATTATTCCCTGGTAGCACTAGTGGCACGCTGGTGGTCGCACGGCGACAGCTCGTCGGATGGGGGGGATCTTCGTACTACCAAACCTACCCACAAAATAATTTATCGTGCCGATGTAGATAATGTTGTCGTTAAAATGATAACTGATGCCATGTGACCTTGATCGCCGATCGCTATTGCACACCTTTAAGAGGTGGCAAGGTAATCTTTAATACAATTATTAAAGAGTAGAGTAAATGGAGAAAGACGGTTGAAAATTTCTAGAGATAATGAAAAGAGGAAGGAAGAGAAAAGGAAGATGAAGAAATTGAACACTAAGTCGGGTGTTGTTGACTTGTTAGAAGGCTAATGCACTTCTGTGATAAGCTAGCCCGCCCTATGTATGACCGAAGTCATAACACCTTGATTATCTTTCGCTTAGTTTTTAGTAAGATAATCCCTATATCGATCTACACAAGTTCTCACACCCTCAACTCAATTAACTCTTGCTTAACTTTCACTCACTCTCGCCAAATTTAATCACTTAATCAAACATTATGACCGAGCACATATAATTGTTGAATACGTAAAAATCCATGTTTCTTTTCAATTTTATTTAGGATATCATTCGACTCTTCATGTCACGAGATTTTCCTTTTTTTGTTTTATTCGTACAAAAAAAATCTAATCCTAACATTTACTAAAAGGAATTGAATCTAAGTTTTGATTTCAATGTGGTACTTTGCTAGATTAATTCACTTTTAATCACTAGGTATCGCATATGCAACGAGATAAGTATATGTGTAAATGTAAATCAGCAAGTGTTGGATTATATGCATGTAGTAACAGCTAATTGGGTTTCTAGGTAATTTATATAGGTAAATAACGGGTAAGTATAATTTTGTAGAAATTGATAATTTATAATGAATAGGTATTTAAGATAGGGTAAGTATAAGTATATATGATAGGTCAATTGTTTTGTTATGTATGTATATATGTATATCTATATCTATATATGTAGCAAATTCGAATAGCTAAGTTTGATAATTTAATTTATTCTTTTAAAGTTATATGTCCTTTTTTTTTTTTTTCTTTTTTTTTTTTTAGGCAACTTTTAAGAGTGTGTTGTTGTGTTCTGTGCAGAAGGCACTTCAATTTAGCAAATTGTTTCGATTCCGTTAATAATGTATTAATGCATGTCAAAAAAAAAAAATGTGTTTTAGCCAAAAGATTACTCACTATTCAACTTTTTCTTTCTGTATCTCTTGATTACAGTTGTCTTTTGGTTCTATGATGAATGTTTCAATTTTAAGATGTTTTGTTGTCTGCAGCCAAGTTGTGCGCACATCTGGGTCTGGAGCTCGTATTCTAGATCATGTAGAATGTTAAGAGGAATGATTAAGAAATGCTAGTAAAATGTGACTTGTTATAATAAAGTTAATCTTTTGGCGATTCTTACCTGTGTTAGACTTTTTGCATTATACAGACATATATTGATTTGGCGAAATTATTTGGTAACAATTGTCGACGATGGGGAGAGTAAAGACGGCTTTCTTCCGTGAAAATAAAAGTCAGAACGATCGATGGTCACAATTCAAGATGATGTGTCTATTTTATTAACAACAATAATTTGACAACCGGAAGCTTTAATGGTTGTGTTTGATTGACAATGTTTGAAAGAAGTTTTACAGCAGTTGAATACAAGTGTGAGAGAATACAGGGTGATTTAACATTAGGAATTACGTCTTAACATCTTGCCCGCCTTGAGAGGACAATGTTCGATCAACAGGAATACGTCTAACCCTTGTTGCTGCTCTCTGTGTTTCGCCACTCGATGTCTTCACTGTTACCGCTCTAACGACTCCGTCCTTTCCTGGTTGCACATTAACAACACGACCCAAACGCCACTTCAGAGGGGGCAAGTTTTCTTCTTCCAAGACTACAACATCACCGATGCATAGGGACTCGCCATGTTTTGTCCACTTGGATCGCGGTTGCAAACTTTGCAGGTACTCCCTTGACCATACACTCCAAAATTGCTGTAAATACCACTGTAGCTTTTGATAGCGATGTAATCGGTTAACATTTGTGAGTTGAAGATCTGGCTCAGGGTAAGCGTTCATAGCGGTACCTATAATAAAATGTCCTGGCGTTATAGCAGGCATATCGTTGGAATTTTCAGGAACAGGTGTAATGGGCCTGGAATTAAGAACAGACTCAATTTGAATGATTAGAGTGTTAAATTCGAAAAAGTTTAGTTTAGCATTTTGCAAAATTCTTTTAAGATGAAACTTAGTTGATTTGACGGCGGCTTCCCATAAGCCGCCAAAGTGTGGGGAGCGTGCGGGAATAGTTTTCCAAGTTATGCCCATTGACGAGCAGGTCGTAGTTATTTGGTTTAAATTTAGCTGGTTCTGGAAAAGTTTATATAGTTCATGTAATTCGTTTCTTGCACCAATAAAATTTGTGGCGTTGTCGCTGTATATTATGGAGCACAAGCCGCGACGGCCGGTGAATCGTTTTAGTGCTGCTAGGAATGCCGATGTTGTTAAATCCTCAACCAGTTCCAAGTGAATTGCCTTTGTCACAAAGCAAACAAATACAGATATGTATCCTTTGGTAGATGAAATCCCACGACGGTTGTAATAGATTTGAAACGGACCGCAGTAGTCGATTCCTATAACATTGAAGGGCCGTGTTTCCTGGACACGTAATCCAGGCAAATCGCCCATGAGGAGCTTTTGTTTAGTTGGTTTTGCTCGAAAGCAGGAAATACAGTTTCGACAAATAGATCGACAAATATTTTTTCCATGCACAGGCCAGTATGTTTGCCTAGCGATGCTTAATAAAGTTTGTGGACCGACATGCTGGTTTACAATATGGAGATGACGAAGAAGAGTATGAGTAAAAACATGTTTCTTTGGTAAAAGAATGGGATGTTTGCTGTTGTAATCTAGAGCTGAAAATTTCAAACGTCCACCCACTCTTAATAAACCTTTGCTATCGACGAAAGGAGCAAGAGATTGAATGTGACTCCATGCAGAAAGAGTTCCACCCCTTTGTAGTGTAAGAATCTCCACAGCGAATGATTTTGATTGAACTATCTTTACAATGGCAGTCAGAGCTGCTTGAATCTCATCTGTTGTAAGTGGTCCAAATATGCGAAATGCCTTATTCGTCTCCAGACAGTTGCTTTTAAAACGTAGAATGTATGCAATAACATGTAACAAAGAAGTGTAATTGTTATGGTACTTTATATCAGTAATAAAATCCGTATTGGTAAAGATAGTAGCCTTTAGAACAATTTTAGTTTTCTTTCTTTCCAGCCTTTTTTCATCCCTTTCCAAATCAAATTCAAATATTGGCCAATTTGTTGATGGCATCGACAAAAACTGTGGTCCATTAAACCACAGCGTTGAGTTAATCAGATCTAGTGGATACGATCCACGAGACAAAATATCTGCCGGATTGATTTTCGTTGGTATATGCCGCCACTGAGAAAATGTGGAGATATCCTGAATGATTGCCACTCTATTTGCAATAAAAGTTTGCCAATTGCAAGATTCTTCTTTAATCCAGCTTAAGACGATTGTTGAGTCAGTCCAAAAGGTGACCCTTTCAAAGTGAACGAAATCGAAGATTGCTTTAATGCGTTTGACGAGTTGTGCCATGACAACAGCAGCACAGAGTTCAAGTTTTGGAAGACAACACCTTTTAACAGGAGCAACCTTTGATTTTGCGCATAGCAGACTAACCTTTACTTCTTCGAGAGAGCTAATAGATCGAATGTAAATGCATGCTCCATATGCACTTTCAGAGCTATCTGAGAACGCATGCATTTCATAGCGAGATTTACTGCAAAATGCAAGACGATCTATTTCCGAATCATTCAAAACATGCAATTGACCTCTAAAGTTAATCCATGGCCCTTGATATTCTTGGGGAAGAGGGTCGTCCCAATCTAATTTCAAACGCCATAGTTGTTGCATAAATATTTTGGCTAAAACTATAACCGGATTAATTAGTCCAAGTGGGTCGAAAAATTGTGCAATCTCTGATAAAACCGTTCTCTTTGTAATTATTTTATTTAAGTTTTTGTTTACTTCAAATAATAATTTATCTGACAGAGGATTCCATAATACTCCTAACGCCTTAATTGCATCAGATTTTTTGATTTTAAATTAGGGTTCTCGATCTTCTGGTGGTATATCTCTTAGTAATTCGCTGTGATTTGCACACCACCTTTTTAAACTAAATCCACCTTGTAATAACATGGACTTCAATTGTTTTTGTAGCTCAATTGCTTCTGGTAGTGTATTCGCACCTGATAATATGTCATCAACATAAGAATCTGAGTTGATTGACTTAGAAGCTAATGGAAAATTCTTTCCTTCATCGAAAGATAACTGCTGGAGAGCTCGAGTGGAGAGAAATGCCGCTGGTGCTGTGCCGTAGGTGACGGTAGTAAGTTGGTACAATTGAATTGGATCATTCACTTTGGATCTCCAAAGAATGCAATGATATCGTCGGTCATCTGGATGTAAAGTCACCTGACGATACATTTTTGTAATGTCCGATGTAAAAACAAAGGCATAAAACCTGAATCTCAGTGTTATTGTGAAGAGATCAGGCTGAATAACAGGACCTACCATCAAAAGCTCATTCAATGATATGCCAGAGCTTGTCTTTGATGAAGCATCGAAGACGACACGAAGCTTTGTGGTAGAACTTGACATCTTAAATACACAATGATGGGGTATTATGTAATGAGGCTGCTGGAAGTCCAAAGAATGTACTCTCTCCATGTGTGATAGCTGAATAAATTCATTCATAAATTCTGTGTATTGTATTTGCAGTTCCTTATCTCTTCGGAATTTTCTCTCAAGACTCAGAAATCTCTTTAAAGCAATGTCGTATGAGCTGCCTAGATTGAGTGGGGTTTCCTTAAATGGAAGCCTTACTTGATATCGTCCACACTCTAGGCGCGTGAAGCTTTCACAGAAATGTGACTCACAATCTCTTTCTTCTTTAGATAGCATAGCATGCGATTGCTCTAAATTCTCGATTTCCCAAAATGCTTTCAGTGTATCATTAAGAGTATCATTATGTTTAGAAACATCAGTCGTTTGTAAGAGATTACATTTAGTAATAGAGTTAGAAGGTGTATGTGTTGGCAACTTTCCAGCTGCAACCCATCCGAAGAGAGTATTGACAAGTATGGGTAGGCATGGACCAAGTTTGATCTTTCCAATTTCCAAAATATCATAAAAAATATCAACTCCCAAGAGTAAATCCACTCGTTGCAGTATATTAAACTGAGGGTCTGATAGCTGAATGTGGGTTGGAATTTTCCAGGTATCAATATTGATCTTGACGTCAGGTTGCATACCTGTTACCTGATTCATGACTACTGCCTCAATGGTAGTGGAAAATGAAGTACAAAGTGATTTTATTGTCACAGAGCTTTTGAATTTTGAATGCCCAATATTATCATTGACACACATAAATTCAGTTGGTGAATATCGTCGGCTTATGCCAGCAATGCGAATGATGCGCTCGGAAATAATATGAGTTGAGAGCCACCGTCTAGTAGAACACGACACGGTATATATTGATTGTTTTTGGCGATAAGGTAAACAATAGCCGTTCCTAAAATATTGTTGTCGGCTGAATCATTATGCAGCGAGTAGACATGATTAGAAGTAGACGGTGAAGTATGTGATGTAACATCATTATTGGATGAGAAGTTACGGTTTGGTATGAACAGGTTTTGAGAATGAGTACTACCTAGCGCTTGTGATGAAGTGGTGGGCTTATCTGACGATGTTGAAGTTGGATTCTGGTGGAGCAATGAGTGGTGTTTATTGCCACAAGTGTTGCAATAGCTCCTAGAGGGACAGTCAGCCAGAGAGTGATTGTTGATTTTTAAACAGTTCGTGCAAAGTTTAAGAGAATTCACCTTATTGTATCTCTCGGAGACAGGTAGATTTAATAAGGCAATACAGCGATAAATAAAGTGTCCAGGTTTTTTACAAAAATTGCATGCATTTTTAACAGTCATAAGTGACCTCAATGGTTTATGATTCCTATTATTTAAACTACCATTAACGTTCTTATTGGAATGAGGTGGTGGTGATTGTGATAATGAATGTGAAGAATTACCTTCGATAATTTGACACCTCCTCTTTAAAAATGTCATCAGTTCTGCAAGTGTTGGTAATCGGTCAACAGGAGAGTCTTCATTCCATTTAAGTGCTGTTTCTGGATCCAGTTTAGAGGTTATGATGTGAACTATGAGATCATCCCAGCCATCGACAGGTCGATTGATGTTCTTTAATCCCGTAAGGTGGTTATTCATTTTGTCCATTAGATTTCGTAGATCTGCTGCATTTGCCTTCGGAATATCGGGATGTTGAAAAATAAGTTTAATGTGTTCTTTTCCAATAATTTTTTTATTTTCAAAACGTTCTCTTAACTTTTCTAATATTACCTCATAAATCTCTGCGACAATTTTCAAACCTGCTATTGGAGCTCTTGCAGCCGGGCTAAGTTTAGAAATCAGATGACACAGCTTGGCGAATTTTGTAGGGTTTTCGTTCTTATGGACTAATGACACGAATTCGTCATACCAGCTTATCCACGTGGTAACGTCACCTGAAAACTCTTGAAGCTCTATTTTTGGTAATTTAATAGAATCATACCTTTCATCCCGATCTGCTGCCGTAATGCTACTTCTATTTAATGTGTTTTCCTGTTCATCGTGCTTTGCAATGAAGACCTTTAAAGCTGAAGCTGCTAGGTAGTACATTTCCTCGTATGTTGACCTGTTGGGTTGGGAAATTTCGTCAAAATCCCTTTCCTCGATCTTTCCTTGAATGTTGATAAACGTTTCAAATGCCGAATCCAATGCTTCAGCGCGAATGTACATTTCGGCTATAGATGTAGATGCCGGATCCTTTCGAATGCGTGTAAGGTAATCCTCAATGCGTTGTATTTGCTGCTGATATACGAAACGACGAGTTTTGAGGTTAATTAACGCTTTATCCGATTTTTTTCCAGCTACGTTGTCTCCTTCCTCCGTATTGGCCTTCTTCGGTCCTGTCTGTGAAGACGTTGAAGATCCTTGAGGTCTGTTGTCCGTATAATCCTCGTCTCCAGTCATTTCACGTGACTACACAATGCACGTGAAATTTATGAATTTCTGAACTTTAATGATTTTAAGGAAATACTTGAAAGCCTTTATCTCGCCGGGGCCTCCAAATGATTTGGCGAAATTATTTGGTAATAATTGTCGACGATGGGGAGAGTAAAGACGGCTTTCTTCCGTGAAAATAAAAGTCAGAACGATCGATGGTCACAATTCAAGATGATGTGTCTATTTTATTAACAACAATAATTTGACAACCGGAAGCTTTAATGGGTGTGTTTGATTGACAATGTTTGAAAGAAGTTTTACAGCAGTTGAATACAAGTGTGAGAGAATACAGGGTGATTTAACATTAGGAATTACGTCTTAACATATATGTTTTTATACTTATCGTTATAGTTAGCTTATCGAATTTTTTTTTTGAAATTATAGGATCATAATTTATGTAAATTAGGTATGAAATATATATTATAATATGTTGGATGCGATAATTGAGTTATTGCTAGGTTTTGTTGAGTCCTGTGTAAGTGTTTCTTGTTTTTATTTTTTTGTATGTCCGGTTGCAGGTATTCCAGTTTACTATGTTCTGTCTGGGGTGTTTTTCGGATGACTGTGGGGTATGTGATACTGTGCGATCTATTGAGGCAGTTTATTGCAAAGGTTTTATTCGGCGTCTGACGGAATTGTTGGTTATGTTGGATATGTTGTAGGAAAAATATGGTTTTCAATTTTTTTTTTTTTTTTTTTTTTTTTTTTGCCAGAACGTATGGCGATTTCTTGGCTTAAGAAAGGGATTTGTAAGTCGCACGAGTGATACTTTCACCGATCTGCAGCACCAGTTTAGTTGATCGAATACCGCACTAACTGGTCTGCGAATATGTGATCGAAAATCCACTCGTGCTCGTTTTTCCTCGAAATATGCCTACGGTTGGGGAGTAAAATACTTTTACAAACAGTTCACACTTCTTAACTAATAGGATTACTCTTACCAATTTTAATATTTGTAGATTAATTTACTACACGAGGAGTCAGGTAAGCTCTCTTTCCTAAGTCTAGCGCTTAGTATTGAAGATGCTACTGAATTTTTCTTCTAGTTAATTTCTGACTTCCCAATTCCGAGTTAGATATCAAGTAGGTAAATCTTAATGAAAAATGTTATGATTTCAGTTCAATGAAATTTTACCGAAACTTTACCATTTGACACTATCCAATGTGCACACTTCTAGTCTCTAACCAAGAAAAGGCTGCTAAATGAGTTATCTGATCTATATATCTATAGGTCAGCGAAAAGGTGTAGACAACGTGTGGTGTAAAAGTGGAAAATGTTATTTACAGCGGTTGTGGGGAGTTACCATCAGTGCATTTCAAATAATAGCATAAATTATTTGTCAAATCAGTGAAATCGAAAAGTTTTTCCAAGGCGCATGCTACAACATTGTGTATTTTGAACTACTCTGGTAGTCTTAAAAGACACAAAAACAACGAAGAGCTTGGAAACACTTCAACGAAAACTCGACCCATGACCCTGGGTTACACCGGTTCTAGCTGCATGAATTTATTCTGCATTCGTTTGCCAGTCCTATATATAAAAATGATTTGTTAGGCCGTATATCTTTAGCATGATAAACACCTTTATCATTACCTTGCATGTCTTCTACTTCATATATCGTACTACCGATTTGCCTCACGATACGACCCTTGACGAATTTTGGACATAGTTTCGAACTGCGTTGTTTTGAAGCGTTGCTAAGTACAAAATTTCTACGGAAAATCTCATCTCCTGGCTTAAATTTTCTATCGGAGCATCGCAGGTTGTACGATTTTTCATTTCTGTGCCTTGCCAGTTTTAAATTTTCCTTTACTTTTTCACGAATTATGACGAGCCTGGTAGAAATCGGCAGGAAGTCAATCTCGTTATCTCTCAACAGATTCAATTCTCTCGCTACTTTGTACATTCTAGCATGCGTTATCATGTTGTCGATTGATGTGTAGAAGTGCATATGGCTTGCTGGATCTCAGATAGATGCACATCCCATTCTCGTTGATCAGTCTTAATGTACATTCTAATAGCTGACAATATTTATCTGTTTACTCTTTCTGAAGAGTTGGCCTGTGGAGAGTATAATGCATTTTTAATATGAACAGTTCCATATTTACCTAAGAACTTCAGAAACTCTTTTGATACAAACTGTTTCCCGTTGTCACTATGGACGAACTCCGGTACTCCAAATTTGTTAAAAATCTCGTTCTCAAGGAAATCAATCACAGTTTTAGAAGTTTTTACCCGCTTGGCTTTTAGAAATACAAATTTCGAAAATTCATCCAATGCCACAAATATAAACAAATTTCCCCTTTTCGTCCGAACATATGGTCCCAAGAAATCTATATACAACTTTTGAAATGGTCGATCCATTTCTTGTTTCAGTCCCATCGGTGGTCGCAGAATATGGTTTGGAGATTTATTTTGCTTACAGCTCTCGCAGCCACGAATGAAATCAGAAACTTGCGTCGTAAGATTAGGCCAGTAAAAATGTTGTCTAATTCTGTCTAAGGTTTTACGTATGCCTCCGTGAGAACAATTTGGTGGTATATGTGCTCTTTGTATAACCGAATTTGTTAATTCATCAGGTATCCACAATTTCCAATGATGTTCGTTTGAAATTGAGTGAGTATCTATTGGATACATTCGCTTATAAACGAGTTGGTTTTCAAACCTTCAAATCCTTACATACACTTTGATTCTTCAATACAGTCGACATCAGCTCTAAGTATTCTTTTGACTTAAATTCAGGTCAACAGTGAGTGATTCATTTTCGCTAAGTGTGATTTGTTCCAGATGCATCCGAGATAAAACATCGGGTACAAGGTTCTGTGCGCCTTTGCGATGCTCTATACTGAAGGTAAATGCTTGCAGTTTTAAAGACCACCTAGCCAGACGTCCGCTTAGATCTTTCAATCCCATTAACCATTTGAGACTGGCATGATCTGTTACAACTGTGAAGGTTGTACCTTCAATATAGGGTCTGAATTTAGCGACTGCTTTAACAGCGGCGTGATGCTGTATTTCCTTTGGCAGGAGTTCAGCTTTTCAGAAAAATATGCAACCGGTTTTTCAGCATCGTTTTCATCCACTTGAAGATGCATCACACTGTATAATAAAGCTTTTGGAAAAGTCTGGGTTGCTTAAGAGAGGAGCTGAAGTTAATGCCAATTTGAGTGCTTCAAAGGAACTTAAAGCTTCGGATGATAGCGAAAAGGATTTTGACTTTTTGAGGGTGTCGGTCAAATGTGAAGCAAGGGAAGCGAAATTCCGGATAAACCTGCGATACCATCCGCAGAGTCCCAAAAATCTTCGCACTTGCCTCTGCGTCGTAGGTATCGGAAAATCTTCGATCGCAGCAACTTTATCAGGATCCAGCTTTATGTGCCCTTGTCCGACAACGTACCCCAAATATCGAAGTTCTTTGAAACAAAAGTGAGATTTGCTAACATTTATCGTCAAATTAGCACTGCGTAAACATTCAGCAACCTTCCTTAGCGTATCAAGATGTTGGTGGAAATCAGGTGAAATAATTAAGAGGTCGTCGAGGTACACAAACACGCATTCTCTAAGTGCACCAGGGATCACCTTGTCCATCAGCCGACACATCCTTTGGGCTGCATTACACAGTCCAAAGGGCATGACGGTGAACTGGTAAAGTGGCCTCCCTGGCACAGTGAATGCTGTCTTTTCCCTCGACTTCTCTTCCAGAGGGATTTGCCAAAACGCGTCTTTTAGGTCCACACTACTAATGTAGTGTGTATCCTTGAGACGGCTTAGCAAACCCTCAATATGAGGCAATGGATATGCATCTCTCTTCGTTACCGAATTCACCTTGCGGGAGTCGAGGCACAACCTGTTTTTACCTGGTTTCCTTATAAGAACAACAGGTGAACGCCAAGAGCTGTGGCTCTCTTCGATAACTCCGAGAGATAACATACGATCCAGTTTCTCGTACACTAAATTCTGGATAGCAGGAGACACCGGATAATGGCGCTGCTTTACAGGGTCAGCATCACTTGTGTCTATAATATGTTGTTCTAACGTAGTCTTACCTAACCCTAGAGTGGTACAACAAGGAAATAATGAGATTACCGATTGAAGTTGTTGTTTTTGATCAGCGGACAAGTCATGCATTGGTGGTTTTGATTTCGCCGTGTCAGTCTCGCATAACTCTGGACTGTGTTCAATTTTGAATAATTCACCTACGATGTTTGGAGCGACTCGAAATTTCGGCCAAAAATCGACACCAAGGTACACGGGTTGTATTAAACTTGGCACCAGATAAAAATCCATCTTATCCACTAAGCCATTAAATTCAATCAAAAGGTTAACTCGGCCAACAATATTTTGGTTCTTTCCACTTGCTGTTTTTACTTGTGACTTGAATTTTATAATTGGAATTTTAAGTTCATTGACGAATTTAAGACAATCACATCCTAGACACGAAATAGATGCACCGCTGTCTAGGAGGCCTTTTAACTCCTTGCCATGTATTTTAATTGACGCGTATGGACGAGCATCTAAAGTGTCCTGAAACACGGTTTCGCCAATGAGCTTTCTATAAAGCTTCACTTCGGTATGCCTTTTCCTGATTTTCAACGTCTTGGACGGTAGATTTATATTTGCAAGTTCATTTAAATTAAGGATACGATTTCTTATTACATTATATTCGTATAGTCTTTGGTGATAGGGTTTTTTGTATTGTGGAATGTGGGTTGAAATTAATAATGCATTCGAATTCGGATGGAGGTCTGTGTTGCAAATGTAGTTCTCGCTTGGATCAGTATTTGTCGAAGCATCAGCTTTTTTTTTTCCGGATTTGTCTGAGTCGAACGAGACATTCCGGACGCTGTCTCGCTCGAGCATACCTAAGTTTTCCTTTGGCTGATGGCAATTAGGACAATCTAGTACCGTACAGTTGTCGGTTCCACATCGATAACAAAATAGGCCACGAATCGGTAGGCGGCAATCAGTAAAAATGTGGCCTGCCTTTTTGCAATTAAAGCATAGTCCACTACTTTTTTGAGTATTTTCATGCGAATTTGAATTTTTGATTCGGTGATTAGTCTGAATAGCGGAAATGTTATGAATGGGTTCTGACATTACTTCATTCGAATCGTCTTTGACGGAGAAATTGAATTCATGCACTGATCTGACATTGTTGTATCGAGTTTGCGGGCCGTACCTTGATTGTAACATCTTTTCCGTACGCCTGCACTCATCTCGAAATCGTTCAATTGAGTTTATTTGCATAGGATAAACGAAGTTAATCAACCTGCTATTAATATTATTCCTGACAATCTTTACTAGGTCTTGGTCTGAGATTGGCTCTCGAAGTTGACTCCTTAATTGAATGATAGTCTTATAGAAATCATCGAATGTTTCATGTGGCATCTGTCGCCGGTCCATAATTTGTCTTAAAACTTCATAGTCACTTTCAAAGCTCTTAAATTGTTTTAGCAAAGCCGAACGTAACCTAAACCAATCTATTCTAGGATTGCTTCTGGGGTACTGCCAGTACCAATCTAGTGCAGTGCCAGCAAGTAAATGGTGAAAATTCTTCAGAGTTGGTAGAGTTTGCTGAGAAAATCTCAGGCTGAGGTATTTGTCTGGTATCACGATCACTACCAGTTGGTAAGATATTCACACCGACATTGTTACATGCATTCTGTTGGGCGTTTTGCTTGAAAACTATATCCATACTGCTTGCAATATTTTGCTGAATTAAATTGGGGAGACTACACAGAAGCGCTTTCTGGAAATCCAATAAGCTTGCGTCAACCACGCTCTTGATATGACCGTGAAGGTAGCTCTTAGACACATTTTGTGTTTGCTCAGTCTCTTTGGCGCTTACATCCTCTATGCGAGAAGTCGCTAAACTGTTATTATAAATAATTTGCTCTTCGCGAATTGCTGACACTGGTGCAGCTGCTGCACTTTGGTAGGGTGTCACAATTGGGTTAGAAGAGAACACAGATGAGCATGTTGTGGTGGCGAAAGTAGCGGGAGTAGTTGTAATTGCAGCATTCCTTCCAAGGCCAACAGCTGATGTTGTCACTATATTCTGTAGCATTGATTGATTCAGGCTCTCATTTGCACTTCTATTGGCAAGCAGTTGCCTATTCATCGATCTATTTAAATAGTTGGATTGGTCAGCGCTACCACTTGGAGGAGAATGACGTAAAGGTTCTATATTACCGAAAGCGAGTGGAACAGTAGAGTACCCATTTTTACTGCGAGTTACCATACTTCCGTCCGACCGAATTATTGAGATCTTTGGTTTTGATTTGTTTTGGAATAGCTCCGTTATTTTTAGATTTGCTTGAATCCATCATAAATATGATTTGAGTATAAAAGAGTATATATGTCGTGTTATCAATAACAAATCGTTGATGGAAAAGTAAGTTGGTGTATGTAAGTAATATTTTTGTTTTGAGTGTTTTGATTGTGATCAAAAGTAAGGGAATATACGATGTGAAATTTCATTAATGAGTTTGGCGATTGTGAGCGGAGAGTGTACAAAAGCAATTGAGTGTTAAGGTGTGAGTGTAGAGAAAATTAAATTTAAGAAAACAGCGGCATGTCAATTAGGCGGTGATTATGTCTACTAATAAAAGAAAAATGATTTTGGGCTTTGATTAAATCTATCGCTTCATACTTAGGCATGAACTTATAAATTTGCTCTTCCCGAAATCATTAACATATCATGTCGATTCACTAATGTAAGCTTTCTAGTGCAACTACATTCTATGTACTGAAAACCAGAATAGGACTCCTAGGTGCTTTCAATTAAGATCTGACATGAAATAATGTAGCATTTGCTACTTTAAAAATATTATGTTGTTAGAATTTTTATAAATTTTAAAATTGCAGCTGATTGTAGAATTCTAACTACAATCGCAACGAGGATATGATGGTGTTAAAGAGACTGCTAAATTTGTTTGTTGCAAGAAGGAACTACTGTCTAAGTTTATTCTGTTTAACTAACAGTTTGTCTAAACTTATTTATCAAGTAATTTTCAAGGCTAACACTCGTTGCCGGCAAGTTGGGCGCCATAATTGTAAGATAGGGGGTTCTTGGATGTTATTATTCCCTGGTAGCACTAGTGGCACGCTGGTGGTCGCACGGCGACAGCTCGTCGGATGGGGGGGATCTTCGTACTACCAAACCTACCCACAAAATAATTTATCGTGCCGATGTAGATAATGTTGTCGTTAAAATGATAACTGATGCCATGTGACCTTGATCGCCGATCGCTATTGCACACCTTTAAGAGGTGGCAAGGTAATCTTTAATACAATTATTAAAGAGTAGAGTAAATGGAGAAAGACGGTTGAAAATTTCTAGAGATAATGAAAAGAGGAAGGAAGAGAAAAGGAAGATGAAGAAATTGAACACTAAGTCGGGTGTTGTTGACTTGTTAGAAGGCTAATGCACTTCTGTGATAAGCTAGCCCGCCCTATGTATGACCGAAGTCATAACACCTTGATTATCTTTCGCTTAGTTTTTAGTAAGATAATCCCTATATCGATCTACACAAGTTCTCACACCCTCAACTCAATTAACTCTTGCTTAACTTTCACTCACTCTCGCCAAATTTAATCACTTAATCAAACATTATGACCGAGCACATATAATTGTTGAATACGTAAAAATCCATGTTTCTTTTCAATTTTATTTAGGATATCATTCGACTCTTCATGTCACGAGATTTTCCTTTTTTTGTTTTATTCGTACAAAAAAAATCTAATCCTAACATTTACTAAAAGGAATTGAATCTAAGTTTTGATTTCAATGTGGTACTTTGCTAGATTAATTCACTTTTAATCACTAGGTATCGCATATGCAACGAGATAAGTATATGTGTAAATGTAAATCAGCAAGTGTTGGATTATATGCATGTAGTAACAGCTAATTGGGTTTCTAGGTAATTTATATAGGTAAATAACGGGTAAGTATAAATTTGTAGAAATTGATAATTTATAATGAATAGGTATTTAAGATAGGGTAAGTATAAGTATATATGATAGGTCAATTGTTTTGTTATGTATGTATATATGTATATCTATATCTATATATGTAGCAAATTCGAATAGCTAAGTTTGATAATTTAATTTATTCTTTTAAAGTTATATGTCCTTTTTTTTTTTTTTTTTTTTTTTCTTTTAGGCAACTTTTAAGAGTGTGTTGTTGTGTTCTGTGCAGAAGGCACTTCAATTTAGCAAATTGTTTCGATTCCGTTAATAAAGTATTAATGCATGTCAAAAAAAAAAAAATGTGTTTTAGCCAAAAGATTACTCACTGTTCAACTTTTTCTTTCTGTATCTCTTGATTACAGTTGTCTTTTGATTCTATGATGAATGTTTCAATTTTAAGATGTTTTGTTGTCTGCAGCCAAGTTGTGCGCACATCTGGGTCTGGAGCTCGTATTCTAGATCATGTAGAATGTTAAGAGGAATGATTAAGAAATGCTAGTAAAATGTGACTTGTTATAATAAAGTTAATCTTTTGGCGATTCTTACCTGTGTTAGACTTTTTGCATTATACAGACATAGGTATATGTTTTTATACTTATCGTTATAGTTAGCTTATCGAATTTTTTTTTTTTGAAATTATAGGATCATAATTTATGTACATTAGGTATGAAATATATATTATAATATTATGTTGGATGCGATAATTGAGTTATTGCTAGGTTTTGTTGAGTCCTGTGTAAGTGTTTCTTGTTTTTATTTTTTTGTATGTCCGGTTGCAGGTATTCCAGTTTACTATGTTCTGTCTGGGGTGTTTTTCGGATGACTGTGGGGTATGTGATACTGTGCGATCTATTGAGGCAGTTTATTGGAAAGGTTTTATTCGGCGTCTGATGGAATTGTTGGTTATGTTGGATATGTTGTAGGAAAAATATGGTTTTCAATTTTTTTTTTTTTTTGCCAGAACGTATGGCGATTTCTTGGCTTAAGAAAGGGATTTGTAAGTCGCACGAGTGATACTTTCGCCGATCTGCAGCACCAGTTTAGTTGATCGAATACCGCACTAACTGGTCTGGGAATATGTGATCGAAAATCCACTCGTGCTCGTTTTTCCTCGAAATATGCCTACGGTTGGGGAGTAAAATACTTTTACAAACAGTTCACACTTCTTAACTAATAGGATTACTCTTACCAATTTTAATATTTGTAGATTAATTTACTCCACGAGGAGTCAGGTAAGCTCTCTTTCCTAAGTCTAGCGCTTAGTATTGAAGATGCTACTGAATTTTTCTTCTAGTTAATGTCTGACTTCCCAATTCCGAGACTATTCCGAGTT
This sequence comes from Cheilosia vernalis, assembly GCA_949126925.1. Classification (NCBI taxonomy): domain Eukaryota; kingdom Metazoa; phylum Arthropoda; class Insecta; order Diptera; family Syrphidae; genus Cheilosia; species Cheilosia vernalis. Next base: position 4,748,462 of record OX421363.1, read on the forward strand.
AGATATCAAGTAGGTAAATCTTAATGAAAAATGTTATGATTTCAGTTCAATGAAATTTTACCGAAACTTTACCATTTGACACTATCCAATGTGCACACTTCTAGTCTCTAACCAAGAAAAGGCTGCTAAATGAGTTATCTGATCTATATATCTATAGGTTAGCGAAAAGGTGTAGACAACGTGTGGTGTAAAAGTGGAAAATGTTATTTACAGCGGTTGTGGGGTGTTTGCTCACCATAAGGTCGTTACCATCAGTGCATTTCAAATAATAGCATAAATTATTTGTCAAATCAGTGAAATCGAAAAGTTTTTCCAAGGCGCATGCTACACTATGTATTGAAAGGTCCACTCCCACGACGTTGGAACCCCGTAACACGTACTCCACCACACCAAATCGAATACGACAACGAGTCGAGCGATGGGTACGAATCAACCGATACCGTAGTGTGGGAACCAATTAGAAGACCCAATTGACTTCTATGCGTATGATGAGCAGGTAAACGGGTGGTTGCAGGTACTAAAAGAAATCGATAAATTTGAAAAACTCGAAGATTTTGGAGAATAAAACCAAATTTTGTTCAGATTATATGCAAATGGAAAAATATTTTTTTTTTTTTTGATAAAATTCGGTCTTTATACTCGAAGCATCCATTACCTACACGATAACACACCACATACCTCACACACACGTAAAAAACCAATCGTATACGAACTTAGTTGAAAAACTTCACGTTTTACAGAAAATGGACTCACTGATGTTCATTTTGGCACTACTGTCATCCACAAATGGAATACTACACATAACCCCTATTAGGAACAGCCCAGGGATATATTTCGAGCAGTGGGGAAAGGCCGAATTATATCCAACGAGTGGAAACTGATCATCTATTATGACTTGGAAAAATTAGAGGAAGCACTAAGTCATGCCAACCAGTATGTAAACGATATGAATCAGTTATGTACGCAACTACAAGGTAAAGTGAGTTGGGACATATTATGTAACGGGGCAACAAACGAATTAAACCATCTCTTAATGGATGTTTCACAAAAATATAGCTTAATATCAGTAAACCCTAACAATCGAAAAAGAAGAGCACTAATAAACGCAGTTGGGTTGATAAGTAAATCCTTGTTTGGAACATTAAGTGAGGAAGACGCAGAATATTATAATAGACAGATAGAAAAACTCGAGTCAAACGAAAAGCATTTGCTGTCACTAGTTAGGAATCAGACTACAATTCTTGAAACTACAGTCAATGTTTTTAATAAGTCCGAACTAGCTATGGAGAACCAGTTTTTAGCAATAAACTCGAAACTAGCAATTGTAAAAGACTTAACAGAAAAGATTAATGATTCAAACTACGAACAACAACTGTTTTCACTTTAATCATTATGCGTTACCAAAACACAGTAGACGAAATAATAGATCTTGTGAGCGATGTCAATCACGGCAAACCTCACCCAACCATAGTTACTCCAAACCAGCTAAAATCTGTGCTAACAAAAAAAAATATTTTAACTCTATACCAAATCAGTTCAATTAGCGCTACTATACGCCGACAAAAAGTAATTTACGAATTTAAAATTCCCCTACCATACATAGAAAATTTTCAAATCTACAAAATAATTCCCTTACCCACAAATTACAACAACCACTTCCTATTCGTACAACCAACAATAGATTATTTGTTAATAGACTATAACAAGGAACACTAGAGTAATATCAATACAGACGACTTGGCAAGATGTAAAAACCAAAAGAATACATTCTTGTGTCCAATGACACACCCCCTGTTTAATTCAAACTCAAAACTATCCACTTGTGAGGTAGAACTGGTACGACGAACCGAAATCTTACCATCCTCATGCGAAATAAAGCAAGCAAACATCTCAACTATATGGATACAACTATCTACACATAACAAATGGCTATTTTCTACAATAACCAGTTATGAAATCGATGAAATTTGTGAGTCCGACTTAACAACGTACACCCTTCAAGATACATCTATGGTTGAAATCTCAGGAAGTTGCTACATTAAATCCAAGGACTTGATAATACGTTCATTCTATTCATTCGAACGAAATATAATTTCACACAATTCCTATATACCACCCAACATTTTTAGCCAACATTACTCTTCCTGCAATCGACAGGCCGAATCCATTGGCATTTGTAAAATTCTCTAGCCAAGATGGATTTAAACTCATTTCAGAACAAATAAAAACCCTTAAATCCAAAGAAAATGTACCCCTAATGCCAATAACCTCGCATAATATCCATCACTACACATTGATTTACGCTATACTACTGCTGATTTGTGTAGTTAGTCTATACCGCCTAGTAAAACATCTAAAAAAAGAGAGGTAACAAAACGGGAAATGCTAAACCGAACCACGAGACTATAGAACCTTTACCAACCACATCCCAAATCACTATGAAAACAGAACCAATCGCATATTCAGGACCAAAACTAGTTTTAAGCACTGGTGTCTAGTTATTTCACGTTCCCTTTATCCCGAAACACCTTTTTCCTCCACAAGAATAAAAACTTTTTCATAAAACTAATATATAACCTAGTATATTAATATTAAAATTATAAAAAGAAAACTGTATTTACACAATAAACCACGAACCTCCTAAAGGGTGGAATTGTTTATATAATAACACTACATATACATAAGAAAAAAAAATGTATTTGCACTTAACCACGAACCTCTTATAGGGTGGAATTTTATTCTGATTAATCTTATATTATAAAAAAAACACTCATTTTTAACTAACGGGTGATTTTTTAGCTGGTTTGGTTTTAGCAACACTGGTTTTGACAGCTGACGTGTGTTTAGTACCTTGTGTCACTGTCAAACAGCTTCAGTTTGGTTTGCAATTTAACCATGGATCGTCTTACAAATGAACAACGCTTGCAAATTATTGAATTTTACTATCAAAATTCGTGCTCGGTTCGAAATGCCGAGGATCCGCTTTTTTATCGAAAAATTGTGTTCAGCGATGAGGCTCATTTTTGGTTGAATGGGTACGTAAATAAGCAAAATTGCCGCATTTGGAGTGAAGATCAGCCAGAAGCATTGCAACAGCTACCAATGCATCCCGAAAAAGCCACTGTTTGGTGCGGTTTATGGGCCGGCGGCATTATTGGGCCATATTTCTTCAAAGATGATGCGAATCGCAGCGTTACTGTCAATGGTGAACGCTACCGAGCGATGATAACAAACTTTTTTTTGCCCGAAATGGAAGTTCTTGACTTTCATGATATGTGGTTTCAACAAGACGGTGCCACATGCCACACAGCACGCGAAACAATGGCGCAATTGCGAGGCGAGTTTGGTGAACAGTTAATTTCACGTTTCGGGCCGGTCAATTGGCCGCCTAGATCGTGCGATTTGACACCATTAGATTATTTTTTGTGGGGGTATGTCAAGGCTAATGTGTATAGGGACAAGCCCGCTTCGATTGACGCACTGGAAGCCAACATCCATGCATTCATTCGTGAGATACCGGCCGATATGTGTGAAAGAGTATGCCAAAATTGGACTCAGCGGATGGGCTACCTGAGACGCAGCCGCGGTCAACATTTGCATGAAATTATCTTTAAACATTAAATTGCAAGGTTCAAACTATCGATTCAAATAAATATTTCATTCATTTTTTCGAATTTTTTGTTTTTTTTTTTTTTAAAAAGTTCTAAACCTCTTAAAAAATCACCCGTTATAAGTAACAAATTTTATTCTGATTGGTCTTATATTATAAAAAAAAAAAAAAAAAACAAACACTCATTGTAAAAACATTTTTATAAGTAGGTAACAAATTTTATTCTGACTCATTGTAAGAACATTTTTTAACTATAAGTTACAAATTTGTATCATAATTATTTTATCCTGTTCACACCCAAACCTAATTGCAGAAAATTCTAACCCTTCAATTTCAATTATTTTATTTAAAAGGTATGTACATTAAGATATGATCTTTTATAGTACTTAGAATTCTCACTTAGGAAATTTGAATAGTCTTAAAACTAATTTACATTAAGTAACTTAATATAAGAGGTGAAAGAAAATAGGAGAAAAAATATCAAGTTCAGATTTAGTGGGATAAGTTGGAAAAATGAAGAAGGATTGCACTTTTAAAATTGATAGGGTTTGAAATGTTTTTGATTCTAGAGGGTAGGAAGTTCCAAAGTTTAACAGTATGAATGAAAAATAAACGTGAAGAGTGAAGGTAATTACAACGAGAGGGAATAAGGTTTATAGTTCTTGTTAAGAAACACATTTGAGTGGTTACGAAACACAATTTAAGTGCAACGAACACCGCACCAAAGTGACCTACTCAAGAATACAACGAACAAAGCACCGTCAGCATACCAGAAGCAACAACCGCTCGTACGCTGACGCACCACTAACATTAAGCAATTTAGGTTATTGTAGCATTAAGAACTAGGTTGTTTAGGTTATCATTTTATGTAATTAATTTAAGTATAAAAGAGGCATTTTGGCCCAATAATAAAGTCAATCATTATTGATCCATCATAAAGGAAACATTCTTTTCATTTCCTCATCGATACATCATTTCCAGTGAACAAGTTCAAGTGCTTGGCTCACTATTCTACACGAGAACAAGTTAATGCGCTTGGTGTCTCTACTCTACTATCCACAACATTTTTGGTGACCCCGACGCTTCAACAAGAAACGAAATAACACGAACAAATGGAGCAATTGACTACGAGTCAATCAACGCTGGGAGACGAGATCCAGCAAGTAATAAGAAACTTCACAAAGGATTCCCCAACGCGGAAAACTACTGATGAATATTTCACCTCACGGTTAAATAGACTGGAGGCCTTATGGGAGGAGTTCGATGCAAATGACAATAAGATTCGCTCTCTAAAGGCAGTTCCCTTAGAAGACGACTATTTTGCATCGGACTACTATACCAAGATTAAGCAACTATACGACAAGTATAGTCTAATCCTGGGCGAATCGTTGGCACAGCTAAGGCTTAGCAACGACGAAAAGGCGACAATCGGGAAAAACCCGACAGCAAAGCCAATTTCAACCCAACAATCTCGGCCACAAGAGGACCAACAGGGGTGGGAGACACTCCATAGAAGACAGAAGGCCATGATGAATTCTTTAGCCCGCATAATCCAAGGATCGGCCAAAGAAGATGCCCCAACCCAGTGCCTACACGCAATGAACAAACTGTGGAGCCAAATCGAGGAAATTCATTACTCGATTTGGGAAACAGGCAATGATCCGGTAGCCGACGGGTATGACATGGACGCCTACATCAAGCTGGAGGCAGAGGTTCTACGGAATCAAGCTCTTTTGGGAAAGGCAACATCAACCGCTCAGAAGAACAATACGGCATCGCAGATTGTCGCAGATCATCCGGCGATTCAGCTACCAAAAATGACGATACCAAAATTTGACGGAGATCATCTGAAATGGCAGACATTTTCAGACATATTCCAAAAAATGATCCATGATCAGCCATTACCACCAATCCAAAAAATGTGGTATTTAAAGACAAACGTGTCAGGGGATGCAGAGCGGTTATTGCGACACCTTGAGCTAACTGAAGATAATTACCCTATAGCTTGGAGAACGCTACAAGATCGATTCAGCAATAAAAGGGCCATCACATCAGCACTGATTCAACGACTTACTGGGTTACCTAGTATCACCTCAGAGATGAAGTCAATCAGAGAGTTTCATGACGCCATTCATGAATGCCTTGCAGCACTCAAAACGCTGGGTATCGAGACCGACTCCTGGGACCCACTCCTCATCCACCTATTAATCAAGAAATTAGATCGGCCAAGCCATCTTCTATACGAGCAATCATTACGAAACCCACGAGAATTACAAACTATAGATGAGTTCTTAAAATTTCTGAAATCCCGATTCGAGGCCTTAGAAGCTGTTGGTGGAAAGGACAAGACGAGAGTGGTGACAAGCATGGCCACATCCAATATCGAAGGCTGCAAGGTGTGTGGCATAAGAGGTCATCCGATTTATTATTGCGAAAAATTCCTCGCATTGTCACCAACGGAACGGCTCAAATGGACCCAAAGAAAACGGCTTTGTGTAAATTGCTTCAAAACTGACCACACTTCCAAAACATGCTCTGCACGATGTTGCACCAAATGCTCAGGGAAGCACAATACCTTGTTGCATCTGGAACGTGGAAACACAACAACACAACCGAGCGAAAGGGAGGCTCCGACAACTGTAGCCACGATCCAGCAAGTAAACAATAAGCAAGGTTACGTCCTTCTAGCCACCGCAAGAGTGACCATCACCGCAAGCAATGGACAAAGATGTGAGGTGCGAGCCATGCTGGATTCCGGTTCACAAATAAACTTAATAACTGAGAGACTCATCAAACGCCTCTCTCTGTCACCAACACCATCATCACTCTGCATCGAAGGCATTGGCAGGAGAACACGAAGCTCAAATCAGCGAGTCAACATCGGACTACGATCGACAAGCGGAAACTTTGATTGCAGAGTGGAAGCATTCATACTTCCAAGCATTGTATCACCTCAACCCACTCAAAACCTGGATACCACCAACTGGATCATACCTGAAAACATCAAGTTAGCTGACCCAAACTTCCACCGATCCGACAAAATCGATATTCTACTGGGAGCAGAATTCTATCATCATCTCATGCGACCAGAGAAGATACAAATTGGAGACCGGATGCCAATCCTCCAAAACACCGTACTAGGTTGGGTCGTAGCTGGAAAAATTGGAGACATAACACCCAACACAGCAACATGTGGGATATTCTGCGAAGAAGACTCCACGAATGAACTTATCGAAAAATTCTGGAGGATTGACGATTTCGAAACTACACCAAGACCATTAACATCAACAGAAAGGTACTGTGAAACACATTTTACGCAAACTGTGTCGAAATCTGAAACCAATCGCTTCATCGTACGACTACCCTTTCGGGAAAATGGGACAAACTTAGGTGACTCAAGGAAAACAGCCTTAAATCGATTCCTAGCATTAGAAAGACGACTCAATAAAAACCCAAACCTAAGAGAGGACTACGTAAGGTTTATGGACGAATATGAATCACTTCAGCATATGCAAGAGATCAAACTGGGATTAATCCAAGGATCACATTTCTTCTTACCACACCATTGCGTCTTGAAACCAGACAGTAGCACAACCAAGCTACGTGTGGTGTTTGATGCATCTGCAAAGACGTCATCTGGGTTGTCGCTCAATGACATTCTACACACCGGACCCACCATACAAAGTGAACTATTCTCCATACTCCTTCGATTCCGAATACACAAGTACGTCTTTACAGCCGACATTGAGAAGATGTACAGGCAGATACTCATCCAGGAAGATGATCAAATGTATCAACTCATCATTTGGAGAAGGCAATCAACTGATGAGATCAAGTATTACAAGCTCAAAACCGTAACATACGGTACATCATCAGCACCTTATTTGGCCACCAAATGCTTACAACATTTAGCATTCCAAAATAAGATAACACATCCAGTTGGAGCCCGAATACTTCAAGATGACTTTTATGTCGACGACTGTATCAGCGGAGCAGACAGTATCCCACTGGCAAAGGAAGCCCAAGCCCAAGTCACTTCACTACTTCACAGTGCCGGATTCAAACTGCGCAAATGGTGTGCAAACCATCCAGCATTACTTCAGGATCTCCCAGTGGAGGACCACGAAGTCAACCTCGACTTCAGCGAATCAACACACTGCGCAATAAAAACCTTGGGGGTAATTTGGCAACCAAAATCGGATCAATTGTGCGGAAGAGCTCAGTTATCCGACATCTCCATACTCACGAAGCGATCAGTTAGCTCCGACATTGCACGCATCTTTGATCCATTAGGACTCTTTGGCCCGGTGGTTGTTAAAGCAAAAATGTTCATGCAACAACTATGGCACCTGAAGCTGTCGTGGGACGACGAGTTGCCCGAACACCTAAGACAAGAATGGATAGCGTTTAGGAACAACCTGTCAACACTCAATCAGGCCAAGATTTCAAGGCATGTGTTCAACCAAAGAACTCCAATATCCGTACAAATGCACACATTTGTGGATGCATCAGAGCAAGCTTACGGAGCAGCAGTTTATTTACGGTCAGTCTACAAGGATCGAACAACACTCGTAAGATTACTCTGTGCAAAATCACGCATAGCGCCAGTAAAACAACAAACCCTTCCTCGACTTGAATTGTGTGCTGCAGTATTAGGAGCTGAACTCACAAATAGAGTCCGAGAAGACTTGAGACTTCAAGAAACTCCAATTTTCTTCTGGACCGATTCCCAAATTGTATTATCATGGATTAACTCGACTTCCTCATCACTACACACCTTTGTGGCAAATCGAGTGGCAAAAATACAGGAGTGCTCCTTGGCAACCCAATGGCGTCACGTCCCATCCAAGGAAAACCCAGCAGATCTCCTATCTCGCGGAATATCAGCAGTCGGCTTTATGTCATGCAGTATGTGGCTTTATGGGCCACTCTTCTTGCACGGAAACGAAGCAGCATGGCCCCAACCCTTCATAAAGGAACAAGACCCACATTCCGAACTGGAAAGAAAGAGAAAGCATGCAGTCGCTTTAGCATCAACACAAAACAGCATAGAGCAGATGATTTACCACATCAATCATCGAAATTCCTTTAATTTCCTTCAGCACACTATTGGCTACGTTCTTCGGTTCATCAAGAGATCCAGAAAAATAGACACCAACAAGGCAAACCATACAGCACTATCGCCTAAGGAACTCAACGAAGCTCTTACGGTCATCATAAGGCAAGTACAAGGATCAGAATTTGGGAAGGAAATCCAAGACCTTAAGAGTCACAAGGGCTTATGCAAATCCAACACAATGATCACCCTAGCACCATTTCTAGACGAAAAGGGTATTCTACGAGTCGGAGGCCGGCTAGAAGCCGCGCCCATTTCCTTCAGTGCAAAACATCCCATACTGATGCCATATAATGAATCAGTAACTAAAATGTTGTTCAAAACAAAACACGACGAGCACAACCATTGTGGACCACAGACACTCCTCTCCATCTTGAGACAACAGTTCTGGCCAATCAAGGGAAAGATCATGGCTCGTCACACAGTTCATAATTGCGTTAAATGCACCAAGGCTAAACCACAATTAATGACTCAAGTAATGGGAAACCTCCCAGCAGATCGCGTCTCACCAACCAGACCATTCATGATCTCCGGTGTTGACTTTTGTGGCCCCCTATGGGTGCACTACAAGGTCAGAGGAAAAAAGCCGCACAAGGTGTACCTAGCAGTCTTCTGCTGCTTTACAACCAAGGCAGTACACTTAGAGATTGTGACTGACCTAACAACGGAAGCATTTATAGGAGCCCTTCGAAGGTTTATCAGCCGACGCGGTCGCATTCAAACACTTTACTGCGATAATGCAACCAATTTCGTGGGAGCAAGAAACCAGCTGCTCGATGTCCTTCATGTTCCAGAAGCAAAGGAGGCCATAATCAAGGCCAGCAGCGACAAGGGTATAGCATTCAAATTCATCCCACCTCGAGCCCCTCATTTTGGCGGTCTATGGGAGGCAGCAGTGAAATCCGCAAAGCACCTTCTCATTAAAACAGTTTCACCAGCATCATTGACACACGAAGAATTGGAAACCATAGTCATTGAAATTGAAGGCATTTTGAATTCAAGACCACTCACTCCTCTGTCATCGAATCCAAACGACCTAGCTGCACTAACACCTGGCCATTTTCTTATCGGCGAGCCTTTGATTGCTCAAGTCGACAGTGATACCGCTCCAGAGAAAACCAATCTGCTTACCCACTGGAAGGCGATTGGCCATTTGAAGCACGAATTCTGGAAACGATGGTCGACCGAGTACCTGAACGAACTACAATATAGGCACAAATGGAACCAGGAAAAGAACAACATCAAGGTTGGCGACATGGTCATAATCAAGGAGGACAACACGCCAACACTTCAATGGCCAATCGGAAGAGTAACTGAAATCTTCAAAGGTGATGACGACAGGGTTCGAGTAGTCAACGTCAAAACCAGATCAGGAACATGGAAGCGACCAATCCATCGGTTAGCCCCCTTATTCAAGGAACCTGATGATAACGATACGAACACATCTGAAGCTGCAATGACCTCATCCGAACTCGCAACAGATGATACGAGAGATACACCCACAAAACGAAGAAGGACATCATATGTCTCACTAGCGACCACGATCATGCTGTCATTGCTACTACTACCAATAATATGCGCGTCGCCAGTGAACGTAACAAGGTTCAACAATCAGCCAGGAATTTATTTCGAAGATCTCGGATCCACGAACATAGTGGCAACCGAATGGAAAATTGTCGTGTACTATGACTTAACACCCATTCAAACAGAGCTAGGAGCATTCGATAATGGCACGACGGCACTTCAACACCTCTGCAACCAGTTACAACAAAAGGCAACATGCACTGCACTAGTAACACATTTCATTGCCATCAGGAGTAAACTGAAAACAGACTCCAACCTATTCTCAAAACGCCGAACGCCTCGGGCAGCTATCAACTTCGTTGGCAATGTAGCGCATACTTTATTCGGGCTGCTTGATTCCGACTACGCAGACGAACTATCCCGAACCATTAACCAATTAAGGGACAATGAAGCACACCTATGGACGATGCTAAAAAACCAGACCTCAATCATAGATTCCACGATCAATATCATGAAACGGGATCAACTCGAAGCCAGAGAACACATGAACATCCTTCAAAACCAATCCAAACAGATCCTTGCTCGAATTGGAGAGGCCTCTGAGCAATCCAAAATCTTTCAAATCTTCACATCCTTGACAATGCAGTTAATGATCGTGGCATCCAACCTGCAGCGAATTGAAACTGCAATTCTCGACACATTAACGGACGCACACTATGGAACCATTAGCCCCCTGCTACTCTCCCCAGCACAATTAAGGGCAGAAATCACGAACATCAAAAATCATCTACCGCAGTCACAAAAACTGCCATTCGAACGAGAAGATTTACTACACTTCTACAAAATTCTAACAGCAACAGGAGGAGCAACTGATAATCATCTTCTGTTCGTTATCAAGATTCCACTCGTCGAACAAGAACCCTTCAACTTATTTCGACTGATACCATTCCCGGCAAAAGTAAACAACACGCTTCTAATCATCAATCCATCAATGGAAATTCTCGCCATAAATCGCCACAGAGATCAGTATTTCGCAATGACGACAACAGAACTGAAGGTTTGTGACAAAGGCAAGGACCTACAATTCTTCTGTTCCAACAAAAAGGCAAAATACCACGCCGGATCACAGGCATATGATTGCGAGTTCAATCTGTTCAACAATAATACAGTACCATCATGCAATCTTATAAGCCCAACCAATAACATGATGTGGACTCAGCTAAGCAGCAGTAACCAGTGGATATTCGGCACACTCCCAGACATTCAACTAACGGCCGTATGTAAAACAAAAACCATTCAAATTGAGCTTACTGGATCTGGACTTCTCTCACTTGACGATGGCTGCGTAGTAAGAAATCATCTAATCACCATCCAGGCACATCAAACGACGACCAGCACATTGCATACCTCTTACATCAGCTTTGGGAACATCTCATCAGTCATCAACCACCAAAAAACACACGCCATTCTTGAATTAATTCCTGCATTCAACAATACATCTATCAAATCCTTGACGACTCTCCAAACTCAACTTGCAGACTTGCAACCTCAAGGATTCCCAGAATTACAGGACACGGTATTCATTAATAGCATTCATCATCATTTAATTAGTTATCTGGCGCTTCTGGTGTCACTTTCCGTTGGATTCACTATTATCTACAAGCTGCGCAGCCGAATGACGACATCTACAAGATCCACACCTGTTCCGGCAACTCGAGCGCAATACAATGTCAGCGAAACATAAGAACATATTTGAATGCAACGCAATTCAACGCGGGGAGAATGTTAAGAAACACATTTGAGTGGTTACGAAACACAATTTAAGTGCAACGAACACCGCACCAAAGTGACCTACTCAAGAATACAACGAACAAAGCACCGTCAGCATACCAGAAGCAACAACCGCTCGTACGCTGACGCACCACTAACATTAAGCAATTTAGGTTATTGTAGCATTAAGAACTAGGTTGTTTAGGTTATCATTTTATGTAATTAATTTAAGTATAAAAGAGGCATTTTGGCCCAATAATAAAGTCAATCATTATTGATCCATCATAAAGGAAACATTCTTTTCATTTCCTCATCGATACATCATTTCCAGTGAACAAGTTCAAGTGCTTGGCTCACTATTCTACACGAGAACAAGTTAATGCGCTTGGTGTCTCTACTCTACTATCCACAACAGTTCTAGAGGAGCGAGTGAAATTAAGTCTGTCATACAAGTAAGACGGACATTGAGTACTTATAATTTTGTGTAAAAATATACAGTTCCTGGCGTTGATGTATTCCTGCACAGTACAACCAATCAAACCCCTGGCGAGCACAGAAACATGATCGTATCTGCGAATGCCGTGAATATAACGCACTGCATCGTTAAAGGCAACTTGCAGTTTACGCTGGGATAAGGAGTCAAGACTGCTGTAGACTCCCTCAGCATATGTTATGAGAGGTAAGACTAAGGTCAGTACCAGCTTTCGTCTTGTTTCCTGTGGAGTGAAATAGGCACTGATCCACAATTTGCGAAGGCATCCGTAAATACGACCAATGACTACGTTGGTGTGGTTATAGCCCGATAAATTTCGGTTTATTATATAGCCAAGACTAGCGACTGACTCTACAGCTTCAATTTTATTGTTATTTAGAAGTATGTCAGGTAGGAGCCATAGATCAAAGGTATTTTTGGAAATTGGAATTACTTGCGATTTTGATGGATTTAGCAGTAACCCATTTGCTACTGACCAAGTGTGAATATTTCTTAAATCCTCGTTAAAAATAAGAACGAGGTCACTGAGGTTGCTGAAAGGCTTCGCTAAGTGCAATTGGACATCATCTGCATATATGTGTACTGAAGCATATTTACAAACTGATGGAAGGTCATTTATGAACATGCAGAATAGTATCGGTCCTAATATTGAGCCTTGGGGAACTCCCTGCTTAATTTCTTTTAAGGTGTAAAATCGTCTACCAGAAATCACCCTTTGTGATCTGCCAGACAAAAAACAAATCATCAATTTTACTGCTCTTTCACTAAAACCGAAGTTATTCTTGAGCTTCCAACACAGGATTTTATATGATTAACACTATCGAAGGCTTTTGAGAAATCCAGCAAGCAAAACAACGAAACAAAACCCCTATCATAATCTTGCCTTAACTCTTCAAGCAAATTAACCATAGCTGTAGAACAGCTGTGATTAGCTCGAAAACCGGATTGCTGAGCATACAACAACTTATTCTGTGATAAGTGCTTCGTTATCTGCTTTGCCATAACCTTCTCAAAAACCTTAGACAGACAAGGAAGAATGCAAACCGGTCTAAAATCAGCAGGAGAAGATGGGTTCGTTTTCTTTGCTATTGGCAGAACTCTTGCAATTTTCCATAACTGAGGAAAAGTTGATGTTGTTATGCACCAGTTAATTACATGAGTAAGGTGAGAGATTATTTGAGGTAGAATCAGTTTGATGAAACGTATTGGAAGGCCATCCTCACCGATGGAATTAGACTTTATAGTTGTTACGTATTGAGCGATTTCCACTTCGGTAGCTACCACAAAATCATCGAGCATCGGTACAGAGCCTACAAAGTCTTCCGTTCGAATAACAGCAGTACAACTAGTAGTGGGATCAACACCCAGAAATAAGCTATTTAGTACATCCGGATCAAGAGCACATTTAGCGTCACTGCCGCTGGAGATGCCAATTTTTCGAAGGTTACTCCAAAGTTTCTTCGCAGGCAGGGAAGTATTTAGTTTGGAGGCATAATAGTTTGTTTTTGATGTACGCAGGACCGAGGTTGAATAATTACGCGCCACTTTGAATGCAGACCAATTAACATCAGATGGTCTATGCTTCCATTTGCTGTATAATCTGTTCCTAGATTTAATAGCACTAACTACCTCCGAGGTAAACCATGGACAAGCTTTGTTTTGAATTCTGACCGTTTTGATTGGAACATATTCATCATACAACTTAACTAGTATAGACTGAAGCATCCTTACTTTTTCATTTGGATCAGCAGATAACCGGCATTGTTCCCAGGGAGCCGTGAGAGTTGCGATTTGAAGGAGATTGGCATCTATGGAATTGAAGTCTTTAAATGTAAAATTTTCTGAGACTGCAGTTTTGGACAAATAGATGTTATAAGTACAGAAAAGTAGATCATGATCTGAGATATCAAATGATAGTTGATCAAACAAAAGAATAAGCGATGGACTCGAAACAACAATAAGATCTAGCAGACTTGGCAATTTGTTCAATGCAAAACGTGTAGGGTAAGTAGTATTTACTGCATCCATTCCTACTGAAGAAACTGAATCCTTCAACTGAAAGGCAAGTGAATCATTTTTTAGTAAGTTGACATTGAAATCACCGCAAATGATTGTGTGTTCATAGAGTGCACAAAATTCAGAAATTGCTGAAAAAAAGGTCAAGAAGGAGCAGCTTCTATTATTATTATAAACACAAGCAACAATACATTTCGTATAACAATCGCGTAATTCAACAATAATATATTCAACACCCACTGGACTTTGTAATAATATCACATCTTATATTTGACTTGCAATAAATTGCTACGCCGCCGCCCGTAGTTTCAGTAACTCGATCGTTCCTGAAAACTTCATAACTTGGAATTTCATAAAACAAGTCGGTGATACTCGGATTAAACCATGTCTCACTTACACAAATAACATCAACACAGGAACTAGAAAACAAGTACTTTAAATAATCTAATTTCCGATTGTTTAAACTTCGCGCATTTAGGTAACAAACTTTTAAACCCTCGTAACACTTTGAGAGAACGTTTACCATGGTGTACGTTGATTTTTCATTAATACTGTATTGGTCTCCTAACATTGTGATATTAATTTAAAACGACAAAGAGAAAAGTGCAAACCACCTAACGAAGGGATAAAATAATGTAGAGAGGCTTGAAGAGAGAGGGATAATACAGAGGAAAAGACAACAGAATTACAATATTAAGCTTACGTTATGGATAATTGGTAAAAGTACAACAATTTTTATTGATTATTGGCAGCAGCAGCAAGCAGATCTTCAGTGCTTTCGATGAGAAAGCTTTTTCCATTCGCCGACTTCTTAACGTACACAGACCCATACTTCGTGTAGACAGCAAACAGTTGTTGTTTTCGCCTGAGGCCAAGAGCACTGGTTAAGAGAAAACGTGTATGTCTTGTTAGGCTCTCATTGAGATAACAGCTCTTGTCCGATTCAATGCCCAGATGTTGGAGACGTAATTCGGTTGAATGTTTTTTACGGTAGTTTGCTGCTGACATCAAAACAGCGTTTCGCTCTAAAGAGTTGCTGAATTTCAACACAATGGGAGATGTGGCGGTGTTATTATTGTTGTTTCTCTTTTTTGTTCGAAAAACATTTTGTAAGAGAGGCGGCTTGCAATCAATAGTGTGACAGAGTTGGACAGATAAATTTTGTTTGGTTTTCATTTGGAACTACAGGTACTCCGAAGAGCACTGCATCACACGCGACTTCCTTCTTTTCCAAGGCGTTGCAACGCCGTTGAAGCGCGGCAATTTCAGCGTTCTGCGATTGTATAGCAGTGTTGGTGACTTTTTCAAGCAAATCGATGCGATCAATGATATTTCTCTTAAATTCATCGAATTGCTGATTCCAGATTGCACTACTTCATCAATTTTGCATAAAAATTCACTTCGCATTTTGGAGATTTCATTTGTGAATCCGAGCTGCAGTGACACAGCTTGTTTACTTAGATGCTCCTCTAATATTTTGGCGGTGAGGGGAGTATTGACATGACTCGGCTGTTTTACTGCAGGCGAAACTGATGGTGCGGGTGGAGAGGCGTTACCTTACCCTTCAGGTAAGAATTTTCTTTTTCTAAGGGGGGTGGGATGTTGTGATCCGCACAACCATTGCACAGCGGCACGCCGACACATGGCAAAACTGCAATGGTTGCATATCGGAGGAATACTACGTTGTGGTATCAGGGAATAATAATAATTTATGAATGGATGACACTTGACACCAGCGTAAGGCAAATGACACCCAAGATGTCATTTGGGCACTTTTAATGGGAACGCAAAAACAATTAAGCAATGCCTAAAATACTGCGTGTGCACATATGGTAACTATTAAGGAACTATGGTGCATGGAGGGGGAAGATGGGAGACGGGTCATGAGAATTAAAATGTATAAAAGGCAAAGGTTGTGAACAGGGAAGCCAGAGTAGAATTATCAGTCAGATCGATCGCAGCCGAGCATTAGACAGCGGGTCAGATCTAGGAAAATATACTTAAATTTATTAATAAAACTATACTATTGGTCGCAGCCCAGATAAACCAAGTGGGTCAATAGCTATTAAACGTGTATAAAAGACTTTTCTTTCAACTCTCCGGCCAATACTCTTCTCCCTCTGGGGAAAGCACGGTATTTGGACGTATAACAACATTTATTCGACGAATGTCCAACCCGAAGGCAATTAAAACAAAGTGAGTTTGTTTTGTCGAACTGTCGATGAGAGTTATTGTCTAATGCCACGAATTTGGCACACTGGGATAATATATTGTTACATTCGGGCTGGGATTCGTAAAGATAAAACACTATTCCGTTTAACTTCTCTACTAAAATTCACTTTTATTACACTTTTATCGACTATTCTAATATTTCACTTATTAAGTACCAGAACACTATTACTTAAACAATTCTTCAACGTTTCAAACCAATCACTTAATTTACTCTATTACTTTTCACTTATTTATCTTCACAAACTATTACTATCTCGAACTTTAACCAATCACTGTTATAAATCAACTGTCTCGCCATCTTCTAAAAGCTGTCCTTTTATACCCGCTCCGCCATCTGACGAGAACTTTCTAGCTAATTCTAAGTGGTTCTAGAACAAGGTTCAGTGGCGACAGATTCCAGTCTCCAATTGGAAGTGACACTTGAGTGGAACTTGTTTTGTGACTTTAAGGCCTGGTTTCACCAAACTGTCTAAGGCCTGGTTTCACCAAACTGTGACTAAGGGCTTGTTTCACCACTTAAGTTACACGATACCTTCCACGCCACAATATCCCCCTCTTAAACTTGTTCGTCCCGAACAAACTCGTTAACATTTTCACCATTATAACGATGAAGACGATCCACATGAACGACTTTCAGCTTGCCTCTTCCTCGTTGGATGCGATAGACAACGTCGTTGATGCGCTTTACGATTGTATAGGGCCCTTCCCAGTCTTGTTGCAACTTAGGCGATAAACCTTTCCTTCGATGAGGGTTATATAGCCATACCAGATCTCCTTCCTGGAATCCTGTAGTTGTCGTTTTAGTATCGTACCTCGTTTTCATGCGGTCACTGGCTATCTTAATCTTATCCCTAGTGTCTCGATGCACGTCCCTGATGATATCCCTGAGGTCTGTAACGTATTCCTCCTCATTCTTGGGCTCTTCGCATGGATATCCAAACATCAACTCGCTAGGTAGGCGGACTGTTCGACCAAATAAGATTTCAGATGGAGTATGTCCTGTGGTGTTATGCACTGCTCCTCGATAAGCCAATAAAAACATGGGAATCTGCTTATCCCAGTCTCTCTGGTCTTCGCCAACGACCTTAGAGAGGTGTTCATTCAGTGTCGTGTTGAAGCGCTCCACCATCCCATCTGATTGTGGATGAAGCGGGGTTGTCCTTGTCTTGTGAATCCCGAGTAACTGGCACACTCCTTGGAAAATCTTCGACTCGAAGTTCCGTCCTTGGTCTGAATGCAGTTCCAATGGTACACCGAATCTGCTTACCCAGTTATTGACGATTTGCTCCACCACGGTTTTAGCTTCTTGATTAGGGATAGCAAATGCTTCAGGCCACTTACGGAAATAGTCCATAACAACGAGGATGTAACGATTTCCATTGTTTGTTTCAGGAAACGGTCCCGCAATATCAACTGCTATCCTTTCGAAAGGGGCTCCAACATTGTATTGATGCATTTTGCCACGGACTTTCAGTCTCGGACCTTTGCTGGCCGCACATGTAACGCATTTCCTACACCAAGTTTCAACGTCCTCCCTTGAATGAATCCAGTAAAAGCGTTCCCGCACTTTTTCGAGCGTTTTATTGATTCCCAAGTGGCCTCCAGACACTCCATCATGCAATTCCCTGAGCACTTCCATTACCTTTGACCTGGGTACAACAAGCTGCATTACGAACGACTTTCCATCCGGGCTTTCCCATATTCTTTTTAGAATGCCGTCTTGTACGTGAAGGGAGTCCCACTGCGCCCAGTATGCCTTCAGCTCGGGGCTCCTATTGGATATCTCCTGCCAGTCTGGTTTTCCCTCATGCTCCTTCCAGGCGATAATCGGTTCGATATCCGGATCTTCCCTTTGAGCCTCCCGTATTTCCCGCGCACTCCAGCCACCAATGGGCATAGCTCTCACCCTTTGAACGGACGCGACATCTTTTTCCTCGTGTCGTAAGCAATGTTTGCAATTTGCTTTGCACGGTCGACGGGAGAGAGCGTCTGCATTAGAGTGAAGACTTCCCTTTCGATGTTGTATTTCGTAGTCGTACATCTGCAGCCGTTCGATCCACCTTGCGACTTGGCCTTCAGGATTCTTAAAGTGCAGCAGCCACTTTAAAGATGCATGATCTGTGCGGAGGATGAATTTCCGCCCATAAAGGTACTTATGGAAATGTTTTGTCGCCAATACCAAAGCAAGGAGTTCGCGCCTGGTAACACAGTAGTTCCTTTCTGGCTTTGAGAGAACTTTGCTGAAGTAGGAAACTACTTTCTCTTGGCCATCGTGCACCTGGGAAAGGACGGCTCCAATTCCCACATTACTAGCGTCTGCATCCACAATAAATGTTTTCCCAGGGGTGGGGTACGCTAGTATAGGGGCGTTACCCAACTGTTGTTTAAGTTCCTTGAAGCTCTTTTCGCACTCACCTGACCATTTGAATTGTTTGCCTTTTTCTGTCAGTTGATGCAAGCTCTTTGCGATCCTGGCAAAGTCCTTTACAAATCGTCCGTAATAGGTCGCAAGTCCCAGGAAGCTTCTCAGTTGATGTTTGTCTTTGGGAACCGGCCAGTTTTTCACTGCATCGACCTTCTCCGGATCAGTCTTGACTCCTTTGGAAGAGATGATGTGCCCGAGGTACTTCACTTCTGGTCTAAATAAGGAACACTTCTTCGGGTTAAGTTTTAGTTGCGCACTTCGTAGCCTTTGGAACACCTCCTTAAGGTTATCTCGATGTTCGTTAAATGTTTTTCCTACTACGATGACATCGTCCAGGTAGACCAAGCAGGTTTTCCATGTTAGTCCCAGCAGAACGCGCTCCATTAGACGTTCAAAGGTAGCTGGAGCATTGCACAGTCCAAATGGCATTACTGTAAACTGCCAAAGGCCGTTTCCTGCTGTGAATGCTGTTTTCTCGCGGTCTTCTGGATGGATCTGCACTTGCCAGTAGCCACTCTTCAGATCGAGAGTCGAAAACCATTTGGCTCCGGATAGTGTGTCCAGGGTGTCGTCAATTCTTGGCAGGGGGTAGCTATCCTTCTTGGTGACGTTGTTGAGTTGGCGATAGTCCACGCAGAATCTCGTACTTCCGTCTTTCTTCTTGACCAGAACGACCGGCGATGCCCACGGACTTTTTGAGCTTTCAATCAGTCCCTCCTTTTCCATCGTCGAGACCATTTCTGCAACCTCCGTCTGCTTAGCCAATGGTAGTCATCGGGGAGGCTGACGAATCGGTCTCGCAACTCCGGTGTCGATTCGGTGTTGTACGAGATGTGTTCGGCCATACTCGCCGCTCTGTGAAGCAAATATATCAGCAAACTCATTGATTAGACTCCCTGCCATGGACCGCTGCTCCTGATCCAGCTCGCACTCTCCGAGTATATTCTTTTTCATTTCCGATATCTCCGTTGGTCTAACCGGTTTCACACCACTTGCATTGGACAACTTTGTGACCGCAGTAATCGGTACGCACTTTCCAATCACTTCTCCTTGCTTTAGTTTTACGCTTTTGTGTTCCACATTGAGGACACGAACGGGAACTATGTTGTTTTTGGGTTCAACCAGCATCTTTCCGACAACATAGCTCTGATAATAATTTTCTGGATCTGGCTCGACTAGGTAGAATCGGTGGCTCCCAGGGTCACCTTCCAGCTTTGTCCAAATAACTGTCTCTGACGAAGGTGGTAATATTTCGTCCTCACTTACAACTGTCCGTAGAGCTGCGACGTTCTCGTTCCCGTAAACCATCGGAATCTCGACGTTCTTGTACTTTATAACTTGCAAACCGATGTCTAGTTCTATATCGTGCGTCTTCATAAAGTCGATTCCGATGATGCATTCGTCACATATATCAGCCACTAAGAATGCATGGGAGAAGACTATTCCTGCAAGGTTTATCGTCAAGAGTACCTCACCATACACCTTTGCTGTTGCTCCAGTTGCTGTTTTCAGACAGTAGCTGCTGGTGTTGTGCAGCCATGATTGGCGAACGATGTCCCTTCTGATTATGGAAGCGGTGGCACCTGTATCGATTGTAGCCACATACTTTTTCTGGCCGATATGGGCTTCCACTGTCAGGCTCCTATTACATCGTTTGGTCTGGGAAACCTGAATTGTGGTCCTGGGGGCGTCGATTCCAGAAACCAGCTTCTGCCCCGCGAAGTTGGTTCTTACTCGTTTCCCGACTGATGGCTTTGTGATGTTCCATCCGCCGAACGCTCAAATGCCTCCTCGTTCCTAGCTCTGCAATGTGGACAACTGCCCTGTCTACGTTCGGCTCTGCACTGTCGTTGTAGATGTCCAATTTTGTTGCAGTTCCAGCAACGGATCGGTCCCCTTCGAGAACTGGTACGTTCTACTACTTCTGTTCTCTGGCACGAGCATTCAACGGATGTCATTTCTCTCACACGGTGAAATCCTTGAGATGCTTGGTCAGCAGCTCTCATGGTTAAGGCAAATGCCAGTGCCTCAGGAAGAGTTCTCTTTCCAGCCATTCGTAGAGCCATCTGCAGTTGTCTGTCCTCTATGGCTTGTGTAAATGCCTCAATAGCCATTTCGTTGATGACATCCTCGCCGGCATTGGGATAAGACAAGTGCGCAAGCCGTTCAATATCAGCTTGCAACTGCTGAAGTGTTTCTCCCCTCTTCTGGATTCTACTGCGCAGTTGTACTCTATACACTTGCTGCATGTGGTCGTCACCAAATCGCATCTCAATAGCCTTCACCAAAGCCACGTAGTCGCGTTGTTTTTCTTCGGAGATAGTTTGAAGCAATTCTGCAGCTGTTCCTCGTAATGCGAGCGTTAATGCAATCGACTTATCCTCGTCGTCCCATCCATTGGTCGTTGCAGCTGCTTCGAACTGTCTCTTATAAATAGGCCATGATGTTTGACCATCAAAAACGGGTGGTTGCATCTCCTTCCTTCTTGGACAGTCAGCAGAATATTCCCGAGCCTTCTGTTTCTTGACTATTTCGAGCTCTTTAGTTATATTCTTGATGTTTGTTCCGAGCTCTTTAGCTATGTTCTCGATGTTTGTCTCGTGCTTTTGAAACGTTTTGTTAATTTCCTCAAACTTTGTTTCATGTTCGTTTAATTTTTCATCAATCGCGTCGATTTTTACATCTAGAACATTCTTAAATTCTTCTACTGCATCTTTTTGTGCGGCGACAATGGAATTTGTCTGTTCTTCAAGAGAATTCTTCTGTGCTTCGAGAGAATTCTTCTGTTCTTCTAGAGAATTTTTCTGTTCTTCTAGAGAATTCTTCTGTTCTGCGAACTTAGATTCCATAGAATTTTTCTGTTCTTCGAGAGAATTCTTGTGTTGTTCTAGAGAATTCTTTTGTTCTGCGAACTTTAATTCCATGGAATTTTTCTGTTCCTCCATCTTGACAAGAAGCAATTCCATCATAGCGCTAATATCAACGCTTGTACTTACTTGTTCTTCTGCCACGTCGAATAGCATGGTTTTTGGATCTTCTCCCTCGTTTTGGACAGCTTCCTGCAGACGAAGTATGAGGTCACTTTTCCCTCCAGCTGTGGAGAGATTCCGCTTTTCTAGTTCACTTTTTAATTGGGGTATGCTTAGATGTAGCAATACACGACCCATTTTGTTTGTCTCTTGTAATTTAGAAAATCACAAATTCACTTTTTTTTTTTTTTTGTGTTGTTGTAACGACACTTAGCACAGAATAAGTTTTATCCCACTTCTGACACCAATGTTACATTCGGGCTGGGATTCGTAAAGATAAAACACTATTCCGTTTAACTTCTCTAATAAAATTCACTTTTATTACACTTTTATCGACTATTCTAATATTTCACTTATTAAGTACCAGAACACTATTACTTAAACAATTCTTCAACGTTTCAAACCAATCACTTAATTTACTCTATTACTTTTCACTTATTTATCTTCACAAACTATTACTATCTCGAACTTTAACCAATCACTGTTATAAATCAACTGTCTCGCCCTCTTCTAAAAGCTGTCCTTTTATACCCGCTCCGCCATCTGACGAGAACTTTCTAGCTAATTCTAAGTGGTTCTAGAACAAGGTTCAGTGGCGACAGATTCCAGTCTCCAATTGGAAGTGACACTTGAGTGGAACTTGTTTTGTGACTTTAAGGCCTGGTTTCACCAAACTGTCTAAGGCCTGGTTTCACCAAACTGTGACTAAGGGCTTGTTTCACCACTTAAGTTACACGATACCTTCCACGCCACAATATGTTCATTTTTGCACTTGGGGCACTGCGATTTAGCTTCCGAAGCTTCAACAACATGCGATCGAATTAGAGCAGGTGGTTTTGTACACGACGAAATTGACCGATTTATTGTTTGGCATGACTCTAGCGCATCACACCTTGATTGCAAAAAATCTAAGAGTTCGTTGATACTGCAATCGTCCCGAGAACCGACTTCGGCTGCCCATGCTTGGTTAGTGTCTGGGTCTAACTTGTTTTGGAGCAGATGAATGAGCCATGGGTCGCGACCATTCCTTTCGATTGCTTTAAGGCCACGCACAACTTCATCTGCCCCGTCAGTTATTTTTCGAAGAGTATGAACGTTACTCACACTGATTGCAGGAAGCGACAAAAAAGATTGGATGTACGCTTTCACGATCAAATGCGTTCTGTCGTATCGCGCCTCTAAACGTTCCCAAGCCTCTAGAAAGTTTGCATCCGAAATCGGAATATGTTTGATAAGATTGGCCGCGTCATCTCGAAGGAATGACTTAAGGTAGTGAAACTTTTGTGTTGGAGTAAGACTATTTTTACTGTCGACTGACCCGACGAAAAGATCACGAAAAGACGGCCAATCTTTATAATTTCCCGAAAATGGCGGAATAACTATTGCTGGAAAAATCACTGACGCGGAATTTTGCTCAATTTAATTTTATATTATATATGATACAATACCAGTTGATTCAGATGAGGATATTGTGCGTGCCGAGACTGAATTTGAAGTGAAAGAGTTTCTCTTGTGTCAAGCGCAGCAGCACAAAATACGAAGACGAGCACAAAGCGGAATGCAAAATAAAGCAACTGTGCGTGCAATACTAAGTGTTCGTATAGTGCGTAAGCGTGTTTTTGCGACAAGAGAAAATCTGTGACACTGGTTGTACTAAGTACAGTGAGGCAAACGATAGGTGTTACATAACAAACAAATATAAGTATTAACAAATAAGTTATTAAACAATAAATGAACAACATATACGAATTGAAATTAACAATAACTAAATAACAAAAAAACTTGACTATTTCTCAACAAAGATGGAACACTGTTTCACTCTTGTTTGTGTCAGCACAGCTACGGCAGTGGGTATTTGGGGGATGCCAAACTTGGCTGCGTGAGTTCCTAAATGCTCTAGGAAACGCCCAGCCGTATGCACCGGCATTCTACGGCATTTTCCCTTGCTAGGATAAAATCTCGTTCCGTGGTGAAAGCGGAGTTATCCCATTCACCAAAGAAAGTTTTAGGATTCATTGATCACTAATGGTCACCCCAGCGCCAGCGGATATCCAATTCCCCATTAAATATCCCTCCTTGTGACTTGTGAGAGCTTTGGAAGGTGTCTAGGGTATGCGGGTTGGTGTCTCGTCTGAAGCACCTAAAAGTAGTCTACTAGGAAGTGACCCCATAGGGAAATTCGTTCGGTTGGTGAGGGGGACAATACACAGAAGAGTGGAGGGTACGCCGAACAAGTAAATCGAACAAATAACTCAGAAAAAATATACCTCGTACAAGAACATTTCAACCAATGAGAATGAGGCATGCTTGGTGGGTATCGTATGATGACTTTGCTTTGCAAGCAGGGCCGGCGCGGTTCTACCAGCGCCTTAGGCCATACTTACTGGAAACGTCTTCAGATTTTATTTGGAATGCCCTCTATCTTTTATTAGTGTTTCGCTAATCGTGTTGGCCTTGTTTCTTTTTTACCACAAGTACTGAGCGCATCCGTAAAAATGTTTCCCAGGTATGCGATCCGTAATGGAGGGAGCAAAAAGGGAAGAAATAGAACCGCAATGGCCATCTCGGTGCGTGCTGGTTATCCAAGAAATAATATTTCGGCTTATGGAGCCCTCCGTATTGGCGCCTTGGTAAGTGCACATCGTGCATCCATGGGCGATCCGGCCCTGGGTTATGAGCATCGTGCCACCATTCGAAACCATAGCGCATGCGCCATCCGATGTGCTGTATTACGCACATACATATGTTGTTGTTTTGTAGCAATCACGCCATACCAAAGGTACAGTAGTCGAGAATAATTTCTTTGTTCCTTTAACCACGCAAAATGTGATTTTGGTCACGTAGGCCATCGATGGGTATGGAAAAAGTGGCGTGGGTATGCTATATACCCAGTACTTTTCCACTCATGGGCAGCGGGATTTTGTTGTTAGTGGTTGAATTTAATTGGCGTGCGCTTTGGTTTGGCTTGGGTAGGAACGTTTTTAGTTTTGAACAGTCAGTCGTTTGGTATCCATCATAGAGGACGGAAGTTGTGTTTGTTGGGGTGGCGCGTGCGTGCGCAAGGCGAAGTGCGCCTAACGTGGAAATTTGATAAGAACAATTTAATTAAAGTTTTATGTATTTGAACTAACGATCAGTACTTTTTCGTTGTGACAATTTGTGGTGCCGGAACTCCCGGGGCGCTATGCCCAAATCAATTCAATTATAATTTGTGGTTTTTTTTGTTGATCGGTGCTCGCGAGTGGCGTGAAAAGAAGAAAAATAAAAAAATGGCCAAGGGTGTGCCCCGCTTCGTCGAACTATCGAGAACGGGCCCATAACTCCTCCATCCAACCACCTGGTGAAACTCTGTTCGCGTTTTAGCCCAGTTTGTGGCCAGTGATCCATGCTTTTGTTCGTGCTCAAGACACGTGGCAGACGCAAGTAAAATTTTCACCCCTCCGACGCCCCTCAGCCCGACAATCTGCGGTAAAACATGTGGCCGCAAAGGTGTGAGAGTGAACGTAGTGCACCCCACCCGAACCTCTGACCGACCTATTCATCTCCGGTCACGTTCAACCACCCCTAAGTGACGGTAAAAATTTGGCAAGCGCCTACGAACATTGTTTCCACGGATCCTAGACGGAGCCTCTCTAGGGAAAAGTGTTTTACACCCCCATCACGATATCGGAGCAGTGCTGCGCTACTAGGACAAGCGTACAACGACAGCTATAACCCCAAGGAGCAGCCGTAGCAGAATTACGCAGTCCGCGTCTACCCAAATTTCACCCAAACCCCCCCGAAATTCCCCATCCCTTGTATGGCACTTTTTTTTGTGCAGAGCCGATTGTTTTTTTTTTAAATAAAGATTAATTCGTGGTCATAATATTCTTAAGAGAAATAGTTTTTTTTTTTTAAGTTTCCTTGTGGTATCGACGGTTCAGGAAATTTTTCGTCTTTTGGAGAGTGTGTCGCCTTGGTGCATATTGGTGCGCTATACAAAAAAAAAAATGAAATTATAAGAAAAAAAAAAATTTTATTAAGAAAGGGGGGAAAAAAAAAAAAAAAAAAAAACAATTTGGGTCATTCGTCATATTCGCGATTTTACTTTCTTTGTGACAGGTTCAACATGCAGTTCCTCAGGAGATGTTGTGCACATCATCGCCCCCTGCAGCGACGCGTCATTGCCCGGATTAGGGCGTATTTAATTGATTTGGTAAGTCATTGACGTTTTAATTGTTGCTTACGATTGATTTTTTTTTTGACATTTTATACCTTATTGAGGATATTTCATTTATGACAACATTTCATAGTGCACACGCGCATTGTAAGACAATGCTATAATTTTTTTTTATTTATTATTCGTACCACATCGGAAATCTTTTTGGTTATTGACTTAGTTTAGTTAAGAGAGATCTTGTTTTTGGATTCTCAGACTCCTTGGCTTAACGTAAATTTTAGATTCTTACTTCTAGAGAACGATTGTACGGCACTATTTTGTTAATAGTATTTTGTAGTTTACATTTCTTTTGATCAGCCATCGAGAAATTATTTTGGAAATAGAGCTTCTATTAATTTTTTTTTATTTTTAATTATTTGTTTTGGAGTCTCCAGACCCAATCGGAATGAATTTGATTTTGTGAAGATACATACGATAGATTTAGGATAGATTTTTAAGATATATTTTTATAGGCGAAATAAATGCGTTTGGAATTGTATCGCATAAATACTACTTCGATATCTTTCTCTTTTGTATTCGGTTGGAAATTTTGTTAATATAGGTTATTCTTCGATGAAGTATTTGATTCCAGCCTGATGTGGGCTTAAGCGTTTTGTATTTGGATGTGGCGGATGACAGATGGCAGATGAGGCAGTAGAACGGTAAGCGTCTATAGTGATGCGTTCCCAGGTCAGATATTAGAGTTTGACTTCGTTCTTTTCATATGGGGTGACTAGTATTTATTTATCGGAGTGGCCTAGTCACCAACGGTGGTGGGTCATTGGCGTTAGTCAGTGCCGCCATAGGGGTGGGTTAAACACTCGAGGGAGCATTGTCCATCTCGCTCTCTCCCGCATTCGTATAGGGAGACAAGAACAAAATCAAATGAATCCGTGTGCCATCTTGGTGAACAGCGGAAATTCAAGCCAGACAATTCAGGTCCTCACATCTTGATAGAAATCAAACAGATCTCTCAAACTACATCTTGAGACAGGCATGGAGAAAAATGTAACACCGTTCGGCAAATTAGTAGCAAGAACCCCCCCATTCCGACGAGCATAGGACGGAGCTTCCGCTAGCATGCCTGACGCTGCGAAATGCCCGAACACCCTTCGACCAGCAGCCCGGATTGTCCATTGTGGTACCTGTAGAGTAGTGGCCATATGGGTTGCAGTTGGTTGAAGGTTCTAGGAAAATATACCAAGCCGCGAAGCCATATTGTTGTTTGTTACATGTGCGGTTGTGAATAGGTCTATTCGGATGAGAAGGTGCAGGGGTCCTCACATGGAGTTCCTCTAGTTTTTTCGCTGGATAGGTATATTTGAAAATTTGGAAGTTTGAGAGTTTATTTATTAAGGAATGAATAAATTTCTTCAAATTTCATAATTTTATTTACGTTACAGGTTGGCGCCCAACGTGGGGCCCGATTAGCGTGTTCCTGACCCTAAGTTTTTAGTTAGGTACCCGTTGGTCAAGCCCAGCGTGAGCCTGAATTGTCTTTACCACCGCTTACTCTTTTGTTCGTTTGCCGGACATTACGTCCCAGTCTCTATACCTATATGGTAGGATGGAGACTATTTACCTTTCACTTCACAGTCATGTGTTTAAATTTTTTTTATTCTTTGGAACCAGTATTCTTTATTTGGTTTTTTTTTCATCCAGATCTGCAGAAGCCTTATGGTTTGTTTTGGTAGCTTTGTTCGGTAGATTGAGTTTTATCTCTGATCTACGTCTGTTGCTAAGCACTCGTAACATCCCTGATTGTAGAGTTCTACGACATCTTTTATTTTTATAGCTGGCCAAAGCAAGAATTGATAAATGATATAGAAGGGTTTAACCAATAACAGTCTATCTTCACAGTTGTATAACGTAGGTATTATTTTATTTTCGGTCTGGTCTATCCCGTGTACCAAGTGCACTGTCCGGTTCGTTGGGTTTCATATATCGCCTAGCGACTGTTGCTGTTGCACTTGTGGGTTGGCTTCGTGTAGGAGTTTTTTTGGGTTTTGATATTTTTTTTTTTTTTTGAAGCAACTCCTGGTCGCGGGTAGATAAGCTGTCTATCATGAACCAAAAATTTTTTTTTTTTTTTTTTATAATTAACACGCACTAAAGAGGTTATGACTACTCTTATGGTGTAGTTTGAAGTACACAGCGCGGGCGTTAGGGAAATTGGGATAGAGAAGATAGGAGATTCCGATGCACATTGGTTTTAAATGTCTGCAAATTGAACCGAGGGGGAAAGACAGAGCCGGGCAAGGCGTTCCACATTCGCGTGGTACGGCTTATGAAGGAATCTCTATATTTCATAGTACGACCGAAAATAAAGGGTAAACTGATGGGCATTCCTGGCTTGGCGAGTATTGCGGTTGAATTGTTGAAGGGGTGGAATGCAGCTGGCGATTTCGCTTGAGCACTGTTTGTAGAAATAGCGATAAAACAATGAAATACATGTTACATTTCTGCGATGTTCGAGCGAATTTATAGAATTCGCTATATTTGTGTCTCCAATGAGTTTTAAAGCACGATTCTGTATCCTATCCAGCAGGTGCAGTGAGGTTTTGGGCGCACCAGACCAGATATGAGAGTTATACTCAAGTTTGGGGCGAATGAACGCCTTGTATATGGCAGCCAGATCAGAAGGGGTAAAATATTTCTTGCACCGTTTGAGGAAACCTAGACATTTCGCAGCGTTCTTGGCGACTTCGTGTATGTGGTCATTCCAACGAAGTTTGTCATGGACACACATACCGAGAATGGAAAGTCTTTCGGTTTCGGCGATGCAAGTGCCATTCATGGATAATGGCTGAGGATTCTGGTTTCGCTTTAATGACAGCAGACAGCATTGTGTTTTGGAAGCATTAAATTCCACTCTATTGGCTAAACCCCATTTTATAATGCTGTCGAGATCGGAATTTAATGAGCTTAACATACGTTGCCGTTCCAGTTCTACGGCCGAAGAGCAGGGACGTGAGTCTTGGAATGAATATGAGAAGCTGAGGGTGCTGTCATCGGCGAAGGAGTGGATTGGATTAGAAGTTACAGACAGGAGATCATTTATGAAAATGAGAAAGAGAGTCGGAGACAAAACGGAGCCTTGGGGAACACCAGCATTTATATGGTGAATTTCAGACTTGAAGCCATCCAATACAACTTGAATTGAACGGCCAGAGAGGTAGTTTCTAATCCATTGAAGAAGAGACGCATCGATCCCATATGCACGCATTTTCGATAAAAGAGCTTGGTGCCAAACTCTATCAAATGCCTTTGAAATATCAAGCGCAACAATCTTCGTTTCACCAGAGTGATGTAGAGATTGGTTCCACTTTTCGGTGAGATAAGCCATCAAATCACCAGTGGATCTGTTGCCACGAAAACCGTACTGCCGGTCATTAATGGGTTTTCGTGATTCAAGATATTTCATGAGCTGACGATTTATCAGCGTTTCCATGACCTTAGAAAGAATGGATGTAAGTGCTATGGGTCGGTAGTTGGTGGGAGAAGAAGATTCGCCTTTTTTGGGGACGGGCTGGACAAATGCTGTTTTCCACCTTCTCGGGAAGAGTCCAGAAGAATAGGACAGATGGAAAAGCTTACGCAGTGGTTTTGCCAGCGTGGAAGAACACCTCTTCAGAACAATTGGGGAAATACAATCTGGACCAGCGGATTTATTTATGTTGAGATCATTAAGTACTCTTGCCACTGTACGAGTGCGAAAATGGATTTGTCCCATGGTGTATTCGAGGCTCTCAAGTACAGGTAGAGGCAAAGCGCAATCTGGGAGCATTGAGCTGGCTGCAAAATGTGCAGCAAGCAGATTCGCTTTGTCTAAAGAGTTGACAGCTGGAATGTCATTGTAAATGAGCGTTGGGATCGAAGATGTGGCCGAATTCTTTATATTTTTTACAAAAGACCAAAAGTTTTTACTACCCTTGGGACATTGTAGTATTTTTTGCCTCAACTTTTGGTCATACGAGAATTTAACACGCTTGATAGTGGTATTGCAGTCATTTCTGGCTCGCTTGAACTTTTTTCGGTTTTCCTCAGATGGGTTGGCCTTATATGACCGAAAACTTAACTCCTTTTGTCTGATAGCCTCTTTACAGCTCGAGTAGTACCACGCATTTTCTTTCGGTATGATACTCTTTATCCTGTTAGGAATAAAGGATTTCATACCTAAGGTGATAATACTGGACACCATATCAGCGGCGGCATCCACGTCGTTATCGAGGAAGCATAACGACCAGTTAAAACTCTTAAAGAAGTTGTTAAGTCCGCTCCAGTTGGCTTTCTCGTATTGCCATACGGTTCTTTTCGGAGATTTTTCTTTAACAGTGTGGTTGGAGTACGAGAAATTAGCTGATATGATGCAGTGGTCCGACGAGCCTAAAGGCGATAATACTTCTAAAGAGTATTTATCAGGGTGGGAGGTAAGAAACAAGTCCAGAGTGTTGGCATTTTGACCGTCAATATCAGGTACGCGTGTTGGCTCATTTACAAGCTGGGTTAATTGGTTTACCTCAGCGAAGATCTGAACATAAATTCCTTCGGGTGTTGTCTGTCCAGTATGTCGAAGCCAGTTAGAATTGTGAATATTGAAATCGCCCGCAATGACAATTTCAGTATTAGGATACAGGGAGACAATTCTTGTAATGGAGTCAGACAGCGCATCAAACTCGTAAAAAGTCGAGTTGCTATCTAGATTAGGGCTTCTGTAGATAAAACAATAGTGAATGATTTGCCTACGGATGTGGAATTTCAGCCATATGAAATTAAATTCCGGATTGGAACATTGGCCATAAGAACCTGGAGTTTGGTAGGCAATATCATCACGTACGTAGATGGCGAGACCGCGGTGGAGAAAGAATAAAGGCACTAAACGATACCCAGGTAGATCAAACTCCGATTTATCAGAATTTACACCCACCTGGGTCTCGCTCAGCGCCAAAACAGCTGGTTTATATTTAGCGACGTGGACGTACGCCGAAAAGAGATTCGATCGTAGCCCACGAATGTTGCACATGTCAACTCTGAAATTTCCCATCAGCACACAAAACAGACACAGAAAGCACAACTCCGACGCTACTTCTAAGCAGGGCTGTGAAGTAAAAGTCCAATGTTAGAATCTCAAATCAAACTGTCATAGGTGTTATGCCCGTATGACAATTTGCTTTGATCCACCAACAAAGCTTCAACACACATACTTTACTAACTGTAAAGATCACCTTACCACCATACTGATCCTACTAATGCGGTTAATACACAGCAATTCTTTTTTGTTATATTCGGTCTACTGTTCGTCCTGTCGTTACGTCGTCCCCACATCCAAATTATTTTATTATATTACCAATAATTTACCTATCAACCCACCCAATCTGAAATCTCTAATATTTCATATTTGGTTATTACTGTAGTTTAAGCACTGGATTAGTTCTTTTGGTTTTATATGAACCTTTTTTTTTTAGGCGCTACCTTAGAGTGTACGATTAAAATTAGTTTTATTAAGTTCTATATTTTTTTGTCTTCTTGTTATCTACTGTCCAATCATTCCATTTTTTTTTTTTTTGGTAACCATGTCACTACCCAACGTTGCTTCGGAGAGACTTTTACGTCCAAAGAAAGATAGGAGGTCCATAGTGAAGCGCCTGTCGCTAGGGCCGAAAACTTACAGACGGAAGCCTCCTAGGCTTAGCGAGGACCCCGCTCCGTCTACGCCCAGGGAAGCTTTGGCCGCCCTCAATAACTCCCGATCGACTGACACACGTCCCATCGAAGAAGCCGTAAGCATACACGCTGAGACTGACCCCGAAGGCGAAAATGATGCCGAATCTGGCGGCAGAGATACTGAACTAGCGCAGTATGTGCAGGATGTAGTCACGGCTACCGTAGGATTGAGTCGTACGAACGACTTACGTGTTATCAGAGAAGAGTTGGAGAGGAACCGAATGACTACCAAAAATGACATTACCTTGCTTTTCCAAGAACTTTTGAACTCTCAGACACCCCCCCCGAATATCCCCCATTAATGGTGCATCTGGTCCCCACCAACCGGAACCACCACCAGGATTCCCCGTGACTCTGCCCAATTTGTCAGTTCCTCCTCCCAATATTCGTAGTGAGAACGTCGATAACTTTATCGCACAGCTAAATCGAATGAACATTAATCAGCCCGAGACTCCCCCTACTCGCCATAGGATGGCCACACCTTCGTCTACCAGTTCTAATGCTCACAACTTTCACAAGTGGGGCATTAAATTCGACAACCAGAAAATGTCAGTTGACGACTTCCTATTTCGTTTAGAGAGAGTCAAGGAAGGGTATGGAGCGTCATGGGACGAGATAGTGTTGAACTTCCACCAGTTTGTTACCGGCCCCGCGGAAAATTGGTTTTGGGTCTATCTGAGATCAAACCCAAACGTTACCTGGCTCGGTCTTAAGAACTCGTTGATAGAACAATTTAGAAGCCTCGAGACGGATTCCGAACTGTCGCGAAGAATGTCAGATCGACGTCAAGGCTCGTCAGAACCCTTTGACGATTTCTATAACGATATACTACAATTAAATAGTCGGTTACGAATTCCTAAACCCAACTCGGAGGTAATAGGAATCATTAAACAGAACGTAGGTAGACGAATGGGAGAGCTCCTAATTACCTTCAACGCTAACAGTCTGCCCGAGATGGTATATGTATGTCGTACCATCGAAAAATATCTTACAGACCGCGAGCCCCCTAGAGTTCGAGCAATGCCAGCTCCCGCCTTTAGACGCCATATTGGCGAGATCGAAACTAGATTCGACGAACCGACCAGCAGTGGCCCAGGGTTGCGAGTCGACGCTGTAGAAGCTCGCCGTACCCAGACGGTCCTCATCTGTTGGAATTGCAAGCGTGAGGGGCACACCTTTTATGAGTCTGATAGCCCCCAAAGGAATCTGTTTTGCTTCAAGTGCGGCAGGGAAAATACCACAACGCCTAGATGCCCGAGATGTTCGGAAAACTGGCGACAGAACAGCTCACCCCCCGGTGTGAGTTGTTCACAGGACCGAAACCCGGCGCGCAACTAAACCCAGTTAACCTTAACACCCACCCGACTTTACCATCTCTAGACGGTACCAATTTAATTTCGATTCTCAAACGAGAAAAGCCCGTGTCGGCACAGCCAGATCCAAGCATTAAAGCTTCATTTCCCACCCTTCACGATCGCTGGCAAACTTACTACACAACCCGACGTAGAATATTTAATAGCCCTCCAGCGCGAGTGTCGAACAAGATACTTCGTCTCAGAAACAAGTTCAAGGAGAAGAAGCAGTCATATCGTTCTATAGCAGCCACGACTCTCTGCAGTCCTGACCAGGATCCTCGCCCGTATGCACTGGTGCGTCTCGGCGGACGGGATCTCCTAGGCCTGTTAGATAGTGGTGCTGCTATAAGCTGTTTAGGTCAAGAGGGATGCAAGTTAGTAGAAAGTACTAATGCCCCACTAAAAGCTTTTCATACGTTAGTTAAAACAGCGGATGGGCAAACCCAGTCCGTCACTGGACAAGTTATTATGGACATCACATATAAAGGCATGGTGAAACCGATCACCCTCTTCTTAGCACCCTCCTTAAAACAACCATTATACTTAGGGGTCGATTTCTGGCGGTCGTTTCAAATAGCGCCTCATATTATTGGCGAGCTATCTTTAAATCCACCAGTTGGCCCGAGTAACGAACTTTTCTGTAAGCTGTCCCGTGAGGAATCCAATAGACTGAACCAAACCATGAGTTTGTTCCCCTCCTTTGCCACTGTTGGCCTAGGAAAGACACGCTTAGAGGTACATATTATAGACACCGGTGACGCTGAACCCGTCAAACAGCGGCACTATTCCGTTTCTCCGGCGGTACAAACCCTACTGTACGGGGAGCTGGATCGCATGCTTGACTTGGGGATCATTGAAGAGAGTTCAAGCGCATGGAGCTCGCCCGTCGTATTGGTACGAAAACCGGGTAAGAACCGTTTGTGCTTGGACTTTCGGAAAGTAAACCAAGTCACCAAAAAGGATGCGTATCCGCTACCTCATATAGAGGGGCTGCTGGGACGTCTTTCGGATACACACTTCATTTCGAGTGTGGATCTGAAGGATGCCTTTTGGCAGATACCGTTGGAGCAGACGTCAAGGGAGAAAACCGCTTTCACCGTCCCCGGTAGGCCACTTTACCAATTTCGAGTCATGCCCTTTGGCCTCTGCAATGCCCCGCAGCGCATGTGCAGACTAATGGACAAAGTGGTACCTCACAAATTGCGAGAAAACGTGTTTGTCTATTTGGACGACTTACTGATAGTTTCGAGAACCTTCGACGAACACTTGGAAATGTTGTCATGCATTGCTAATAGATTGAGAGAGGCAGGGTTGACAATAAACTTACAGAAGTCCAACTTTTGCTTCCGACAGTTGAAGTACCTAGGTTTTATCGTAGGCGAGGGTTGCCTCAAGACAGATCCAGAGAAAGTAGCGGCGATTCGTGACTTCCCGATACCCAAATCCCCGCGTCAGGTCCGCCGATTTCTCGGTATGGCGGGATGGTACCGGAGGTTTGTAAAAGACTTCGCGTCTATCGCCACGCCCATTACCAACACTCTAAAGAAGGGCGTAAAGTTTTGTTTTAGTGACGAAGCGTGCGGCGCCTTTAACCGACGTAAAACCATGCTGACAACAGCTCCAGTATTAGTTAACCCTGATTACGAGAGAGAATTTATAATAGTATGCGACGCGTCCGCTACTGGTATTGGGTGCGTATTGTGCCAGAGTGATGAGAATGGTTCGGAACGACCCATATTCTATTACTCCCATAAACTTCTAGTTTCTATTAAATTGACCTTAGCTGATTCATCGTGCATTTGTATTGTTGCTGTCTACATTCCCTCTGGGTCATCTCCGTTCGTATACGAAAGGTATTCTTGTGCTCTTGTCCAGATTGCGGATCTTTTTGGTTATGGTAAAATTTTTATATTTGGTGATTTTAACCTAACCTATACAAATTGGTATGTGGATACAGAATCTCCTTCGTGTTATAATCCATCAGAACTAGGACCTTTGCATGGCAAACTATTTTTAGAAAATGTATTGAGTGTGGGCCTCTACCAAATCAATGGATTATATAATGAACACCAGCGCTTCCTTGATCTAATTTTTACTGACTGTCCTGATATATGTAGTGTTGTTCCCGCTGATGAATGGTTACTACCGAAAGTACCTCACCATAGTGCAATATGTTGTGCAATAATTCTGGACCTTAAAATGACTGCAACTCAATCAAATTTGACAACAAAATATATACCTGACTTTAAGAGATTTGACAGAAATAAAATGGAAACTTTTTTCAATTCATATTCATGGACTAATATATTTAATGAACCTGACCCTGATGAAGGTTTAAACAAATTTTATCATATTTTGTATAATTGTATTCGTTACTCTGTGCCGTTAAAAAAAAAACATTGCTTGTCACAAGTGAAAGCTTTATGGATAAACAAAGATGTCCGACGTCTAAAAAACTTGAAAAATAATTTTTTTTAAAAATGGAAACGAACGAATTGCTACTGCGATTACCTCTTATTTGCTGACTACAGACAACTTCTAAAGGCTGCTTTAAAACGTTCCTATGATGCATATATACTTAAAACTAAACAAAATATTAAAAATAATCCAAAGATGTTTTGGAACTATATTAACTCTAAGCGGAATTCTTCAAATTTTCCGAATAATATGGAATATAATAATTATGTGTCTAATAATGACAATGAAATGTGTAATATGTTTGCTGACTTCTTTCAGACAACTTATTCAAGGCCTGATACGTTGACTCCAAGTTATTCCGGTTGTATTATAAAAACTAACTGTGATATTCCGAGCATAAGACTGACTGAAAATGAAATAGTGCAATATATAAAGACTTTAGATGATAACTGTGTTCCTGGTCCTGATGGTGTTCCAAGTTTATTTGTCAAATCATCTGTAGATTTTATCTGTAAACCGTTAACCTATTTATTCAACTTGTCGCTGTCCAGTGGAGTCTTTCCGAAAATGTGGAAATCTTCATTTATCATGCCTCTACATAAAAATGGTAACAAGCACCACGTGCAAAATTATAGAGGAATCGCAAAACTGTCCTGTATACCCAAACTCTTTGAGAAAATTATTTGTAATTACGTGCAATTTCACTGCTCTAAAATTTTGATGAACAACATGGATTTCGTCCCAAAAAATCAACTGTAACTAATTTAATAGAGTTTACTTCCCATGTCAATGAAAGCTTGATTAACGGGTTACAAACAGATGTTTTTTATGCTGATTTCAGTAAAGCATTCGACAAAGTTAATCATGTAATCCTGTTAAAAAAACTTGAACTTTATGGATTCCCGCATTGGATATTGAAATGGATTTGTTCATATTTAAGTGATCGTACGCAAAATGTGAAATTAAATTACTGTTTGTCTAAAAATGTTGTCGTCTATTCTGGTGTCCCTCAAGGCAGCCACTTTGGTCCACTCCTGTTCCTGTTATTTATCAACGATCTATGTCCTCTTATTAAATATTCCAAAATGTTGCTATTTGCGGATGACTGCAAGCTGTACTAATTATATGGTAGCCAACAAGGTTATATATTTTTACAACATGACATTGACGCTATGCAGGATTGGTGTAGAAGAAACTATATGCAACTTAATCTTAAGAAGTATAAAAGCATGACCTTCACGAGACGTCAAAATTCAACTGCGCCAATTTATTTTATCAATGAGGAAGCTGTTGAAATTGTTGATTGCTTTAATGACCTTGGTGTGGTTTTTGACAGGAAGCTCACTTTCAATCTGCATTTGGATTCCATTGTTAGCAAGGCAAGAAGCCGATTGGGACTTATAAAACGTTTCTCAAAAGAATTTAAGGATCTCTCGTCCGACCTGTTTTGGAATACTGTAGTCCTGTTTGGTGTCCGTCTTACGAATCTGGAATCTCAAGAATTGAAAGTATTCAAAAGCAGTTTCTTCTCTTCGCTTTACGTGATTTGCCTTGGAACCCCGAGAGTCGTCTTCCACCCTACACAAGCCGATTAAAGTTGCTGAATCTTCAGACTTTGGAAAAACGAAGAGAAACATCCAATGTTATATTCCTTTTTTGCGTTCTGACTGGTAATGTCAACTCCACATATGTTCTCAACTCCATTAACATCAATACCAGACCGAGGACAACAAGGAACCCTAATTTTTTATATCAAAGGACATCTCGATGTAACTATGGGAGTAATGGCCCCATCAATAACCTGACGAGGGATTTTAATGAGTACAATCATGTGATTGATTTCAATCTATCAAAATTAAATTTAAAAAAAATATTGAAAGAAATGTAAAATAATATTAAGCTTTTTAAATTAAATCTGTTTCATTATTGATTAACTGTGACATTATGTATAGTAGTTATAATAAATAAATAAATAAAAAAAAAAAAAAAAAAAACTGAATGCGGCCCAACGCAACTACAGCGTCACGGAACGTGAATGTCTCGCAGCGGTTATGGGGGTGCAAAAATTCCGAGCGTACGTGGAGGGTCATAAATTCAAAATCATAACTGACCATGCGAGCTTGAAATGGCTCATGAACA
Organism: Cheilosia vernalis; assembly: GCA_949126925.1. Lineage (NCBI taxonomy): Eukaryota > Metazoa > Arthropoda > Insecta > Diptera > Syrphidae > Cheilosia > Cheilosia vernalis. The sequence goes on from OX421363.1 coordinate 4,786,511, forward strand.
CGAAAGATTTAGATGGCAGGTTGGCTCGATGGAGCTTGAAGCTACAGAGTTTTGTCTTCGACATCGAGCATCGTAAAGGCTCACTTAACGTGGTGCCTGACGCCCTGTCGCGGGTGTATAGCCTAGATTCTATCAGCCCGGCCTTGTCCACCACAAACTTTAAGGATTCGGACGTGTTGAAGGTCAATCTCTCTGACTCATGTTTCCAGTCGGAGGAATACCGAAAACTAATCGATACCGTGCAGTGCAATCAACCGAATCTACCGGACTTGACTGTTTCCAATGACCTTTTGTACAAACGAGTTAGGCACTGTACCGGGAACCCGCTACAGGATAATTTGATCCGGAAGTTGTGGATCCCCTCGCAGATGACCGAAGGGTTAATTTCGTTGGCTCATTGCCCCCCGCGTGCCTCACACGGTGGCATCGCCAAGACTCTGTACCGACTGCGCGACAAATGGTTACGCAGGTGAAAACATTCATCAGCAGGTGCGAAGAGTGTAAAACCTCCAAAGCGCCAAATGCGATGTTACGAACACCCATGGGGAAGGCATTCGTGGTAGACCGACCGTTCCAACACGTCTTTATAGACTACTTAGGTCCGTATCCCCGTTCCAGGAGTGGTAATACCCATATCCTTATAGTATTAGATCAACTGACTAAATTTGTGCTCTTGCATCCACTGAGGAAGGCAACCACGGACCACACCGTACGCTATTTGCGTGACCAAATCTTTTTACTGTTTGGAGTCCCCGAAACCCTCTTGTCGGACAACGGCAAACAATTTACGAGCCGAGAGTTCAACAGATTCTTAACTAGTTTTGGCATTCGTCACGTGCGAACTGCTTCGTACGCACCGCAATCCAACGCAAGCGAACGGGTAAACCGTTCAATACTGGCCGCCATTCGGTCATATCTATCGAGGGGTCATACTTGATGGGATGAACAACTTCCCTCCATTGGTTGTGCCTTGCGTTCGGCAGTCCACTCTGCGATTGGGATGTCGCCCTATGAAGCCCTGTTCGGGCAAAACATGGTTGAACATGGCTCCACCTATGAACTGTTAAGAGCTCTCGACGGTCTAAACACCTCGGATTTAAGAGTGCTCGCTAAACCGGACAAGATGAACATTCTGCGTGACCACCTAAAAGAATCACTGGCCGAAGCGCATGACAAGTACGAGAGAGTGTATACTGTATAACCTTCGAAATACGAAGCGAAAATTTCACGTTGGCGATGTCGTATACAAACGGAATTTCGTTCTCAGCGACGCTTCTAAGAAATGGAATGCGAAACTATGCCCTAAGTTCGTAAAAATGCAGGTAAGAAAAGAAGTTGGGACAAACCTATACGAGCTACAAGACATGAAATGCAAACCGATGGGAGTCTTCCATGTAAAGGATATTCGTGCATAGTCTAAAGTTACCCTTCGGTGTCTTTAGGCCCAGCTGGCTCAGTCTCAGCATGAGAGCTCTAATTAGTAAGTTTGGCTGACCCGAGTTTCTTTTCTTAGCCCTTACGCTCCTTTGTACTCGCGGAAGTGCTAAGTTTTGTAGGAAACGCCCAGCCGTATGCACCGGCATTCTACGGCATTTTCCCTTGCTAGGATAAAATCTCGTTCCGTGGTGAAAGCGGAGTTATCCCATTCACCAAAGAAAGTTTTAGGATTCATTGATCACTAATGGTCACCCCAGCGCCAGCGGATATCCAATTCCCCATTAAATATCCCTCCTTGTGACTTGTGAGAGCTTTGGAAGGTGTCTAGGGTATGCGGGTTGGTGTCTCGTCTGAAGCACCTAAAAGTAGTCTACTAGGAAGTGACCCCATAGGGAAATTCGTTCGGTTGGTGAGGGGGACAATACACAGAAGAGTGGAGGGTACGCCGAACAAGTAAATCGAACAAATAACTCAGAAAAAATATACCTCGTACAAGAACATTTCAACCAATGAGAATGAGGCATGCTTGGTGGGTATCGTATGATGACTTTGCTTTGCAAGCAGGGCCGGCGCGGTTCTACCAGCGCCTTAGGCCATACTTACTGGAAACGTCTTCAGATTTTATTTGGAATGCCCTCTATCTTTTATTAGTGTTTCGCTAATCGTGTTGGCCTTGTTTCTTTTTTACCACAAGTACTGAGCGCATCCGTAAAAATGTTTCCCAGGTATGCGATCCGTAATGGAGGGAGCAAAAAGGGAAGAAATAGAACCGCAATGGCCATCTCGGTGCGTGCTGGTTATCCAAGAAATAATATTTCGGCTTATGGAGCCCTCCGTATTGGCGCCTTGGTAAGTGCACATCGTGCATCCATGGGCGATCCGGCCCTGGGTTATGAGCATCGTGCCACCATTCGAAACCATAGCGCATGCGCCATCCGATGTGCTGTATTACGCACATACATATGTTGTTGTTTTGTAGCAATCACGCCATACCAAAGGTACAGTAGTCGAGAATAATTTCTTTGTTCCTTTAACCACGCAAAATGGGATTTTGGTCACGTAGGCCATCGATGGGTATGGAAAAAGTGGCGTGGGTATGCTATATACCCAGTACTTTTCCACTCATGGGCAGCGGGATTTTGTTGTTAGTGGTTGAATTTAATTGGCGTGCGCTTTGGTTTGGCTTGGGTAGGAACGTTTTTAGTTTTGAACAGTCAGTCGTTTGGTATCCATCATAGAGGACGGAAGTTGTGTTTTGTTGGGGTGGCGCGTGCGTGCGCAAGGCGAAGTGCGCCTAACGTGGAAATTTGATAAGAACAATTTAATTAAAGTTTTATGTATTTGAACTAACGATCAGTACTTTTTCGTTGTGACAATTTGTGGTGCCGGAACTCCCGGGGCGCTATGCCCAAATCAATTCAATTATAATTTGTGGTTGTTTTTGTTGATCGGTGCTCGCGAGTGGCGTGAAAAGAAGAAAAATAAAAAAATGCCCAAGGGTGTGCCCCGCTTCGTCGAACTATCGAGAACGGGCCCATAACTCCTCCATCCAACCACCTGGTGAAACTCTGTTCGCGTTTTAGCCCAGTTTGTGGCCAGTGATCCATGCTTTTGTTCGTGCTCAAGACACGTGGCAGACGCAAGTAAAATTTTCACCCCTCCGACGCCCCTCAGCCCGACAATCTGCGGTAAAACATGTGCCCGCAAAGGTGTGAAAGTGAACGAAGTGCGAACCTCTGACCGACCTATTCATCTTCGGTCACGTTCAACCACCCCTAAGTGACGGTAAAAATTTGGCAAGCGCCTACGAACATTGTTTCCACGGATCCTAGACGGAGCCTCTCTAGTGAAAAGTGTTTTACACCCCCATCACGATATCGGAGCAGTGCTGCGCTACTAGGACAAGCGTACAACGACAGCTATAACCCCAAGGAGCAGCCGTAGCAGAATTACGCAGTCCGCGTCTTCCCAAATTTCACCCAAACCCCCCCGAAATTCCCCATCCCTTGTATGGCACTTTTTTTTGTGCAGAGCCGATTGTTTTTTTTGAAATAAAAATTAATTCGTGGTCATAACATTCTTAAGAGAAATAGTTTTTTTTTTTGAAGTTCCCTTGTGGTATCGACGGTTCAGGAAATTTATCGTCTTTTGGAGAGTGTGTCGCCTTGGTGCATATTGGTGCGCTATACAAAAAAAAAATAAAATTATAAGAAAAAAAAATTTTATTAAGAAAGGAAAAAAAAAAAGAAAAAAAAATCAATTTGGGTCATTCGTCATATTCGCGATTTTACTTTCTTTGTGACAGGTTCAACATGCAGTTCCTCAGGAGATGTTGTGCACATCATCGCCCCCTGCAGCGACGCGTCATTGCCCGGAGTAGGGCGTATTTAATTGATTTCGTAAGTCATTGACGTTCTGTTTTAATTGTTGCTTACGATTGATTTTTTTTTTTTTGACATTTTATACCTTATTGAGGATATTTCATTTATGACAACATTTCATAGTGCACACGCGCATTGTAAGACAATGCTATAATTTTTTTTATTTATTATTCGTACCACATCGGAAATCTTTTTGGTTATTGACTTAGTTTAGTTAAGAGAGATCTTGTTTTTGGATTCTCAGACTCCTTGGCTTAACGTAAATTTTAGATTCTTACTTCTAGAGAACGATTGTACGGCACTATTTTGTTAATAGTATTTTGTAGTTTACATTTCTTTTGATCAGCCATCGAGAAATTATTTTGGAAATAGAGCTTCTATTATTTTTTTTTTATTTTTAATTATTTGTTTTGGAGTCTCCAGACCCAATCGGAATGAATTCGATTTTGTGAAGATACATACGATAGATTTAGGATAGATTTTTAAGATATATTTTTATAGGCGAAATAAATGCGTTTGGAATTGTATCGCATAAATACTACTTCGATATCTTTCTCTTTTGTATTCGGTTGGAAATTTTGTTAATATAGGTTATTCTTCGTTGAAGTATTTGATTCCAGCCTGATGTGGGCTTAAGCGTTTTGTATTTGGATGTGGCGGATGACAGATGGCAGATGAGGCAGTAGAACGGTAAGCGTCTATAGTGATGCGTTCCCAGGTCAGATATTAGAGTTTGACTTCGTTCTTTTCATATGGGGTGACTAGTATTATTTATCCGAGTGGCCTAGTCACCAACGGTGGTGGGTCATTGGCGTTAGTCAGTGCCGCCATAGGGGTGGGTTAAACACTCGAGGGAGCATTGTCCATCTCGCTCTCTCCCGCATTCGTATAGGGAGACAAGAACAAAATCAAATGAATCCGTGTGCCATCTTGGTGAACAGCGGAAATTCAAGCCAGACAATTCAGGTCCTCACATCTTGATAGGAATCAAACAGATCTCTCAAACTACATCTTGAGACAGGCATGGAGAAAAATGTAACACCGTTCGGCAAATTAGTAGCAAGAACCCCCCCATTCCGACGAGCATAGGACGGAGCTTCCGCTAGCATGCCTGACGCTGCGAAATGCCCGAACACCCTTCGACCAGCAGCCCGGATTGTCCATTGTGGTACCTGTAGAGCAGTGGCCATAGGGGTTGCAGTTGGTTGAAGGTTCTAGGAAAATATACCAAGCCGCGAAGCCATATTGTTGTTTGTTACATGTGCGGTTGTGAATAGGTCTATTCGGATGAGAAGGTACAGGGGTCCTCACATGGAGTTCCTCTAGTTTTTTCGCTGGATAGGTATATTTGAAAATTTGGAGGTTTGAGAGTTTATTTATTAAGGAATGAATAAATTTCTTGAAATTTCATAATTTTATTTACGTTACAATGCCAATGACCAATACTAATCGCCGTTAGCCTGGCGACATCTATACGCGTTCTGGCTAAAAGGTTGTTTGTTCGGGCATCATCGTAGAGGTTGTCCAGATCTTCCTTGAAATGACGCAGTTCGTCAGGTTCAGCCATCTGTAGGCTCAGTCCATGAGGTGAAGTGCAGGATAGGTATAGTATCCCTATATCTGCATGTAAGTTTTTTTTTTTTTTTTTTTATCCGAGGGTAGGTGAAAATCTTCCAAAGACACTATGAGAATAGCAAGCGCGTTCTCATAGTAGTGTCAGATTTTTACTGACTAAAAACACCACCCTTCTAAAGATTGTTAGATACTGCAACTAAGATATAACTTATCAAGCAATTTTTCTATCATTAAATAAAAACTTTTGACAGGTTACTTTCCAATGAAAGATCCTGCGTGTTCCGCAAATTAAGCGCGGTTAATCTTATCTTGCCAAGTCGAACGGTTTCGTTCTTTGTAGTCGGCGCAATAAATTGCTCTCGTCCAAGATTTGTCGGACTGTATTGTTGATATGTCCGATTAGTCGGTTTCTATGCTTTCTCGCGAAGCTTCTAGTTTCAGCTTCGATTGTTGGAATTCCGAGATCCCTATGGATATCGTCATTTCTAATATACCATGGTGCTTGTACAATTTCTCTAAGAACTTTATTTTGAAAAGTTTGTAGAATATTGACATTTGTTTTCTTGGTACAACCCCAAAGTTGTATACCATAGGTCCACACCGGCTTTAGCACTTGCTTGTATAAAAGCAGTTTGTTCTCAGTACTGAGCTGGGAATGTTTTCCGAGTAACCAGTACATTTCTCTATATTTGATATCGAGTTCTTTACGTTTCATTTTCACGTGCGAACTCCATTTCAGCTTTGCGTCGAGTGTCATTCCCAGGTATTTGGCCTCGTTTGCAAAGGGTATTCGGGCCAAGTTTAGAAAAATTGGCAAGTCATTAGTTTTCTTATAGGTGAAATTCACGTGAACAGACTTAGTTTCGTTGAGGGCGATCCGCCAGTTCCTTGTCCACTCATTTACCTTATTCACTGCGCTTTGCAGTTTTGTAGTCGCTTCTTCGATTGTATTATCTACAGCTAGGATAGCTGTGTCGTCGGCGAACGTAGCAAGGGTAGTGCCATCTTCCCTTGGAATATCGCGAGTATATAACAAATAGAGAAGCGGACCAAGGACGCTTCCTTGCGGTACCCCGGCCGAAATTTATTTTAGCTCCGAGTATTCGTTTCCATTTCTAACACGGAAGAGTCTATTCCCGAGATATGATTCTAGAATATCATATAGGCTTGCGGGGAGAACTTGTCGTCATTTAAATTTCAAGCCGTCGTGCCACACCTTATCAAAGGCTTGTGAGACGTCAAGGAATACGCTTGAGCAAATCTTTTTTTCTTCAAATGATTTCTCGATTACGTCAGTAGTTCTATGTACTTGGTCAATCGTCGAATGCTTGGTTCTGAACCCAAACTGGTGGTCAGGGATAAGATTATTGTCTTCAATAACCGGTTGTAGACGCCTAAGCAATATTCTCTCGAAGACTTTGGATATGACTGGAAGAAGGGAAATCGGTCTATACGATTTTACTTCATTTGGCGGTTTTCCTGGTTTTAAAACCATTATGACCTCCGCGACTTTCCATTGACTCGGCACGTGTTTTAGTCTGAGCGCAGCATTTATGATATGAAGGAGCTTAATTAATGCTTTCTTGGAAGAGCTTTGAGAACTTCTCCGGTGATCAAATCATAACCAGGAGCTTTCTTAGGTTTTAGGGATTCGATTTCACGTTTTAGTTCCCTTGGCGTTGCTCTTGTGAGTGTTGAATCGTCAGGTTGTAATTCCGTCCTATTAGTATTGTCGTAGATCGCTTGGCCATCGTACGGTTTAAAGGTTTCTTCTAGATGAGCGGCAAAAACGTCCGCTTTTTGCTTATCTTCCCTTGCCCATTCATTTTGATTTATTCTAATTGGCGGCGCGGGGATTTTGAGCCTTTTGGTGCCTTTTACAGCTTTCCAAAGTGAATAATTGGAATCTTTTTTCGCTGTTAAACTTTCAAGGTAAGAACCTATCGCACGATTTTTAAAATCCTTAATGACTGTCTTCAACAAATTGCACAAATAATTCAAATGTGCTTTATGTTGCGGAGCGCGACTCTGTTGCCATTTCTTGCGCGCCTTCCTTTTTTCGTTGACCAATTCTTTTATTTCGGGAGGATATCGTAGCCCGTATTTGTCCGGCGTTTTCCTTGGATTAGGCGTATTATTCCAGGAGGCGAGCTGTACGATCTCGACGAAGCGATCAACTTCAACTTCAAGTTCATAGGGTGTCGTAAGTGGAACACTCAGTTGAACATTCTCTTCTATTTCGTTCCTAAAGCCTTCCCAGTTAGTGTTTCTACCAGTTAATCTCGCTGGCTCTAGGTTGTTGACTAGTTTTACACTCAATGTGAACATAACCGGCGAGTGGTCAGATGATAGATCAAAGCTCTCTTCAACTTTAATGTGGTGGGTAGGTATTCCTTTCACGACGAAGAAATCTATCAGATCAGGTAGTTTTGAAGTATCAGTTGGCCAGTAGGTCGGTTTGCCCGTCGAGAGGAAATCGCAACTGTATTCCATACCTGCCCCATAGAGCATTCTACCTTTTCGCGAGATGTATCTGGAGCCCCAGAACGTTTGAGCGATTTAAGCAGGTTAGTGAAATCACTTTTTTCAAGCGCGGAACGCGGTGGACAGTAAATAGATGAAATTCTAAGAGTAAGCTGACTATTTTTAACTCGAATCGTGCACAGTTGCATAATTTTAAGCTCTATCTTCAGGTCTTCGTATTGTTCAATGCAGTCTTTAATAAGCAATGATGATCCACCTCTGGCGTTCCCCGATGGGTGACAAGCGTGGAAATCATTACATCCTTTTATTTTTAAATTCGATCCCTTTTTCACGTGAGTTTCAGAAATCAAGCAAATGTCAATATCTTTCTCGCGTATAAATATTTCCAATTCGCCGAGTTTTTGTAAAAGCCCGTTTGCATTCCAAGTGCATATTTTTAACATTGGTTTTTCATTCATGTTATTTTTGAAGCACGCGTTTTCCGTGAATTATTTTCGAGCTTAACCAAGCGATCGAGAATAATTTTATTTATTTTGCTTTGTTCTTCAAGTTTCTCGAGAATAACTGAGAAAACATGAGAAACAGGGTCCGGCGAAGTTTCAACGTTTTTCGCTCCTTCAAATGCCGCGGCCTGAGCGTAGGTCTGTACTCTGGCTGTCCGAGGGCCACTATTCGATGGCTTTCCTCGTGGTAACTTTTCAACAGCGTTTCTTTTGACAACAGAGGTCGAGGTCCTTTCAATTGTCTCTCTTTCTCTGACAATGCTACGCTTTTGAACCGGAGGTTTTATATTGCCTACAACCTCCTGGGCGGTCCTACGCTTTACCTTGGTAAGCGGCTTTGTTTTTTTATTTTGGCTTTTGAGTAGTGCATCTCTCCGTTTTTGCAACTCCTTAGCTATCTCACAGCCTCTGTAATTTGCCGGGTGCTTTCCCTTACAGTTAGCACAGGTAGCGGAGGATTGTTTGTTTGCTCCACAGTCTTGGGAGAAATGACTTCCGGCGCATTTTACACATCGCGGCTCTTTTTTGCAATGCATTTGCGTATGATTGAATTCTTGGCAACGTTTGCATTGTGGAATTGTTTTCAAATTTCTGCGCATGGGCTCGATTTTTACCACAATATTAAGTATGGTTTTAATTCGGTAGATATCTTCGATATTATCAGACCTATCGAAGGTAAGCATAAAGAGCGGAAGTCCACGCCTTATCAGGATGTCCTTATCTTCTTCCGTTTTTTGCTTCTCTTTCTTGATGATATTTACGGCATCAAGAATTTTAAACCCTTTGGAACGGAGGTCGTTTATAACCTCTTCTTTGGTGCATGAGGGGTGGAGTCTCCTCGCTACAACACGATGTGGCCTTTCTGACTTTATTTCAAAAGTATACCACTGGATCTTCTCGGTATTTAGCTTTTGGGACACTGCCCGGTAGTCTTCGTGGTTAACGACGTTAATTTTCCACGCATTATTCCTCAAAGATGTTACCTTAAATTCCGATGTTATCGTTCCTTTAAGGAGGCTGTGAAACGTATTATACTCCGTTATCCCAACGACGTTTATTGGAGGCGGTGGACGAATTTGGCCTCGGAGTTGTTTTTCTTGCGGTACTTTACGCGTTTGTTCTCTTAGAGGCTCGACTTCAGGCGAAGAACCGGCTCTCCTTTTCTTACTAGGTCTTTTCTTAGGGACCCGATTCGTTTCGCGTGCTAGCTCTTCTTCGTCAGTGTGGTATTCCTGACTAGGCAAGCGTGGTGGAGTACATTCGCGTTCTTTCTGAGAATTAGTGTTCCTTAGAACATTATTTTCTTCTTTTAACAGTTCTATCTCTTTCTTCAGAGTTTGAAAGAGTAGATCCATTTCCTTAAGCTTGATTCGGAGTGTTTTAATTTCTTCCTCAGAGCTTATATCTTTCACTGAGTCCCGTTTTTCACGCGCTGGCGCTCCCGGCGGACTTCTTTTCCCGGGGTTGTTCGATCTTGATGGAGGCGATCGAGATACCCTTGAACTTTTAATAAAAGGGTTAATGGACTGCAATAAGCGGCTCTCCCCAGAATCCGTAGAGCCGACCTCCGAAGAGGGTGGATTTTCCAGTAAAGTTGGACTGCCACCTGGGGTAATTAATCTTTTCGTTTTGTTCATTGCATTTTTTGTATACACTATACGTTCGGTATACGGAGGTTGGATTTTAGTCGCCTCTTACGACAGGCATGCCTACCTCGGGTAAATTCTAACCCCTACCCGAAGGGGGTATCTGCATGTAAGTGCGCAATCTGAAGATAGTTATAGGTATAGGTAAGTATGGTTTTTGTGAAAATTTCAACAGAATCAAGGGAACATCTACGTAAATAAGGTTAGTTATCAAATTAAAAAATAAGTACAAATTATTTCAGTACCTGGCCAGTCACTAGTATCCGGCCACTTTGGGTTAAATAGTTCATAATAAGAACATGAATCGTTATTTTCAATAGCCAAATATTGTGGCTACCATTTTTAAGCTATTTATCCTGCCGGTAAAATTCTACAACTGTAAACATCATATTTTTTGAGGTGCTCTAGTGTGCGGCCGAGGTTGCCCAGTACTAGAACTTGGGCTGAAATGAAATTGTCTGTTTTTTTTTTTTTTTGGGTTCAACTGAAACCAAATACTTTTTTCTTTCAGTCGATATAAATAACATGTGTTTAGTATGAAAGGTTTCAGTATTAGGCCATGAAAGAAAACACTGACCGGTTCCTAAGACATCCTGTTTCGGTATGCGGCCATAGAGATAATTTGGTGTATGTTAATGAAAAAAAAAAAAATAAAATGAACTCAGAAACTAAAGCAAGCGGTTCAAAAAGCTCGCTATAAGCTGATAAAATTAAGCTTGCCTTGGAGGATATTCGGCAAAACTATTTAAGCCACAGAAAATCTGCTTACAAATACAACATCCCAAAGAGTACTTTGCAAGATAGGTTGCATGGGAATGTAGATGAGGAATGTGTGAAAAAAAGACCCGAATCGGTTTTGTGTTCTGAAGAGCAAAAGGAGATAACGGACTGGTGCATTGATATGTGCAAATGTTTCTTTCCCCTTAAGCAAACAGACCTTCTTGAGACTATTCAAAGAATTTTTAAATCGCAAAAGCGTAAGAACCCATTTAAAAATGATCGGTAAGAAATGGGGTCAGTGTTGACATAATAGCCGTGTTTTAGTATCAGCCATGATCTATATAGATCATCGATTTACATGCACTTACAACAACAGCATATGATCCTGCTTCTCATCGAGATCATGAACCATGATCTGAAAATTATTTCTACTATTGTTCGCAGCGCTGTTTGGCGCTGTTTGTTTCTTTCTTGAATGTTGGTGTGCCTGTCAAAGATAGCCACACAGTCACGTTGCCAGACTAAAAAATTCAATACTCTTCATAGCTCAAAAAATCAATCAGCATATTTTTACATCCAATAAATTTCCCGTCCTTGGAGATTTTGCTTTTTAATTCTGGAAAGGTATGACAAGCCCAGCGAAATATTCCATAATTTGTTGAGTAAATGTTTATGAAATGTGTCGCAGTTCGTGAATAATAATTGTTTCACAAGTTTTCCGGCAGAAAGGTGAGAGTTGTTTTTTGTTTTTACATAAAGTACAAATCAGGTACAAATGTCCAGAAAATCTCCGAATATCTAATGAAAAATGTAAACTAGCAGGCTGCATAAATTTAAACTATTTTATAACTGCAACTGTTTTCGCAGAGTTTTTTGGACATAAAGCTTTAAATTTACGTGAAGTGACGATTTTAACAATCAAACGTATTTTGTGTGTGTGCAGAGAGAGAATTATGGTAATATTATGAAAAGTATAATGCTTTTTCTAAGAATTAATCCAATCTAAGTGGACCTGATGTGTAAACTGCGGTGTTCATTATATTTCGAACTGATTGTAAACACTTTAAATAAGTTCTTAAAAAACTCTCACCATCAAAAATTAAAAATGATTAATTTGATTGATATGGCAACACCCCCGACAAGCAACTGAAATGTCGTTGTACAGAATGTTTGCAATATGGCTGGTGGCATGGTCGTCTTTTGAAAGCAACTGTTGCCACAACTCTATGATCCGTATTGTTTTATTTTCGTGATCTGATTCGGATCAGATCACGCTGATAATAAAACACGGCTAATAATGAAAACCTTAGAAAGTGCTAAAATGGCGTATAATCCAAAGCCAGTACCATGCAGAACCTATCGACTTTTCTTCAATTCCGATCAACACTGTTTTTGAAGAAGATGGGAACGCTTGAAATTGGTGAAAATCCAAGCAATAATACGATTTCTGATCTTAATGGCATAGTAACCTTATGCACCCATAACCTTAATCGAACCGGCTGTCTTTGAAAATCCAGATTCCACTCTCAATTTCACTGATGTAAAATTAATTGAAAATCAATCAACTGCAACAACATCTCCAATAGCTCCTGTTAATATTAATAAAGCAGTAGGAGTAAAAAATATATTATAACGGGTGATTTTTTAAGAGGTCTAGAACTTTTTTAAAAAAAAAACACAAAAAATTCGAAAAAAATGAATGAAATATTTATTTGAATCGATAGTTTGAACCTTGCAATTTAATGTTTAAAGATAATTTCATGCAAATGTTGAACGCGGCTGCGTGAATGAATGCATGGATGTTGGCTTCCAGTGCGTCAATCGAAGCGGGCTTGTCCCTATACACATTAGCCTTGACATACCCCCACAAAAAATAATCTAATGGTGTCAAATCGCACGATCTAGGCGGCCAATTGACCGGCCCGAAACGTGAAATTAACTGTTCACCAAACTCGCCTCGCAATTGCGCCATTGTTTCGCGTGCTGTGTGGCATGTGGCACCGTCTTGTTGAAACCACATATCATGCAAGTCAAGAACTTCCATTTCGGGCAAAAAAAAGTTTGTTATCATCGCTCGGTAGCGTTCACCATTGACAGTAACGCTGCGATTCGCATCATCTTTGAAGAAATATGGCCCAATAATGCCGCCGGCCCATAAACCGCACCAAACAGTGGCTTTTTCGGGATGCATTGGTAGCTGTTGCAATGCTTCTGGCTGATCTTCACTCCAAATGCGGCAATTTTGCTTATTTACGTACCCATTCAACCAAAAATGAGCCTCATCGCTGAACACAATTTTTCGATAAAAAAGCGGATCCTCGGCCAGCTTTCCAAAGGCCCATTCACCAAAAATTCGGCGTTGTGGTAGGTCGGCTGGCTTTAGTTCTTGCACCAGCTGTATCTTAAAAGGCTTTACGCCCAAATCCTTCCGCAAAATTTTCCACGTAGTGCTGTAACAAAGGCCTAACTGCTGGGAACGGCGCCGAATCGACATTTCGCGGTCTTCTGTCACACTAGCTGATACGGCCGCAATATTTTCTTCACTACGCACAGTACGTAAACGTGTTGGTGGTTTAATGTCCAACAAAGTAAACTTGGTGCGAAATTTGGTCACAATCTTCCGAATAGACTGCTCAGAAGGTCGAGAATGCCGATCATAAAATGGAAGCAGCGCGCGATGAACATTTCGAATCGAGCACGAATTTTGATAGTAAAATTCAATAATTTGCAAGCGTTGTTCATTTGTAAGACGATGCATGGTTAAATTGCAAACCAAACTGAAGCTGTTTGACAGTGACACAAGGTACTAAACACACGTCAGCTGTCAAAACCAGTGTTCCCAAAACCAAACCAGCCAAAAAATCACCATTTACAAATGACGAGGTTACATAATATTTGCAAATCAAAGACATACTAAATAACAAAATTACCTATTTACAAATCATACTTTGCTACAAAATAGTTATTATGAAACGCACATCAATTTTTATATAAATTTTATTGTACTGATCATATTAATTATTTATAATTTATATTTTCTTAGTAGCTATTTTCGGATAATTATTTATAATTTATATTTTTTTGTAGCTCTTTATTTTCCTCTATGAGGAACTTTTAAGTTTAGCTGCCAACGACGCGGTTCAAGAGAGACAAGTTGCTGCGTGATTATTATTTTAGAATTCAAGGGCATGGTTCCGCTTTTACTTTACACAAGCGCGAGCTCCGCTGAGTTTAGCTGATAAGAACGTGTTAAATGAAGAGCAAAATAAATAAACACTGTGTGTAGGCAAGCAGGTAGCTGAGTCTGAATGAAAGAGCTCGTTTGTTGTATGTTACGGCTAATTGGCTATAAATTAAAAAAAAAAAATACAGTGACTTTTGGGATTCAATAACACTTAGGCCTGTTTGCTGATACTACTCATAGCGATTTAATTTTAACTTTAAATCTTATGTGACAGTCTATGACAAGGAACAAGCAGCATAAGGTATTTAAGTAGAACTTAAATCCCTATGAGTAGTATCAGCAAACAGGCCTAAGTGTTATTGAATCCCAAAAGTCATTGTATTTTTTTTTTTTAATTTATTGTTTTATATTTGCGTGGATTATAAATGTGAATAGGTAAAAAAAAATTGGGGATTATGGGTTGTGGATGTGGTGCTTTGGAATATGAGAGTGCGCTCTTGTTTTGTTTTCTTTTAATTTGCAAGAAGTGAGATGGAAGTAATGCAAAGCTAAAAACAATGTTGAATAGATCAAAGTGAAATTTGCATACCTACCTAGCTATATTTTGTGCAAAAAGCCGTGGCGGTAGCATCGTCTAACGTGGATCTTCTTTATGAATTGTTAAAAGAACTCCCTGAGTCTTTTATCCTCACATTGCTTGAATCTTTTTATGGAAAGTTTCCTACAGTTATTGTAATAGGCTTTTCACACCAAGCCCAAAACCGGGTTTTCGCCAAAACACATGAAATCTTCATCGAAAACAGAAGTTTTCCCATACATATTTCAGTTTTCAAAACGAGTCGTTTATCTTTATTTGCTTAACATAGAAGCTGATTTTTTAAGCAAATTGTATTTTTTTTTGTAACACATTGAAAAACATTTATTTTATAAAAATAAAACCGTTTTAAATGTTTTATTTAAATGTCCAATCATCCCTGAAATATCGGAAAATATTATAAGCTAGCGAATCAAAAAAGTGGGAATAAAGTAAATTCTTGAATTATGTAGCAAGTCTATAGTGAATGCTGCTGAGAAAGAGTGGCACATGCCACATGGCCTCGGGCCTAGAGCGGCAATTCCGCCACTGCTCGTTGGTATCACCTAAAGTAGCTCAATCAGCTTTTTGGAATACAATAAGTGATAATTGTCTAGATTTAGGAGACGTTGTTTTTGATGTGTAAACATCTAAGCGCGCGTTTTGGACACATTTAACTTGCGGGGACGGAAATTGAGTCCCGGTCCCGGTGTTTTATCATTGCATACATTTATGAGCTGAGGCATATTAATTTTAGCTTTTTGTTGATGTGAAATAAAGCATGTTTTTCATTATTTATGATGGTCTCACATTTCTTCCCTGTGAAGGACATCTCGAGTGCCAAATCTTTCGTGAAATACCAGGCACGCAGAAATCACAGCTGGACAACAACTAACAAAAATGTCGTAGACCAGCACCTCTTTAATCTTCAAATGAACTCCAACCGGAAAATTTCAACAACACGATATGGAAGAACCATCGATACTGTCTTCCAGCGTAATCTACATAGATTACAGTCTCGAATGTACATAATGTATTGTGGCGTGGAAGGTATCGTGTAACCTAAGTGGTGAAACCAGGCCTTAAAGTCACAAAACAAGTTCCACTCAAGTGTCACTTCCAATTGGAGACTGGAATCTGTCACCACTGAACCTTGTTCTAGAACCACTTAGAATTAGCTAGAAAGTTCTCGTCAGATGGCGGAGCGGGTATAAAAGGACAGCTTTTAGAAGAGGGCGAGACAGTTGATTTATAACAGTGATTGGTTAAAGTTCGAGATAGTAATAGTTTGTGAAGATAAATAAGTGAAAAGTAATAGAGTAAATTAAGTGATTGGCTTGAATCGTTGAAGAATTATTTAAGTAATATTGTTCTGGTACTTAAGAAGTGAAATATTAGAATAGTCGATAAAAGTGTAATAAAAGTGAATTTTGTTAAAAAAAAGTTTAACGGAATAGTGTTTTATCTTTACGAATCCCAGCCCGAATGTAACATTGGTGTCAGAAGTGGGATAAAACTTATTCTGTGCTAAGTGTCTAAGTGTAGTTACAAAAAAAAAAAAAAAAAAAAAAAGTGAATTTGTGATTTTTTTGAAATTACAAGAGACAAACAAAATGGGTCGTGTATTGCTACATCTAAGCATACCCCAATTGAAAAGTGAACTAGAAAAGCGGAATCTCTCCACAGCTGGAGGGAAAAGTGACCTCATACTTCGTCTGCGGGAAGCTGTCCAAAACGAGGGAGAAGATCCAAAAACCATGCTATTCGACGTGTCAGAAGAACAAGTAAGTACAGGCGTTGACATTTGCTCTATGATGGAATTACTTCTTGCGAAGATGGAAGAACAGAAATATTCTATGGAATCTAAGTTCGCAGAACAGAAAAATTCTATGGAATCTAAGTTCGCAGAGCAAAAGAATTCTCTAGAACAACAGAAAATTTCTATGGAATTGAAGTTCGCAGAACAGAAGAATTCTATGGAATCTAAGTTCGCAGAACAGAAGAATTCGCTAGAAGAACAGAAAAATTCTCTAGAAGAACAAAAGAATTCTTTAGAAGAACAGAAAAATTCCATTGTCGCCGCACAAAAAGACGTCGTGGAAGAATTTAAGAATGTTCTGGAAGTAAAAATCGACGAAATTGATGAAAAATTAAACGAGCATGAAACAAAGTTTGAGAAAATTAATGACTTGTTTCATAAACAAGGAACAAACATCGAGAACATAGCTAAAGAACTCGAAAAAGTCCAGAAGCAAAAGGCTCGGGAATATTCTGCTGACTGCCCAAGAAGGAAGGAGATGCAACCACCCATCTTTGATGGTCAAACATCATGGCCAATTTATAAGAGACAGTTCGAAGCAGCTGCAACGACCAATGGATGGGACGACAAGGAAAAGTCGATTGCATTAACGCTCGCATTACGAGGTACAGCTGCAGAATTGCTTCAAACTGTCTCCGAAGAAAAACAACGCGACTACGAGACTTTGGTGAAGGCTATTGAGATGCGATTTGGTGACGACCACATGCAGCAAGTGCATAGGGTGCAACTGCGCAGTAGAATCCAGAAGAGAGGAGAAACACTCCAGCAGTTGCAAGCGGATATCGAAAGGCTAACGCACTTGTCTTATCCCAATGCCGGCGAAGATGTCATCAACGAAATGGCTATTGAGGCATTTACACAAGCCATAGAGGACAGACAACTGCAGATGGCTCTACGAATGGCTGGAAAGAGAACTCTTCCTGAGGCACTGGCATTTGCCTTAACGATGAAAGCTGCTGACCAAGCATCTCAAGGATTTCACCGCGTGAGAGAAATGACTTCCGTTGAATGCTCGTGCCAGAGAGCCGAAGTAGTAGACCGTAACAGTTCTCGAAGGGGACCGATCCGTTGCTGGAACTGCAACAAAATTGGACATCTACAACGACAGTGCAGAGCCGAACGTCGACGGGGCAATTGTCCACATTGCAGAACTAGGAACGAGGAGGCGTTTGAGCGTTCGGCGGATGGAACATCACAAAGCCGTCAGTCGGGAAACGAGTAAGAACCAACTTCGCGGGGCAGAAGCTGGTTTCTGGAATCGACGCCCCCAGGACCACAATTCAGGTTTCCCAGACCAAACGATGTAATAGGAGCCTGACAGTGGAAGCCCATATCGGCCAGAAAAAGTATGTGGCTACAATCGATACAGGTGCCACCGCTTCCATAATCAGAAGGGACATCGTTCGCCAATCATGGCTGCACAACACCAGCAGCTACTGTCTGAAAACAGCAACTGGAGCAGCAGCAAAGGTGTATGGTGAGGTACTCTTGACGATAAGCCTTGCAGGAATAGTCTTCTCCCATGCATTCTTAGCGGCTGATATATGTGACGAATGCATCATCGGAATCGACTTCATGAAGACGCATGATATAGTACTCGACATCGGTTTGCAAGTTATAAAGTACAAGAACGTCGAGATTCCGATGGTTTATGGGAACGAGAACGTCGCAGCTCTACGGACAGTTGTAAGTGAGGACGAAATATTACCACCTTCGTCAGAGACAGTTATTTGGACTGTAATGTATAGGAGCATAATACATAAAATACATACTACATAGTACGCCGTTGCTGCCGTTGCTTTTGTTGTTGTTTGTCGTGGTGCACGCATTATTAGAATATGTCAGCCAGTTGCCTATCGACCGTACAATGCAACAGATCTCTTTCTGCTCTGCCAACACTAAATTGTAATATCGCTAGTATTAAGAAATAAATGAAGTAAATTGGGTTCTCGAATTTTCATTGTGGATTAGCAGAACATCACAATTGGCGACGAGGATTGTGGAAAACGATATTCCAGTCTATATAGCGAAAAAAGCTTAAAAGTGTAAAAGTGCACATGTGATTCTGAAAGGTTAGAATTACTATTACACATCGTACAACAAAATGACCACGTTTGGAGAACTTCCAAAGTTTCATCACGAAGTTAATGACTTCAAGATATTCGAAGACAAATTGGAACAATTTTTCATTGGAAACTCTGTCGGAGATGGGAGCTTAGAGCGAAGAAGAGCACTTTTACTAATTTCATTGCACGATGATACGCTAAAATTGTTAACCGACCTCGTGTCCCCAGACAAAGTCGCGGGAAAAGACGATAAAGTCCTAATGCAGAAACTAGGCGATCTATTCAAACCGGCGTTTTCTGCATTTGCAGAGAGGCTAAAATTTTACGAAGCGAAAAAGTTATCAAACGAGACTCTTAAGCAATGGGCAGCACGTGTTCGGTCACTAGCCGCAAACTGCAAGTTCGACGAACATCTCATCATTGCCCTGCGCGACAAATTTATCATGGGTCTGGATAAGGGTCCAGAGAAAGATAAATTGTTTCTGGAAGATGTGTCAAATTTAACCTTCGAAAAAGCAATGGAAATTTCTCTAGCAGTTGGATGCATCCGACATCAGTACGAGTCGCACGTGGAAATAAAAAATGAACCCGAGTTTTTTCGCCTCAAAACACATAGCAGTGAAGCATCATCGTCATCAGCTAAACAGCCTCAGCAGTGGAGAAAGAATCCATCAACAGTTCCAGTATCATCAGCAGGGCAGCAGGCACAATGTACCAGGTGTGGATTAAAAAATCACATAGCGGAAAATTGTCGTTTTAAATCGTATGTATGCCAGAAGTGCGGTAAAAAAGGACACTTAAAGAAGATGTGCAAAGGTCAAGAAAAAAAACAATTATACGTGTAATTATTATTTAGAGAACGAGTCTAATGATTTACCAATGTTTTATTTCAGAGAAGATAATTGTTCAAGGCCGATCACTACCACAGTTACTATGAATGGAATTAATATTCAAATGGAAATTGATAGCGGTGCGTCTATTTCCGCGATTTCTGAGGAAGTTTATCGACAAAATTTTAGTCAGCTCAAGTTGTCCGAATCAAATGTTTCATTAAAAACATACGATGGAGCTGTTATTAAACCAATTGGAGTATGCAAGGTAAATGTTCAATTCAGAAACATGACAAAAGTAGTAGACATTTTTATAATTAAAAATGGGGGTCCACCGATATTAGGTAGGGGTTGGATGAAGGCATTCAACATAGGCTTTGAAAATATTAATTTTTTAAATCATATACAACATCTGGATAGCAACCTAGTGAACATTTTAGGAAATAATAAGGATCTTTTCGATGAAAGTCTAGGAACTTTTAAATATGGCACGGTTTCTTTGAGACTTAAAGAAAATGCCACACCCAAGTTTTTCCGGCCAAGAAAATTGCCGTTCGCAATTAAAGACAAGGTCGAAAATGAAATCGACAGGCTTGTTAGTTTAGGTATTTTCAAGTACGTAAATTATAGTGAGTGGGGTACTCCGATTGTGCCGGTATTGAAAAAAGACGGCACTGTCAGGATATGCGGTGACTACAAGGTCACTCTGAACCCACAATTGGTTCCCTATCAATATCCATTTCCCAGAATTGAGGAGCTTTTTGCAAAACTACACGGAGGGCAAGAATTCTCTAAGATTGATTTAGCAATGGCTTATCAACAACTCCTTCTAGATAAAGACGCGAGAAAATTGACTACCATTTCAACGACAAAAGGTTTATTTGAACTCACAAGATTGGTATACGGTGTTGCATCAGCACCTGCCATTTTCCAAGAGAAAATTGAATCGTTGTTAAGTGGAATAGATGGGGTTACAATTTTTATGGATGATCTGCTAGCAACCGGCAAAAATAAAGAGGAGCATTTGAAAACCCTGTCATTGGTACTGACCAAGCTTCAAGATGCCGGTTTAAAAGTGTCTCCACATAAATGCGAGTTTTTCAAAAAATCGGTCTGTTATCTTGGTCACGTAATAGATAAAACCGGATTACGTAAAGACCCCACCAAGGTAGACGCAATCATGAGACTGTCAGAACCGAAAAATATAACTGAACTGCAATCTTTTCTAGGTGTCGTTAATTTTTACAGGCAGTTCATGCCAAATTTAGCGACAACAGCAGCGCCTCTTTATGATAACCTGTCTGATAAATTTGTTTGGGGAACACCCCAAAGGAATTCCTTTGAGGCAATAAAAAAAAAGTATGTCCGCAGATGTTTGTCTCGCACATTTCAACCCTTCTGAGCAAGTTAAATTGATAGTGGACGCAAGTATAGTTGGATTAGGTGCTGCGTTAGTTCATCAGTATGCTGATGGTAAGGAGCTTCCAATTTCGTTTGCATCTAAAAGGCTATCACAAACGGAAATGAAATACTGCCAGATTGAAAAGGAGGCTCTAGCGATTGTTTTTGGAGTAAACAAGTACCACCAGTATCTTTTTGGGAAGAGATTTGTGTTAGTGTCAGACAATAAACCGCTGATATCAATATTTGGTGAAAAAAAGGGAATTCCTGTTATGACCGCAACTAGGCTGCAGAGATATGCTCTTTTCTTATCCGGATACAATTATAAGATTCAATACGTGAAGTCGCAAAAGAATATTGCAGATTTTTTTCCTCGTGCAGTTGACAACATTGAGGAGTCAGAACTTAACATTCCGGGAATGATTTCGAATGATGTTTTTATAAACTATGTTACAAATAGTCCGGTGTCTGTTACATTCACTGACGTCCAACGTGAAACAGCAAAAGATGCAACTTTAATTAAAGTTTTGGACCTAGTTCGCAACGGTTGGCCGCACAAATTAGCAGATTCAAGTTTAATTGATTTCTTTCGAAGAAAAAATGAGCTTTCGGTTTCAAAGGGAGCATTATTTTGGGGTTACAGGTTAATCATCCCTGGAAGCATGCAAGAACAAGTTTTACAAGAGATGCATAAGTCTCATCTAGGAATTGTTAAAATAAAAAGCTTGGCTCGAGCATACTTTTGGTGGCCTGAAATAAACAAACAATTAGAGCATTTGGTGAGGAGCTGTAATCAATGTTTGCCGTATATAGCACATCCACCAAAAAATGAGCTTATTTTGTCGAATTGGCCAACCAAGCCATGGGAGAGGCTTCATTTAGATTTTATGGGTCCAGTTTTTGATAAATATTTTTTAATATTCGTGGATTCTCATAGCAAGTGGATCGAATGTATTGATATGAATAAATCTATTAGTAGTAAAAGTACAATCGAGAAACTAAGATGCATTTTTTCGCGATTTGGGCTTCCAAACCAAGTCGTGACCGATAACGGAACGCAGTTCAAATCAGAAGAATTTGAACAATTTTTAAAAAATAATGGAATTGAACATTTAACTTCACCAGTTGGTCATCCATCTTCGAACGGGCAGGCGGAAAATGGGGTTAAAATTGTGAAAGTAGCTTTGAAAAAAGCTTTGCATAATACTAATTCTACTCATAATTTAAACCAAGTTTTGCAACGTTTTTTGCTTGATTATCGCAGTTCCATTCATAGTACAACTGGTGTAAGTCCGGCAGAATTAATGTTTAATAGAAGTATTAAAACTCGCTTAGATTTGATTAATCCAATAAAGTCTAATCGAATTATAAATATAGAGCATGTTAAACAAAATGTAAAAAAAAATCAGTTAAAACAAAAAAGTTTTTATATTGGAAAGGGTAAAAGGAAATTAAACATTGGCAATTTTGTGATGACTAAAGACTTTAGTAAGGCAGGTAGAGTTACCTGGATAAAGGGAAAAATTGTAAAATCTATAGGTAAACAGTACTTTTTTACAATAGTAAATGTACTATCAAAAAATGTTAATTGGAAGAGGCACATTAATCAAATCAGAAAAATAGAATCTGAAATACACACTGTCCCAAGAGTTGTAAGTGATTTAGCACAAAAAGTTGATTTGATTACCAAAAATGTTACTCTTGAAAGAAATGATTCGTTAAACACAAATTTGTTAAAAGAAGAAACAGTTGAAGAAAGTCCTTCAGAATTGCCACAGGCAATAGTGCCAGACATATTACCTTTGCCCGAACCTAAATATCGTATTTTAAGAAATAGAACAATAAAATATGTTTTAAATGTACCAGAGCAAAAAGAGGGGAGAGTTGTAATGTATAGGAGCATAATACATAAAATACATACTACATAGTACGCCGTTGCTGCCGTTGCTTTTGTTGTTGTTTGTCGTGGTGCACGCATTATTAGAATATGTCAGCCAGTTGCCTATCGACCGTACAATGCAACAGATCTCTTTCAGCTCTGCCAACACTAAATTGTAATATCGCTAGTATTAAGAAATAAATGAAGTAAATTGGGTTCTCGAATTTTCATTGTGGATTAGCAGAACATCACATGGACAAAGTTGGAAGGTGATCCTGGGAGCCACCGATTCTACCTAGTCGAGCCAGATCCAGAAAATTATTATCAGAGCTATATTGTCGGAAAGATGCTGGTTGAACCCAAAAACAACATGGTTCCCGTTCGTGTCCTCAATGTGGAACACAAAAGCGTGAAACTAAAGCAAGGAGAAGTGATTGGAAAGTGCGTACTGATTACTGCGGTCACAAAGTTGTCCAATGCAAGTGATGTGAAACCGGTTAGACCTATGGAGATATCGGAAATGAAAAAGAATATACTCGGAGAGTGCGAGCTGGATCAGGAGCAGCGGTCCATGGCAGGGAGTCTAATCAATGAGTTTGCTGATATATTTGCTTCACAGAGCGGCGAGTATGGCCGAACACATCTCGTACAACACCGAATCGACACCGGAGATGCGAGACCGATTCGTCAGCCTCCCCGACGACTACCATTAGCTAAGCAGATGGAGGTTGCAGAAATGGTGTCGACGATGGAAAAAGAAGGACTGATTGAAAGCTCAAAAAGTCCGTGGGCATCGCCGGTCGTCCTGGTCAAGAAGAAAGACGGAAGTACGAGATTCTGCGTGGACTATCGCCAACTCAACAACGTCACCAAGAAGGATAGCTACCCCCTTCCAAGAATTGACGACACCCTGGACACACTATCCGGAGCCAAATGGTTTTCGACTCTCGATCTGAAGAGTGGCTACTGGCAAGTGCAGATCCATCCAGAAGACCGCGAGAAAACAGCATTCACAGCAGGAAACGGCCTTTGGCAGTTTACAGTAATGCCATTTGGACTGTGCAATGCTCCAGCTACCTTTGAACGTATAATGGAGCGCGTTCTGCTGGGACTAACGTGGAAAACCTGCTTGGTCTACCTGGACGATGTCATCGTAGTAGGAAAAACATTTAACGAACATCGAGATAACCTTAAGGAGGTGTTCCAAAGACTACGAAGTGCGCAACTAAAACTTAACCCGAAGAAGTGTTCCTTATTTAGACCAGAAGTGAAGTACCTCGGGCACATCATCTCTTCCAAAGGAGTCAAGACTGATCCGGAGAAGGTCGATGCAGTGAAAAACTGGCCGGTACCCAAAGACAAACATCAACTGAGAAGCTTCCTGGGACCTGCGACCTATTACAGACGATTTGTAAAGGACTTTGCCAGGATCGCGAAGAGCTTGCATCAACTGACAGAAAAAGGCAAACAATTCAAATGGTCAGGTGAGTGCGAAAAGAGCTTCAAGGAACTTAAACAACAGTTGTGCAACGCCCCCATACTAGCGTACCCCACCCCTGGGAAAACATTTATTGTGGATGCAGACGCTAGTAATGTGGGAATTGGAGCCGTCCTGTCCCAGGTGCACGATGGCCAAGAGAAAGTAGTTTCCTACTTCAGCAAAGGCAGGAGATATCCAATAGGAGCCCCGAGCTGAAGGCATACTGGGCGCAGTGGGACTCCCTTCACGTACAAGACGGCATTCTAAAAAGAAGATGGGAAAGCCCGGGTGGAAAGTCGTTCGTAATGCAGCTTGTTGTACCCAGGTCAAAGGTTATGGAAGTGCTCAGGGAATTGCATGATGGATTGTCTGGAGGCCACTTGGGAATCAATAAAACGCTCGAGAAAGTGCGGGAACGCTTTTACTGGATTCATTCAAGGGAGGACGTTGAAACTTGGTGCAGGAAATGCGTTACATGTGCGGCCAGCAAAGGTCCGAGATTAAAAAGTCCGTGGCAAAATGCATCAATACAATGTTGGAGCCCCTTTCGAAAGGATAGCAG
This sequence comes from Cheilosia vernalis, assembly GCA_949126925.1. Classification (NCBI taxonomy): domain Eukaryota; kingdom Metazoa; phylum Arthropoda; class Insecta; order Diptera; family Syrphidae; genus Cheilosia; species Cheilosia vernalis. Next base: position 4,811,052 of record OX421363.1, read on the forward strand.
TTGATATTGCGGGACCGTTTCCTGAAACAAACAATGGAAATCGTTACATCCTCGTTGTTATGGACTATTTCAGTAAGTGGCCTGAAGCATTTGCTATCCCAAATCAAGAAGCTAAAACCGTGGTGGAGCAAATCGTCAATAACTGGGTAAGCAGATTCGGTGTACCAATGGAACTGCATTCAGACCAAGGACGGAACTTCGAGTCGAAGATTTTCCAAGGAGTGTGCCAGTTACTCAGGATTCACAAGACAAGGACAACCCCGCTTCATCCACAATCAGATGGGATGGTGGAGCGCTTCAACAGGACACTGAATGAACACCTCTCTAAGGTCGTTGGCGAAGACCAGAGAGACTGGGATAAGCAGATTCCCATGTTTTTATTGGCTTATCGAGGAGCAGTGCATAACACCACAGGACATACTCCATCTGAAATCTTATTTGGTCGAACAGTCCGCCTACCTAGCGAGTTGATGTTTGGATATCCATGCGAAGAGGCCAAGAATGAGGAGGAATACGTTACAGACCTCAGGGATATCATCAGGGACGTGCATCGAGACACTAGGGATAAGATTAAGATAGCCAGTGACCGCATGAAAACGAGGTACGATACTAAAACGACAACTACAGGATTCCAGGAAGGAGATCTGGTATGGCTATATAACCCTCATCGAAGGAAAGGTTTATCGCCTAAGTTGCAACAAAACTGGGAAGGGCCCTACACAATCGTAAAGCGCATCAACGACGTTGTCTATCGCATCCAACGAGGAAGAGGCAAGCTGAAAGTCGTTCATGTGGATCGTCTTCATCGTTATAATGGTGAAAATGTTAACGAGTTTGTTCGGGACGAACAAGTTTAAGAGGGGGATATTGTGGCGTGGAAGGTATCGTGTAACCTAAGTGGTGAAACAAGCCCTTAGTCACAGTTCGGTGAAACCAGGCCTTAAAGTCACAAAACAAGTTCCACTCAAGTGTCACTTCCAATTGGAGACTGGAATCTGTCACCACTGAACCTTGTTCTAGAATCTAGAACCACTTAGAATTAGCTAGAAAGTTCTCGTCAGATGGCGGAGCGGGTATAAAAGGACAGCTTTTAGAAGAGGGCGAGACAGTTGATTTATAACAGTGATTGGTTAAAGTTCGAGATAGTAATAGTTTGTGAAGATAAATAAGTGAAAAGTAATAGAGTAAATTAAGTGATTGGTTTGAATCGTTGAAGAATTATTTAAGTAATATTGTTCTGGTACTTAAGAAGTGAAATATTAGAATAGTCAATAAAAGTGTAATAAAAGTGAATTTTGTTAAAAAAAAGTTTAACGGAATAGTGTTTTATCTTTACGAATCCCAGCCCGAATGTAACAGTATCTTACTTCAGCTACCACAATCCGATTGTATCTATTCTACCCAAACTAGCACAGATACGGTTATTACAACTCCCTCTTTTCACAATGACGTGTATCAAGCCACACACATACCGCACGCACAGTGTTTACACATATATTTCGGGACTGTTGGAAACAGTCGCACTTTTTTTTTTTAAATATAAGTTAATGTCATCAACAACCCATCCATAGCACCGAACATTCACCCCAACGCTTAACCCGCTCGTCAGCACATCCGCTCATACGCAACAACCCATCCATAGCACCGAACATTCACCCCAACGCTTGACCCGCTCGTCAGCACATCCGCTCATACGCAACAATTATTACTGATGCTGACATAGCTTAAGTTTATTTTTGTTATGTTAGGCAGGTGCAAGTAATGTAAAATAAAGTTCAGTTCTTTTCCGATCATCGAATCCGAAAGTTCTTTTATTGGCGCCCAACGCATTTTTCTAAGGCAACGCGAGTGTGGTTCCAAAAATTCTTATAAAAGAATAATAGACCCCGTCTACCACGACTCGTTGTCTTAAGGCCTGGACTCACGATCCCATAAAGGAAAATAAACCGTGCTGCAAGGATACCTATACCTATATCAGAAACAAATTAATTTAAAATTGGAACATACGTGACCAAAATTGTGACTGTAACTTCATAATCGAAAGTGAAATTCCTAAATCAAATTTGTGTAAATCCTAGCTAAGCCAAATTTTAAGTAAAAATTGGAACATACGTGACCAAAATTGTGACTGTAACTTTATAATCGAAAGTGAAATTCCTAAATCAAATTTGTGTAAATTCTAGCTACTATAGCATTTTCATGTAAGTGGAGTGTTCTGACTTGTCATTTTATACATAAATATTTTTTAAGAAAACATTTAAGTTTCCTGGCATAGCCGATTAAATTAAATAAAAATGGACGCACAAACGTTGCAAGCAGTCGTTACTTACCGAACTAAGGAACCGAATTCAGGCATTAGAAACCCCAGTGATAGTAGAGGATCACAAAGCCGTAACAATTGACCCAGAAAAAATATGTAATGAATCTCTAGACGTAGTGAAATCCTTACCCGAGTTTGATGGAGATCAAGCGCGTTATGTTTCGTGGCGGCAAGCTGTATTTGCTGCTCATAAATTATTCCAGGGTCATGAAGGAAGTTCCAAATACTACCAAGCGGTAGCAATAATAAGGAATAAGGTCATTTGTTCTGCTGATCTTGTTTTATCCTCATTTAACACCGTCCTTAATTTTTATGCTATTATTGCACGTCTTGACTTTACATACGCTGATAAGCGCCCAGCTTATCTCATCGAGCAAGAGATGTCTACTCTAAGGCAAGGCAGGATGTCAATTACGCATTTTTACGATCAGGTTGAACAGAAGCTGACACTAATTATTAATAAGACTATTATGCTCAATGAGGGAAACGCTACACTCATTGAATCACTTAGTAAGAAATATAGGCAAGATGCCCTCAGAGTGTTTATCTCAGGTCTAAACAGGCCAATGTGTGACATTCTGTTTTCAAGTAAGCCTAGCGATATGCCCAGCGCTTTAGCACTCGCCCAGGAATTAGAAGCTAATCAGGCGCGTTATGCGTTTGCTAATTCCTTCTCTAGTCGAAATGACTTACCGAATCAAGAGCCAAACCACAATGTGCCACATAATTCCCCTCATTATAAACAAACCCAGCATATTCAACGTAGTCCAGTACGTATGCCCATGGAGGTTGATCCGTCAACTTCGCACTTTAGACAACAAACGAATTTTCAGAATAGACCACCCGTCCCCAATTCCCAGCCAAGAATCTCGGTGACAGATAACCAAACTATATCACCCAAAAGATATCGTGAATCAGACCGACAACCAATGGCTAAAATACAGAGAATTAATCATCTAAACCAGCAGGAACATCCAATAGTTTATGAATACAATTGTGACCAAGTTGATGACCATTACTACGAACAATACGACAATAATATTAACGAAAATTACGAACAACCGCATTACAGCACATACAATGACAATGACATATCAGATGAGGTAAATTTTTTAGGGGTAAATCCCTCCTGCCATACGTAAGCCGGACACTAGGAGGGAAAGAAATAAAATTACTAATTGATACCGGTGCTGCAAAAAATTATATAAAGCAACTCGATAATTTAAAGGGCGTAAAGCCAATAGAGAAACCATTTTATATCAAATCTATTCATGGAACCAACCAGGTTGTATCTAATTGCTGGATTCATATTTTTAACAAAAACGTTTGTTTTTTTATTCTGCCTGGTCTCGATACCTTCGACGGAATCATTGGATTTGATTTCCTAAAAGAAATCAATGCCCAACTTGATTTAAGGAGAGGTATTTTATCGTACAATGGTGTTGAAGAAAAGTTATTATACTTTTACTGTAAGCAGATAAATCTTCGTACGGCTTTACCACAGTACCCTCAGATGTACGAGAACAATTCTCATCAACGTTGACTTATCAATTAAAAAACGAATTGAGCAGACCCAACAATCATACCTAAGTTATCATAATAGGAAAAGACGACACGAATATTTAAAACCGGCGACAAGGTTTTTGTTCGAACCAATAAGCGAATAGGGAATAGTTCACAAAACTCTTTGTAGAAAAAATCATACAAAGAGATTAAGGAACTGTAGTAATTATTGACAATAGGCAAGTACATAAGGATAATTTAAGATAAATTTTCCCCTCCTTCGAAGGGCCCTACTTTTGAATAAATACTGTATTGCAGACTAAAATCAGCTAACACAAACACTTAACAAACTATTAGACGCCAGCAAAGAAATCAAACCGAGACAGAACATATTCGAATTAATTCTCATCAGAAATAAGGCGATTATTACCGACTTAGATAATATAATTTACTCCGTTATGCTGGGAAGGATGAATGTTATAAACCCCATTATAGTAGATGACAGGGAAATAGAATCCATAATTAGAGCAGAGCACTTCACAAATGTTAGTGTTAGTCAAATTTTAAGTAATTATAAGTTAAAAATTATGCAAAATAACGACCTAATTGTGTTTCTAGTAAAATAAACTTGTAATAAAATAAGATTATTCCCAGTAGTGCAAGACAACAAAATTGTAGTTTTAGAAACCTACGAAATTGCAAAATGCGGAGCCCTCTATAAGCCTCTGAAAAACTGTAAGAAAGCAACATCCCTGACATTTTGTGAGTTGATGAACAACAACACAGCTTTATGTAAGACATCAACAGCCTATCAAATCGATCCTGTCAATGTCGTCGAGGATGGTCTCATCATTATCAATAACATAATTGCCGAAATTCAGGAAGGAAACAATCAACCAATTATAGTAAATGCAACTTATTTATTGATTTTCGACGAGAAAGCGAACATCAACGGGTCGACTTACACCAACGCAAAGCAAACTACTCATTTAAGTCCTGAACCACCCAGGGTACAAACAATCAACTTTACGGAACACTTAGCCATGCTGTCATTACCGTACCTAAATGAAGTTAATATAAAGAACCTGGAGCATATTGCAAATTTGAAGCAAGAAGTCAGATCACGCAGTCTAATATGGCTTGCTTTATTCTCTTTTGGAATGGCCACACAGACCAAGGACGGAACTTCGAGTCGAAGATTTTCCAAGGAGTGTGCCAGTTACTCAGGATTCACAAGACAAGGACAACCCCGCTTCATCCACAATCAGATGGGAAGGTGGAGCGCTTCAACAGGACACTGAATGAACACCTCTCTAAGGTCGTTGGCGAAGACCAGAGAGACTGGGATAAGCAGATTCCCATGTTTTTATTGGCTTATCGAGGAGCAGTGCATAACACCACAGGACATACTCCATCTGAAATCTTATTTGGTCGAACAGTCCGCCTACCTAGCGAGTTGATGTTTGGATATCCATGCGAAGAGGCCAAGAATGAGGAGGAATACGTTACAGACCTCAGGGATATCATCAGGGACGTGCATCGAGACACTAGGGATAAGATTAAGATAGCCAGTGACCGCATGAAAACGAGGTACGATACTAAAACGACAACTACAGGATTCCAGGAAGGAGATCTGGTATGGCTATATAACCCTCATCGAAGGAAAGGTTTATCGCCTAAGTTGCAACAAAACTGGGAAGGGCCCTACACAATCGTAAAGCGCATCAACGACGTTGTCTATCGCATCCAACGAGGAAGAGGCAAGCTGAAAGTCGTTCATGTGGATCGTCTTCATCGTTATAATGGTGAAAATGTTAACGAGTTTGTTCGGGACGAACAAGTTTAAGAGGGGGATATTGTGGCGTGGAAGGTATCGTGTAACCTAAGTGGTGAAACAAGCCCTTAGTCACAGTTCGGTGAAACCAGGCCTTAAAGTCACAAAACAAGTTCCACTCAAGTGTCACTTCCAATTGGAGACTGGAATCTGTCACCACTGAACCTTGTTCTAGAACCACTTAGAATTAGCTAGAAAGTTCTCGTCAGATGGCGGAGCGGGTATAAAAGGACAGCTTTTAGAAGAGGGCGAGACAGTTGATTTATAACAGTGATTGGTTAAAGTTCGAGATAGTAATAGTTTGTGAAGATAAATAAGTGAAAAGTAATAGAGTAAATTAAGTGATTGGTTTGAATCGTTGAAGAATTATTTAAGTAATATTGTTCTGGTACTTAAGAAGTGAAATATTAGAATAGTCAATAAAAGTGTAATAAAAGTGAATTTTGTTAAAAAAAAGTTTAACGGAATAGTGTTTTATCTTTACGAATCCCAGCCCGAATGTAACAGTATCTTACTTCAGCTACCACAATCCGATTGTATCTATTCTACCCAAACTAGCACAGATACGGTTATTACAACTCCCTCTTTTCACAATGACGTGTATCAAGCCACACACATACCGCACGCACAGTGTTTACACATATATTTCGGGACTGTTGGAAACAGTCGCACTTTTTTTTTTTAAATATAAGTTAATGTCATCAACAACCCATCCATAGCACCGAACATTCACCCCAACGCTTAACCCGCTCGTCAGCACATCCGCTCATACGCAACAACCCATCCATAGCACCGAACATTCACCCCAACGCTTGACCCGCTCGTCAGCACATCCGCTCATACGCAACAATTATTACTGATGCTGACATAGCTTAAGTTTATTTTTGTTATGTTAGGCAGGTGCAAGTAATGTAAAATAAAGTTCAGTTCTTTTCCGATCATCGAATCCGAAAGTTCTTTTATTGGCGCCCAACGCATTTTTCTAAGGCAACGCGAGTGTGGTTCCAAAAATTCTTATAAAAGAATAATAGACCCCGTCTACCACGACTCGTTGTCTTAAGGCCTGGACTCACGATCCCATAAAGGAAAATAAACCGTGCTGCAAGGATACCTATACCTATATCAGAAACAAATTAATTTAAAATTGGAACATACGTGACCAAAATTGTGACTGTAACTTCATAATCGAAAGTGAAATTCCTAAATCAAATTTGTGTAAATCCTAGCTAAGCCAAATTTTAAGTAAAAATTGGAACATACGTGACCAAAATTGTGACTGTAACTTTATAATCGAAAGTGAAATTCCTAAATCAAATTTGTGTAAATTCTAGCTACTATAGCATTTTCATGTAAGTGGAGTGTTCTGACTTGTCATTTTATACATAAATATTTTTTAAGAAAACATTTAAGTTTCCTGGCATAGCCGATTAAATTAAATAAAAATGGACGCACAAACGTTGCAAGCAGTCGTTACTTACCGAACTAAGGAACCGAATTCAGGCATTAGAAACCCCAGTGATAGTAGAGGATCACAAAGCCGTAACAATTGACCCAGAAAAAATATGTAATGAATCTCTAGACGTAGTGAAATCCTTACCCGAGTTTGATGGAGATCAAGCGCGTTATGTTTCGTGGCGGCAAGCTGTATTTGCTGCTCATAAATTATTCCAGGGTCATGAAGGAAGTTCCAAATACTACCAAGCGGTAGCAATAATAAGGAATAAGGTCATTTGTTCTGCTGATCTTGTTTTATCCTCATTTAACACCGTCCTTAATTTTTATGCTATTATTGCACGTCTTGACTTTACATACGCTGATAAGCGCCCAGCTTATCTCATCGAGCAAGAGATGTCTACTCTAAGGCAAGGCAGGATGTCAATTACGCATTTTTACGATCAGGTTGAACAGAAGCTGACACTAATTATTAATAAGACTATTATGCTCAATGAGGGAAACGCTACACTCATTGAATCACTTAGTAAGAAATATAGGCAAGATGCCCTCAGAGTGTTTATCTCAGGTCTAAACAGGCCAATGTGTGACATTCTGTTTTCAAGTAAGCCTAGCGATATGCCCAGCGCTTTAGCACTCGCCCAGGAATTAGAAGCTAATCAGGCGCGTTATGCGTTTGCTAATTCCTTCTCTAGTCGAAATGACTTACCGAATCAAGAGCCAAACCACAATGTGCCACATAATTCCCCTCATTATAAACAAACCCAGCATATTCAACGTAGTCCAGTACGTATGCCCATGGAGGTTGATCCGTCAACTTCGCACTTTAGACAACAAACGAATTTTCAGAATAGACCACCCGTCCCCAATTCCCAGCCAAGAATCTCGGTGACAGATAACCAAACTATATCACCCAAAAGATATCGTGAATCAGACCGACAACCAATGGCTAAAATACAGAGAATTAATCATCTAAACCAGCAGGAACATCCAATAGTTTATGAATACAATTGTGACCAAGTTGATGACCATTACTACGAACAATACGACAATAATATTAACGAAAATTACGAACAACCGCATTACAGCACATACAATGACAATGACATATCAGATGAGGTAAATTTTTTAGGGGTAAATTCCTCCTGCCATACGTAAGCCGGACACTAGGAGGGAAAGAAATAAAATTACTAATTGATACCGGTGCTGCAAAAAATTATATAAAGCAACTCGATAATTTAAAGGGCGTAAAGCCAATAGAGAAACCATTTTATATCAAATCTATTCATGGAACCAACCAGGTTGTATCTAATTGCTGGATTCATATTTTTAACAAAAACGTTTGTTTTTTTATTCTGCCTGGTCTCGATACCTTCGACGGAATCATTGGATTTGATTTCCTAAAAGAAATCAATGCCCAACTTGATTTAAGGAGAGGTATTTTATCGTACAATGGTGTTGAAGAAAAGTTATTATACTTTTACTGTAAGCAGATAAATCTTCGTACGGCTTTACCACAGTACCCTCAGATGTACGAGAACAATTCTCATCAACGTTGACTTATCAATTAAAAAACGAATTGAGCAGACCCAACAATCATACCTAAGTTATCATAATAGGAAAAGACGACACGAATATTTAAAACCGGCGACAAGGTTTTTGTTCGAACCAATAAGCGAATAGGGAATAGTTCACAAAACTCTTTGTAGAAAAAATCATACAAAGAGATTAAGGAACTGTAGTAATTATTGACAATAGGCAAGTACATAAGGATAATTTAAGATAAATTTTCCCCTCCTTCGAAGGGCCCTACTTTTGAATAAATACTGTATTGCAGACTAAAATCAGCTAACACAAACACTTAACAAACTATTAGACGCCAGCAAAGAAATCAAACCGAGACAGAACATATTCGAATTAATTCTCAGCAGAAATAAGGCGATTATTACCGACTTAGATAATATAATTTACTCCGTTATGCTGGGAAGGATGAATGTTATAAACCCCATTATAGTAGATGACAGGGAAATAGAATCCATAATTAGAGCAGAGCACTTCACAAATGTTAGTGTTAGTCAAATTTTAAGTAATTATAAGTTAAAAATTATGCAAAATAACGACCTAATTGTGTTTCTAGTAAAATAAACTTGTAATAAAATAAGATTATTCCCAGTAGTGCAAGACAACAAAATTGTAGTTTTAGAAACCTACGAAATTGCAAAATGCGGAGCCCTCTATAAGCCTCTGAAAAACTGTAAGAAAGCAACATCCCTGACATTTTGTGAGTTGATGAACAACAACACAGCTTTATGTAAGACATCAACAGCCTATCAAATCGATCCTGTCAATGTCGTCGAGGATGGTCTCATCATTATCAATAACATAATTGCCGAAATTCAGGAAGGAAACAATCAACCAATTATAGTAAATGGAACTTATTTATTGATTTTCGACGAGAAAGCGAACATCAACGGGTCGACTTACACCAACGCAAAGCAAACTACTCATTTAAGTCCTGAACCACCCAGGGTACAAACAATCAACTTTACGGAACACTTAGCCATGCTGTCATTACCGTACCTAAATGAAGTTAATATAAAGAACCTGGAGCATATTGCAAATTTGAAGCAAGAAGTCAGATCACGCAGTCTAATATGGCTTGCTTTATTCTCTTTTGGAATTGCTATGGCACTTTTAGGCGCACTGATCTCGAAACTGAGGAAGAAGCATAATAATCAAAACAGAAACGAAAACATTGCTGTTAGCTTAAAGGAATTAGATAAAGAAAAGTTCATGCAAGACCTTCTGAAAAGCTTGCGGAAAGCTGGGGACAGCTCCGTTTAAAGGGGAGAGTAGCTAATGTCATCAACAACCCATCCATAGCACCGAACATTCACCCCAACGCTTAACCCGCTCGTCAGCACATCCGCTCATACGCAACAACCCATCCATAGCACCGAACATTCACCCCAACGCTTGACCCGCTCGTCAGCACATCCGCTCATACGAAACAACCCATCCATAGCACCGAACATTCACCCCAACGCTTGACCCGCTCGTCAGCACATCCGCTCATACGCAACAATTATTACTGATGCTGACCTAGCTTAAGTTTATTTTTGTTATGTTAGGCAGGTGCAAGTAATGTAAAATAAAGTTCAGTTCTTTTCCGATCATCGAATCCGAAAGTTCTTTTATTTATATTTTAGAGTTATTTTTCATTTATTTATGAATTTTAAAAAAGGTATACCTAGGTTGGTACCTGTTTTCTTATTATTTTACTTAATATTATTTTAAATTTCTTTGACAATTCTAAAAAATTGATCTGAACTAGCCTTTTTTTTTTATATATATACTTGTATATGTAACTTTTTAAGAAAGTGTAACTGAATTCGTATTATTTACATACATACCTAAATTATATTTTTGTTGACAAGTCTACAAAATTGAATTTACCTCAACTATGTAGTGTAAATATGTATATATTATATATGATACCAAAATAATAATGTATATTTATTAAATAATGGATTAAAAGCGAGTTTAAATGTTTAATTTAATTTGTAATAACAGTTTTTAAAAGTAAAAATAACCTGGGCTCTCATCGCGTAAGACGACGACCGTCTAACGACGTCGTTTCGACGAATGTATTGCTTCGTGTAACACTAAAATGGTTGAATCGTTTGGACGACGTCGTTTTGAACGATTCACTAATGCTTCGTATTACTCAAATTCAGACGATTTAACGATTGCGATTGAACGATTGCTATTTTGCAATCGTTTTATCGTTTTTGGTGTATTTATTCAGGTTTAATTAGGTCTGAGACAAGTATAAGACAATAAACAAAGGAAGACATACACTTATGTTCTATTTGGTGGGGGCTCAGTCTTATCAGAGCGAAAAAAATGTATTCTTTGCAAAAAAAAAAAAATTATTGCATTTCTTTTCGAATTTCAAATGATTTTCATTTAGGTATTTGTGTTATAATATGAAATACAGTAATGTAATCATAAAATAGCATTCAGTGAACTCTTTTTTTATAACTCGACAATTATTAGAAATACCAATTCTAATCAGATGCTTTATGATGTTTGATGTCTGTTTCGTTTCCTGAATAAATTAAAAGAATGTTTTCATTATTTTTTTTATGCTTTATTTAACTTTTGCTCGAACACGATCAAATCACTACTCGTCAGCGACTACTCGTTCTGTCACGATGCGCGAGCTGCTGACCTCATGGCTCCGTGTTAGAGCGAGAGCGATATAGCAAGTCTGCTCAGAAGAGATGCTGAACATAGGCGGGCATGTCGGGGCGCGTTAACATCCTCCGGCCTTGACCCCAGACTCAGATCGGGGCTCAACTGGTTCCACAGGTAGCACACACAGACGCTGTATAGGTCGCAATATCGTATTATGTCCCGTCCAAAGTACAACATTGCGAACGAGCCCGTCTGGTCCTGGTTGAAGTTCGGACACACGAGCCGTTTTCCACAAGGTAGGTGCCGTCGCCTCGTTCTTAATGACTACGAGGTCACCTTCCTTAAGGTTGCGTCGCGCCTGTCGCCACTTGGGTCGCTGTTGAAGCTCATGTAGATAGTTCTGGCTCCACATCTTCCAGAACCTCTGTACTGCCCTCTGACGTGTCTGAAAATAGGACAAACGATTCTCCGGCCATTCCATGGGTACTTGCTCGCCTAACACCGGAACGAGAGGTTCGCCGATAAGAAGATGCCCAGGTGTCAATGGGCTAAAGTCCGCTGGGTCGGCGCTTTGGGCGCATAGGGGACGTGAATTAAGAATTGCGCTGATCTCCGCAACTAGCGTCTGCACTACTTCCACCGTCAAAAGACGAGCTCCCATAACACGCCGCAAGTGATGTTTCGCTGCCTTCACTGCCGCCTCCCAAAGTCCTCCCTGATGAGGAGCGGAAGGCGTTATGAAGTGCCATTGTGTCCTTCGTTCTGCCAGCTTATCGTACAGGTCTGATGTGACCCAAGTTTCAAGCATACGACTAAGTTCTCGCTCGGCTCCCACAAAATTCGTGCCGTTATCACTCCAAAGATGAGCACAATGACCGTACCGAGACGTAAATCTAATGAAGGCCATGATGAATGCATTTGTTGTCAGATCCGACACGAATTCTAAATGCACTGCCTTAGAGACCATGCAAACAAATACAGCAATATATCCCTTGAGAACAGTATTTCCTCTACGCCGATCAGGTCGCACCAGAATAGGACCAGCGTAGTCCACCCCCGCGTGGAGGAATGGACGCGCAGGACGAACACGACAGGATGGTAGGTCTCCCATCATTTGTTCTCCCAGTTTCGCCTTCGCCTTTTCGCATACAATGCAGTCCTTTATCATGGTTCTAGCCAAGGCTCGCACTCCTATGATCCAGTAGCGCTGGCGCAATACCGCTATCAGTTGCTGCGCTCCACAATGCAGCAATTTAAGGTGTGTAGATCTTGCCAGTAACCAGGCTAGTCGTCCCCTACCCGGGAGTATTATAGGATTACACTGGTCTCTTGAGACCTCTGCATTCTGCAACCTTCCACGCATCCTCATAATATTGTTGTGAAGAAAGGGTGCCAACCCTGTCACTGCACTTGATAGTCGCTTATGCTCTGCTGGTAGTCCGCTGTTTGTTCGATTCTTCAATTCTCTAATATCGGCTCTAAAGTGATCCTGTTGCTCCTGCTTGATCCAGTGCATTAAAGATTCTTCAACCTCCTCAACGCTAAGAGGTTGGTTTTGTTGACCTCTTACCTGTGTGCGACAATTGCTCAAAAATCGTCGGACCCAACTCGTTATCCTCAGTAGACGGTCAAGGGAGGAGTAGCGAAACAGAAGAGACTGCTGGTCGATGCTCACCGCGTTAACACTTGCAACAAGTTGCACCTGAAAGGATTTTCTTCCAGGAATTCGACGTGCTCCAGCGGCTTCTTTGGATGTGATTTGCCCCTTGTTGATCACAATGCGGCGACACTCGTCTTGTACCGCATTATCGGTTTTTGCTGAAACAATCTCCGGAACACAAGGCCAACTCGCCTTTTCCTCTTGCAAAAAGCTGGGGCCATGCCACCATAATCCATTGGAAAGCATTTCATTCATGTTCATGCCTCTGGTGATAAGATCCGCGGGATTGGTCTCAGTAGGAACATACCGCCATTCAGCGGATGGTATTCTCTCTTGAATTTGGCGCACTCGGTTAGCCACGAACTGCTTAAGTGTTCGAGTTTCACGTTTCAACCAACACAAAACTACCATGGAGTCAGACCAGCAGGTGACTGACACAATTTCAATTCGATGTTCCCTTTCGCATTCTGTTATGATGCGCTGCATCAAACTGCCGAGCAGCGTTGCTGCACGCAGCTCGAGACGTGGTATTGTCTCCGTTTTGACAGCTGCGACTCTGGATTTCGCTAGTAGTAGGTTTGAAACAGTTTTATTTTCACTTCGCACTACCATGTATATGGCTGCTCCAAAGGCCTGAGTCGACGCGTCAGCAAAGCCGTGTAGCGTTAAGCTACATTTCCGACCAGTCCCCAACCAACGTGGTATACGTAGGAATTCAAATTGCTTTAATTGTACAAAAATATTCTGCCAATCACTGATCAGTTCCGCTGGCAATTGTTCGTCCCACCCAATTTTAGCCTTCCAAATTTTTTGGAGCAGAACCTTGGCCCTGATTATGAAGGGGGCGGCAAGACCGTTCGGGTCGTAAAGTCGAGCCGTCACACCCAGAATGCTTCGCTTAGTCCAACCACTCAATGGGACCGTCGGTAACGACTGCACCCTAAATGTTAACTCGTCCGTGCTTGTATCCCATCTAAGTCCAAGTACGGATGCATCTGCACTGTCATTTAGCAACGCTTGATGGTCGTCGAATTTAGGGTCCAACATCATCTGTACGGTACTAGAATTCGAACGCCATTTTGTTAGCTCGAAGCCTCCCAACGACAAGAGCTGCTGCATCTCTCTGCACAGCTGCAAGAGTTCTTCCTCTGAGTCTGCTCCGGCCAAACAATCGTCCATATAGAAGCACTGGAGGACCGCTCTCGACCCCAAGGGCCATTTATCTTTATTGTCTTTAGCACATTGCTGCATTGCTCTGACCGCACAGTAAGGCGCCGAGGCCATCCCGAATATCACGCCTGTAAGCCAATATTCTGCAATGCGTCCCGACGCATCGCGCCAAAAAATTCGTTGTAGATCCCAGTGCTCAGGGGCAATCTTCACTTGAGGGAACATTTGTCTAATGTCGGCTGAGATAGCATACGCCTGAAGCCTGAATCCCCACAACAGGTCGATCAGGTTCCTTTGGAGTTTAGGACCGATCATCTGAACATCGTTCAAGGAAAGCCCGTTGTCGGTGAGGCACGATGCGTCAAATACCACCCGAAATTTTTTCAGCACTGCATGGTGTGGAATGTAGTACACCGGTTCCCGTGATTTCGGAGTAGCAGGCCGCATCCAATCGTTGTCCAAATATTCGCTCATGAATGCGTAATATTTTTTTTTCAACCCAAGATCTTTCTGAAGACGCTGTTCCAGTCGCAGAAACCGTTGCAGAGCTATAGCTCTATTGGATCCGATTCGGCTCCATTCCCCGCGGAGAGGGATCTGCAACACATAGCGTCCCGTCGTCGGATCGACCCGATGCGTACTTAAGAAATGTGCTTCACACTGTTGCTCTTCTTCCGTGTAATGGGACTTATCTCCGGGAAGCCCTTCTGACTCAAAAAAGTCCCTTAGCTGTTTGTCTAGATTTTGATCATTTACAGCATCCTGGTCAGTTTCAGATACCACTGCAAATACACAGCCAACTGGTGCAATCTCACCAAATATCAACCAGCCGTGTTTGTTGTGCCATTAGCCCCGATGTCAATTGCAATATCTGTTCCTGCATAAGCCGGGCCCACACTCCAACACCAAGGAGTGCCTGAACGGGTGCAGGCAGATCGAAGGATGAGTCAGCCAAACATGTAGAGATAGCAGTGGGAAGTTGTTGGTTTCCCAAGCGTGTGTTTGGTAAAAAAACTTCTCCTAAAACTGATGGCACTACTATGAAAGTAATGAGCATAAGAGGCTCCTGATCAAACATGGATGTCAAATATCCTGAGACGGATCTGCTACATTTTAGCACTGCTGAAGCCGTTGCCGTAACAATGCTCGTCATAGAACGACAAACGGGAACTTTCTGTTGAGATACAAACTCACTGCTAATGAGATTAGCTTGGGCACCTGTGTCACACATGGCACGCAAGGTCACCTTCTCACCGTTGTTAAGTAGAAGCCGAAACTGAGCCGTGGAAAGCAGGCTTACTGTATGATGCTTAGAAAGGGAACTCAAATCAGAAATGGTTGAAACCCCGAGGCCGGTTTCACATGATGGCAATAATTGCTATTGCTCCTCCTCAGGCAGTCGCTCGACCGCTGTCGCTATCATCTGCTCTGGGCAAACCTTGGATTCACCGATTTGGTCATCCACACGATATGCACGAGGACATATTATACTGTTATGGGGAGCGCGCGCACATCTAGGGCAGCGACCCGAGCGACAGTCTCGTGCCACGTGCCCGCGCCGTAGGCAATTCTGGCAGAGACCAAGTTCGAAAATTTTCTGAACTCTACGCTCTCGGCTCATTCGCCCGATACTTGGACAACGATGAAAGGCATGATTGCCTGTGCAATTTGGACATGGGCTATAGTTAGATGTCGAAGCATACATCTTAGGTTTCTCGCGCATTGCCGTCCTAAACATTCGCTGGTCAATACTATTAGGTGTTAATGTGCTCTTGTTTGAAGTCTGACTTAACAAGCCACTCGAGTAACGCTCAAGCCAAGCGAAAAAATCTCCTTGTAGGCTTGGTATGCGATCCGTCGGCCGCACCATTTCCCACCGACTGCGAGAAACACTATCTAAACGAGATTCCAAGAACCTTAGCACCAATAAATCCCGTTGGCCCTCAGGGGAAAGTTGCCTTTCCAGCATGCGCATGCTGTTTCTTGTCGTATCCAGCATGCTCCGAATTTGCATGTAATTCGCCTTCGACCAAACGGGCAAGTCTAAAATGGCTGAGCAGTGCGACGCATGGCACATATATTCGTTGTCAAAAGATGAACATAACGTCCGCCAAGCATCGCCAAAACTGTCGTCCCGCTGTAGCCAAAATCCTAGAGCTCTTGCAGCGGCATCCTTTACGCAACTTTGCAATCGCCGGAGGCGTTGAATATTTGTAAGGTGTGGATTCTCTATGATTTCGGTATTGAAGGTATCCTTGAAGTGTATCCACTCGTGATGATCGCCTCGGAATATTGGAAGCCTATCGGCCAATGGGAGATCCGCAAACTGTTGTTGCTGGGATGAGGGATTGCTGACTGATGGAATTGCACATGGCTGCAATATATTTATTCTCTGACGGAGAGCAGCTAGGGTCTCGATATAGGTGTCCTCAGTTTTGTTCCAGATCTCCTCGTTCGAATTCGATGAATTCGCTAGCCTCTGTTTCACGAAATACATTTCAAAAGATTTCCATGCGGAATCGAGCGCCTCTAAGCGTGCCTGCAGTAGCTCTTTACCTATGGCTTCACTTATGGTTGCCTTAACCCAATCTGCCTGCCGCTGAACTCGAGCGATGACAGCTTCTCTTTCAATCCGTGGAATTTCGTTTGCCTCTTCGCTTTCTGAAGCGATACCACTAGAATCGAGCCTATCTGCCCCTTTCTTTTCGACTCGGCGCACTGCCGCTGGCTGCTTTTGCTCTAAAGAAATGAAAGATAAAAATTAAAAATGAAGGCGCTCTTGTGAGAAACATCAGCCCATGATAATAAAATAATATATATGTATATATATAATTCGCACAAACATAAACATAACCGC
Organism: Cheilosia vernalis; assembly: GCA_949126925.1. Taxonomy (NCBI): domain Eukaryota; kingdom Metazoa; phylum Arthropoda; class Insecta; order Diptera; family Syrphidae; genus Cheilosia; species Cheilosia vernalis. The sequence continues at coordinate 4,828,048 of OX421363.1, forward strand.
TATAGTCGCACAAAACGTCGCTTGGTTCGGCGCACTGCCGTTGGTGCCCCCTGTTTTATAAGAGCAAACTCTGCTCCGCTCCCTTACAAACGCTCGCTTACCTCGGCGCTCTGCCGTCAAGGAACGCACTCAAATGTTGTCTATTATTCGCCCTGCTCTATAGAGGAACTCACTCAAATGTTTATCTTTAATTCGCCCTGCAACTCTCATGAGTCATGACCTATAATTGACACATTCATTTCGCTCTAATCATACAACAAACGAAGCTTAGCTCGGCGCACTGCCGCTGGTGTGACCCTGACCTGCCACCTCACCTGCGTCTTTCTTTATAATAGCTCAATCCGCTCTACTTCCGTAGCAAACTCTCGCATAGCTCAGCGCACTGCTGTTAATTCTTCATCTTCACTCAAGGGCAATCCAAACGCTGTTCTTTCTATCATTCGCGCTGCTACTGAGTTATCTCGTAAATAGTCATTCTCCTTTTTTCACTCAAAATTTACTTAACACAAAAAAAAATAATAATAATTCGCTCTTAAAACAATCACCTATACTAATTGTAGTTGAAATATTCATGTACACATTTGCACTAACTTACCCACAATCTTTCTCTTTCTTGCCTTAGGCATTCTGCGCTTATTATTTTGTCTGTCACAAAGTATAAGCTATGTATTATTATTTCCAAGTTAAAGTTTTTCAATCACTAGGTAGGTATTTTATTTTATTGTAAACTTTGTTTTCTTCGAATGCTGGTTCACACACGCGGCTCGATAGGACCAAATGTTTCGTATCCTGAATAAATTAAAAGAATGTTTTCCTTATTTTTTTTATGCTTTATTTAACTTTTGCTCGAACACGATCAAATCACTACTCGTCAGCGACTACTCGTTCTGTCACGATGCGCGAGCTGCTGACCTCATGGCTCCGTGTTAGAGCGAGAGCGATATAGCAAGTCTGCTCAGAAGAGATGCTGAACATAGGCGGGCATGTCGGGGCGCGTTAACAATGTCCAACGAAATCCAAGATCTTTATTGCCAAGACTAGTTCTAAATACATATTTTAATAAGCACAATTTCCTCATGGTACACTTTTACATATTGTTTTAATTATTTCCACCCGACTTTCACAATTCTATCTGTGTTTGGCTTCTTCGATAGAGTTGTTACTTGCATTCAATTTTTGCATTAAATGTCCGATTCCACATCACCTACAGAAAAAAAAAACGCAAATTCCACACATTTTTGTTGTTTTTAGTTGTCAGAGTTTGTTTACAGTAATTTTCAAACTGTTCAAAATGAAAACGATGAACGATTCGATCGAACGATGCGATGATTATGTTATACGAAGCAAACTAAAAACGACGTCGTTTTGTTCAATCGCTTCGACGACGATCGTTTCAAAAGTTACGCGATGAGAGCCCTGGCCGGATACTGGTACAAAAGTGGCCGATTACTGAATTTCGGTGTACGTGTACTGGTGAAATCTAACTTCTTTCAAAGAATGAATTTTAATTTTAATCGCAAGAACCCAATTATATTCAACTATTTTTTTTATCAAACAAAAATTATTATCTATCAAATACAACAAAAAAAACCAAACTTGGTTTGTCCGAGTGAATTAGTTATCACGGATCAAAGTAAGAAAAAGTGTTAGGTGGCCGAGTACTGGTACATTTACTATTAACTATTTAATGAGTAAAAGAATAACAAGCACGGAGATACTTTTGTTGTTGATTAACATAAAAATGTATTTTTGTCATATTTGAAACAGTGCTTGTTCCTATAACATTGGGTAGCAAAATGCCCAATAATTTCAGACCCGACGCAATTAATACCCATGCGAATCACAGACATTAATATTGCCCATACACTCCACCCATTTGCCATCTTCGATTTTTGTCCTTAACGAATAGCAGCACCGATCAGAAGAACATACGATCGATCTTCTTACACTATACATGCGGTCACCATTTTTTAACCACTGGAACTACAGGAATCGTATTGCTTAATGCTTCCCTAAATGTCCTGTGTTGAGAACGATGTCCGATTTACTTACGCACTCCCCCAAATATCTACCCCGAGACGGTGCTTCAGCAGCTAATTCGATATAGGTGTCCTTAAGCTGTATGCCTGGTACCTAGGATCGACAATACACATCCACATACATTTTCATTCTTCCTGCAAAAACAATAATCAAAATAAAAACCATGTTGCCACGTGTTTAAATTCTTGGAGCCCATAAATAATTTTAATATTGATTTTGCTTAAGACACTTAACATGGCATTGGCATCTGTTAAGAATTAAGTGTTAAAAATTCAGTTGCCGCCAATCCAGCTACTTTTTTACACATACATTCCGATCTTTAATTTACGAACATAGGCGCACGTCCACCAGAAACTCGTTATGCTTTTATTTTTTTGGATTCCTCTCCTTTCCTACCCCTCCCTTCCTGTGCACGAACCACGTTTTGTGGAGAATTTTTTTTTAGGGCGCCACAAAGTCGATCCTTATTCAGATGGTGTCAATCTTAGTACACCAGGCAAACATAATACTTACAGCCTACAGTAACTTAATTTTCAGGGAACATTCTCACCCTCGCAGATTCACACAACTTGTTTTCCTTTTCCTCCATGCATGGCTACCCACCGAGATATTTGGATGTGTTCGTGCATTGATTCACGCATACTAAAAAGCCCAAACACCAGTGCGCAATGAATATTTATTTATTTTGGAAGGATTATTTTACCCATGCCTACTATAATTGCTGTGGGCCTGGTAATATGGATTGTATTTGCCTTAAAATGTCGTCATTTATTAGCTGTTTTTGTTATGGCGTCACAATGTCGATGTTCTGCATTGTGATTTTTGTTTGCTTGCAGCTAACATATTTTAGCAGAGCTGTAAAAGACCTTTTACTAACAGAGCGAAACTTTTTAAGTTTGGATTAGAGGCTAAATTAGGACAGCACAAAAATCAATGACTAAGCAAATCAAAAGCACATAAATCAGGGATATGTGTGTGGTTTTTATTTTTTCGATTTTGATCCGTTTTTAGGATTTGCGTTAACAGAATTCTATGAACTTGTTAGAATTGAGATTTGTAATGCGATTTCTAGCTAAATGGCTTGAGCTTCGAGGCTGGAGACTTAGCACAAAAAAAGCACATAAATCAAGCATCAGTATGGTGTATTATTTTTTTTAATTTTCGGCCGATTCGACTATGTGCTCTGCTGGCTTAACGTTAAGCTGGCAGAGCACTTTTTAAGGTCGATTTTCTCCTAAACCATTGGAGCACAAAAATCAAAGACTTAACACAAAATTAGCACATAAATAGCACATAATTCAGGGCTATTCAAGATTGATTTTTGACATATGTGCTCTGCCAAGTTTATGGAGGTCTAGCATGTGGAAAGTCGCGGAGGTGATTATGATACCAAAACCAGTCAAATCGCCTAGTGAAGTCACCTCCTATCGCCCCATATCTATACTACCTATGTTGTCCAAGTTATTCGAAAAGATGTTGATTAAACGTCTGACCAAAATAATCGAAGAAAAATCGCTAATGCCAAACCATCAATTTGGTTTTAGAAATGAACACTTCACGATCGATCAGGTGCATAGAATAACAGATAAAATCGAAAAAGCAATTGAAGAAAAAAATATATGCTCTACTATATTTCTCGATATAGCACAAGCTTTCGACAAAATATGGCACAAAGGACTGATCTATAAATTGCAAAAGCATCTGCCAAAACAATTTTCAGAAATTTTAGAGTCCTATATATTAGAGAGATTCTTTAGAATTAAACAAGGAAATGACTACTCCACACTAAGAAAAATAAAAGCTGGTGTACCACAATTAAGTGTGTTAGGTCCTTTATTATATCTCTTATTTACTAGCGACTTGCCGAACAGTGAAGAAACAACTGTGGCAACATTTGCAGATGATACTGCTGTGGGAGAAACTGTCGAAGTAGCTAACTACTGAAGGCGGTGGTGAGGTTTTCCCGTGAGGAAACCAGGGGCTGTTCCGAAAGGGATTGCCCAAGACCGTTATACGTGATGAAGAACCACACCTTGCACGAGGTGCCACTGCTTTCGACTGAATATAACGGATCTAGAGGGGAATAACTCTATAAAACCCGTAATCCCGGGTTAACTACCGTGCCCATGGGATGTATGGCACAACGTTATGTGTCTTTTAGCGGTGAACTCTAGATACCTGGGGACCTCTAGTTTAAATCCAAATTCCCCTTTTCTGTATACAGGGGGTGAGTACAGATTGACCTCCTCTTCCACTCGTGGGTCCAAAATAGATAAACTAACAACAAAAAAACAAAACAAAGGGAATCGGGCACCATGAACTTCGGCAACACCGATTTTCATATGAACATGACGGAGGAGGAAGAAAATATCTTACTCCAAGAACCGTCAACTAGTAGGGCCGCTTCGGTTGAGGGAAGCGTTAGAACGGTTGACCTCGGACTCGAGAATCTATTTCTCGAGGACGATGACCATCGCTCTATCGCCAGCTCATCCAAATTCTCCATATCGTCTACAGCTTCAATTAGGAAAAGAGTGCTGAACTGTTAGGTTAGGTTAGGTTAGGTAAGATGGCTGTCTAGAAAGACACACTTAGACCAAATTTAGGTTCGATTTAGGTCCTTTGTGATACCATATGAGTTAGAAGGGGAGGGGGGGGGGGGGGGGGTATAGCCGGAGTGTTGTCTAGGCCGGACTTGCTAGTGGGCATTATTGCTGTTTTGTGCATGTGACTCTTGTCTGTGACTCCTCTGTCCCGTAGAGAGAATCGGGGGAAGTTTATCCTCAGATGAGGGGAGGGTGGCCGAAGCAGCCGTCCCTTCCCCTGTAATCCTCAGACAACTCCCCGAAGAAGTGAGATTGGGGGTAACCATAGGACGATATGTCTTCGGATGTGCGACGGGTGACCGAAGCAGTGAGCCCCTCGCTTTTAATCCTCCGACGTATCGTCGAAATGACGTGAGCCGGTGTATAATACCGGTGGTGGTTGTATATCGGCCCTTACGTTATGTACCTTACTAAAGGTCCTAATAAGGTTGGTCAAGGATGACCGGTGGACATTATGCCTTCGGATACACTGAAGCTCTTACTAAAATTGATCTCTTAGAAAAGAGAAACGATACTCTCACTAAGAAGGTAGATGCTTTAGAGTTTAAGGTGCATGCATTAGAGCAAATTCAATTGCAAAGCTCCGTTGACATTGTTGGTTTGCCGAATATAAACAATGTAAACATTAAAGAGAGTGTAATCAAACTTGTTGTTGAAGGCATTGGCGAAACTTTAAGTGAAAATGATATCGAATCATGCTACGTAAAGCGGAAAGCGGATAATGGATCATTTGCACCTAATATTGCTTGTGTTAAATTCTCTTCGCTCGCAATAAAACAAAAAATTATGAGCGCGATGTATACAAACAAAAGCAAATTGTCCGCTGGTAAACTATTTGGTTGCCAATCCACCAACAACAATGACAATAATAACAGAAGTAACAACAACGGAAGCAACAATAACATCAAAGGCCGAATCTTTATTAATGACTGCCTTACGGGCTACACTCGTTCATTATTTAAACAGGCTAAGGATCTTAAAGCTAAAAATAAGTGTAAATATGTTTGGATTCGTAACTCAACAGTGCTTATGAGAATTAAGGAAGGAGATAAGGTATTATCAATCAGAAACTGTGATGATCTTGAATCTATTTACAAACTCTCTAATGGAGTCCAATAATCTAGACCAATCACACAGTTTGTTTGATAATGCATTATCTACTTCCAATTCGAATGCACTTGATTGTTTTTGTATAAATCATTCTGTTGTAAATTGTCATGGCTTCACTATTATACACCAAAATATTCGTAGTTTAAGGAAAAATTTTGATTCATTATGCTCACATCTAGCATCTCTTGATCATCTTCCAGATATTATATTTTTATCAGAGATATGGATTTATGACTCTGAAAAATCACATTTTGCAATTCCTAACTATATGTTTGATGCTAATTGTAATAACTCATATTCCGCCGGTGGAGTTGCAGTGTTTTACCGAAGTGACTTAACTTGCGTTGTGAACGGGATTACCCTCAATAGTGCGGATCTAATTTGTGTTGATCTTGAAATCAATAATATGCAATATTCTTTTGTCTGCGTATACAGGTTGCATAAATGTAGTGTTTCTGAATTTTTAGATGATTTTTGTAATTTTTTAAGAAGCAATAACTCTAAGAATATGGCCCTTTTAGGAGATTTCAATATTGATATTTTAGCGGACTCATCCGCTGCTGATAACTTCATGTCTGCTCTATCTGCTTTTGGTTTTTCATCTTTATTATCTGATCCAACTCGTGTAACTGATTCGTCCAGTACGTGTATAGACCATATTTTCTTACGTTTGCATAGAAACAATACAGTCAATTTTCAAGCAGCTATATACGACTTGAGGTTAACTGACCATTCCTTGATTTGTATTCAGTTCGATCATACTATTAAATCAAAAAATTCTGTGGCCTTCCACGAGTCTAAGACTATTGATTATCCTGCTCTAAGATATGTTTTGGCATTTGAATTCTGGGATGAAGTCTTCGATGCAAGTTGTCCTTCAATTGCGTTTGATCTATTTCTAAAAAAGCTACAGGTTCACATTGCTAATTGCAGCCGAATTGTAAATGTACCATCTAATAAGTTAAAGCGCCTTAAACCTTGGATGTCATTACCACTTTTATATAAAATTAAGAAGAAAAATCGTCTTCGTGCTTTGATAAATAAACACCCTAGCAACATTAGGATAAAAAACTGTTATCTTCGCTTATGTAATGAATTGAAATCCGATATACCCAAATGCAGAGACGATTATTACACTCGTAATCTGGCTAACAACCTTGGTAATGTTAAAAAGGAATGGAAACTCGTGAACGAAATATTGAATCGAAATGTGACAGAAGTTGAGCTTAAAATTAAAAAAGATAAACAAACTATCTCTAACCCGTTGGATGTTGCTAATACCTTTAACGAGTATTTTTCTAAAACTCCCAGTGCGGTTCAGGGTGATAATTCTCTGTTCCATGTTGACGCCATTTGTCATGATATTCTTAGTCCGAATAGTTTCTGCTTCTCTGATTTTTCTGCACTAGAAATTCATAAATTAATTATGTCACTTAAATCTACGAATTCTACCTCCCATGACCTTATTTCAAGTCATATACTTAGAAATATTTCATTCTTAATTTCAGATGTATTATGCCACATTTTTAACCTTAGTGTCAGAATGGGTGTGTTTCCTGAATCGTTGAAAACAGCTATAGTAATCCCATTACATAAAAAAGGAGATTCTATGGATTTAAATAACTATAGACCCATCTCTCTTCTTTCTGTTTTTTCTAAGGTTTTTGAAAGAGGCATGAAGAACAGAATAATGACGTTTCTAAATAGAAATGAATTCTTTAGTAATCTTCAATTCGGTTTCATGAATGGAAAATCCACAGAGGATGCCTTATTGAAATTTTGCAGTGAAATTTATAATTCAATTAATGAATCTAAGATTCCGGCAGCTTTGTTCATTGATATAACAAAAGCTTTTGATATGGTTGACCATGAATTATTGTTAAGAAAGCTTTTTAAAGCTGGATTTAGGGGCTTTGTTTATGATTGGTTTTGTTCGTACTTAACAGACCGTAATCAAAGAACTCGAATAAAAAATTGTCTTAGTTCAAAAAACTATTTAAGTATGGGCATTCCTCAAGGTTCTGTCCTGGGTCCTATCTTATTTTTGATATTCGTTAATTCCTTGTTTTCTCAACCATTCAAAGGTATTCTAACTGCTTTTGCCGATGATACTGCTCTTTCTTACTCTAATTTAAATCATTTTGAAACGATTGCGCATATGAATCATGATCTAGAAGTTCTCCGACATTGGTTCAGGCTTCACAAGCTAGTTATTAGTAGTAAAACTAAGTTTATGTTTTTTAATTTACTGGGGGTAGTTCCTGATGGTCTTTCGCTAACTTATCATTCTCCTTGTTGTTATAGATTCCAACTATTTCCGCCAACATTTAGGTCTGATTTACCTTGTGCCAATGACTGTTTTGAAATTGAACGTGTTGATCATTTTAAATACTTGGGTATAACCCTTGATAAGAAGCTAAATTGGATTGAACATACAACTAATTTAAAAATGTATCTGAACAAAGCAGTCAGACAGATCTACCACCTTAGTCTTTATTGCCCTCAGTCAATTTTGAAACTTGCTTATAATGGCCTAGTTCAATCAAAGATTCAATATGGAATTTGCTGTTGGGGTGGTACTCACTCCTCTAAAATACATTTGTTACTCATTAGACAGAAACATTTGATTCGCATTATTTCTAAAGTAACCCGTAGAGCACCTAGTTTTGCCTTGTTCACAAACCTTGGCATTCTTCCTATAAGGCATTTGTACTTTTTTAATATACTAAAATTATTTTTTAAAAGTGCTAGGTATAGCCTTACAAGAGTCCAAGAGGACTACAATTTAAGAGCCAACAGCTGTCATTTTGTTACTGTTCCTAGAGTTTTTAAATCACATTTTTATCATTTTTATACAGTCACTTCGGCCCGCTTATTTAATATACTACCCGATGAATTAAGATGCGAGAGAATTGAATCGAAATTTTTAGGTAAAGTTAAAAAGTGGCTATTTTCTATAAACCATTCTGAGATAGATAATATTTTTAGTCCAATAATTTGATTTTATTGAAGTATTTAATTACATTCATTGATTCTTAATTTGTTATTAATGTCCTACCCCACAAACAAAATTAATTTTTTATATTCTTTTAACTTATGGAACATTCGCCACTTATTCGTTTGAATAACAGAATGTTTCTCACTATTTCAATTTCATATATTGCTTAGTGTCATATTATTCATTTTATGAAGCCTTTCAATACATATCCTATATTGTTAGCATTAAGATTGTATTTGAAATTGAAATAAAGAAATATATTATTATTATTATTATATGCGGATGGTGACCGTAGCGGTTAGACACTCGCTTTGTCCTCTGGCAGCTTGTCAGGAAAGGGCGGATGTTGCAAAGAGCATGGTAGTAGTGGTGATTGTAACAATCGACCTGTTTACTACGCATGATTGCAGAGTGTTTTGACTTGGTCAGGAAAGGTGAGTTTGACCGAGTGACGGTTTGTTTTGGGTATAGTGGAGGGTGACCGAAACAGTCTACTCCTCGATTATAATTTTCAAAACAGCCCGTCTAAGAGATGGTGGTGCGGCCAGTGGTTAGCTGACGCTGAGTATTTATTGAAGATCATTCAAACCATTTGGTCTTTGTTATGTATTTGCTGATGCAGCGTATGTCTGTACGAGACAAGTCACTGAGGTCTTCGAAGAAGAATTCTCCTAAGTTGCTTTTTCGCAACTTTGCAAGAGCTGGGCATGTGCAAAGTAGATGAAGAACGGTTTCTTCCTCCTCCTCGTCCATGCAGCTCCTGCAAAAATCATTGTAGGGTGCTCCTATTCTGCGAGCATGCCTGCCAATCAAACACTGTCCTGTTAATGTACCCACTACGGAGCTGAGCCTGTTTCTATTTATAGAGAGAAGCCTCTTAGTCCTTTTGGCGTCTAATTTCGGCCAGATTTTCTTGGATGTGACGCAGGTATCTATGCTGTCCCATCTATTATTTGCGACCATTATTGCCCTTTTGAATAGGGAGAATTTGATCGATTGCTTAGGAGCGTAAGGTTCACTGTTATTGGTTGAGCGAAGGCCGCTTCCTTGTCTGGCTAGTTCGTCCGCTTTACAGTTGCCCGGAATGTCGCTGTGACCTGGAACCCAGCACAGGGTTACTGAACATCTGTCCGCAATCTCGTTAAGAGATTCCCGGCATTGTTTTACCAACTTTGATCTGGTTGTTGGTGTATTCAGGGCTTTTATGGCTGCCTGACTGTCTATGTAAATGGCGATAGCTTTCCCGTCTATCGCAGACAAGGCAAGTCTACAGGCTGCCTCTCTTATAGCCATTATTTCAGCCTGAAAAACGCTACAGTGGTCAGGGAGGCGTTTTAGAACCATCTGTGTAGATTTCATGTGTGTATCTACTATCTAATGTGCCGCTCTCCCATTCGGAACGTTCTGGGATTATTGCTTTGTATTTTATATTGAAATCCTCGAAGGGAATAGTGTAATCCGTTTTTACCGGGCTTGAGGTAGGGAGGATACTCGTATGGCCTATCTGGTAGTTGGTCCATTTCTGAGATTCCCTAAGCCTTAAGGCTGCCATAGATGCAACTAATTTCCCATATATGTCGACGGGAAGAAGATGAAGCATTGTGTCTAAGGCAGCCGAAGGGGTGGACCTGAGCGCCCCTGTGATGCATATACTGGCTGATCTTTGTATACGTTCGATAGATCTATAATTGCATTTTTTCTCTAGTGCGGGCCACCAAACTAGGATTCCGTAAAACAGAATAGGTCTGACCACCGCGGTGTAGAGCCAGTTTGTTACCTTAGGCTGAAGGCCCCATCTGGGACCTAGTGCCTTCCTGCAGGTATGAATAGCTACCGCGGCCTTTCTTGTGCGGTCCTGAATGTTTAGCTTCCAATTAAGTTTACTATCTAGTATTACACCTAGATATTTGGCATGATGACTAAATTTTAGCTCCTTGTTCTTAAGTTTTGGAGGGGCTATATCGGGAATTTTGTATCTGTTTGTAAACAGGATTAACTCTGTCTTGGATGGATTGACATCAAGTCCAACCGTCTCCGTCCATTTGACTAGTTTGTACAGAGAATATTCCATAAGGTCTCTTATTATGTTTGGAAATTTGCCAGATATGGCAATAGCGATATCGTCTGCATAGGCTATAACTTTACATCCCATGTTTCTCAGGATGATGAGTGCTTCGTTGACTACTAAGATCCAAAGTAGTGGTGACAGCACTCCCCCCTGTGGTGTGCCCCTGTGCACTGACCGAATGGTTTGACAGCTCCCTAGTTCGGATAAGATCACTCTACTACTAAGCATGTTTTCTATCCAGACTCGTAGACAGCTGTCAACCTTCAGCTTGCGGAGTGCACTAGAGATGCCTTCTGCTTTGACATTATTGAAGGCGCCTTCAATGTCTAGAAAGGATACCATCACATACTCTTTGATTGAGAGCGATTTTTCTATGGTACCTACTAGTGAATGTAGAGCTGTCTCCACCGAAAAACCCTTACGATATGCGTGTTGGGAATCGGACAGGGAGTTAGCTATTAAGTTCTTTCGAATATATGTGTCAATGAGTCTTTCTAATGTCTTCAGGAGGAAAGAGGAGAGACTGATTGGCCTAAGATCCTTGGGGGAAACATGTGAGGTCTTGCCACACTTTGGTATGAAGACTACCTTAACCCTTTTCCATGATGCAGGAGTGTATCCGAATTTTAGACATGTGCGGAATATCACTTCGAGCCAGGGGGTTAATATATCTATAGCTTTCTGTATCTCTACTGGTATTATATTATCTGGGCCTGGAGATTTGTACGGAAGGAAACTGTTAACGGCCCAATAGATATTACGACTGTTGACAATCCCGACCGGTAATTCCCGAGCCATGTAATGAGGTAATGTTGATGATATGGCATCTATTGTATTACCCGGAAAATGGGTGTTTATGAGGAGATCCAGAGTCTCCTCGTTTGACGAGGTCCATTCTCCATCGGGTTTTTGAATATAGCTAGGCATAGTTGGAGATTTGGAAATGATTTTCCTTAGCCTGCTCGAGTCGGTACTGCTTTCTATGGTACCACAGAAGAGTCTCCATGACTGCCTTTGGGCTTTTGTAATCACTGCCTTATAGACTGTTTTTGTATATGTCCCAGTCCTCTTGTAGGCGAGAGGACTTGGCCGAGTTGAAGCATTTCCTGCTTTCTTTGCGCAGTTTTGCTAGGTGTGTATTCCACCACGGTGGTTTACTACCTGTTCTATGTCTACTGATCGGGCAAGCTCTTTTAAAGGCTTCGTTCATCGATTTGGTGACTTTGTCGACCATATAGTCAATGTCCGATGGTGAATTCGGTTGACTATCTAACTGTCCAAGCCTTTGCTGTAGGGCAGAATTATATACCTGCCAATTGGTTTTCCTAGGATTTCGGAATTTTTCGATTGGAGGGCTAATGAGGTCAATATTAAATTGAATATATCGGTGGTCCGAAAATGAGACATCTCTCGAGACCATCCAATTACTTATTGTTAGTTTTAGAGTGTTAGTTGCTAAGGTTATATCTAAAACTTCCTGTCTTATCCTATTGATAAAGGTAGGTTCTGAACCTTTGTTGCATACTATGAGGTTAGTAGTCATAATATAATCGAAAAGACACTCACCCCTTTGCTGAACTGTAAGATGACGATCAAAAAATTAAAAAAGAAGCACCAACTAGAGGACAAGGACAAACAAAGACTTCAGAACGCCCTTGATTTTCTGGAAAGGCAGTCGAAGGATAGTGGCGAACGCTGTACTGGCGCTCCACCTAAGGCTGACCCTACGAAAATCTTGAGCGAGGGAGCTCTTATGCGGCCACCAATGCCTGTGATATGCCTTAGCCTATCGGGGCATGGGTCGGCTGCATCTGACCCCGTTAAAGAAGTTGACAAAGAGGACATTGTTTCACCGGGAGAGGCGGACTCGACTCTGAACAGCGCAGTGACTGTTGTTGACAAATCAAAGCCAAAGGGCAATGAAAGTTTGGATATAACCGAAGCCTCATCTGTCCCTGCGGCGAACATGACGGAAGACAACAAGCTGTTCGCGCGCCGCCTATTGAAAAGGTTTAAAAACCGTAACCCCAGTTCCTTCACGGAAAGGGAAGCGGCGCGGGTAGCTAGGGCCCGGGAGACGATCCAGTCTACCGAAGAAGCATGGCGCAGCAGCCTAAAAGAGAGGAGGCAGAACCCGACTGAAAAAGGGAAGCTGTCTGGACCAAGGAAGGAATGGCTATAGCCTTCCGCCTTGGGAAGGTCAAAACCCGGAAAATCGGATGCCGGCCCGGCTAAATATTCATCTAAGGCTGAGCAGACACGCGGTTGCTCAAACAAGGTTCTGCCTGGTAGGAAGTAAGGTAGGCAGCGGACTTCTGAAGGAGCCGACATGAGATTGGCCGTAGCGGGGGCGAAATGCCGATTGCCTTTCACCTCGACTGCGACTAATCCAACGTGTCCAGGGGCTGTCTCAGGTAAGGATTCGACGAAACCTGGGAGAGCACCGGTAGTCTCCAAAAGAGGTCGCAACGACGACACGATCTCCCCGGTAGTAGGTAGGCAGGCTAAAAGGCTTAAATTCGCTGAAAAGGTGAAAGAAAGTCTGCGCGTCGCTATTGTCGACTATGGCAACCCAGATCGGAAACTCTCATCTAACCAATGGGAGTTGTTAGAGCAACGAATCCTTGATGGAGTCAATGACGCCATCGTGAGGGCAGAAGGCGAGCCTCCATTATTTGGTCAGCTATCTACCTTCAAAGGGTTCAAGACCATAGAGTGTGATACTCAAGGCACTCTGAATTGGCTGAAGGGTTTCATCGCCAATATGAACGCACCTTGGTCAAATGCTGACCTGCGCGTTGTTGACAGGAAACAAATCCTTGACATGATATCTACCCGTGGAAAGGATAGAACGGAACCTGCAATTCCTTAATCCGGAATTACAAAGCAGGGAATGGAAAGTCCTGGAAACGGGTGAATATACCCCGAATGGTATGGACGTGACAATTCTCTTGAGTCACAAATCGCTGCCGCTAATCCGTAGACAGGAGTTCAAGGTCCGAGTTGGCATAACACGTTGCAAACTCCGGCTGTTAGCGGTAAAGGACAAAGGAGAGCAACCGCCTACTCGTGATGAAGATAGCGCAAATAATTCTTCACCACAGTAAGGCGGCCAGCGCCAACCTCGTTCCCCTTATGGAGACGGAACAAATAGACGTCGCCCTGATACAAGAACCCTGGACTCTCCGGGGGAAGATAAGAGGGCTGAATTCCAAATACATGATAATATATCGTAATACACCAGACAATGGTAAGTCTCGAACATGTATTGTCGCTAGAAAACAGCTTAAACTTTTTCTTCTACCTAGTCTCAGCGATTCGGACCAAACAGTTGTCAAATGGGACAGGGCAGGAAAGGGCACTCTGTTACTGGCGACAATTTACATGCCTTACGAGTCGGACAATCCACCCTCAGAGCTATCCTGTTCACTAGCCAGAACAGTTGAAAGGGAAAGATGGGACCTAATTGCTGGCTGTGGCGCAAACTCCCACCATACGCTCTGGGGAAGTACAGACATCAATGTACGCGGTGAGTCCCTCTTAGAATTCATTATTAGATATAATCTCTTGATAGCCAATATCGGCAGTGAGCCGACCTAGGAATAGACGTGAGGTGTTAGACGTAACACTCTACAGTAACTCACAAACTCTAACTGTGAAGGAATGGAGGGTCTCCTCTGAGCCCTCCTTTTCAGATCACAGGATGATAGAGTTTCTAGTAGACGAAGAGGTAGTAGTTGTAGGTAAATTCAGAAATCCAAGACTCACCAACTGGGACTCATTCGTCTCAGAGGCAGTGAAAAATGGTCAAAATCTGAAAGATCAAGCAATAGGGACACCAGACGAAATCGATGCATTTACAGAGAGTTTAAACAAAATTCTAAGTAGTGCATATAATAAAGCCAGTCCTCTACGGATAATCAAAAAAGGAGTACTCCATTGTGGTGGTCTAAAATCAGAAAGAAAGCCAAATCCTTGTTCAATCTGGCTAAGCGTACTAACTCCCAGTCAGACTGGGATCTATACAAAGCCGGTCAACGTAAGTTTAAAAGTGCTGTCACTAGTGCTAAACGCGCGGCCTGGCATTCATTCTGTAATGAAATAGTAGACACTAGAGAATCAGCTAGGCTTAGAAAAATTTTATCAAAAGAACCTGCGGTGCCGGGATATCTCAAAGATAACAATGGCAACTGGACACAGTCTTCTGAAGAGACATTAAGTCTGCTTCTAAACACGCACTTTCCGGGTTGTATCAAAACAACCGTCCAGTCTGCACCAAGCACTGAAACTATTGCAGCCATCAGTTCCAGCTGGTGTAATAACCGAAGAAAAACTTAACTGGGCAATTGAAACTTCTTCCCCTTTTAAATCTCCTGGGCTGGACGGGATTTTTCCAATCATGCTCTGATGAGGCTCTTCACGCGCTGCCTTGAATGTGGTAACATTCAAAGGGCATGGCGTGAAGTAAAGGTTGTCTTCATTCCGAAGGCAGGCAAATCCAGTCATACGACTGCTAAGGACTTCAGGCCTATAAGCTTAACTTCCTTTATCCTGAAGACCGTGGAAAAGCTTCTGAACGTTTTTATCCGCAGTCGACTTGACAATAATGTGATCTCAACGCCTCAGCATGCCTTCATCAAAGGTAAAGGAGTTGAGACTGCGTTGCATGAGGTCACTGGCATCATAGAAAAGTCCTTAAACGACAAAGAGTACACACTAGCCGAGTTCCTCGACGTTGAAGGAGCATTCAATAATGTTAAGACGTGTGCAGTGAAGAGAGCACTACTCAATAACAACGTAGACCAAGCGCTTACCAATGTAATTGAAAGTTTGCTAAAAAAAAGAAATATTAATGCAGAACTAGGAGGCACTGAACTTAGAGTGACAGCCTCAAGAGGTACACCACAAGGAGGAGTCATCTCCCCCCTACTCTGGGTCCTTGTCATAAATGAAATATTATTAAAGTTCGAAAACAGAGGGGTCAAAGTAACTGCTTATGCAGACGATGTAGTAATACTTGCTACAGGCAAATTTCTACCGACCATAAGCGAACTACTAGGTAACGCATTACGAACACTTAGTATGTGGGCAAACCAATGCGGTCTTGGAGTCAATCCACAGAAGACTGAATTAGTTTTGTTCAGTAACAAAAGGGTGATTCCAAATTCGATCCTCCAACTATTGAGGGTATACCCCTTAGGGTTGCCGAGAGTGCCAAATATCTGGGTATAATCCTAGATAGGAAGCTTAATTGGAAACTAAATGTGTATGAAAGAGTAAAAAAAGCTGCAAATGCTTTTTACGCGTGCAACCGAATCTTCGGCAAAAGGTGGGGACCAAACCCCAAAATAATTCTGTGGATGTATACGGCTGTTGTGCGTCCAATACTCACGTACGGTAGCTTAGTCTCGTGGCAAGCCACAAACAAAGCTTCGAATCTCAAATTAATGACCAAAATACAAAGACTAGCATGTATAGGAACAACCGGCGCAATAAGGACAACACCTACTGCTGGAATGGAGGCTATCCTCAACTTGTTACCTCTAGAATGCAAGAATCTGCAGCCAAAAGTGCCCTCAGGATCAGCCAAACAAAAAGCTGGAAACCCTACACAACGGGACACACACAGATTCTGAATAAATATGTGGGAGATGCGGGCACTTCTGACTATTTGTCTCCCCATATTGACTTTGATATACCATTCTCCTTCTATTTCCCCAGCAGGGAGGAATGGAACACAGATGAACCCACAAAAGGAAAATCGATATCCATCTACACAGATGGCTCTAAGATGGACCGTGGAACAGGTGCTGGAATTTTCTCTGAAGAGTTAAATATACACCACTCAATCAGATTACCTGATTACAGTAGTGTCTTTCAAGCGGAGGTTCTGGCAATCGCCGAAGCTGCCCATATGGTGTCAATGTTAGCAATGCCAAATAATGATATTACTATATTTATTGACAGCCAGGCGGCTATAAAAGCAGTATCTGCTATCGAAATAAAATCGAAGCTAGTTCACCGCTGCCGTGAAGAGCTTGAGGTTCTCTGCTCGCAGCACACCACGCGTCTCTGCTGGGTCCCTGGACACAGTGACAAAACCGGCAATGAGATGGCTGATGAATTGGCAAGAAATGGTTCTGCTATGGACCAAGATCGGGCGATTAATTCAATCAAACCACCACTCTGTAATCTCAGAGAGAGGGTAGAAAATAAGATCCGGATGAAAGCCAACAACAGGTGGAAAGAATTAACCACTTGCGAAATAACCCGGAAGCTATGGCCGGAATACAATCCATGTCGGACTATCAAGCTTATGCGGTTTGACAGAATGTCGATGTATAAACTGGTAGCAGCCCTAACGGGTCACAACTTCCTAAGATACCACACAGTGAAATTGAAACTCAAGAATGACGATAGATGCAGGGGTTGCGGCGACGAGGAGGTACACGAGGACACACCTCACTTCCTCTGTCAATGCCCAAGTCTCTGTCACTTGAGGAATAGAACACTTGGAAGATACTACTTCCATGACATACATGAACTTTCAGATATATCTTTATCTAATCTTTACAGGTTCATAAATGCATCAGGATGGCTGGACAAGGTCGAGTAACCAAGAGGGAATGACTCTAAAGCCAACAACATCGGCTAAACCCCCAATAAGGGCATCACAATGGGTCCACATGGACCTAAGTGGGGTGCGGCAGGACTCGTTCTGACGGACCCACCCATAAACCTAACCTAACCTAACCTAAGCGAACAATATATCAAAATGGACAAAAAAAATGGCAAGTTAAACTAGATGACCTAAAGTCGGTCCATATAAATTTTACGAATAGAAATGTTCAGCACATACCGGTATTCATAAATGATAAAGAAAATGTAAAGAAAAAAAAAGGGAAGAACTAAATATGCGCTACAGTAAAATGTATTGGCTTATAGGGAAATACTCTTGTTTGTCAAATTACAATAAAATTCTAAAACCAGTATGGACCTACGGGCTCCAGCTGTCGGCATTTCAAAACAAAGTTCTACGGAATATAGTAAATGCACCGTGGTACATAAGAATCGCTGATCTGCATAGAGATCTAGAAATGGAAATGATTGAAGATGAAGTCAATAATTGTAACTAATAGACATAAACTTAGGCTTCTCAATCACGTCAGCTCAGAAATGAAGGAACTATTAAATACTAGCAATATGACTAGGAGGTTAAGAAGAATAAAACCTTTTGAACTAGCTATATAGCTTGAAAAATAAAACAAAAACAGTATTAAATCATCTATGGACAAATACTTAGAGTATGAATATTAAAATATGAAAGGCAAATCGCTGATTGGTTTAACTGCTAGGTGCAATAATTGGAAAGCTGGCTAATCCCCGCTGTGGCGACTTGGTATCACTGCTGAGACTGCGCGACTTGGTAGCACTCGGCAGGCTGTCAAAGTGACAGAAGTATTGCGCGTGTAGTTTAAAAAAGCATTCCTTCAAAAAATCTCCCTGACGCAGCAGCTCGATGGTCCGCGGCGTAGAAAACCAAGTCATAATTAGTATATAACGTAAAGTAAATCCCGTGTAGTATAAATGAGAAAAATGAATTAAATGAATTGAATTTATTTAATTGGCATATCGCCAAAGTGATAACTTTTGTTCATTTCACGTGAGATATACGTTTTCCTTGTTCAAGGCGGCGACAGTTCACCGTTATACCGGACTGCGTCGAAAATTTTTCCATCGCTGCTGCTGTCCCCGGTTGTCGTTAATTTTGCAACCACCCCATAACGCCGCTTTACAATTCCGTTGCAAAACAATTTCGCATACTTTTGCTGTTGCTGTTGACCTACATACAGTTGTGCATGCTGTTACAGTTAACTTAGCGTGCATACTCACGCATGCCCAGCAGTACAGTACCACTGCGAACACGAGGTGCGCACCACAACCAACATTGGATGGAACTAGTTTTTACTACTAGGCCATTTGCAAGTAGCGCCGAGGGACAACGAGGGATTAGGTGACGAAACCTAACGTTAAATTTTTACTACTAGGCCATTTGCAAGTAGCGCCGAGGGACAACGAGGGATTAGGTGACGAAACCTAACGTTACATTTTTCTACTAGGCCATTTGCAAGTAGCACCGTGGGACTTCGAGGGACTTCCAACGTGCGCGCCATTTCTACAACCGCACTGAGTAATCGTCTGTGCAGTTACATTCCCGCATACGTTCTGCGTCGCTCATCAGTTCATCTATTCCAACCTGTTGCGGTATCATTAGAATATTTGTAACGAAATTAACCCTTCTATAGGGGTTGAGGTCATCATATGTGAGACCTATGGGTGTTGGTGGTGAAGGTAGTATTGGTGGAGGAAAGAGAAGCAGGAAGTTGACATAAATATTTCCCGAGCAGTGACTATCAAGGCTATCAGTGATTCGGGCCATGACAGAGAACCTCCACTTCAGACAAACTTCGCTTCCCTCACCCGGTCAACCCCATAGAACCCTCTCACATCTAAATCTACCCTTAAGACCAAAGGTTACAGGTCCATCAGTCCATCCGGGCAGTGATATGAAAGGGGTGTCCATGTTTCTATGCAGCGGTTGGCCTGCTAGCATAATCCTGATTCTAGCTCGTCGGATTTGGGGGGATTCTTGCTACTAGAAAATGGACGGTGTTACGTTATTTCAGGCCAAAACGAGAAGAAAAAAAACTACTAAATAACAAAAAAAAATTGTACCGGAGATGTTACCCGAATTAAATTTGAATATTAAGGTAGGACCCGATAAGGTTCGATTAATATTTATAATCTACGCGGTGGAGAGCATAGATGGTAGTGCCTCCCGAGCATTTCACAACCCTCCCAAAGTATTCTGCATAAAAGATCAACTTCTGACAGCAATACACCATTGTTACTACATTTGCTCCTATTTTGTAGTAACCCCTAATTGAAAATAGAGGTCAACGACCCCTTCTATCTATACATACTTACTGTAGGTTACGTCCGGTCACATCACATCCAAAAGAAAAAAAATTTAGCACTGCATAATGACCATGCGTATTACCAGACAGTCAGAATTGTTACTGTGGATATAGCGCTTTTCATAATTAACACTGAAACAAAAAAAAACTTTCAGCCAATCCGGTTCGAGGCAGAAAAAAAAAACTTCCCAAACCAATCTTCGACAATAAGTGGTAAAATGCGTTTGGTAACTTTCATACAGAATAGTGATATTTATTACAAATTAAAAAAATATAGAAAAAAAAAAAGGTTAACAGAATAAGAATCCAAAAGAGAAAGAGAAGCAAAAATTAAAAATAGTTGGAAAAAGGAAAAAAATGTTTGTTTTAATTATTAACCTACAATATGCGGATTCTTTTATTAATGTAATACAAAAAATAAGTAATTTTGGGTAGGTACTTAATTAAATTGGTAATTTATATAAAGCCTCGGGGGACTATGGAAACTGCGCAAAGCAATGAAAAATTACTCTAGAACTATCGATCGGATACAAAAAAAATGGAACCGATAACCTTAGTACAAAAAAAAAATGTCACACTCGAGCCACCAAAAAAAAAAAAACGAAATAAATATACATAATAAATTTGTTGTCTTTTCTCTACCATTTACTGAATCTCATTATACTGATTGCAAATCTTGCAAGTACCAGCTAACGTTGTTATTAGCCCCTTTTATAGAAAAATCATCCCTAAATTACTTACGACATTAATCTCTTTAATTTTTTGTTTTGTTTTGTGCAGTTCAACTCAAAATAATGAAAGTGTAATCTCACTTACCCAAACTCAATTGTACGAATGAATTATCGTACAAATATAATGGAAGATCCCTGTTGATCCTGTGCACAGTATCCTTTGGGGCGGTTTTCTTTGTACCTGCTTTAAGTTAGGAAGTTTTATGTATTTTAATTTGAACTTAACACCAATGAGAATTTCAAAATAGGGAAAATAGGGAAAATTGAAACTTTTTTTTTATTTGTTTTTTTTTATATTATTATTTTTAGATCTTAGATGGTTCTTGCAACTACAACCAAAAAAAAAATACAATCAGACCTTAGATTTGAAACTAAGTACTACACCATTAGATACATAGGTATAATAATATCGCGAAGGTGGGCTCTACAATGTTGAGGAACTTTTGCAATGATGTTGCAATGTTGCTTAGTATTTTCATGTGGTGAAATATTGTTGCCGAGAGTGTGGTCTTTACTTTCGGCATTGTATATACCTAGAGACTATAGTACTATCATCAACACGAAAATTTTCTTGACCGCTTCTACCGACAGATAGCGTTGTGAATTTTGGCATTTTGCTTAGTTTCTTTTCGAACCAAAACAGAAAGAAAATATGAGAACTTGTTTTTGTGATTAGTGAAGCGAAACAGTTGTTGGTGGTGGCTGGTGGCGGTGGGTAGGTAGCAAATAAAGGGACGAAAACTTCATTTGGGATCGTTCTCTGTGCTACTCACACAATGAAGGTTTCATGTATGAGTAGTTTCTGTGGAAAAGAAACTATGAGAAATTTCTAATTTGTAATTGTGGTCGTATGAAAGGCAAATCTAGATATATGCACTTATGAAAAAAAAAGATTCTGTCGCGTTGCGTTTTATGATGAGATGACCGTTGATCTTTTATTTTAGATTTGAAAATTTGTTCTTGGAGATATTTGAATGCAAATGGAATACCTTTAAGCATTTTTATTTAGGGATCTGTTTTGAAATTGTAATACCTAATCAATTGTAATAATCTAAAAAATAAAAACAGTTGTTAAACACAGAATAATAAAGAAGTTGTTATCAATTCATTAGACAGGTTCTCTTCCACATCACGCAAGATGTTGAACATTAGATGCGATTTTTTTTAATGATTTTTTCTCCAGTAGGCCTAGTCCTCCCTGAAAACCGGGGAAGAATTTTGAATATATGAGTTATGTACCTATGTATCAATTAAGCAGTATAATAAACATTTTTAAAAAAGGCTGCTTTAAATACAAACATTTATTTACCTAACCACATTTTTTTTCTTGAATGTGCAATTAAATCCTTATTATTTTTCCTTAAATAAAATTTGACTAAACCAATCAATATAAATTTAATTATTTTTTCACTATGGCTGAAGATAGGACACGTCATCAGTTTTGTCAGTTCAAACTGGTATATCAACTGTGACAATAGGGTTTCAACCAAGTTTTCTTGCTTACGGTCCTCAGGAAAATGCATTGTGAAAATTGCATTCGTTTTTTTTTTTACAATTTTTTCAAATTTGACAGTTGGCACTTTAAGGTCTCCAAACTCCGATGATGTGATCTGACTCGTTTGTCTGATCAATCATAAATTGGGTGCAAACATCACAATTTATCTTTCTCTGGAGCTTATAAGCTGCAAATCCGGCATAAAATATAAGGGCTGCCTCGTGCAGTTTTTCTGAGCATCCTTTAGGTGTAACTGTGTTTGTGTTGCTACTACTGTCCTCAAATTCTTCATCCAGGTCATCGTATTCAATTTGGTTTACTATGTCCATCTCCAGAATATGGTCTTCTACTGGAGCTTCCATAGAGTAATCTTCATCCATCTCTGCTTCCATTTCCAAAGAGTACTCTTCATCAACTTCTGATTCCATTTCCATTTGCATTAGCTCGCCTAGATTTTGCTGCAGCAAAGTCTCCATCCCAGCATCCTCATAACCTGCAAAGTCAGAGGAATTTAAGTTTTTAAAAATTATTTGCTTCAGATTTCGAATGAATCTATAAGCTGAAGGGTTCCTTTCATACGATCCTCTATTAGATCGTGCCATGGAGAACAAATTCTCTGCCACATCTGTATTGAGGTGTCCAACAAGAAGAAACTTCTGCTCGCTACTTTTCAAATGTTCCCACATTTGCTCAATTCCTAGCAATGTCTGCAATAGTCCTGAAAAGCAGGGGGGCTTTTGAAGTGGTCCAGTATATTCCCATGATGCAATCCAATTTCGCGCAGTTTTTATTGACTGTAGGATGTTATTTGTTTCCGTTATTGGCTTCCGATTCGGGTTATTTGAATTTAGATTGTGACAATTAAGATTGTCAAACAAATCATTCATTTTTTTAATGAAACTGGCTGTTGATCTAGCCACTTTTTCTCCTCCTCCGTTTTGTAACAGTTTGTTTCAGCAGCGAGAAAAATTCCGGCAGCTACATTAGAGCTGAACACTTGCGTTGCCAGTTTAACTGATAACTTGTCAAAGTTGTTGGGACATATGTGACTCTTTGTGAGATTGTAAAATACTTGGAATATGCCCTTCGAGTCCTCTTCATACAGCTTAACAAGCACATTCCAGTCAACAATATCTTCTGAAATTAGGATTCTATGTTTAAGTAATATATTTCGCACGCTTTTAAAGAGATGCGGATAATCAAAAAGCAGAAAAATTCTCTGGTTACCTGCATCGTAATAAGGCTTTTCTTCTGAGGCTCCTAGCAATTTGTAAGCCAACACATTATTACTTCCTTGGTCACAGCTTGTCGCAACAATGTTAAAACCACATTGTGTTATTTTGTCAATGGTAATTTTTAGCATTTGGGCAATATCATTACCTTTTGGACTTCCGACGTAGTAGGATACAGTTTGCTTCCAATTTGTATTCAGTCCTCTTAATGTGAATACCATTACTTTGTTTGCTATAGTGTTTGTCCTTCCAAGCTCTCCAAAGTCGGTCAGTCCGTATATGATATCATCCTTGATGTTGTATTCAAGTTCTTGTTTAATAGCCATCTCGTCAAACAAAAGAACGCATTTCTTTTCCATCGCTGTCATCACTTGGGCTCGGCTACTCAGTAGACTAAACACATGACCTGAAAATCCAGCTGGTAGACTTAAAGCGGAATGCCAACGGTAAATAGTACTCACCGCTGGCAATTTAAACCCCGTTTTCAACAAGTGTGAGTATGCGGATGGGGATTTGTAAAAGAGTTTGAGACAAACATCTTTTTCGTCATTTCCCCAATGACTTTGAGGCTTATAAAACATTTGGGCAAAAACAAATGTCTGGACATCAGTTGGTAAACCTTCCAACTGGCATTCGATAAGTTTCCGCAAGTTGTACTCCTTGTCGTCTTTTAGTCTTTTTGGTGTTTCAAGAATGTGTTGGGGTATAACCCGTGCACGCTCCGGTTTTGACTGTTCCATTTCATAGGAATAAAGACCAGGAGAAGGAAATTGAGAGGGTGAAATGTGGGAGCAAGAAGGTATATCTGTAAAAGAATAACCTCTAGAATAGGTTTTGGGACTCGGAAACTTATTTAAAAGAGAAAGAAATTCGGGACTCGAGTTATATGGCTCATTTGGACCTTCTAAAACATCAGAAGGATTAAGGGAGTGAAGTATCGATGTTGGTGTGGAAGTTCGCAGATGTCGAGAAGTAGTTGCGGTTTGGGGATCATTCGGTATGTTAGAAAATCCCGTTGATTCAGAGAAACCATGGACCGATGTTCCCAAAGACAAAGTGGAAGTCGGTTCCTCTAGCGAAACCCCCGAATTCATGATAAGGAAACACGAATTATCTAGAGATAAATTGGAGCAACTGCAACCCGAATATGATATAGGCAAAGCACCTTTTCTCAGGAGTTTGCGAGTGGCTTCAACTTTTATGTCTTTAGCGTACAAATGATTTTCGCAGACATATGCGCTTTTAAGTAAACTCTCACACTGTAGATGCCTTAACCAAATCGGCCGTCTTTGGTCATTCGGAACCCTAAAATACGACACCGAAGCAAATGCTTTTAAGTTTTCACAGCTGTTATATAAGCACTTCATAGTATTTAAATATTTAAAATTGTATGTAGGTATGTGAAAAAAAATATATAAAAATAAAATATATTTCACAGAATAAAATTTGGTACTTATCGTAGATTTTTTTAAAACACCAGCAAGATGGGATTACACAAAAAAAATCGTTGTTTTTTTTTAATTCAAATCTTTTTGAACTTGTTTTTTTTTTATTAAACCCGTATGCACGCACGACTGTTTATTTCAAAATCTGAATCACACACACTCGCACAAAAAAGCTAATATTATCTATGTTTTTTAGTTAGTTTACTTGAATCAATGAATGAAATCAATTTTTTATGCACTCCAAATATTGCGAGCTAGTCGAATTATTCGAAAAATAAGACTGACTCTATACACTAACTGCCAAGCGTATAAATAAATTTTCAATGAATTTGGTTCGATATCTGGTTAACTAAATAGTAGGGACGAAAACTTCATTTGGGATCGTTCTCTGTGCTACTCACACAATGAAGGTTTCATGTATGAGTAGTTTCTGTGGAAAAGAAACTATGAGAAATTTCTAATTTGTAATTGTGGTCGTATGAAAGGCAAATCTAGATATATGCACTTATGAAAAAAAAAGATTCTGTCGCGTTGCGTTTTATGATGAGATGACCGTTGATCTTTTATTTTAGATTTGAAAATTTGTTCTTGGAGATATTTGAATGCAAATGGAATACCTTTAAGCATTTTTATTTAGGGATCTGTTTTGAAATTGTAATACCTAATCAATTGTAATAATCTAAAAAATAAAAAAATAAAAACAGTTGTTAAACACAGAATAATAAAGAAGTTGTTATCAATTCATTAGACAGGTTCTCTTCCACATCACGCAAGATGTTGAACATTAGATGCGATTTTTTTTAATGATTTTTTCTCCAGTAGGCCTAGTCCTCCCTGAAAACCGGGGAAGAATTTTGAATATATGAGTTATGTACCTATGTATCAATTAAGCAGTATAATAAACATTTTTAAAAAAGGCTGCTTTAAATACAAACATTTATTTACCTAACCACATTTTTTTTTCTTGAATGTGCAATTAAATCCTTATTATTTTTCCTTAAATAAAATTTGACTAAACCAATCAATATAAATTTAATTATTTTTTCACTATGGCTGAAGATAGGACACGTCATCAGTTTTGTCAGTTCAAACTGGTATATCAACTGTGACAATAGGGTTTCAACCAAGTTTTCTTGCTTACGGTCCTCAGGAAAATGCATTGTGAAAATTGCATTCGTTTTTTTTTTTACAATTTTTTCAAATTTGACAGTTGGCACTTTAAGGTCTCCAAACTCCGATGATGTGATCTGACTCGTTTGTCTGATCAATCATAAATTGGGTGCAAACATCACAATTTATCTTTCTCTGGAGCTTATAAGCTGCAAATCCGGCATAAAATATAAGGGCTGCCTCGTGCAGTTTTTCTGAGCATCCTTTAGGTGTAACTGTGTTTGTGTTGCTACTACTGTCCTCAAATTCTTCATCCAGGTCATCGTATTCAATTTGGTTTACTATGTCCATCTCCAGAATATGGTCTTCTACTGGAGCTTCCATAGAGTAATCTTCATCCATCTCTGCTTCCATTTCCAAAGAGTACTCTTCATCAACTTCTGATTCCATTTCCATTTGCATTAGCTCGCCTAGATTTTGCTGCAGCAAAGTCTCCATCCCAGCATCCTCATAACCTGCAAAGTCAGAGGAATTTAAGTTT
The DNA here is from genome assembly GCA_949126925.1 of Cheilosia vernalis. Classification (NCBI taxonomy): domain Eukaryota; kingdom Metazoa; phylum Arthropoda; class Insecta; order Diptera; family Syrphidae; genus Cheilosia; species Cheilosia vernalis. Next base: position 4,854,402 of record OX421363.1, read on the forward strand.
TTAAAAATTATTTGCTTCAGATTTCGAATGAATCTATAAGCTGAAGGGTTCCTTTCATACGATCCTCTATTAGATCGTGCCATGGAGAACAAATTCTCTGCCACATCTGTATTGAGGTGTCCAACAAGAAGAAACTTCTGCTCGCTACTTTTCAAATGTTCCCACATTTGCTCAATTCCTAGCAATGTCTGCAATAGTCCTGAAAAGCAGGGGGGCTTTTGAAGTGGTCCAGTATATTCCCATGATGCAATCCAATTTCGCGCAGTTTTTATTGACTGTAGGATGTTATTTGTTTCCATTATTGGCTTCCGATTCGGGTTATTTGAATTTAGATTGTGACAATTAAGATTGTCAAACAAATCATTCATTTTTTTAATAAAACTGGCTGTTGATCTAGCCACTTTTTTCTCCTCCTCCGTTTTGTAACAGTTTGTTTCAGCAGCGAGAAAAATTCCGGCAGCTACATTAGAGCTGAACACTTGCGTTGCCAGTTTAACTGATAACTTGTCAAAGTTGTTGGGACATATGTGACTCTTTGTGAGATTGTAAAATACTTGGAATATGCCCTTCGAGTCCTCTTCATACAGCTTAACAAGCACATTCCAGTCAACAATATCTTCTGAAATTAGGATTCTATGTTTAAGTAATATATTTCGCACGCTTTTAAAGAGATGCGGATAATCAAAAAGCAGAAAAATTCTCTGGTTACCTGCATCGTAATAAGGCTTTTCTTCTGAGGCTCCTAGCAATTTGTAAGCCAACACATTATTACTTCCTTGGTCACAGCTTGTCGCAACAATGTTAAAACCACATTGTGTTATTTTGTCAATGGTAATTTTTAGCATTTGGGCAATATCATTACCTTTTGGACTTCCGACGTAGTAGGATACAGTTTGCTTCCAATTTGTATTCAGTCCTCTTAATGTGAATACCATTACTTTGTTTGCTATAGTGTTTGTCCTTCCAAGCTCTCCAAAGTCGGTCAGTCCGTATATGATATCATCCTTGATGTTGTATTCAAGTTCTTGTTTTATAGCCATCTCGTCAAACAAAAGAACGCATTTCTTTTCCATCGCTGTCATCACTTGGGCTCGGCTACTCAGTAGACTAAACACATGACCTGAAAATCCAGCTGGTAGACTTAAAGCGGAATGCCAACGGTAAATAGTACTCACCGCTGGCAATTTAAACCCCGTTTTCAACAAGTGTGAGTATGCGGATGGGGATTTGTAAAAGAGTTTGAGACAAACATCTTTTTCGTCATTTCCCCAATGACTTTGAGGCTTATAAAACATTTGGGCAAAAACAAATGTCTGGACATCAGTTGGTAAACCTTCCAACTGGCATTCGATAAGTTTCCGCAAGTTGTACTCCTTGTCGTCTTTTAGTCTTTTTGGTGTTTCAAGAATGTGTTGGGGTATAACCCGTACGCGCTCCGGTTTTGACTGTTCCATTTCATAGGAATAAAGACCAGGAGAAGGAAATTGAGAGGGTGAAATGTGGGAGCAAGAAGGTATATCTGTAAAAGAATAACCTCTAGAATAGGTTTTGGGACTCGGAACCTTATTTAAAAGAGAAAGAAATTCGGGACTCGAGTTATATGGCTCATTTGGACCTTCTAAAACATCAGAAGGATTAAGGGAGTGAAGTATCGATGTTGGTGTGGAAGTTCGCAGATGTCGAGAAGTAGTTGCGGTTTGGGGATCATTCGGTATGTTAGAAAATCCCGTTGATTCAGAGAAACCATGGACCGATGTTCCCAAAGACAAAGTGGAAGTCGGTTCCTCTAGCGAAACCCCCGAATTCATGATAAGGAAACACGAATTATCTAGAGATAAATTGGAGCAACTGCAACCCGAATATGATATAGGCAAAGCACCTTTTCTCAGGAGTTTGCGAGTGGCTTCAACTTTTATGTCTTTAGCGTAAAAATGATTTTCGCAGACATATGCGCTTTTAAGTAAACTCTCACACTGTAGATGCCTTAACCAAATCGGCCGTCTTTGGTCATTCGGAACCCTAAAAAACGACACCGAAGCAAATGCTTTTAAGTTTTCACAGCTGTTATATAAGCACTTCATAGTATTTAAATATTTAAAATTGTATGTAGGTATGTGAAAAAAAATATATAAAAATAAAATATATTTCACAGAATAAAATTTGGTACTTATCGTAGATTTTTTTAAAACACCAGCAAGATGGGATTACACAAAAAAAATCGTTGTTTTTTTTTAATTCAAATCTTTTTGAACTTGTTTTTTTTTTATTAAACCCGTATGCACGCACGACTGTTTATTTCAAAATCTGAATCACACACACTCGCTCAAAAAAGCTAATATTATCTATGTTTTTTAGTTAGTTTACTTGAATCAATGAATGAAATCAATTTTTTATGCACTCCAAATATTGCGAGCTAGTCGAATTATTCGAAAAATAAGACTGACTCTATACACTAACTGCCAAGCGTATAAATAAATTTTCAATGAATTTGGTTCGATATCTGGTTAACTAAATAGTAGGGACGAAAACTTCATTTGGGATCGTTCTCTGTGCTACTCACACAATGAAGGTTTCATGTATGAGTAGTTTCTGTGGAAAAGAAACTATGAGAAATTTCTAATTTGTAATTGTGGTCGTATGAAAGGCAAATCTAGATATATGCACTTATGAAAAAAAAAGATTCTGTCGCGTTGCGTTTTATGATGAGATGACCGTTGATCTTTTATTTTAGATTTGAAAATTTGTTCTTGGAGATATTTGAATGCAAATGGAATACCTTTAAGCATTTTTATTTAGGGATCTGTTTTGAAATTGTAATACCTAATCAATTGTAATAATCTAAAAAATAAAAAAATAAAAACAGTTGTTAAACACAGAATAATAAAGAAGTTGTTATCAATTCATTAGACAGGTTCTCTTCCACATCACGCAAGATGTTGAACATTAGATGCGATTTTTTTTAATGATTTTTTCTCCAGTAGGCCTAGTCCTCCCTGAAAACCGGGGAAGAATTTTGAATATATGAGTTATGTACCTATGTATCAATTAAGCAGTATAATAAACATTTTTAAAAAAGGCTGCTTTAAATACAAACATTTATTTACCTAACCACATTTTTTTTTCTTGAATGTGCAATTAAATCCTTATTATTTTTCCTTAAATAAAATTTGACTAAACCAATCAATATAAATTTAATTATTTTTTCACTATGGCTGAAGATAGGACACGTCATCAGTTTTGTCAGTTCAAACTGGTGTATCAACTGTGACAATAGGGTTTCAACCAAGTTTTCTTGCTTACGGTCCTCAGGAAAATGCATTGTGAAAATTGCATTCGTTTTTTTTTTTACAATTTTTTCAAATTTGACAGTTGGCACTTTAAGGTCTCCAAACTCCGATGATGTGATCTGACTCGTTTGTCTGATCAATCATAAATTGGGTGCAAACATCACAATTTATCTTTCTCTGGAGCTTATAAGCTGCAAATCCGGCATAAAATATAAGGGCTGCCTCGTGCAGTTTTTCTGAGCATCCTTTAGGTGTAACTGTGTTTGTGTTGCTACTACTGTCCTCAAATTCTTCATCCAGGTCATCGTATTCAATTTGGTTTACTATGTCCATCTCCAGAATATGGTCTTCTACTGGAGCTTCCATAGAGTAATCTTCATCCATCTCTGCTTCCATTTCCAAAGAGTACTCTTCATCAACTTCTGATTCCATTTCCATTTGCATTAGCTCGCCTAGATTTTGCTGCAGCAAAGTCTCCATCCCAGCATCCTCATAACCTGCAAAGTCAGAGGAATTTAAGTTTTTAAAAATTATTTGCTTCAGATTTCGAATGAATCTATAAGCTGAAGGGTTCCTTTCATACGATCCTCTATTAGATCGTGCCATGGAGAACAAATTCTCTGCCACATCTGTATTGAGGTGTCCAACAAGAAGAAACTTCTGCTCGCTACTTTTCAAATGTTCCCACATTTGCTCAATTCCTAGCAATGTCTGCAATAGTCCTGAAAAGCAGGGGGGCTTTTGAAGTGGTCCAGTATATTCCCATGATGCAATCCAATTTCGCGCAGTTTTTATTGACTGTAGGATGTTATTTGTTTCCGTTATTGGCTTCCGATTCGGGTTATTTGAATTTAGATTGTGACAATTTAGATTTTCAAACAAATCATTCATTTTTTTAATAAAACTGGCTGTTGATCTAGCCACTTTTTTCTCCTCCTCCGTTTTGTAACAGTTTGTTTCAGCAGCGAGAAAAATTCCGGCAGCTACATTAGAGCTGAACACTTGCGTTGCCAGTTTAACTGATAACTTGTCAAAGTTGTTGGGACATATGTGACTCTTTGTGAGATTGTAAAATACTTGGAATATGCCCTTCGAGTCCTCTTCATACAGCTTAACAAGCACATTCCAGTCAACAATATCTTCTGAAATTAGGATTCTATGTTTAAGTAATATATTTCGCACGCTTTTAAAGAGATGCGGATAATCAAAAAGCAGAAAAATTCTCTGGTTACCTGCATCGTAATAAGGCTTTTCTTCTGAGGCTCCTAGCAATTTGTAAGCCAACACATTATTACTTCCTTGGTCACAGCTTGTCGCAACAATGTTAAAACCACATTGTGTTATTTTGTCAATGGTAATTTTTAGCATTTGGGCAATATCATTACCTTTTGGACTTCCGACGTAGTAGGATACAGTTTGCTTCCAATTTGTATTCAGTCCTCTTAATGTGAATACCATTACTTTGTTTGCTATAGTGTTTGTCCTTCCAAGCTCTCCAAAGTCGGTCAGTCCGTATATGATATCATCCTTGATGTTGTATTCAAGTTCTTGTTTTATAGCCATCTCGTCAAACAAAAGAACGCATTTCTTTTCCATCGCTGTCATCACTTGGGCTCGGCTACTCAGTAGACTAAACACATGACCTGAAAATCCAGCTGGTAGACTTAAAGCGGAATGCCAACGGTAAATAGTACTCACCGCTGGCAATTTAAACCCCGTTTTCAACAAGTGTGAGTATGCGGATGGGGATTTGTAAAAGAGTTTGAGACAAACATCTTTTTCGTCATTTCCCCAATGACTTTGAGGCTTATAAAACATTTGGGCAAAAACAAATGTCTGGACATCAGTTGGTAAACCTTCCAACTGGCATTCGATAAGTTTCCGCAAGTTGTACTCCTTGTCGTCTTTTAGTCTTTTTGGTGTTTCAAGAATGTGTTGGGGTATAACCCGTGCGCGCTCGATTGGCAACGCGGACATTTGACAGCCTAAACGCACGTAAAATCGCTCGCCCAAATTAAACCTGTTTTTACAATATTTTTCTTTACAAATCTGCCTAAAAAGTGGTACTCAGTGTATTTGCTTCATTACCTCAAGGGACAATTCACGATTCTTGGTGAGTCAGTTCAAGTTTAAGCATCTACTTCATAATTTGCAATGGTTGGGGGTATACGGAGAACGCCGCCGAAAATGTCCAACAACAATGCACATGTCAGTGGCGGCAAGCGTCGTATTTTTGAAACGTCACCGGAGGAAGGGCAGGCTTCGCCCGCTGCTACCAATCAATCGATGGTCGGCAAAATGTCAATTGGGGACCTAAAATCCCTTATAGTTGGTTCCATGGCATCTTTGCTCGATGACAGACTAAAGAATGTGGCAACTAAGGCTGATGTCGAGGGAGTCTCTGTAGAACTCCAAGCAATACAAAACGACAATACATTGCTGCGTCACAAATTGCAGGAGATGGAAGCTTCGTACGCATCTTTGGAGCGAAAGGTAGAGATGTTAGAGAGAAGATCGATCGAGAGCAACGTTGTATTGCACATGCCTGTCGAAACAAACATCTTGCCAGAGGACAAAGCCCAAAACATATGTCTGCAACTTCTGGGAAGTAGTGATCTATCACTTATATCGGATGTCAGGGTTTTGAGGTCACACAACAACACTTCTAATGTAATTGTAAAATTAAAGAAGAAAGAAGACGTTCGCCGTGTGCTAAACAACGCAACTACTCTAAGAGGCAACAAGGTATCGATTCACAGAGATTTCACTGAAGCTTCTCGTAACCGAAGGAAGACGTTGTTCAAGTTGAAATCGGACATCGAGAGCAAAAATAAAAACGCAAAACCTATTGTGATTGGAAATAAACTTAAAATAAGTAATAAAACATTCTTTATTGATAATAATAACAAAATCCGATGTGAGGGCTTTGACAGTGAATGTGGGATGTCACTCCTTCAGCAGATCGTGGACGTCAGTTCTACAGTGACAGATGCAACTGTCAGAAACGTAAACATTGAAGGTGGAAATGTATCGGGTGGAAACGCAAGTAGCAGTTCTTCGTCTTTGGAGCCTCACCATAATTTTTAATAATAATGCCGTCTGCCAAAACAACTTAAACAAAACAAAATTATGTAACAATCAAAATGAAGTTTATAGTAAAAATGAAGTAAATCAGGAAATAGTGTTATTTAACATATTAAGTTATAATGTTGCAGGCTTAAAGAACAAATTATTTTTTTTCCAATTTTTTCAACTATATTAAAAGCTTTGACGTCTTTATGCTTTATGAAACTCATGTTTTAGCCGGGGAAGAAATTAGATTCAGTAGCATTTTTAGAGATTATGAAGTGAAATGGATCCCAGCAATTAAGTCCAGTTTGTTCGGAAGAGGTAGCGGCGGCGAACTGCTAGGCTATCGGAAATCTCTTAAGATGGTTGAAATAAAGTTTAGAATGGTGGAAGGAATCTACGTACTTGATGTAATCATCAATGGAGAAACCCTTTGCATCGTTCCAATTTATCTAAACTGCAGTCATTGGTTGCGCGACTACGACAGGCTCTCCGATGTTCTTCAGTCTTTAAATTCGCCGGATCTTCTGCTTGCTGGAGACTTTAACGCAAGGTTAGGGTTATCGCAAAACAATTTTTCAAGTGGTCATGTGTCATCATTTATACATGCAACGAGGAAATCAAAGGACGACCTATGTGATGGAAAGGGCGTGAAGCTATTGGAAACTGCTGACGCGTATGACTGCACGATACTCAATGGAAGCTGTAAAGGAGACATGGATGGTGAACTTACCTTTATTCGTGGAACTTCATGCTCCGTTATAGACTACTGCCTATTATCAGGAAAATGGAAATCAATAGTCAACGCTTTTTCGATAGCAGCTCAAACGTTTTCCGACCATATGCCATTAGAAATATCGTGTGCAGTTTCGAATACTGGTGATGCGCCATTCGCAAAGCAGCTGGCTCTTCTGCCGAAGTTGGTTTGGAACAACAAATTTCTTGTCTCTTATCAAAATAAGCTGACTTCTGAGCTTGCGAGTCTAAGTGAACAAAATGCAGCGATACAGATCGACGATCTTACCGCTATAATAAAAAGGGCTGCACCGTTTACTGTAAATGCAAAACCTGTAGTCAGTAAGCAGAAGTGGTTCGACAGCGATTGTCTCAAGGCGAGAAATAGATCCTTTGCATTGCTAAGGCGCCTAAGGTCTAGTAACACTAGCTCGTCGAAAGAACTCTATGCCGAAGCCAATAAAAACTTTAAACGTCTTTGCATGGAAAAGAGAAAACAATTTAAACTGAAGACCATAGCAGTTCTCAACTCTGCAAGATCCTCTGCAGAATTTTGGAAAGCGGCTAAAATTGCTACTGGCAGACCGAATTTGATCTCGTCTTCTTTGCAAGCTTCTGAGCTCAGACAGTATTTCGAAAATCTACTCAACACCCCGCGGTTTTCCCCATTACCGCAATACGCAGCCCCATTATTTGCAGATGAACTTTTAGATGCGCCGTTTACTCTTTTCGAAGTGAAAAGCGCAATTGATTCGTCTAAAGTGAGAAAAGCCCCAGGCGACGACCGGATTCCTTTCGAGTTCTACAAGAATTGCTCTTCTGAATTTCTCATTGCGCTAACTAAGGAATTTAACAGGATTTTCGTAACAGCAAGTATTCCAGGGAGTTTCAAAAGAGCGATAATCTTTCCATTGCATAAAAAAGGAGAGCTAGATAACCCGGCAAACTACAGAGGCATTTCTTTTTTGAATACTTCGGTGAAACTATTTAGTGCTATGATATATAATAGGCTTATACAATGGATAGCTTCCAACAAGATCTTAAACGAGTACCAGGCTGGGTTCAGGAAGCATTATTCAACGCTGGACCACATTTTTACTATTACGAACATTGCGGAAACTTTTAAACACAACCGCAAAAAGCTATACGCCTTCTTTGTTGACTTCCGTGCAGCTTTTGACTCCATAGCGCGCAAAGCACTTTTCTATAAGTTGTATCAAATTGGTTTGTCAAGCAAAATTATTAAAGTTCTTGAAGCGATGTACGAGAACAATGTTGCGTACGTTTGGAATGGAGATTATGTATCGGAAGAATTTGAAACGCAAATGGGAGTTAAGCAAGGCTGCATACTAAGTACGTTGCTCTTCATCCTATTTATAAATGATATAGCAGAGGAGGTGGGGAGAGGGATAGAATTTGGAGGTGTACGGATTCCAGCGCTGAAGTTCGCGGACGATATTGTGTTTTTGGCGGACACAGTAGAAGGGATGCAGCTTGTCATCAACCGTTTGGAAAGATACTGCAAGCAATGGAACTTGACGGTAAATCTAACGAAATCTAAGATGATGATTTTTAGAGATGGTGGAGGGAGGTTCTCCCGTAACGAAAAATGGTTCTATCAAGGTGAACGGGTGGAAATAGTAAAAGAATATAAATATTTAGGTGTGATAATAACATCTAACCTGAATATGAAAAAACACTTTGAATCTAATCTAGCAGCAGCTAAAAGAGCTATTTCATCAGTTTGGGGTCCTTGCATTGACAGCAAGTATATCGATCACTCCTCGAAAATAAAGCTTTTTCGTGCAACCGCGGCATCAATACTGCAGTACGGGGCCCAGATTTGGGGTTACCGCTATTACGAGGAAATTGAGAAGTTTCTTAGGTACTTTCTGAAGCGTATCTTTAAACTACCCTCTTGTACTCCAAATTATATGCTGCACTTAGAAACTGGAATGCCCCCACTCTTTTTGGATACCCTTAAGATGCATGCAGATTACATTGCTAGGGTAGGGGCGATGGAAAGGGAAAGGTTGCCCTGGATTGTCCTGAAGCATGTGATTTCAACAAGAGGTCACTTGGTGCAAAAGTGGGAGGATTTGGCAGAAAATTACGGATTGCGTTTAAGTATTGCAGCTGACTCGGATCCCTCGATGTTAAAACAAATGTTTACCAATATATTGAAAATGGCGGGTAACTCTTTGTACGATAAATGTCTCAATGAAGCACATGCATCGCAACATAGGCTGGTGTATCCTAGATTGAACCACAACCTCAAGGGAACCGCATCTACTTACCTTCTTAACCGCTATTCTCTTCAACTGATAAGCACAGTATTCAAACTAAGAGGTGAATTAGTAAATCTATACTATATTCCGCATCGAACCGATCTTCCATTATTATGTGACCTGTGTAACCTTAAAGGGAGGGAGGATGTATACCACTTCATTGGAAGATGCCCCATTTTAAGCGAATTCCGCGTGAGATACTTCGGACGATCTTTGCTGAGTTTTGACGAAGTTATTAATTTATTAAACGGCAGTCTTGGGTGGGAAACTTTATTCAACTACGCCTCAGCTGCTAGCCGCTACAGAAACCGTATATTGGAAGCCGATTTTTGAGCAGTACTTTTTATTTAAAGTTATTATTACTAGGTTACTATATTTATAATTTAAAATAGATTAATTGCCATTCTGGTAGACGGCCTTACGCCAAACCATAAACGACTAATTATTGTAAAATTTTGCAAATTTTAATGAATTACTAATAAAGTCACTACTACTACTACTACTACTACTATAACCCGTGCGCGCTCCGGTTTTGACTGTTCCATTTCATAGGAATAAAGACCAGGAGAAGGAAATTGAGAGGGTGAAATGTGGGAGCAAGAAGGTATATCTGTAAAAGAATAACCTCTAGAATAGGTTTTGGGACTCGGAACCTTATTTAAAAGAGAAAGAAATTCGGGACTCGAGTTATATGGCTCATTTGGACCTTCTAAAACATCAGAAGGATTAAGGGAGTGAAGTAGAAGTATCGATGTTGGTGTGGAAGTTCGCAGATGTCGAGAAGTAGTTGCTGTTTGGGGATCATTCGGTATGTTAGAAAATCCCGTTGATTCAGAGAAACCATGGACCGATGTTCCCAAAGACAAAGTGGAAGTCGGTTCCTCTAGCGAAACCCCCGAATTCATGATAAGGAAACACGAATTATCTAGAGATAAATTGGAGCAACTGCAACCCGAATATGATATAGGCAAAGCACCTTTTCTCAGGAGTTTGCGAGTGGCTTCAACTTTTATGTCTTTAGCGTAAAAATGATTTTCGCAGACATATGCGCTTTTAAGTAAACTCTCACACTGTAGATGCCTTAACCAAATCGGCCGTCTTTGGTCATTCGGAACCCTAAAAAACGACACCGAAGCAAATGCTTTTAAGTTTTCACAGCTGTTATATAAGCACTTCATAGTATTTAAATATTTAAAATTGTATGTAGGTATGTGAAAAAAAATATATAAAAATAAAATATATTTCACAGAATAAAATTTGGTACTTATCGTAGATTTTTTAAAACACCAGCAAGATGGAATTTCACAAAAAAAATCGTTGTTTTTTTTTAATTTAAATCTTTTTGAACTTGTTTTTTTTTTATTAAACCCGTATGCACGCACGACTGTTTATTTCAAAATCTGAATCACACACACTCGCACAAAAAAGCTAATATTATCTATGTTTTTTAGTTAGTTTACTTGAATCAATGAATGAAATCAATTTTTTATGCACTCCAAATATTGCGAGCTAGTCGAATTATTCGAAAAATAAGACTGACTCTATACACTAACTGCCAAGCGTATAAATAAATTTTCAATGAATTTGGTTCGATATCTGGTTAACTAAATAGTATGGGTCGCAAGGAAATCAATAAAGTGGCGAAAAATTTACCTATAGGTAAACAAAATAAAGAATGGTGGTTTTACCCGAAATAAATAGAGAAACCAATAAAAAGTGTTATTATATTACCCAAAACCGTAAAAAATTAAATATATTTACAACTAGGTACCTGAATTCTAAATTATTCTTCTATTTCTGAGAAATGTAAAAAATAGAGGCATGCATTTGGGAATGAAAACCCCACAAAACTTTCCATAACTACCTGTATTTGCACTTATTCTGGGAAGAATAAGTTCAGCTTGGGTTTTTCCAGATTATGTAAAAACAGAAATTAGCGGAAAAATCCTATAAGGGTTAATACCTAGACAATTCTTAGATTCTAGATTTATGACCTCTTCTAAGAAGTACACCATAGCACTAAAACAGAAAACGTAATTATAAAACGGATGACCGCAAAACAGTACGTTTTTTAAACCGTACACTCGAAGCCGTACTTATATACATATTTAGGAAAATTAATGCCATTGTTCTGATTTCTCCGTTATAAAATATTATAGGGACAATACGCATCAACACAGGCTAGAGTTCGGTTTATGAATCAATATTATTTTTATGCCTTTATTAAGTATTCTGAAACGAGTCTTTAGTTAAATAAAGTATGAAAAACAGCATGGGAAGAGAGATGAAACAACGTTAATACTATTTCAGAAATGACGACCTATCCACCTGTTTATACATAATAAGTTATACATAGGGTCATCGAACTTTTTTACTAATAACTCATAACTGAGACCATACATCAATTAACTTTATTTTGCTTTTTAAATATTTTTTCCCCTGCACGATTCTACCCCATAGCAAATTAGATATACAATTAGTAAATCAGGACAATCAATCATATGCCCATACAAGATACAAGTGTAATTTGCAATTCAAACCACAATTTCAAAATTTCGTAGATCGTAATGCAGAAATTCTTCCAAAGAAGAATAAATGCACATCCAACTACACACAAAGTAGGTACCTGCTCATCTCATTCATAAAAGCAACAGACGACAAACCTGAAAAATTATGAAACCGAACCAAAAAACGAGAGAAAGAATAGATTACAAAACCCACCCCTCATCTACACTCTGAAATCGGAAAGGGAAAGCATATCATAAAACAGCGTCGCAAATGCATACGCATTCACTCGGGTGGTTTTTCTATTTAAAAAAAATATAGCAGCCACCAGCGCTGACAGCAATACAACCGCCACCATCGAGGTTTCTGCGCCAACTAAACTAAACCAACGATATCTATGATATTCACCCTCTACAATATTTCAGCTTTCGTACAGTGCCGATGGTGGCGCCATGATCTTCTCGTCGAAGTGATAGTACTATAGTCTCTATATACAATGCTTTCGGTCAACGTTGTTTGCTCTCGGCATTGTATATAGAGACTATAGTGTGGTGTGACTCAATGAAGGCACACAAAGTACGAAAGCCCACTACGTAACATTGTATCGCCCCAGATACCAGAAAGTGTCAAGTGGCATTCGAGCGGTATCGACAGTGATTCATGCTACGTAGAGGTGCAATGTGTTTGTTATTGTTTACACTTTGTCCATTGCTCCCAATACAATATATAGATCAAAGGGATCAAATACATTATAGTACTATGATTTCGACATTCTATGCTTAGAATGAGTATAGCTACAAAGAAGAATTTTGTATAAATAGAAACGAAAATTATCAATAAACAACAAGTCTTGATCAACCTCTTGACTAGTCAATCGGCCTTACTAATAATCAATCACTAATGTCGACAACTAGTTAGATGTCAGCTTTAGTAAAAATGTACAGCTTTTGTGAAATGGTACCAATAAACAATTAGACCTCCACATTTACTAGTCCTACAACTTTCTTAGAATCTATTACATTTGTTATCATTGCAGCATTCAAATTTCATAATTTGTTTTTGTGAAAAACAAGGTCAATGGTCTCTTTCACAAGGAGGATTTTATTCTAAAAGAAGGAATACATAAATTGCAATTAAATTTGCCCAACACATATCTTTCCAATGCTCTTTGAGACTTATTATAAGCAAAAAACAAAACACAAAATAGGAAATGCACAAAATATCCGCTGATCTGTCATATCATATGCAAATCAGTAATGCCCTATCGTTCGATCGGACACAATTTTCAGTACTTTTATGGTACGCTTTCCATTGTTTTCTAATACTACCTCGCGATTTCTTTATGAGTGCATTTGTGTCGTAATAAAATCCCTTTCAAATTATTCAATAAACAAAGCACAGTTTTTGAATGGTTTCATTTAATCGTAGGCTGACGATGCAAATCAAAACTTATTAGTGGTCTAAACATCACAATTGCATCGTTAGCAAGAGAATATTTTTGAAAATAGAAATAACATCTGGCTCATTCATTTCAGAATGAATAACAATCGCACGTAGGAAGCGTGTTAAGAACTTTTCGCTTCCGGGTTTGTATGGCTTACATATTACTTAATTCGGGAAACTTAGAAACCGACAAAAGTTGAAATTCGAACTGAAAAATATAAAACGCATATTCTCGTACTACCTGTTAGCTGTTAAGCTGTACTTGCACCCCCAGAAGTTAATAAACTTGTTATTTTGCATGTATTTTGCTGAGTTCTGATAATTCTATTTTTATAACTATATTTTCCACGAAGGGAACCTTTTCACGCCAACCATTGTCTCATTAGAGATCCTCATTCTCGGTAAACAAACTCCTTTTACAAAGAGTTTGAAAAGGGTTTGGTTGCAACAAAATATCTACCTGTGTCGCCTAAGGTACTGAGAATTGTTGCAAAAAGGTACCTATAAGCCGTCAAACTTTGGTAAGAAGATATTTTATTCTGGGGTGGAATCGGCTAAGGTGATAGTTGATAGTTGACAATCAAAATCATAACTTTACGTCTGCGTAAGGTGATTATCAAATTGACAATCGCTTTTTTGCGATCAATTTCATGTGACAGCTATTTAGGTGTCGCTTTCATACATTTGTGGCATTTTCACAGGTATGCACCTCGGCTTCGACTCCAAATAAATTAAATACTTTCGTGAAAAAAGAATATAGGTATATTAAATAAATTAAAATAGAAAAGTGAAATTTGAAAATTCGTGAAGTGCAATGTTTACTTCATTGGAACTTTTCTACAGAAATGAAGAAAATAATTACAGAAAAGTCCAACTATTAAGAAAAAACCTTGTTTTGGGACTGGTTGATTTACTATCTCTAGTATGTTCCACCCATCCCTCAATTGGCTGCAACCTTAAATCTTCTTTGGGGGTGGTGGCTATTTTAAATTTAAAAGTTAAAGTGTTGATGGAAATCATATCATGATTTTAAGGCCAATGGAAAATGAGAACATGTTCTTCAATCGGAAATGAAGGCATAGTATAAATGCATAAATCTGGAAAGGATCTGTATTTGCTCTTTATTAGCTTGAGACCTTAAAAAAAATAAGCAAATTTATTGTAATTTGTGAAATAATATTATTCTCAAATTCACTTACAATGGGCCTTAGCAATAAACATTTTTAGTATCGACTTTAAATTTACGGAAGCTCACAATTGCGAAATTTGTATGGAAAATATAGCCACTGTAAACTACTTAAATTTAGAGTCGAAACTAAAAATGTTTATTGCTAAGGCCCAATGTTCACAACAAAAAAAAAAAAGCACTTCAAATATTTATCAACATGACATCGTCGGCAAGGAAGTGACGTCAAAAATTCTAAGTGCTGCCAATAATAAATCATTTTTTAGTGATCGCTTTACGCAGAGCAAAGAAGAGTTGATAATCAAAAACGACGATCAAAAAATTGACAATCAACCATCACCTTAGCCGATTCCACCCCTGTTTGCGACGACTGTCAAGAAAGTCTTGGAATTATCCCAAACTTATATAAAATTTATTTTTTATTAAGCAACTAACTAGGAAAACCAATCAAAAAGCAACAGAAAGAAAAACACAGAAATATATGCTTCACATGTTTAGAAATAAAATAAAAACGCAATATTTTTCAATATTTTGCATACATTTGTACAAATTTGTGTGTGATAGACTTAAAAACCATTTGCATTGTTGTATTACAACGAATAAAATTAGAAAGCATTCACAATTTACTAAAATTAATTAATAATTGTAAACGCTCAGGCCGAACAACATCGTATTAAATTCTCTCCTATTTCGAAATTTAATACCGCGATTTTGGATGGTTGGGCAACACTTGTCTTCAAAATGACATAAGGGAGGATTTATTTAGCTAATGTCCGAGATAAACATGGCTTTCTCAACACTAACATTTAACCCTACAGTTAGCGATAGTCTGGCAACTATATTTGTTTATTGGTAAAGGGATTTTGGAAAGTGTGGAGTCTTTTCGTAAAGTGCCAGACTAAAGTTGATTATTGGTAAGGCCGAATATCACTGCGGCAATTTTGCCATACGAATTAAGCGAGCTGCGCTTTGTACAGCAATATAGCGTGCTACGCTAATGTAGCTTAGGGCACTTAGGGCTATTGTAAGTACAAACATTACATGGCGACCCTGCCATCTTCGCAGTAAAAACATAGCGGAGAAGTGAGAGACAAGTCCTCTGATGACTTACAACAAGGAAGATCTGGACCAATTGTTCGAAGAACTAAATGAACAATACGTACCAAAAGGAGGCCCAAGCGAGGAGGAACTTATACCCAAGTACGTCCCAACACCAAAATCAGCGGGACCAAGGGCTCTGACGATAGAGCAGTATAAGCAAAGACAGGAACTCCGGAAACAGCGCCAACAAACTTTACAAGAACCACTAGAAGAAAAAGAGGCGGAACAACCAAAAAGAAGAAAAAGAGGCGGCCAACAAGTTCGTCTAAGACAGCAACGTGCCGAACTACACAAAGTAATGCCAATTACTAAAGACGCAGAACTCAAAAGACAACTGGTAAAAAATCTAAAACAACTATGGGAAGCCAGGAGTCAAAAGAAGAAGTAGTGAACAACGAACAACGTTAACGCATCCGGACAAATGAGTATTAATGAAACGAATATAAAAATTATAACGTTAATAATTATAATAATATTATTATTAGCTAAGATCCATTCATTTTATAAGAAATATGTAAAAAAACAAATAATAAGAAACAGAATAAATCATGTTTAAAATAAAACATATTATATTATATATTTTATAACGTATTAAAACAGGTTATGGACAGTTTAAAAGAATTATTAAAGAAATTAAGTAACTTAAAGAAAGCACCGAATAGAGAATACACTCAAGAGTATATTACAAAAACAAAACTAGAAATAAGCACACTATGGCAAGAAATATTATTAAAAATAACAGACGAAGAAGAAATAGAAGAAATAAGAATATACTTTAAAAAAGTAGAGAAGCAAATATTAGAATTATTAAAAGAAAAAACTAAGAAAATAGAAAAAATCAACATGGCAAAGTTTGAAGTATTGGTAGCTGCAAAGCTCATAACAGAATTTGATGGGGAGTCAAAACAATTGTCAAACTTCTTAGGACTCATTGAATTTTATCATGACACATTAGGCGAAGATATTGAAAAGAAAAAATTAATAAAATTTATAATAGCAACAAAAGTATCCGACAAGGTAAGAAACAAGTTACTCACGCTAGCAGACCAACCAGAAAAGTTAACAGACTTTAAAAGGGTCTTAACTGAGCTGTACAAGTCAAAAACCAACCCTCTAAAAATACATAATGACTTAGCTAGGCTACAACAAGGTACCCAAGATATAAACAGATTCGCAGATAAAATAGAGTCACTAGTATCTCAGTTAAATGAAATACAAATAGCTGAACAAGGCGAAGTCAACAAAAAGCTAATAATAAGTCTAAATGATCAGTTAGGAATTAACGCTTTTAAAAATGGATTAAATGAAGCTAGTAGACAGGTAGTGCAGGCATCAAGAGTTACAACATTCAATGAAGCTGTAAAGATAGCTACTGAAGTTGAAGCTTCATACAGACAAAACAATATAATGAACTTCAGAACCAATAATAGGGGAAGATATCCTTATAAACACAACAATTACAATCCCAGATATAATAATAATAGTCATAACAATGATTATGAAAGGAATAACATCAGCAATAGAGGTAGTGCTAGAGGTAGAGGTGTTGCAAGAGGATACCATAACAACACAAGGTCGGAAAACAGAGGTATCCCCGATCAACAGAATCGGGGGAACCAAAGGAACCAAGGGAACCAAAGGAACCAAGGGAACCAAAGGAACCAAGGGAACCAAAGGAACCAAGGGAACCAAAGGAACCAAAGGAGATATTAAATTTCTATGGGAACGATGACACAAATTTTGTTAGTATAAGAATAAAACATTTAAGAAAAACTTTTAGATTTTTAATTGACACGGGTGCAGATATTTCGGTTTGTAAAGAACATCTGACAAAAGAATTGTATGAAAATACAGCATGCCAAATAAATGGCATAACTAACAAAACAATATTTTCTAAAGGTGTATCAAATCTAGAGCTTGAGTTAGGTGAAGCAAATATAGAACATCAATTTCACGTGGTTAATGAAGAAGTAAATATTACAACTGATGGAATACTTGGAAGAGATTTCCTTAAGAAATACTATTGCAAGATAGACTATGAAACTTGCGTACTTAGTATATTAGTGCTGGATGAAGAAATAATTCTGCCTTTAAACATGTCAATGAGAAATATCGGAAAATTAACAATTCCACCAAGATCGGAAATAATAAGAAGCATAGACTTGAATTTGAATGAAGACTGTGTTCTAATTGGAAAAGAAGTCAAAAAAGGAATTTTTATAGCCAATTCAATATTACCAGCAAAAGGAATAAAACACATCAAGATACTCAATACTAAAGATAGTGAAGAAATAATAGAAGACACTATGGTTGGAGTTGAACCATTAAACAACTATAGAATATTGTCAAATAATACAAAATGCAAGAACAAACAGAAGTTCAATCGTTTAATTGAGGAAATTAAAATCAACAACTTAAACGAAGCTGCAGTACAATCAATATTGTGAGCATTTGTGAAGAATTTCAAGATGTCTTTCACGATGAAAATGAAAAACTAACCACAAACAATTTTTACGAACAACACATCGCTGTAACAGATAAAAATCCAGTATACATTAAAAACTATAGATTACCACATGCTCAATTGGATGAAATACAAAAGCAAGTTTCTGAACTACTAGAGAACGATATAATTGAAGAATCAGTCAGTCCATACAATTCACCATTACTTATAGTGCCAAAAAAGAGTCTAAACGGCATATGACCGACAAAATCAATAAACATGAAGTGAGTTTAAATAATTATAAACATATACCAGTTTTAAGTATGTCGAGCCACACCGGTGGGGTCTCGATTTATATAAAATACCCATTACGTTACCGAATAGGTCAAGAAATTAGAGATTGTAATGGAACATATTGTTTAGAAGTTGATGTGGGTGATGTGCGAACCATGGTAAAATTTGTAGTAGTATATAGAAGTCCTAGTTTTTCAAAGGCCCAATTTTGCGCTATGTTTGGAGAGTTCATTGAAAACATGGTTGTGGATAGAGAACTGATTGTAGTGGGTGATTTCAATATTGATTGGCTCAGTGATTCTACTTACAAAAATCAAATTAACTCGATTTGTTGTGCAAACAATTTATCTGTTATTAATGATCAACCGACACGAATAACGGATCAATCGTCCACACTAATAGATTACGACATTACAAATAATAAGCAAATAAAAGCCAAAAATAGTAAACATTTTAAAATAAGTGATCACGAGACAATTAATATTGAAATAACCATGAAAAATAAAATTAATAAAAATACTAATAAAACATATAAAACAATTAACTATAACACAAATGTTTTTTATTCTAAACTGTTGTCCAGTGACTTTGTTGGAGTAGATATTGTAAACAGTAATGTAGATGAATTGGCAGATTTGTTTACTAATCAAATGAGTATGCTCGTTAAAGAAATGGTAATAGAAAAGAGAGCACGTGGGAATGAATGTCAATGGTATAATAAGAAGCTAGCAGGATTAAAAAATACTAAAATGAATAGCTACGAAGTAGCGAAATATAGAAACAATAGGCAATCATGGGATGAATATAAACTAGCAAGAAATTCATACAAGAGTGAATTGCGGAGTCTGAAAGATAACTTCGTAAGAAATAAGATTAGCTCATCGCGAAACCAAAAAGAAACGTGGAAGAATATTAAAGAATTTATTTTAAATAAAGAACAGAGTGAAATCTGTAACGTTAAATTCGGTGGAAATATAGTGCATGGTAGTAAACAGATTGCGTGTGAGTTTAATACTTTTTTTGTAAATAGTGTTGAAGACATTATTAAAGATATACCTAAGTTAAGTTATGAAGATAATATGGTGCAGGTGGATACTGTTTTCAAATTTAAAAATATACGTACAAAAGACATTGTAACAGTGTTAAAGAAAATGGGTACAAAAAGAGATTATAATTTTATGAGTGCGAATATGTTTTTAGATGGAATAGAAATACTAGGCCCAGTATTGAGAGAGCTCTTTAACAAATCTATGGCAACAGGTTATTTCCCCAAGGGATGGAAGGAGTCTATGATTAGACCAATTGAAAAAGTTTTAAACACGTGTCTATCTGGAGAATTTAGACCAGTTAATATGCTACCTTTGTACGAAAAAACATTCGAAAAGCTAGTGGAACAACAACTAAGGAGTTATATAGAAGAAAATGGATACATTATGGCACATCAGTCGGGATTTAGACAGGGATACTCGTGTGAAACTGCCTTAAACTGGGTCATTGAGGATTGGAAAAATCAGATTGATAGAAAAAAGGTGATTGTGGCTGTTTTTTTGGATTTCAAGCGGGCTTTTGAGACGGTAGATCGGGAAATTCTAATAAAAAAAACTAATTAAGTACGAAATAAAAGATAATGAGATTGAGTGGTTTAAATCCTATTTAACCGGTCGTACGCAGAGGACAGTGGTCAATAATGATATTGCTAATGCATGCGAAGTCAGTGTGGGAGTACCACAGGGCTCAGTACTGGGAGTATACCTTTTTCTATTATACATTAACGATATCGACACGGTTGTAAAAAATAGTAAATTGTGTATGTTTGCGGATGATGCACTTTTGGTTATAAGTGGAAATTGTATCGAAGTTTGCGTAAATAAAATCAATGATGACTTAAAAGCTTTAAGTACATGACTGAAAATTAATAAACTAAAATTGAATATTAGTAAAACAAAATGTATGTGTATGAATAGTAACGAAAATATAAATGTGAACATAGATGGAGAAAGAATAGAGCTCGTCAAAGAATTCAAATATCTTGGAGTTGTTATAGATAACAAAATTAATTTGAAAGCTAACATAGATAACGTATGTAAAAAAGTATCTAAAAAAATATACTTCTTAGCTAGACTAAGAACTAAGATCTCGACAAGGACGGCAATACAAATCTATAACGCTATTATTAGGCCTCATTTTCAATACTGCACTACAATTTTGTATCTTTCAACAGAAGCAGACCTTACAAGACTGCAAAAACTTCAAAATAGGGCTATGAGGGTAATACTGAAATGCCATAGGTTAACCCACATCAAATATATGTTGAACAAACTAGGGTGGTTGAATGTTGAATGTTGAATGAAAAATAACTTGCTGCCGGAATATCTGACTAACAATTTAAAATATATAAGTGAAAGTCAACCATACAACCTCAGAGGAGGACACAACTTTAGACCACAGTTTAAATCTACAGTGCACGCTCAAAACACCGTAATTTTCAAAGGGATAAATATGTTCAACAACCTTCCCAATGCAATTAAAACGCTTACAAATGCTAACAATTTTAAAAAGCAATTAATCAAATTTATAAAATCAGACAATCAAATATAATTATAAATAAATAAATAAGAAACATAAATAAATGGCTTTTTAAGCCAAATAAGTAGTCACACACTCAAAAACTCTCAAAATAAAATAAAATATATAATAAAAAGATAATGAATTCAGTGAAAAGAAATCATAACAAATAATAAATTAATAAATAAATAAATAAAAGGTCCGTCTCACGTGCGGTCTAGACGGGGAATGAGGGCGTGGGCATAATAATAATAATAATAATAATAATAATAACAAACGAAATGGAGACTAGTTGTAGACTTCAGATCATTAAACAAAAAGGTTGTAGATGACAAATTTCCACTTACGAGGTTAGAAGATGTATTAGACAAACTAGGTAATGCGAAATATTTTTCTACCCTTGACATGACAAGTTCATTTCATCAAATTCCACTAAATAAATACTCTAGACCAATGACAGCATTTTCAACAAATGAAGGTCATTACCAATTCAAAAGACTGCCCTTTGGCTTAAAAATATCAACAAATAGTTTTCAGAGAATGGCGTCAATAGCTTTAAGTGGACTACAAGCAGCAGCATTTTTATACGTGGATGATATTATAATATATGGTTCAAACATTAGAGAACACAATGATAACCTAATCAGTGTACTGAAGAGACTCCGCAAATACAATCTAAAGCTGAATCTTGGTAAATGCGAATTTTTGAAACCAGAAGTCACATATCTTGGTCACTTATTAACAGCAGAAGGAGTCACTACAGATCCAGAAAAATACAAAGTAATAGAAAAATACCCAGAACCAAAGAATGCAGACGACGTGAGACGATTCGTAGCATTTTGCAATTACTACAGAAAGTTCATTCAAGATTTTGCAGACATAGCGAGACCTCTGAATCAGTTACTTAAGAAGAAACAATTATTCACTTGGACAGAAGAGTCCGCCACTGCATTTAGAATAATGAAACAGAAGTTAATGTCACCCCCAGTGCTAAGCTATCCAGATTTCTCAAAACCTTTTATTCTAACAACAGATGCCTCTAACTTTGCGCTAGGAGCTGTGCTATCACAAGGAGAAATTGGAAAGGATAAGCCAATAGCATATGCAAGCAAATCCCTCAACAAATATGAGATAAATAAACCCATAATAGAAAAAGAACTATTAGCAATTCATTGGGGAATAAACTATTTTAGACCATACTTGTTTGGACGAAAATTCATAGTATACACAGACCATAGACCACTAGTAAGCCTATTTTCACACAAAAATCCATCATCAAAATTAACCAGAATACGCGTAGATCTAATGGATTACGACTATGAGATTGTGTTTAAACAAGGAAAAATGAACACAAATGCAGATGCACTCTCGAGAATACAAATAAACTCGGAGAAACTAAAAGAAATGATACCAAGACACAATGTAGATGTAGTAACAAGAGCAATGAAAAAGAAAACTGAGCAGATAGAAACATCAAGAACAACTGAAAACTGTGCGAGAGCCTTAGACCCAAATGCGGGGATTGATCACCTTCACATATGGGACTGTACATCAATATCGGACATAAGGCGGATGAAGAAGATTGAATTGAAAGAAATGAAAAGAAATGAAAAGGGTACCCAACGAAGTAATATAATGATAGCAGCAAACACTGTAGTTGTAGAATTTAGCGATAATTCCCTATCAGAGTTAAAATTGATTTTGAAGAAGCTAATATTCAGGATGAACAATGCAGGTGTTAATAGATTAGCGCTAGCAAGAAATAGTTTGATATTTAAAAATATGTACGTACAAGAATTTAAAAAGATATTTAATAAGCTACAAGAGAAGAAAAACATTGGAGAATGTTTGGATATATTGATATATGAACCTCCGAAGAAAGTAACAGATGAAAAAGAAAAGCACAGGTTAATTGAAGAATATCATAGCTCAAAAATAGGAGGACATTGCGGTATTAGAAGATGCATCAACAAGTTAAAGCAAAAATATGTATGGAAGAACATGAATAGAATGGTAAAAGCGTTCATTAACAAATGTGAAAATTGCAATCAAGTTAAGATAACAAGGTATACCAAAGAAAATTTTGTCATAACAGACACGCCAAGTACCTCATTTGAAACCATTTCAATAGATACGGTAGGACCTCTGAGACCATCAAAAGGATTTAGATATATACTAACAATACAGTGTGAACTAACAAAATTTGTGGAGGTACTCCCAGTAGAAACAAAAGATGCCGTCACTATCGCAAAGACAATAGTAGAGAAATTCATACTAAAGTATGGATGTTTTAGAAGGCTTAAAACTGATAAAGGAACAGAATTTACGAACGAACTACTAAAAAATATTTGTAAGTTATTAAACATAGAAAAGATAGTATCAACCCCATATCATCATGAAACGTTAGGGTCTTTAGAAAGAAATCATAGGGTTCTTAATGATTATCTAATGACGATAGGAGATAAGGATAGTTGGGATGAATGGTTACCATACTAAATTAATTTACACACAACAACTTATTTGGAACACTGACTTTATTTCATAAAATTCTTCTTATATTTCTACAAGTGCTGATCCGGTCTGTTGTCGGTTGAGGGTTGAACTGCCGTCCTGGTGATTGTGTTGCCTATTTATATTTGTTGAGTGGTGCATGTTTTTTGGGGTTGGTATTTGGTTGCGCTGGTGACGCTGTCAAGTGTGATCGTAAATTATCTGGAGCAGATTATTTATCGTCACAATTAGTCCTGCGTACAAGTGGCTTGAATCGGGTTTCATCCTTTCGCGATGCGCACATCTGGTTTGGGTCTGGTGTCTTCTGTGGGACACTGAAACTGTCTGACGTGGGAATCAATTTTGGGAATCGACCGTGGGAATCGATCTGGAAATCGATCGTGTTAACTCTCCTCCTAGTCGGTGGAAGATTGTCCCAATCTTTCCTGAATAAGAATGTGCGCTCTGGTTTCGGTTGCTTCCATGAGTTCGATGACATCCTGGTTAGCACGCTTGGCTTTGAAAACTTTGTAATGTTCATATATCTTGGTGACAGCCAATATGGTTACAATTATGAATAGAATTGTTGATAATCCCCACAATATCGGGTGTTCTTTAACTTCTGTTACATATGGTTCAATGTGGTCAATATTAGTGTATTTTAAATCTGAGTTAAATGAGCTTAAAAATTCAAGTATTGTTACTTTGGAAGGTTTACTTAATTTTACGTGTTCTAATATTTTATTCTTAGAGTTAACATATGTCTTATTATCTATTGTAACATTTCTTTCAAATTGGATTAAATTTATCCCTGAAAATTCTTTGTTATTAACAATATGAGAGCCGGTAATAACGATACTCCCTTCGGTGATTATTTCTATTTGTAGATTTCTTTCTTTAACCTTTGTGCAGTTCGCTTCAAAATTATTAAGTAATTCTGTTAAGCAGTTAGGAGTGTTAACAATAAGGCAAAAGTCATTATTTAATTCTCTTTTACATTTGGTGTTATAGAACTGTTTATGGAATTTAATTACTTCTTTTGGTATAATAATTTTTCCGCCATTTACATTATTACTTCTTGTTTTGTATTTATTACCCAAAGCAATAACTTTCGGATATCTAATGTATATAACAATAATTTCGTTTTTTTGGACAACGGTGAATTCTGATGCGTCTAATACATCAGTTATGGATACTTTTTCTTTTTCTTTACTTATAATAGTTTTGATTTCATCTAAGTTCAAGATTAGCGTGTTTAAAATATTTGATTTGCTTAGATTAATTGTGTTTATTATTTCTCTTAATTCTACTGAAACATATTTAATGATTCTAATTTTTTTGCTCTCTTTGGAAATCGGTTCACTATATAATTTTTCCATTGCTTTGAATAATTGCGTATTTATGGTTAATTGTTTATTATTTGATGCGATTAACTCTTGTAGCTTAAGTTCTATTTTTATTAAGTCATCGTGGTCTGGGCTACCGGAAATCCACTTCCATAGGGTTCCTATCTCGTTTATTCCTCTACGTACCCTATTCCTGATTAGTAATTGGCTTAGTAGTTTATTCGCTGTTTCTAATTCCTGCTTAAATTCGTCTGAAGGGTTTTTCTCGACTGACATACTGCCTAGAATCTCCGTATATGAGGTTAAATTAATTAGATGGAAAAGTTCCCCGGTTTCTTTGTAAATTGCAGCTACTGCATCTTCTACTAAAATATATTCATCCTTAGAATAGTCCGTTATTTGTTGACCCGCTGTAGCGGCAACTAGCATCAAGATTAAAAGCATCTGTAAAGTTAATTTCGTATATTATCTTTGTGAATCTGTCTATTATTTACATCGATTATTATATTCCCTAAGTCTCTCTTAACCTTCTTCTTAACGTATAGAGGTTTATTTTTACTTCTCCTTTGACCTGTGTCTACGAAGATTGTTTCTCCTTCCTTATAGGTTTTATTTTTCCTATTCTTATTAAAATATCTTATCATCTTCTGTTGATGAAAACCTATTTTATCCTTAATTTCTACGTTAGCTTTATAATTGTGGAATATGTCGATTGGTTTTTTATCTGTTACCGTATGAATTGTTTCATTATATTTCCTAGTGGCTAGAGGCATAATTTCTTTAATGTCTGTTAAATGCGCTGATTCCTTTACTATTCTAATGAGTTCTGTAAGCGTGGAATGGATTCTTTCTATGGTTCCGTTGCTTTTTGAGTGAGCGGGGGCTGTAGTCTTATGATTAATGTTTAAAAGGTTGTAGGCACATTGTGCAGAAGGTGAGCAAAATGCGGACTCGTTATCGGTGATCAAAGTTTTCACGTTACCGAATATTGGTAATAATTCAATCATCCTATCTTTCGCTTCGGTTTTCGAACTTACTTGAGTGGTTATCAGATATTTGGAGAATGGATCTGCCATTGTGAGAAAGGTTGCATTATCGCAGTAATAAATGTCTGCGTGGACGCGTTCTCCTCCTTCTTTAGGAATTGGAGTCTCTCCAATTGGCTGTTTATTTGGGTGTCTCTCATATTTGTTTCTCTTACATATTTCACATCCAGCATTTATTTCCAGAATTCTTTTGAATGCATTTGGCCAGAAATATTTGTTAATGATTTGCTTGTATACTTCCTTAGCTTGCCTATGAGCTCTATTGTGTTCATTTGTGACTATTCTTAGCTGTTCCTCCTTTTCCGTAATATCTTCTACTATCTGATTGCAATATATAAATTTTATTGTTGGGAATTCTAGCAGAAGTTTATTTTTGATTTTAGAGAATGTCTCCTCGGTACTATATATACCTATAGTTAGACCTTTCTCGGTAATGTTTTTAATTTTCCCTAGTATTTCAAAATCTTTGAATAATATTGTATGTCTCCAGTAACCTGGGTGGATTTCTTTTGAAATAATGTTGTTATTTAAGGCTTCGTTTATAATAAATTGTGTTTTAAAACTATTAACCCTTTGGTTTACTCTTTTGATTTCAGGTGTGGGGCTACTCTCTGCACTGTGTACAGTTCCTTCAATTGATGATTCGTCGTCGTTCATCATGTGTAGCTGTTGTCTGCTAAGAGCGTCGGCTACAACGTTTTCTTTCCCAGGTTTATAAATAATATCTGGAGCGTACTCTTCTATGAATGCGCGCCATCTTTTAATCTTCGCGTTAGGATTCTTGTCTCCAATTGCGAATGTCAGTGGTTGGTGGTCCGTATATATGCGGATTCCACTTACACCGTAAAGGTAGTTTCTTAAATTTTTTAATGCCCAAACGATGGCGAGTAGTTCTTTCTCATTTGTAGCGTAATTCTCTTCTGTCTTGCTAAGAGTTCGACTTATAAAGATAATCGGTTTATTTTCTTGGCTGAGCACTGCGCCTATGGCTGAGTTGCTAGCATCTGTGGTAAGCTCAAATCTGCTATTAAAATCGGGTTGGTTAAGTGTTATTTGCTCGCATAGTCTATCTTTAAGTGTGTTAAACGCTTTGTTAGCTTCGTCATCAAACTCGATCCCTATTTTCTTACTATTATTTTGCCCAGTTCGACCGTTTTCGCCTCTGAGATATTTTGTAAGGGGTTTAGAAATCATTGCATAATTCCTTATAAATTTGCGGTAATATCCTGATAGTCCTAAAAATGATCTTAGTTGCCGTAAGGTCTTCGGTTGGGGGAAATCTTTAATGCAGTCTGTCTTTTTCGGATCCATTTTAATACAGTTGAATGATACTATGTATCCCAGAAATTCTACTTCTTTCATAAAGTATTTGGATTTTTCACTAGAAATCCGCATGTTTGCGAGACTTAAGGCTTTGACTATTTCTTCAATGTGTGCCAAATGTTCTTCTTCGGTTTCCGAAAAAATTATTACGTCATCGATGTAGACGTGGCAAAATTTGCCTATGTATTCACGGAGTATGTCATCCATGGCTCCTTGAAATATTGAGGGTGCGTTCTTCAATCCGAAGGGCATCCGAAGGAATTCATACTTTCCATTATTAACGCTAAACGCCGTTTTTTCTCTATCACTCTGTTTCATTAAAATTTGGTGGAATCCACTTTGAAGGTCCAAGGTAGTGAAAAACCTTGCCTTCCCAAGATTTGATAAAATCACTGCGGTATCGGCCATTGGATATTTTTCCGTTTTAGTGAATGAATTTAGTTTTTTGTAATCGATCACCAATCTATGCTTCTTTGAGCCGTCTTCGTTGAGACCTTTTTTGTCTACGACCCAGACGGGAGAGTTGTATGCACTTCTGCTAGGTTGTATAATATTGTTTGAGAGTAGATTTGCTATTTCTTCGTTAACAAAGTTAGCTACAGACTGTGGATAAGGGTAACCCTTTGTCCATATGGCAGCGTCATTCGTAGTATGTATGCTACATTTTACGCTTGTGTTATATGGGAGAAAATTTTGATTTTTCGTAAACACTCCTTGGTATTTCCTTAAAATCTCTTTTAGCCTTCCCTTCTGGTTATTGCTCTCTAGGTTAATCTCTAAAGAGTTGATCAGTTGATCACTGAATATCAAGGGTATTATGCCCTGGTCATATTCTAGTGTCGAGTCCCTTATGTTAATGTTTCCTTTTACCTTACGTAATAATTTGATGCCAATGATCGCGTCGTAATCTTTAAGTTTATTTAATTCAAAAAACCTTTCTTTAACTCCTAAAATGTTTATTTCTTGGAATGTATTGATAATACTTGTTCCGTGAACGCTTTTTACTCTAGAGGGGGTATCTAATATTTTATTAGAAAACAGTCCAGGTTTTACGTAACTATGCGTGGCACCTGTGTCGATTAAAATGTTGAATATTCTACCCGACTTACTATCCGTTCTTCTTATATATGGTAAGTCGTGCCTTAATCTAAAAAATTATCGTTTTCGCTTAAGTTGTGCAAACGAGGGACCTTGTTTATAGGTACTTGGGCGCTATTCGACCGCTCTCTTTTATATGCATTACCATAATCCCGTGTTGCGTTATTCGGATTCCTATAACTATTGCGGTTAGGATTTTCGCATTGAGATCTGTTATGTTGGTTTTGGTGTTGAGGCACAAAATTCTTAGCAGTAGTATCCATTCTCATTGGATAGTGGTGGTTATAGTTCAAATTATTTTGGGGAATATAATGTGGTCTACCGTTGGGTTGTTGGGTTATCTGCCTTGGAGTTTGTCTTTCGGTGAAAGTTTTAATACGACTTTCATTTGTTTCTATTTCCTGTGCTCTAGCTAGAGCGTTTGGAAGGTCCCCAGGGTTAAGTGCGAACACGATGTTACTGGCAGGTTGGTTTAAACCAGTAACGAAGACTCTTAATGCATTCTGTCGTGCTTTTTCTGTCAAGCACTCGGTTTGCGCCGTTCTCGGACCATAGGTCATAATTGTTTTATTTATTATAAGGGTAAGTACCTTTGTGACATTATCATAGAACTCTTGTAATGATTTCCTATCCTGTCGCATATTGCTCAATTCTGTCTCTAGCATGTGTACTGGCCTTTTATCGCTGTACGTTAAATCTAGTCGTCCTAATATCGCGTCAATATTGAGTGGTGTCCCGTGGCTTGTTAAAACGTCGTTAGCTTTCCCTACTATCTTGTTTCTAACTATATTCACAACTGAATAATACCTAGCACCACCTCTACACGCCTCGTATACCTTCATTGCGTTTATTAACGCCGTACGCCAGGAGACGTAATTATCCCCATCAAAATGTGGTAAGCACTTTGCTACTTCTAACCCTTCCCCATCTATTATTGCAGGATCTATTGTTATATCCTTGTATGGCTCGATATCATCACAAGGAGAAAGTGAAGCTAACTGTTCTGTGAGGAGTTCTATTTGCTTCTGTAGCCCTGCTGTGGATTCCGCCACCAATTTACCTACGATTCCCGATAGCTGTTCCGCTGTCATATTCATGTCGGACGTTTGTTAATTTTCAATTATCGCGAGATAAGTTACAATAAAACCTCTTAATTTAAACACAGTATTTCTTAATATATATATATATGCAATAATTTTTAAAATTCCTTACGTGGAATACTTTCGTATTGTTACTGGAGCTTCGGCTGCTTATGTGCCTACTTTTCCCGATCTGTTGGTCCACTTGATGTGTCCTTGGTTGCTGCCAGGTGTTTTAAGTCCGGAAGTCTTCTTGAGCTCGGTGGAGTTTGTTTATCAAACCCTTTCCCTCGTTGTTCAGATTTATATATCTGAATTTGTTTTGATGGTTCACGCCGCGGAAAGATACTGTGTATTTTTTCCTTCTTGACTGCGGTTGTGCTTTCAATTATGTAGGTAGTTAATGTTCGAGAGATGATGTTTTACTTTAACGTCACTTCGATTACTGCACTTGATTTGCACTTTTTTAAACGTGTCCCTGCTCGGGCGCCAATTAATTTACACACAACAACTTATTTGGAACACTGACTTTATTTCATAAAATTCTTCTTATATTTCTACAAGTGCTGATCCGGTCTGTTGTCGGTTGAGGGTTGAACTGCCGTCCTGGTGATTGTGTTGCCTATTTATATTTGTTGAGTGGTGCATGTTTTTTGGGGTTGGTATTTGGTTGCGCTGGTGACGCTGTCAAGTGTGATCGTAAATTATCTGGAGCAGATTATTTATCGTCACAATTAGTCCTGCGTACAAGTGGCTTGAATCGGGTTTCATCCTTTCGCGATGCGCACATCTGGTTTGGGTCTGGTGTCTTCTGTGGGACACTGAAACTGTCTGACGTGGGAATCAATTTTGGGAATCGACCGTGGGAATCGATCTGGAAATCGATCGTGTTAACTTACTATACATATTGTTATAATTCAATACCTCATAGTAGTACTTTATATTCACCTTTTGAATTAGTTTTTGGTAAGCTAAGCACTTTACCATGTGAAATATTAACAAATAAAGAAAAAACATATGATTTAGATAGTTATTTGAATGAATTGAAATGCAAATTAAGATATTCGCATAATCAAGCTAAGCACAATTTGTTAGAAGATAAGAATAAAAGAGTTATCAAACAAAATAATGTTAACAAATCCAATTTTAAAGTAGGCGATAAGGTATTTCTAAGAACTCAGAATAAGAAAAAATTTGACAAACCATTTAAAGGTCCGTATGAAATTATATCACAAAATGGTCCTAATAGTTGTATTATGATAGATTATAAGGAATATGAGATACATAACAATAATTTGATTAAATCTAAACAAGATTAAGAACATTATGTAAGAAAAGAGCATGCAAATGACATTTATTTAAATTTTAAGAAATGTAAACAAATATCATAAAATTTTTGGGGGAAGGATGTGGTGTGACTCAATGCAGGCACACAAAGTACGAAAGCCCACTACGTAACATTGTATCGCCCCAGATACCAGAAAGTGTCAAGTGGCATTCGAGCGGTATCGACAGTGATTCATGCTACGTAGAGGTGCAATGTGTTTGTTATTGTTTACACTTTGTCCATTGCTCCCAATACAATATATAGATCAAAGGGATCAAATACATTATAGTACTATGATTTCGACATTCTAAGCTTAGAATGAGTATAGCTACAAAGAAGAATTTTGTATAAATAGAAACGAAAATTATCAATAAACAACAAGTCTTGATCAACCTCTTGACTAGTCAATATCACTGCGGCAATTTTGCCATACGAATTAAGCGAGCTGCGCTTTGTACAGCAATATAGCGTGCTACGCTAATATAGCTTAGGGCACTTAGGGCTATTGTAAGTACAAACATTACAATAGTACTATCATCAACACGAAAATTTTCTTGAACGCTTCTACCGACAATAGCGTTGTGAATTTTGGCATTTTGCTTAGTTTCTTTTC
Organism: Cheilosia vernalis; assembly: GCA_949126925.1. Lineage (NCBI taxonomy): Eukaryota > Metazoa > Arthropoda > Insecta > Diptera > Syrphidae > Cheilosia > Cheilosia vernalis. Next base: position 4,885,640 of record OX421363.1, read on the forward strand.
GAACCAAAACAGAAAGAAAATATGAGAACTTGTTGTTGTGATTAGTGAAGCGAAACAGTTGTTGGTGGTGGCTGGTGGCGGTGGGTAGGTAGCAAATAAAGGGACGAAAACTTCATTTGGGATCGTTCTCTGTGCTACCTACTCACACAATGAAGGTTTCATGTATGAGTAGTTTCTGTGGAAAAGAAACTATGAGAAATTTCTAATTGTAATTGTGGTCGTATGAAAGGCAAATCTAGATATATGCACTTATGAAAAAAAAAGATTCTGTCGTGTTGCGTTTTATGATGAGATGACCGTTGATCTTTTATTTTAGATTTGAAAATTTGTTCTTGGAGATATTTGAATGCAAATGGAATACCTTTAAGCATTTTTATTTAGGGATCTGTTTTGAAATTGTAATACCTAATCAATTGTAATAATCTAAAAAATAAAAAAATAAAAACAGTTGTTAAACACAGAATAATAAAGAAGTTGTTATCAATTCATTAGACAGGTTCTCTTCCACATCACGCAAGATGTTGAACATTAGATGCGATTTTTTTTAATGATTTTTTCTCCAGTAGGCCTACTCCTCCCTGAAAACCGGCGAAGAATTTTGAATATATGAGTTATGTACCTATGTATCAATTAAGCAGTATAATAAACATTTTTAAAAAAGGCTGCTTTAAATACAAACATTTATTTATCTAACCACATTTTTTTTTCTTGAATGTGCAATTAAATCCTTATTATTTTTCCTTAAATAAAATTTGACTAAACCAATCAATATAAATTTAATTAGTTTTTCACTATGGCCGAAGATAGGACACGTCATCAGTTTTGTCAGTTCAAACTGGTATATCAACTGTGACAATAGGGTTTCAACCAAGTTTTCTTGCTTACGGTCCTCAGGAAAATGCATTGTGAAAATTGCATTCATTTTTTTTACAATTTTTTCAAATTTGACAGTTGGCACTTTAAGGTTTCCAAACTCCGATGATGTGATCTGAGTTTTATAAGCCTTGAGGCGTATTAGTACGGCTTCTTTTCTGGACTCGTTTGTCTGATCAATCATAAATTGGGTGCAAACATCACAATTTATCTTTCTCTGGAGCTTATAAGCTGCAAATCCGGCATAAAATATAAGGGCTGCCTCGTGCAGTTTTTCTGAGCATCCTTGGTACTTATCGTAGATTTTTTAAAACACCAGCAAGATGGGATTACACAAAAAAAATGTTTTTTTTTTAATTTAAATCTTTTTGAACTTGTTTTTTTTTTTTTTATTAAACCCGTATGCACGCACGACTGTTTATTTCAAAATCTGAATCACACACACTCGCACAAAATCTATGTTTTTCAGTTAGTTTACTTGAATCAATGAATGAAATCAATTTTTTATGCACTCCAAATATTGCGAGCTAGTCGAGTTATTCGAAAAATAAGACTGACCCTATACACTAACTGCCAAGCGTTTAAATAAATTTTCAATGAATTTGTTTCGATATCTGGTTAACTAAATAGTATGGGTCGCAAGGAAATCAATAAAGTGGCGAAAAATTACCTATAGGTAAACAAAATAAAGAATGGTGGTTTTACCCGAAATAAAAAGAGAAACCAATAAAAAGTTTATATTATATTACCCAAAACCGTAAAAAATTAAATATATTTACAACTAGGTACCTGAATTCTAAATTATTCTTCTATTTCTGAGAAATGTAAAAAATAGAGGAATGCATTTGGGAATGAAAACCCCAAATAAGGGTTAATACCTAGACAATTCTTAGATTCTAGATTTATGACCTCTTCTAAGAAGTACACCATAGCACTGAAACAGAAAACGTAATTATTCGGATGACCGCAAAACAGTACGTTTTTTAAACCGTACACTCGAAGCCGTACTTATATACTTATTTAGGAAAATTAATGCCATTGTTCTGATTTCTCCGTTATAAAATATTATACGACAATACGCATCAACACAGGTTAGAGTTCGGTTTATGAATCAATATTATTTTTATGCCTTTATTAAGTATTCTGAAACGAGTCTTTAGTTAAATAAAGTATGAAAAATAGCATGGGAAGAGAGATGAAACAACGTTAATACTATTTCAGAAATGACGACCTATCCACCTGTTCATACATAATAAGTTATACATAGGGTCATCGAACTTTTTTACTAATAACTCATAACTGAGACCATACATCAATTAACTTTATTTTACTTTTTAAATATTTTTTCCCCTGCACGATTCTACCCCATAGCAAATTAGATATACAATTAGTAAATCAGGACAATCAATCATATGCCCATACAAGATACAAGTGTAATTTGCAATTCAAACCACAATTTCAAAATTTCGTAGATCGTAATGCAGAAATTCTTCCAAAGAAGAATAAATGCACATCCAACTACACACAAAGTAGGTACCTGCTCATCTCATTCATAAAAGCAACAGACGACAAACCTGAAAAATTATGAAACCGAACCAAAAAACGAGAGAAAGAATATATTACAAAACCCACCCCTCATCTACACTCTGAAATCGGAAAGGAAAAACATATCATAAAACAGCGTCGCAAATGCATACGCATTCACTCGGGTGGTTTTTCTATTTAAAAAAATATAGCAGCCACCAGCGCTGACAGCAATACAACCGCCACCATCGAGGTTTCTGCGCCAACTAAACTAAACCAACGATATCTATGATATTCACCCTCTAAAATATTTCAGCTTTCGTACAGTGCCGATGGTGGCGCAATGATCTTCTCGTCGAAGTGATAGTACCATTGTATATAAATCTAATAGTACTCTTATCAGAGGAAATCGACACTAGCGCCTCTATAGAGCACCGGCCCGATTACTTTATTTTCCTATCATTGACGGCAACCATAGTTTTGCACTTACCACAGACACCAATTACTGTCACTGAGAATAGAAAAAGGCAAGAGAGAACCAAACGAAATAGTAAACACAATGAACCACCCCTATAAGCTACAAATGACAGGATTTGTTATTAGATCTAAAAAAAGAGAAGAACGCAGAAGCACTTCTGTTCGCTTCGTATGAATGTACCTGCTGCGTATACTCGTATAGTTGTGTGTGTACGCATAAAGTGCAACACAATTTTCTGGATTGTGCGAACAAATAGATATGAGATAATTTGTGTATCATCTCATCTCGTTTGCATGTACAAATTATTTATTTTCTTCTTTCGATCTTTGCTTCTTGGTGACATTTTTTTGATGTATGTTTTTTATGGTTGTTTGTGTGTCACAGAGCTCGTTGCCTAAAAAATTCCTAACTTTAAAAATGTTTGGGTTGTCTGATTATTAGGGTAATTGGACGAAAATATAATTTTTTTTGATGTTTTATGTAGGTATGCCAATATGTAAAAGGATGGAAACTAAATTGTTCTTGCAATACTAAATATAAAGGGTGGACATAGGCAAAAATTGATTTAAAAGCATTACGGAATCAAAGTTACCACAAGTGTTTTGCCTTTTATTTTAAAGTAAAGCTATTAATTTACATTTAGAAGTTTCTTATAAGTTTCGCTTATTTGAAAAATTTAATGTGTTTTAAAGAGTTATGTAACGTATGCGCTACAATTAGAATAGACTAAGTGGTGTGCTTGTTTTAATTAAAATACAATTATTATTATTTTAAAGTGCATTGCATACGCCCTAAGTTTTAAATAAAAATGCCTTATTATTATTATTATTTGATACCCCAAAAAGATTAAAAGAAAATAGAGAATACAATTTGCAAAAAAAATGTTGAGCTTCAATTAGAATCCAAAAACCCTGGTGTAAGCACGTTTGTCAATATGAAACTATTTCACAAGCCTTAGGCACATTTTCACGACGAAGAAAAGGATATTTGCTTAAAATGTTTTTATAAATCTCCATCGCTTTGTACCCATATGCTAGATACGAAATTTTTTCAAATGCACTCCATGTTGTTCTTAACCGGAGGACAGTATGGTGCAATTTTATTAATCTTTTACTGAGAAACATAATTACCCTTTACGTTTAAAGTTTTTCCTCAAAAATTATGAAAAACTGGAAGATTGCAGAAAAACTAGGTTTGTGCGCTTTATTTTTTCGGAATAGGTTAGGTAAACGTAGGCATATAGGTAGATCACAGATTAAAATCACGAAAATCTTCCGGATATCCTCGGATAATATTATTAGCTTCCGATTGGGTTGAGCGTTGATAATGACCTATATGAGATTAAATGCAAAAATTATGTCCTGGTACTGGTACATTATGTAGCTACAAAACCAGAAGAATAATAATCTAAGTACATTACATATCCACCTTTCAACAAACGGGCCTATGCAGCAAAACCCAAAGCAAAGAAACGTCGCTTATTTCAAAGAAATAATGAAATGTAGCAACGTTTCGGAAATGTACCAATCACCATTTCGGCGAAAAATAAAATTCGTCTGATGAGTACTATTAGATTTATATACAATGATAGTACTATAGTCTCTATATACAATGCTCTCGGTGGTGAATACCCTGTCGTGCTCCTTGGTAACATCAGGGGTATTGCTGGACGGGAGAGTCAGGTGCATGTATAACGACGATTAGCTTGCGATCATCAAATGTTCTGGTACTATGTACTAACGATAGTATACCACATAAACGGTGACGTGCGGAGGGTTTATGTGGTGAAATTTGTCTAGCTTTTATGGGGGGCGGAAATGGATATAATTTCGATCCTTTTTTCTTTTGTTAGTTGGGTATAGTTACGAGAAAATTGACACCGATTCAGGGATGGTTTTAGCATCACAAAATGTATTTTCTTTTATTGCACTGAGAGAGTTGGGTTTATGGCTGGGCAAGGGGAACAGGGAACACGTTTGAAAATTTAGATTTTTTTTTTTGTTTTATAATGTGGTGCGGTGCGGTGAAGTTTATTATCACCCCGCGCGCTTTATTTAAATATGCCGCGGGTATTTTCATCTGCCATGTGGTAGTAGGGTGGCAGAAAAATTTCACTTTGTTATAATATAACGCGTGGATAAACTTCAATAAAAAAAATTCTTTCGTCGATGTTCGTGGTTTTATTAATGTTCACTTTAAGATAATGCATATCACATGCGAATTTATAATTAGGTAGGGTAAAGGTGTCAACAGTGGATCATTTTTTACTTCTTGCGCCGTAGAGCTCGCATTTATAGTAGTAGAGCTATTAATTTTTTTCCACAGCTTTTTCAATGTTTTATCCTCATTTTAATCATAAGAACCCGAAGTTTTATTTATGCTGAGATAATAAAAAACAATATTTAAAATTCCCTTCGCATGTGATCCACTGTGTACAGTGGGTGTACACAGTGAATCAGTGCATGGTACACAGTGAAACAGGGATATTTAAAATCAATTTATTCAGTAAAAACACAAGTTTTTTTCATAACATATGTATCAAAATAAAAACTCTTCAAATATAATATAAAAATAAATAAAAAAAACTTAACAGTATTAATTATTGCTATAAGCTTCTATCGAACATCCGTATTTGAAAAATTAACATGGAATGCAAAATTTTGAAGCATCGAAGGATTTACTGTGTAACACTTCCAACTGATTCACTGTGTACACTGCTCTCATTTCACAAAAACATGTTAATAATTTATAAAATATTTCACCAAAGTAATCAAATCGAAAAGAATTAGCAAGGATATATAAGCAAAAGTACAAATAATGTACTCAAATGAAGTTACAATACACACTTTTTAAATAAGATAAAAAATAAAACAGAAAAAAAAATTACTTACCTATGCAGAAAACACAAATACAGGAGTATAGCCATCTTCGACATCGCAATCGCGCAGACTGATAGTCTGTTGCGAGGGGATGTGAAAATGTGTTCTTTTCTCTTTTTCAGATTTATTTTAAAATAAAAAGAGACGTTATGAGAGCAAGTTATTCACTGTGTACTCTGATTCACTGTTGACACCTTTACCCTACTGGCGTTCTTTTTTTTTTCTTTCTTGTTTGTTTTATGTTTCGCACAAATTCAAAAATCTCAGACTACAACGTTTTATTTAGCTTCTTCCCGACCCGATGCCTTGCGAGATCACCAACTCAAAACCGACTGTCCATCGATCATGGCTCTTATTTTCTTCACAGCTCGGAAAAGCCTATCTCGTCGTATGTTATTTTTACAAGGTCTCACGCCACTCTTTCAAACGCTATTTATCCCGTATTTCGATGTACCGAATATTACTATGTACAAGGATAGTGGTGTGATTTTTTTGGTCCAGAAATTCTATTTTGTGCGAGCAAAAAGGTACAACAACGATATCGCCTGTTCCTCTTATATCGCTCACTGCTCCACAGACTCTCAGTGCTCTTAGCCACACCTCCACAGTCCACACTGTATAAATCCAGCAACTACAGAAATGGTGTGGATATGAAATAATACTGGGTTTGGTGTCTACGATATTATAGCTAATTGGTGGTAGCAGAGGTGTGGGAAATTTCCTTAAAAAAAATTATCAAAAAAAAGGTAATTTACCGAGATTTTCCTACATATTTTATTCATTTACACCATATACCATTTACCACATTATAATAACATATCTAACATAATAATTACTCTCTATAATCGTTATTATCGTATTGACATTTCTGGTAGCAAATAAGTAAGATAAGCTCATCCCTTCTGGTTTAGTAAGCGATCTACCACGCTTGCGTAGATTTTTGATATTTGTAAGAAGCGTTAGGGACTATCGATTCGCTTCTCGCCTACTTGCAATTACTTTTAAAACATACGTACCATTTTCGTGTCAAATACCTACCTCGCGTACAATGGAAGACAAGTCAGAGCCCGGCAGTCAGTCTCATTCGCAGACGAGCCAGTTACCGCAGTGCCATACTAACCCGATACCCTTGCCCTCAGTGGATCACTTGAGTTTAGACTCGGTTACATATAAGCCAATCGCTTTCTGGCCTACATGCCCAGACTTATGGTTCACTGCCATGGAAGGGCAGTTCGCCCTGGCAAGAAACATGTCAGATGAAAGAAAATTCTACACTGCCATTTCGTTAATGTGAACACCGTTCAACGCGTAAGAGATATTATTGCATCGCCACCAAGCCAACAAAAATTCGAGGCCCTTAAGAACGCTGTACTAACGAGACTAATGGACTCAGAAGACACACGTTTACAGCAATTGCTCAGCGGTTTGGACTTGGGAGATAAAAAGCGTAGTCAGCTTTTGCGTGACATGTCGTCATAGGCTGGTTCAGAATTTTCAAGGTCGCTTATTAAAAAGCTTTGGATGCAACGCTTAATGGATGTAGTAAAAGCAATTTAAGCAAGCAGTACCGAAGAACTCGAACCAATGGCTTTAACGGTCGACATGATAATAGAGGCCACACAGAACTTCAGTTTGAACTGCATACAAAATGGTCCTTCCGTATATCGATCTCGCTCGAACTCTATGGCCGGGCCATCACGGAGTCGCAGGGCAAAGACTGCGGGGACTCAGAATGGTCTAGAAGAGTGCATCGAGTGTCTCGCCGCGCAATTGAACCAAATAAGAATCGACCGAAAGCCAGTTCGGGCAAGGAGCCGATCTAGAAGGGCAAATAACCACGGACGCACGTCTTCCGATATCTGTTGGTATCACAAAAGGTTCGGCAACAAGGCCGAACGCTGCACGAGGCCCTGTGCTTTCAATAGCCAGTAGGCGGAAAACTAAAAAGTGGATCGCTTTCGGCGATGATCGATCCACTGCAGAATTTATTTCATGTCTTTTCATTTATGATCGGCCAACCAACACGCGTTACCTAATAGACACGGGTGCCGATATATCGGTATTACCCGTTTCACCATCTGACAAATGGCGAAAGCCGGACAATTTTTTCCTTTTCGCTGCCAATTCCACACGCGTCAACACGTACGGAAAAAAATGTGTGGAGCTAGAATTAGGCCTCCGGAGAACTTTTCGCTGGACTTTTGTTTTGGCGGACGTGGAAAAACCAATTATTGGCGCCGATTTTTTTAAAACTTTCGGGCTGTTAGTAGATCTAAAACGAAGACGTGTCATCGACCCGTTAACGTCTTTGCAATCCAAATGCCGGTTAGCACAGAGTTCCTCAACCGTCTCATTGGTATCTAGTAGTACAGGTGACGCATGGATCCAAACCTTAATCAAGAAATACTGCGGAATTCACGCTGAAAGCTCGTTGAAAGAAACCATTTGTCACGCCGTTACACACCATATTATAACTAGAGGGCCACCGGTTTTTGCGAAGCCTCGCAGACTCGCAACTGACAAACTAGCTATAGCTAAAAGAGAGTTTGATTTCTTGCTCCAGCAAGGTATCTGTCGCCCATCCAAAAGCAGTTGGGCTTCGCCCCTGCACATGGTCCCCAAGAAGAACCGGGAATGGAGACCATGCGGGGACTATCGGGGCCTAAATGCCGTAACGCAACCAGACCGATACCCCATACCGCACATCCATGACTTCGGACAGCAGTTGAGTGAATGTACTGTCTTCACGACACTGGACTTAGTAAGAGCGTACCATCAAATCCCAGTAGAGGAATCCGACATCCCCAAGATGGCTATATTCACCCCATTTGGCCTGTTCGAATTTAAAAGGATGATGTTCGGTCTGAGGAACGCGGCTCAAACGTTTCAACGGTTTATCAACTCCATCATGCAAGAATTTCCGTTCTGTTTTGTATACATCGATGACCTTTTAATAGCATCCAGAACGAGGGAAGAACACATGAACCAATTAGAAGAGGCATTGAAAAAACTTCACGAAAACGGTTTGGTGGTAAACATTGCCAAAAGCGTTTTCGCAAAGACGACAGTTGACTTCCTCGGGCATACTATCAACGCTCACGGTATTCAACCCCAGCGGAGTAAAGTCGAAGCTATCACCAAATTCGCATTACCGGAAACGGTGAACGACTTGCGTAGGTTCTTGGGAATGTTAAATTCTTATCAACGATTTATACCGAGGGCAGCCCGTTCGCAAATTTCATTGAACAAATTTTTAGAAGGCAGTAAAAAGAAGAACGACAAGACAAGAATAGAATGGACTACTGAGACACAAAAGGCTTTCGAACTTTGAAAAAGTGAGCTCAAAGGCGCGGCAATTCTCGCGTTTCCCACTGCAAATGCTAAGCTTTATTTAGTGGTGGATGCTTCGAATACAGCAGTTGGCGCGGTAGTGCAGCAGAAGACGGCTGGCAACCCTTAAGCTTTTTCTCCATGAAGCTCACTGAGGCCCAGCAGAAATATAGTGCTTACGATAGGGAGCTATTGGCAACCTATAGCGCTATCCGTCACTTTCGTCATATGCTAGAAGGACGCATCTTTACGCTATACACTGACCACAAACCGCTCACATTCGCCCTCCAGCAAAAACACGATAAGGCATCATCCCGACAGCTACGCCACCTTGATCTGATAGCTCAATTTACGACGGACATAAAGTACTTACCGGGTGAGCAGAACACGGTAGCGGATGCATTATCAAAGGCGATAGACTACGCATAACTATCTAGAAAGCAAGAGGGGGACGAGGAATTAAAATCACTACTCGCAAAACCAGGTACACTTAAATTCAGAAAGTTCCCGGTAAAGGGCACAAACGAATTCATCATCTGTGACGAGTCAACAGGTACCCCGCGTCCATATATACCATCACAATTTAGAAGGACGATATTCGACAATATCCATGGACTGTCGCATCCCGGAATACGAACCAGCGCGAAACAGGCAAGGAGCAAATTCATTTGGAAGGCCATTAACAAAGACATAAGGAAATGGGCTCAAAGCTGTATCCCATGCCAACGCTCCAAAATCTTGCGACACGTTTTCGGTCAAGCAACAGGTTCGATACGGTGCATCTGGACTTAATAGGACCCCTGCCGACGTCGGAAAACTACCGCTACTGCCTAACGCTCATCGATCGCTACACCCGGTGGCCGGAAGCAATTCCACTGAACGATATTACGACGGAGACAGTGGCGGAGGCTATTTGCCGCGAATTGGTTCCGCGTTTCGGCGTACCAGCCGTCTTAATAACGGATCAGGGCAGGCAATTTGAGTCACACCTCTTCAGGGAGCTAGGGCAGATACTTGGTTTCAAAACTAATAGGACCACAGTTTATCACCCACAGTTGAACGGTGTTCACGGCAGTACATATTATTACCCATACCATATGAGAACCTTACAGTAAAGTAAAACAATAACCATATTACATACACATTACACTTAACGTTAGTATTTTTTCACCACAGTGAGTGACCAAGAGGCACTCAGAAGAATTTATTTTTGTATACTTCACTTCTTGTCAGACTCTCACCCAGTAAAGACCATTATACAGAAAAAAGGTAATATTTTGGTTTTCTTTATTTCTTTTGTACTCCACGATACTGCAAACAAGTTGTGTGTTTTTCTCTTTAGAACCGCATTCTTGTGAATTGGGACGACAAATCGATCTGCAGCGGCCATCCACCAATACGCCACCTTTTTTTGCTGGATTTTTTTCCGTATATCAGCCGGCACATACCACACGTCCACAACCCCTACATTTTTGGTCCAGTCGACCCGGATTAAGCAGCAGACTTGAGAAAACCCACCGGAGTTCCATTTATCCCAAACCCAAAGGTAGGTGCTGTGCATAATTTTATTTAAAATAGATTATATGCGGATAGGATATATGTTATACATATAATGTGTTAGATATATTACGGTGCATTTCGAATCGATAGGCAAACGGTTTACCGCGATCACGTCATTACGGTTTTTTTTTTCTCTCGTTGGTCATTTGACTGAACAGTTATTTCCTCTCTTTTAACGGTGTACAGCTAGTGGTGAATCCCTTGGTCAGATTGACGAAGCATTTTCTCGATTTTCGAGTCATTTCAGATAATCTCGTTGATTTTGTCAAATCTATAAAAAGATTTTTTTTCGTGTTATTTCGCTACTATCTCTGTGAGAGAGAACTTTTCTAATCGATTATACTATGTCACTTTATGACGAATACTTCCTTTACGTTAGGCAAGTTAATGAGTTCATTAACAATATTCGTGAAATTTCGAAGGAAACCGTTACTCGTGGCGCATTAGTTGCTCGAAAGGTTGAAGTCGAATCCTTATGGCGCGAGTTCAGGGAAATTTACGTCAAGTGTCTTCGGAATGAGGGTGATACCTTAGACGAAACGAGAACTCTTGTCATTCGTACAAAACACACTAGTGTTTCCGAAAGTTATTTCGCTGCAGTTGGATTGTTGATTGATCTAATTAATCAGAAGTCAATCCACAATACAAAAACCAACGAACAGATTCCTACTCAAAGCATTAAGACCGAACCGGAATGGTGTGTTAGAGTGCCTCCATGCGATGCAGAATGTTTTCAAGGTGACTACCAATCATGGCCGTCGTTTCGTGACATGTTCACATCGGTTTATTTGGAGCACCCTAAGCTAAGCAATGTGGAAAAGCTATATCACCTCCGCCTCAAAACGAAAAATGAAGCACATAATATTGTGGCGAAATTCTCCCTCACCGGTGATAATCTGCAAATAGCTTGGGAAGCTTTGAAAAACCAGTATGAGAACAAGCGAGTTCTCATCAATACTCAATTGAAGATTTTATTTTCCCTTCCTTCAATTACAACTGAGAATGGTGTTGCTTTGAGAAGGCTTCATAGAACTATCACTGATTCCTTAGCGATTCTCTCAAATTACAAGATTGCTATAGAAAACTGGGATCCAATTATAACATTTACTGTTTCACAGAAACTTCCGGAAAACACTTTGTTCCTCTGGGAACAAAGTCTTTCTAATCAAAGTGAAATCCCTACGTGGAAGGATATGGATGATTTTCTGTCTTCAAGATACAGAGTCCTCGAATCAGTTGAAGAAGTAAAACAAAATTGTAAGAAAAGCGGCACCCCAAATGCAGTTTCAAAAAAGGTGAACAATTTTCACATTGAACAAAAGTATTCCGCTTGTAAACTGTGCAAAAGTAACCATCCCTTGCGATCGTGCAAGATTTTCTTAAATATGGATTCTTCATCACGTAGAAAAGTAGTGCAAAGTCATAGGTACTGCTACAATTGTCTAGCACTAACCCACTCAGTATACGAATGCAAGAGTAAACATGCTTGCAGCCATTGTGGCAAAAAACATCACACCCTACTCCATGTTTCAAATGATTCCAAGGATCCTACCAAATCTAATGATACTAGTATCAGTTCCCCCGAATTGAATACTATTCCAATACAGTCCACTTCAGCAAATCAATTTAACCCTCCCCGACATATCTATCCATCAATTGAAATGGAAAAAAATCGGTCTGATGAAGATCCCCAACCTTCAACAAGCAATTTCCAAAGTCATGTTATTAGACAACACAAAAAGGTTTTACTAGCCACAGCGCTTGTAAAAATTAATATGCACAATCGAACATTCTTGTTACGTGCTCTTATCGACCCTGGTTCCGAAGCGACGTTTGTTCTGCAATCGGTAGTGAACCGTTTAAAACTAGATACCTCTAGAACAAGTGCAACAATTTGCGGTATCGGCAAAGTTCAAAGTGAACTTTCAAGCAGTGTATGCTCTCTTACTCTAGAGTCACGCATAGACCCAACGGTTCAAATTCCTGTACATGCAATAGTATTGAAACGTTTGACAGGTAATCTTCCTTCCCGTAATATTGATATATCAAACTTGGTTGAGCTAAAGAGCTTAAAACTGGCAGACCCGCATTTCGATAAATCTTCTCCAGTAGATCTGTTAATAGGTGCTGATATCTATCCTCTTCTTTTACGTGATGGTGTAAAGCGAGAAATTGAAAATTCTGCAATCGCACAAAATACGGCATTCGGATGGATCCTCTCAGGACCATGTGAAGAGAACTTCACAAAGCCCACCTATTGCTCGTTCGTTAGTGAACTTTCGTTAGACAAACAAATTCAACAATTTTGGGAAGTTGAACAAGTTTCAGAGGTCAAACCCATGACTGAAGAAGATAAGTTTTGTGAAAACTTGTTTCTCAGTACGACAACTCGTACGCCAGAAGGGCGTTATATAGTCAAACTGCCATTTAAACCCAATGTCAAAGACAACTGTCTTGGCAATTCGCGAAATACTGCATATCTGCAGTATGTTCGCCAAGAAAAGCGCTTATTGAACGACGTTGCTCTAAAGGAAGAGTACACTAAGGTCTTACATGAATACGTGTCCCTTAACCATATGGTTAAATTGTCTGAAACAGTTTCAAACCTTCAAAGTGATACTTTTTATTTACCCCATCACGCGGTCGTAAAGCCCGACAGTACGTCAACGAAGGTAAGGGTAGTGTTCAACGCTAGTGCTCTTTCTGATTCCGGTATCAGTCCTAACGACATTTTGTACTGCGGTCCCTCTTTACAAAATGATCTACAAGCTGTATTGTTACGTTGGCGTAAATATCCCTATGTTTTCAACAGCGATATTGAAAAAATGTATCGACAGGTCTTTATCCATGAAGATCATCGTCGATATCAGCGAATCCTCTTTCGATCAACCTCCGATATCGAGGACTTTGAATTGAACAGAGTTACGTTCGGAGTAAATTGTGCGCCATACCTGGCAATTCGCACTTTGCAACAGCTAGCCGCGGATGAAGGACACAAGTACCCTTTAGCAAAGGAAGTGGTGCAATCTGACTTCTATGTTGATGATGTCTTTTCAGGGGGATTCAACATAGAGTCTGTAATCGCCCTTCAAGAAGAACTTAATTTGCTTCTTTCTTCTGGTGGTTTCTCCCTTAAAAAATGGACTGCAAATCACCCTCGATTACTGGAAAACATTCCAAAAGGTGATGTTTTGGACAAACACCTCCTATTACTGGATGAATGCTCCAACACTAAGGTTTTAGGTATTGGTTGGAATGCCAAGGAAGATTTCTTCTATATTCGATGTAAACCATTTACCGAGCCAAGCGCTCCTTTAACAAAACGCGAACTTCTTTCAAATATTGCAAAGCTCTATGATCCGATAGGTTGGTTGGCCCCAACAACAATTTTGTTGAAAATTTTAATGCAGGATGTCTGGAAAGACAAAACGGACTGGGATTCTTCGATTAATCCAAATCGGTTGGAAATTTGGTCGAACTTTGTTCAATCCTTTCCAATCATAAAGGGTATTAAAATCCAAAGATGGATTAACTATTCCCCCGATTCTGCGGTTGAAATGCATGGATTTTGCGACGCATCTTTAAACGCTTATGCGGCATCCATATACTGTAGAGTAACTTCTCCATCCGGAGTCACGTGCACTCATCTTCTTTGTGCGAAGACGAAAGTGGCACCGGTTAAAGCTCTTTCAATCCCACGTTTAGAGCTCTGTGGAGCGGTCTTGTTGACCAAATTGATAAATAGCGTCCAATCCAGCTTACGCTTAGGAGATTGTCCCGTATATCTTTGGACAGACTCTATGATTGTTCTTTACTGGATTCATGACTGTCCTTCTCGTCTGGAAACATTTGTACGAAACAGAGTATCCAAGATTCAAACAGAGAGTCCCAAAGGAAGCATATGGCGACATGTTCCTTCCGAACAAAACCCGGCTGACTTAAGTTCTAGAGGCGTAATGCCTGAACTTCTCGTTGACAATACCTTGTGGTGGTTTGGTCCCAGTTGGTTAAGGCTATCATCAGAGTCTTGGCCCCACAATAAAATTAATAAGGATCCTACCTGGAATCTGGAAGAAAGGAAGGTTAAAGCCTTTGTCCTTAAAAGCGACTCAGATTGCGATATTTTAAATCGTTTCTCAACGCTTCCAAGAGCTTTAAATGTGTTGGCGTATATCTTTCGCTTTTTCAAAAGGATTCATCCCACGAGTAGGGCAGATGGCGGATATACCTCCCATGCTCTCACTCACAAAGAGATCGCTTTTGTCAAACTTAGATTAACACAATTAACTCAAAAACTTTATTTTGCTGCTGAGTACGAGGCGTTATCCAACTCGAAACTGTTATGCAAAACAAGTACAATTCTCTCTTTAAACCCTACTCTTGATTCCGAAGGCATTATGAGAGTGAATGGTCGATTAGCAAATGCTGATTTGGGATATCACGAAAAATTTCCTATAATTCTGCCCTATTCATGTCCTCTGTCACGACTCCTGGTGGATTTCATTCACAAAATCTCACTTCATGGAGGGAACCAGTTGATGTTACTGTTGATTAGAAAGAATTATTGGATCCTTAAACTTAAAAATCTCATTAAGTCGTATTTGAACAATTGCAAGGCCTGTGTTTTACAAAAAAGGCAGTTGCAAACGCAACTAATGGGGTCTCTCCCTTTAGAGAGAGTTAAATTTTCATTTCCTTTCGCTAATGTCGGTCTAGACTTTGCAGGACCCTTTGACTTAAAAGTTCAAAAGGGTAGATTTTATCAATCCCTAAAGGGGTACGCTTGCCTTTTTATCTGCTTATGCACTAAAGCCGTCCATCTAGAAGCAGTAAGTAGTCTTTCTACCGATGCGTTTCTGGCGGCATTTGATAGATTTGTCGGAAGACGGGGCGTACCTCAGTAGCTTTTCTCCGACAACGGAACAAATTTTATAGGTGCAAACAATATTCTAACTAAGGAAATCCGCAAGGCAATTTCAGAAGCGACCTCAGAAGTCGAAAAGGCCTACCTCCCCAGAGACCTAAAATGGAATTTTATACCACCAGGCGCACCGCACATGGGCGGTCTTTGGGAGGCCGGTATTAAATCCTTCAAAACCCACTTCAAAAGGGTAGTGGCAAACTCAAAATTAACCTTTGAAGAATTCACAACGCTACTAGTAAAAATCGAATCCTGTATGAATTCTCGTCCCATTTCGTCGCTGAGCGAAGATCCATTGGAGCCCTTGCCTCTAACACCAGGTCATTTCCTAAAGGGCTCACCCTTGCTTTCGTTACCGGAAGGTCACGGTAATGAACGCACGACACTGAAGAATTGGCAAGCGGTTCAACAAATGCTGCACTCATTCGCGAAACGGTGGAAGGACGAGTATTTGTCAGAACTCCAACGTAGACAAAGATGGAAATATCCTCAACGAAATGTTAAGCTTGGTGATTTGGTGGTGATTCGAAACGAGAACTTGCCGCCTACGATGTGGCGCTTCTTTAACAAATACCTCCACCGATGGATTAATTAATAATTTTTTTTTATAATCATTTTCTTCGACTTTTGCATTACTGCAAAGGGAGGCCGGAATGTTCACGGCAGTACATATTATTACCCTTTGTGTATACATTGAATAATCATGTAACGTTTATATTTTATGATTGTTAGGAATTAAAGTAAATTACTTGCATACTTTTAGGCTTCATAAGAGCCGACTTTGCACTCATGTTTAAAAACTACTCATGAGAACCTTACAGTAAAGTAAAACAATAACCATATTACATACACATTACACTTAACGTTAGTATTTTTTCACCACAGTGAGTGACCAAGAGGCACTCAGAAGAATTTATTTTTGTATACTTCACTTCTTGTCAGACTCTCACCCAGTAAAGACCATTATACAAAAAAAAGGTAATATTTTGGTTTTCTTTATTTCTTTTGTACTCCACGATACTGCAAACAAGTTGTGTGTTTTTCTCTTTAGAACCGCATTCTTGTGAATTGGGACGACAAATCGATCTGCAGCGGCCATCCACCAATACGCCACCTTTTTTTGCTGGATTTTTTTCCGTATATCAGCCGGCACATACCACACGTCCACAACCCCTACAAACGGTATGATCGAGAGATGGCACAGGACACTAAAGGCGGCAATCATGTGTCGGCAAAACGCGCAATGGTCGAAGTCATTACCACTTATATTGTTGGGGCTTCGTACTACGTTCCGGGAGGATCTACAAGCGTCGGCAGCAGAGTTGGTGTATGGCCAGACCTTACGTCTACCAGGCGATTTTTTGCAGGACACTGACAGCACCCACCAAACAGAATTTGTGTTGGGCCTTAAACAATACTTCAACAACATTAGACCCGCAACATCCCAGCACCACTCCGATAAAAACAACTTTTATATTTCAAGACCTCAACTCATGCGAGCAAGTTTTCGTGCGGGACGACTCGGTGCGGCAGTCTCTCAAGGCACGTTACGACGGCCCATACAAGGTCATCGAGCGTAACGAGAAGTACTTTACAGTAACAGTGAGAGGCAAGAAGGTAAATATAAGCATCGACAGACTGAAACCAGCGTTCGTGGAAAAAATATCCCCCGCAGCCGAAGTAGAAGACGCACGAAGGACGGAGAGCCGGTCGCGGAACGTAACATTCGCAGCGGTCGAACCAACACACAAACAACCGATTACCACCAGGTCTGGGCGGACTACAAAGCTGCCTTTTAGGTATCGTGGACCGGAATGGGAGGTCCACTAGGGCGGGGTAGTGTGGCGACTGGGTATCACTGCCGAGACTGCGCGACTTGGTAGCACTCGGCAGGCTGTCAAAGTGACAGAAGTATTGCGCGTGTAGTTTAAAAAAGCATTCCTTCAAGAAGTCTCCCTGAGGCAGCAGCTCGATGGTCCGCGGCGTAGAAAACCAAGTCATAATTAGTATATAACGTAATGTAAATCCCGTGTAGTATAAATGAGAAAAGTGAATTAAATGAATTGAATTGTGCAAATAGAGTCGCGTTTTATTTAATTGGCGACAGTGAAATACTAAGAAGGTTGTATCACAGGGAAAACGGGAAGACGGGAGAAGGGGTTAGTGGTTAGAAACCACCACACTGTTACTGAGTACGGGCGAATGTGAGTAATTTGTATTATGGTTAGCGAATTGAACAAAATTCATTCGCCTGAACTGTCAAACCGCTGGCGAACGTAAAGTCGCCTTAAACTTCAAATTTTAGCGAACAAAAGTATTTGGTGAAACCAGAGGCGAATGGAATTTATGATCCAGAAAAATGAATTGAAATTGAAGAAAAAATGTATAAAACCCATTCAATTCTTTTAGAAATATGTATTGTATTATAATGAAAATCGCGTCTTATAGTTTCGAAAGAACCAATTCCAGCCAAATCCAGAAGCTCAAATAGCTCAAAACCCAAATATAGGCATTCCAATGTGTGTTTCGTCCACACAGCCAACCACGCAGGAAATCCAGTTTTAACGAAAAATTGGCTCCTTATGTATACAGTTTTTGGAGAAGGAAGTGTTGTGTTCCGTGTGAGAAAACAGAACTCGTATTTTTGTAATAATGCTTTATTCAATTATCTTAAATCTAAAGACCAGCTAACAAGCCAAAGCAACGATTACTCCATACCAAAAAGACCCGTCTCCCTCAAGATGGCGTACTTCCCTTCTTCACTCCCTTTCGCGAGCCGATGGCCCGATACTCAAAGTAATAGAGTTGCCAACATCCTCCTTTGTGAAGTTATAGATAGTCGGGCGTATAATCATCATGCCAACCGGGTGGTCGTCGCGCTCGAGTAGATCTTCGGTAAGCTCCTGTTGTTGAAGTCCCTTGCTGGCTTTCATTTGAACGCCCTGGTTGATGTGAGTTATTGTTTGCTGCCTCAGGTTCATCTATCGATTCGGTTGGAGTCGAAATCGGTGTAATTTGCTCTTTAATTGTAGGCGGTGATGCTGGTTCAGTACCATTGGGATGTCGCTGACTTATGTCCGACGTCACAGGTATGTACCTGTCAACGAAATCAAAATGTTTTAAAAAAGGATTAATATTACCCATTCCATTTTCAGAGTGACGAAAACGGAGTTGATTAATATGTTTCCGCCTTAGAGATGTATGCCCATCTAACATGATGGTTACTTCATAGTTGACATTTCCGTGTTTATTGACAACTTCGCCGGGAACCCAAATTTGTTTATTTCCCTTGAAAACCTTTGCGTATATTGGATCCCCTGGATTAAAACTTCGGTGCTTTGCGTTGTTCCTCCGGTTGAATTGTTCTTCCATTTTCCGATTGCGAATGACTGGCGGCTCCTCAGGTTTGTTCAAGAGATCAATGTTCGTTTTGATTTTCCTTCCGACGAAACTTTCGGCTGGTGACTTGAAGTCTGGAGCATTACGGTTGGGAGTTGATCGATATGCCAATAAGAATTCTTAAAGATGCTGGAGATCCGTCCCTCCTTCTTTAAATTTGGCAAGTGTCCTCTTCAGTGTATCCACAAAACGTTCTTCTTGCCCGTTTGATTGCGGGTGGTATGGTGCTGTTCGCGTGTGCTGACAAATTGCGTGCCATTGTCTGAAACGATCTCTTGGGGCTGACCAAAATGTGCGAAAAATTCATAAAGTTTTTGTATCATAGTATCTTATGTAATGGTTTCTGTCTGAAAAATTTCTGGATATTTGGAATAAGCAATAAACAATAATTAAATAGTACTTAGAGTTAACTGGCCCTGCGATGTCAATGTGAATGCGTTGCATGGGAGTTGTTGCTATTGGCCATGAACTCAGTAGCGCTTTTACCGGAGTTTTTGCTTCCAAAGCGCAGCCTTGACATTGTCGCACCCAGTCTGTAATATCGGCATCGATAGTGGGCCAATAGACATGTGAGCGAGCAATTTCCTTCATTCTCACTATCCGCTGGTGTCCTTTGTGGAGTTGAGTGAGAACTCGTTTGCGAAAAATGTCCGGAATGATGATGCGTTCGCCGTATAGTAAACAGTTATCCACAGTTGAAATTGAATTTCTCCGGTTGCAAAATGCTGAGATAGTGGAATCATCTGGGTTTTCGGGCCAACCATTTTGAACGTAGCGTATGATTTTCTGTAATAATTTATCTTTTTGTGTAGCTGCACTTACCATGTGAAAAGTGAGAGGCAATGAGTGAATGTTGTCCTGAAGGATTGACTGGACTTCTAAGTCCAATTTAGTGCTGGCTACTATAGACTCTTCCTCCGGTTTCCTATGACTGTTGATGAGGCGAGAAAGCGCATCGACATAACCAAAGTCGTGTGTTGAGATGTATTTAATTTCGAAGTCGTAAGACATTAAAGTTAATGCCCACCGTTGGAGTCTGTTTGCCGTGTGAGTTGGTATCCCCTTTTTGGATCCAAAAATCGACAACAACGGTTTGTGGTCAGTTAACAGGCTGAATTTCCTCCCGTAAATCATTCGGTGAAACTTGGTGACTGCAAAAACTAATTAACTTCTTTTTCGACTTGGCTGTATTTTTTCTCTGCAGCCGTGAGTGAACGGGAAGCGTGATAAATAGCTTTTTCGGATCCATCATCCATGACGTGAGATATGCGATCTCCAATTCCGACGATTGATGCGTCTGCTGCAACGACTATCGGTAGCGCTGGATTGTATTGAGTGACTACCAAATCCGATGAAAGTATTTTTTTGAATTTTTCGAAACTTTGTTGACACTCTGCTGACCATGACCATTGTATGTTGGTTTTGAGGAGTTCATCCATCGGAGCTCGTAGTGAACGCATCTGCTTGATAAATTTTCCGTAATAATTTACGGCGCCCAAAAATGATCGAAGTTCACTGATGTTCGTTGGTGTTGGCAATTTTTGTATGGCTGTGAGCTTGTTGGGATCTGGTCGAAGTCCTTCGTGACTGATGATATGCCCCAAATACTTGCATTCCTTCGCGAAAAACTGGCATTTGTCCCAATTGACTGTGAGGCTATATTCTGCAAATTGTCGCAAAACCTCCTGAACCACAGTGATGTTTTTCTCCACCGACTCTGTTGCTACAATTACGTCGTCTATGTATGCTGATGCTTCTTGGATTCCGGCCAGAATTGTATCCATTGCTTTTTGGAAAGCACCGGGGGCTGCTTTGACTCCTGGTGAGAGCCTATTTACTGTATATATAGGCCGCGATGAGTGTGAATGGTAAGTATTCCTTTGGTTTGATCGTCCACTTCCATTTGTAGATAGGCGTCTGACAAATCTATGCGGGTGAAGCATTTGCAATTTGACATCTTTGCAAAAATGTCCTCTGGAAGTGGTAGTGGATGACTGTGGGGCTCCACACAGGCATTCAAACCTGTTGAATAATCTGCGCAGATGCGAATGCTCCCGTTAGCTCGTTTGACTACGACTATTGGATGGGGAGCGGAGTAAGTGACTGGTGTGATGATACCAGCATCTTGTAACCGGTTCAGTTCTTTGTCAATTGCTGGCAAGGCGGAATAAGCCACAGGTCTTCTGGGTACGAAAACTGGTTTTGCGTCTTCTTTAAGTTGTATATTAATTTTGAATTTGGTGCAGTGACCTGGGCCTTCACGGAATACTTGTGGAAATTGGTTTTTGATCGATGATATTACTGCTGCTCCGTCGGCTGCGTTAATTGCTTTGCAAAAAGTGGTGATGGGCTTGTCCCAAAGGTTAAATTTCTCTACTAAATCTACTCCGAAGATATTGAGACTGTTAATTTTGGAAACATAGACTGTACTAACCTGTTCATTTCCTTGCAATGCAATGTGCGCTTCGAACTGTCCTATGATGGGGAGTTGGTTAGTTGATGCGTCCCTGGCTGTATGATGCGTTTTGACTATCGCTGGGGATCCGATTGATGACCAAACTCACTTTGAGATGATCGTTATGTCAGAACCCGTGTCGATTTGGATTCTGACATTATTACCGTTGATATTGACGTCAGCATACTTGCGTTTTTGTGCCCACATACGTTTTTGGATTCTTTAGTTAATTCATACACTTTATTGATAAATTCAACTCACTTAATTATACTTATGATTAACAATCCATTTTAGCAATGCTTCTGCACGTTACTTATTAAATTAGGTTTTTAGCACGACCAGCAACCACGCGCGCCCAAGGAGAGCAGAACAAGAGACGGAAGAATCGAATTTTCCATACTTATAAAACCCGATATTAAAGATGGCCGCGATATAAAAGATGGCCGCGATATGTCGTCGGAAGTAATCGAGCTACGAAATACGGTGGATGGGCGATGTTATCGTTTGGAATTAATTGTCGCGTTCCATCAGCCAAAGTCTGTTTGATTGATGCACGTCGCCACAGTACCCCCCTCCAAGCGGCCAAGTCTACGCGGCCCGATATCTTATCGGAGGCTTGACACCTCTACCTGAGCGCGTTGTTACAATTGGATGATGATCCGGCGTACCTTTGCTTTTCTGAGCTAATGTTTTAGTGAATGTAACTTTCCTATTGGGTCTTAAAGCATTCTGTTTTTGTGCACTCCCGGCTGATACAATTTCCTCCTGCGGACTCTCCACGAAACCCGGCTTCAGTCTGTCAATGCTGATTTTCACAGACTTGCCCTTGATTACCACCGAAAAGTATTTCTCGCCCCGTTTGTTAACCTTGAAAGGCCCATCGTAGGGTTGTTGCAAGGCAGCGCGAACTGTGTCATTGCGTACGAAGACGTGATCGGAAGTCATGAGCTCCTTAAACACAAACGGCTTTTGAACGGCGTGGTTAGTAGCCGAAGCTGGACGCAGCTCGTGGAAATGTTTCTTAAGATCGGTTACAAAATCGGTTTGAAGGTTCAGATTGTCTGGTTCCAAAAATATATGTGGCAGTCGAAGGGTTTTTCCATACACCAACTCAGCGGGTGAGGTTTGTAAATCTTCGCGAATCACGGTTCGAAGACCTAGCAAGATCCACGGAAGAGTTTTTGACCATTGAGGGTTGTGGTGACACATTATCGCAGCCTTTAACGTCCGGTGCCACCTTTCAATCAATCCGTTGGCTTGCGGATGATATGCTGTAGTTCTGTTCCTTTGGAACCCTAACAGCTTGCCTAATTCTTCAAACAACCGGGATTCGAACTGCCTTCCTTGATCTGTGACGATCGTCGTAGGAACACCAAAGCGCGGAATCCACTCCCGACATATGGCTTCGGCAACGGTTTCTGCCCTTATGTCGACGAGTGGAATAGCCTCCGGCCAGCGTGTGAACCGATCGATCAAAGTCTCTCTCAGATGTGGGTAAGGGTCCTACAATGTCTAGGTGAATGGTATCGAAGCGGTTAACAGTTCCTGGAAATTGACCTATCGGACTGCTGACATGTCTACTGACCTTGGAACGTTGACACGGGATACAGTTCCTTGCCCACGACCTAACATCCTTATTAATGGAAGGCCAAATAAATTTGCCACGCATTGCCTTGACGGTAGCCCGGATACCAGGGTGGCAGAGGTTGTGCTCTTTTTCAAAGACGATTCTTCTAAAACGCTGCGGAATGAATGGGCGTGCCTTGTTGGTGGAAATATCGCAGTACAACAGGCTTTTGGTTCCCGAAATTGGGAAGGCGTTCCACTTGGTGGACCCGCCCGATTCCCGCAAGCGTTTTAGTTCCTCGTCTTCCTCTTGCGCCTTTGCTACTTCCCTGTAATCAACGCTTTCCGGAATTGACAGTTCGTGCATTCTGGACAGCGCATCCGCTACAACGTTTTCCTCCCCTGGTAGATGTCGAATATCTGATGTATATTGTGATATTAGATCTAATGTTTGATTGAGGCATACGCGGCTAGAAGCTCCCTATCATACGCACTGTATTTGCGTTCCGCTGGAGACAATTTGATTGAAAAAAAACTTTACGCTTTTGTTGAACTACCGCTCCAATAGCGGTATCTGAGGCATCGACTACCAGTGCTAACTCGGCATTTGGAATCGGAAACGCAAGAGCTGTCGCTTTGCCCAATTGGGCTTTACATTCCTTGAACGCGTCCAAGGCTTCTTGTGTCCACTCAATTTGCCGTTTATCGTTTTTATGCTTGCTACCTTCGAGGTAACCGTTCAACAGAATCTGCGCTTGTGCCGCATTTGGAACAAAACGACGATAAAAATTGATTAAGCCAAGGAATCTTCTCATATCTTTTATCGTTTTGGGTGGGTCGTAATTGAGAATCGTTTCCACCTTAACCTTATTGGGACGAATACCATTCGCATCAATTGTGTGCCCAAGGAATTCTACTGCCGGTTGTGCAAATGTGCTTTTCTCAAGATTTACGACGAGCCCAAATTCATGCAGCTTCCGTAGAATGGTCTCTACATGGCCTATGTGTTCCTTCTCACTTGCGGATGCTATCAGCACATCATCGATGTACACATAACAAAAGTTATAATCACGGGTGATTGAATGAATAAAACGCTGGAATGACTGCGAAGCATTCCTTAATCCGAACGTCATACGCGTGAATTCAAATAAACCGAAGGGAGTGCAGATTGCAGTCTTCGGAATATCTTTGGGCTCCACTGGAATTTGGTGATAGGCGCGCACCAAGTCTAGAGTGGAAAAAATCTTGCAGCCGTGCAGATGGTGGGTGAAATCCTGAATATGTGGGATTGGATATCGATCGGGTTCCGTTACTGCGTTTAACCGCCGATAGTCCCCACATGCTCTAACATCCCCATTTTTCTTAGGCACCATATGCAATGGCGAAGCCCAACTGCTTTTCGAAGGTCTGCATATGCCGGTTTCTAAAAGAAACTGAAATTCCTTTTTGGCAATGTCCAGTTTTTCAGGAGCCAGTCTTCGCGGTTTGCTGCCAATTGGCGGGCCTTTCGTCACAATGTGATGTGTTACGTTGTGTGTAACCTCTTGCCTGAATGCGTTTTCAGGCCTCGTGCTGCAGTACGCTCTTACCAACTCCCTTATTTTGGGATTGGTAATGCTATCCGACACGACAGACAAAGACGTGCAACCTGGAACTAGTCGGCCAGCGGAGTACAAGGAAGTTAGGGGGTCGATAAGACGTTTCGATTTTAAATCTACCAAAATACCATAGGCTCGCAGAAAATCTGCACCGATGATGGGTTTGTCGACGTCGGCGACGACAAACACCCATCTGAAAGAGCGGCGTAGACCAAGGTCTAACTTCAAAATTTTTTTTCCGTACGTTCGTACGCGAGTTGCATTTGCTGCAAATAGTGAGAAGTTTGGATCAGGAGAGCTGCTCTTACTCATGAGGGAGGAAGGCAGTACCGACACATCGGCTCCCGTGTCTACCAGATAGTGCGTGCCGCTCGATCTATCGAAAACGAAAAGGCGACTGCTAGTTGAAGGGCAGGGGTCGACGGTCGCCACATGCGACCTGCCCTCTAGTTTTCCGAACTAGGGATCGAGCGGTTGTAAGTGCATGGTTGTGTGCAATGTACAGCCTTGTCACCATGCCGCAAATGGTACCAGCACACCCTTGAACTAGAATTCGAACGGTTTGTGAACCTATTCCCTTTATTCCTTGAACGACTTCTTGCACGAGCATGGGGGTTCACCCTACCGTGGGTCATTAACTCATTTAATTGAGCGGTTACCTGCTCTAGTCGCCTCTCTAGGCTTAATATCGTGGAGTTTGCAGGTGCAGAAGATATTGGTCGTGAAGACGAATGCGAACGTGAAGTGCTGGGAGCAGCTTGCGTAACATTGCCTAAAGAGCATACGTTATATTGTTGTGTCGCTTCGACAATCTTGTCGGCTGTTGAAGCCATTGCGTCTGCATCTTGTGTATTACCTACCAAGATTGCCCTAACCATGTCAGGTAACCTTTGAAGCCAAAGCTTCTTTATGATAGCCGGTGAGAATTCCGAGCCGGCTAGTGCTTTCATGTCGCGCAACAGTTGACTAGGCTTTTTGTCACCTAGATCTAACCCGCTTAAAAGCTGTTGCAATCGCGAATCTTCCGACTCCATAAGTCGGGCTAGTACAGCCTTTTTTAGTGCTTCGAATTTTTGCTGAGGCGGTGGAGATGTAATAATATCCCTCACCCGCTGGACAGTATTAATGTCCATCAGCGATAACGCTGCGTAAAATTTCCGTTAGTCGGACATATTTCTCGACAGAGCGAATTGCCCTTCCATGGCCGTGAACCAAAGATCAGGACACGAAGGCCAGAAGTTAATGGCTTTGAAGGACACCGCCTCAACACTGCTTGACGCTGACTGAATTTCCGCATTAGCGGCCGAAGTAGACTCACCACCGGTGGGAGGGGGGTTCTGGCTCTGTTGCGAACCACATTTAGGTTGCGATTCAGACTCGTTCATGATTACGTTGTGAGAAAACTAAGTTCAAACGATAGCACTACCCGATAAAAAGACTTTTCAATCCGCGAGTAAAAAAAAAAAAAAAAAGATTTTCTTTGACCTACGGTCGAAAACGCGTGGTCTCTGGTTCACAAAAGAAGTGTTTAAATATTGTATGCTAACTACCAAAATTACTAGGTTAAGTTACTATATAGTATATAAATTTCTTAAAAACTTAACTACTGTTCATGTGTGGATAGCCTAATGAATTTGTAATAGATTGTAATAGAATATTGCCATTTGAAGTGATATCCATCTTTCATGTAAGAGGTCGCTATAATTATTTCCTCCCACAAATGGATTTGCTTCCCCTTGGTCCCTTTGATACTTATCAAAAATCGGCCTATTTTGTTAAAGCCCTCCACGAGGTAAGACCTAATCATCCCAATAAAATATCAGAAATCTAACATTGAGTTTCTTTTTCTGGATATACCATCCACCTTCACGAGGTTTTGGAACCAGCACATTGGGTCACGATACGCACCCCCGAACATGGTCCTTCGAGCCGGATATTTGATAATTATTCTTATCCGATTATCAAGACAGTTTTATACTAAGGCTACTGCAAATCGCTACATTGTGCACCCGAACACATCAAACCAACAACAGCAACAATCCACGATTAAGGCGAGCTTCTAACGTTTGCCCCACCAAAATTCATCATAATTCATCCATATTTCATACAAAAGGAGAATATCAAGAATTTATGAATTGGAGTGAGCAAACTATTTCCACTAATCAACAGTTCAAACAATCGACAGAAAAAAGCAATCAAAACCAGTTTGTCATCAGCACAGGATCCCCTTTGCCGCACAACGCACGGCAACTTATCACTCAACAAGCACCACTCTTCGCCCACGCACAATATCCCGCAAAGATCCCGCTTTCCAGAGGAGACCATCGTACGAGTAATCATACAGAATACCAACAACAGTGTAACCAGTGTCAAGCGTGTAACAGGTACGTGAATTGATTTTTCGATCAGTGCATCAGTTAAGCTCATATCTGTCAATTTGCTATTAGTTTTGGTGTGAAATTAAAGTATATGCAACCATAATATTAACAAAGAATATAGTTCGAACTCTGAACAGCAGTTGTCTTAGCGAAATACATATAAATTCAATGATTGTCATCGAATTTAACTATTCGCGTGCATTTTAAGTAAGTTTTCACAAGTTCATACATTTTTTTTGATAAATATATACAGAATTTAATCATACATACAAAGAAGCCAATATACCTTGGTGACACACGTGACTGTGACACATTCGTATTTGGGTATAGAATTGCATTTCTAAACCAATAAGTGTTTACTAAGATGATCGGGTTAGACGAATACGTACTTGCAACCGATCTATTAAATGAGTTTCGCGAACGTGTCCAGGAAATCGCTTTAGTAGACCAAACCATAAGTTCTTTAGAAGTGTATAAATCAGAGTTAAAGGATTTGTGGGTTGAGGTAAAGAAATCGTACACATTTTGTTTGGCTTCAAATGACTCTGCATCGGAGGCAGATGTGACAGCAATCAAAAGAAAATATGTGACGTCCTCGCAATCCTACATAAGCTGCTTGAGTGAGGTCATAGATTCGATTCGTAAGCTCGAATTAATTAAGTCTGATTCCGAAAAAGTGATTACGAGTGTTCAATCGAGTTCTGCTCAAATTTCAGATTCAGTGTCTATGTCATGCATCAAAGTTCCCCCGTGTGACACAGAAACCTTTTGGGGTGATTATTTGTCTTGGCCATCCTTTAGGGATCTGTTTACCGCTATTTACATTAATCATCCCAAACTCGGTGCCGTGCAGAAATTGTTTCATCTCCGGTCTAAAACAAAAGGAGAAGCTAATAATATTGTATGCAAATTTGCGCTGACTGCTGATAATTTTGAGCTAGCTTGGAAAGCTTTGTCCGAGCAGTATGAAAATAAGCGCATTTTGGTTAACAACCAATTAAAAATTCTTTTCAATTTATCTCTGACCAATTCGGAATCCGGGAAAAGCATAAAAAAGCTCCAAAGTGACATTAATGACTGCCTCGCCATCTTAAAAGCGTATGAAGTGGATACCAGTTCTTGGGATCCAATTTTAGTGTTTCTGTGTTCCAATAGACTTCCGGAGAAGACACTGTCTCTGTGGGAGCAGTCAATTAAGCGTCCACGTGATCTTCCGAAATGGTCGGAAATGGACCTATTCCTATCAAATCAATACCAAATTTTGGAGTCAGTATCAGACATCAAAGGCTCAAGTACAAAGAATTCTAATCCGAAAAGTGAAACCAGATTAAGACAGCCTCGTTCCTTCCACACCAACGCGAAAAGTTTCAGTTGTTATATCTGCAAGGATTCCCACCCACTTCGACTTTGCTCGGAATTTTTGAAACTTTCAGTTCCAGAACGAATTTTAAAGGTTGATTCCCTAAAATGTTGTCGTAACTGCTTATCTTCTACGCATTTTCAAGGGGATTGTCGAAGTGTACACACCTGTATGCTGTGTCACCAAAAACACCACACGCTCTTGCACACTTCCTCCGAAACCAAATCGGCTTATGCTTCACCTTCCTTTGAAACTGAGGAGCTAGCTCAGCACAATCATTCTCAAGTCCCTAGTCAACAAATACAGTCCACTGAATACCCTTGCTGCTCACAAGTTCAATCCAATTTTGCTCAAAACCACAATCGAGTCCTTCTCGCAACCGCGTTAATTGATATTCACCATCTTGGTAACACATTTACATTGCGCGCCCTTCTTGATCCTGGGTCAGAGGCCAGCTTCATATCTGAAGATGCTCAGCAACGATTACGTCTTCCCGTGAAGGCAATACAAGCTGACATCTCAGGGCTGAGTGCAGTTGTTACAACAACTTCCTCAAAATTATGTTCAGTGGTTCTAGGCTCCAAATACGAGAAGTCGTATTCCATTCAGGCTAACGCTATCGTTTTGAAACGTCTTACGGGCAACCTGCCTTCCTGCTCTATCAGTCCTAAAGAGCTCGAGGGACGATACGACTTTCAGTTAGCTGATCCATTCTTTTACGAAAGATCCAGCATCGACTTTCTAATTGGAGCCGATTTGTATCCTTCGATCCTTCGTGAAGGGGCGAAAAATATTTGCAACTCGTTACTGGCGCAAAACACTGTTTTTGGTTGGGTTATTTCAGGGCCACTTCTCAAAAATAATGTCAATGCTTTCTCGACACGCCTATATCATATTTCAGCGAGACGTCAGTCGATGAGCCAATCGCCAAATTCTGGGAAATCGAAGAGGTGATGGATCAAAAACCCCTTTCACAAGAAGACCAATACTGCGAACAGCTCTATTCTGAAACCACAACCC
This sequence comes from Cheilosia vernalis, assembly GCA_949126925.1. Lineage (NCBI taxonomy): Eukaryota > Metazoa > Arthropoda > Insecta > Diptera > Syrphidae > Cheilosia > Cheilosia vernalis. The sequence goes on from OX421363.1 coordinate 4,914,981, forward strand.
GAAGTATCAATGGTCGCTATATCGTACGACTCCCCTTTAAAGATCCTCTGCCAGTACTTGGCCCATCCAGAGACATTGCGCTTAAGCTGTTTGCCCGCAATGAAAGATCTTTATCAAAAAATGCCGACCTTCATGGGAAATACAATAAAGTTCTTGAAGAATATGCTACTCTTGGTCATATGAAAGTCGTTTCACCACATGAAGTGATCAATCATGAACGGGTAGACTCATATTATCTTCCTCACCACGCCGTAATTAAGCCTGAGAGTCGCACAACACAATTACGAGTTGTCTTCAATGCCTCTAGTCCATCGCGTAGTGGAGTTAGTCTTAACGATATGCTACATATTGGTCCAGTCTTGCAAGCGGACTTAATGGCTCTTATTTTGGGTTGGCGATTTTTTAGATATGTTTTCAGCGCTGATGTGGAGAAGATGTATCGGCAAATCTTAGTACACCCGGACCAGACGCGTTACCAACGAATTATTTTTCGAAAATCACTTACGGCAGATTGTGAAGATTTTGAGCTAAAAACTGTAACCTTTGGGGTGAATTGCGCACCGTATCTGGCTATACGCACTATAAAGCAACTTGCCATGGATGTCAAAAATGAGTTCCCCATTGCTTCGTCCATCTTGGAAAATCAATTCTATGTCGATGATGTCCTTTCAGGATCGCATGATATGCGTTCCGCTTTGCAAGCGCAAAGGGAGCTCTCGTTGGCTTTAAAGTCAGCTGGTTTTTCTTTAAGAAAATGGACATCAAACAGTGTTTCTCTCTTAAAAGAAGTCCCACCATCTCACCTTTATGACGAAGAATTCCTCCAATTCGAAAGTAAAAGTGAGACCAAAACCTTAGGGATCCAATGGAATGCTAAAGTAGATTGTTTTCATTTCTTTTTGAAAACAGAAGCGCGGGATCATCTAGTGACCAAAAGAGCTGTGTTGTCAGTCGTGGCGCGACTCTTTGATCCACTAGGTTGGTTAGCGCCAATTGTAGTGACTGCGAAGATCATCTTACAGCAAATCTGGCGGGATGGGACGTCGTGGGACATGCCACTCGTGCCCCTAACGTGTCAACGCTGGAAATCATTCTTTGCTGCACTGCCTGAGATAGAAGCTATACGTGTTCCCCGGTGGGTTCAATACTCTCCTAATAAGTCTCTCCAATTGCACGGCTTTTGCGACGCATCAGAGAACGCCTACGCAGCCACATTGTATTTGCGTGTGCAACATAGCTCAGACAGCTGGTCCACTCATTTTTTTTGTGCGAAAAGTAAGGTCGCTCCGGTAAAACAGGTTGCATTGCCTAGGCTCGAATTGTGCGGTGCTGTTCTTTTATCAAAACTGATCAACAAGATCGTTGCTCAGCTTAGGCTATTCGAGTTTGAAATTCTCTTATGGACCGATAGTTCCATAGTTTTATCATGGTTAGCGAAACCGGCTTATACATGGAAAACATTTATTGCAAACCGTGTTTCGAAAATTCAAACGTACCTTCCGAGCTCCAATTGGCGTCACGTTCGCTCAGCAGATAATCCAGCCGATCTGGCCACAAGAGGCGTTACACCATGTGCCCTTCGAACAAACGATTTGTGGTGGAATGGACCCAAATGGCTTCGACAAGATGAGTCGTCATGGCCCCAACTACTTGCCAAGCCACCAAGAGAAAGTGATTTGGAATGTAGGTCCATTAAAGCAAACCTGGCTGCCGTGGTTCCGAATATCGAAACGGAACTTCAACGGTTTTCATCTTGGTCTAAAATGCTACGTGTCATATGTTACCTATATCGATTCTTCTATAGCACTAATCCGCGCTATACACACCGATTTACCTACGCATCGACGGTCATCTCCCAGGATGAGATAGCGCAAGCTAAACGAATTGCTATTCGGCAAACTCAAATGGTGCATTATCCAAGTGAATATTTGGGTTTAGCCCGCGGCGAAATGATTTCAAAGAAAAGTTCTCTAATCAATCTCAATCCTATGATGGATCCTGATGGAATTATTCGAACCAATGGGAGACTGGCTTGCTCTACATTACCGTATAGTGAAAAATATCCAATTTTGATACCTTATCAAGCATATATCTCTACCCTTCTCGTTAAGTTCCATCATGATCTCTCCCTGCATGGTGGTAATCAGCTGGTGATACGCTTAATTCGATGCGAGTTCTGGATTCCTCGCATAAAGACACTTGTTAAAAAATGTATACGATTATGCAAGACCTGTGTCATTCATAGAAAGCGAATTAATACCCAAATAATGGCTGCTCTGCCTCCTGAACGGACCGCACTTTCTCTTCCGTTTACTCATACGGGTGTCGATTTTGCTGGTCCCTTTAGTATAAAGAACTTTTCTGGACGTGGTTGTCGAATATCGAAAGGATATGTTTGTGTTTTTGTGTGTTTTTCTACAAAGGCAATACATTTAGAAGCTACAACTGATCTGACTACTCAAACGTTTCTTGCCGCTCTATATCGTTTTATTGGAAGGCGAGGTTTGCCCCGGATACTCTATTCAGATAATGGAACTAATTTTGTGGGTGCAAGTCGAATTCTTTCCAAGGAATTTAACCAGTTCGTGAAGGCATTGTCGTCAGAGGTAATTGACCACTATAAGGATCAAAATTTACAGTGGAGATTTCTTCCGCCGGGTGCACCGCATATGGGGGGTCTCTGGGAGGCCGCGGTAAAGAGTTTTAAAGTTCATTTTCGGAAAATTGCTGGAAATCAAAGATTCACATTTGAAGAGTTTTCTACGCTTTTGACGAAAATAGAGGCTTGTCTTAATTCTCGGCCTATATCCCCCATTTCAGAGAATGGTAACGACCTACCCCCTTTGACTCCAGGTCATTTCCTTCGCGGTGGTCCCCTTCTCGCTCCTCCTGAGGTCAATATCTGTGAGAAGTCCCTTAGTTGCATGAAGCGATGGGATAAAGTGAAACTTCTTCACCAACAGTTCTGCCAGCGATGGAAGCGAGAATATCTCCAGGAATTACACAAGCGATATAAATGGCAACATCCTCAACGCGATATTTCTGTCGATGATATCGTTCTTGTCCGCGATGAAAACCTTCAGCCAAACGAGTGGCGCTTAGGACGTGTGATCAAGGTTTATTTTGGTTCAGACGGTAAGGTACGCGTGGCGGATCTGAAAACTCAAAATGGAGTATTAACTCGACCCATAGTCAAGCTTTGCGTCCTACCAAATATCTAAAATAATAAAACAAAAAAAAAAAAAAAAAAAATGAATACACTCTTGCGTATACTTAACATTTCATAAACATATTTGAATACACCTTTGCAGTTATTTTCTTTTCAACCCTTTGTTTTTTTGATTTGATTGCACTGATCTAGGAGCCAATTCATGTATTTGCAACAAATTTGTCATGTGTCCTTAAGATTTTGCCTTGAATTTATGTATTATAAGTTCCCATATTATTATATCTTTTCAACGGAGTGAGTGGAACCCCTTCGTAAACAAATGGTTCCCCCTTTATTTGAATTTAATTGTTATTAATCTTGGTTTTTCTTTTTTTTTTTTGCAAATACCAAGCTATGTTTTTTATATTTTTATACATTTTCATTAACTATTGTAAATATTTTATTGCTTAGCATCGGTTGATGCAAGGCGGCCGATAATGTTCATGTGTGGATAGCCTAATGAATTTGTAATAGATTGTAATAGAATATTGCCATTTGAAGTGATATCCATCTTTCATGTAAGAGGTCGCTATAATTATTTCCTCCCACAAATGGATTTGCTTCCCCTTGGTCCCTTTGATACTTATCAAAAATCGGCCTATTTTGTTAAAGCCCTCCACGAGGTAAGACCTAATCATCCCAATAAAATATCAGAAATCTAACATTGAGTTTCTTTTTCTGGATATACCATCCACCTTCACGAGGTTTTGGAACCAGCACATTGGGTCACGATACGCACCCCCGAACAACTACAAAATACTTTTTACCGCGTGTTGTGACCGAGGGATTGTGCGTCTCGTTCCCAGGAATGGTGACAACCGAGGGAATATGCGACTCGTTGTGAGGTATCGTGCCGAGCGAGGGAATATGCGACTCGCTGTTTGGCAGCAAACAGAGTTGTTGTATTGAGCTGTCCCTCGTGGTCCCACGTCGCGACTCGCAATGGCGCAGTCGAAAGCAAAATTAAATTTTGGCTATCCCGCGTAGTCCCACGTCGCGACTCGCAATGGCGCAGTCGAAAGCAAAATTAAATTTTGGCTATCCCACGTAGTCCCACGTCGCGACTCGCAATGGCGCAGTCGAAAGCAAAATTAAATTTTGGCTATCCCACGTAGTCCCACGTCGCGACTCGCAATGGCGCAGTCGAAAGCAAATTAAAATTTGGCTATCCCACGTAGTCCCACGTCGCGACTCGCAATGGCGCAGTCGATGGAGATGACACGTACTCACTCACAGTAGGCCCAGTAGAACACACTAAAGACTTTTCTGGCGATGCGCATACGAACAAGGAACAACTGTTGACTGGCCACAACGGCGAGAATGGCACACGAGTTTTCCCCTCTGCCGGTGCGCAGCAGATGTTCTTTTTTTTTTTTTTTGTGTGCGAACGACGATGACGATGCCGTGGCCCGTGGCTCGTTGGAATGTGCGCGATAGTGTGTGTGTCGCAAGCAGCACCCGTAACTGCTCGAACCAGTGCGAGGCAGACGAAAAAGTATATTATTTTTTTTTGTGTTGGGACGACAACGACGACGATGACTGGGGTACAGTTGCGATGTGGCGAGTCAAAAGGTTTTTTCTTTTGTGTGCGGCTCCTCGTGTTGAGCATATATATGGTACATGTGTATAATATATATGTACGATGCGTTCTTCGATTCTGTCGACGGCACCAATTTGGATTCCTTCGACGGCGATGATTATGTCGTGGCTCGTTGTAGACGTGGCGGCGTTGGTGGTTGCGTGGTTGGCAAAAAAAAACGAATAACTTTTATGTAGCTACCTATGTACGGTGGTGTGCTTTGCAATTTTGCTATCACGTCGGGGTCACCAGTTTGGATTCTTTAGTTAATTCATACACTTTATTGATAAATTCAACTCACTTAATTATACTTATGATTAACAATCCATTTTAGCAATGCTTCTGCACGTTACTTATTAAATTAGGTTTTTAGCACGACCAGCAACCACGCGCGCCCAAGGAGAGCAGAACAAGAGACGGAAGAATCGAATTTTCCATACTTATAAAACCCGATATTAAAGATGGCCGCGATATAAAAGATGGCCGCGATATGTCGTCGGAAGTAATCGAGCTACGAAATACGGTGGATGGGCGATGTTATCGTTTGGAATTAATTGTCGCGTTCCATCAGCCAAAGTCTGTTTGATTGATGCACGTCGCCACACGTTGATTGACGGCGTAGACCCGATTGCTTTTGGCTGTATGCGGTCGGCCATGATTGCTGTACTGCTCGCTTTCCTTGTTGATTTGTTGAAGCAAGGACAATACCCTTCCTTGTGGCCGACTTTGTTGCAGTCTTTGCACTTGTGATTTGGAAAAAAACAATCCCTCGAAAAGTGCATGCCGCCGCAATTCCAACAAGGCGTTCTGGGTTTTATGTTTTCCCACTTGTGATTGTTTTTTTCATCGATCTGGCTGGATGTACGGTGGCCTTTTTGAGTTTGTTTGACCGCGACGTGTTGAACTTTAGATGGTCCTGTCTCGATCAAGAACGTGTCTTTCTTTAGGTTTTGACACCGTAGAATTTCTGACACTAATTTGTCTACTGTCAGATCTATTTCCTTGTCAAGAAGTGACAGAAGTTTGATGCGGATATCTGCGTCCTTCGGTGACTTGAGACCCATCACGTAGACGATGCATTTAAGCTGGTTCATTGTGAACTTTTCCAGCTCGAAATTTTCACAATTGCGGTTGACTCTTGCTGCAAATGTTATGTAGTCGTATAGATCGCCTTTTGTCATTTGAAGGCAATTGAAACGCGCTGCGAAAACTGACTCGGAGCGACCGAACAACTCTGGTAATTTTTTTACTGTTTCGGTAAAACTCAATTCCCGTGGCAGTTTCGGCAAAATGTAATCCACGTACTTGTCGTGCGAAATACGATGAATTTTGCGCAGTAGAAGTCTTACCTTACTCGGGTCGTCAAAATCCTTGGCATCTTCCGCGAAAAGATCTTCATAGCGCCTGTACCAAACTGGAAAAGTTTGTCCGTTTTCGGGATCATAATGGAATTCGTTGATATTTTTCGCTAATGCATCCATTTTCAATTCCGTGGCTGTTCCATGCGATGCCCCGAGTGACATTTGGGCAATTTTCTCCAGTATTATGCTGTTTTGTGAGATGATCTGGACTAGAATGGGGTCCATGCCTGATGGTTGGGTCTGAGCTGCAGCTGGGAGTTGCCCCGCTGCTTCTCTTGATGATCCGGGGATATGTTGATCGCTGTTCGCCATTCAGTGAGGTTAGGGAAAAAAAAAGAAACGTGAAGTAAATCTCGAATTATTTATTTGATCCTTCCGTTTTGTTTTTTTAAATCCTCGTCGCCACTTTGTTGTGTTCCGTGTGAGAAAACAGAACTCGTATTTTTGTAATAATGCTTTATTCAATTATCTTAAATCTAAAGACCAGCTAACAAGCCAAAGCAACGATTACTCCATACCAAAAAGACCCGTCTCCCTCAAGATGGCGTACTTCCCTTCTTCACTCCCTTTCGCGAGCCGATGGCCCGATACTCGAAGTAATAGCGTTGCCAACAGGAAGTATTCCATAAGTTTGGAGTTCCTGAATTCGTGAATAGCGATAACGGTAAACAATTTATCTCGCAAGATTTTGGTAACTTTTTGTCGAAATACGGCATAAAACACATTAGAAATGCTGTTTATTCTCCGCAGGCCAATGCTTCGGAACGGGTAAACCGATCTATTCTCTCAGCTATTCGTATGTACCTGAAAGACAGCCAGAAGGATTGGGACACTCACCTATCGCAAATCCAACAGGCGCTCTGTACCTCGATAGGGATGTCAACGTTCTTTGCCCTATTCTATATATATATATATATATCTACCAATTGAATAAGAAATTAAAAAGTTTAAGCGACGGTGAGATAGATTGCCTACCACCTTTAAATGCATTACAATTCGTTAGGAAAAAATTTCAAGAAAATTTAGCGACGGTATTCAAACGTTCTGAAAAATCTTACAACCTTGGATCCACAGCTCGGTCCTAAGCCCGGAGAAGAAATTTATTGGAGAAATTTTGTTATCAGCAAGGCTTCAAAATCTTTTAACGCTAAGCTAAGCCCAAAGTTTACAAGGGGTCGAATTGTAAGGAAAATTGGAAATTCGATTTACGAGATTGAAAATATGCAAGGCAAATCTATTGGAACTTACCATGCTAAGGACCTGCGGAAGTAGACTTCTGCAACAGGGTTTCAGCATTGCCGCTTACGACTTTAACCATATCTCAGGGACATGGGTCGAGTTAACCGCAGCATTTTCATTGCAAATATGTATCAGTGCTTCGTTCTTCATGCCTTTTTACTACGCAAACGTAGGAAAAATGCACGACTTTGTAGCGTATCCCTGCCACACATTTGCTGTCAGTAGGAAAATCAATTTTTTTTTTTTCATTCTTCCTACTTACAAAAAGTAACCGTCGTTGCTGAAATCGCTTTCGACATGGCGCATCCTACCGGAAAAGCCGCTGTATTTGTATTACTGCGCCAACAACTCAACTCAAAACAACTTCACCTCTCCACGACAGAGATAAAAACCCATGTGCTGCCGCCCACGATCTTTTCCTTTGTCTGGTGTGTGAGCGGTCAAGTCTTTATTTGGACGTAAATTTAGCACAAGGTTCCGAAATTAAAGTGAGAAATTCCTTATCCTAGACAGTTTCTTAAACTTACATACCAAGTGCGTTTACGGAAAATAAATAATAATCCAAAGGTTATATTCCTAATTAAGAGGTAATAATTGGCCGCGAGCTTTCGTATCATTTACTTGGTATTATATCTTCGTGTGTTTTGCAGTCCCCATTTGCCGATTGGGTAAAATTGTTCCTGGAATGGAAACAGGCCATTTCGGCAAACCTGTACAACGACGTGCTCCACACCAGTAAAAACGCAGTGAATACTAGTCCATCACCCAAACTAGTGGCTCAGATACTGTCGCTCTTTAAAAGAGGCACATCGAAGCAAAGTTGCACGTGGCGCTTCTGCAATCGCCGATCGGCAATTAACTTGTAATTGTACACGCCTCTCTACCATCAACCTCATCAGCGTCCAACATACCCGCTACCAGCGACATTAACATTCGTGGATAAGTTGCAAGAAACGCGGAGCCTGATAGTCGACTTCACAGCTAAATTGCGCTTGCATTCACACGGGACGAGAGGACAATTTTCTAACAACATTCACCTCCCCACCCGTGCCAGTCATCGCCATCAGCGGTCGAAATTTTACCACCCTTCCGACATACGCCACGTTATCAGCGACAGTCACCCGATCGTTGCCGGTCTACTGAAACGGCGAGGAGACTGACCGATGCTCCTTGGTCAAACCAACGAGGTCATCCCATCGTGCGGGCATTAAATTAAGTTAAGTTAGATAAGTTTAGTTAGTAATTTTTTTCTTTTTTTTATATATGTACACTGATTGATGTAGTGACCTCTGCCCAATCATAATTGGAAGAGACCTCCTATAGCTAGATGTTATTTTTTATTTTAATTTAATTTTGAGTTTGCAAACACTGCGAAGCATTTTTTTTAACTAGGATGAAACATAGGATATAAGCATTTCTTTTGTTTTTTTTTTTGATGAATAAACTTTGTGAACATTCAAGTGATTTAGAAAGTATATAAATTATTTTAATATGAATTGGTGAAAATAAAATTTGTCGATAGAGGTGCTACGGGCATCCCCAAAATGGAATAATAACGCGTAATATGGGCACTTATGGGGCTACGGTATAATTCGTAATCCGGCGCATGGTAGTCATGGAGACCATGACTTAAAGTCATAGGCTACGGGCGGGTATAGCCGAAGATGCAGTATCGATTGGGTAACCTGTTTGATTACTGCAAGGTCATTTCCACCAGACCGAGCCTTTTTTTCATTTTCTCTCTTACTCAATTTATCTCAGTTTATTTTCTTTCCCTTCTACACGTTTTCTCTCTTGAGCCCTCTAAGTATTGACTATTTTACATGTGATAACCCCACTATCACGTTACTCTTCGGACAGGTTCTGTAGATGGTTTCTCTTCAATAGTAAAACCGGTTTAAATTCGCGTTTTCTATTTCTCTTCATTTGACATGAAAATTTTAGTTGGTAGTGAGCTGATACAGCAGGAAGAACCACCCCCCCGTATCCCGATATAGCCCGGCTTCTGCAAGCGTGTCAATCCACTGCTGAAAGGGAAAAATAACACCTTACATCTCCCCTTACAGGAGACATATTCCGCTGTGGTGCGCTGGAGCTCAAACTTTCAAGATGAAGGACCATGCATCAGCTCGTTTCATTCTTGATATGCAGATAGAGCGTGACCAATCTAATGGCCGTATCCATTGATCAACACCAGCACGTAAAAGACATTCTCCAGAGATTAAGAATATGCGATTGCAATCCCATTTCAACTCTGTTGGACATTAACTAGACGATATCCCGAGATATCTGTCCGACAACTGAGAAGGAGGTAGCAGAGATGGAAAATATGCCTTATCAAGAAGCTGTGTGCAGTATAATGTTCCTTGCTCAAATTACCAGATCAGATATAGCATTTTCCATTAGCAGCGTTAGCAGATACAATCGAAACCCTGGTAAGTCCCATTTGAACGCTATTAAACGCATTTTTCGCTATTAAGGGAACTGATGATATGAAGTTGACGTTCACAAAAGATGGCAACACAAATCTAGAAGGCTATACTGATACAGATTGGGCATCCTACAAAGATGAAAGGCGTTCAACTACAGGCTACGTGTATAAGCTACAAGGTGGTGGCTTATCTCGGAACTCGAAGAGGCAGCCTGCAGTAGCATTATCCTTAGCGGAAGCTGAGTTTTTGGCAATGTCAGCAGCCACTAAAGAAGCTCTTTGGTTACAACGTCTCATAGCAGAGCTCTTAGATCTCACATATCCAGTAACGATCTTTTGCGATAATCGAAGTGCTTTGACCAAACATATAGACGTTTTTTTTTTTTTTTTGTTGCGTCCAAAGGATGTGTAATCTTCGAAAGATACTAGTTGCCCGTGCTACTAGCATGCACGATTCGCGGGATATGTTTCTCCAGTGCCTCGCGCCTTACGTACTAAACCACACCCATGTACTCTTCTACCACTCTCCCCGCGGGACTGCCGTTAGGTATTACTTCGCGGGGCTGGTTAGCAACTCATGCTAAATCGTCAACGTTTGCCACATCGACCCTTCTTTGTCTTTCGGCTCTTCTTAGCTCGCTCGTTATGTATGAACATATTTATAGCCAGTCGTCTTCTGAGCTCATCATACGCTCTATGAGAAGCTGTGGAATGGGTAAGTTCACTCTTCCTCCTGAAAATCTTCTGCAGTGGAACATTACGTGCTCCGTATCCTCTTCTTCATCTGGGCATTCGGGGCATAGAGGCGAGCTATCGTGGCCGAATCTGTGAAGATAACTTCGATAGCCGCCGTGCCCGGACAGGAACTGCGTGAGGTGGTAGTTGCAGTCCCCGCTTTTTCTTCTTGTCCAGACCTCGATGTTTGGGATCAGTTTGTGGGTCCATCTGCCTTTTACCGTGTTATTCCACCGGACTTGCCACAGTGCTAGAGATGTTGCCCTTTCTTCTTCTTTTATCCTTTTTTTTATGATGGACTCTTGCCTATTGACGGTTAGCCTAAGGTAGATCCTTTGCATTTCGTTTGCGAGAATGTCGATGGGAATCATTCCCGTAATAACGCAGGCTGCTTCGTCCGAAATTGTTCGGAATCCGCTTATTGTTCTTATTGCGCAGAGCCTGTATGCTGACGAGAGCTTCCTTCTTGTTTCCTTAATTGTAGGAGCCCCTGCCCAGACCGGTGCAGCGTATATCAGTATTGAGCTGACCACCCTGGATAACAGAATCCTTCTGGCGTATCCAGGGCCACCGATATTTGGCATAATCCGGGAAAGAGCTGCTTGCATCTGTGACGCCCTTTTGCTGGCGTGCTGGATGTGCGTTTTAAAGCTTAACTTTTTGTCGAGCATTACTCCTAGGTACATTAATGACTCCTTTGATCTAATTTTTTGGTTTCCAACACGGAAAGATGCATATTCCACAGTCTTTCCGGCTGGTTATCAACACAGCTTCTGTCTTGTGGTCAGCTAGTTCTAGCCCTACAGACTCTAGCCAATTCTTGATTCTGGCAACTGCTTCATCCGTAGCGGACTCTATCTCGTGGATATGTTTGGCCACAGTAACCACAGCGATATCGTCAGCAAAGCCTATAACCTTAACTCCTTGTGGCAGCGTTAATCGGAGAACCCCGTCGTACATTATGTTCCACAGGAGGGGTCCAAGAACCGACCCTTGTGGTACTCCCGCGGTGATGTTGTAGTACTTAACGCCATCGTCAGTATGGTACCTTAACTTCCTGTCGGTAAGGTAGTTATCTACTATATTCAGCAGGTAGTACGGCGTTTCCATTCTGACCAAGGATCTCCTAATGCATGACCAGCTTGCCGAATTGAAGGCATTTTTAACATCAAGGGTCACAACCGCGCAATATTGCTTCGTCCCTCCTCTCCATCTTTTTCCCCGTATTGCTTCAGCCGCTGTATCTACTACCGCCTTAATGGCATCGACGGTAGAACGCGATTTTCTGAATCCATACTGGTTATCCTCTGCCACCTCGAGTAGTCTGCAGACTGCGACACCATGTTCGTACAGGAAAAAGCAATATTTTTCAGATTTCAGAGCACTTTTGCGAATCTAGATATTTTCTCAGATTTACCAATACAAGTGGGTTTGAGTTTGACAACTGATGGAGTTTGTTTACATTTTTTGTGAATTTGTTCTCAAGCAAATCTATTTTTGTAAATTATTTATGTATAAATATTTAGAAATCAATCGGGCCGGATATTTCTAATGGTTTAATAAAACAATTTAAGTAGTTAATAGAAATCGCTAAAAAAAGTGTCGAAGACTACACATATACAAATCACACAAAAATGAGCAAGTGACGTTTTTATGTTCGATTAGGCACACGAAATCTGAAATCTGAGGGCAAATCTGAAGAAGCCCAAACGAATACCACACAAATCTTCTCTATTATTATTCCTTAAAGTACGGTATTTTATTTCTTGTGATCCATTTCGATTTAAAGATTTCTTTTCACAAAAACGAATCTAGTTTTTTTCCCAAAAAGTTAAGCATTTTGGTAGCTACTACCATTTCAAAGATCTTTGAGAGCAAGCTTATTGGCCTATAGTTGTTAACGTCACTTGAATCTCCGTTTCCAAAAATGTTCATAATTAATGAGGCTTCAAGACAATCGGGAAATATTCCGCATTGAAAGCTTTGATTACCAATGTACCTCAAGGGGTTTTGTATGTACTATTGGCTATATAATTTTTTTTTGATATTCAACCAGCAAGCTACACATTTCTACAGTAGTTGCATAAAAGAGAACAATAAATAAATACGAATTTCAAATTTTCTTCATTGTTGTGAAGCATAGTCATTTTCTCATTCTGTTCTAGCTGTCGTCGTCGTCGATTTTAATCAGTCTTCATACAAAAAACAATTACACAAACATAAAGCTACATTTAAGTGCTTGGGCTGAATTTATACTGTATAATACGAAAGTAGACATTTTTTACATATTGCGTGCATTACAACTCCATCGCAACAAAGAATTACATTTAACTAGGTACCATTTAATATGGATTTTGAAACGATTCGCATTCCTGCGTAATAAAGCTCTCATAGCTATCGTTGCTAGATCATAGTCGATCAATTTGGTTATTTTGGAACGTGATTGATTACGGCTCTAGGCACTATTGTTCCTTTAACATGTTATGTCTCTACGATCGTCCCTTCATTTCGAATGTGAACATTTGTTACGTATCGATTTGGTAACTTATTCACGCTAATTATAATTGGTTCGAATGGATGAAATATATAAGCAACAAGTTCTTTCGGAGAAGTGAATCGAATCTGATTGCCGTTTTCAGTATCAACTTGTTCTGGTATACCAGGATATAAACGAAACTTGGTCACTGCAGTTTCAGGATCACTAAAGCAAACTGGTTCACAACTGGAGTATCTCGGACGTTCTAAGGCTGAAATTAGGCGATCATCGTACTGGAAAAGATTAAGGTCCATGTATGGGGATATTGAAAAACTTTGAACAGATATAGGAAGTTGAGGTAGCAATCGATAAGCTGCTTCGATCTCGCCGTTTGGATACGATTCAATTAGTCTGAAAATAAAAAGAAATAAAGAATTAATTTAATATACGATTATTTTTTTTTGAAAAACGCTAACCTCATTTGGGCATGCTGCAACTGGACATTGTTGCTCGTGGACGATGGCGCACGACCAGTGTACATAGATCGTGTATTTCGGAAATCATCAAAAAAATGGGTCAAAAGCCATAATAAATCAGTAGATTTCTCCGAAAAAATATTAACGATTTCGTTATTTGTTATACTGTACACTGCGTATAATTTGGATTCCTCGTGGGTTTCGGACGTTAAATGTTTTTGTTTACCAATGTCATAACGAATTAATATATTATCGGTATCGATGAATTGAATTTTGTGGATTTCCATCGCTTGGTACTAAAAGTAAACGGAAAACGAAAATTTAAATTAAACATATTGTAACAGGCAAATATTAGGACATTTACGACGTTTTTTTTTTGAAAATGACAGGAAACAGGACGAGGAAATGGCAGCTGGATAGAATGTGATATAGAAGGGGGCAGTGTTGGGTGCGAGAAACGGGGCACGCTTGCCTTGCTCGACTTCACTCGCCAGAATAGTGAGGGTTCTTGTACTCACACATCAACAATACCTATACACAAAACATAAATCGTGCCTACACTAATGTGGTATTCGATTGGGCGCTCTCAGAACACTTTTTTTGCTCTCAGAGCAGTTTTTATGTTCGTTTGGTAAAGGAAAAAGCAATATTTTTCAAAACAAGTGCGTTTGAGTTTGACAACTGATGGAGTCTGTTTACATTTTTATGGAATTTTTTCTCCAGCAAAGAAAGGCGTTGCATCAGGTGAATCTATTTTTGTGAATTATTTATGTATAAATATTTAGAAATCAATCGGGACGGATATTTCTGTTTTAATACAAAATTTAAGTAGTGAATGGAAATCGCTAAATATCAACACAATAAAGACTAAGTGACGTTTTTATGTTCAATTTGTCACACGAAATCTGAAATCTGAGGGCAAATCTGAAGAATCCCAAACGAATACCACATAAATTAAAAAAAAATCTTTTCAGGCGTAGGACATTTCCACACAGAGAGGGCGCTGTCGATGGTATTCTGTAGCAGCACTCTACTGAAAGCCAGAGGGCGCGATATGCAGAAAGAAGAAACTTAAAAAAACAAATATAACGATAGACAGATGTAAATTAATTTTGTATATATTTCGCAGAGCTAATAAAATTGTGGTTACAGAAGGCCACAAATTGGTGACCCCGACTCTAAAAAAAAAAAATTTTTTTGCGACGTTTTTATATTAGGTACAGATATTACGAAAAATAGCAATGGCAAACCACGACGAGGAAGTTGAGCAATTGGTTCATGAGCCTCAAAACCAACCAGGAATTGAAGAAATAAACGCCGTGCGCGTTGTAAAGATTCCGCCATTTTGGAGAGAACATCCATCTCTTTGGTTCGCACAAGTGGAAGCCGCATTTGCAATTTCTCGTATCACTGCAGATGCTACTAAATATCGATACGTTCTAGTAAATCTGGACACATCCACACTTCCGTTTGTATCTGACATCGTAACTTCACCACCTGCTGTTATGCGCTACGAAGCAATTAAAGAGCGTCTTATCTCATCGTTTGACGAAACGAGTGAGTCAAAACTTCGACGTCTTCTTCGCGGCATTGAACTATCAGAGGAGAAGCCCTCCGTTCTCCTTCAACGTTTAAGGAATTTGGCTAGGAGTCAATTCCCAGAAAACGTTCTCCGTTCACTCTTTCTTGAACAACTGCCGGAACAAATACGAGGAATACTGGCAATCAGTGAAGTTCCTGACTTGACAAAACTGGCAATTCAAGCTGACAAAATCATCGATTTCTCACGTCCCAACATCATGGCTATGGACTCTACAAACCCGTCCACGAACAGCACAGCGAAAGCGGAGAAACCAAGACTAGAAGCACGACACCGATTCAAGAACAACCGATCGAGATCAAACAGTCATTCTCGAGGCCAGAAAACGACTTGTTTTTTTCACACCAAGTTTGGGGACAAGGCACGGAAATGCAAACCGCCGTGCGATTTTCTCGCAAATAAAACATCTTTAAACTACTAAGCCCTTCAGACACACACGCAGGCATTTCTGAAGGTGTTTCCATAACACGCCTGCAAATCAAAGACAGAACAAGTGGTTTGAAATTCTTGGTGGATACTGGAGCGGATATCTCTGTCGTTCCCAGACGTCAAAAATTCGGTGAGCACAAATATAAATTCCCCACAAAATCCAAACTATTTGCAGCAAATGGTTCAACCATTGACACCTTCGGAACGACCACCATATCACTTAACCTTGGACTTCGACGATCATACCCTTGGACTTTTACCATAGCCGACGTTACACAACCAATACTCGGCGCAGATTTTATTAAACATCACGGCCTACTTGTTGACCTACGTCGCCGAAGACTTGTCGATACGGTGACAAACCTTTTCTCTTTATCGCAAATTGTGCATTCCTCACAACCTACCATCCTCACAGTCAATGCCAACCACCAGTATTATAAGTTACTTAAGGAATTCGAAGATGTAACAAAACCGATTGCGTGCAAATCAGCTGCACACGCTGTTCAGCATTACATCTCAACAAGAGGGCAACCGGTCGCTGAAAAACCCCGACGACTATCAGGTGAGAAACTATTAGCCGCAAAGACCGAATTCAACAATATGATGCAACAAGGAATTTGCGAACCATCCAAAAGCGAATGGGCAAGCCCACTCCACCTTGTCCAAAAAAAGAATGGAGAGTGGCGCGCCTGCGGTGATTATCGTCGCTTAAACAAAATCACTGTACCAGACCGCTACCCCATTCCCAACGTGCGCGATTTTATGTTCAATCTTCACGGATGCAAGGTGTTTACAACGCTCGATTTGACCAGGGCATATTACCAAATTCCAGTGATACCAGAAGACAGACCAAAAACAGCTGTCATCACGCCGTTCGGATTGTATCAATTCAACGTGATGACTTTCGGTCTTTGCAACGCTGCCCAGTCCTTCCAGCGGTTGATGGACTCAATTCTACGAGGACTCGAATTCTGTCACGTGTACATAGATGACATCCTCATCGCATCGACGACTCTTAAAGAACACGAACAGCACTTACGAATCGTCCTCAATAAGCTTCAAAACATGGGCTGTCAATCAATGTGTCTAAGTGCGTATTCGGTCAACCGACCGTCGTTTATCTTGGCTACGCAATAAGCGAATCTGGTATCAAGCCTCCAGAGAGCAGAATCGAAGCAATTCGCAACTATCCCAAACCAAAAACTGTTGCCGAACTACGTAGGTTTTTGGGATCGTGGAATTTTTACCGACTCAACATGCCAAATGCAGCCGAGAAGAAAAATGACAAGACCGAAGTTGTTTGGAACACCACTGCAGAAATCGCTTTTGAGAAATGTAAGCAGTTGCTAGTTGACGCCGTCCAGTTGGTATTTCCAGTACCAAAAACAACGCTAACACTTCGCTGTGATGCATTAGACAAGTCTGTCGGTGCTGCACTGGACCAATATGTCAACAACACACCTCAACCACTCGGATTTTTCACAAAAAAGCTAAGTAAAACAGAAACAAATTATAGTGCGTACGATCGCGAATTACTCGCAATTTACAAAGGCATTAAATTTTTCAGGCACATGCTCGAAGGCCGTAACATCACTGTTATAACCGATCATCGACCACTGTCTTTTGCGTTCTCTCAACAGTCTGATAAAGCCTCACCAAGGCAACAGCGGCATTTACAGTACATTCGTGAATTTACCACCAACATTGTACACACACCCGGAAAGTCAAATGTAGTGGCCGATGCGATGTCTAGGATCGAAACCATTAATATGCCGACAAATTTCACAACCAACGACATCGCTGAGCAGCAAACACATGACGAGGAACTCAGACAGTTGCTACGACCCGAGTCAACCACGGCACTCAAGCTACGAAAACTCAAAGTTGACACAGAAGCTGCTATATATTGTGACATCGCAAGCAAACACGTTCGTCCGTACATTCCGCTACCACTAAGACGACGAGTATTCGATAGCGTACACAATGTGTCCCATCCAAGCAGCCGAGTGACAAAGAAAGCCATTACACAACGCTACGTTTGGCCATCCATGAACCGCGATATCGGAGATTGGGCCCGTACATGTTTGGCTTGCCAACGGAGTAAAATACATCGCCACGTAAAAAACATACCACAACACATAGAAGTGCCCAGCGAACGTTTTAAACATATTCACGTTGACATCATTATGATGCCACCGTCTGATGGTTATCGGTACTGTTTAACGTTCATAGACCGTTTCACTCGCTGGCCGGAGGCAATTCCTCTTAAGGACATCACAACCGACACTGTAATCAGCGCTTTTTTCTCCGGACCGATAAGCCGTTTTGGTGCCCCAGTAACAATCACCAGCGACAGAGGTTCACAATTGAATCACGTTTGTTTGACGCCTTAACAAAACTAATCGGTTGCACTCGAATCCGAACAACAACGTACCACCCCGCTTCTAATGGCATGGTGGAACGCTGGCATCAGTCTTTGAAAGCAGCAATTATTTGCCACAGCACAGACAATTGGACAAAAGCACTACCCGTCGTTCTTCTCGGACTACGAACAAGCCTAAAAGAAGACATCAAAGCAAGCGCTGCCGAAATGTTGTATGGAACAACCCTTCGACTTCCTGGTGAGTATTTCATTGACGAGGAAGTTGGTGCAGATCCTCAGACATTCATCTAGCAGTTCCGAGTTTTCATGAGGAAAGTACGATCAGCTCCCACAGCACATCACAACAAGAAACGAGCATTTTCTCATGAGACTCTCTACACATGTACACACGTTTTCATCCGAGTCGACAGCGTGAAAAAACCACTGGAACAACCATATCGTGGTCCTTACGAAATACTTCACCGCATCTCAGACTTCGTTTTCAAGATAAATGTCGAAGGAAGTCCAATGACAATTTCAACAGAACGATTAAAACCAGCTTTCATCGAAAATAATACTACTGTTCTGCTCACACCTCCTGCAATAACGTCATCAACACATCTTCCTGACCAGCCGACAAGTACTGTGCAACCGCTCACGCCCACATCATCAATGCCTGCGCAACGCACTTATTCAGGAAAAAAAGGAAAAAACGTTAATTTCGTCACACTCGCCCAATAATCGTCCCACTCGCGGAGGACTCATGTAGCAGCACTCTACTGAAAGCCAGAGGGCGCGATATGCAGAAAGAAGAAACTTAAAAAAACAAATATAACGATAGACAGATGTAAATTAATTTTGTATATATTTCGCAGAGCAAATAAAATTGTGGTTACAGAAGGCCACATTTCAATGCCATAACATATCCCACCGTACTTGAAAGTTCGGCGGCCAGTAGTGAACTCCATAACTATAGATGTCACAACACGATCAGCTCATTTTGCGAAGGTTTTCGACCACCTTAATATGCTTATCACACCAAGCCCAAAACCGGGTTTTCCTCGAAAACTCGTCGATGCATTCACACCGACCACCAACTCGTTTTCGTTTGACATTTCAATCAGCTGTGAGACACTAGTTACAAATATCGATCGCATTAATTAACACACAAAATTAATTTAGTGCATTTAAAAACAATATTAGCCCATCAATTAATTGTGGAAAATGATTTTAATTTGTGAGTTGTGATATTTGTTCGGTCAGCCATTTTTCTGAACATTGCAAAAGGTTTTTTTTTTTTTTTTTTTTTTTTTTTCCCGAGGGTAGGTGAAAATCTTCCAAAGACACTATGAGAATAGCAAGCGCGTTCTCATAGTAGTGTCAGATTTTTACTGACTAAAAACACCACCCTTCTAAAGATTGTTAGATACTGCAACTAAGATATAACTTATCAAGCAATTTTTCTATCATTAAATAAAAACTTTTGACAGGTTACTTTCCAATGAAAGATCCTGCGTGTTCCGCAAATTAAACGCGGTTAATCTTATCTTGCCAAGTCGAACGGTTTCGTTCTTTGTAGTCGGCGCAATAAATTGCTCTCGTCCAAGATTTGTCGGACTGTATTGTTGATATGTCCGATTAGTCGGTTTCTATGCTTTCTCGCGAAGCTTCTAGTTTCAGCTTCGATTGTTGGAATTCCGAGATCCCTATGGATATCGTCGTTTCTAATATACCATGGTGCTTGTACAATTTCTCTAAGAACTTTATTTTGAAAAGTTTGTAGAATATTGACATTTGTTTTCTTGGTACAACCCCAAAGTTGTATACCGTAGGTCCACACCGGCTTTAGCACTTGCTTGTATAAAAGCAGTTTGTTTTCAGTACTGAGCTGGGAATGTTTTCCGAGTAACCAGTACATTTCTCTATATTTGATATCGAGTTCTTTACGTTTCATTTTCACGTGCGAACTCCATTTCAGCTTTGCGTCGAGTGTCATTCCCAGATATTTGGCCTCGTTTGCAAAGGGTATTCGGGCCAAGTTTAGAAAAATTGGCAAGTCATTAGTTTTCTTATAAGTGAAATTCACGTGAACAGATTTAGTTTCGTTGAGGGCGATCCGCCAGTTCCTTGTCCATTCATTTACCTTATTCACTGCGACTTGCAGTTTTGTAGTCGCTTCTTCGATTGTATTACCTACAGCTAGGATAGCTGTGTCGTCGGCGAACGTAGCAAGGGTAGTGCCATCTTCCCTTGGTATATCGCGAGTATATAACACATAGAGAAGCGGACCAAGGACGCTTCCTTGCGGTACCCCGGCCGAAATTTCTTTTAGCTCCGAGTATTCGTTTCCATTTCTAACCCGGAAGAGTCTATTCCCGAGATATGATTCTAGAATATCATATAGGCTTGCGGGTAGAACTTGTCGTAATTTAAATTTCAAGCCGTCGTGCCACACCTTATCAAAGGCTTGTGAGACGTCAAGGAATACGCTTGAGCAAATCTTTTTTTCTTCAAATGCTTTCTCGATTACGTCGGTAGTTCTATGTACTTGGTCAATCGTCGAATGCTTGGTTCTGAACCCAAACTGGTGGTCAGGGATAAGATTATTGTCTTCAATAACCGGCTGTAGGCGCCTAAGCAATATTCTTTCGAAGACTTTGGAAATTACCGGAAGAAGGGAAATCGGTCTATACGATTTTACTTCATTTGGCGGTTTTCCTGGTTTTAAAACCATTATGACCTCCGCGACTTTCCATTGACTCGGCACGTGTTTTAGTCTGAGCACAGCATTTATAATATAAAGAAGCTTAATTAATGCTTTCCTTGGTAGAGCTTTGAGAACTTCTCCGGTGATCAAATCATAACCAGGAGCTTTCTTAGATTTTAGGGATTCGATTTCACGTTTTAGTTCCCTTGGCGTTGCTCTTGTGAGTGTTGAATCGTCAGGTTGTAATTCCGTCCTATTAGTATTGTCGTAGATCGCTTGGCCAACGTACGGTTTAAAGGTTTCTTCTAGATGAGCGGCAAAAACGTCCGCTTTTTGCTTATCTTCCCTTGCCCATTCATTTTGATTTATTCTAATTGGCGGCGCGGGGATTTTGGGCCTTTTGGTGCCTTTTACAGCTTTCCAAAGTGAATAATTGGAATCTTTTTTCGCTGTTAAACTTTCAAGGTAAGAACCTATCGCACGATTTTTAAAATCCTTAATGGCTGTCTTCAACAAATTGCACAAATAATTCAAATGTGCTTTATGTTGCGGAGCGCGACTCTGTTGCCATTTCTTACGCGCCTTCCTTTTTTCGTTGACCAATTCTTTTATTTCGGGAGGATATCGTAGCCCGTATTTGGCCGGCGTTTTCCTTGGATTAGGCGTATTATTCCAGGAGGCGAGCTGTACGATCTCGACGAAGCGATCAACTTCAACTTCAAGTTCATAGGGTGTCGTAAGTGGAACACTCAGTTCAACATTCTCTTCTATTTCGTTCCTAAAGCCTTCCCAGTTAGTGTTTCTACCAGTTAATCTCGCTGGCTCTAGGTTATTGGCTAATTTTACACTCAAAGTTAGAATAACCGGTGAGTGGTCAGATGATAGATCAAAGCTCTCTTCAACTTTAATGTGGTTGGTAGGTATTCCTTTCACGACGAAGAAATCTATCAGATCAGGTAGTTTTGAAGTATCAGTTGGCCAGTAGGTCGGTTTGCCCGTCGTGAGGAAATCGCAACTGTATTCCATACCTGCCCCATAGAGCATTCTACCTTTTCGCGAGATGTATCTGGAGCCCCAGAACGTGTGCTTCGCATTAAAATCGCCGCCAATAATGAAATTTGGTTTGAGCGATTTAAGCAGGTTAGTAAAATCACTTTTTTCAAGCGCGGAACGCGGTGGACAGTAGATAGATGAAATTCTAAGAGTACGCTGACTATTTTTAACTCGAATCGTGCACAGTTGCATAGTTTCGAGCTCTATCTTCAGGTCTTCGTATTGTTCAATGCAGTCTTTAATAAGCAATGATGATCCACCTCTGGCGTTCCCCGATGGGTGACAAGCGTGGAAATCATTATATCCTTTTATTTTTAAATTCGATCCCTTTTTCACGTGAGTTTCAGAAATTAAGCAAATGTCAATATCTTTCTCGCGTATGAATATTTCCAATTCGCCGAGTTTTTGTAAAAGCCCGTTTGCATTCCAAGTGCATATTTTTAACATTGGTTTTTCATTCATGTTATTTTTGAAGCACGCGTTTTCCGTGAATTATTTTCGAGCTTAACCAAGCGATCGAGAATAATTTTATTTATTTTGCTTTGTTCTTCAAGTTTCTGGAGAATAACTGAGAAAACATGAGAAACAGGGTCCGGCGAAGTTTCAACGTTTTTCGCTCCTTCGAATGCCGCGGCCTGAGCGTAGGTCTGTACTCTGGCTGTCCGAGGGCCACTATTCGATGGCTTTCCTGGTGGTAACTTTTCAGTAGCGTTTCTTTTGACAACAGAGGTCGAGGGCATTTCCATTGTCTCTCTTTCTCTGACAATGCTACGCTTTTGAACCGGAGGTTTTATATTGCCTACTACCTCCTGGGCGGTCCTACGCTTTATCTTGGTAGGCGGCTTTGTTTTTTTATTTTGGGTTTTGAGTAGCGCATCTCTCCGTTTTTGCAACTCCTTAGCTACTTCACAGCCTCTATAATTTGCCGGGTGCTTTCCCTTACAATTAGCACAGGTAGCGGAGGATTGTTTATTTGCTCCACAGTCTTGGGAGAAGTGACTTCCGGCGCATTTTACACATCGCGGTTCTTTTTTGCAATACATTTGCGTATGATTGAATTCTTGGCAACGTTTGCACTGTGGAATTGTTTTCAAATTTCTGCGCATGGGCTCGATTTTTACCACAATATTAAGTATGGTTTTAATTCGGTAGATATCTTCGATATTATCAGACCTATCGAAGGTAAGCATAAAGAGCGGAAGACCACGCCTTACCAGGATGTCCTTATCTTCTTCCGTTTTTTGCTTCTCTTTCTTGATGATATTTACGGCATCAAGAATTTTAAACCCTTTGGAACGGAGGTCATTTATAACCTCATCTTTGGTGCATGAGGGGTGGAGTCCCCTCGCTACAACACGATGTGGCCTTTCTGACTTTATTTCAAAAGTATACCACTGGATCTTCTCGGTGTTTAGCTTTTGGGACACTACCCGGTAGTCTTCGTGGTTAACGACGTTAATTTTCCACGCATTATTCCTCAAAGATGTTACCTTAAATTCCGATGTTATCGTTGCTTTAAGGAGGCTGTATAACTTATTATAATCCGTTACCCCAACGACGTTTATTGGAGGTGGTGGACGAATTTGCCCTCGGAGTTGTTTTTCTTGCGGTACTTTACGCGTTTGTTCTCTTAGAGGCTCGACTTCAGGCGAAGAACCGGCTCTCCTTTTCTTACTAGGTCTTTTCTTAGGGACCCGATTCGTTTCGCGTGCTAGCTCTTCTTCGTCAGTGTGGTATTCCTGACTAGGCAAGCGTGGTGGAGTACATTCGCGTTCTTTCTGAGAATTAGTGTTCCTTAGAACATTATTTTCTTCTTTTAACAGTTCTATCTCTTTCTTCAGAGTTTGATAGAGTAGATCCATTTCCTTAAGCTTGATTCGGAGTGTTTTAATTTCTTCCTCAGAGCTTATATCTTTCACTGAGTCCCGTTTTTCACGCGCTGGCGCTCCCGGCGGACTTCTTTTCCCGGGGTTGTTCGATCGTGATGGAGGCGATCGAGATACCCTTGAACTTTTAATAAAAGGGTTAATGGACTGCAATAAGCGGCTCTCCCCAGAATCCGTAGAGCCGACCTCCGAAGAGGGTGGATTTTCCAGTAAAGCTGGACTGCCACCTGGGGTAATTAATCTTTTCGTTTTGTTCATTGCATTTTTTGTATACACTACACGCTCGGTATACGGAGGTTGGATTTTAGTCGCCTCTTACGACAGGCATGCCTACCTCGGGTAAATTCTAACCCCTACCCGAAGGGGGAGGCAGGGTGCCTCAAGAATATTTTTTTACCCAGTTTTGTTCAAGCAATACCAGCAGATGATCTTTAAAAATATGTATAATTTACATGCACTGTTAATTGTTTAAATTTGACGACTGTCCTTTTTGTTTTACAAATCAGACATTATTTGCCAAATTGAAAACTGTTAAAATTGTCATGAACAAAATACCTACGAAACATTTTTTGTGTGTTTGGAGGTTCGCTGGAAGGGAAAATCATCGAAAGTCATTCGAGAGCTAGAAGGTACGCGAGAGATGCTTCGACAATAGGGAGGACCTTTCAGCCGACCTAAAACACCTACCGAGGGCATTGACTTTTGACAACCGACAGTGATTGCGCCTAGCCGTTCGACTAATCGAAAAATCAATCGTTTGTAGAATATCTGAACTTTTTTGTTAGAAAATATATTGACTCAGCTAATTGTTACAGATCAACATGTTTTATCCGCCTTAATCTCCTGATTACACTGCCTGTATTTAATAATTCGGTTGTTTCTAAGCTAACGTGGTTGAGAAGCGTTGTGCATTTAAGGAACTTGTTCGACTTCTTTCTATACTGATTCAATATCTAGATCAGCGTTGTGCATTGAATATGACTTTGTTCCTTTGTAATATTTTTGAAATACCTTAAAATTTTAGAAATACGTTTGGAGAAACAACTGGTGCCCGTAGGTCCACACTGGTTGCAGAATTTGGTTTTATGGCAATAACTTATTGTTATTGTGATCGATCACGGATGAATGTTTTCCAATAGGTCAATACATTTTACTGTAGGTATCACATGATTTACAAAAAGTGAAGTTTCCAATTTGATTCTTCGAGCTGTTTTCTTGAACTGCCACAAAACAATTTTTTTTTTTGTAGCTCAGTCACCCTACATAAATTTCTCCCATCAAAAATCTCCAACAAAATATTTCACTCTCTATTTCACAGCACTTTTTGGAGAGGAGTGAAAATTTCACTTCACTCGATCAGCGTACCAGCCTTTATGGAAAAGGTCATCCATGCCACCATATATTTCTACACACCTAACATTATTGCACTATATTTAATGAAAAAACTATTTTATAAGTGCGAAACACTTATTATTCTCTTAAGGAAACATCTGAAATTCCAATAAATTTCTAAACCGCATCCTACAAATCATTTTTCACTATGAAATGTCAAAAAATGAATGCGTCGGACAATAAAAACCAAGTGAAATAGCTGCGGAGAGATTTTAGTATCGCCACCTACGACTCAGTTTTGGAAGCGATATTTTCCACTAGAACTGCGTACCGCCTAGTGAAATTTTCATTTGGAAAATTCATTTTGACATTTCGAAGTGAAAAATTTGTACGAAAAATTGGATTTCACTGGAACTGCGTACAAGCCTTTATGTTACCCCCTGGACATTTTTTAAGATTTTTTTTTTTTTATCCGAGGGTAGGTGAAAATCTTCCAAAGACACTATGAGAATAGCAAGCGCGTTCTCATAGTAGTGTCAGATTTTTACTGACTAAAAACACCACCCTTCTAAAGATTGTTAGATACTGCAACTAAGATATAACTTATCAAGCAATTTTTCTTTCATGAAATAACAACTTTTGACAGGTTACTTTCCAGTGAAAGATCCTGCTTGTTCCGCAAATTAGACGCGGTTAATCTTATCTTGCCAAGTCGAACGGTTTCGTTCTTTGTAGTCGGCGCAATAAATTGCTCTCGTCCAAGATTTGTCAGCCTGTATTGTTGATATGTCCGATTAGTCGGTTTCTATGCTTTCTCGCGAAGCTTCTAGTTTCAGCTTCGATTGTTGGAATTCCGAGATCCCTATGGATATCGTCGTTTCTAATATACCATGGTGCTTGTAAAATTTCTCTAAGAACTTTATTTTGAAAAGTTTGTAGAATATTGACATTTGTTTTCTTGGTACAACCCCAAAGTTGTATACCGTAGGTCCACACCGGCTTTAGCACTTGCTTGTATAAAAGCAGTTTGTTCTCAGTACTGAGTTGGGAATGTTTTCCGAGTAACCAGTACATTTCTCTATATTTGATATCGAGTTCTTTACGTTTCATTTTCACGTGCGAACTCCATTTCAGCTTTGCGTCGAGTGTCATTCCCAGATATTTGGTTTCGTTTGCAAAGGGTATTCGGGCCATATTTAGGAAAATTGGCAAGTCATTGGTTTTCTTATACGTGAAATTCACATGTACAGATTTAGTTTCATTTAAGGCGATCCGCCAGTTCCTTGTCCATTCATTTATCTTATTCACTGCGGTTTGCAGTTTTGTAGTCGTTTCTTCGATTGTATTAGCTACTGCTAGGATAGCTGTGTCGTCGGCGAACGTAGCAAGGGTAGTGCCATCTTCTCTTGGAATATCGCGAGTATATAACAAATAGAGAAGCGGACCAAGGACGCTTCCTTGCGGTACCCCGGCCGAAATTTCTTTTAGCTCCGAGTATTCGTTTCCATTTCTAACATGGAAGAGCCTATTCCCGAGATATGATTCTAGAATATCATATAGGCTTGCGGGGAGAACTTGTCGTAATTTAAATTTCAAGCCGTCGTGCCACACGTTATCAAAGGCTTGTGAGACGTCAAGGAATACGCTTGAGCAAATCTTTTTTTCTTCAAATGCTTTCTCGATTACGTCACTAGTTCTATGTACTTGGTCAATCGTCGAATGCTTGGTTCTGAACCCAAACTGGTGGTCAGGGATAAGATTATTGACTTCAATAACCGGTTGTAGGCGCCTAAGCAATATTCTCTCGAAGACTTTGGAAATGACTGGAAGAAGTGAAATCGGTCTATACGATTTTACTCCATTTGGCGGTTTTCCTGGTTTTAAAACCATTATGACCTCCGCGACTTTCCATTGACTCGGCACGTGTTTTAGTCTGAGCGCGGCATTTATAATATGAAGAAGCTTAATTAATGCTTTTCTTGGTAGAACTTTCAGAACTTCTTCGGTGATCAAATCATAACCAGGAGCTTTCTTAGGTTTTAGGGATTCGATTTCACGTTTTAGTTCACTTAGCGTTGCACTAGTGAGTGTTGAATCGTCAGATTGTAATTCCGCCCTATTAGTAATGTCGGGGATCGCTTGGCCATCGTACGGTTTAAAAGTTTCTTCTAGATGAGCGGCAAAAACTTCCGCTTTTTCCTTACCTTCCCTTGCCCATTCATTTTGATTAATTCTAATTGGCGGCGCGGGGATTTTGGGCCTTTTGGTGCCTTTTACAGCTTTCCAAAGTGAATAATTGGAATCTTTTTTCGCTGTTAAACTTTCAAGGTAGGAACCTATCGCACGATTTTTAAAATCCTTAATAACTGTCAGACTGGGCAGACAATTCACCACCCAAACGGACCACAAACCGCTCATCTTTGCTTTTAAGCAAAAACACGAAAAATCTTCGCCGCGACAAGCCCGACAACTGGACTTTATCGCGCAGTTCAGTACCGACATTCGTTTCATCAAAGGCGCGGACAACAGTGTAGCTGAATCGTTATCGCGAGTGGAAGAGGTCAGCACTCAAGCTATTGCCATGGACGCTATCGCTTCTGAGCAAATCAAGGACGAGCAATTTCAAAAAGAAATCTAAGCAGGTAAATGCGTTCCGAATTCACTAACCGTTAAGCTTTTAGTCTTCCAGAATACAAATCGCCTGTTTATTGTGACGTGTCGACGAGCAGGATTCGACCCATTGTCCCGCAAGCTTTGCGCCAGGTAGTCATGAAGTCACTGCACAGCTTATCACATCCAGGAACTGAAGCAACAGCTCGAATCATCAGCGAGCGATATGTATGGCCAATCTACTAACATGCATCGACAGATTTTCCCGCTGGCCAGAGGCTTTCCCTTTGCCAGATATCACAGCCGAAACCGTCTCAAGAGTACTAGTATCTGCATGGATTGCACGGTTTGGAGTTACATTGCGAATTACGACAGACTTGGGCAGACAGTTCGAAAGTACGATTCCTACTTAAGGAACTAACCCGACTTCTCGGAATCAAACATTTGAAGACAACCCCTTATCACCCCCAGGCAAATGGGATGATAGAGAGGTGGCATCGTGCGCTTAAAACTTCCATTCGTTGTTACCAAACAGAAGACTGGTGCGAAGTTTTGCCATCGGTATTGCTTGGTCTGCGGTCGACGTTCAAGGAAGACCTGAAGGCAACTCCTGCTGATATGCTTTACGGCACATCCTTGAGGCTTCCTCTCGAGTTTTTCGGATGCCAGCAGACAATATACATTGAGTCAGAGTTCATAAAAGGGTTGCGGCGTTCGATGGCAAAAGTAGCTTCTGCCGCAGCATCGGCTCATGATGACGTCCACGGATTTCTGCAACCAGATATAAAGACGGCGAAACATGCCGCTCCAGTCACCTTACGAAGGTCCCTACGAAGTTCTTGAAAGGAATGAAAAATATTTCAAGATTAGATTGCACAACCGAACAGCGAAGATATCAATTGATCGTTTGAAGACAGCATTTCTGCAAAGTAACCATTTGGCCAAATCAACATCAGCCTCATCGGTAAATACAGCCGAGCCACAACATCCAACACCCGTCCCTATGGAGACGTCTAAGAGCAATCAACAACCTAGTACCACAACACGTTCGGGAAGAAGAGTCCGAATACCGGATAGGTACCAATGATTAGAAGAGTAGATTTAAAATCCTTAATTTTTTGTATTCGTTAAATTGTTAACTAGGAGTTGACTAGTGTGGCGACTAATATTTACTTTTTGTACCATTTCTTTCTAGCTAGCACTAACTACTAAACTTTTAGTCACTACTAAATTAAGCGTACGCTAGTACCATCGCATCTCTTTTAGTTACACGACTATGTATATACTTAGTATGTCAGTGGGCTACTAACCACTGCTAATAAAGAGTTTTGATCAGAGTCGCGTGAATTTCCTCATCAATCGGTCTTTAATTTAGTCAACCCCTTACCTCTGGTGGGGGGAAGTCAACATAAAATAACGACTACTACTCAAGAAGTTTTCTTTTCAACTCAGCCTCTTTATTTAATAGAACTATCTTATATACTAATATGCTTACTTTACAAAATTACAGGTTTGCATTCGCGTTCATTTTACATGAGTATTCAGAATGTGATACTCATGCTCAGAACGCGAATGGATTGCGGTGTGTCGCAGAAAGTTATTGGATATGATAAAAATGCGAAATATGAAAAAATGTTGTGCTGTCACAACATATTGGGGCCGCTTTATGCTGACGTCACACAAAAGTGGGATTCATTTAGTTCTGTCTCGGCCTCCTCTCCTGTCGTCGTCATGTGTAAACTCGTACGGGCTGCTGCTCGAGGTCTTCTAGGTGATCGAACTTTACATTTCTCCTTTAATCGTATGGCCAAGATGACGAACATCACGATAAGAAAAAATGTTGTGGCAATTCCAAAAGCAGTATAGTGTTGCTTTTTATGGATTTTTAGTTCCCTCAGCATGTTTTCCTGACTTTTCTGGATTTGTATGTCATGCTCCACCTTTAAGATCTCCTTTGAAAAATCTGTTTGCAGGACAGGAACTTCCATCTTGGTGTGTCTAAAAAGTTTGAGCTGATTTGACACATTAATTGCCGGCAGGAAGGACGAATCCAAATTGTGCGTTAGGGAGTGTTGTCCAATTATAATCATCGTTTGATATTGAATCATATAATTGGATTGCAACTGAAGGATCCCGCTGCCAATTAAACGAATAGTCCTGGTGTTGAAGTCACAGACAATATTCACATTGCACTCGTCGGGTATGCAGAAGATCCAAGAGTTTCGATGATGCATTTCTATCCAATAAGTCCGGGCTACGACAGTTTGTGTTACGCACGAATCGGACAATTTTTTGTTGTGTTGAAGTATGCCCAGCTCGCAAGCGCTTACCGAAGATCCTGATGTATATATCGGATGGCGGAGATTACACCAATATGTATTAGATGATCTCAGTTTGCAAGACTTAAACTCTTCCTTGGTCATTGGATAAAGATGATCCCCTTGTAAGTTTACTAATAAGTAGTCCGTGGATGGGACTATAAATGTATAGTTTTGTTTATGCAACGTGGGAACTGGTAGCACTCTGAACGCCTTAAACTCTTCATTGTATAATAATGGAAGGGTAAGTTCAATGATGATATTGTTGCCCGTCACTCTGCCCTTGGGATGGAGTTCCTTATAAAGTTGTAAGAGCGACTCATGATGTCGTTCTCCAGGTATCATCATATTCCGAGGGATATTGTCATGAATCCGCGTCAATTCCCCTCTCAGTTGTTCAACGGATAGTATGAGTGGATGAATTCTTCCTTGGTGTGTTGAGAGAACCACATCAAGTAACAGATTTTGTGTGTTTTGGTAGTTTATTGTCATCAGTATTGCATTAAGTGCCGTAGAAGTAAACATTTTAAACGAGTTGTATTTGTCGGTTTGTCTTTTGAAGTAGTTTAATAACGTGTTCAATAGTGTCAGTTGTTTTTGAGCTGCGGCATGTTCCATTTTGAAGATGTTCAGAGTCGAATCTATTATGGTTGTTTGGTTTTTTACCAATTGCAACAAGTGGTTTTCGTTGCCTTGTATGCTTTCAATAGTTTCTTCATATTTTTGTGCAAAACGTTGATCTAATATTCCAAACAATTCATTTGTCAGAGTTCCAATGATGTCGAAAGGAGAACGGGTAACTCTACGAACAGCATCTTCGTTAGCATGGAGGAGTACTTCGTTATTTAACTCAATTTGCTGAAGTTGGCGTTGGAATTGACTAAATGTATTTTCGCAAAGGTCCGTTGTATCGTCCGTAAGGTTGGTTGCAGTGCAGATCTCGTTCATCAGTTTTAAGCAGTCCTTGTAAGTATAGAATTCAGCCCAGTAGTTTGTTAGGTTGAAATATACTACAGTCTTCCATGAACTCGCAATCATGTTCACTCTTCCAATATCTTCAAAGAATATCCCAGGCTCACTGGTGAACTGTGTAATTTCTACTTCTTCTAATTGCTTAGGTGTTGCAGGAATTATGCATGCAGATAATATGCAGATCCATAATAGTGGGTTAAATTTGTTCGTTTTTCGGGGACCTCTTCTACTCGTTTTTTTATTGATCGTCGTCGGCTCTAGTGACCTTGTCGTTCCTAAGTTCACTTCTTGTATCGATGGGTTCTTGGGTTCTTGTGGAGATTCACTAGTGTGTGATTCAAGCGGAAGTGGACACAGTTTTGTAATTGGTCTCTTGAAATATTTTTTGTTACTAAACACGGTAACAGATCGCACATTGTTATCCGTTCCTGGATGGATTTCGGTAACGCGTGCCATCATCCAGTTAGTTGGTGGTAAACGATCTTCCTTCACAAGCACGATATCGACAGTTTTGATATTGATTTCCTCCCTTTTCCATTTGGTACGTCGCTGTAGCAAAGAAAGGTATTCACTTGACCATACCTTCCAGAAATCTTGGGTCATTTTTTGTGTTAGTTTCCAGCGGGAACGATAGCTGCGTGGTTCCTCCATGATTGTATCGGGTGCGGCATTTAGTGCTGATCCAATGAGAAAATGACCAGGCGTGAGTACTGGAGTGTCATCTTGGTCATCGTTTAAGACTGTCAGAGGACGTGAATTTAGGCATGCTTCTATCTGCGTCAGTAACGTCGTCATTTCCTCAAATGTTAGCTTCGTATCACCGATTATTCTTTTCAGATGGTATTTAATTGATTTGACACCCGCCTCCCATAACCCTCCAAAGTGCGGAGCAGAAGGGGGTATGAAATGCCATTCGATGCCTTCCACCACTAGGTTTCTTGAAACATCTTGTTGCAGCCGTTTGATGATGCTTTGTAATTCTTTGTAATTCTTTATTGGCTCCCACAAATGTAGTGCCGTTGTCGCTGTAGAAGTGCCCACATAGGCCTCGTCTTGAGATGAATCTCCTGACTGCTGCTATGAATGCTTCTGATGTGAGGTCACTTACCATTTCGATGTGAATGGCCTTGGTAACGAAACATACGAAGATGGCAATATATCCTTTGGTTGTCCGGTTTCCGCGCCCTTTGGACATTAGCAACTGAATGGGCCCCGCATAGTCCACACCCGTATGGCTAAAGGGTCTTGAAGGCGTCACTCTTGCTGCCGGGAGAACTCCCATTATTTGGGTCTTGTTCACTGCATTAAACCGATGACATCGAATACAGTGGTGGATCATTTGGCGTACTATTTTTTTACCCTGAATAATCCAGTATGATTGACGTAATGTTGACAAAGTTATTCGAATTCCTCCATGTAAAGTTCTCTTGTGCGTCATTTCGACCAATAATTTCGTGAATTTGTCGTTATGTGGCAAAATGATTGGGTGTTTCTCTGCTTCTGATAGGAGAGCATTTCCTAGACGACCTCCCACTACCAATATACCATCCTTGTCTAAATGTGGATTTAGGGATAGTAGCTTGCTTTTTCTTCTAACAACTTGCCGAGCCTTTAGACAAGCTATCTCTTCAGAGAACTCTCTTTGTTGAACAGATCGGATAATTGACTTTCGGGCAGCCTCGAATTCCTGCACTGTGAGTTCGTGGAATTTTTTGTCTACTGGTTGACTTTTGCAGTTGGACATGAACCTCTTGCAGTATGCCACTACTCGGATGAGTTTGTTATATGAAGAAAACCGCTCGGCTATGTTGTAGGTTTCTGTTATTGACGTCATCAATACTAGTTTAGCTTCTGGCGGTTGCGTTTCTGGCGTAGCTAGGATTGGCCAATGATCTGAGCTTTGTTGGAGCCAATCTGGACCATTCCACCATAATGGATTATTTTTAAGTTGTTCCGGTGAACACCCTCTGGAAGCTGAATCGGCGGGGTTATCAGTGGAGCTTACGTGCCTCCAGCAATCCGGTTTCTCGACTTCTTGTATATCGGACACTCTATTCGCTACGAACGTTTTCCATGTGGATGGGCACTTCTGAATCCAGGCTAATGTGATGGTAGAGTCTGACCAAGCAAATATTCCATCTACTTGCGGTCCATAAATACGTATTGTTTCCTTTAACACTTCTGCCAATAAGTGAGCTCCACAAAGTTCTGGTTTGGGAAGGGGGAGCAATTTTTTGATCGGTGCCACCCTTGTTTTGGCTGTAATCAATGTCGTCTTATACATAGGTGCCATTTTGTAAGGCTACTCTGGAGTATACTACTGCTGAATATGCTGCTTCTGAAGCATCACAGAAGCCATGTAATTCGAATTTATGGTCACTGTTGATTCCGATCCATCTTGGAATTCTGATAGCTTCTACTGCTGACAGGTTCAATTTAAATGTGTTCCAGGAATGTTGTAGATCATCTGATAGCAACTCGTCCCATCCGATTTGGGACTTCCAGATCTGTTGCATAAGAATTTTAGCACTTATTGTAATTGGTGCCAACCATCCCAATGGATCGTATAATTTGGCTATTTCTGAGAGCGTTTTTCTCTTTGTTGGTTGCTGCTCAATGTTTGCTGCTAGGTCGGCGTTGACCTTGAATTGGAAAGTATCAGTTGTCGGGCTCCAGTGGATTCCTAATGTCTTTATGGTTTCCTCCTTGTCAATTCTGATATTTTGGCAGCCTTGAGATTCGCGTGGTACATCCTCGAGCAACTTCGGGTCATTAGTTGCCCATTTTCGAAGGTGGAAACCCGCTCCCTCCAGCAATGTTGTTAGCTGTATCCTGGCTTCCAGGCATTCTTCAATTGTGGTGCGTCCCGACATCAAGTCGTCTACGAAAAAGTCTTCCTTGATAATCTCGGACGCGATTGGGTAGTCCTCCTTTTCATCGATGGCGACTTGTTGCAGGGACTTTATAGATAAATAGTGTCCTGCTGCCATCCCGTATGTTACCCTCGTAATTCTGTACTCCTTTATAGGTTCTTTTGTCGAACTGCGCCACACGATACGTTGGTAGTCTTGATGATAATCATGGAGTTTTACTTGCCGGTACATCTTTTCGATATCGGCGGTGAAAACGATTTTATGCCTTCTCCATCGTATTATTATATCTGATATATCTGCTTGGAGTTTGGGCCCCTTGTGCATTAACTGATTAAGGCTTACCCCTGTTGAAGTTTTCGCGGAGAAATTAAATACAACGCGTAATTTCGTGGTAGTACTCTCTGGTTTATGAATTGCGTGGTGGGGAACATAATAGGTTTCGTGCACTGGTTTGTTGTTCGAAGTTGCTTCAACCATGTGTCCTAATTCCATAAATTCCTCCATGAACTTAACGTAGTCGGTTTTTAGGCGGGTGTTCTTGCCGAATCTGATTTCCAGCTGACGTAGTACTGCTAACGCTCTAGTTTTGGAGTCACCCAGCTGATGGGATTGCGCAGCTTCCTCGTCGAATGGTATTTTGACGACATATCTTCCATCGTTGTCTCGGAAATGTGTTTTTCTGTAATGTTCTTCACATTCTTGGTCGCATGGTTTCAAATAGTTTTTTCTAGAAACTTCCTCCAACTCCCAAAATCTTTCGAGTTGTTCGTCAATTGAGGTTTGGACTACCATCGTAGTAATTTTCTGGTTGGGCATGTTTGTTGGAGAAGTGCGTCCCGTGATAAGCCAACCTAATTTAGATAGTTGTGCAATTGGTGAATTTTCGTCACCCTTTATTAGTCCATTCAGTATGATATCTCCATAGATGTCTGCTCCAATTATCATGTCGATGGATCCTGGTACGTTAAATGAGGGGTCCGCCAACTCAATTTTGGTGAACTGCTCAAGGGTTATGTTCTGCGATGACGATGCTGGTAGTAGTCTGGTCAATTTAGGTAGTACAAGAGCTTGTACTTTCAGTTCAAACGTCGAAGGAAACCTTGGTACTATTGTCAATTCCACCTTGCTGCGAGCTGTTCCTGCATCCGTAGCCCCTAGTCCACTCACCTCGACTAATACTTTTTGTTTTCTTAGCCTAAGTGTTTGGACAACTTCTTCCGTAATGAGTGTTGCTTGAGACCCTGGGTCGATAAGCGCTCTCAGCTGAATAATGTGTCCATTGGTATTGCTTGCTTTTAGAATGGCGGTAGCAAGTAAAATATTTTGATTTTGCGAACCATGGTTGATTTGAATTTGAGAGTTATTTGCTCTCTCGTTCCTCGATTGTTGTGTTCTCTCGGGTCTTTCTAGATGTAATAGCGAGTGGTGTCTTCTGTTGCAGTATTTACATGGTTTTGTGCTTCTGCATGGATTTTGTTTCTCGTGTTGTAAACAGTTAATACAAAGATTACTTAGCTTGGCTTGATCCAAACGTTCTTTGGGAGCCCAAGTTATAAATCTTTGGCATGTGTAAATATTGTGTTCCCCCTTGCAGATGGGGCAGCAGTTAGCCTTCGATGATACGTGAAAGTTACGTACATTTTGTTTGTAGTCTTCCGCGGCTTTTGGTGATCGTCTAGCAGGTCCTAGCACATCTAGTGCCTGGTATCTCCTTTCCAAGAAGTCATACAACATTTCAAGTGATGGCATCTTGTTTGGTTGCGTAAGTCCTTGCTCAAAGAGGTTTCGACTCTCTTGATCCAACATCTTGGTCGTTAGGTGTACAATTATTGGACCCCAAGAAGTTGTATCGACTCCCATGTTGGTTAGTGCTGCTAAACCTTCCTTTGTGGCATCGAGTACCGACTTTATTGAGGTTGCGGATTGTTGATTTGCTTGATACCCAGATTTAAGCATTTTATCAATGTGCATCGATATTATCTTCCTTTCGTTCTCATACCTGGCATTTAACGTCTCCCATGCAGTCTGGTAATTTGCACTGGAAATTGTTAAATTTTGAATGAGTTGCAGTGGTGGGCCTTCCAAATGAGTCTTGAGGTACTCCATCTTCTCAGTTGTACTAAGGGATGTTTTCTTATGAATTATTGTTGAAAATATGTCATAGAAAGAGCGCCACTCAAGATAGTTTCCTTTGAAAGTCGGTATCTTTAGAACTGGTAATCTTGTCTCCGAGGGTTGTCCGGATTGGTTTTCTACATTTAGTGCTGAAGTTCTTGATGCCATTTTATATAGACACTTGTTTACCATTTTCTGTGTCTCTTCGTATTTCCTTGTAGCTACGTATTGATGATGGTCATTATTGGTTAAGGCTTCGGACATGAATTGTTCATGCAGTTCCGTAAGGTTTTGCCACTGTCCAATGAGAATCCTTTGTTGATACTCATGTATTTCCTTTGAATAGTTGGTCAGTGTTTCCTCAAAGTCATCAATGTTACATTTGATTGCTTCCATTTTGATCTTTAACTTTCTGAGGCGTTGGTTTTGCTGAGCATCATTCGCACTTGCCCCGGATGAAGTTGGTAGGGTTGTGGTAGGTTTAGGTGAGGCGACTCTTAGTTGGTCTTCTGTTCCTTGTGATAGTCCAAGTACGTCGGTCTGACTGATTTCAAGACTATTCAAATTAAGCTTGAGAGTCTCGTACATATTATGCATTATCTGGTAGGTATTTTTTTGCATGTATGGTGTATCAGCCTTGACGATGTCTTTGATACTCTGGTGATTTGCGTCAAATTCCGCCCAGATGTCTTCTATTATTTTTAGGCGCTCCGCTATATATGCCCGTGTCTTCCTGACTGAAGAATCCTTCCCAATGTTGGTCTTGAGATTCTCCAGCTCTTGGTACAACGTTCTTTGCCTCGCGACAATAACGTATACGGTTGTATCTTCCATTTCGTTATGTTTGTTTTAATTTATTTCACTTTCACTTTGTTCACTACCAGTGTTAGTCGCCCTGGTAACGCGTTGTTATCTTAATTCGGATGTTTAGGGATTGATGATTGTGGTACCAGTGTTGATCGCCCTGGTAACGCGGTTGTAGTTTAACAATTAACGCGGATGGTTAAAAGTAGTAGGTTATCGAACCAGTGTTAGTCGCCCTGGGAACGCGAATTTAAAAATTGTCTTAATATTTGGCACTGATCGTTTTAAAAATTCGAAGGACCATGTAAAAAATTGAATAGTTTCTTTAATTTAGTCAACCCCTTACCTCTGGTGGGGGGAAGTCAACATAAAATAACGACTACTACTCAAGAAGTTTTCTTTTCAACTCAGCCTCTTTATTTAATAGAACTATCTTATATACTAAAAAATATGCTTACTTTACAAAATTACAGGTTTGCATTCGCGTTCATTTTACATGAGTATTCAGAATGTGATACTCATGCTCAGAACGCGAATGGATTGCGGTGTGTCGCAGAAAGTTATTGGATATGATAAAAATGCGAAATATGAAAAAATGTTGTGCTGTCACAACACCTCCTCTCCCGGTAAACTAAGACAATAATTCTGTAATATTTTTAGTTAAGTAAATTCAAATAAAATTGAATTATCGCCATTATTGGAAAAGAACTCTTTTTATTTCGATTCCTGCACACAATCTCCACAACTTCGTTTTCAGTGCAATCGTACCGGGTAGATCGTCCCTCGATTCCATAGCAATGACAAAATTATCATAGCTTTTCGGTAAGCTTGAGAGCATTATTATCGTAAGTAACTCATCTTGCAGTTTTATATCTAGCTCTGATAGTTTTCCGAACAAATCGAAAAAATTGTTTAGATGGTCACTCATGGACGAGCCCTGGCACATTTTTAAATTTAAAAGCGATTTGAAAAGAGTAACTTTTCGCGTTGGCCCACTTGGCGCATGCACTTGGGCTAACTTTTCCCATGCATCCTTGTAGGTATTGGAATTTTTTGCATGTAGAAGCTGATTTGGTTTAATGCATAAGAACAGGGTCGCTAGTGCCTTTTCGTCCTTCGTTTTCCATTTTGCTGGTTCCGCTGGTGTGTCTGGGACTGTGATCGCTCCTGATACATAACCCCAAAGATCTCAATGCACTAACACTGACTTCATCATGACTTTCCAGCCATCGTAGTTGGTGTTATCCAGCTTATCAATTTAATATAGCGCGGAACTCATTATAAAAACTAAGCAACTACTTAAAAAATATATAAACGATATAACCTCCGATTAAGAGCTGCCTGGGCCCATAACAATTGTTGGAATTTAATATTAAGTAAAAATGCAATGAAACAGCACATCCGAACTTCACAAGTTTATTATTAAGAAAGCAAAATTTAGAATAGCATGTTGAGTATTGTTAACAGTTGTGTAGTATATAAGAATGTATAATTGTGTATGTATGAGTACTAATATAAGTTTAAGTAAGTTTGTTTAACAAAGCACATTCGTGTGAACCACTAAAATGTGCACTCTACAAAAAGTTTACGCGACACTCTATTACAAAGTTATAAAATACATAGAAAACAGCTACGCATATTTCTGCCTTGAACATTGCAGTAAAGCGCACTGCAAGCAGCCTCTCTTTTGTCAGTATTTTCGTTTGTCGACAGTGAAACCGGTTCATCTTTACCAACAGCAGCAACGATGGAAAAAAGGGAGAGCAGAGGCATTAGCCTTCGAACTACCACCGCCAGCAGAAGCAACTTACTTGTACAGCTTGCACTCGATATAATAAAAAATTTCTACTATTATAACGTGGTAAAGTTCGACTTTTTATTTTTCGCAACAAAGTTATATACCTTCAGTTAGCACTTCATTGGATTTGCAATTTATATTTGTGATTTACAGCAAAACCGATTGCTGTATGAAATGTATGATGAATTTAAATATGTTTGTATCAAAATAATGTATGATAAAGTTCTATGAAACAGAATCATACATTATTCCAATACTTCCAGTCGATTCTCTTCACATACTTTGATGTTGATCATACAACATTTCTATGAAACAGAAGTATTTCATCAGAAGTGTCTAAATCATACATTGTATATAATGTATGATTTAGACACTTCTTCGGTAATGTAATGTAATGTAACAGATCTAAATCCGATAGAAAGTAGCAGCCTTATTTATAAACTCATCGTAGAGTCTGCTCATCTCTACGCACCCTCTAAAATGCCCTTACACAGAAAAATGTTATTTATAAAGATTTTTCGAACTTAAGCAACGTTGCTTTAGGGCTGCGTAAGTTAAACGCGAAAATTTGCGATTAGAGCCTGCGTAGAGCTCACGTAAATAAGTGTTTTCATCAAATGTCATTTGGTCGTCGTCGAATTGTAACCAAAACCGA
This sequence comes from Cheilosia vernalis, assembly GCA_949126925.1. NCBI lineage: Eukaryota > Metazoa > Arthropoda > Insecta > Diptera > Syrphidae > Cheilosia > Cheilosia vernalis. The sequence goes on from OX421363.1 coordinate 4,954,000, forward strand.
AAAGTGAAATTAATTTTTGTTTATTCATTCATTTCGAATGCTATGCAAAATTTCTGCCAAACGAATTTCGTTGTCATATGCAATTATAAGATTGAAATTATCTTTAATAAATAAAAATATATAAAATATTGTGCATTTGTGATATTATTTCTTCTACTTCAGTTTTGTTGCTTGTGGAGAATGTCTTAGGATGTGTGTGAATATGTCTACAAATGGCCTGGCATTGGATTTGGCGGCGCAGGGTCATAAGTCCACAGGCCAAAAGTCCACAATGGACTTTTGACCCATCTATGTGGGTTATAAGTCCACAAATCAATTGTGGACTTATAACCCACCCAGATGAGCCAAAAGTTCACAATAATTTGGACCATAGGTTCACAATTTTAAAATGGAAGTAGGCCATAAGTCCACAATTATCCATATGACAAAAAGAGTTGTTTTAACAACTCAAAAAGTATGGGAATGTTTGATAGATGCCGTGAAATAAGACCAACTTCTAAAAATGTACCTTATTTCGCTCTTAAATAGTGTAATAAGGATAACTTCCAACAGTTGGTCTTATTTCACTCCCACAAAGTGCATTAACGCCAACAAAATTTGAGTAATAAGAAGAACCTTGCACCCACCTCGTAATCCATCAGTAAACCTAAGCAGGGGGGTTGCAGGGGGGCACCATGCCCCCCCATACAGAATTCATAGTTTGAAAGCGCAATCTTAAAATGATTGCAATGCTGGAGAAGTGTGTCTTGTGGGTTTTGGAGGCAAACACCGCAAATGAGGTCATTACTAGAATTTTTAGCTTCGCTTTCCAGCTCGTTGTCCTCTTCTTCACCTTCTTCATCCGTGAGCCATAAGACCACAATCAGTGAGTCAAAAATTCACAAGAATTTTGTGTGGACTTTTGGCCTGTGGACTTATGACCCTGCGCCTCCCATACTTTTTGAGTTGTCAAAACAACTCTTTTTGTCATATGGATAATTGTGGACTAATGGCCTACTTCCATTTTAAAATTGTGAACCTATGGCCCAAATTATTGTGAACTTTTGGCTCATCTGGGTGGGTTAAAAGTCCACAAATCAATTGTGGACCCACATAGATGGGTCAAAAGTCCATTGTGGACTTTTGGCCTGTTGACTTATGACCCTGCGCCGTATGGGAATGTTTGATAGATGCCGTGAAATAAGACCAACTTCTAAAAATGTACCTTATTTCACTCTTAAATAGTGTAATAAGGATAACTTCCCACAGTTGGTCTTATTTCACTCCCATAAAGTGCAATAGCGCCAACAAAATTTGAGTAATAAGTATAACCTTGCACCCACCCCGTAATCCATCAGTAAACCTAAGCAGGGGGGTTGCAGGGGGGCAGCATGCCCCCCCATAAAGAATTCATAGTTTGAAAGCGCAATCTTAAAATGATTGCAATGCTGGAGAAGTGTGTCTTGTGGGTTTTGGAGGCAAACATCGCAAATGAGGTCATTACTAGAATTTTTAGCTTCGCTTTCAAGCTCGTTGTCCTCTTCTTCACCTTCTTCGTCCGTGATCCATAAGACCACAATTAGTGAGTCAAAAATTCACAAGAATTTTGTGTGAACTTTAGGCTCACCTAAGTGGGTATAAAGTCCATTGTGGACTTTTGGCCTGTGGACTTATGACCCTGCGCCGATTTGGTGGTGGTTGGTAGAATAGAAATAGGAATATGGATATAGAAAGATACATAGATATATGATTGCAGTTTGATATTTCAGCAGTACATTCGAAGACTTTTCGGAATTGTTTTAGATAATTTGTGTAAAATGATTTCATTTACAAATCTAATCAGAGCTGATGTCGGTTTAAGGGCAACAAGGTAATAGAGATCTTTTTTTTCTGTAATAGTTTATCGAAATTCTTACCTATTTAGACACAAACCTCGTTTAGCAAAATTACCGCGATTATCGTTCTCAGAGTTTCGGAATGAGTGCCCTCGCTGAAATAGTCACATTCCCATTATCGTTGCTATGGGAGCTGTCTGGGAAATGAGTTTCTAGAAGCAGTAGCGCCGCTCCTCATTTTCTGTATAGCTACCAACTGTTTTCTTCAGAGACATTGGTATTCCTCCCATATTTGCCAAGGCTTTAGGTAGCCTTGCCGCTGTGAAAGTATTTGAGATTGTCTCACAAAATCTCCTGAAACTATTTCTCTTAGCTTATTCTATTTCCTTATTGTAAGACAGCCGTTTGGTAGCTATAACAAAAAATATGAAATCCCGGCTGAAAACTTTAGATCAAAAGACCGAGACTTAAACAAGAGAAAAACAATGCTTTATTAGTCTTCTTTGTTCGAAATATAAAGAGCAACTAACCACTGCAAATTGGTTAAACTAATTCATTTATGTTTTAAGGAAAGTTTAATATATAAGAGTAAGAAAGAGATAAATAGTTATTCAAAAGAGAATTCAGTGTATGTAGTTTTACATGTTTACAGGTACAAATCATATAATATTTAACATCTTCCGACCGAGGGAAAAGAATCAACTTCCAGGGGGTACAGTAACTGACTAGGCCTTCGAGTTTTGCTTCCGTCCGAGTACCGTATCTCGCAAGCTCTCACCTTGCCATCACGACCAGTATAAGCATTTTCTATAAGAGCCAACCTCCGAACGCCACCTCTTCCACAAAATGTTTTCTTTGTTTCCAAAGAAGTTGAATTTCATTCGAACCCGTAACAGCTTCTCTCAGGTTAAAAAAACCACCACGTTTTGTTAGAAAATCACCTGGGGTAAGGGGAGCAAGGTCCAATGGATCGTTGCTTATATACGTGAGTGGGCGAGCGTTGACCATCCCTTCTGCTTCTACTATAATAGTTCTGAGTTGTTCGAAGTTAAGCTTCGCCTTACCGATAACCACTTTGAGAACGTTCTTGATGGTACGTATGAGGCGTTCCCAAAATCCGCCCCACCATGGCGCACGCTCTACTATAAATTTCCAGTTTATCCGTCTGGCTGATGCAAAATCCTGGATCTGTTCGTCATCGAAAGCGAAATTGTTGTCCTTAAGTTCCAGTGCAGGTCGACGGAAGGATTGAGCATTATCGGAAAAAATGACAGACGGTATGCCCCTCCTGGCAATAAAACGCCGAAGACCCATCAAACAGCTTTCGGTTGACATGGTTGTTGTAATTTCCAGGTGGACGGCACGAATAGCAGCGCAGGTAAATACCATGAGGTATGCTTTACTCGTACTACCCGCAGCATTGCTAAAAGTATATAGAGGACCCGCAAAGTCAATACCAATAGCATCAAATGGTCTTGACAATTTAAGCCTTTCAATGGGTAGGGCACCAAACGGTTGCGAGGCTGGTTTTCCCCACAGCCTCTTGCAAATGACGCATCTTTGAAGCAGCTTCTTAACTAGTTGTCGACCTTTGGGGATCCAAAAGCGGACTCGCAATTGGGAAAGAACAGTGTTGACCCCACCATGTAGACATTTTTGATGGCAGTCACGAACAATTAGATCGGTGATATGAGACTTTGTTGGCAAAATGATCGGGTGTTTGAAATTCATCGACTCTTGTAAGGACTGTAATCGCCCCTCTAATCGCATAACACCTTCATTATCCAGAAATGGAAAAAGCTGAGCAATACTTGATGACCCAGGCAACGATTTAGATTTCTGTAATGAGCAAACTTCATTAGTAAATTTATTGAATTGTATGTACCTTATCCAATAAATTTCCGCAGTGCTGAGCTCCTCTGCACACAATTGAAACGACTTCTTTCTCATATTCTTCTTTAGGTTATTTACAAACCGGTATATGAAGCAAGTTACCCTCAGCAAACGGCTCCAAGTACTGAAGTCTTCATAGAGCAAAACTGAGACCACTAGCGGCTGAAACTGTTTCTGCTAGCAATCCCAGTGGAGCCACCGTTGTTGGTATATTGTCGGTGTCGGTATATACATTTCGGTAACTTTCGTCTTTGAGCCAAACTGGGCCTTGGGCCCATAGATGAGACGAAAGCAGACATTCACCAGCAATGCCCCTTGTCAGGAGATCAGCCGGATTTTCCTTTCCGGAACAGTGACTCCAATCTGATGTCAATGTGTGACGACGAATCTCGGAGACACGACTTTGCACAAAGGGTTTCCATCGGTCATGCTCTCCTTGTATCCAATTAAGTTTTTTTTTTTTTTTTTTTTTATCCGAGGGTAGGTGAAAATCTTCCAAAGACACTATGAGAATAGCAAGCGCGTTCTCATAGTAGTGTCAGATTTTTACTGACTAAAAACACGACCCTTCTAATGATTGTTAGATACTGGAACTAAGATATAACTTATCAAGCAATTTTTCTATCATTAAATAAAAACTTTTGACAGGTTACTTTCCAATGAAAGATCCTGCGAGTTCCGCAAATTAAACGCGGTTAATCTTATCTTGCCAAGTTGAACGGTTTCGTTCTTTGTAGTCGGCGCAATAAATTGCTCTCGTCCAAGATTTGTCGGACTGTATTGTTGATATGTCCGATTAGTCGGGTTCTATGCTTTCTCGCGAAGCTTCTAGTTTCAGCTTCGATTGTTGGAATTCCGAGATCCCTATGGATATCGTCGTTTCTAATATACCATGGTGCTTGTACAATTTCTCTAAGCACTTTATTTTGAAAAGTTTGTATAATATTGGCATTTGTTTTCTTAGTACAACCCCAAAGTTGTATACCGTAGGTCCACACCGGCTTTAGCACTTGCTTGTATAAAAGCAGTTTGTTCTCAGTACTGAGCTGGGAATGTTTTCCGAGTAACCAGTACATTTCTCTATATTTGATATCGAGTTCTTTACGTTTCATTTTCACGTGCGAACTCCATTTCAGCTTTGCGTCGAGTGTCATTCCCAGATATTTGGCCTCGTTTGCAAAGGGTATTCGGGCCATATTTAGGAAAATTGGCAAGTCATTGGTTTTCTTATACGTGAAATTCACATGTACAGATTTAGTTTCATTTAAGGCGATCCGCCAGTTCCTTGTCCATTCATTTATCTTATTCACTGCGGTTTGCAGTTTTGTAGTCGTTTCTTCGATTGTATTACCTACTGCTAGGATAGCTGTGTCGTCGGCGAACGTAGCAAGGGTAGTGCCATCTTCTCTTGGAATATCGCGAGTATATAACAAATAGAGAAGCGGACCAAGGACGCTTCCTTGCGGTACCCCGGCCGAAATTTCTTTTAGCTCCGAGTATTCGTTTCCATTTCTAACACGGAAGAGTCTATTCCCGAGATATGATTCTAGAAAATCATATAAGCTTGCGGGGAGAACTTGTCGTAATTTAAATTTCAAGCCGTCGTGCCACACCTTATCAAAGGCTTGTGAGACGTCAAGGAATACGCTTGAGCAAATCCTTTTTTCTTCAAATGCTTTCTCGATTACGTCAGTAGTTCTATGTACTTGGTCAATCGACGAATGCTTGGTTCTGAACCCAAACTGGTGGTCAGGGATAAGATTATTGTCTTCAATAACCGGTTGTAGGCGCCTGAACAATATTCTCTCGAAGACTTTGGAAATGACTGGAAGAAGGGAAATCGGTCTATACGATTTTACTTCATTTGGCGGTTTTCCTGGTTTTAAAACCATTATGACCTCCGCGACTTTCCATTGACTCGGCACGTGTTTTAGTCTGAGCGCGGCATTTATAATAGGAAGAAGCTTAATTAATGCTTTTCTTGGTAGAACTTTCAGAACTTCTCCGGTGATCAAATCATAACCATGAGCTTTCTTGGGTTTTAGGGATTCGATTTCACGTTTTAGTTCACTTAGCGTTGCACTAGTGAGTGTTGAATCGTCAGATTGTAATTCCGCCCTATTAGTATTGTCATGGATCGCTTGGCCATCGTACGGTTTAAAAGTTTCTTCTAGATGAGCGGCAAAAACGTCCGCTTTTTCCTTATCTTCCAATTAAGTGCGATTCTGGAGTCCGTCCACATGTAAAATCGCTCTACAGGTATTTTTAGCGATCTCTTCAAGTAGCCACACAATCGAGCAGCTATCAAGGCAGCGGTTAGCTCCAATTTAGGTAAAGTTAGCTCCTTGCATCCATCTTCTTTGAGGGGAGCAACTCTGCTCTTAGCGCGCAAAAATCCGACACTGCATTCTTCTTTCAAACCAATGTTCTTTAGATAGGCCACTGTTCCGTATGCTCTCATGCTAGCATCCGCGAAAATATGAATATGGATTTTGCTTGGCGAGGAGTACGATATAACTGACCTTGGTATTGTCATATCCTTTAACTGCAACAGGTTCTTGACGCACTCATTCCTTTCAACCAGCAATTCAGAAGGTATGGTTTCATCCCACGACACCCTCCTTTTCCATATAAGCTGAAATAAAATTTTCAGTTTAATAACAGTCGGTGCAAGCATTCCGAGAGGATCGTAAATTCGGGCTATAGTCTGAAGCACGAAGCGTTTAGTGGCCTTTGATAGGTTACACGTTAACAAACTCTCGAGTGATGTGAAAAGCACAGCTATTTCGTCGCTGAAGATGAACCAAGTGAGTCCTAAAACCTTTTGCATAGCTGTGTCCTTGATAGAAGCGAAACTTTCACGAATCAGAGAATTATTTGAATTCCACTTCCTTAAATTCATCCCTGCGTTTTTCATGATTTCAAAAGCTTCTTTGCAAATACGCTGGCCTTCATTTTCTGTATCAACGCTGATAATCAAATCGTCCATATAAAAACTATCTTCAAGCACGTTGCATGTTGACTGAAAACGATGCCTCTCCTCGGCAAAGTGATGACGCAAAGTTGCTGTTAATAGAAATGGGCTACAGTTCACTCCGAAGGTCACCCTTGTCATCCTCAGCTCTTCGAAATTGGACTGCTTGTCTGACGAATTTTGAGGAGACAACCAAAGGAAACGATGGCTATCTCGATCTTTTTCGCTTAACAAAATTTAAAGGAATGCCTTTTCTATGTCGGCAACTATTCCTATTGGTCCAAGCCTAAAGTTGAGTAGAATTTTCAGAACATCTGGTAACAAATTGGCACCAACATGCAGCATGTCGTTAAGAGAGGGACTATCACCCGAATGAGATGAAGCATCAAATACAATTCTCACCTTAGTCGTGATGCTCTCGGCTTTATAAACGGGGCGATGTGGTAAATAGAACACCCGATTGGAAACATCACAACTGTCCGTTGGAGCTGGTTCAGCGATGCCATCTAAAACCATTTGTCGTATAGCACTATTATACTCCTCGAAGCGATCTGGTATACGTGACAAACGTGTAGAGCCGCTTGATTGCTTGATTTCTGTTGTTATCAGCATACACTGGACGATCTTTCCACGGTAAAGCTGCTTCGTAGCGAGAACCTCTTCTTTTGATGCATGAGGAAATTAGATGTTCTGCCTGGTGATGGTTTTCATCATCTTCGCTCCGGATACCAATGGATTCAAGTGACCAGAAAGCAGATATGTCACTGTCGCTTAAGGCAGGCAGATTGAGGTTCGTACTGGGAATAGAAGAGGAGCATAAATTTACGTTTGAAACAATATCCTTACCAGAGGAAATATGTGGCCCTTGGATGGCCCATCCAAATATGGTTTCTATTGCTCTCAAACAAGATGAAATGCGTCTTTGTTTTCCAGTTACTATGGCCCAGTAAAAGTCTGAGCCTACAAGAACACTAAGGCCTTCTTCTATCTCGATGGGACCCATGGATTCATGTTGCGTGTCAGCCAGCTGGATTCCTTGAAATGAGGGACATGAACTTTCGGGAGCTGGGAGGACATCTACACAGATTTCAGGAACCACTACCGCCTCTATGTATGCGCTTTTGTTGTTAAAATCGCTACTCTTACTTTGTCAAGAATCTGGAATGGACACTGTTCCTTGCTTCCAAACGGGATGACGGATATTTTTACTTTTCCAATGGAGATTAGGTTAAGTTTTCGCACGAGGCTCTCACGAATGTAAGTATGCTGACTGCCGCCGTCAATAATAAATCGAATTAAAATACTTTTATCTTTGCTCGGTGCTGCGGCAATCCCCCGGACATTTGAGTTTTCCAATAAAATTGGTACATAAATTCATCGCGCTTTTATTTTCACAATTTGTGGTGTTCACTGCAGTGGCCGCGATGACTTTAGTCTTGACATAAGAAGGATCGCACATAGACGTTGAATGATTTCCTTTGCACTTTTTACAAGTAATCCACTTAGAACTTCGACATTTTCTTGATGAATGTCCGCGTTTTGTACAACGAAAGCAGCGATTGTTTTTTCGTAGCAAATCTCTTTTTTCCGCAAGGGATATATGGCTATCGCAGTCTCTCGTGCTGTGGTTGTTCGATGCACAAAACAAACATTGTTCCTTTTCGTTTAGAGAAACCAAGCTTGTGGCTGCCGCTGTTGTGGGGCTTTGATTTTTCTTCGCATTAGCAGAAACAGAGACAACACTACTCCTTTCCAACGATTCCACTTCTCGCTTTAAGAATCGCATAATGCCCTGAACCTGTTTGTCACCCATTTGAGAAAGAGCTGAGCTACTTGATTGTTCAGATCCGTCTTGCTCGTCCAGATCGTTATCTCTTTCAACACTACGGTGATAGTGGACACGTAGGTCCACTGGTAGACAACGGAGTAAGATGGACTTAAGCATCACGTAGTATTGGTGTGATGGAATTTGTAGAGCCGTAAGAGTGCGACTGCATGCAGTAACACAATTACATAGATGACGTAATCCAAGTACATCAGTTGAAGAGCAAGAAGTTGTTGCATGTGCTTATCGACCAGGCGCTCTGTATCACCAAACTGCTCTTTTAAAAGCGAGACAGCTGCATCGTAACACATCTCCGTTGCAGAAAAACCCTCGCTTACCTTTTTAGCGCTACCCACCAATACACTCTCAAGGTAGCTAAATTTATCAGACGATGTTAAACCCGTATTTTCATGTACTTTGGTACGGAACTGATCCCAGAACGGTAACCATTCCTGGAAATTTCCATCGAACTTTTTCAACGTTAGTACTGGCAGCTTAACCGAACTATGCACGACTCCAGATGTGTTGAGAGATGATTCATTTTGGTAAACTGCCCGAGGTGTCTGCTTCTGCTTAAGTTTAGCCATGCGTGTATTAAGTTTCGCAAGTGTTCCAATGGCAGAGTCTTGGTACTCCGCAACTTTTTCAAGATCTCTGTCTAGATCTTCTTCTTTGATGAGACTTTTACTTCTTACCTCCGCATTAGAAGCGAGAAGACTTTCGTGGGCTGCGGTCAAACGCTGTATATAAAAATTTAATTCTTCCTCTATGCCGTCAAATTTACCCTCTTCTTTTAGTTGGGATTCTGGCGAATTTAAATATTCAGTGGCAGACTTGACAATTTTCGTCACTTGCCCTCTGTAAGCCGACCGACAGGAGAGCTCCATTTTGTAAACTTTTCTTCGCGCAAGACTAATAATGATTTTACGTTAATTAGGTTTATTTCTCTATCTCTGAACGACTTTCGATCCCGGGTTTCGGCACCATTTAACAAAAAATATGAAATCCCGGCTGAAAACTTTAGATCAAAAGACCGAGACTTAAACAAGAGAAAAACAATGCTTCATTAGTCTTCTTTGTTCGAAATATAAAGAGCAACTAACCACTGCAAATTGGTTAAAATAATTCATATATGTTTTAAGGAAAGTTTAATATATAAGAGTAAGAAAGAGATAAATAGTTATTCAAAAGAGAATTCAGTGTATGTAGTTTTACATGTTTACAGGTACAAATCATATAATATTTAACAGTAGCTTTGCCAATCTCCGTTTTGCTTGTCTGTGTTAAACAGCTTGCGTGTTCCGGATCTATGTTTGGACAGATTTTTGCTCCACCATGGCATATTTTTCTTACTCCTTTCTTCTCCCAAGGGGCAGTTTTCTTCGAGCGCATTAGTGATGTTGTCTTTAATGTCCTCAACAGCTATTTCTAGAGGGTGTGCTGGAGCTTTCTTCATTTCGAGTCGTTTTCCAGATTGCTTGCTAGAGCAGATTGGTAGTTTTCCCAATTTGTTTTTCTTACCGGATTTCTCGTGAGGCTTGAATTTTATAATTTTGTGGTTGGACAGTAATGGCTCACTAGATACTCCCAAAGTTCTTAATTAGTTTAGTTACGCTCATGCTACCGAGCGTAAGGTCAAGTACCTCTTGTTTTGCTCTAGTTACAAAAGTGGGGGTATTTCCTACATTGTTAACATCTAGGGTCGAACTTAAGATAAATTCTAGTAAGTATATACTCACCTCTAGTATTCGTATCGGTGCTTCCCCAGATTATGTGATGGGCTTTCGCATCGCATCCTAGTAGCAGTGGCATGCTGAGCTTGTTGGAATGATCCACTAGCCGTTGAAGCTCTGATGAGATCATTGGCTCATCTCCTGGACAGTACACTGATGCCATAATGATAGTGCGGTTGGCTCCCTCTATACTTTGCGCTATTCCAATTTTTCTGCCTGAGGTCATAGAGCAATTGCACGCATGGGGCGTTTGCCGCGCCCTTAGTCAGCAGCTGTTCTTCCTTCCCCACCTAAGAGCGTGCTCTCTAAGATGGGCATCGATTCCTCGGCTTCCGTACTATTCTTGAACATCGGCAAGATAATGTTGACTGGTGTTACAAATTTTGGTGGATCAGATTGCACCTCTTCGGGTTGCAAGCTCTGCGGGTTGTGATTGGACTCATTCTGGGCTGGCCCAGTGATTTCATCAGACTTCTAGAGTCCGCACACCGTCACCCTGCAAAACCGGTAGCTCAAAGATCCTTTTTGTGTTTTAATGGCGTTCACATATTCCTGATTGATACTCAGGGCCAGTACCTGCCCGGTTCCCTAGTTTCGACCATGGAGTACCTTCCATGCCCTTACATTTAGTCCCTCGTTTTGCCAAGGATGTTTTAGGCTCCCGATAAGCGCTACGTGGGAGGAAAATGGTAACGGAATGGGCGTGTGGTATGTTTTTCCCACTGCAAGCTGTGAGTCTTGTCCCCTTCCAGTTTTAGAGCTTGGGCGCTTTTAGCCATTCTGCTGTTTGCAGAGTCTCACAGTCCACAAATTGGAATTTAGGCTTGTGCTCCCATCCCAGGGCCATTTCCATTACAATAGCGTCCTACAGTGCTGTAAGGTCAGAGCTACTGAATACCTCCTGCGGATATTCCCCTGGAAGAGCAACAACTTGCTCAGCTATACCAACTGTGGTGTGTTATCCCCGTTTTGAAGTGGGTTTCGCCGCCGCCGCATAGCTTCGTCCAACCACGGTGCCGCTCGTTTTCACAGGCTCAGTCCTCTTGGCACCTTCCTCCACTTTCTGAAGTTAGGTACAACCCGATGCTCCGCTGCTCTTCTCCTTGCTCCCTCAGGTCCGAAGCCCTTGCTTAGGTAGCAGAGGTACCATCGCATTCCGGCGTCGCTAAGCCCTTTTCTCAGGGGAGCCGGTTGCCCCGGTGATGGTACGCCCGGATTTCTACTTCTCTTCTTGGCTTGCACACCAGGTGGTGGTTCCGGGAGTTGAGATGTGCTCAGGTACTTTGGCCTCCTTTCCAGCATGGATACCTTGCCAGGCGAAGTGGGGGGTTGCGGTTTGGGTCCCGCTTTTGCTACCTGCATTTTCTTTTGTCTTCTGGACTTGCCCGTTCTTTTAACAGGCTTGCAAATTATTTCGAGGTAGTGGCGGTCGCTGGTGCTCTGCACCTTCCCAAAACCCTCCCTCTCGGCTCGTCCCAGGCCTATTATAAGCCGGTCGTTCGCTGTGGATATCCTGCTCCAAACTAGCGATATTTTCTGATGCGGACTTTCCCCGCATCTTATTTATATTTATGTTTTTTTTTTTTTTTGCTTCATGTCCCACGGAGCCCGGTGTCCGAGAGGCTCCGTTATAATACAGCCGGTTACCCCTGGCTGCAATCCATCCAATAAGTACGGGTCGCATAACGATCTGTTTTTTTTTTTTCTTTTTTTTCGAAACGACTCAACCGTCTCGATTCCCCAACTGACTACGCATTCTATCGTTGGCATTGACTCTCCTACCAAAATCCAGTCATCCGACATCCGACGTTCTCGCGTGATGACCAATTCGCCATAGTAGTTATGTCTATGTACAGGCCGCCGTACAGCTATACTCCTACTGCGGTATTTATTAGATTCGCTTACGAAGCCTCTACGACGTTGTTTAGTTAAACATCGCGTAAAGATTTACGCAGCCTCTACGTGGCTTTCATGAAATTGTGATTAATAAACATTTTTCCGCGGTAATTTTGCTAAACGAGGTTTGTGTCTAAATAGGTAAGAATTTCGATAAACTATTACAGAAAACAAAGAAATCTATTACCTTTTTGCCCTCAAACCGACATCAGCTCTGATTAGATTTGTATATGAAATCATTTTACACAAATTATCTAAAACAATTCCGAAAAGTCTTCGAATGTACTGCTGAAATATCAAACTGCAATCATATATCTTTGTATCTTTCTATATCCATATTCCTATTTCTATTCTACCAACCACCGCCAAATCCAATGCCAGTCCATTTGTAGACATATTCACACACATCCTAAGACGTTCTCCACAAACAAAAAAACTGAAGTAGAAGAAATAATATCACAAATGCACAATATTTTATATATTTTTATTTATTAAAGATAATTTCAATCTTATAATTGCATAATATGACAACGAAATTCGTTTGGCAGAAATTTTGCACAGCTTTCGAAATGAATGAATAAACAAAAATTAATTTCACTTTTCGGTTTTGGTTACAATTCGACGACGACCAAATGACATTTGATGCAAACACTTATTTACGTGAGCTCTACGCAGGCTCTAAACGCAAATTTTCGCGTTTAACTTACGCAGCCCTAAAGCAACGTTCGAAAAATCTTTATAAATAACATTTTCCTGCGTAAGGGCATTTTAGAGGGTGCGTAGAGATAAGCAGACTCTACGAAGAGTTTATAAATAAGGCTGCATGTTTGTCCTGCTCTCTTGGCCAATTTCTATTTCATTTCATTTTATTCATCCATAAATCGAATTTTAAATTTCGATGGAATGTGGCGTGTAGGGCGTGGGATTGAAAGATATAGGATGTGAAATGTATACGGGACTGAAAGAGAGTTATTTAACATTTGATACCAATACCTGTAAAGGAAGACGTGCGATTCTTCGACACTTTCCATTCACTGGTTAAATTTAGTATTAAAACATTGAAATATCCGTCCCGATTGATTTCTAAATATTTATACATAAAGGATTTACAAAAACAGATTCACCCGATGCCGACGATTGGAAGTGTTTTCGTGCAAACTTAGGTTTTCGATGAAGTTTTCGAGTGTTTTCGTGAAAACCCGGTTTTCGGCTCGCTGTGAATAGGATATTAAAAGATAGCATCTAAAAGGTAACCAATAGCGCTTTCTTTGAATATCTAATATAACGGTAAACTGAATTCATTATTAAAAAGTGTAAACTCAATCTACAAATAATAAAATATGATGTCAACTCACCGTCTTGAATCTGCGGTAGAACTGTTGAAGCATTTTTTGACGATGCGCTGGCACAGTGCATTTTAAAATATTTTTATACAGAGCAATTAACAGTTTCTGCTTTAAACCGCCATACCTAGTATGAAGAAGTACACATTCGTCGCGATACTCTGGTACACTACTGCACATGCATTCTTCTGTTCCGTGAACAAATCGGCCGATAGTAAAAAGTTTCATAAATTTTCCTTCATTCAATTGTACTATATTAATCCATTGATGAAACATTGAGACCACTGCCATCATATTACCGTTCAAACAAACTCCATGGTTATGCGAAAGATTGATAAAGTCGTACGAGTACTCTAGAGTATCTTGAACAGTACCATCATTTAACTTCAGTATATAAAACCGATAACAATTAAGATCATACTCAAATTGCATACGATTTAGGGCGCTAAGGGTATAATATGACGGAATATTCTCCTCTTGTACTGGCATATAGCTGGCTACCATGACATATTCCCCGTCTTCTGTAAAAATGCTGAATTCTCTGTACAAAGGGCGCATGAACGATGTTAATTGAATAGACCAATTTATCTCGAACAAACAGTCAAAAATATTTTGGCGAATCTCTTCCGCAAGCCTATTGCTGGTGTTTGGAGGTACGTACTCGGTTTTCCATTTGTATAATAAATGGGATGCATTTGCTACTCCTAAGAACTTGTAGTTCTCAAAAGACTGCTGATCCCTGGAAAAACACATTAAATATTTGCCATCTGGACTGAATTTTCTAATGAAATTGGGTGGTTTTTTAACATTCGAAATGGTAAGATTTGGTGTAATGCATTTGAAAAATTCCACGCTGATGTTCCTGTATGAGCGCCGATGAATGTAGGATCGTCGATCGATGCCGCTTTCTCTATCTACCAACAGGTGAAGTATGTTCTGTGATCTATCCCTACAGTGAAAAAAGGATAATCAATGTTATATATCTGTAAGTGGGTTATTTGTTTAAATTAATTGTTTCTATATACTAGTATTTCGATCATTTGTGAAAATAAGCATCCAGTTCTACAGCTGGCAGTTCGCCACCAGCATTCAAATTCACAAATGTCCACCACCCACTCTCGATTTGTTATTTAATTATTCGTAAAACTAAATAATTTTCAAGTTATTTTGTGAGTGTATGAATCTAGAACGTCTATACTCAACCTGCGGACCGCCGAGCATACAAACAGCTGCAAAATTTTCAGATTATAATAAAGGACCATATTGACATTTCTGAGGAAAACTGCTCGACAATTTCAAATTATATGACTGCACTGTCAGACGAGTTGCAAAATAAGTTTCAAGATTTAAGAAAAAATACAAAATGTTTAATGCTTGTTGAAAACCCCTGGCATCTGGAAACAACGACCATCTCACAACTGGCTTCAGTTTTAAATTGTAATTACGCAAAAAAATTTTAATGAGTTGATCGATTCCAAAAACGACACAAATCTTGAAGTTATGTTTAAAGAAAAGGGGGAATATGTGCAATTTTGGAGCATTGTTCCTCAAAAATATAAAACCGTTCAAAGAAGTGCCCAAATCATATTAACATTGACACTTTTGCCAAATTTTGTTATAACAATAAATAAACAATGACATTTAGATTATGGCACCAAAGGTATAACGAATTTGTGGCTGTATTGAACAAATTTTGAATATGACTGATCTAGAGGGTAGGATCTGATGAGCAACAACATGGCGGTGACCTGTTAATGCAGCTGTCATATACACCCATTGGTTATTCCTCGTGGTGGATGTTGTATGAATAACTGATTGGCATTAACTTGGCGATGACCAGTTGTTGCAACTGGTTCATACACATCAATTGTGCTTATTTAACCTCCGCGTGGTAACCACCGGGTACTGGCCATGTTCTTCCGGGCATGACTTGCTGAACTTATAGTGCTCTGTCGGAATCGAGTCGCAGAGGTCTTAAATGAATCACTCAAAAATAGGGCATACTGCGAATCAATCCAAAAGATTGGATCAACGGTGTTTTCAATATTCAAGATGGTAGATGCCTTGCGTGAGCTATTGTAACATATTTGGAGTTACATAAGGTCAGTATGGATTTTTCAGCACCAGTCAGGGTGCTGATATAAATATGGTGGCGGATGAAAATTTAATGGGACAGGGGCGGCGCTCATATTCCTGAAGTGGGTTACTGGCAACGGAATTGAGGGCCTGATCGTCCAAGTTGGGGGTTGTGCGTGGGGCTAACTACCCAACCAGAAAAACAAGCAAAAAAAGAACATGGACATTTAACATTCTCTTAACACAATGAAACCATGTCTTGGACTTAATGGAAAATATTTAAACTACGCGATCGAATTTAGCTATACCAAATGATGTAAAAGATAGTCCGTGTAATGTCAAACGCGATGTTAAATACACTAAACAGGATTTTGTCTAATCAGCGAGAATGCTTTTGATGACCTGCGGCTGCTTGTGCGGATGGGGTATTGCAGATCGTCATACAAGTTGTGTTGACAAAAGTTCGGTCGAGTGCTGGTAAGGTCCAGATTCACACATGGGGGCGGCATATACGTCGGAGGGGATTTTTGGATCGACAAGCGCGAGTTACGTGCACAGAGACACCCTTAGATGCACCATAAGCACATCTTGCTAAACCACGATCCATATCTGATTAAAATTCCTTTACTGTAATTGAATATACCCATTTCATATTTTTTTTTCTTCCATTGTAATCAAATATATTTCACATTTTTCTGTAACATTAGATACATAAGAATCATAATGTACATTAACCTGTCCTTCCGTTCTCACGCTGCGAATAATCGCAGCGTCAACATTAATATTGTATAAAAACCCAAAGAAAATATTTGTAATTGTCATTCGTGTTCAAATAAAAATCGGAGGCAGAAGCTCTGCCCGAAAATTAAAAGTTGTTTTTTTTAATATTGTGTCGCGGAGTTCATGTAATTGGCGCAGTCGAAAAAGAAGAAAATAGCTCCATGTAAAAACTCATATTTGATTTTGATAAGCTACAAATACGACGGATTATCATGTTAATGTGCTATCGTGTGAAAAACTTAATGTAAGAATAAATATTTTAAAGTGAAGATAGAAAGTGATTGATAAGACTATACGACGGATTATCGTATTATTGTATTATCTACTACCGATCTTGAGTGCAAAAACAGAATCTCACCACGTATAAATATCGTGAACTAAATAAACGTTCTAACATTACGAAGGATCATCGTAACTACAAGGACCCGTATACAGATAAGGATGCTGCTGATCTTCCTGTAAGTCCCTTTCCTTAAATATTTTTTTATGAATTTCGTAAAGAGAACGCATAAATTTGATATAAATAGAGAAATTAATATAGATATAGAAAGCTCTGAAGATTCAGATTTAGAGGTAGAAATGGCTGTTAACCAAACAAATGATATAGCTCGAGATTTAAATATGGAGGCAAGAAACGCTCCCATTCAAATAAATTTACCAAATGGTGGTCAAGCTGTTGCTAATCCCACTGAACTGTTTAATTCACTAAAAATTCCAGACGCAATTAAGGACCTCCCGAAATTTGACGGGAATCCAAGGTTGCTTTTCGAATTTATAAAAAATGTTGAGGTAATTCTTGTTATAATGAGACCCATTGATGGTACACCGCAAAGCAGGATATTGCTTCGTGCTATAAGAAATAAAATAGAAGGAAATGCCAACGAAGTATTAAATATGTATGGGACACCCATGATATGGAATGATATCAAGAACAATCTCATTCTGCACTATGCAGACAAGCGAAACGAGACGTCCTTGATCAGAGACCTTCACGGTCTAACCCAAGGTACAAAATCAGTCGAAAAATATTACAGTAATATAATTGAAATACTAGCAGCAATGTGTAATCACGTCCAAATTCATGAATTGAACCAAAACGTTATTACTGCCAAAACAGCATTATATAACGAAATGTGCCTGAACTCATTTCTTTCAGGCTTAAAGGAACCTTTAGGCTCAACAGTAAGAGCCATGAGACCCGACACGTTAAGTAAAGCATTTTCATTCTGTATCACAGAACACAATCGGCCTTACCAATAATCAACTTTAGTCTGGCACTTTACGAAAAGACTCCACACTTTCCAAAATCCCTTTACCAATAAACAAATATAGTTGCCAGACTATCGCTAACTGTAGGGTTAAATGTTAGTGTTGAGAAAGCCATGTTTATCTCGGGCATTAGCTAAATAAATCCTCCCTTATGTCATTTTGAAGACAAGTGTTGCCCAACCATCCAAAATCACGATAGTAAATTTCGTAATAGGAGAGAATTTAATACGATGTTGTTCATCCCGAGCGTTTACAATTATTAATTAATTTTAGTAAATTGTGAATGTTTTCTAATTTTATTCATTGCAATACAACTATGCAAATGGTTTTTAAGTCTAACAATCACAAATTTGTACAAATGTATGCAAAATATTGAAAAATATTGCTCTTTTGTTTTATTTCTAAACACGTGAAGCATATATTTTTCTCTGTTTTATCTTATTTAACCGCTAGTTCCTGCTTTTTAATTGGTTTTCCTTTGTAAATAGTTTGCGAGCAACGAAATTAATTTAATATAAGTTTGGGATATTTCCAAGACTTTCTTGACAGTCGTCGCAAACAGAAAAAAATATATTCTTACCTAAGTTTGGACGGCTCATAAAATTTTTCAACAATTCTCAGTACCTCAGGCGAATCAGGTAGATATTTTGTTGCATGCAAACCCTAAACTCTTTGCAAAATGAGTTTGTTTACCGAGAATGAGGATCTCTAATGAGACAATGGTTGGTGTGAAAAGGTTCACTTCGCAGAAAATATAGTAATAAAAATAGAATTATCAGCATTCAGCAAAATACATGCAAAATAACTAGTTTATTAACTTCTGGAGAAGTAACATCCTAACAGGTAGTACGAAAATATGTGTGCATAAAAGTTGCGTTTTATATTTTTCAGCTCGAATTTCAACTTTTGTCGGTTTCTGAGTTTCCCGAATTAAGTAATATATAAGCCATACAATTTTTTGTAGGTTAAATTGTATTTGTTTTCAAACCCGGAAGCGATAAAATTCTTACACGCTTCCTACGTGCGATTGTTATTTATTCTGAAATGAATGAGCCAGCTATTATTTCTATTTTCAAAGATATTCACTTGCTAACGACGCAATTGTGATGTTTAGACCTCTATGAAGTTTTGATTTGCATCGTCAGCCTACGAATAAATGAAACCATTCAAATAAACCGTGGTCCGTTTATTGAATAATTTGAAAGAGATGTTATAACGACACAAATGCACTCATAAAGAAATCGCGAGGTAGTATTAGAAAACAATGGAAAGCGTACCATAAAAGTACTGAAAACTGTGTCCGATCGAACGATAGGGCATTACTGATTTGCATATGATATTTGACAGATCAGCGGATATTTTGTGCATTTCCTATTTTGCGTTTTGTTTTTTGCATATAATAAGTATCAAAGAGCATTGGAAAGATATGCGTTGGGCAAATTTAATTGCAATTTATGTATTCCTTCTTTTAGAATAAAATCCTCCATGTGAAAGAGACCATTGACCTTGTTTTTCACGAAAACAAATTATGAAATTTGAATTCTGCAATGACAACAAATGTAATAGATTCTAAGAAAGTTGTAGGACTAGTAAATGTGGAGGTCTAATTGTTTATTGGTACCATTTCACAAAAGCTGTACATTTTTACTAAAGCTGACATCTTACTAGTTCTCGACATTAGTGATTGATTATTAGTAAGGCCGAATATTTTCTACTCAAAATATGATCAAGACAGACAACAACCCAGACCCCAACTTCAAAGACCATATCAGAACAACTACCAACAACAATACCGACCAAGACCCATTAACCAAAACAATCCTAATTACAATCATACTCCTCAACAGTATAGACCACAAAACAATACACCAAGGTACAATACACCACAACAACATAACAATTTTAATAGGTACTTCACTCAAAATAGGCTAGAACCGATGGAAGTTTCATCAGGTAATAGTCGTATCCGGAATGGACCACCTAACCAGGGAGAACCAATGGATACATATTCAGAAAATAGCAGGAACAGGCAGAACAATAACAATTTTAGGCAAAATTTGCAAAACATTAACAGGGAACTTAATAACGTGACCCATCATGTCATTGAACCTAGCGATACATCACCAGGCTACTATCCAAACTTAGATCAATTTCAGACAGTCGAAGGAATAAACGACAAAATTTTCTTCCAATAGCCTCGGACCCCCAACAAACTTTATAGACATAAATATACATGGCAACACTCTACCTTATATAAACATTTCTTCACCTTTTGGTAATTTGAAGTTCCTAATAGACACGGGGGCTTCCTCTTCTTTCATCAACCCCGAGTACATCCAATCGAAGGACATACAGTATACTACACCTACAGTTATTTCTACTGTTTTGAATAAACACCATGTTAACAAATTAGTCACACTTCGTATGGTTTAGAATTTAACCAAGAAGGTTACATACAATTTTTACTATTCAAGTTTCATAAATACTTCGACGGTCTCATAGGACTGGATATCCTAACAAAAATAGGAGCCCGAATCGATATTAAAAACCAACAATTAGTAACAAATAACTCAAATATTCCCCTGTCCTTCAAACCGAATTTAATCTCACACGAATATGTCATACCAGCATATTCAAAAATTACAGCAAAATTACCAGTAGACATTTCAGACGGAGATATACTAATTGAACCAATAGAACTTAAACCCAAACTTTACATACCCGAAGGAATCTATCATGCAGAAAACTGGTTCAGTTTTATAGAAATTCTAAATTACTCTCCTCAAGACCAAACCATTCTTTTAGATCAACCACTTAAAACAACAAAATACGAAAATTGCAATTATATAGAACTAAATAACCTTAATATAAACACCACCTTTGAGAAAGAAAGTATATATACAAAGGATGATATTTCAAACTCTATAAGAACCTCCCACCTCAACACTGAGGAAAAGAAAACAATCCTTAAAATTTGCCATGAATTTGAAGATATATTTTTTCAGGAGGGAACAAAACTAACATTTACAAATAGAATTAAACATAAGACTAAGACTAGCGATGACTTGCCTATATATACAAAGTCATATAGGTACCCCTATATACATAAAGAAGAAGTAAAAAAACAGGTCAATGAGATGCTGAACAATGGCATTATCCAGTGGCAAAAGAAAATGGCGACTTGTCATTGATTACCGAAAGGTAAACGAGAAAACTATTAGTGACAGATATCGTCTGCCCAACATCAACGAGATACTAGACAAACTTGGCAGATCAATGTACTTCTCTACACTTGATCTAGCCAGCGGCTTCCATCAAATAGAGATGGATCCCGCCGACATACAAAAAACAGCCTTCACGGTTGATGGTGGCCACTTTGAGTACGTACGAATGCCTTTCGGGCTTAAAAATGCCCCTTCGACGTTTCAAAGGGTCATGGACAATGTACTAGGTGAACTATTGGGCAAAATATGCCTGGTTTACCTTGATGATATTATAGTCTTTTCAACCTCACTACAGGAACATAAAGAAAACTTAAAAAAAATATTTACCAGATTACGAGAAGCTAACTTAAAGATGCAATTAGACAAGTGCGAATTTTTGCACAAAGAAATTGCATTTCTAGGTCATTTGGTAACTACAGAAGGAGTTAAACCAAATCCAGACCGTATAAAAGCAATTAGGGATTTTCCAATACCCAATACCCAAAAGGAAGTCAGGAGTTTTCTTGGCTTAGTCGGGTATTACCGTAAATTCATTAAAGATTTTGCGCGATTAACAAAACCTTTAACAGAATGCTTAAAAAAGAACAAGAAAGTTGTTCACACAGATGAATTTATTAAAACATTTGATCATTGTCGAGACATCCTTTCAAACAATCCGATATTACAATACCCAGACTTTGAAAAACCCTTCATTTTAACCACCGATGCAAGTAACCTTGCATTGTGAGCTATATTATCCCAGGGTACCATTGGAAACGACCTGCCTATATGTTATGCCAGCAGGACGTTAACAGATACGGAAATCAATTACTCAACAGTAGAGAAGGAACTTTTGGCCATAGTATGGGCATGGGCAACAAGATATTTTCGTCCATATTTATATGGAAATAAATTCAAGATCGTAACGGATCATAAGCCGCTCACATGGCTAATGAACCTAAGAGACCCTAATTCAAAATTAGTAAGATGGCGGAAGAGTTTCGACTATGAGGTCATTTACAAAAAAGGTAAATTAAATCTGAATGCTGATGCCCTCAGTAGGGTCATCATCAATAATGAAGAAAATAGAATCGAATCAAATCCACAAATACAGAATACCGCAGAGATAAACTCTAATGAACAAGGAACCGGTTGTTCCACAGTACATTCCGCTCAAGAAAATCTTAACGATCACATTTACATTTCAGAACGTCCTTTAAACGAATTCTCACTCCAACTAATATTAGAAAGAAATAACAATCGACCCAAAAATTTGTTCGAAATGATTTTTAGGAATAAACAAAGGATAACTATAAGATGTCAAGAATTCACAGAACAAGACATAATAGATATACTAAAAAAATTTGCTTCCCCAAACAAACTTAACGCTATCTTTACGGACGACGATACCTTCAAGAAAATCCAGTCTGTATATGCTAAATACTTTTCCCGATTCAAGGTAATAAGATGTACCGAAAAAGTCTAAGACGTTACCAATGAAGATGACCAAGATAAAACTATTCGGGATTACCACCTAAATAATAATCACAGGGGTATCAATGAAACACTCATGCACTTAAAGAGAACCCTTTATTTTCCATTTATGAAAAACAAAATTATCAAAGTAATAAACAACTGCGACACCTGTCAGACGTTAAAATATAATCGTACCCCTCCTAAAATTGAGTTTAGAATTACAGAAACTCCAGAAAAACCATTAGACATAGTTCATGCAGATATCTATTGCATAAACCACAGGCAAATATTAACAATAGTTGACAAATTTTCTAAATTTGCGGCAGCTTATACCTTAATTAATAGGAACAGTCTCACAGTTATCACATCCTTTAAACATTTTATGAGCCTTCATGGCATCCCTAAGAAATTAGTCACATACCAAGGTAGTGAATTCACAGCCACCATATTTGCAGATTTCTGCAAACAATATAATATAAATCACCACATAACGTCTCTCCAACAGAGTAGTAGTAACTCCCCTGTTGAAAGAATGCACTCTACCTTCACAGAAATATATAGAATAATTCACGCAAAGCGAACAACTAAAAATCACGATGACATCCTGAATGAAACATTGATAACTTATAACAATGCCATCGGATTTGGCAACGCGGACATTTGACAGCCTAAACGCACGTAAAATCGCTCGCCCAAATTAAACCTGTTTTTACAATATTTTTCTTTACAAATCTGCCTAAAAAGTGGTTCTCAGTGTATTTGCTTCATTACCTCAAGGGACAATTCACGATTCTTGGTGAGTCAGTTCAAGTTTAAGCATCTACTTCATAATTTGCAATGGTTGGGGGTATACGGAGAACGCCGCCGAAAATGTCCAACAACAATGCACATGTCAGTGGCGGCAAGCGTCGTATTTTTGAAACGTCACCGGAGGAAGGGCAGGCTTCGCCCGCTGCTACCAATCAATCGATGGTCGGCAAAATGTCAATTGGGGACCTAAAATCCCTTATAGTTGGTTCCATGGCATCTTTGCTCAATGACAGACTAAAGAATGTGGCAACTAAGGCTGATGTCGAGGGAGTCTCTGTAGAACTCCAAGCAATACAAAACGACAATACATTGCTGCGTCACAAATTGCAGGAGATGGAAGCTTCGTACGCATCTTTGGAGCGAAAGGTAGAGATGTTAGAGAGAAGATCGATTGAGAGCAACGTTGTATTGCACATACCTGTCGAAACAAACATCTTGCCAGAGGACAAAGCCCAAAACATATGTCTGCAACTTCTGGGAAGTAGTGATCTATCACTTATATCGGATGTCAGGGTTTTGAGGTCACACAACAACACTTCTAATGTAATTGTAAAATTAAAGAAGAAAGAAGACGTTCGCCGTGTGCTAAACAACGCAACTACTCTAAGAGGCAACAAGGTATCGATTCACAGAGATTTCACTGAAGCTTCTCGTAACCGAAGGAAGACGTTGTTCAAGTTGAAATCGGACATCGAGAGCAAAAATAAAAACGCAAAACCTATTGTGATTGGAAATAAACTTAAAATAAGTAATAAAACATTCTTTATTGATAATAATAACAAAATCCGATGTGAGGGCTTTGACAGTGAATGTGGGATGTCACTCCTTCAGCAGATCGTGGACGTCAGTTCTACAGTGACAGATGCAACTGTCAGAAACGTAAACATTGAAGGTGGAAATGTATCGGGTGGAAACGCAAGTAGCAGTTCTTCGTCTTTGGAGCCTCACCATAATTTTTAATAATAATGCCGTCTGCCAAAACAACTTAAACAAAACAAAATTATGTAACAATCAAAATGAAGTTTATAGTAAAAATGAAGTAAATCAGGAAATAGTGTTATTTAACATATTAAGTTATAATGTTGCAGGCTTAAAGAACAAATTATTTTTTTCCAATTTTTTCAACTATATTAAAAGCTTTGACGTCTTTATGCTTTATGAAACTCATGTTTTAGCCGGGGAAGAAATTAGATTCAGTAGCATTTTTAGAGATTATGAAGTGAAATGGATCCCAGCAATTAAGTCCAGTTTGTTCGGAAGAGGTAGCGGCGGCGAACTGCTAGGCTATCGGAAATCTCTTAAGATGGTTGAAATAAAGTTTAGATTGGTGGAAGGAATCTACGTACTTGATGTAATCATCAATGGAGAAACCCTTTGCATCGTTCCAATTTATCTAAACTGCAGTCATTGGTTGCGCGACTACGACAGGCTCTCCGATGTTCTTCAGTCTTTAAATTCGCCGGATCTTCTGCTTGCTGGAGACTTTAACGCAAGGTTAGGGTTATCGCAAAACAATTTTTCAAGTGGTCATGTGTCATCATTTATACATGCAACGAGGAAATCAAAGGACGACCTATGTGATGGAAAGGGCGTGAAGCTATTGGAAACTGCTGACGCGTATGACTGCACGATACTCAATGGAAGCTGTAAAGGAGACATGGATGGTGAACTTACCTTTATTCGTGGAACTTCATGCTCCGTTATAGACTACTGCCTATTATCAGGAAAATGGAAATCAATAGTCAACGCTTTTTCGATAGCAGCTCAAACGTTTTCCGACCATATGCCATTAGAAATATCGTGTGCAGTTTCGAATACTGGTGATGCGCCATTCGCAAAGCAGCTGGCTCTTCTGCCGAAGTTGGTTTGGAACAACAAATTTCTTGTCTCTTATCAAAATAAGCTGACTTCTGAGCTTGCGAGTCTAAGTGAACAAAATGCAGCGATACAGATCGACGATCTTACCGCTATAATAAAAAGGGCTGCACCGTTTACTGTAAATGCAAAACCTGTAGTCAGTAAGCAGAAGTGGTTCGACAGCGATTGTCTCAAGGCGAGAAATAGATCCTTTGCATTGCTAAGGCGCCTAAGGTCTAGTAACACTAGCTCGTCGAAAGAACTCTATGCCGAAGCCAATAAAAACTTTAAACGTCTTTGCATGGAAAAGAGAAAACAATTTAAACTGAAGACCATAGCAGTTCTCAACTCTGCAAGATCCTCTGCAGAATTTTGGAAAGCGGCTAAAATTGCTACTGGCAGACCGAATTTGATCTCGTCTTCTTTGCAAGCTTCTGAGCTCAGACAGTATTTCGAAAATCTACTCAACACCCCGCGGTTTTCCCCATTACCGCAATACGCAGCCCCATCATTTGCAGATGAACTTTTAGATGCGCCGTTTACTCTTTTCGAAGTGAAAAGCGCAATTGATTCGTCTAAAGTGAGAAAAGCCCCAGGCGACGACCGGATTCCTTTCGAGTTCTACAAGAATTGCTCTTCTGAATTTCTCATTGCGCTAACTAAGGAATTTAACAGGATTTTCGTAACAGCAAGTATTCCAGGGAGTTTCAAAAGAGCGATAATCTTTCCATTGCATAAAAAAGGAGAGCTAGATAACCCGGCAAACTACAGAGGCATTTCTTTTTTGAATACTTCGGTGAAACTATTTAGTGCTATGATATATAATAGGCTTATACAATGGATAGCTTCCAACAAGATCTTAAACGAGTACCAGGCTGGGTTCAGGAAGCATTATTCAACGCTGGACCACATTTTTACTATTACGAACATTGCGGAAACTTTTAAACACAACCGCAAAAAGCTATACGCCTTCTTTGTTGACTTCCGTGCAGCTTTTGACTCCATAGCGCGCAAAGCACTTTTCTATAAGTTGTATCAAATTGGTTTGTCAAGCAAAATTATTAAAGTTCTTGAAGCGATGTACGAGAACAATGTTGCGTACGTTTGGAATGGAGATTATGTATCGGAAGAATTTGAAACGCAAATGGGAGTTAAGCAAGGCTGCATACTAAGTACGTTGCTCTTCATCCTATTTATAAATGATATAGCAGAGGAGGTGGGGAGAGGGATAGAATTTGGAGGTGTACGGATTCCAGCGCTGAAGTTCGCGGACGATATTGTGTTTTTGGCGGACACAGTAGAAGGGATGCAGCTTGTCATCAACCGTTTGGAAAGATACTGCAAGCAATGGAACTTGACGGTAAATCTAACGAAATCTAAGATGATGATTTTTAGAGATGGTGGAGGGAGGTTCTCCCGTAACGAAAAATGGTTCTATCAAGGTGAACGGGTGGAAATAGTAAAAGAATATAAATATTTAGGTGTGATAATAACATCTAACCTGAATATGAAAAAACACTTTGAATCTAATCTAGCAGCAGCTAAAAGAGCTATTTCATCAGTTTGGGGTCCTTGCATTGACAGCAAGTATATCGATCACTCCTCGAAAATAAAGCTTTTTCGTGCAACCGCGGCATCAATACTGCTGTACGGGGCCCAGATTTGGGGTTACCGCTATTACGAGGAAATTGAGAAGTTTCTTAGGTACTTTCTGAAGCGTATCTTTAAACTACCCTCTTGTACTCCAAATTATATGCTGCACTTAGAAACTGGAATGCCCCCACTCTTTTTGGATACCCTTAAGATGCATGCAGATTACATTGCTAGGGTAGGGGCGATGGAAAGGGAAAGGTTGCCCTAGATTGTCCTGAAGCATGTGATTTCAGCAAGAGGTCACTTGGTGCAAAAGTGGGAGGATTTGGCAGAAAATTACGGATTGCGTTTAAGTATTGCAGCTGACTTGGATCCCTCGATGTTAAAACAAATGTTTACCAATATATTGAAAATGGCGGGTAACTCTTTGTACGATAAATGTCTCAATGAAGCACATGCATCGCAACATAGGCTGGTGTATCCTAGATTGAACCACAACCTCAAGGGAACCGCATCTACTTACCTTCTTAACCGCTATTCTCTTCAACTGATAAGCACAGTATTCAAACTAAGAGGTGAATTAGTAAATCTATACTATATTCCGCATCGAACCGATCTTCCATTATTATGTGACCTGTGTAACCTTAAAGAGAGGGAGGATGTATACCACTTCATTGGAAGATGCCCCATTTTAAGCGAATTCCGCGTGAGATACTTCGGACGATCTTTGCTGAGTTTTGACGAAGTTATTAATTTATTAAACGGCAGTCTTGGGTGGGAAACTTTATTCAACTACGCCTCAGCTGCTAGCCGCTACAGAAACCGTATATTGGAAGCCGATTTTTGAGCAGTACTTTTTATTTAAAGTTATTATTACTAGGTTACTATATTTATAATTTAAAATAGATTAATTGCCATTCTGGTAGACGGCCTTACGCCAAACCATAAACGACTAATTATTGTAAAATTTTGCAAATTTTAATGAATTACTAATAAAGTCACTACTACTACTACTACTACTACAATGCCATTCATTCTTCAACCAAACTCACCCCATTCGAATTATTCTATTGGTCGTACACATAAATTTAAAAATATCCAATATAATAACATCCACGAATATTTAGATAAACTTAACGAATTCCAAAATAGATCCCGAAATAAAAAGCATTTTGGAGAAACAAAAACAACTTAACATAGAAAAACTCAATAGAAATAGAGGAAAACCCATGTCTCGTAAATCAGGTTCAATAATTTACCGTAGGGAAAACAGGAGAAACAAAATCACCCCCAGATTTAGCAAACATAGAATAAAGAAGAATAATAGATATACAGTACTAACAGTTAGGAACCAAAAGCTTCATAAAAGTAAACTAATTAATAAAAGAAAATTTCAGACTGTTGACTCCGATCCGGCCCAAGTACTAGAAATTCAGGACCTAACCAATAGCAACGGCGTACTCCCTCTAAAATTAGGCAAATCCAGGACAATAAACTCCCACAAAAATTTCTTCCACATAATAAAATTGGAAAATTATAAAAACAACATTGAGAAAATATCAAACTCCATAGAAATACTTAGCGAAATCAAAGTATCCTATCTAAGAACCTCTTAGTATCCTGAAACTAAAATTAAAAGATTTAACTGCAAAATTTCAATTAGTAACCCCTAGAACTAGACCTCGTAGAGGACTGATAAATGGACTTGGAACCATAATCAAAACAATCACTGGTAATATGGACTCAGAAGATGCACTACACATTATAGAACCAAATAGAAAAACTATTTACGAACGAAGACAATACTAAAACTACGTTAAACAACCAAAGCAAACTGAACGAACAAATGATCGAACGCTTCGAAAACATAACAAAACATATTAACCAACAACAGACTCTGATAAGCAATTTTGTACAAAAATCACAAAACAATATGGGGAAAGAATTAACATCCCAGACTATCACCATACAAATACTACAACATTTCCATACAATAAACTATAACATAGAAATTCTGAGAAACCATTTAAACGATATCATCGAAGCCATATCCTTAGCTAGAATGAACATAATTTCTAAAACAATCCTTAGTCTAGAAGAACTAAATCACATTGAAACTATTTTAAAAGAACAAAATATCAAAATAATATCTACAGAGCATATCTATGAATTGCTTGGTTTGCAGGCCTACTACAATGACACTAATGTTATATTTAACGTCAAAATTCCACTCTTTACAAACGATATAAACGATTACTTCCATCTCATTCCTATTCCCATCCAAAAAACATCCATACAAACAAAAACCCTACATATCCCTATCCAACACTAAAATTCTGTATTACGAAGAAAAATGCAAG
Organism: Cheilosia vernalis; assembly: GCA_949126925.1. Taxonomy (NCBI): domain Eukaryota; kingdom Metazoa; phylum Arthropoda; class Insecta; order Diptera; family Syrphidae; genus Cheilosia; species Cheilosia vernalis. The sequence goes on from OX421363.1 coordinate 4,982,902, forward strand.
AACGTAGAAAACATATATTACTGTCCAGAGACCAGATTCAAAGAAAACCTATCAGATTCAAAATGTATCGGAAAATTATTACACCACCAGGACGCAGAATGTGATTTAATAGAAACAGATAACTTATCGGACATCCAACAACCAGAACATCAGTTCATACTAATCATCAACACTCCCGAAACTACGCTGACATCAACTTGCACCTCAAGCAATCTTACTGTTAAAGGTACGGCTTTAATACTGTTGTAAACTCAGAGAAAATGTGTGAACAAAGGCTTTAATGAAACTCAAAAAGAATTAATCTAATACAATCGGGTTATATATATAGTAAAAATTATCGGCGGGAAAATTGTAAGCTCTCGCGCCTAATTCACTTTTGACAACTCATGTCAATTCTGATGGATGCTTGCTTTCGATGACAGACAGCAATTCTACAGGGTGCATCAATTACCCCTTCGCTTAATTTGGAGCAAATCTGATCCGCTTGCTTCGCAGACGCTCCGATCTTCTTGGCGATTGTGGATCGATAACTGCTCGCACTGGATCGGGCTCGCTGATGGGTAGTGACATCGCTTCGGAACTGTCGGCGTTTTGCATTGCCCCGCTTGTCTCCCCTATCTCGTCCAAGTCGATGGTATCCGGACTCGTTTCGGGGCAAACGTGGACCTCTGAATCATCCAAACAACTTTGCTGGTGGGTCATTGACCTGTCTCTGGAAATGGGAACCACATTAGAACTGTTCTGTTGACTACTTGCCTGCTGTAAGAACATGGCGTTCTCGGCCAGAAAAGAACATGGTTTATCGGTCATCGTCGCTCGAGCTCGAATTTGATTCTGATGTCGTCGGCAAGTGCCCTCGCTTGTCACCACCAAATACATGCGTCTTCCCAGAGTCTTCTTAATTTGTCCAGCAACCCACTTCCTGTGGCGCAAGTATTGACGAACAAAAACCGGTTGATCCATAGAAAACTTCAATTTACCACGTATTGCTTTCTTATTCTGCTCCCGTGATTCGGGCAGTATTGCGGACAGTAAAGTCCGATGCTGCCGACCATGTAGTCTCTCTGCCGGAGATGTACCTCTTTCATCCGGGGCAGATCGAAACGTCGATAAAAACGTTGATAAAACGTCCTCGCCTTTCTTATGGTCGTCCATAATTTTGAGAAAAGCGGTTTTGAATGTCCTTACCATTCTCTCTGCTACACCGTTCGACTCAGGGTTGAAAGGTGCAGACGTAATATGTCGTATGGAATGGTTTTGACAAAAAATCTTAAATTCACTGGATGTGAACTGAGTGCCATTATCTGACACGATTGTTTTGGGTAGCCCCTCCAAAGCGAAAATGGAACGCAGCGCTTGGATAGTCGCCTGAGAGGTAATGGATGGCATTCGAATGACGAAAGGGAATTTAGATTTCGAGTCGACCACAATTAACCACATAGCTTTTTGGAAAGGGCCAGCGTAATCAATGTGAATGCGTTCCCAAACCTCTTCTGTTGTGGGCCAGCTGGTATATTCTTTGGGTGATTGGTTTGAGTTTAGCTGGCATGCGCTGCATTGCGCCACCGTTTCTGCGATGACCTCGTCGATGTTGGGCCACCAGCAGTATCTCCGCGCCATCTGCTTCATCCGGGTGATTCCCCAATGACCGTGATGTAGAAGCGCTAGGACCTTTTGTTGCAACTTCGATGGGACGACCACTCTCGAGTGTTCACTGTGGAAGAGAAGAATGTTAGCATACACACTGAGACAAAGCCTTCTACGAAAATATGGTAATAACATGTTATCTGCAGGTGGCAGGCTATTTGGCCAACCCTTCTGCACGTACTCGATGACTCTTCGAATAGTAGAGTCCTGTTGAGAGCATTTAGCCACGATGCCAGAGTTGATAGGGAAATCATTTATGAGGCTCGTATATCCTTCGTCCATCTGATGACAAAATTCGTCAGACTGATCAAATTCTCTATTGGGCCCATTCGGTAGGCGCGAAAGGCAATCGGCATTACCGTGCTGGGCTGTTGGCCGGTAACGGATCGTGTAGGTGTATCCCATTAAGATTATTGCCCAACGTTGAAGTCTTTGGATGGTTATGTGAGGCAATTTTTTACTGGGACTGAAAATGGTGACCAGAGGTTGGTGGTCGGTTATGAGTTCGAATTGGCGTCCAAACAAATATTGGTGGAATTTTTTGACTCCAAAAATGATTCAAAGAGCTTCCTTTTCGATCTGGCTATACCGTCTTTGGGCCTCGTCCAGAATTTTTGATGCGAAGGCTATTGGCTTTTCTTTACCGTTTGGATAGACGTGCGAGAGGACTGCCCCAATGCCATGTGATGATGCATCAGTAGCCAGTGTAATCGGTAAGTCATCTTGGAAATGAACCAGCCTGGCCACATTCAATATTTTCTCCTTCAAATGGTCAAAAGAGATTTGCTGCTCGTTTTCCCAAACGAACGGCACGCCTTTAGCACGGAGTCGGTTTAGCGGGGCTGCTAATTGTGCGAAATCTTCAATGAACTGATTATAATAGTTGACCTTTCCAATAAATGCTTCTAGCTCTTTCACGCCTTTCGGTTCGGGCAACTCTCTTATAGCTTTGACCCGTGACTCTGAGGGGCGTATTCCGGTTTCGTCTATAATATGGCCCAAATACTCGATTTCAGACTTCGCGAACTTGCACTTCTCCAATCGACAGCGTAACCCGTGATGCTCAAGCCGTTCGAGGAAAATTCGAAGGTTATTTAGATGTTCTTCATTAGAGCGGCCCGATATAAAGACGTCATCTAAGTAGGAGACGCAAAACTCAAAATCGGCCGTCAATTGTTCCATATACCGCTGAAAAATGCCCGTGGAGCTGGATGTGCCAAACGGTAAACGCTGATATTCGAACAGCCCGAATTCCGTGCTTACTACGCATAATTTCTTGGACGCCTCATCCAGCCGTATTTGAAGGTAAGCGTCCGACAAGTCTATTTTGGAGAAGTATCGACCGCCCTGTATTTTATGGAAAAGCTCCTGGATTCGGGGAACTGGATGACGATCCACTTCGAGCTGTGGGTTGATGGTAACCTTGAAGTCACCGCATATTCGTAGACTTCCGTTTGATTTCCGCACGACCACTATGGGTGCTGCCCATTGGCTCGTTTCGACTGGGCGCAAGATGTCCAGCTCCCGCAATCGTTCAATCTCTCGACGGACATCTTCCTTCTGAGCAAAAGGTACGGGCCGGTATTTAAAGTACCTTGGTTGGCTATTCGGTTTCAAAGTTAGATAAGCTACGAAAAGTTTGCTGCAGCCTGATCCAGGACTGAAAACCACTTTTGCGTCCGATTCTAAGCTTTCTCGCGACTCTGACACGATTTGCAGCGCCGATTCATCATTTGCGTAAAGTATTTGACAACCAAATGCTTGAAACCAATCCAAGCCCATGATATTCGCTCCTCGAGGTAGGTTAGAGACTATCAGCGGTAGAATGTGCGTCTTAGTTTTCCACTGAACACTCACGTTGATTGCTCCTTTTAATGGTACACTAGTTTCTCCATATGCCTTCAGGGTGCGTGTTGTTGGTTCGCATCGAGGATTCCCCAAACGATTATAACCATCCAACCCAATCAATGAGCAGGTAGCGCCCGTGTCTAACTGGAAAGTTAAGGGCCGCTGATTTACGTGAAGCAACACAAAGATTTTTTTATTATGCCCATCGGACTCCAAATGGGCGGATGAGACTCTTTCAACGACGCCGACGCCATTAGAAGTACCACCAGCTGTGACTAAGTTGATAGAATGTGCAGATTCGGCCTGCTTATGACGGTTACCATAACTCGATCGATTTTCCTGACGAGGGTTCGTCCAGGTACTGCGTGCCGTCCTTCTTCCACGGCTTTTAGATCGGTGGCGTGAATGCAATACGCCCGAGTTATCGAATTGCTTTTTTGATAGGCAAACGCTACTAATGTGACCTCGACGTTGACAGTTGTCACATATCGACTCGAGATGCTTACACTGATTCCGGTTGTGTTGCGAAAAACAACCAGGGCATGATTTCCTCAAATGTGAATGTTCAAATGACTTACTTGTAGTTTTCTGGTGGGTTTGTTGATTCAGCTGATTTACCTCGGATGAGTTTGGAGTAATTGAAGTACTGCTTCCTTTTAGTATACTTGATGCGAGCTGTGTCGACTCATATGCTGTTACCAACTCCTCGACTTCCTCTAGACTAGGATTTTTTTTTTGCGTTGCAGCAATTCGTACAGGGTCGTGTGGTGTGTAGAAAACGATCATATCCCTGATCATGACATCCACGTATGATGTGTTGCAATTTTCTTTTGGGCATACGAAAGAGCAGTCTCTCGCCAGACCCCTTAGATCTGCAATCCATTCGGCATAAGATTGGCCTGGGAGCATTTTTTGCTTTAAAAATTTGCACCTCGAAGCGAGTACATGCATTTTAGATTGGAAATGTTTTGTTAATTTCGCAGAAAGGTCTTTGAAAGTGTGCATACTTACATCCTCGGTTCCCAGCAACTTCGAGAGAAGATCATTTATATGATTTCCGCAAGTTGATAGGAAATGTGCCTTCCGCAAATTGTCGTCCTCCAAGCGGTTTGCCGAAAAGTGTTGCTGCAACTGGAAAAGGTAGCTCTCCCACGTTTCTTTCTCCATCTCGAACGGGCGGAATTGTGGGATTGTGGTGTTTTGCTTTTGGGATTGTGGTGTCGACGAACATTCCTTTAGAATTCTTTCCATGGTGGCAGTGTTGGACCGCATCAAGCTCTCTATCCATTCTTTTTGTTGGTGTAATATTGCTTGTAGCGTGCCTTCTTCCATTTCTACCTCCTCGTCGCCACTTGTTGTAAACTCAGAGAAAATGTGTGAACAAAGGCTGTAATGAAACTCAAAAAGAATTAATCTAATACAATCGGGTTATATAACGGGTGATTTTTTAAGAGGTTTAGAACTTAAAAAAAAAAAACACAAAAAATTCGAAAAAAATGAATGAAATATTTATTTGAATCGATAGTTTGAACCTTGCAATTTAATGTTTAAAGATAATTTCATGCAAATGTTGACCGCGGCTGCGTCTCAGGTAGCCCATCCGCTGAGTCCAATTTCGGCATACTCTTTCACACATATCGGCCGGTATCTCACGAATGAATGCATGGATGTTGGCTTCCAGTGCGTCAATCGAAGCGGGCTTGTCCCTATACACATTAGCCTTGACATACCCCCACAAAAAATAATCTAATGGTGTCAAATTGCACGATCTAGGCGGCCAATTGACCGGCCCGAAACGTGAAATTAACTGTTCACCAAACTCGCCTCGCAATTGCGCCATTGTTTCGCGTGCTGTGTGGCATGTGGCACCGTCTTGTTGAAACCACATATCATGCAAGTCAAGAACTTCCATTTCGGGCAAAAAAAAGTTTGTTATCATCGCTCGGTAGCGTTCACCATTGACAGTAACGCTGCGATTCGCATCATCTTTGAAGAAATATGGCCCAATAGTGCCGCCGGCCCATAAACCGCACCAAACAGTGGCTTTTTCGGGATGCATTGGTAGCTGTTGCAATGCTTCTGGCTGATCTTCACTCCAAATGCGGCAATTTTGCTTATTTACGTACCCATTCAACCAAAAATGAGCCTCATCCCTGAACACAATTTTTCGATAAAAAAGCGAAAATGAACATTTCGAACCGAGCACGAATTTTGATAGTAAAATTCAATAATTTGCAAGCGTTGTTCATTTGTAAGACGATCCATGGTTAAATTGCAAACCAAACTGAAGCTGTTTGACAGTGACACAAGGTACTAAACACACGTCAGCTGTCAAAACCAGTGTTGCCAAAACCAAACCACCCTTTATATAGTAAAAATTATCGGCGGGAAAATTGTAAGCTATCGCGCCTAATTCACTTTTGACAACTCATGTCAATTCTGATGGATGCTTGCTTTCGATGACAGACGGCAATTCTACAGGGTGCATCAAATACACTTCAAGGACTGTATAGTTAACGTTAACAACTACACATACGACAATACCGCAATCAACCATTTCGATGAGACACAGATACATCCAGCCCTATTTAACAAAATAACAGCTGCCAAAACAACAGAAACATTAACGTTGGCAAAACTTCAAAACTTTGGACTTCAAAATTTGGCCAAAATAAACCTAATGGAGGGAAACTCAAAAACAACAAACATGTTCACCAACTCCAACATAGTCCTATCATCCATCATCATCATCAGCATCATCATCATCATCACCATTAAAAACAAGAAGAAAATACCATCAACCCAAGATACCGGCAATCTCGAAACAGCTCCAACAGCATTCCAGAACGCTCAGCCCATAGAAGAACCAAGAAAGACCTGAGCCCCGTCTTCTCTGGTCATCGCTCTATTCCAAGGGGGGAGGAGTTACGTGCACAGAGACACCCTTAGATGCACCATAAGCACATCTTGCTAAACCACGATCCATATCTGTTTAAAATTCCTTTACTGTAATTGAATATACCCATTTCATATTTTTTTTTTCTTCCATTGTAATCAAATATATTTCACATTTTTCTGTAACATTAGATACATAAGAATCATAATGTACATTAACCTGTCCTTCCGTTCTCACGCTGCGAATAATCGCAGCGTCAACATTAATATTGTATAAAAACCCAAAGAAAATATTTGTAATCGTCATTCGTGTTCAAATAAAAATCGGAGGCAGAAGCTCTGCCCGAAAATTAAAAGTTGTTGTTTTTAATATTGTGTCGCGGAGTTCATGTAATTCGCGCGGTTTGCGATAAACGACATTGATCGACAAACGCGCCGCGCGGTAGGTTAGGTTAGGTTAGGTTAGAGTGGCAGGCCGCCTCAAGTGCAGCCACACTTAGGCCAAATTAGGCCCATTGTGTTACCACAGGATCGATAACGACTCCTTATCTACCCGTTGAACCAGCCGGAGCTAAGAATGAAGCGATGGAGGCAGTTAATACCTATGTTTGCGAGTTCGCTGAGATTGTCAAAGAAATATTCTCCGAGGTGTAGTTTTCTACGGAGTGACAGTGCTGGACACATACAGAGAAGGTGCAGAACAGTCTCTTCCTCCTCCTCGTCCATACAGCTTCTGCAGAAATCATTTGAAGGGAGGCCTAATCTAAGAGCATGTCTCCCTATGATGCAGTGTCCCGTGATGACACCTACTAGAGTGCTTATTATGGGTCTTTTCAGTGTAATAAGACTTTTTGAGCGCTTGGAATCCAGCTGAGGCCAGATCTGTTTCGAGGTGTGGCACGTTAAGCAGCTAGACCACCTGCGATTAGTAGCGCTTAATGCGTTTTGTTTAATTAGGAGCTTGCAAGTAGCAAGAGGCATATAGACCCTCTCCTTTTCTGGTAGAGTCGTCATAGTAGTGCCTTGTCTGGCGAGCTCATCGGCGATGCAATTGCCTGGAATGTCTCTATGGCCCGGCACCCATATAAGGTGAATTTTGAATTGTTTCGCCATCTCGTTCAGAGATAGTCGGCAATTGAGGGCAGTCGTTGAATTGAAGACGACAGAATCCAGGGATTTAATCGCGGCTTGACTGTCGGTAAAGATGGTGATATCCTTTACAGATATTACATTATACCGAAGCCATGACAACGCCTCTTTGATCGCCATGACCTCCGCCTGAAATACACTACAGTGATTAGGAAGGCCGAATGAGATTTTACAATTAAGATCATAAGAGAATACACCCCCCCTACTCCTGTTTCAGTTTTGGACCCATCTGTATAGAAACATACAGACTCTTTACGGGGTACTATTTCGTTCTCCCAGTCACTCCTGGAGGGTATGTAAGTTTCGAAGTTCTTTTCGAATTGAAACTGAGGGAGGGTGTAATCAGTATCTTTTGGAATGCATTCCAATGTATTTAGAATAGATGAGTGTCCAGTTTGGCGACTGGTCCACAACTGAATTGCTTTCATCCGAGTGGCTGCATTTGCTGCCACTTGTTTGCAATAGATGTCTAGCGGTAGCAAGTGGAACAATACGTCCATGGCCGCTGTTGGAGTGGTTCTAAGGGCTCCACTTATGCATATGCATGCCGTTCTTTGGACGCGGCTAAGGTGATTATGATGGATGGCCTTTTCAAGGGCAGTCCACCATACAATGACGCCATAAGTGAGTATAGGTCTGATAACGGATACATATAGCCAATATGTAATTCGAGGCTGGAGTCCCCATTTGCTTCCAATGGCTTTTTTACAGCAGTACAGAGCCGTGGTGGCTTTCTGAACTCTCCGTAGGATATTGGGTTTCCAGCTCAATTTGCTGTCTAAAACTAGGCCTAAATAGCTAGCCGTATTGGTTAGCACCAGGAGTGTGCCGTTTAGTTTTGGGGGTACAAAATTGGGAATTTTGTATTTTCTTGTGAAGAGGACCAGTTCAGTTTTCTGTGCATTAACCGCCAGACCGCATTTTTTGGTCCATTTAGAGAGCTTAGAGAGGGCATTCTGCATGAGATCTCTAAGCGTGTTGAGGTGTTTTCCTGAGACAGCGATGGCAACGTCATCTGCATAGGCAATTACTTTGCACCCTTCCCCTTCCAGTATTAGTAGTAGTTCATTCACTACTAGGTTCCAAAGAAGAGGTGAGATAACACCACCTTGAGGCGTACCTCTACTAACGAACCTCCGGACCGATGCATCGCCCAGCTTTGAGTTGATGAACCTGTTGGTGAGCAACTGGTTGACCAATTCGCCAATCGATTTCTCAATTCCAAGGCCCGTCAGTGCGCCAAGAATTGCCCCTGCTTCGACGTTGTTAAACGCTCCCTCAATATCCAGGAAAGCAACCAATGTGAATTCTTTACAATCGAGAGATTTCTCGATGATAGATACAAGTGAGTGAAGGGCCGTTTCAACCGATTTCCCTTTGCTATACGCGTGCTGAGACGTTGACAAGAGATTTGAGTTGACACTGCAACGTATGTGGATGTCTATCAGTTTCTCTAAGGTTTTTAGCAGAAATGATGACAAAGTAATTGGTCTGAGATCTTTGGGGTTAACGTGTGAGCTTTTACCAGCCTTAGGTATAAACACCACGTTAACTTCTGTCCACAGCTTAGGAATATGAGCAAAATCCAGGCAACTCTTTAATATTACAGTTACCCAAGGGAGGATTAGGTCAGCGTTCCTCTGAAGTTCGGCCGGTATTATACCATCCGGTCCAGGAGATTTAAAATGGCCCAAAGAATTTTGGTCTTGGTAATAAGACTTGAAGAGCTGCTTTCTATTGGTCTTTCCGAGGACCTAGCTGGTATCGAAGCAGCATTACAGCTATTAGGGAAGTGAGAATCCAGTAGTAGATCCAGAGATTCTGCACATGAGGAGGTCCACGATCCATCAGCTCTCTTAAGGTAGCTCGCTACCTTAGGAGTTGATGCGAGAATCTTTCTGAGCCTGGAGGCCTCAGAGATTTCTTCTATCTTTTCACAGAAGAGTCTCCACGAATTCCGTTGGGCTTTCCTAACTACAGTTTTGTAGGATTTGAGGGCTTTTTTATATAAGTCCCAGTCAGCGGCTTCGCGGGATCGCTTGGCCTGATTGAAGAGCTGCCTACATTTTTGACGCAGAGATAAAATCTCCTGATTCCACCACGGTGGTCTAGGCTTGCCCCGAGGTTTACTTATTGGACAGGAGACAGACATGGCCTGGTTAAGAGTCCTAGTGAGTTCCTCAACCATGCTATCTAACTCATTTGTATTATTAGGGGGAACAGGTATTTTGTTAATTATGGAAGATTCCACACTGTTCCTATATATGCTCCAGTCCGTTTTTCTATAATTCCTAAAAACGGGTTGGACTTGAGGGAGGCAGTTTATGCCAAATTGAATGTATCTGTGGTCTGAGAAGGAGTGTTCTTTAGAAACTTTCCAGTCCCTGATATCGTGATAAATGGTATCAGAGACCAGCGTGATGTCTAACACCTCTTGTCTGTTACTGGTGACAAATGTGGGTTCGGATCCCATATTGCATATGATTAGTTTAGTACTAATTAAGTAATCAAAAAGTAGCTCACCTCTTTTATTGATGTCGGAGCTGCCCCATATAGTGTGATGCGCATTGGCATCACATCCTAGGATCATCGCAGCTTTGGACTTCTCCACATCAGCAATCGCTCTCCCCAGTAGTTCCGCAGGGAGGGGAAGGTCGGACGCCAGATACGCCGAAGTCAACCAGATTTTCCGCAGTCCAACTTCAACGTTTACTGTCGTGGTGTCTCGATCGCTGTAATTAGGTAGAAGGAAAATATTTAGTGTGTTCTTCGCAAGGATGCAGGCTCTTGGTATACCTTCATTCCTCACGTAGAAAAGATTGTAGCCTGGAGTCCTGAGTCCAAGCACCCGGTTATTACTGACCCAGGGTTCCTGAATCAGGACAATGTCTTCCGCGCTTTTCGATATTCGCAGAAGAAGAGAGGCCGAAGCCGTTTTTGAGTGGTGTAGGTTAATCTGAAGTAACCGCAGCATCATTGCTACAATTACCTCCAGACACCTCCACCACAGTGATATTAGCCTCATCCGTATCCGATTCCAGAGACACATCAGTTACGGATGGGCTGCCGAGTCCACTGGATAGATCCAGGTCCGACAGTCCAATGCTGTCCATGTCCAGATCTATCCGTAGGACCGAGTTGCACGTAGAGATATGCGGGGCCTTCCCAGGAGCGCAGTCACCCGTCTCCACCTTAGTCGCTGTGGTCGGTATATTACTGACCGATGCGGTTTCGGCAGAGACGGGGAACAGCGCTTCTTTAGCGGGACTGCAGCCCACCAACTCCGCTTCCGCTGCCGGACTAGTCAGTTTATTACTAACCTGTTCAGCAGTGTCAGCAGAGGAGGGGGGTCGCACTCCCTCCCTGGCAGGGTCCTCCTCATCCTTTTTATAAACCCTAAGGTTTATAGCTCCAAAGCCGTAGCTAATTTGTCCGTCGGTTGCAGCCAGAGGAGCCAGAGACTCAATGTTGATCACGATGATCGCAGATCTTTTGTCTCCTTTAGGTTCCTCCAACTTAGCCACCTTCCAGTTACCTGTAGGAAGATGAGGGTTGCTTGCCCGAATGATTTTTAGTATTGTTACGGGGTCCGAGGGTTCGGCAGGGATCCAGGCGCGAGTTCTAGGTCTGCTAGGAATTTCTTCCCTGCTTACGACCTCGAGCTGCGCCTCTTTCCACACCTCGCCCAGAGACGAAATCGCTATTTTATATAGGTCCGCGGACCTTTGATCAGCACAGGCGATCAGCTTCACATGGCCCTGATGCCATCCGCCATCGCGACAGGAGGGAGGAGGCCCTGGATGATCATCCATGACCTGTAGAAATTTAGTTGCCAGCTTCATCTCTACTTTTCTCCATCTCTCAGGTGAAATGCTGCCATCTATGTCACTCCTGTCTATTACAGCGAGGACAATGTGTGCCTTGAGGACATCACTGAATGACTTGTTGTGCTTTGAGAGTGAGGAACTGCTGCAGTTTACCTTCACTCTTTTTGGGTCGACAGTGGACTCCTCAATCGACCTTTGTCTTTTGGACGTGGAGTCCTTTCTTGAGGAGTCAGGAGGAATCTCCTTGACAACTTTCGTTGCCCAGGAGATCGATTCCTTGTTCTTAACAGAGAGCTGATCAAGCGGGACGTCCTTGTAGCGCTCCAGAATTCTGGAGGCGGTACGTCGCTCCCTGTATTGCTTAGTAGAGGTGCTTTCATGTCGCGAGCTCGAGGCAGTACGACGTGCAGCACCGGGTTTTTGAGAGCGTTCTTTGCGTCTTTCGGCAAGACTAAGATCAGGTTTGGTGACCAAGTTCTTAGCTGCCGTCGTTGCGGGAACGCTGGAACTGGAAGCGGGCTCAGAGGCAGTACTTCCAGCCGGTAGTTTAAGAGCACCGGACTCTGAAATTTTTTGTTTTTGTTTGTTTAGTTTGTTCATGTTTGTGGACCCACGAGTAGCGGAGAAGGGAAGGTCCATCTGTGCAGAGATCCGCATTACACAGATAAGGCTGGCTAATCCGGAGGGCACCAAGTATCCGCGCGGTAGCGGGGTGATGTTTTCGTCAGCGTTAAGCTGCTGGACTTTGGATGCTTCACTTGCTGACTGGCGATCGAAACTCGGCACGATTTTTGACTGCTGCTCGTGGACAAAGTAGAAGCAAATATCCGCTCCACAAATTGCCCAGCGAAACAGAGCTGCTATCAAGAAGAGAGATCTGTATTTTTCTGATAGACCAAAGAGTATTTGATTCCTACTTACTTGATTGATGATTAAAGGTAGATTTAACAGAAGAATGCCCCTGACTTCGATTTTGAAGGAGGGTCTTCTTGACTTGATGCGGTTTCGCTGCACACCCAACTCGAAATAGACTGCGGGGAAAATTCGAGGAAAAGTCAAGGTACAGAGGATAGTTACTCTATTGGTATGGAGTACCTTATTGGGATGTAGTTCTCAACGAAAATATCGATCGTGGGCGATGGGAAGTCTAGATAGGCCATCGCGATTTCGTTTAGTACTCATGTACTAAATTTTTGATACTCTAGTTGGTCTAATTAGGAGGTGCTCGTAAAAGGCAAAGAAGTGTGCTAGAGATGCAAACAAAAAATCGCGGCTGTACGCTACAACACCATGAATTTATCGACAAACTCGTTTGTACAGATAAAGGCATGGAAACATTTGGCCGTGATTGAAAGTTTTAAGTGAATCGACCCATGACCCTGTTTGACCTCTCAAGGGATGAAAACACTAAGCCTTCAAATCCTTGGCATGAAAAATACCAATTCGTTTCCCTTTTAAGTTTTCAATCTCGTTCATACTCTGTAACGAAACGTCCCCGTTCGTAACACTTTTAGGGCCGCCACTGTGTATGGCCACGACCGGTTGCACTAGTAAACAACCAGTCACCTCACCGGTACTCCACCGACGATTCTACCGCTTATGCCAGATGTGAATACAATTTGCATTGGGCTTTTGATTCACACTGGCTTGGTAGTAGGAAATCCATGTATACCCGAATGTGAGTGCCATTCGGGGAGACTTATCACAGTGATTTATTAGTACCAATCTCGCGTACTAGATAAGACTCCCACTAGGAAAGTGACTTTGTCTCTGTTCCTATTTTTGGCGGCTGTATTCCTTCTGGGAAAACGGCCTTATATCAGCAGTGTCTGCTTTTCGCTGGCTTGCTTCCCCCTCTACCCTTTTCCCCCATATTTGGAACCACGCTGTCGTCGGGTGTCAGGGTGACGACACCAGACAGCGTTATCTTTTTACTCTATTTTTAATAACGTGTAAAATTTCATTTTCGGTTCTCAGCATGGTCAGCAGAATAAAGTATCTCACGATTCATTGCTGGCTCACCTGGTAATTTAAGTTGTATATATTTTAACCTAACGTAAGCAATATTTTAGTATTTAAGGAGGAAGAATAAATAAAATTGTTTCATTCGTAAAGAAGAACTTGGAGAATTTTCACTAGACTTCCCCCCACCAGTGGTAAGGGGTCTTGCTACAATTCTCTAATCTTTACATATGGTCCTTCAAGTCATTAAAACGAATCAGTGAATACATCTAACAGTGAATACATCTTACATAACATACTACATTAGTACATAACACATAAATATCAAGTACAAGCGTTGCCAGGGCTAACACTGGTAGTGAAAAAAGTGATAATTCAATTCAGTGAAAAAACAAATAAGCCTGAGCGATCATGGATGAAGAGCTTGATATTTTCATAATTGTTGCTAGACAAAAGGCTCTTGCCGAAGAGCTAGAAAAAGCAACTACAAATTTCAAAGAAAGACAGCGCATCTAGGAAGACGTTTGTTAAGTATAGTTCCATTTTTTTGTTATCTTTTTTAATTTAAGTATAGTTGCATTTTTTCTTTGTTATCTTTTTTAACTTTTTTTTAATCACATACCAACTGTATTTTCTCTCTATCATATATCACGCAGTCAACAGCATTCCTCGCCACGCGATAGTATCATATTCGCTGCAACCTAATTTTGCTCGTCTTTATTTTGCATTTAAAAGGCTTCTCCTTTGAAAATGCAAGCTACAAATTCTTAGAATGCCACCCATCAAGGCAGCACTCATAGTAGTAGGAGCGTTCGGTGCTCTCTACACCATCAATTTTGTTTACAAAGCTATAACTTTGTACAACGTAGTCAGCAATGTCTGGGAATTTTTTACATGAACTATCGCGACGATGAATGCTGTTGGCTGCTTGAGTCAGTCTATCTTCGTTCTTCAAGACAGTCGGTCAACCATCAGAAATTGTAAAATTATTTTAAAATTAAATATTTTTTTGTCATGAATAAATCTTTATTGTTTTTATTTACAATTGATTTTTGAATTAAACTACAGTTCATTTTGTCATGAAAAAATCTTTATTGTTTTTATTTACAATTGATTCTTGAATTAAACTACAGTTCGAGACATTTTTTGGAGGTTCTACCGAGATATGTGCGTGGTCGTAGAAAGGTGGTTGTTAGCATTATCTGCAATTGTGTTCTCAATCATTCTGCTGTGCGCGTATATCCTATTCTTTAATATTCGTGCGTGTGTGTTCTTCAGCTCGTGAAAACATCTCGCAAGGTCAAATACTCTTTCGTGAGTGTTCCCAATCATTCTGCTGTGCGCGTATATCCTATTCTTTAACATTCGTGCGTGTGTGTTCTTCAGCTCGTGAAAACATCTCGCAAGGTCAAATACTCATTCGTGAGTGTTCTCAATCATTCTGCTGTGCGCGCATATCGTAATCGTTAATATTCGTGCGTGTGTGTTCTTCAGCTCGTGAAAACATTTCGCAGGGTCAAATACTCGTTCGTGAGTGTTCTCAATCATTCTGCTGTGCGCGCATATCCTAATCGTTAATATTCGTGCGTGTGTGTTCTTCAGCTCGTGAAAACATCTCGCAAGGTCAAATACTCGTTCGTGAGTACTCTTCATCTCGCATAATTAACATTCGCGTTTTCATCACCGGGTGTTAGTTCTATCAGTCTCGCTTGGCTCTTAAGTTTTCATTTCTAGAGCAGTTTTGAGTGTTTCTTCAGCTCGTGAAAAACATCTCGCAAATTCACCACTCGCATGTACACATTGTGCGTGGATCACTCGTCGCCTCGTTACGGTTCACATAGGACAAATCATTTCCTAGAGCCACGTTCCACAATTATCTCATCTCATTCACTCTTGCTCAATTCACAAGGCGCGATACTGCTTTCAACTTTCATTCGTGCGTGATACAATTGTGCATTCGTTCGTTTCGTTCGGGACTCAAAAACAGCAATTTTCGTGTTGTTTTTAGCTTGACAAAGACATCATGGCTACCGGCATAAGGCAACAACGCGGTGCCATCAAAGGCCAATTAACCAAGATGAAGCTTTACCTAGACGCAAAAGCTGAGGAAGCTAACATTTTCGAGTTGGAAACGAAGCTAAGTATGTTGGAAAATTATTTCATGAATTTCAGCAAACTACAATCTAGCTTGGAGGATCTCGACGCAGCAGAGATCCGTGGTTCTGAAAGAGAAAATTTTGAAGACACTTATTTTGACATCAAATCGAAACTACTTTCTTTCATTAGCAAGCTCAAACCGCGACAATCGCTAGTTGAACATAACACGACAACGTTCTTGTCGTCTCCAGTACCATCAACAAACTTGCCTCCGTTAAAATTAACAACTTTTTCCGGCGATCTCACAAAGTGGCTCGATTTTTGGGGCTCATTCAAGTCAGCTGTCCACGAAAACGACAAGATAAAGGATGTTGACAAGCTCCAGCACTTAAGGAGTTGTCTCGTTGGTAATGCATCAAAGGTTCTGCAGTCATTGGAGCTGCTGCCAGAAAACTATGACAAGGCAGTGGATCGGTTAATGTCTCGTTATTTTAACAAGCGTTATATTTTCCAAGCCCACATTAATCAAATTTTCCAATTGCAGAATTCAACCAAGGGAACCGTAGAACATTTACATGACTTATCTGACAGTGTGAATGCCCACATGAATTCTCTTCTCACCATTTCAACCAAGGAGCAAATAGCAGATGGTCTACTTGTGCATATTCTCTTCTCTAAAGTTGACACCGCCACCCAAGCTCTCTGGGAAGATGAAGTCAAACGGCGTCAAGTCACAATTCGCAACACATCCCTCTTAGGTGCTTTTGAGGCCAGTTTTGAGACTCCATCTTGGAACGAATTCGCCCAATTCATCGAAGAACGATGCCAAACACTGGAACAGCTTGATGTATCTCGCAAGCATGCTTCCTCATCTCAGCCTAAAGCGCCTTCTAGAAATAATCACTGGAAGACAGCTTTAGCATCTTCAACGGCTCCAGCAGCTCCAGCGACTTGCATCATCTGTTCAGGTCAACACAGCTTATTCAAATGCAGAAATTTCACATCAATGAATCCGCCAGAAAGATACAATGAAGTCAAGCGTCTAAAATTGTGCATCAACTGTATACGCCCTGGACACGCTACAAGAGTCTGCCCCTCCAGGCACTGTCAAACCTGTGGACAGCCTCATCATACTCTATTACATTTTTCGCCGATTTCGAACTCCTCAATGAACTCAGCGGCATCATCAGCTAGAAGCCCTAATCAAGACTGCTCGCAACAAGCGCCCAGCTGCTCTTCACTCGCCTCGTCTCAAACATCATATAACACTCTTGACATTAATGCTAATTCTAGCTTTATTCACAGATCCCATTCGTCATCACAAGGAAACACAGACGAGAGGTCAAAGGTAGTACTGCTAGCTACCGCAATCGTCAGCATCAAATCCAAAACCGGTGCTTATGTACCATGTAGAGCTATGCTTGATGGAGGATCTCAACTAAATTTTATCACAGAGAAAGTAGTGCAGGAACTAGGCCTTCCGCTCACCAAATCCTCTGTTGAATTCGGCGGTATTTGCAACACCAGCGTCCGTTCCTCAAAAAGGACAAATGTATCAGTAATTTCCATGCACTCCAATTGGACAACTGACATGGATGTCATAGTTGTTCCCTCCATCACATCACTTCAGCCTCCTAGCAGCTTCAGCCCTACACAAATAAAGATTCCCCCAAATCTTCCTCTAGCCGATCCTGCATTTAACCGTGCACAAAGAATCGACATGCTTATCGGAGCATCGCATTTCTTTTCATTGCTAAGTGTTGGCCAAATCAAGCTCCACCAGGATCAGGATTCCCCAGTCCTACAAAAAACTCAACTTGGCTGGGTCATAGCAGGTAACTTACCTCCTAATAAACATGCTCTTCATACCTCCTCAGAGTCCATCACCAGCAGTGAAGAATTGCTTCATGATTCACTAAAGGCATTCTGGGAACTAGAAGAAGTTCAACCCAAATCAAACATTCGTTCAGTTGAAGAGGATCATTGTGAAAAACACTTCGTTCTCAACGTGTCCAGAAATCACCAAGGACGCTACATTGTAAAGCTCCCCTTCCGGGAACCACCATCCGTGCTTGGAGATTCCTACCACATGGCTCTTCAACGCTTCCACAGTCTGGAACGGAAGCTATTAAAGGATCCTCGCCTCCGGGCCGATTATTCAAACTTCATTGACGAGTATAAAGAGCTTCATCATTTAGAAGAAGTGCACCCATCTGTGGTAAGTAAGGCACCTCACAACTTTTATTTACCACACCATGCCGTCTTAAAGGAAGACAGTTCCAGCACTAAGCTTAGAGTAGTTTTTGATGGTTCGGCTAAAACCACTAGCGGAAAATCGCTGAATGACATCCTCATGGTGGGCCCCACCATTCAAGATGACATATTCTCACAACTTTGTCGATTTCGTCTACATCGCTATGTTCTCTGTGCAGACATAGTAAAGATGTATCGGCAAGTCCTAATGGACATGGATCATTCCAACTTTCAATATATTTTATGGCGCAACAGCCCATCAGAAAACATAAAGCACTTACGGCTTCATACAGTCACTTACGGCACTGGTCCGGCTGCCTTTTTAGCCGTCCGATCCATGGTACAACTAGCTATGGATGAAGGCCAAAATTTCCCACTCGGAGCAAAGGCTGTCTTGAATGATTTTTATGTCGACAATCTTATGACAGGATCAGACACCATACAAGAATTAGCTACTACTAAAGAAGAAGTCGTCAAACTCCTCCAATTAGGAGGATTTCCTCTAAGAAAATGGTGTTCTAATTCAAAGGCCATATTACATGACATACCTGTTGAGCATCTCGAAAAAACTTTAGAAATAAATGATGATCAATTTGTAAAGGCTTTAGGGATGAAATGGAATCCAGATGATGACACCTTCTTCTACACCTACTCTGGTGCTCGTTCTAAACAATCGATCATTACTAAGCGAACTATTTTATCCAATATTTGCTAATTCATACTTTCGTCTTCTTCTAGTGTTTGCTTACGTGCGCAGATTCCTCTTGAATAAGCGCTTCGCAAAAGGATCACCCATAACGCCCGAAGAATTGGACCAATCTTTAAAGGCCATTGTGAGGAATGTTCAAATGCTTCACTTCCCTAAGGAGTATTCAACTTTACTTCTCAATCAACCCGTTCACTCCAACAGTCCATTAGTCAAATTATCTCCTTTCATGGATCAGGAGTCAGTTATTCGAGTTGGAGGCCGCCTAGCTAATTCAAATCTTGACTTTAATGCCAAGCATCCAATACTCCTACCTCATCATCATTCTTTCACAAAGTCACTGATATGGTATTATCATGTTCATCACATGCACGCTGCTTGTCAGACCTTGCTCAACATCATTCGCCAGCGTTTCTGGATATTATCCGCCAAGCGAGCCATTAACTCAATCATGCCAGTTGTGCTTTCGTTCTAAGCCTGTTCATCGTCAACAGATAATGGGCAATCTACCAGCTGATCGAATTATTCCAGCAAGACCATTCTCTATATCAGGCGTAGATTACTGTGGTCCTTTCTACATCCGTTCAGGAATCCGTGGAAAAACCGCTGCTAAAGCATACGTAGCCGTCTTCGTGTGTTTCACCACTAAAGCTGCTCACTTGGAACTAGTGGCTGATCTCACAACCAAAGCCTTCTTAATGGCTCTGAAGCGATTCATCTCTAGACGCGGAAAGTGCCTAAAAATTTATTCCGACAACGCTACCAACTTCGTCGGTGCTAATGCCGAACTACGAGATCTTCGCAAACTATTCATTTCCGAGGAGCACAATTCGCAGATTCAATTTGCTTGTCTTGAAGACCACATTGAATGGATTTTTTCTCCGCCACGATCACCCCATTTCGGCGGTCTCTTCGAAGCAGCCGTAAAGTCAGCAAAGCATCACCTAGTAAAGATGATCCATAACACGTCGCTAAATTATGAGGAATTCACGACTCTTCTCTGTACTATAGAGGCTATAATGAATTCAAGACCTCTCTCACCGATGTCCTCTGACCCAAATGACCTAGAAGCTCTTACCCCCGGACACTTTTTAATTGGAGCCCCCCTCACTACCATAAATGAGCCAAATCTTTTGGACGTCAATCCTAATCGCCTTCACCAATATCAAAAAATATCACGGCTACAACAGCTTTTTTGGACACGCTGGCAAAAGGAAGTTCTCCACCATCTTCAACTTCGCAACAAGTGGTCAACTCCTTCAGACAACGTTAAAGTTGATGAGTTAGTTATCCTTCACGATAACAACTTACCTTCACTCAAATGGTCTCTCGGGCGCGTCATCGAAGTCTGTCCTGGCAGCGACGGAAAGGTAAGAGTTGCAACAATCAAAACCAACAGAGGAGTCTATAAAAGGGCCATCACTAAATTCAGCATACTGCCCAGTCAACACAACTCCATTGAAAAGCAGGCTTTTCAAGGTGGCCGGCTTTGTTAAGTATAGTTCCATTTTTTTGTTATCTTTTTTAATTTAAGTATAGTTGCATTTTTTCTTTGTTATCTTTTTTAACTTTTTTTTAATCACATACCAACTGTATTTTCTCTCTATCATATATCACGCAGTCAACAGCATTCCTCGCCACGCGATAGTATCATATTCGCTGCAACCTAATTTTGCTCGTCTTTATTTTGCATTTAAAAGGCTTCTCCTTTGAAAATGCAAGCTACAAATTCTTAGAATGCCACCCATCAAGGCAGCACTCATAGTAGTAGGAGCGTTCGGTGCTCTCTACACCATCAATTTTGTTTACAAAGCTATAACTTTGTACAACGTAGTCAGCAATGTCTGGGAATTTTTTACATGAACTATCGCGACGATGAATGCTGTTGGCTGCTTGAAGTCAGTCTATCTTCGTTCTTCAAGACAGTCGGTCAACCATCAGAAATTGTAAAATTATTTTAAAATTAAATATTTTTTTGTCATGAATAAATCTTTATTGTTTTTATTTACAATTGATTTTTGAATTAAACTACAGTTCATTTTGTCATGAATAAATCTTTATTGTTTTTATTTACAATTGATTCTTGAATTAAACTACAGTTCGAGACAATAAAGAAGAACGTCTTCAGAAAATTCAGTTGATTTGGGAAGAATTCGACGATAACCATAACAAAATAAAAGAAAAGGTAAAAATGGATACTCCGTACATGGAGAGAGATACATATGGAAGGGTTGAAAATCTGTTTCTCGAGCTAAGAACAATGCTCGAAAATATAACACCCTCAGAAGAAACGCCACCTTGCCCTCCACCATCCACTTACGCAGACAACAACCTCCAGACTCTAAGATTGAGAAAGCTCAACATAAGAATAGAAGCAATCATAGGCAACATGGAGGAATTTGAGGAAACATTCCAAGAATATTCTCCACAAATATGTGAGTATCAACAAAAGATATTGTTGGAGCAACTAAAAAACATGACGGAATTACATGAAGATTACATGTCAAATGCAACAGCTCAAGATTTGCAGTCCCCATAATATGTGATTAATAACAAATATAATGACATTAAGAGAGATATAAACCAATGCCTCCATCGAATGGGGAAACAGATCGTTCAGAAACCAAACTACCGCCTTTGAAGATACCGACATTCAAGGGGAATTATCTCGAATGGCGATCATTCGCTGATATATTTTGCACAATTATCCACAACAAGCCAAATTTAAGTACAACCGAAAAGATGGAGTATCTCAAAACTCATCTAGAAGGCGAACCAATGGCATTAATACAACATCTGACCATTTCTAGTGTCAATTACTTATGTGCATGGGAGACATTAAAGGCACGATATGATAATGAGAGAAAAATCATATCGATGCATTTAGATAAGATGTTCAAGGCTGGTCATCAAGGAGCGCAGTCACCAGCGAACTCCATCAAATCCATATTGGATGCTACTAAAAAAGGATTGTCTGCCATCAATAACATGAGTCTCGAAACCAAATCATGGGATCCTATTATTGTCCACCTAATAACAAGAGCATTGGATCAAGAAAGTAGAACACTATTTGAGCAAGGTCTAGAACAGCCAAATAAAATGCCCTCGCTTCAAATGCTATACGATTTCTTGGCTAGAAGATATCAGGCATTGGATGTACTAGCTTCCACAAGGCAAAAGCAGCATAAGGCTTCAGATGAAACAAGGAACGTGATGAGAACCTTTCACGTGTCAGCAAAATCAACCTGTGTATTTTGCCAAGGTGAACATAATATATATGCTTGCCGGAAGTTCATGGGATGGAATGCGAAGGAGCGGAGTGAACAAGTAAAGGCAGCTAAACTATGCGTAAATTGTTTGCGACATGACAAACAAATTCCATGCATGAGCAAAAATAAGTGCAAGCAATGCAACAGGAAACATCATTCCTTACTGCATTTTGATCGGGCAGAAGGACGACAATCGGAACAAACCCGGGCTGACGTACACATTCAAACCAATCATGGTCATCAGAGGCAAAACATCCTGCTTGCTACAGCAATTGTAAGGGCACGCGGTGCTTCTGAACATGGTCAATGCACTGAGCTTCGAGCACTTATTGATCAAGGGTCACAAGCCACCCTAATAACGGAAGCTGTCGCCCAAACCTTGCGACTAAGGAAGCAGAAGGTTCACTTTGAAGTAAGCGATCTGGGAGCTACTGATGCAGGAACAGCGCGAAATAAGGTAGAGCTAACAATCCTACCGAGATTCTCATCCGACTTCGAAATTAAGGTAGAAGCTCTTGTTTTGCCAAAACTAACAAGAACTCTACCAGATAAGGAAGCAGATAATATGATGGATCACCAGTTTGGATCCATAAAACTAGCAGATCCAACGTTCAACATTCCAGGAGGAATCGACCTAATCATAGGAGCAGACTTTTATGGAGACGTAATTCTTAATGGTTTGAAAAGAGGAAATGGAAATTCCCTTATAGCACAGAATTCCCAACTAGGATGGCTTATTTCCGGTCGAACATCAACTCAACGAAATGACAAAATCAAAATCAATGGTCTTACCGTCCAAACGTCATTAGATAAACAACTTGAAAAATTTTGGGACATTGAAAAAGTTTCTTTACAAGGCCACCAGACAAGTGATCAGGAGTGCGAAGATTTTTATTAGGAATCTCATTTTCGTGATAAAGATAGCAGATATGTAGTTAAAATTCCATTTTAAAGGGACGCGATGGATCATGGAGAGAAACTGGGAGAATCCAAAAACAGAGCAATAGCTAGGTTGCTACAGCTCGAAAAGAAGTTCAACACCAACAAGGAATTAAAGTCTGATTACATAAAGGTGATGAATGAGTTCCTCCAACTTGGACACATGGTAGAAATCTCAAATATGGAACAGTTTAACAATAAATGTTACTACTTACCTCATCATGCAGTGTTTAAACCTGACAGTAGTACTACCAAATTACGTGTAGTGTTTGATAGATCAGCAAAATCGTCAACTGGAGTGAGCCTAAATCAATTGATGGCGGTGGGCCCCAGGCTGCAAGCCGATATTACAACAATTATAATGCGATGGAGAGCTCACAAGTACGTCTTCATCGCCGACATTGAGAAAATGTACAGGCAGATACGGATCAACAGTGAACACCAGGACTACCAATGCATTCTATGGAGAACTGAACCAAGTGACCGAATAAGGGAATACAAACTTACAACAGTGACGTATGGAACTGCATCAGCACCATACCTAGCTGTAAGAACCTTACAACAACTAGCTAACGATGAACAACAAGAGCATCCGAAGGCAGCGGAGATTGTGAAAAATGACTTCTACGTAGACGATGTGATGACTGGAGGTGATACATTAAGGGAATGTAAGGAAGCACAACAACAACTAACTAAGTTACTTAGTAGTGGTGGATTTCATCTTCGAAAATGGGCAGCAAACCATTCTTCACTCTTAAAATCAATATCGGATGCACACAACCAACCTGAAGTTAAGTTTGATAAGGAAGAAACCATTAAAACTTTGGGAATGCATTGGAATCCCTTAGCTGACACATTCCAGTTTAAGGTCCACATAACAACGTCCTTACAAGAAAGCAATGGATCCAACAAACGTGCCACACTATCGGAGATAGCTCGTCTTTTCGATCCATTAGGATGGCTGACGCCAATAACCATCACGGCCAAGGTACTTATGCAGCGGATTTGGAAGGCAGGCATTGATTGGGATGATCAGCTAACAGATGAATTACAGCAATGTTGGGATCGGTTCAGACATGAACTTCCGCATGCTGAGTCCATTAAAATTCCAAAATGGATGGCTACCAAAAGACGTCAGAAATTCGAGTTACATGGATTTTCTGACGCATCTGAAGGCGCCTACGCAGCCGTGGTATATGCAAGAACACCAACGTCCAATTCAAAATATGTAACCACATTGTTGACATCTAAAACAAGGGTGGCACCCATAAAAACCAAACTAACTACTCCCAAACTCGAATTATGTGGGGCACATTTATTATCAAAACTCCTCAAGGAAGTGCAGCTAGTATTTGGGGCTCAGATCAATAAGGTGTTCGCATGGACAGATTCGACAATCGTGCTCTCATGGATAAGAAAAACTGAATCCAACGAAAAAGCATTCATTGCCAACAGAGTATATCAAATTCGAGAGAACCTACATTCAGATTGTTGGAGGCACGTCAGATCGGCAGACAACCCAGCAGATTGTGCATCAAGAGGTTTAACTCCAGCACAATTGAAACATCATTCACTTTGGTGGAATGGACCAAACTGGCTTAAGGGTAGCATGGAGTACTGGCCTATACAGTCAGAAATCGAGCATGTACGATCACCAAGTGAGATCATTGAACCAACAGTTGTGTTAACGTCGGTCATAAGGACAGACACCATTTTACACAAATTTTCTTCTTACACAAGGCTGATCCGAACTATGGCCTACTGCAAACGATTTGTGTTCAACATTAAACACAATAAGAAGGACAGACGAACAGGAGAGCTCACACTAGAAGAAATTAAGGAGACAACCAAGCGAATAGTTCATTTGGTGCAACTAGAGGCATTTCCAGAGGAAATTAAATGCTTGAAAAATGGAGATGACATCCCCAAGAAGAGCAAGCTACTTTCGCTAAATCCTCATCTGGACGATGACAACATGTTAGTTGTTGGAGGGCTAGAGCTAGAGCACGCCAGCATAACTCATAACGAGAAACACCCTTATATTTTACCATACGGTAGCATTTTTACCAAACTACTGGTAGAATATGTACACAAGAAAACACTTCACGGCGGTATCAATCTGATGATGGCCACAATGAGACAGTCATATTGGATCCCTCATGCTAAACGATTAGCCCGGAAAATAGTTCATCACTGCATCCGATGCTATCTTTTTAATGCGTCAACCAAACATCAATTAATGGGAATGCTGCCATCCCCAAGAGTAACACCATCCAGGCCATTTACGCACTCTGGAGTAGACTATGCCGGGCCATTGACAATTAAAATGTCAAGGGGAAGAGGAACTCGGACTACAAAGGGCTACATAGCTATATTTGTGTGTTTAGTTACAAAGGCTATTCATATTGAGCTTGTTAGCGACCTAACATCGGAAGCCTTTCTCGCAGCTGTGAGGCGATTCATATCAAGGAGGGGCTTGCCAAGTCACATATATAGTGACAATGGAACAACTTTCGTCGGAGCCAATAAGGAACTTAAGAGACTTCGAATACTCACCATTAATCAAGCTTAGAAAGATGCCTCAACAAGATTAGTTATGAATGGAATACAGTGGCACTTTATACCACCAGCAGCACCACACTTCGGCGGACTGTGGGAAGCTGGAGTCAAGTCAATTAAATATCACCTCAAAAGAATAATTGGTGATACCAAGCTTACCTTTGAAGAACTATCCACTCTTCTAACGCAGATAGAGGCATGCCTGAACTCTCGACCGCTGGTAAAAGTAAGCAATGACATAGAAGATAATCCAATTCTCACTCCTGGTCATTTTCTTATTGGATCCGCGCTGAATGCAGTATCCGAGCCCTATTTAGACGATACACGAAACTATGGATCGCGCTGGCGGTTTTTACAAAAGATGACTCAAGATTTCTGGAAGACATGGTCCACGGAATACTTAGCACAGCTTCAACAGCGAATAAAGTTTAAGGGCACTGAAGCAAACGTAAACATTGGCGACGTTGTGTTGATTAAGGAAGATCGGTTACCTCCAACATGCTGGCTAATGGGCCGCATTACCGAGATACACCCGGGACAGGATAATCATGTTCGAGCTGCAACTGTCTACAGCAACAAGAAATTTATAAGGAGACCCATTACAAAACTATGCCTGCTACCAATGGATGATGAGGGGTTGCTGTCAAGCAAGGTTGAAAATCCAAAACATACAGTTAATGTACATCTTGCGCTAACTCACATTAGATCGAAACCCATAGACACAATCCAAACACGATCCATCGAAGGCTCATACACGTCGAGAAACGAAAATAAAAAGACGTGTAGAGTAAGCCCAATAAGGTGGCTATTGTTTACCAGTTTGGTTATGATTGTTCTTGGACAGGGTAACACTTCGACAGTGAACGAAGAACTTGATCCCGTAAAGGTTATCCCATTTAAAAACCGCCCAGGAATTTACTTTGAGAAGATTGGAAGTGTAAACCTTATTACAAGTGACTGGACTATAATCATCTATTACAATATGACCAATTATTGGAGAGAATTTGAAGGATTCCAAGATCTTGTGAAGGATATGAGTGACTTTTGTAAAACTAGGTCTGATGACGTTTTGACTCAAAACATAGTCCATCAATTTAACCATCAGTTAACGATAATAGAAAGCAACAATGACTTACTGCATACCCAAGGAGCTGGAAACTCAAGAAGGACTAGAACAAAACGATCTCCTTTCGACTTTGTTGGTACCGTGGCAAACAAGCTTTTTGGTGTACTAAATGAGTCATATGCTGAACACTATGAGCAACAAATTCAGCAAACAAGAGCAAATCAGAATCACTTACTTGAGCTGATAAAAAATCAGACGTCAGTAGCGGAGGCAACAAACAACATACTACAGAAAAACACTGAAGCCATAACAGCACAACTGCAAGCGTTCCAAACCGACCTTGACAATCTTAAAAAAATGACATCCAAGTCGATCAACCAGAACGAAGCAAAACAGAAATTCCTACCAGTGTCAACATACGCAACGTTAGCAATGTTAAATTATCAGCAAATGCAGACTTCTCTATTGAATGTTTTGACAGATATTCATCAAGCCAAAATTAGCCCCCTAGTGATAACACCAGACCAATTGAGATCACAGCTAATGTTAATAAGGAGCCACTTGCCCCCACAGTTGTCTATAGCAGGAGACGAAACACACTCGAGCTTGCTAGGGCTATACAAAATGTTCACAGCAAGAGCGAGAATTACTGAACAGAATGTTATATTCGATTTAAGAGTGCCGTTAGTAAATACAGAAGACTTTGATCTATTCAAGGTCACACCCGTTCCAACTCCCCATAACAATGAATATGTTTTTATTGAACCATCACTGGATTATTTAACAGTTAACCTATTGCGAGAAGCCTACTACAGACTGACAAAAGAAGAGCTCGAGCAATGCACAAGAACCAGTGAAAAATATTTGTGCAAGCAGCAGCATCCAATGTTTAATCGCCGCTCCAACATTAGCAAATGTGAAATGGATCTACTGACGCATGAGAAGGAATTGTCATCACACTGTAAATTGCGGAGCATCAAACCATCTCCCGTATGGATTCAACTCAATAACGGCAACAGCTTGATCTTCGTCTTGGACAGATTGTATACCTTTAACGTTATTTGTGGCAGACAGATCTTGGAGATATCATTGCAAAACGACGGGATACTGACACTACAACCAAATTGTATCCTTAAACACGATTCGATGACTATCACATCATATAGCAGTAGTTCCAGTAGCATCAACGCAGCATTCATTCCATTGGCAAACTTGACAGAGCTGTTATCTGACAGTCCTAGGAATATATCCAAACCACTAGTTATCCCACACGTCATACTTAAATCAGACAATGAAGACATCAAAATTCTAAGCAGATGGATAACGGATATCAAGAATAAGGAGCATTTATACGATATTGCAGCAGTACATCCGATTCATCATGGACTGACTTACAGCCTAATAACTATACTTTTTATTGTAATGATTTCCTACATAATTTGGCGATATTATAAGATCAAGAGAAATATCCAGAGAGATGTCCAAGCTCAAGAGCTACCACCAATACCTGCAACACGGCGTTTTTCGGCTGCAGATTTCGCTATGACGTAAAGGGCGGCCCCAGCATGTCAGGGTGACGACACCAGACAGCGTTATCTTTTTACTCTATTTTTAATAACGTGTAAAATTTCATTTTCGGTTCTCAGCATGGTCAGCAGAATAAAGTATCTCACGATTCATTGCTGGCTCACCTGGTAATTTAAGTTGTATATATTTTAACCTAACGTAAGCAATATTTTAGTATTTAAGGAGGAAGAATAAATAAAATTGTTTCATTCGTAAAGAAGAACTTGGAGAATTTTTATTAGACTTCCCCCCACCAGTGGTAAGGGGTCTTGCTACAATTCTCTAATCTTTACATCGGGCTTCTTGAAACCACGCCGTCGTCGGGCCTTTTAGAACCACGCTGCCGTCGGGCCTTTTGGAACCACGCCGTCGTCGGGCCTTTTGGAACCACGCCGTCGTCGGGCCTTCTGGAACCACGCTGCCGTCGGGCCTCTTGGAACCACGCTACCGTCGGGCCTTTTTGGAGCCACGCTGTCGTCGGGCCTTTTGGAACCACCTTACCATGGGCCATTAGGAACCACGCCGCCGTAGGGCCATCTAGGAACCACGTCGTCGTCGGGCCACTAGGAACCACGCCGCCGTCGGGCCATTAGGAGCCACGCTGTCGTCGGGCCACTAAGAACCACGCCGCCGTTGGGCCTCGTAGTTAGAAGTAGTTTAGCCTTACATCAAATATTGTTAAGATTACGTAGATTGTGTAGAAGTAAGTGAAGAGATTGTAATAGTATTAAGATACGTACTGTAAATAAAAGGTACCTCTAAAACCAGAGTTTGGTGTTTCTTTGGTCGAACCTTGGATCCGGCGAGCGAAACCCCAGCCGGAGAAAAAGCACATCACAACTCTGTCCCACTCTTTTTAAGACTCTACATTTAAGCAATTTAGGGCAAAGTTTGGCATTTAAGGATTTTGCGGCATTACTCTGGGTGAAATTTCTTCGAAAAATCTCCTGACCGGGCTGAAAATATCGTACTTTAGTCCTCAAATTGTATACTTTTGCGTTTTTTTTAAATGCTGCTTTCATGTGCTCTTTCAACTTATCTCGAATCAGATGGAGTCTTTCGGATTTGGGTAGAATTGTGAAATCCCCTTCGTTTAGCACATTGAGTGTTTTCTATAATCGATACACACTGCTGTTGGTGACCATTTCTGTGCCGAACAACGCAAAATAGGGACTAACTAAAGTAGACTGGTGAACTGAGCTGCAAATCGATTGCTGTATTTCTGGAATGTGGCGGTCCAATTCACGCTGATCACTGCGAAGATATGATCTTATTGCACTTAGTACTGTTTGGTTCACCCTTTCCGGTGCATTGGATTGTGGTGAGTACAATGCGGTTCTGAGATGTTTAATTCCCCACTTTGACAATGTATTTGCAAACTCTTTGCTGACAAATTGTTTGCAATTGTCCGAATGAACGGTTTCAGGTTTCCCGAGGAATGGGCTTTCGGCGTCGGTTTCAGAAGGACGAACTTCGAACTGTGGTCAAGCACAATGAACAAATAAAGACTACCGCTTTTCGATCTTACGTATGGACCTAGAAAATCGATGTAAATTTTCTGAAATGGTTTGCTAATATTTTCAAGAGATTTCATTGGAGTCTTAAGACATGCATTCGAGGACTTGGATTGCTTACACTGGTCACAGTTTCTGACAAAGTCGCGAACCTATGTTAACATGTTTGGCCAGAAGAACAGTTTCCGGAGGCGTTCTAGTGTTTTTGCCATTCCGCCGTGAGATGCCGTTGGCGGATTATAAGCGTCTCCTATCACCTATCAGAGCGTGTGTAAGTTTAGATGGTATCCATTAGATTTGTGAATATCGTCTGTAGAAATCAATCGTTTGCAGACTCTATTTTTGAGTATTTTCAGATCTGGAAAGTTATCCGGGTTTGTAGATACGGCTTCTAGGATTTTCCGGTACTCGTCAGAGCGAAATTCTGGATCTTCCAGATCTAGTATAACATTAGAACTCTCGCTCAATGACAGTTCTTCAATGTGTGCTCGAGATAACGCGTCGGGTACGGTATGTGCGGTGCCCTTTCGGTGTTGGATATCGAAATCATATGCTTGCAACTTCAAGGACCACCTCGCTAGCCGGCCGCTTAAATCTTTTAACCCCATTAACCATTTCAAGCTAGCATGGTCGGTGATTATAAAAAATTTGGAACTCTCAATATACGGCCTAAACTTTTTTACTGCATGCACAACTGCGAGGCACTCTTGCTCTGTCACGCTGTAATTGCGTTGACAAGCATTTAACTTTTGCGAGATGAACGCAATGGGCTTCTCGTTACCCTCGTCGTAGCATTGTGATAAAACTCCACCGATACCGTAGCTCGAAGCGTCACATTGGATAATAAACTTTTTTGAAAAATCGGGATTAATGAGGAGAGGAGCAGAAATTAAGAAATTTCAAATGTTTTGTTTTTCTTCAACGTACTAGTTAAAGGGGCAGCAAGTGCTGCGAAGTTTTTTATGAACCGTCGATACCACCCACTCATGCCGAGGAATCGTCGCATCTGTTATACGGTCTTAGGAATAGGAAAGTGTTCGATGGCAGAGACCTTTTGAGGGTCCGGCTTAATGTGTCCTTGACCAATGATATGGCCTAAGTAACGCAATTCTCGAAAGCAGAATTTCGACTTCTCAACATTTATGGTGAGATTGGCTTTTTTGAGACATTGGGCTACCTCTTCCAGCAAAATCAGATGGCTATCAAAATCCGGGGAGATTATTAGAAGGTCGTCGAGGTACACAAACACGCGTTCTCTTAAAGCCGATGGGATCACCCTATCTATTAGCCTGAATAGCCTTTGCGCGGTATTGCACAGCCCAAAGGGCATGACTGTGAAATGG
This sequence comes from Cheilosia vernalis, assembly GCA_949126925.1. Taxonomy (NCBI): domain Eukaryota; kingdom Metazoa; phylum Arthropoda; class Insecta; order Diptera; family Syrphidae; genus Cheilosia; species Cheilosia vernalis. The sequence goes on from OX421363.1 coordinate 5,013,542, forward strand.
TAGAGTGGTCGACCAGGCACAGTGAACGCTGTCTTGGCCCTCGACGATTCCTCCAAAGGAATCTGCCAAAATGCGTCCTTGAGATCCACACTTGAAATGAAGTGTGTATCTCGCAAACGACTTAGCATACCCTCTATATGAGGAAGAGGATACGCATCCTTCCTAGTGACTGAGTTGAGCTTGCGGGAGTCTAGACAAAGCCTGTTTTTCCCCGGTTTTCTAATAAGAGAGACCGGAGAACTCCAGGAACTTTGGCTCTCCTCTATCACTTGCATGGAAAGCATGCGGTCCAGTTCCTCATACAGAAGTTTCTGTATAGCAGGTGACACGGGATAATGCCTCTGTTTTACTGGTTCGGCATACCCAGTGTCAATCTTATGCATCTCTACGGTTGTACTACCTAGCCCAGGTTTTGCAAAAGATGGAAACGCATCGACAGCTTCTTGCAATTGTTTACGTTGCTCTGCTGTTAGTTGGTGAGCTGAAGGGTTCATTGATTCGGGTGCAGAAATTTAATGAATGAGGTGTGGTGCAATTTTAAATTTCTGCCAAAAGTCAAAACCAAGGTAGAGAGTCTGGGAGAGAGATGGTACTAGATACAAATCTAAATTGTGCTGTGCACCTTTATAGCTAACGACTACATTAATTCTTCCCTTCACCTCCTGTCCTTGCCCATCGGCTGTGTGCACTTCAGAGTTGAAACGAACTATCGGAAACTTAAGGCGTTTAACCAAGTCCAGACAATTTTTACCAAGACAGGAAACAGTTGCTCCACTGTCGAGAATGCCTTCTACCTCTTCATTTAATAATTGAATCCTCACATACGGGCGAGGATCATTGTAACCTTCAAGACAAGTGGACTCAATCATTTCTCTAAAATGTCTCCTTTTTATTTTCCGTACACGCGATTTTATTGAGCGGCGTTTGCTTGTTGGATGATGCAGTTCTTCAATAGAAAATATCTTTGCCCTAATTTTATTATATGTTTTTAATCTATCTTCGTATGTCCTAAGGTGTCGACAATTCGCAAAGTTTATGGTATGCGATTTTTGACAATCTGGGCTGTTATTTAAAAAGATTTATTTATTAGTTGGCTCTGACTTGAGATTAGAGCTTTCAGTATTGGTGCTTTTATCTATTAACTTTCGTTTAGGGTGGTCTGCGTCGAGCATGATTCCCCCGTCCTTTTCACGCTCGATCTCCTGTTTCCCTGCAGTGGATTGCATTTCGGACAATCAGGTGTAGTGAAATCATCTAGACCACAGCGGTAACAAAAAAGATTTCGGGTCGGTAACGGACACGACACAAACGTGTGACCTCGTTTCTTGCAATTGAAACATCGTTTGTCAAAAGAAAGCGCATCCACTTCAAGCATCCGACTGATTTTTCCAATCGAGCTCATGTACGTTTTTCTACGTAAACGGGCTTGAAGCATCTTCTCAGTTCTTCGACACTCTTCCCGAAATTGGTCTAAGGAATGAATCGCCATTGGATACACAAAACTCATCAGGCGGTTGTTCACATTACCCTTGAGTATCTGCAACAACTCTGATTCTGGAATGGGTACTCTTAACTGGTTACGTAGATGCATTATTGAATTGTAGAAATCATCGAAGCTTTCAATGTTTTGTTGTCGGCGATCCATGATTTGCTTGATAATTTCGAAGTCGGACTCATAAGTCTTGAACTGTTTGAGTAATGCTTGGCGGATTGTGATCCAATCCGATCTGGGATTAGTTCGCAAATATTGGCAAAACCAGTTTTGTGCTATTCCACCGAGCAATAGTTGAAATTTGTTGATGATCTCCGACCAGGAAGGTGGAGGTGCCATCAAAGCAAATCCCCCAACGGTCTAATTCCGGTCTACGAAACGATTGTGGATTATTTCGGAGATTCGAGGGACGACTAATGTAACTATGGCACGCCACGGATGAGTCAGAATGATCCTCTTCATCACGACCTGAGTTGGAACGATTTTGTTCATTACATGAGTAGTTGGCAGACGTTGACTTCCATTGCATTGCTTATGGTTTTGCTGCCAGACCGAGTTAACATTAATTGATGGTACCTGACGCTGTTGCTTATAGTTAGTCAAGACCTGCGGTGCACGATTATGCCGAGCTTCTTCGCCAGTAGCATTTTGTTTATTTTTACGTGTGTCTCTATTCAACACGTCAGAAACCGTAGATTGTACTGTCTTTTCAACAGTTGACTTTTCAATAGACTTCATCATCGAAATGGGAAGATTTTTTCATACAATTTCTAACATATGAGTTCATATCAATTGTAGGTCCTGGGTTCGAAACGTCGCTTAAATGATTAGTTCCATCCGTAACGGTTGCATTTCCATTCGGATGGATGGTTGCGCTATCCGATTCAAATGGTGGTTCTAACGGATCAAATGAATTTGATTCAATATTGAAGTCCCTAATCATGTCTATGACTTCGGCACCAGCTTGTTCAGTTAAACTAGCATAATCGGGGCCTGCAATATCCTGTTGGGTTGAATAACTAACGTTTTTGGTTGAATGTGTTATTTTTGGTCTACTTTGTAATGGATATCTAGTATCAGAATGTATTGAATTATCTAAAGCTAATTGTTTTTTTTTTTATGTCGATCTGGTTGGTAATCTATCTTTAGGTATAGTTCCTGATTTCTTCATAACGGAAATTGTTAATTTAAATTGTTGGATTGGAAATGTGTATACTATATGTGTTTTTTTTTTATAATAAACACGCGCTAAAGATGTTATGACTACTCTTATGGTGTAGTTTGAAGTACACAGCGCGGGCGTGTGCAATGATAATGCAGTTCACAGATCACATTTCCGATAAAAATTCTGTCGACCGGCTGGCAGCACTATTAACTAGAACTGCTAGAAATTTATTTTTCTCCTCTATTCTTTTCATTTATGCCGGCAACAGGTTGTTGGAATGGTGTGAGACTGCGATGGTGTGTGTGGCGTGGGGGAAGGTGTTAAATAGGAGGCGAAAACTTTTTTTCGAGGAGTCTGGCGGGAAAACTAAAAGTGGTCGAGAGCCCTGATCAGTATTTTGTCGAAGAGCTTTTTCTTTTTTGGTGTGGTCGGATACCTTTTTATGATATAAATCAAAAAAAATCGGTTGTCTCTCAGTTAAATAGACGTAAACCGGACAATAGACGCGAAAACTCGTGGTCTGATACATTTTGTTTAAAAAAATCGGTTGTCTCTCAGTTAAATAGACGTAAACCGGACAATAGACGTGAAAACTCGTGGTCTGATACATTTTGTTTAAAAAAAAATCGGTTGTCTCTCGAGTTAAATAGACGTAAACCGAACAAAAAAAAATATACAGAAAAAGAGAGTGAAAATCATAGAAATAGACGTGAAAACTTGTGTCGAAGTTCGTGCACGCTGGAAAGGAGTCGTCCACATCATTCAGTAATTCAATTCAATTCAATTTCAATTTATTCAATTTTTTCAATTTAAGTTTACATTGGATTTTCTGCAAAGCCGGAAGGGCTTGTCTGCAGAAGACTGTTTACAATTTTGTTATACATTTGTTTATTGCTGAGCTCATATAATTAATAAAAAGTTTTACAGCAAAATAACGTGCAAGAATATATTTTAACATCAATTAATTTTCACTATATTTTCAAAAATAAATTTAATAACATTTACATATACATATTATTTATGTTTTTTATGAATACATATAAAATTCTTTTGCTTTTTTAACAAATTCTTTCCTAGAAAGTTTGAAAAGTTCTCTTGGGAGTTTATTAAAAACAGATGGGACTGGCACGTTGTACGTCCTTCTGCCATAATCATTCCAAAACCTCGGAATTTGGTACATGTTCTGTTGTCGTCTTCTTGTATTCACTCTTTGCTGCGTTTGTACTTTATAGGTGTTGTCGCTGTGAAAAGTTGCTAGTATTTCCAGTTCATAGATTTTGGTAATATTTAACATTTTAACTGGTTCATTTCTGTGAGCTCTCTGCACAATTTGTTGCAGTCGTGTTTGCAGCCTCTGAAGTTGTTGCATGCATGAGGCTCTTCCCCATGCTAATATGCCGTACCTTAAGTGTGACTCAACAAGTCCAAAGTAGCATTGTTTTAGTACACTGTATGTGCAGAGATTGCTCAGGTGGAAGAGAGCGAATGCTGATTGGCACAATTTCTTTTTCAGTACTTCAATATGGTAATTCAATTTGAAGTTATAATCAACCACGAGTCCCAGATATTTATATGTTGAAACGTTGTCTATATATCTACAGTCGTTGTGTTCTTTTATTGTTCCGTTATTGCCAGTTGTGTGCAAACAATCTATGTCATGCATTTTTATCTTTAGTTTAGTTTTTTGGATATGCGACGGGCGAATGTGCATTACCTTAGTCTTCAGTGCGTTGATAATTAGTCCGTGGTCGTGACACCAAGTTATCACTCTGTTGAAATCTTTTTGCATAAGTTTTTCAGCTTCGTCAACGATCTTATGACTAACTACGATTGCTGTGTCGTCCGCATAGGCATATCCCGTACTGTACTTTAACACAGACAGTATATCATTGACGTAAATTATAAAGAGAAGTGGACCCAACTTTGATCCCTGCGGGACCCCATATTCAATCTTCTCATCTTCACTTACATGTTCACCAATCTTAACCCTTAAGGTTCTATTGTTTAGGTAATTTTCAAACCATGCTAATATGTGTCCACGAATTCCAATCTTTTCAAGCTGTCTCAGGATTTGTTTGTGGTTCAGAGTGTCGAAGGCCTTTTTGAAGTCAATAAATAGAGCTACTGAGCTGTGATTTTTGTCCAGGCTGTGGTAGATTTTGTTAGCGAAGTCTCCAAGCAGTCTATTTATACTTTTGCCTTTGCGGAAGCCAAATTGATGTTTGTTCAGAATATCGTACTTCTCGATGAATTTGTACAACCTATTTGCCAGCACATCTTCCATTATTTTATCAACAGCTGATAGGATTGAAATTGGTCTGTAGTTTTGTATTTCATCTTTTCGACCACCTTTGTGTATCGGTCGAACTATTGATGTTTTGAGCATATTCGGAATTAACCCTTGCGCTAAACTCATGTTTTTCAGCTTCGTTAAAATTGGGGATAGAGTTAGTGAGTTATTTCTCAAGTCAATCGGCCTTATTCCGTCTATCTCCGCCGATTTATTCCCTTTCAACGAGTTGAGAATATTATACACCTCTGCGACAGACGAGTGCGCAGTGATGGGGACTGTGCGCAGTGATGGGGTTGTAGAGGGAAGGCAAATTTTATTTTTTTTGGTTTCCTATTTTAGGGGGGTTGCTCGAATGCAGGCCGAGGGCAACCGAAGGTGTGGACAAATTGTTCCACAAGGGGGGGACACGAGGCCATGGTTCCAACGCCACCTATGGACCAGTTGTTTTTGTTACTCTTCGTATTGTTTTTTTTTCTTCTCAGCTATCATTCCTAGTTTGCTACGTCTGTTTCGTTCCTACTACTTTTTCGCTTCCTTTCACTTTTTTTCTATCATTTTTACAAAATTTTTTTTCAGGCACGTAAACCTGTATGGAGGATAAGGCCAGGTAAGAATTCACCCGGTCGGCGAGCTAAGCCGTGCTCAACGCAAGACGTGCCCACCGCCTGTCACCTTATCCATCCCCCTCTCACAGACCGAACCATAGCCGACAATCGGTGTTGAGGAGATGGTTCTAATTTTTTGGAGGGGAACGTCGACCAACATGGCCGAGGTTGAAACCTCTGGTTTGGTAGGTGTTCGCTACAGGCGTTAAGGAAATTGGGATAGAGAAGATAGGAGATTCCGATGCACATTGGTTTTAAATGACTGCAAATTGCACCGAGGGGGAAAGACCGAGCTGTACGGCTTATGAAGGAATCTCTATATTTCAGAGTACGACCGAAAATAGGCTGAAGGGTAAACTGATGGGCATTCCTGGCTTGGCGAGTATTGCGGTTGAATTATTGAAGGGGTGGAATGTAGCTGGCAATTTCATTTGAGCACTGTTTGTAAAAATAGGTAGCGATAAAACAATGAGAGACTTGTTACATTTCTGCGATGTTCGAGCGAATTTATAGAATTCGCTATATTTATGTCTTCAATGAGTTTTAAGGCACGATTTTGTATCCTATCCAGGAGGTGCAGTGAGGTTTTAGGTGCACCAGACCAGATATGAGAGTTGTACTCAAGTTTGGGGCGAATGAACGCCTTGTATATGGTAGCCTGATCTGGGATAAAATATTTCTTGCACCTTTTAAGGAAACCTAGACATTTTGCAGCGTTCTTGGCGACTTCGTGAATGTTCGTTCCAACGGAGTTTGTCATGGACACACATACCGAAAGTCGAAAGTCTTTCGGTTTCGGTGATGCAAGTGCCATTCATGGATAATGACTGAGGATTCTGGTTTCGCTTTAATGACAACAGACAGCATTGTGTTTTGGAAGCATTAAATTCCACTCTATTGGCTAAACCCCAATTTTATAATGCTGTCGAGATCGGAATTTAATGAGCTTAACATACGCTGCCGTTCCAGTTCTACGGCCGAAGAGCAGGGACGTGAGTCCTGGAATGAATATGAGAAGCTGAGGGTGCTGTCATCGGCGAAGGAGTGGATTGGATTAGCGGTTGCAGACAGGAGATCATTTATGAAAATGAGGAGTAAAAACGGAGCCTTGGGGAACAGCATTTATATGGTGAATTTCAGACTTGAAGCCATCCAATATTATATAACTTGAATTGAACGGCCAGAGAGGTAGTTTCTTATCCATTGAAGAAGAGACGCATCGATCCCATATGCACGCATTTTCGATAAAAGAGCTTGGTGCCAAACTCTGTCATATGCCAGAGTGATGTAGAGATTGGTTCCACTTTTCGGTGAGATAAGCCATCAAATCACCAGTGGATCTGTTGCCACGAAAACCATACTGCCGGTCATTAATGAGTTTTCGTGATTCAAGATATTTCATGAGCTGACGATTTATCAGCGTTTCCATGACCTTAGAAAGAATGGATGTAAGTGCTATGGGTCGGTAGTTGGTGGGAGAAGAAGATTCGCCTTTTTTGGGGACGGGCTGGAAAAATGCTGTTTTCCACCTTCTCGGGAAGAGTCCAGAAGAATAGGGCAGATGGAAAAGCTTACGCAGTGGTTTTGCCAGCGTAGAAGAACACCTCTTCAGAACAATTGGGGAAATACAATCTGGACCAGCGGATTTATTTATGTTGAGATCATTAAGTACTCTTGCCACTGTACGAGTGCGAAAATGGATTTGTCCCATGCAATCTGGGAGCATTGAGCTGGCTGCAAAATGTGCAGCAAGCAGATTCGCTTTGTCTAAAGAGTTGACAGCTGGAATGTCATTGTAAATAAGCGTTGGGATCGAAGATGAGACAGAATTCTTTATATTTTTTACAAAAGACCAAAAGTTTTTACCACCCTTGGGACATTGTAGTATTTTTTGCCTCAACTTTTGGTCATACGAGCATTTAACACGCTTGATAATGGTATTACAGTCATTTCTGGCTCGCTTGAACTTTTTTCGGTTTTCCTCAGATGGGTTGGCCTTATATGACCGAAAACTTAACTCCTTTTGTCTGATAGCCTCTTTACAGCTCGAGTCGTACCACGCATTTTCTTTCGGTATGATACTCTTTATCCTGTTAGGAATAAAGGATTTCATACCTAAGGTGATAATACTGGGCACCATATCAACGGCGGTATCCACGTCGTTATCGAGGAAGCATAACGACCAGTTAAAACTCTTAATGAAGCTGTTAAGTCCGCTCCAGTTGGCTTTCTCGTATTGCCATACGGTTCTTTTCGGAGGTTTTTCTTTAACTGTGTGTTTGGAGTACGAGAAATTAGCTGATATGATGCAGTGGTCCGACGAGCGAAGCGATAATACTTCTAAAGAGTATTTATCGGGGTGGGTTAATTGATTTACCTGAGCGAAGATCTGAACATAAATTCCTTCGGGTGTTGTCTGTCCAGTATGTCAAAGCCAGTTAGAATTGTGAATATTGAAATCGCCCGAGTTACGTGCACAGAGACACCCATCAATACTTAGATGCACCATCTTGCTTAGGATGCATTTTTATTAAACCAAGATCCATATCTAATTGAAATTCCTTTACTGTAATTTAATATACCCATTTCATATTTTTTTTCCATTGTAATCAAATATATTTCACATTTTTCTGTAACATAAGATACGTAAGAATCATAATGTACATTTACCTGTCGCCTTCCGTTCTCACGCTGCAAATAATCGCAGCGTCAACATCAGTACTGTATAAAAACTCAAGGAAAATTATTGTATTCGTCATTCGTGTTCAAATAAATGTCAGAGGCAGAAGCTCTGCACAAAAATTAAAATATTGTTTTTTTTTTATTTTGTGTCGCGAAGTTCATGTAATTGGCGCAGTCGAAAAAGAAGAACATAGCTCCATGTAAAAACTCATATTTGATTTTGATAAGCTACAAATACGACGGATTATCGTGTTAATGTGCTATCGTGTGAAAAACTTAATGTAAGAATAAATATTTTAAAGTAAAGATAGAAAGTGATTGATAAGACTATACGACGGATTGTCGTATTATTGTATTATCTACTACCGATCTTGAGTGCAAAAACAGAATCTCACCACGTATAAATAGATAGATAGATAGATAGATACAATTCATTTATTTAGTACAACTATTTACATATTTAGATATCAAAAATATAAATATTTAAATGAATTAAATGACAAAGCCGTCTGCCAGGTAGACAATATTTATTCATTGCTATAGGTACTATACACATATTATTTTGGTTTAAATTTATCTATTTATTTTTAATTTTTTGTTTATTTTCTCTATTCATTGGAATTCGTTCATAATAAGACCTCGGTATCTAAGCGCTGCTTCGCAGAATCTATATAAATATCGTGAACCAAATAAACGTTCCAACATTACGAAGGATCATCGTAACTACAAGGACCCGTATACAGATAAGGATGCTGCTGATCTTCCTGTAAGTCCCTTTCCTTAAATAATTTTTTATGAATTTCGTAAAGAGAACGCATAAATTTGATATAAATAGAGAAATTAATATAGATATAGAAAGCTCTGAAGATTCAGATTTAGAGGTAGAAATGGCTGTTAACCAAGCAAATGATATAGCTCGAGACTTAAATATGGATGCAAGAAACGCCCCCATTCAAATAAATTTACCAAATGGTGGTCAAGCTGTTGCTAATCCCACTGAACTGTTTAATTCACTAAAAATTCCAGACGCAATTAAGGACCTCCCGAAATTTGACGGGAATCCAAGGTTGCTTTTCGAATTTATAAAAAATGTTGAAGAAATGTTGAAGACCCATTGATGGTACACCGCAAAGCAGGATATTGCTTCGTGCTATAAGAAATAAAATAGAAGGAAATGCCAACGAGGTATTAAATATGTATGGGACACCCATGATATGGAATGATATCAAGAACAATCTCATTCTGCACTATGCAGACAAGCGAAACGAGACGTCCTTGATCAGAGACCTTCACGGTCTAACCCAAGGTACAAAATCAGTCGAAAAATATTACAGTAATATAATTGAAATACTAGCAGCAAATGTGTAATCACGTCCAAATTCATGAATTGAACCAAAACGTTATTACTGCCAAAACAGCATTATATAACGAAATGTGCCTGAACTCATTTCTTTCAGGCTTAAAAGAACCTTTAGGCTCAACAGTAAGAGCCATGAGACCCGACACGTTAAGTAAAGCATTTTCATTCTGTATCACAGAACAGAATATTTTCTATTCAAAATATGATCAAGACAGACAACAACCCAGACCCCAACTTCAAAGACCATATCAGAACAACTACCAACAACAATACCGACCAAGACCCATTAACCAAAACAATCCTATTTACAATCATACTGCTCAACAGTATAGACCACAAAACAATACACCAAGGTACAATACACCACAACAACATAACAATTTTAATAGGTACTACACTCAAAATAGGCTGGAACCAATGGAAGTTTCATCAGGTAATAGTCGTATCCGGAATAGACCACCTAACCAGGGAGAACCAATGGATACATATTCAGGAAATAGCAGGAACAGACAGAACAATAACAATTTTAGGCAAAATTTGCAAAACATTAACAGGGAACTTAATAACGTAACCCATCATGTCATTGAACCTAACGATACATCACCAGGCTACTATCCAAACTTAGATCAATTTCAGACAGTCGAAGGAATAAACGACCAAAATTTTCTTCCAATAGCCTCGGACCCCCAACAAACTTTATAGACATAAATATACATAAACAAATATATAAACATTTCTTCACCTTTTGGTAATTTGAAGTTCCTAATAGACACGGGGGCTTCCTCTTCTTTCATCAACCCCGAGTACATCCAATCGAAGGACATTCAGTATTCTACACCTACAGTTATTTCTACTGTGTTGAATAAACACCCTGTTAACAAATTAGTCACACTTCGTATGTTTTTAGAATTTAACCAAGAAGGTTACATACAATTTTTACTATTCAAGTTTCATAAATACTTTGACGGTCTCATAGGACTGGATATCCTAACAAAAATAGGAGCCCGAATCGATATTAAAAACCAACAATTAGTAACAAATAACTCAAATATTCCCCTGTCCTTCAAACCGAATTTAATCTCACATGAATATGTCATACCAGCATATTCAAAAATTACAGCAAAATTACCATTAGACATTTCAGACGGAGATATACTAATTGAACCAATAGAACTTAAACCCAAACTTTACATACCCGAAAAAAATCTATCATGCAGAAAACTGGTTCAGTTTTATAGAAATTCTAAATTACTCTCCTCAAGACCAAACCATTCTTTTAGATCAACCACTTTAAACAACAAAATACGAAAATTGCAATTATATAGAACTAAATAACCTTAATATAAACACCACCTTTGAGAAAGAAACTATATACACAAAGGATGATATTTCAAACTCTATAAGAACCTCCCACCTCAACACTGAAGAAAAGAAAACAATCCTTAAAATTTGCCATAAATTTGAAGATATATTTTTTCAGGAGGGAACAAAACTAACATTTACAAATAGAATTAAACATAAGATTAAGACTAGCGATGACTTGCCTATATATACAAAGTCATATATACATAAAGAAGAAGTAAAAAAACAGGTCAATGAGATGCTGAACAATGGCATTATCCGACCAAGTTATTCCCCGTGGAGTTCGCCGATCTGAATAGTACCCAAAAAACTCGACTCCAGTGGCAAAAGAAAATGGCGACTTGTCATTGATTACCGGAAAGTAAATGAGAAAACTATTAGTGACAGATATCCTCTGCCCAACATCAACGATATACTAGACAAACTTGGCAGATCAATGTACTTCTCTACACTTGATCTAGCCAGCGGCTTCCATCAAATAGAGATGGATCCCGCCGACATACAAAAAACAGCCTTCACGGTTGATGGTGGCCACTTTGAGTACGTACGAATGCCTTTCGGGCTTAAAAATGCCCCTTCGACGTTTCAAAGGGTCATGGACAATGTACTAGGTGAACTATTGGGCAAAATATGCCTGGTTTACCTTGACGATATTATAGTCTTTTCAACCTCACTACAAGAACATAAAGAAAACTTACAAAAAATATTTACCAGATTACGAGAAGCTAACTTAAAGATGCAATTAGACAAGTGCGAATTTTTGCACAAAGAAATTGCATTTCTAGGTCATTTGGTAACTACAGAAGGAGTTAAACCAAATCCAGACCGTATAAAAGCAATTAAAGATTTTCCAATACCCAATACCCAAAAGGAAGTCAGGAGTTTTCTTGGCTTAGTCGGGTATTACCGTAAATTCATTAAAGATTTTGCGCGATTAACAAAACCTTTAACAGAATGCTTAAAAAAGAACAAGAAAGTCGTTCACACAGATGAATTTATTAAAACATTTGATCATTGTCGAGACATCCTTTCAAACAATCCGATATTACAATACCCAGACTTTGAAAAACCCTTCATTTTAACCACCGACGCAAGTAACTTTGCATTGGGAGCTATATTATCCCAGGGTACCATTTGAAACGACCTACCTATATGTTATGCCAGAAGAACGTTAACAGATACGGAAATCAATTACTCAACAGTAGAGAAGGAACTTTTGGCCATAATATGGGCAACAAGATATTTTCGTCCATATTAATATGGAAATAAATTCAAGATCGTAACGGATCATAGGCCGCTCACATGGCTAATGAACCTAAGAGACCCTAATTCAAAATTAGTAAGATGGCGGTTGAAACTCGAAGAGTTCGACTATGAGGTCATTTACAAAAAAGGTAAATTAAATCTGAATGCTGATGCCCTCAGTAGGGCCATCATCAATAATAAAGAAAATAGAATCGAATCAAATCCACAAATACAGAACACCGCAGAGATAAACTCTAATGAACAAGGAACCGGTTGTTCCACAGTACATTCCGCTCAAGAAAATCTTAACGATCACATTTACATTTCAGAACGTCCTTTAAACGAATTCTCACTCCAACTAATATTAGAAAGAAATAACAATCGACCCAAAAATTTGTTTAAAATGATTTTTAGGAATAAACAAAGGAGAACTATTGTATTATTTCACCGCTCCTCCAATTAAAACACTATCCGACAGAAATGTATTTAATTAATTTCTTTATTTCGTTTGTTCTCCGTTATACATTTTGTGTGTCCGCGTTGGCTGCTCTAACTAGACTCCCCACTGTCAAAACTGAAGACTACTCCTAAACTGCTAATGGGGTGCGTTCAGTGTAACGACACTATTAGCTTGTATGTTACACGCTTCTTATTTTAAAAATAATATATGTTTTTACTTACTAATTACGTCACCATAGCGGATGGGCGGTCGAGAAACACGTGAGCTACGGCGTGGCTGAACAGCCGGCGACCCAACTTCGACTGATTCTGAATTATCAGAGGTGGCAGTGTCCCTGCCGTTATTAGGATCACAGCACTTAGTTTCATCAGATAGCTCTAATGTAGGCTTTTCAACAGTAATTGGAGCCCCACCCCCACTAACTAATCTTCTCTCTCCCTGTGCATTTGATTGAGCATTGCTATTTTTGATTTGATCCCCATCGTCATCCACTTCGCGCTTACTATTTACTGTGACCGCTAAATACCGTCGGTTACGTCTAAAAATCTGACCCGTTGACGTGTCTAAGACTAAGAATGAGTGATCATTTACTTTACTGACAATTTTTCCATAACACCATTTTGTATTCTTCTTAAAGATAACTCTCTGATTAACTTCAAGCTTGGACAGGGGACGCGATTGACGATCATAATAAAACTTTGACCGTTGCCTTTTTTTAACTAACTTTTCTGTGATTATTGGTTCTAACAGCTGTTCGCGTAGTAAAAGTTTATTAGTAATGGGTGCCTTTGTTTTAATTCTACGTCCGAAGAACAATTGGGCTGGCGACAGAGACATGGAAGCCAAAGGCGAGACGTTATACTCCAGCAAGCGACTACTGTAGTCATGTAGGTGACCTTCATCCAAGCACCTTTTCAGCAAATTCTTTGCGATTGCGACACCTTTCTCCGCTAGCCCGTTACTCTGTTGGTAACCGGGGCTCGAAAATGTCAATGTAATGTTGGCATTATCAGCAAATTGACAAAATTGCCGACAATTAAAAGGACTATTGTCAGACCGGATTTCCGAGGGATACCCTATCTGCTAAATATATTTTCCAGTAATTTGATAACTGTGGTCATCGATTTGTCTACCAATTTGTCGGATACAAGCCAGTTCGAGTACGCATCCATCATTGCCAAATAGTACTTGCCGCCTAACTCGAATATGTCAATCCCAATAGACTGCCATGGGTATTCAGGAATATTGTGAGGAGTGAGTGGTTCTTTTGAATTCGCACGAGTATATTTTTCACAAATAAGGCACTTTTTAAATGACATCACTATGTCCTCGGCCATTTTTGCCCAGTAAAATAGTCCGCGAGCTCTCATAAGCGATTTCTGGATGCCCAAATGAGGTTCATGAACCATTTCAAGGATTTCTTTTCTGAGCGATTGCGGTATGACTAGTTTGTCTCCGAAAAATAGTAAACCTTCTTCGAACTTTAGGTCATCCCGAATCTTACGATACTGCTTAGCCTCGCCACTCAAATGTTTGTACTCCGGCCACCTTCCTTCTAAATATCCAATAATTGTCGCCAACACGCTATCGTTCTGTGTTGCCCTTACATAGATCATCTGATTATGATCTGACATGCACACTCGTTTCCGAACTGCATGTATGACTGCCTGTAACTCGTTATCATCTTCTTCTGGTTGATTAATGGCTGCTCGTGATAAGCAATCAGCTACTGGGAACTGCTTACCCGGAACGTATTTAATTTTGACAAAAGGATACTTAAGTAGCCTGAGAAACAATCGTTGTAGTCGAGCTGAGACATTATCAATCTCCCTTTTCATTAGCGTCTCGAGTGGTCGATGATCGGATTGTACTTCTACTTCGCGGCCGTAAACAAAATAGTGGAATCTTTCACAGGCGAACGTAACAGCAAGCAATTCCTTCTCTATTTGGGCCCATTTTTGCTCGCTTTTTGTGAGGCTACGAGAAGCATATGCGATCGGTTGGTCATCCTGCAGAAGCACAGATCCCAATCCGTCCTTTGATGCGTCGGTCTGAATGACTACTGGCAGTGCTGGGTCAAAGATTCTCAATACGGGCCCTTCAGTCAAGTATTTTTTTAATGCGCGCATTTCCAGCTCATGTTCACTATTAAAATGCCACTCAACATGTACCCGCGTAAGCTCACGAAGCTTTGCCGTTCGCTGTGATAAATTTGGTAAATACTGGCTCACGTACTTCACCATCCCCAAAAACCGAGCTACATCTGCTTTACTTTCAGGTTTTGGCATGCTTATGATAGCCTCGAGATATTTTTGATTTGGCCTCACCTGCGATGACGATATTTCTTGACCCATAAAGCGAACCACAGGCATAGCCAGCTGCAGCTTCTCTTTATTAAACCGGATGCCGTTGTCACGCGCAGTTTGCAAGACCTTTCTCAGTACTGCATTATGCTCTTCTACTGTCTGGCCGGATATAAAAATATAGTCAAAATAAATTTCCGCACCTGAAATGTCCCCGAAGAGCTGTACCATTTTCCGCATGAACAATTCCGGTGCATTATTCAATCCAAATGGGACACGATTCCATCGATAGCGGCCGAAGGGAGTCATAAAAGTCGTTAGGTCTGCACTTTCGTCATCCAGTTCCAGGTGCCAGAACCCGTTCTTAAGGTCCATCACTGTAAACACAGTCATTCCGGCTAACCGTCCAATAATAGACTCCGCTGTTGGGATTAAAAAATGTTCCCGCCGAATACATTCGTTTAGTGGCTTTGGATCTAAGCACAGTCTTAGCGACCCGTTCGTTTTTTCCACAATTTGCAAGTTGTTGATCCAATCCGTCGGATAGTCCACATGTGATATCACCTTTGACTTTTCCATCTCATGCAATTCTGCCTTAAGGCGCTGATGAAGGCTCTCTGGAATCCTTTTGCGATATCGCAACACGGGCACAGAATCCGGTTTTAGATTGATGTGACATTTTCCAGGCAACTTACCCAGTCCGTCAAACAAATCCTCAAACTCTTTAATGAGCTCAGTTGCTGCCAATCCGCTGATATCAAGTCAATCCCCACATTTCGCTTGATTAGACCCAAGCTCGAGCACGCAGCCCGACCCAATATAGGCTGTAGACTGCTGTCCACCACCTCAAACAAGAGGTTCTGTGTACTCGTTCGACACAAGTCAAAACAAGGCAACGTTATTTGACCAAGTGTATTAATCTTATCATTATTATAATTAAACAATTGTGTATTTGAACTACGAATTAAATGATCAAATTTCATTTCCTTAACAGAGTACAATGGAATACAATTAGTGTCCGCTCCCGTGTCCAGCTTAAAGTTAACCTTAACATTGTTGCTTGTGAGATCGTGAATCCATGGTTTGCTTATGCTATTAAAAGAATCAATATTTACTACATTACTAACAGCTATCCTACAATCCCTATGCAGCCAATTACAAAATTTCGAGTTACCTTGATCAAAATATCCCGTCTGGTAATGCAACACATCTGCCTGCTTCCTTGCGCTTTCTCCATTTGACCTTGCCTCCACTGATTCTGCTTTTATTTGGTTGATGACCTCGGTCGAGCGACAAACATTTGCAAAGTGACCCACACGGTGACATTTGTAGCATTTAGCTCCCTCTTTAAGTGCTGGACAAAACTTCTCGTGGTTATCTTTTGCATTTCCACCACAGCGTTGACATTGCTTCTCGAATCCCCACTTCTTTGTAGTCGCACGCTTTTTTCGATTTTCAACTGCATCAACTTTGTTTTTCGGTACATCCAGTAACTGTTTGCTAGCGGCTGCCAGCTCTGCTGCTTTGCATCGATCAATTGTTTGCTGTAATGAATCATCGCGATTCTCCAGCAGTTTTGCTTGTAACCGCTTATCAGCTACACCCAATACAATGCGATCATGGAGCATGCGTTCTGCATACGAGTGTTGGCACTCATCGCATGTAAATTCGCAGTGACGCATCTGTAATCGCAATTCTGTTTCAAACTCGGTAAATGGTTGACGCTCTTTCTGCACTATGGAGTTGAATTTGAATGAATCCAGCACCGTGTTTTTCTGCGGTAAGCAAAATTCTTCAAATCGGCGTAGAACTTCTGCCAATGTGATTGCAACGGCATCTTCACCTGCTGGTTCACCGTCAAACGGCTCATCGAACAACGTGTTGTATACATCAATTCCCTTTTCTCCAATCAAATGGAGGAAAGTTGCAATTTTTACATTATCTGCTTCATTACGTCGGCCAGAAGCAAGCATATAAATGTTGAACTTCTGCTTCCACACAGGCCAATCTTTTCCGGCGTCTTCAAAGTTCATTGGCGTGGCGACGGCCCTTGCAAATTTAATTGTACCGCCATGCTTCACAGTTGTTGCTTTTATGAAGAAATTTGCGTTGCACACAAATGTACTAATGAGCACAACGGTTGATAACACTGTTCAGCGGTTTTCAATTGTGGCTGTCTTGATTTTTTTTTTTTATTTTCTTTTGTGTACCTATGTTTCACTTCTGACACCATGTATTATTTCACCGCTCCTCCAATTAAAACACTATCCGACAGAAATGTATTTAATTAATTTCTTTATTTCGTTTGTTCTCCGTTATACATTTTGTGTGTCCGCGTTGGCTGCTCTAACTAGACTCCCCACTGTCAAAACTGAAGACTACTCCTAAAATGCTAATGGGGTGCGTTCAGTGTAACGACACTTTTAGCTTGTATGTTACAACTATAAGATCTCAAGAATTCACAGAACAAGACATAATAGATATACTAAAAAAATTTTCTTTCCCAAACAAACTTAACGCTATCTTTACGGACGACGATACCTTCAAGAAAATTCAGTCTGTATATGCTAAATACTTTTCCCGATTCAAGGTAATAAGATGTACCGAAAAAGTCTTAGACGCTACCAATGAAGATGACCACGATAAAACTATTCGGGATTACCACCTAAATAATAATCACAGGGGTATCAATGAAACACTCATGCACTTAAAGAGAACCCTTTATTTTCCATGTATGAAAAACAAAATTATCAAAGTAATAAACAACTGCGACACCTGTCAGACGTTAAAATATAATCGTACCCCTCCTAAAATTGAGTTAAGAATTACAGAAACTCCAGAAAACCCATTAGACATAGTTCATGCAGATATTATCTATTGCATAAACCACAGGCAAATATTAACAATAGTTGACAAATTTTCTAAATTTGCGGCAGCTTATACCTTAATTAATAGAAACAGTCTCACAGTTAACACATCCCTTAAACATTTTATGAGCCTTCATGGCATCCCTAAGAAATTAGTCACAGACCAAGGTAGTGAATTCACAGCCACCATATTTACAGATTTCTGCAAACAATATAACATAAATCACCACATAACGTCTCTCCAACAGAGTAGTAGTAACTCCCCTGTTGAAAGAATGCATTCTACCTTCACAGAAATATATAGAATAATTCACGCAAAGCGAACAACTAAAAATCACGATGACATCCTGAATGAAACATTGATAACTTATAACAATGAAATGCACTCTTCAACCAAGCTCACCCCATTCGAATTATTCTATGGTCGTACACATAAATTTAAAAATATCCAATATAATAACATCCACGAATATAAACTTAACGAATTCCAAAATAGATTATATCCCGAAATAAAAAGCATTATGGAGAAACAAAAACAACTTAACATAGAAAAACTCAATAGAAATAGAGGAAAACCCATGTCTCGTAAATCAGGTTCAATAATTTACCGTAAGGAAAACAGGAGAAACAAAATCACCCCCAGATTTAGCAAACATAGAATAAAGAAGAATAATAGATATACAGTACTAACAGTTAGGAACCAAAAGCTTCATAAAAGTAAACTAATTAATAAAAGAAAATTTCAGACTGTTGACTCCGATCCTGGCCCAAGTACTAGAAATTCAGGACCTAACCAATAGCAACGGCGTACTCCCTCTAAAATTAGGCAAATCCAGGACAATAAACTCCCACAAAAATTTCTTCCACATAATAAAATTGGAAAATTACAAAAACAACATTGAGAAAATATCAAACTCCATAGAAATACTTAGCGAAACCAAAGAAGCCAAGGACCCTCTTAGTATCCTGAAACTAAAATTAAAAGATTTAACTGCAAAATTTCAATTAGTAACCCCTAGAACTAGACCTCGTAGAGGACTGATAAATGGACTTGGAACCATAATAAAAACAATCACTGGTAATATGGACTCAGAAGATGCACTACACATTAATAACCAAATAGAAAAACTATTAACGAACGAAGACAATACTAAAACTACGCTAAACAACCAAAGCAAACTGAACGAACAAATGATCGAACGCTTCGAAAACATAACAAAACATATTAACCAACAGCAGACTCTGATAAGCAATTTCGTACAAAAGTCACAAAACAATATGGGGAAAGAATTAACATCCCAGACTATCACCATACAAATACTACAACATTTCCATACAATAAACTATAACATAGAAATTCTGAGAAACCATTTAAACGATATCATCGAAGCCTTAGTCTAGAAGAACTAAATCACATTGAAACTATTTTAAAAGAACAAAATATCAAAATAATATCCACAGAGCATATCTATGAATTGATTGGTTTGCTTACAGTTAAAGGTACGGCTTTAATACACTTCAAGGACTGTATAGTTAACGTTAACAACTACACATACGACAATACCGCAATCAACCATTTCGATGAGATACAGATACATCCAGCTCTATTTAACAAAATAACAGCTGCCAAAACGACAGAAACATTAACGTTGGCAAAACTTCAAAACTTTGGACTTCAAAATTTGGCCAAAATAAACCTAATGGAGGGAAACTCAAAAACAACAATCATGTTCACCAACTCCAACATAGTCCTATCATCCATCATCATCATCAGCATCATCATCACCATCACCATTAAAAACAAGAAGAAAATACCATCAACCCAAGATACCGGCAATCTCGAAACAGCTCCAACAGCATCCCAGAACGCTCAGCCCATAGAAGAACCAAGACCTGAGCCCCGTCTTCTCTGGTCATCGCTCTATTCCAAGGGGGGAGGAGTTACGTGCACAGAGACACCCATCAATACTTAGATGCACCATAGCACATCTTGCTTAGGATGTATTTTTATTAAACCAAGATCCATATCTAATTGAAATTCCTTTACTGTAATTTAATATACCCATTTCATATTTTTTTTCCATTGTAATCAAATATATTTCACATTTTTCTGTAACATAAGATACGTAAGAATCATAATGTACATTTACCTGTCGCCTTCCGTTCTCACGCTGCAAATAATCGCAGCGTCAACATCAGTACTGTATAAAAACTCAAGGAAAATTATTGTATTCGTCATTCGTGTTCAAATAAATGTCAGAGGCAGAAGCTCTGCGCAAAAATTAAAATATTGTTTTTTTTTATTTTGTGTCGCGAAGTTCATGTAATTCCCGCAATGACAATTTCAGTATTAGGATACAGGGAGACAATTCTTGTAATGGAGTCAGACAGCGCATCAAACTCGTTAAAAGTCGAGTTGCTATTTAGATTAGGGCTTCTGTAGATGAAACAATAATAATGATTTGCCTACGGATGTGGAATTTCAGCCATATGAAAATAAATTCCGAATTGGAACATTGGCCATAAGAACCTGGAGTTTGGTAGGAAATATCATCACGCACGTAGATGGCGAGACCGCGGTGGAGAGAGAATAAAGGCACTAAACGATACCCAGGTAGATCAAACTCCGATTTATCAGAATTTACACCCACCTGGGTCTCGTTTAGTGCCAAAAGAGCTGGTTTATATTTAGCAACGTGGACGTACACCGAGAAGAGATTCGATCGTAGCCCACGAATGTTGCACATGTCAACCCTAAAATTCCCCATCAATACAAAAAGCAGACACCAAAAAACACAACTCCGACGCTTCTAAGCAGGGCTGTGAAGTGAAAATCGAATGTAAGATTCTCAAATCAAACTGTCATAGGTGTTATGCCCGTATGACAATTTGCTTTGGTCCACCAACAAAACTTTAACACACAACCCGCTATCCGCCAGATGTTGCTCTCACCCACTCATTGCAATTGCATTATGTACAACAGTACAAGCACAATCGCTTGAACGTTTTTTTTTTTTCCTCTTTTTTTTTCTTTTCCACAACACTTCCTCAGAATGGATTTAATTGCGCGGCAGAAGATCAGTGTTGTGTTTTGATAATGTAATTAATAAATAAATAATAATTGTTCTTCGCTTTTTTTTTTGTTGTTGATTATTTTGTTTTTGGGTGTTGTTTGCGCGACTAAGGGGGAGAATGCTACGGCTGCACACACGTGTGTTCACGACGGGTTGCATTTCGGAACTGTTCGGTTCGAAAAAGGTTGATTTGGAAATAAAAGGTAGTATATGATAGAAATAGGAGATAGATAGGAGAAGGCTTGGTAAGGAGCATGCACCAACTCATCTGTAAAATATGGTCGGATGAAAGCATGCCCGATGAATGGAAGCTCAGCATCGTGTGCCCCATCCACAAGAAAGGAGATACTCTGAACTGCGCCAACTACAGAGGAATAAGTCTCCTAAATGTCGCGTATAAGATCCTGTCGGCTGTACTGTGTGAACGCCTAAAACCTTTTGCCAACAACCTGATCGGCCCATATCAGTGTGGTTTTAGGCCAGGAAAGTCAACCATCGACCAAATTTTCACACTCCGACAGATCTTAGAAAAAACCCAGGAATTTCAGATCGATACACACAGCGAAGATGGGTCTGGCTGTTAATGAGGACAAAACGAAGTATATGCTATCAACGAGAAAGGACTCTCAACATCGGCGACTCGGACAAAACGTCACGATGGACAGATACAACTTCGAAGTAGTTAAAGACTTTGTATACCTGGGCTCCACTATCACTTCGCAAAATGACATCGGCGCAGAGATCAAGCGAAGAATCACTCTTGCCAATCGCTGTTTCTTCGGGCTAAGAAGGCATCTTAGAAGTAAAGCCCTCTCTCATAGAACCAAGGAGGTACTATATAAGACCTTAATCATCCCGGCAGGACTATATGGTGCAGAAGCATGGACCTTGTCAAAAGCGGATGAAAACCTTCTGGGATGCTTTGAGAGAAAGATTCTTCGAGTGATATTCGGTCCAGTTTGTGACGATGAAGTGTGGAGCAGAAGATTCAACGACGAACTATACGGGCTCTACAGCGACGCTGACCTAGTCAAAAAGCTGAAAATACAACGGCTGAGATGGCTGGGGCACGTGGAGCGTATGGACAACAACGCACCAGCCCGACGAGTCTTCGAATCCACCCCTGAGGGACAACGCAGCAGAGGAAGACCCCACCTTAGGTCGCGCACACAATTGGAGTACGACCTCAACCAACTTGGTGTGCGTAACTGGAGGCAGCTAGCGAGGGACCGAGCTGGCTGGAGGGGCTTGTTAGTTGAGGCCGTGGTCCATCCCGGACTGTAAGCGCCAATTTGAAGTAACAATTTGAATATCTGTAAGACTCTTATCGGCATCTGCTCCTGTAAACTTTAACAGTTAAAACATGTGCTGAGGGATCTTGGTTCCTAGTGACTTCGGATTTAGATTCTCCTTGCCATGCTTTTTTGAAAAAAAACTACCAAAAGGTTTGCATTTGGTGCAATTATTTTTGTAACGTTCGGGGAAACGACGGATGGCACGCTTGCGATGCTCGGTCTAGCTTGCCGTATTGGGGTGGGAACTTGTTACCACATACGACTACCCGTCACAAATAAAAAAAATATCGTGCCAAAAAAATTTTATCTTAAAACACACACCTGAGCAATTATACACCTGTTCGGTGCCTGATGTCTTTGGCACCTAAGATGCTTGTAGGTTGGATGATGTCCTACATAGGCATGCCCGCAACCATTGAAGCTACAAACACTTCACGCCATTGTCAACGGTGGCCTATTATTTTTTTCCGTTGACTCCTATTTTTTTTTAATCGTCACTACTCACTTCCCTTCTATGACAATCATCCCGGCTTTCGTCCTGAATCCCTTTCTCACCGAACTCTCAACAAATCTAACCACTCATTACGATAAAATGAATATGCTGCAGAGACACTAGGTTCACTTTTGTTTTTTTTTTTCAGATTTCCATGCACTTCTTTTAGGTTAATAAACTAGGCAAATTTTTGACATAATTAGATAATTCATGGCAAATTTAGCAGATGCCAAGGAAATTCAACATTACGAAATTTTTATATGTAAAAAAAATTAAAGAGAGAATATTAAATTATAATAAAAACATTAGGAACTAACGGGTAATTTTTTAGCTGGTTTGGTTTTGGCAACACTGGTTTTGACAGCTGACGTGTGTTTAGTACCTTGTGTCACTGTCAAACAGCTTCAGTTTGGTTTGCAATTTAACCATGGATCGTCTTACAAATGAACAACGCTTGCAAATTATTGAATTTTACTATCAAAATTCGTGCTCGGTTCGATCCGCTTTTTTATCGAAAAATTGTGTTCAGCGATGAGGCTCATTTTTGGTTGAATGGGTACGTAAATAAGCAAAATTGCAGCATTTGGAGTGAAGATCAGCCAGAAGCATTGCAACAGCTACCAATGCATCCCGAAAAAGGTACTGTTTGGTGCGGTTTATGGGCCGGCGGCATTATTGGGCCATATTTCTTCAAAGATGATGCGAATCGCAGCGTTACTGTCAATGGTGAACGCTACCGAGCGATGATAACAAACTTTTTTTTGCCCGAAATGGAAGTTCTTGACTTGCATGATATGTGGTTTCAACAAGACGGTGCCACATGCCACACAGCACGCGAAACAATGGCGCAATTGCGAGGCGAGTTTGGTGAACAGTTAATTTCACGTTTCGGGCCGGTCAATTGGCCGCCTAGATCGTGCGATTTGACATCATTAGATTATTTTTTGTGGGGGTATGTCAAGGCTAATGTGTATAGGGACAAGCCCGCTTCGATTGACGCACTGGAAGCCAACATCCATGAATTCATTCGTGAGATACCGGCCGATATGTGTGAAAGAGTATGCCAAAATTGGACTCAGCGGATGGGCTACCTGAGACGCAGCCGCGGTCAACATTTGCATGAAATTATCTTTAAACATTAAATTGCAAGGTTCAAACTATCGATTCAAATAAATATTTCATTCATTTTTTCGAATTTTTTGTGTTTTTTTTTTAAAAAAAGTTCTAAACCTCTTAAAAAATCACCCGTTATTACTCACGTGTGACCATTAACGACGTCCAGTTGTTGTTGTGTGCACAAAAACCCTGATGATGTTGTCACTATTGCTGATTAGAATTAACAAAGTAAATTTAACATTCTCTTAACACAATGAAACCATATCTTGGATTTAATGCAAAATATTTAAACTACACGATCGAATTTAGCTATACCAAATGAAGTAAAAGATAATCCGTGTATTGTCAAACGCGATGTTAAACACACTAAACAGGTTTTTGTCTAATCAGCGAGAATGCTTTTGATGACCTGCGGCTGCTTGTGCGAATGGGGTATTGCAGATCATCATACAAGTTGTGTTGACAAAAGTTAGGTCGAGTGCTGGTATGATCCAGATTCACATATGGGGGCGGCATATACGTCGGAGGGGATTTTTGGATCGACAAACGCACCGCGCAGTAGCGGGGTGATGTTTTCGTCAGCGTTAAGCTGCTGGACTTTGGATGCATCACTTGCTGACTGGCGATCGAAACTCGGCACGATTTTTGACTGCTGCTCGTGGACAAAGTAGGAGCAAATATCCGCTCCACAAATTGCCCAGCGAAACAGAGCTGCTATCAAGAAGAGGGATCTGTATTTTTCTGATAGACCAAAGAGTATTTGATTCCTACTTACTTGATTGATGATTGAAGGTAGATTTAACAAAAGAATGCCCCTGACTTCGATTTTGAAAGAGGGTCTTGTTGCGCTCAGCAATATGTCGCTGGTTGGGCTTGGGGCCAATGCTCGCTATCATAAGCAAATGAGTTTGTTGTGATAACTCAGCATTGTTTCCCAACCAATGCTAATGCACTCAAAAAGCATCGTTGCAATTTGACGTTGGTTGGGCAACAATGCAGTTTGTTGTGATGATTCAGCATTGTTGCCCCATCGATGCCATTGCCCTCGGCCCAGCAACTGCGGCATGCTGATTGGGCGACATGACCCATAGGCTCGAAGCAGACCGATAGGTAAGCGACGAGTCGGTTTTCGAAGTTGAAACAACACGGTCGTCTACATTATATATTACATTTTAGCGCAGCCGGTAAAGTACCGATAATTTTATTTTGTATCTTTGCGAAAATAATTGTGTATAACGATAAAGTCTATTGGTTTCTAATGAATATACATGAGTGAAGAATTTTCGGCAAAAACAAATAACGCAAATCTGTTTCAATCCCCATCTACTTCTTCGTCTTCATCGTTGACCTTGCATTATCACATTTCGAGTAACTCTATCTGTGCGATTGTGTTTCCGCTGTCGGCTAAATGCATTTAAGTATCTTATACGTTGATTTCATTTGAAAAGTGAAAAGAGAAATATATTCAGAAAAAAATATATACGTCATTTGCTACACAAAAAAAAGAAACAACATCAAGTGTTCACTGGATTTCTCTGTGAAAAAATAAACGACACAGGTAAGTATTATTTGTATTGTTTATAGATTAAATTTCGCTTGCGTTCAAGGCATTCTAGTGGTTTTCGTGCATCTTAGGATTTTTTTTTAATTTTGTATGGAAGCAACATCGCCCAATCCCCAAAGTGAGGTAGACGATCTGAAAGACCAGATAGGACAGTTAAAAAAGCAAAGAAAGGAGCAAAATCAAGAGATTAAAAGGTTGAACGACTCCTTGTTGTCTGAATTAAAATCCCTTACAAACCGCGACGTATTCGCACTCATTAAAGACCAATTAAGCTCACAGTGGGGACAATTTACAAGGTTAGAAACTACCGATGCGATTGTCTCTGAGCTCATTGGTGCTATAAGAAATATAAGGAAAAGGGAAGCTGAGGAGTGCGAAAAAAATACCATTCTTTTGAGGAAGCAAGAAGCGCTGATAAATACTCACGTTCGAAGTCTTGAAAAAACTGAACAGGAAATCAAAGAAGCTGATTCAGAGATTCAAGCCCTCAGAGAGAAAGTAAATAAAAGCACTAGAGTTCAAGAAGAGTTACGTAAAAAACTAGAAGCAGCTAATGACTTTATAAATGAGTGTGAAAGTGAAATTAGTAACTTGAGTTTTTCCGCGATTCAAGGTAAAAAGGAGAACTCAAACTTGAGAGAAAGATTAGAAGATTTGGAAATTTTGGTGCAGGAAAAGAATAGGGAAATAGAATTGCTAGAAACCACTGTGATAGGATTAAGGAAAACATCAGGGACGTTACCGTGTGTAAACTGTACGGGTGATAGGCAAATTGAAGACAATTTAGATTTGAGTTCCATAAGGCATAACGAAACGGAAGACATGTCTTACGAGAGGATTGCAAAAATTGTTGCTCGCGTCATACCGCAGTTTTCAGGGGAAAGAACACCGGAATTGTCGAGAAGGGTCTACGAATTCCTTAATGCTTGCCAACTGGGGTTGAAGTGTGCAGAAGGAGAGAGTGAAGAAATTTTTGTGTCTCTAGTCACTACAAGGTTAGTGGGCGATGCATTTGAACTGGTGCGAACAAATACGCCGAAAACCTTGAAAGAATTGGAAACAATTATTAGAACAGCATATTTGGCTGTAAGTACATTGGACAGCGTAATGCTTGAGATCAAACAGGCAAAACAACATCCTGCAGAGGATATTCAATCATTTGCGAGACGTCTTATGTATTTGCAAACGAAAGCTAAGGAAATAATTAGTTTCCGTTATCATCCAAACGAGTCAGTCGCTCTTATTAAAGAGTTAGAGGCATCGGTTATAACGATTTTCAAGGTGGGTCTTTTTGATCCGGCGTTGCGCCAGTATATGCTCACAACAAATGAGACTGATCTGCAAAAACTAACGGACGCAGCACATAAAACATCTCTTCTTCTATGCCAACAGTATGGTATAACAAATAATTTTAATCCTAATTTACATTCTATGCCATATAATAGTATTTGTAACACCCAAAGCCAATTTAATCAGGGGCTCACTATACCTTATGGAAATTTTCCAAGCTTTCCGTCTAGTATCTCATTAGGCAACCCACAATTCGCTAATCAACCGACTCCACACATAAACAATACAACACAACAAAATTACGTCACACCAGAGCATAGCATAGACACACGACCGAAGAAATCCGTTGCGGATACTCGGTCACCGCCAAACAATAAATGTGGATTCTGCAATAAGGCAAACCACACTTACGCGGAGTGCAGAATACGCAAAAATACACCGTTTTGTGATAGCTGTATGGTATATGGCCATGGGCAAGGTAGTTGTCCACGAGCACAGATCCGGGCTACACAAACAAAGGTTAGGAAATGGTGCGAATGGTGTTCCAGAGTGGGACATATAGAAGATAATTGCAATAGCAAAGCAAAATATCTGAAGAACCATTCGGAAAACGCACCGGGGGCCAGGTCAAACAATTAACCTGTGCCCCTAAAAATGTTACAGTAGGCAAACCTCATAAAAACAAACAGCACATTACACACATAGAAACACAAATAAAAAACTTGTCAGGGCAAAACGAAAAAAAAAGCTCACTGCAAGCGGCATCAAATTTTTTCACACACAAGTCGGTTGAAAAAACTCAAAACGCGAAAACAAACAGACAAAACGTTAAGCTAGGTCGGGTACACAACACTCGTAAGGTATTTCTCGATATCCGGCTACTCATGACAAACATTTTTATATTCTGGAATGAGTGTATGGCTAAGGTGGGTAAATTTTCAGTCCGTATGGCAAGAAAATTTCAGAAAAATGAGGAAACGGGAATACTACTCGCATTAAAAAATCTTCGTAAGCATGATGTGTTCGTCGAGTTGCCGATGCCAATGGCCAAGTCGGGAAAGATACTTGTTCTTGTCGATACAGGAGCTGACTCGAGCTTACTGAAGCGAACTTCCTTACTTAATGCAAGTAGTATTAACACCAAAAACATAAAACAATTGGGTGGCGTCTTTGGTGGTGTGAGCACAACATTAGGTACAATCACAACAAATTTGTCTTTCCCAAAAAAATTATTCACGAAGTGGAACATTGTCGATGGTCTAACCGAATTACCTGCCGATGGTATAATTGGTCGTGATATTCTCTGGAATCACACGATAATCGACTCAGTTACCAAAAGAATAATATTTTTAGACAGGAATAAGGACAAAATAGTGGATTTGCCTCTTAAATGCTTATCTCCGAGCCCGACTACAAGAGCCTCACTGAATAAAAAGGTCAGGCTTATCAAAGTTGGCGCTCGGACACAAACCATGGTGTCTCTAGAAATTCCAAATTCAAAATCAAAAGATCTGCTGATACACTCGCAGGAAATTGATGATGGTATCTATGTGGGAAATACGATAGTTAAAGCTGATAACAGCCAAGTCACTGTAGCAGTTTTAAATTCTACAACTACAGACTATTATGTTAGCGAAAACTTTGTACCTACCCACTCAAACTTAAATAATTACAGAATTCTAGACTCGACACCAAGAAGCAACATATTAACAAATTTTGCTATAAAATGCAATAGGGAACGTATAGAACGTATTCTAAAGTCCCTCAAAATAGGCACTACCTTAAATATGGAGGAAAAAATATCTGTAGAGAAGTTATGTATGGAATACAGTGATGTTTTCATGGTCGAGGGCGATCCCCTCACCTATACACCAGTATTAACACATAGCATTCCAACTAAGTCAGATCAACCTCCGATCAATCAAAAACAATATAGAACGCCCGAAGTCCATAAAATAGAAATAGAGAAACAAGTGCAGGAAATGCTCGATCAGCATATAACTTCTACCAGTAAATCTCCATGGAACTCTCCTCTGTTACTAGTTCCCAAAAAAGCGGGTAGTGACGGTAAGAAAAGGTGGAGGGTAGTAGTAGATTTTAGGAAATTAAATGATGTCACAATAAAGGACGCATTTCCGCTCCCCAGAATCGAAGAAATTCTGGACCAATTGGGACACTGCAAATATTTCTCAACACTGGACTTAGCGAGTGGCTACCATCAAGTTTTGATAGACCCTAATGACCGGCCAAAAACAGCGTTCAGTACTAGCAAGGGACATTATGAGTTCAATCGAATGCCTTTCGGGTTAACGGGTGCACCGGCAACATTCCAAAGAATAATGAACCACATTCTTACAGGTCTCCACGGTATAGACTGTTTCGTATACTTAGATGATATTGTGGTCTATGGTAAAAACCTAGATCACCACAACGAGAAACTTGCGAAGGTTCTTGCAAAGTTAAGACAATATAACTTGAAGTTAAATACGGAGAAATGTAATTTTTTATGCCGCGAAGTGACATATCTGGGCCATATATGTTCAGAAGGAGGGGCGTCACCCGACCCAGCTAAGACGCGATGCGTTGCAGAATTCCCTGTACCTAAAACGGTGAAACAGGTCCAATCCTTCTTAGGATTAGCTAATTACTATAGAAAATTTATACCGCGCTTTTCAAAAATTGCTGCTCCCATAAACAATTTACTAAAAAAGGAAAGTAATTTCGAATGGTCCGAGGAGTGTCAGCAATCTTTCGAGTTTCTTAAAGCCGCCATTTCTTCGCCACCGATTCTATCCTATCCCGATTTCACACAACCCTTCATTTTGACAACTGATGCCAGCAATGAAGCACTGGGGGCTGTGTTATCCCAAGGAAAAATGGGCGAAGACAAACCTATAGCTTATGCCAGCCGATCATTAAACAGTTCCGAAAAAAGGTACTCGACTATAGAAAAGGAATTACTAGCGATAGTATGGGCAAGCAAACACTTTCGCACGTATCTTCTAGGTCGAGCGTTTACTGTTTATACGGACCACAGGCCTCTAATAGGAGTCTTCCATGTTAAAGACCCTACCACGAGACTTCTTAGATTCCATCACAAGCTATCGGAGTATGATTATAAAATCATCTATAAACCTGGCAAGGCTAACTCCAATGCAGACGCGCTAAGCCGAATTCCACAGACTGATACGACCGAAGAAATCAATTCCGTAGAAACCAGAAGCAAGACCAAGCAAAGTCACGAAGCCGTCAGTAACGAATTTACTCGACAAGACAACCGCGTACTTGGCCCTGGGGATATTACGGACAGTAGACACAGAGCCCCACAATCCGAATTGTTAACGGATCCGGAAGAAATTCAAACCGTTCTTCGCGATTTCCATAATTCGGCTCTCGGCGGTCATCAGGGTGTGCAAAGAACGTATGCGCGTATCCGAAAACAGTTTAGATGGAAAAACATGCGAAGGGATATCAACAATTACATTAAGAGGTGCGAAAAGTGCCAGAAGAATAAGTTTGCCAAATTGACTAAAATGCCTATGATAGTAACAGACACTCCTCGCCTACCCTTCGAAAAGGTATACATGGACATGGTTGGTGTTTTGCCGTTAACTCATTCGGGTAATAGGTACATACTAACATTTCAAGATGATCTGACGAAATATATGGCATGTGTTGCTATACCAGATGCCGAAGCATCTACTGTAGCAAGAGCCTTTTATGAGGAAATTATTACACGTTTCCGAATCCCAAGTGTTCTTGTTACGGATAATGGGACAAACTTTACTTCAAAGTTGTTTACTGAAACATGTAAGCTGTTGGGAGTAAAGAAAATCCACATCACTGCCTACCATCCACAAGCCAATGGTTCTTTAGAACGCAGTCACAGACCCTTAGCGGAATATCTAAGGAGTTTTGTCGACAACAATGAAGAAAGTTGGGACCAATGGCTCAGCCAAGCGATGCACGTGCACAATAATACCCAGCATACTGCCACTAAACAGACACCATTGAATAGTTTGTATGGTTTCGAATTCGAAATGCCGACGAATTTGAAAAGACTTCCTGCCCCGTTATACAATGCAGATAATTACCCTCAACGGTTAAAATACCAATTACAAAGGTCGCATGAGTTAGCTAGGAACTTAGATCAAGCTAAAAGAATGTCTAAGAAACAGTACGATCGTCACATAAATCCTGTTTCGTTTGTGGTCGGGCAAAAGGTGCTGTTCCGAAACCCTGTCAGAAAAAACAAATTCTCACCGATCTGGTTGGGTCCCTATGAAATAGTGTCTATAAGTGGGCTGGTTAATTCTGTTATAAAAGTAGGTAGAAAAACCAAGAGAGTGCATAACAACCAACTGAAGCCCTTTTACAATTAATTTTTTTCCCTTTTAACAAATAATTAAAAAACCTATTTTATTTCAGATAAAAGCCGCCGAAAACCTTTTGTTTATTGCTACTTCTTGTTAGGCTAAGAGTACTGTCACTAAAACTGTATTAGTATCAAAAATTAAATTGTTTAAATAGTTGTAAAAGGTTTTTATTTCAATCTTGATATCTGCTGTTAATATTATTTGTTCTGTCTAGTATTAAATTTATATTTTAAAAAAAAAGTAGAAATGTATTGTTTATTATTATTTAGGTTAATTTTTGTTATCCTCGAGGCACATGTAGTCACGTTGACCGAAACCTCACCATCACCAGCACCATTTATATAAATATTCAGCCACATCGATCTGTCTGATGCGTACCTTCAAGTGGAAGTGGATGACGAATGCAAGAACTGGCTCGCTATCAACACACACCGGGGACTTTTCCGTTTCTATCGCCTGCCTCCCGGAGTGAAGTCAGCGCCTGGCGCATTTCAGCAACTGATGGATACAATGCTGTCTGGTCTCGAGGGCGTCTCTGCTTACTTGGACGATATTCTTGTTTCTGGAGAATCGGCAGCGCAACACACACACAGACTTCATGCCGTTCTGTCGCAATTGCAAGAGTACGGATTTCGCATCAAGTTGGACAAATGTGTTTTCTTCACATCTTCACTGCACTATTTAGGTCATGTGCTCAGCTCAAGTGGATTAAAGCCTGATCCAGAAAAGACCAAAGCTATTGCGTCAATGCCAGAACCGCAAAATATATCTCAACTTAGGTCCTTTCTGGGGGCTATCAATTACTATGGCCGTTTCATACTCCAAACGGACCATAAACCCCTGCTATCTATTTTCGGTTGTAAGAAAGGGATTCCAGTCTATACCGCCAATCGACTGCAACGTTGGGCCTTAATGCTTCTCAGCATTCACAAACCACCACGGAAGATTACGTCATCGCGAGCACCACAGTAGAAGACGACGCTTCCGCCGATTTGACACATGCCATTCAACAACTGCCACTTACATTCCACATGGTGCGCAGTGAAACAATGAGATCACCGGTCCTACTACAGTGCCGCAATACTTCAACAGACGCGAAGCTTTGTCACTAGTTAATGATTGCATTATGTTCGGAGATAGACTAGTCATTCCTGAACGCTTCCGAACCAAGATCCTGCACCAAGTACATCGTGGACATCCTGGCGTCGAGAAAATGAAGGCAATCGCTAGAGGGTATATTTACTGGCCGCAAATCGACAAGGACATTGAGCAGTATGTGAAGCAATGCACAGATTGCCAATTGGCAGCCAAGTCACCAGTCAAAACTACACTTCAGTCGTGGCCTTTAGGATCTCAACCTTGGGAGCGAGTTCACATAGATTATGCCGGACCTATACAGGACACCTACTACCTGCTGATCATTGATGCCTACTCAAAATGGCCTGAAATCATTGCCACTACCTCAACAACTGCAACTTCAACTATCAATATATTGAGGGAAATTTTTTCTAGGCACGGTTATCCAAAAACACTTGTATCAGACAACGGAACGCAATTCTGTAGTCATCAGTTCAAAACTTTCTGCGATTCCGCTGGGATTGATCACATTAAAACTGCGCCGTTCCACCCTCAATCCAAAGGACAAGCAGAGCGGTTCGTCGACACACTTAAACGGTCTCTTCAAAAGTTGAAAAGGGAGGGAACCACCCAAGAGATTCTACAACAATCTTTATTCATGTACAGAACAACACCAAACCGAAGTACACCAAACGGAGCATCTCCAACCGAACTAATATATGGACGCAAGATAAGAACGTCGATGGACTTACTTCACCAATCCTGTCCTCCGGTTAAAGGCCTTATCAATGATAAACAAAATCAACAGTTTAACCGTCATCACGGAGCGAAGGAAAGGAACTTCAGCCCTGGAGAAAAGATCTTCGTAAAGCTCTACAAGCTTAACAAAAGCAGTTGGGTTTCAGGCGAGATAATCGAAAGAATCGGAGCTGTCAACTACAACGTCCGGGTCAACACAAGAGACAAACTTGTTCGGGCGCACGCAAATCAACTCCGACATAGAGATTCAACTGAGCAGAGCATTCGATCGCACGATGATCGACTGCCTATCGAGGTACTTCTAGAAGACTTTGAGATCCCACCAGTTCGGGAAAAAACGTCAACATCTACTTATCCAACATCAACTACCACAAATCGAAGCTCCACAACGAGGAAGTCAACGAGAGAGATTACATTTGCTCGAGTGTAGATTAGTATCTTAAAAAATAAATAAATAAACATAGAAATAAATTAAAATAATAGATACATACGGTTAAACACTTTAAACATTAAAGATTAAGTCAATTAGATATAGTGGTTAATTAACACTTTAAACATTAAAGATTAAGTCAATTAGATATAGTGGTTAATTTACATTTAATTTTAAGTCTTAGCAGGTAACAGTAGTTAATGAATCAGTTTGTAATTAGATCACCTATTATGAATTATAGCCTTAATAAATAGTTCAAACAGTTCGATAAGTTCTATAATATAAGCATAATATAGAAAAAAAATATATATATATTGTCCTACATATGTATTAGCATATCACAATCCTTCATAGGAAATTGATTAACAATGTCAACTTGTACTTATAAATAAAAATACTTAATGTCGTACTTTTCAAATATATCCAATTGTCAATAAATATTGTCCTAAATTTTCAACCATTTATGTACGATACACAATCTACTGAATTTCCATTTCAATTTGTTAGTGATAGATATATTAAATTAAGAATTTGCAAAATGATGTCTTATTTTATAGTGTATGTAAATAATATTTTGTTGTTAAAATTTTTTGAAAATAAACTGAACGAGTTGTCGCTTGCTTGTCTGTTTCGAACCTTTCCCGAGGGGGGGAGGGATGTTGCGCTCAGCAATATATGTCGCTGGTTGGGCTTGGGGCCAATGCTCGCTATCATAAGCAAATGAGTTTGTTGTGATAACTCAGCATTGTTTCCCAACCAATGCTAATGCACTCAAAAAGCATCGTTGCAATTTGACGTTGGTTGGGCAACAATGCAGTTTGTTGTGATGATTCAGCATTGTTGCCCCATCGATGCCATTGCCCTCGGCCCAGCAACTGCGGCATGCTGATTGGGCGACATGACCCATAGGCTCGAAGCAGACCGATAGGTAAGCGACGAGTCGGTTTTCGAAGTTGAAACAACACGGTCGTCTACATTATACCTGAGACGCAGCCGCGGTCAACATTTGCATGAAATTATCTTTAAACATTAAATTGCAAGGTTCAAACTATCGATTCAAATAAATATTTCATTCATTTTTTCGAATTTTTTGTGTTTTTTTTTAAAAAAAGTTCTAAACCTCTTAAAAAATCACCCGTTATTACTCACGTGTGACCATTAACGACGTCCAGTTGTTGTTGTGTGCACAAAAACCCTGATGATGTTGTCACTATTGCTGATTAGAATTAACAAAGTAAATTTAACATTCTCTTAACACAATGAAACCATATCTTGGATTTAATGCAAAATATTTAAACTACACGATCGAATTTAGCTATACCAAATGAAGTAAAAGATAATCCGTGTATTGTCAAACGCGATGTTAAATACACTAAACAGGTTTTTGTCTAATCAGCGAGAATGCTTTTGATGACCTGCGGCTGCTTGTGCGAATGGGGTATTGCAGATCATCATACAAGTTGTGTTGACAAAAGTTAGGTCGAGTGCTGGTATGATCCAGATTCACACATGGGGGCGGCATATACGTCGGAGGGGATTTTTGGATCGACAAACGCACCGCGCAGTAGCGGGGTGATGTTTTCGTCAGCGTTAAGCTGCTGGACTTTGGATGCATCACTTGCTGACTGGCGATCGAAACTCGGCACGATTTTTGACTGCTGCTCGTGGACAAAGTAGGAGCAAATATCCGCTCCACAAATTGCCCAGCGAAACAGAGCTGCTATCAAGAAGAGGGATCTGTATTTTTCTGATAGACCAAAGAGTATTTGATTCCTACTTACTTGATTGATGATTGAAGGTAGATTTAACAAAAGAATGCCCCTGACTTCGATTTTGAAAGAGGGTCTTCTTGACTTGATGCGGTTTCGCTGCACACCCAACTCGAAATAGACTGCGGGGAAAATTCGAGGTAAACTCGCCCCGTCGCTCTCAAACTGATCTATTTACAAGAAGGTACTCTTTACTTTTTGACGGAATCAGTACCCCCTTCGTGTAGGGGTTAGAATTTACCCGAGGTAGGCATGCCTGTCGTAAGAGGCGACTAAAATCCAACCTCCGTATACCGAGCGTGTAGTGTATACAAAAAATGCGATGAACAAAACGAAAAGATTAATTACCCCAGGTGGCAGTCCAGCTTTACTGGAAAATCCACCCTCTTCGGAGGTCGGCTCTACGGATTATGGGGAGAGCCGCTTATTGCAATCCATTAACCCTTTTATTAGAAGTTCAAGGGTATCTCGATCGCCTCCATCAAGATCGAACAACCCCGGGAAAAGAAGTCCGCCGGGAGCGCCAGCGCGTGAATAAAGGTACTCAGTTAAAGATATAAGCTCTGAGGAAGAAATTAAAACTCTCCGAATCAAGCTTAAGGAAATGGATCTACTCTATCAAACTCTGAAGAAAGAGATAGAACTGTTAAAAGAAGAAAATAATGTTCTAAGGAACACTCATATTCAGAAAGAACGCGAATGCACTCCAACACGTTTGCCTAGTCAGGAATACCACACTGACGAAGAAGAGCTAGCACGCGAAACGAATCGGGTCCCTAAGAAAAGACCTAGTAAGAAAAGGAGAGCCGGTTTTTTGCCTGAAGTCGAGCCTCTAAGAGAACAAACGCGTAAAGTACCGCAAGAAAAACAACTCCGAGGGCAAATTCGTCCACCGCCTCCAATAAACGTCGTTGGGGTAACGGAGTATAGTAAGTTACACAGCCTCCTTAAAGGAACGATAGCATCGGAATTTAAGGTAACATCTTTGAGGAATAATGCGTGGAAAATTAACGTCCTTAACCACGAAGACTACCGGGCAGTGTCCTAAAAGCTAAATACCGAGATGATCCAGTGGTATACTTTTGAAATAAAGTCAGAAAGGCCACATCGTGTTGTAGCGAGGGGACTCCACCCCTCATGCACCAAAGAAGAGGTTATAAACGACCTCCGTTCCAAAGGGTTTAAAATTCTTGAAGCCGTAAATATCATCAAGAAAGAGAAGCAAAAACCGGAAGAAGATAAGGACATCCTGATAAGGCGTGGACTTCCGCTCTTTATGCTTACCTTCGATAGGTCTGATAATATCGAAGATATCACCGAATTAAAACTATAGTTAATATTGTGGTAAAAATCGAGCCCATGCGCAGAAATTTGAAAACAATTCCACAGTGCAAACGTTGTCAAGAATTCAATCATACGCAAATGTATTGCAAAAAAGAGCCGCGATGTGTAAAATGCGCCGGAAGTCATTTCTCCCAAGACTGTGGAGCAAATAAACAATCCTCCGCTACCTGTGCTAATTGCAAGGGAAAGCACCCGGCGAATTATAGAGGCTGTGAAGTAGCTAAGGAGTTGCAAAAACGGAGAGATGCGCTACTCAAAACCCAAAATAAAAAAACAAAGCCGCCTAACAAGATAAAGCGTAGGACCGCCCAGGAGGTAGTAGGCAATATAAAACCTCCGGGTCAAAAGCGTAGCATTGTCAGAGAAAGAGAGACAATTGAAAGGCCCTCGACCTCTGTTGTCAAAAGAAACGCTACTGAAAAGTAACCACCAGGAAAGCCATCGAATAGTGGCCCTCGGACAGCCAGAGTACAGACCTACGCTCAGGCCGCGGCATTCGAAGGAGCGAAAAACGTTGAAACTTCGCCGGACCCTGTTTCTCATGTTTTCTCAGTTATTCTCGAGAAACTTGAAGAACGAAGCAAAATAAATAAAATTATTCTCGATCGCTTGGTTAAGCTCGAAAATAATTCACGGAAAACGCGTGCTTCAAAAATAACATGAATGAAAAACCAATGTTAAAAATATGCACTTGGAATGCAAACGGGCTTTTACAAAAACTCGGCGAATTGGAAATATTCATACGCGAGAACGATATTGACATTTGCTTGATTTCTGAAACTCACGTGAAAAAGGGATCGAATTTAAAAATAAAAGGATATAATGATTTCCACGCTTGTCACCCATTAAAGATTGCATTGAGCAATACGAAGACCTGAAGATAGAGCTTGAAACTATGCACGATTCGAGTTAAAAATAGGCAGGTACTCTTAGAATTTCATCTATCTACTGTCCAACGCGTTCCGCGCTTGAAAAAAGTGATTTCACTAACCTGCTTAAATCGCTCAAACCAAACTTCATTATTGGCGGCGATTTTAATGCGAAGCACACGTTCTGGGGCTCCAGATACATCTCGCGAAAAGGTAGAATGGTCTATGGGGCAGGTATGGAATGCAGTTGCGATTTCCTCTCGACTGGCGAACCGACCTACTGGCCAACTGATACTTCAAAACTACCTGACCTGATAGATTTTTTCGTTGTGAAAGGAATACCTACCAACCACATTAAAGTTGAAGAGACTTTGATCTATCATCTGACCACTCACCGGTTATTTTAACATTGAGTGTAAAACTAGCCAATAACCTAGAGCCAGCGAGATTAACGGGTAGAAACACTAACTGGGGAGGCTTTAGGAACGAAATAGAAGAGAATGTTGAACTGAGTGTTCCACTTACGACACCCTATGAACTTGACCGCTTCGTCCAAGGAAAACGCCGGCCAAATACGGGCTACGATATCCTCCCGAAAGAAAAGAATTGGTCAATGAAAAAAGGAAGGCGCGTAAGAAATGGCAACAGAGTCGAGCTCCGCAACATAAAACACATTTGGATTATTTGTGCAATTTGTTGAAGACAGTTATTAAGGATTTTAAAAATAGTGCGATAGGTTCTTACCTTGAAAGCTTAACAGCGAAAAAAGATTCTAATTATTCACTTTGGAAAGCTGTAAAGGGCACCAAAAGGCCCAAAATCCCCGCGCCGCCAATTAGAATTAATCAAAATGAATGGGCAAGGGAAGATAAGGAAAAAGCTGACGTTTTTGCCGCTCACCTAGAAGAAACTTTTAAACCGTACGATGGCCAAGCAATCCACGACAATACTAATAGGGCGGAATTACAATCTGACGATTCAAAACTCACTAGTGCAAACGCTAAGTGAACTAAAACGTGAAATCGAATCCCTAAAACCCAAGAAAGCTCCTGGTTATGATTTGATCACCGGAGAAGTTCTTAAAGTTCTACCAAGGAAAGCATTAATGAAGCTTCTTCATATTATAAATGCCGCACTCAGACTAAAACACGTGCCGAGTCAATGGAGGAGGTCATAATGGTTTTTAAAACCAGGAAAACCGCCAAATGAAGTAAAATCGTATAGACCGATTTCCCTTCTACCAGTCATTTCCAAAGTCTTCGAGAGAATATTGCTTAGGGGCCTACAGCCAGTTATTGAAGACAATAATCTTATCCCTGACCACCAGTTTGGGTTCAGAACCAAGCATTCGACGATTGACCAAGTACATAGAACTACTGACGTAATCAAGAAAGCATTTGAAGGAAAAAAGATTTGCTCAAGCGTATTCCTTGACGTCTCACAAGCCTTTGGTAAGGTGTGGCACGACGGCTTAAAATTTAAATTACGACAAGTTCTCCCCGCAAGCCTATATGATATTCTAGAATCATATCTCGGGAATAGACTCTTCCGTGTTAGAAATGGAAACGAATACTCGGAGCTAAAAGAAATTTCGGCCGGTGTACCGCAAGGAAGCGTCCTTGGTCCGCTTCTCTATTTGCTATATACTCGCGATATTCCAAGGGAAGATGGCACTACCCTTGCTATGTTCGCCGACGACACAGCTATCCTAGCTGTAGGTAATACAATCGAAGAAACGACTACAAAACTGCAAACCGCAGTGAATAAGATAAATGAATGGACAAGGAACTGGCGGATCGCCTTAAATGAAACTAAATCTGTAAATGTGAATTTCACGTATAAGAAAACCAATGACTTGCCAATTTTCCTAAATATGGCCCGAATACCCTTTGCAAACGAGGCCAAATATCTGGGAATGACACTCGACGCAAAGTTGAAATGGAGTTCGCACGTGAAAATGAAACGTAAAGAACTCGATATCAAATATAGAGAAATGTACTGGTTACTCGGAAAACATTCCCAGCTCAGTACTGAGAACAAACTGCTTTTATACAAGCAAGTGCTAAAGCCGGTGTGGACCTACGGTATACAACTTTGGTGTTGTACCAAGAAAACAAATGTCAATATTCTACAAGCTTTTCAAAATAAAGTTCTTAGAGAAATTGTACAAGCACCATGGTATATTAGAAACGACGATATCCATAGGGATCTCGGAATTCCAACAATCGAAGCTGAAACTAGAAGCTTCGCGAGAAAGCATAGAAACCGACTAATCGGACATATCAACAATACAGTCCGACAAATCTTGGACGAGAGCAATTTATTGCGCCGACTACAAAGAACGAAACCGTTCGACTTGGCAAGATAAGATTAACCGCGTCTAGTTTGCGGAACACGCAGGATCTTTCATTGGAAAGTAACCTGTCAATAGTTTTTATTTAATGATAGATATGCTTGATAAGTTATTTCTTAGTTGCAGTATCTAACAATCTTTGAAGGGTGGTGTTTTTAGTCAGTAAAAATCTGACACTACTATGAGAACGCGCTTGCTATTCTCATAGTGTCTTTGGAAGATTTTCACCTACCCTCGGATAAAAAAAAATAAAAATAAAAATAAAAAAAAAAATAAAAAGTAAACGGGTTTTACTTACTATTGAACTACAACCACAGATTATTTTTATCCACTATGATTTTTAGAGAAAATAATCATTCGAATCACTTTCGCTTTGTCAAGGCACAGAGGATAGTTACTCTATTGGTATGGAGTACCTTCTTGGGATGTAGTTCGCAACGAAAAGATCGATCGTGGGCGATGGGAAGTCTAGATCGGCCATCGCGATTTCGTTTAGTACTCATGTATTAAATTTGTGATATTCTAGTAGGTTTAATTAGGAGGTGCTCGTAAAAGGCAAAGAACTGTGCTAGAGATGCAATCAAAAAAATTTTATAGCGGCTGTACGCTACAAGTGTTAAATAAAATTCGCTTTTGGGCAGTGCATACATATCAATAATAACAATGTTATATGCTTTTCACATCGAGCCCAAAACCGTGTTTTCGCCAAAACACATGAAAACTTTTGTTGTCGCCCTCGCTTTACGAACACACAATTTCAAAACGCCTGGATTATTGAAAACCAAATATATGAAAAAAAATCTGATTTCTTATGGAATCTTGCATCAAGTGATTCGACACGGATTATTCGTGCCGCTGCTGCAGTATGAGATATCTCTATATTCCTTAACACTCCTTGTTGTATTATATTTTTTTTTTTTGTCTTATATATAGTATAATGTTTGAGAGTGAATAGACGTCTTTTTGATCTCCTCCGGCAAAAGTAGTTTGAACTCGTGTATTTATCCGTTTGCTTTAATAACACTGTGCGGGTACAAACGGTAGTGCTAATATATTGTTCAAATGCCTAAAGTTTGCTCTTCTAACATTGATTACATTGATAAATTCGAACAATAATATAAATTTGCACACGTAATTTCCCGCCATTGCTTACATATACAGTACTTGCACGATGTCATTCTCTTCTTGTATAAACACAAGATCAAACCAAGTTCGAGAACAACAGCAACTTTCATCGTCAACAAAATTCAACTCGCCCAGTGACGAAAACTTGCATACCATATATAACAAGCTCTGCACTGCCATCGACTTAGCACCGCCAGCTCTTAAGAATATTTTTCGCACCGTACATCGTAATAAGGTAGACGAGCCCCCGGTTATTCTCCAATTCAACAGTGTGGGAGAGAGAAGTTCAATGCTTAAAGCTCTTGCTAATTTTCGCAAGAAATCAAACCGGCCGATCACGCTAAGCGATCTTGGATTCGATTCAACCTGCAATGTGTTTGTAAACGAGAGCTTGTCGCAAAAAAATCGGACTCTTCTTCAGCATGCAGTTCGCTTAAAAAAAAGAAAGAACAAATATAAACAACTGACTGATCGATTTCACGCTGCATTAAACCCATTAAACCTAAACTAAGTACCATATTTTCTCTTTAAATATATTGTCACAGTTTTTCTCTTTTTGTTTATCAATGTTGTTTGTTATTTTATTTTCTGTTCCACATGTTTATGTTATTATGTACTGTTTTTGCTTGATTTTATTTTTAAGAATTTTCCTGATAAGTAAATGTTGTTGTTGTTTTGAGAAAGGTGGGGAGGCCTTTGACTTTGTTTTTGTTCTGGATTTGTGTACGTGTGTATCATTTGGCTCTAGCAAGAATTTCGTTTTAATAAATAGATTCGAATGAGAGCGGGGCGAATTCAGTTGGTGAAGGTAGTGATGGGGTATTGCGATCGATGATTCGAATTTTTTGCAGTCATACCCAAGGACTTAAGGTTTGTCATATGAATGCACAAAGTTTATATCCTAAAATAGATGAGTTCAGAGATATTTTCGTAAGTTCTAAAGTTGATGCAGTCTGTGTTTCGGAAACTTGGTTTTGTGCAGATGTAAAAAACCCAACATATGCATTGAGCGGCTACAGGCTTTTTCGTGGTGACAGAAAAGACCGCGTTGGCGGTGGAGTAGCAATTTACTTGAGAGAAGGTTTAGTTGGTAATCCAAAATTTAGTTCGCCTATTGGGTCTGCCTTTGATTACGTTTTCATAGACATAGTCTGTGGTGAAAATAGTATTCGACTAGGTACTGTATGTAGACCAAATAGAAATATTGATTTGGCACCCATATATGACATAATTGAAGAAATCACAGCTAATGCAACCAATGTCATTGTCTGTGGTGATTTTAATAGTGATCTTTTGGTTGAGAGTCATCTAATTGAAGGCATGAACTCTTATGATCTTCACACCGTAAATACGCAGGTCCCCACTCATTTCACAAGCACTTCAAGTACTCTGCTAGACTTATTCTTCGTAAATGATACTAACAGGATATTACTTTATGACCAAATTTCTGCACCAGCTTTCTCTAAACATGACCTCATCTTTCTAACATATGACTTCGAAATTGTAGCACACGCCAGAATAACAAATTACACGTTTAGAGATTTCAAAAATATAAATAGATCAGCTCTTGTGCAAAGCGTAAGGTGTGTTCCATGGGAACTTGTTTACGTTATGCCCTCACCGGATGACCAAATCGACGTTATGCATAGAAAAATAAATCACCTTTTTGATACGTACGTTCCAATCAAGACTGGAACGAAAAGAGATAAGGCAAAAGCTTGGTTAACAAACGATATTCGAGCGCCAATGATGCAGCGCGACCAGGCATATCGTCGGTGGAAACGTTTTCGGATTGAAGAGCTCTATCAATCTTATAAAAATTTGCGGAACAGTGTTGTACGTGAAATTAGAGTTTCAAAGACACATTTTTATTCAAGTCGATTGAATGTTAACACAGATTGTCGCAAATTATGGAATAATCTCCGTGAGCTAGGGATTGGTAAGCAA
Source organism: Cheilosia vernalis (assembly GCA_949126925.1). NCBI lineage: Eukaryota > Metazoa > Arthropoda > Insecta > Diptera > Syrphidae > Cheilosia > Cheilosia vernalis. Next base: position 5,056,257 of record OX421363.1, read on the forward strand.
AAACTAAGTTCTTCAAACAACGTCGATCGCGATGAACTAAATCGTAAGTTCTTATCGATTCCCCAACCTGGAACCTCAGAGATACATGGCGAAAATTCTTACGATGGTCCCATTATCCCTACAAATCCATCTTTTGTTTTTACAAGAGTGGACAGTATGGATATACTTCAAAGCTTTTTGTCTGTAAAATCGAATGCAATGGGTCTTGATGGAGTTCATCCGGTTTTCGTCAAAGCTATTTTGCCAATAATACTACCATACGTTACGCATGTAATTAATACTATTTTAATAACTGGTATCTTTCCTCGTCAGTGGAAAATGGCTAAAATTATACCAATCCCTAAGAACTCAGCAGGTGATGAATTCAGACCCATATCAATCCTACCTTTTCTTTCTAAAGTTTGTGAACGGATTATGCACAAGCAACTGAATGAGCACCTGGTAGATAAAAAACTGATTGTTTCAGTTCAATCTGGATTTCGTGCCAAACACAGTTGTACAACTGCTTTAATAAGGGTGGTAGAAGACATAAGGGAACAATTGGATAAAGACTGTATTACCTTCCTGATCCTTTTAGACTTTTTCAAGGCGTTTGATATGGTTGATCACTCAACTCTTATTTAAAGCTAATTACGTCGTATTTAAGTGAAAGACAGCAAGCTGTGTATCTTGACGGTATTCTATCAGATTTTCTTCCTTTATCGCGAGGCGTTCCCCAAGGGTCTATTTTGGGACCACTCTTGTTTTCGCTGTACATTAATGATATAGCTCCTCAAATTTTGCATTCATCAAAACACTTTTATGCCGATGACATACAAATATATCGAAGTTGTCCCCTTGGCCTTATTGAGAACTGCGCCAATGACGTAAATGAGGATCTTCAACGAATTTCGAATTGGTCATGCAAAAACAGTTTGGTACTTAATCCAAACAAGTGTAAATGTTTAGTCATTTCGAAAAAAAACGGTAGACCTATCGTATTTTCCATCTATTATGTTAAATAAATGTCCTATTCAATTCGTCGACTCTTCAAAAAATCTTGGTGTTGTATTCAATAGAACACTCACATGGAATAACCACATAAATTTAATAGTGGGGAGGGCTTATGGGGTTCTTCGTACTTTGTGGACTGCTCAGAAGTGTACACCTCAGGTGACAAGGCTAGTACTTGCGAAAGCTCTGGTCATTCCAGTTCTTATCTACGGCTGTGAACTTTTTTGTGATAGTGACGCGAATAGTAAAAGAAAGCTACAAGTAGTATTTAATACCACTATCCGCTATGTCTATGGCCTAAGAAGATATGATCACGTCTCACATTTGGCTAAAAACTTGTTGGATATGCCTTTTCATGACTATGTCAAGTTCCGTACTTTGATTCTGCTTTTCACGATAATCAAAACAAAGCATCCGTCGTATCTCTTCAATAAAATCCAGTTTTCAACATCCAACAGATCTGCTTGCTTAATTCTTCCACGTTTCTCTTGCTTAACATCTGAGAGACAGTTTTTCATTGCTGCCATTCGCCTGTGGAATTCGCTTCCGCGTAATCTAAGAGAGCTGAATGATGCACGTCGATTCAGAATCGAATTAAGGCTTTTCCTCACAAATCAGAGCAACTAGTTTATTTCTCTTTTCTCTTCTCTTTTTCTTTATACAAATCAAGCAAATTCAAATTAATTTTATTTCTTAGTTTCAATGTTTAATCAAACATATCAGGATCATGTAAATATATTAGCAAAGTTATATTCTAAGTCTTATTTACTTTCAAACTTTAAACTTTAAATTGTAATATTACTGTTTAACTATCACAGAATTATAAGTAGTGTACTCTTACTGTGCTAGCATGTACTCAATAAATATAAAATCTAAATCTAAATCTAAATTATTCGGCAATTATATAATTTTGATTTGCTCTTGCTATGTCATAAACTCATATGCACGCACAACCATAAGGATAAGACGTAAGGGAAGCTCTTTGCCTACACATGAGTGGAGCGAAGAGAAAGGTGCAAGCAAAAAGAAAGAGCTTTATAGAGCTTTAAATTTTGTATGGTAAGGAAAAAATAGGGACCAAAATTTTGTACAGGCATAAAACATCTGTATAATTTATTGTCTGTGCTAATAGGGTACCTAGGTATTAATTAATTATTTTCAAAAGAAAATTATACAAGTCTAAAATTTGACATACATTTGTATCGAATATAATGAAAACCCTAAAAACAATGTGAATGCATACCTACCCAAACAAGAACATTAAAATTGTATCCCCAAATTGAAATGTTCATATCGCAGAGGTACCTTTTCGAAAACAGAAGTTTTCCCATACAAATTTCAGTTTTCAAAACAGTCGTTTGTATTCGTTTTCCACGAAAACACCGCGACTTCCAATCGTTGGGTTGTTATAACAAACACACCTTTTGCAATATTCAGCAAAATGGCAGACCGAACAAATGTTACAACTCACAAATTAGAACCATTTTCCACAATTAATTGATGGGCTAATATTATTTTGAAATTTCTATCCACAAAAGTTAGGACCGAAGTTTAACGACTAGTGTCTCACAGCTGATTGAAATGTCAAACGAAAACGAGTTGGTGGTCGGTGTGAATGCATCGACGAGTTTTGTGAAAAGCCTATTAGTCATAAACTAAGTATTAAATAGACCGTCAGCTCCGCCAACTTAAGAGAGTTTGCCTACAAGCTGTTTTCCGTGTTTATATGTGCGAAAGTATGCGTGCCATGTTAAAGTCAATTAGACGCACGCATACACTTGCACATAGCAACCTGACAGATGACTGTCACTTCATTCAGTGGTGACATTGGGAAAAATTAAAATAATTAAAATAATTGGCACTTATAGGGACGTGTTAACAAAACGGAGGGTCTGGTGTGGTGAATTTAGTACCTACATACATTTCATTAAAACGAATATATCAGGCCTGTTTTTTGAGCTTCGATCTCAGCAAAGCAAAGTAAAATAGGATTTTCTTTTTCAGCACACAATTACAACAACTGCGCTAGACTTGACACTTCGAGACTAGTAATAGTTGTTGTAATTGCGTGCTGAAAATCCTACTTTACGTTGCTTTGCTGAGATCGAAGCTAAAAAAAACACGGATATTATTACGATTTTCTTATTTTACCTAAATAAAGTACGGGATGTTTACATTGTGGTTACAAACAATGGAAATATTTACCATTTGCAAAAATGTAATAGAATCAGTATCTAAAAATAATTATTTGGAATTTTACTAAATATTTTATATATATTTTACTTTATATTGTAGTCTCGATTTTGAGTTACAGTTTAAAAAAAATTAAATTCAACTACATATTGGTTGGTCATCAGAATTTAAAAAAAAATTATTTGATTTTGCAACCTTATTATTTTGATTGTTTTCATTAATTACGTTAATTTGAAATTCGTTTGTTTATTAAATTGATGAAAACTTTGTTAAAAATTTAATTTTTTCCCCCCTTTTTTTCGGTTATTACACGGTTACTTCATGAAAATATTATAACTCATAAATTATACCCACTCAGAAATGTTCATATCTCTCCTCAGAACCCCAACACATTCTTTTAAGACTTAATATTCCTTAGTTCTTCGCTTTGAATCCGTTGCCTTTTTTCTGTCGACATTTTCGGGCAACATAACTTTTCGCCAAAAACAACAAACGAAAACAATAATAATTGTAAAAACAAAAATGTTTCATTTTATTTCCACGAATGAGTATTTCTACTATTTTGCAAAATACTTTTTCGTGGTGAAATAAAACAAACAATCTTAACTGTGGGAACGCATCCATCAGCTGATCGAAATCACCAAATACACTAAACTCAGTCAGTGTTCTTAGCATTCTCTCTTTATTTTTCCTACGAAGCGAGGGCATTTTTCCCTTTTTACCGTAGGTACTCCAATACCCTCGATTTGCTTATGAAAAATATTTCTTCTAAAAGTAAAGCTGGTATTATTCGGAAAGAAATTCACATTAAATTAACCTTGAGTATAAAAATCGCAGTTTGTTAACATTATAATGATTATTTCTTGGTACTAGAAATCTTTTGCTAAAAGACGAATCTCTTTTTTTAGGCATTAAGTGTGTTCCATTGTAGTTCGAATGTTTTTTCGTCAGATTCATGAAACATAAATAATTTTGATGCTTTTTTTTGTTTTGTACGAATCGTTTTTCGGGCAACAAAATTTCCACAAAGGGTAGAAATTCCCCTCCATTCACTTTTTTTTTTGTTTTGTTGCCGATACGAAATTTAAGAGAGAATTTTTTCTTTCAAAATTTGTGGGGGGAATCGGGTAGGTGCGCAAGAGCTGACGGTCTATTTAATACTTAGTTTATGCTATTAGGCCGTGTGTCAATTGCGCTAAATAATTATCCTCGGCTAATATTCTGACACTATCGTGGTGGAAAACGAATTTTTCAGCTGTCAAAAAATTATCCTGCTCCGGGAGCAGGATAATAATTTATCTTCATAGGATAAATTTTTTACGTTCGAGTTTTTTCTTTCAAATGGCAGCAAATCAACGAAAAAAAAAAAAAAACCGTACTACCTACAACATGTAGATATCTAAATAATGAAGGAAAATTAATAAAGTTTTTAATATAATTTGCTTAATTTATAGGGACGCACGGTGACAAAAAAAAAAGTGATTCGGTTACGGAGTTTGAAATTATACCGATTGAATATAAAATTACACTTCTCTTGTTCGTCTTCTGCGTGGGGGCAAGTAATCGTGGCTTATAAGGCTTTGTTACTGCAGCAATATCATTGACATCAAGGGGAATTAATAGATACATCGAATTTATGATCCATGTTATCAGGGTCGGCATTCTGTAAGGCGAAACGTTCAAACGTTTTCGTGTGCACGAAGAAATTTGCTTGTGTAACATATGGGCAATCTTCCGTGCGCACGAAAACGTTTTTAATCGTTTCGTCTTACAGAATCTGGCCCCAGGTGTTGTTATTGAATTAGTTGTATGTCTGTTCATTGTGTTGTGCTTCGTATTGTGTTGTGCTTTCGTCAAAAGTTTTCTGAGAAATCTCAAAAATTTAGCCCAAAATCACAGCCAAATTTCACAAAAGCTAAATTTTTATTCAACACACACAGAAATGTCAAAAAATTATCCGAGGATAATTATTTAGCGCAATTGACACACGGCCTTAGTTTTTATAAGTTGAAGCAATTGAACTGATGCAAGTTCTGCCTAGAGAGTTTTAAAAACTCTTACACTTTACAAGAATTTTGACTTAAAAGCAAAGTGTAGCAAGAGTTCGTATTTAACAGATATCTTTACATATATATTTATATGTAAGGTTTTAGAGATTTGTTTTTGAATTTGCACTAGCAGCTATAGACCGAATATGCCGATGGACGTGTGTGGGGGTGCAAATGAAGTGGGAGTTTTTGATTGTGTAAGTGGTTGGAATTATCTTAAGGTCCAAAATCAATTATGATTGGAAGAAAGAAGAAGTGGCAAATATTTGCTAAAAATAAGTTTTTTTTTTCAGTTGTAATTACATTTTTATTAGCAGTACGGTGTTGATTTTCGTAAAAATATACGAAGATAGATCGGGATTTGGGTAATAATTTTGAGAAAAAATTAAAAAAAACCTATTAATTCGATTTTTTTTGGGGAAAAAATAATTTGTAGGATCTTATTAAATTTAAATTTATGGATTTTGATCAAAATCGTTAGAGCGGTTTTTGTAGAATTTTGCAGCTTAAACTGTACCTACCTACTACAAAAATGTAGTATAAATTATTATTCAGGATGTATTAGCATTACTTGGTTTTTAAAGTTTAATCGAAATCGAAAATGGGGTTTTCGAGATATGAGTAGTTTTTAAAAATAACGTTTTCGAGAATTCGAATTCGAATTAGGGGCACAATAATTTTGGAAACATAAATTTTACCTAAGTATGAATTTTGGTCAAAATTGTTAATGTCGTTAAGCTAAAGAAAACTAAATTTTAAAAAAATATTTGTTTTTTGAAAACAAAATGGACGAAACTGAGTTTGCTATTAAGTTAGAAATTGATAAATTACAAATCCAACCAAGCCCCCACCAATTATAGCGCTGCAAGTAAATAAGTATGAAAGCTTGGCCAAAGTATTGGAGGAAAATCGAATTAAAGCTAGTACAGCGCTAATAAACAAAAATGACATCAAAATCAATGTGGTTGAAGAAGAGGGATACAGGAGCCTCACTAAAATACTAAACCAAAAAAAGGTGCAGTGGTATTCTTATGAAAATAAGCAGACCAGACCAATGAAGGTTGTAGTGAAAAGACTGCATTATTCATGCTCACCGGAAAGCATTAAAAAAGAGCTAAAAGATTGAGGCTTTAAAATCTTGGAAGTTGTAAATATGCTTAAATTTAGAAGCAAAGTACCACTACCAATGTTTACACTCAGTTTTGAGCATGACGAAGATAAGAAAAAAGTATATGAAATTAAAAATATACTTGGGATGCAAGTTGAGATTCATACCCTACGTAAATCGAAACAATGCAAAAATTGTCAAAGATATGGGCATACACATAGATACTGCAGCTCAAATCCAAGATGTGTGAAATGTGCAGGAAGTCACCACACCAAGGAATGTAGGAAGAAAGAAAATGAACACCCTAAATGTGTAAACTGCAGTGAAAACCATCCTGCTAGCTACAGAGGTTGTTTAGTTGCAAAAGAAATCCAACTTGCAAGGGTCAAAAAGCTAAAGAAACAAAAAAAAAAAGCTCAAATAAGGAAGAGCAAAAAGTCAAAAAGCACTTAAAAAAGAGCGATTAATCGCGGGAGGGGATTTTAATGCTAAGAATAAAATTGGGGATCGGGGAAGTCGGTGGCAAATATCACTCAACGGGGAAACCTACCTACTGGCCTACAGATAGGAATAAAACCCCAGATCTTCTAGACTTTTTTATATCCAAAAATATATCTTCAAATAAAATAAATATAGAAGAAGGCCCTGATCTTCAAACAGATCATTCCTCAATACCTACTTCTTAAACTTGGCGATAGAATAATAATAAAAGAACATAGCCCTAAACTAGTTAATAGACTGACTGATTGGAACCACTTCAGGCAGAAGTTGGAAGAATGTATCCAATCATCATCAGCTATTCAAACAGAAGATCAACTAGAAGAAGCAGTGCAAATATTTACACTGGATATACAAAAAGCTGCATGGGCTGCAACTCCCCAAAGAACAAACAAGATTAAACAAAACTCTTATCCGCGTGAAATATGTGAAATTATTACAGAAAAGAGGAAAGCTAGAAAACGCTGGCAGCAGACAAGGGCGCCAAGCGACAAAACCACTGTTGAATCTCACAAAGGAATTTAGTTCAAAAGATGTACACGGAGACAACTGTACCCTCAAGAAACAAAGATATCTTCCCGTTGGTCAATGTGGTTATTGAATTTAAAACGGATAAAATTGAAACGCACAGTTTTCTCGGAGAACGTTATAATTATAATTCGAGTTCATTCAACTTATTCTTTTATATAGCAAAATTACATTGCTTACATATTACAATTGTCAAAGTGACGACTCGACCGACATCAGTAAAACACAAAGTGGCAACACTGAATGGCCATCTCCAATTCGCCTCCATCTGTTTATTATTTTTTCCAAGCCAGCTGGGTGAAACTCCAATTGAATTTTTCTTATTCTTTGATCTGTTGGAGAAACAATTAGTTGGAACGAGACAGACATATAAAACAACAGAGAGATTGACAGTTTGACGCACAAACACCTTATCGTATTCGAGAGTGAGTAATACAATGCCATTTGCCCGTTGCCCTTGCCAATAAAAGTTTTTCTCTTTTCCTCTACCTTACCTATAGCATTTCGATCGACGATCTGTTTTACTATCAGGTATTGTTGTGAATGGTCTCGCGTCGATACGAGTTTTTAATTTTTGCGTGTAATGTGCTTTTTTTATTTCGTGTAACTTTCGTTTAATTTATGATAGATAAGTGTAATTAATTCAAATTCGGGGTGTGTGTATTCAACGATGCAGTTGGTTTTATGTTTACAGGTGAGTTGGATTGCATGTACCTAATTTCATTTTTAATTTTGGGTTGTGTTGGGGTCAAATTTCTGTTTAGTTTATGAATGGAAGCTTGGGAAATTTGAGTGAGTGTTTTTTTTTTTATTTTTTTTATTATTTGTGTAGGGTATGTGAGTGTATGCTCACTTCGTATAAGCGGACTGTATTAGTTATATATATATTTTATTGTATTGTTTTTGCTTGAGTTATTGATTGAGTGATTTCATTAGTGTTAAATGGGTAGGGAAATTTAATCGTTTGTGAAATAAATAATGTTTATATGTTCAATGATGTGTGGCGTTAAATTATTTAATATAATTATTTTTATTATTATGTTTTTGTGATATTTTACTTGTGAGAAATGTGCGTGAATGACAAATAGTGTGTGAGAGTGTGATTTTAATTATTCTATCGTGTATTATGTATATTGTATTTTGTTTATCGTGGTTAGAGATTGGCTTCTTCGACTGATTTATTACTTGGTAGTATGCAAATTTTGGTGATTGGTCTTTTCAGCTCACCAGTTTTTGTTTTTAGTGTTACGACACGAATACGGTTGTCTGCTCCTGGATGAACTTGTGCAATTCGGGCCAGACTCCATTTGGATGGCGGAATCCGTTCATCCTTTATTAAAACAAGGTCTCCTAAGTGTGGTTGAGACTCGCTTCTGAGCCATTTTGGACGCTGCCGCAAACGCGACAAATACTCGGAACTCCATTGCTTCCAAAAGGTCTGCAACATTCGTTGTATCCGCTTCCACCGATCGTTGTAGCAAATGTTTTCGTCGACGATGTCTGGCTCTGGTACACTTTGCATGGGCTCTCCTATGAGAAAGTGTGCTGGAGTCAGGGCCATGAAGTCATCTGGGTTGTTGGTGAGAGGACACAGGGGCCTTGAGTTGAGGCATGCCTCAATTTGAGCCAGTAATGTAGTCAGCTCCTCAAAGGTGAAAGTTGCATTCCCTGCCACTCGTTTTAGGTGATACTTTACCGATTTGACTCCTGCCTCCCATAATCCTCCAAAGTGTGGAGAAGCTGGAGGGATAAAATTCCATTTTACGCCTTCGACAGCAGAGGTTTCGGCAATCTCCCTTTTACTGTATTGGGCTGCTTTGCGAAGTGCTTCCAGCTCCCTGTTGGCTCCAACAAAGTTTGTCCCACAGTCGCTGAAAATCTCTTTGCAGAAACCTCTTCTAGATGAAAATCGCCTAAATGCAGCTATAAAGGCTTGAGTTGTCATGTCACTGACAAGCTCAAGGTGAAGCGCCTTGGTAGCTAAGCAAATAAATATTGCAAAATATGCCTTAAAAGTTTTAGTTCCTCGACCCTTCCAAGCCTTTACTTCAATGGGACCAGCATAGTCCACTCCAGTGAAGCTGAAAGTCGAGAAACTCGCACCCGAGGTGCTGGTAAGTTGCCCATTAACTGTTGAGCAGGCTTTCGTTGTTCATAACCCAAGTCCGCATTTTGTAGTCGACCTCCTACTCGCAATATTATTCTCCTTATCAATGAAAGAATTTAATGATTTTAAACCCTTTGTTTTTGCTAGAAACATTTTAGATTGAACAATCCTAACGGCAAATTTTAAGGCTGAATGCAATTCCATCGGAGAAAGGGTGTCTAATCTTCGTTGCATGGGTGGATTTCGGATATTGGACACGAACCTCAGACAATATGCTAATATCCGCAGCAGTTTCTGGAGACTTGAATGTCGATGAATTACCATTTCGATGCTATTGTGTTCAGCTTCAACACAATGTGTCTTAATAATTGTGCGACTTTCCTCCTCTGTCGCTATATGTATCGGTTGACCTGGCATTGTGAAGTCCCACTCCGACCTAAGGAATTGTGGACCGTTCCACCAGAGAGTGTTTCCGTCTAACTCGGAAGGGAAAAGACCACGCGATGCCAGATCTGCTGGGTTTTGTAGCGTTGGAACATGTCTCCAAATGCTACAATTTGTGATTCGTTGGATTTCTGAAACGCGGTTACTTGCAAACGTCTTCCATCTGGACGGCGGTGCTGTGATCCAAGCCAAAGTTATTGTCGAATCTGACCAGGCGTAAATCTTCGCGTTACCCAACCTTAAGACTTTTGATGTATAGTCTAAGAGCGAAGCTAGAATAACAGCTCCACACAGCTCTAGTCTGGGAAGCATAACCGTTTTCAATGGAGCAACCTTCGTTTTTGAAATAAGTACGTGCATATGTATGTTGTTGTCAGTAGGGTACCACTTTATACCCAAGGCCTTAATATGGTCCGTGGACTCAAACGGTAACGAAAAGCCTAACTCCTGCTGATCCAATGGAATGCCTCTCAGTAACATCTGCGAGTTGCTCGTCCATTTCCTCAAATTAAATCCTGCGGTGGCTAGCAGCGACCGCACCTCATCTCGTTTTTCGATGGCTTCGTCTACAGTGTCAGCTCCAGAGATCAAATCGTCTACGTACATTTCCTCTCGTACTGCCTTTGCACCCGCAGGGAAGCGTGCCTCTTCATCAATTGCCACCTGGTTGAGAGTTCGAATTGCGAGATATGGTGCGCTGGCCGTACCGAAAGTCACGGTATCCAAACGATACGTTTTGATCGGCTCACTCTTGCTGCTCCGCCAAAAGATTAGTTGGTAATATGCATCTTTCTGCTTCATCCGAATCTGTCGATACATCTTCTCGATGTCCGCTGTAAAGGTAATTTTATGAGTTCTCCACCTCAATATAATATCAATAATATTATTTTGCCTTTTAGGGCCCACCATCAGTCGGTCGTTCAAGGACGTACCATCTGATGTTTTTGCTGCAGCATCGAAAACGACCCGTAGCTTGGTAGTTGAACTGGCCTCCTTCAAAACCGCGTGATGTGGAACAAAATAATAATGTGGTGTTTGAAGAACTTCATCACAGCTGGGATTCAATTCGGTCATCTGACCAAGTTCCAGGTATTCTACAATACATTTTGTGTAGCCCTTGTATAGTGTCGGGTTATTATCCAGACGCCTCTCCAATTGATGATACCTACGCAAGGCTCCTAACTTCGAGGCCCCAAGCCCAGGATAACATCCATCCTTAAAGGGAAGTGTAACTTCATATTGCCCATCAGGCAAACGTCTGGTCGTCTCCTCAAAGTGCCTCTCACACTTCTGGTTTTCATCAGTATCTGCTACCTGGAATGGTACCTCTTCGATCTCCCAAAACTTTCGTAACTGAGTGTCTACGTCGCACACCTGCAGAAAACTTCGAACCGATTTGTGTGGCTGAGCAGATACCCTACCTAGCAAGATCCAACCGAGCTGGGTATTTTGAGCAACAGGTGACATTTCATCGCCCCTAGCGATTTCTGGGAGAATCAGTTCCGTTGATATGTTTCCATTTATTGAGTGTCAATTTTTTGGCCGGGAGAAGCCCAGTCAGGGATTTGTACACAAAGGCTCGTGCACTGGTCTCAAACGTAGAGTGTAGAGACCCGAACGATATATCAGCATACGGATGGCATGCTCCACTGCTGACCTTACCAGCCCTGACACTTCAATAAATGTACTCCGGGTATTTAGATTAAGTAGCTGTGTTGCCGCTTCGGTAATAAATGTGGCTTCAGATCCCGGGTCGATTAAGGCTCTTAGGTTCAAGTAGTGTCCTCTCGAAGATCTGACCTTCACCATGGCGGTAGCTAGTAAAATTAGTGTGTTGGTAACGTGTTGTGCGAGGTGGTTCCGAACTGCCGCACTTGTTGTTGGCAGCTCCTGGTGAGCAGTTTGAAAAGTCGGAGCATTTGAGTTTAATGTCGATACTTGATATGACTGAGTTTGTGTATTTGTGTGGCATTGCAAACGAGTGTTGTGTAGTGGAAGTGTGATTGTTTGGGTGATTAACACCCGATGTGTGTTGTGTAGGGTGTGAATGTGACTCAACGGATGGTGCTGTGTTGGTTTCTGGTATATTTGTGTTATTGAGAGAATGAAGTAGGGAGTGATGCTTTTGTTGACAGAAATAGCAACGCGTTAAGCTGGGACATTGTTGCGTGGAATGGCTGTACGCTAAACAATTACTGCAAACACCGATTTTTTGAACAGTATTATAGCGTTCACTAATGCTCATTTTAACAAACCGGTTGCAAGTCCTAATCGGATGCTGTCCCTTGCTACAAACTCTGCAACTAAACTGCTCTGTTTTGAATGCCTAACATGAAATGTGGTTTTGGTGGTAGTGTTTTTTTGGATTTGGTTTTTCGATTTAGGTTTCTGCTGTTCAACTACCTCTAAAGTTCTAAACCTGGTTTCTAGGAATTTAGTGAACTCATCGAAAGTTGGCAACTCTTTCCTGGCTCCTAAACTCTCTTCCCACATTTGCTGTGTGTATGGAGGTAATTTTTGAAAAACAACATAAATAACTACTAAATCCCATTGCTTTACAGGTAGACCAAGGTTTTCCAGCGAATGAAGACACTCTGTAGACGAGCATGGTTTTTAGTCCTACTGCGTTCTCACTTTGCATCAGCGGTTGATTGAAAAACATTTTCAAATGCGTATTTACTAAGAAACGCTTATTGTCATACCTTGAACACAAGATGGACCATGCCTTATCATAGTTCCCGGTATCAATTTCCAGATGCTGCAATAAACGTTCGGCCTCACCCGATAAACCTGACTTCAGGTAATGTAGTTTCTGAATTTCTGTTAGACTTGCATTAGTATGAATCATGGATTCGAATTTGCTTTTAAACTGCCTCCATTTTTCATACTGCCCAGAAAACATCGGCAGCGCCATTTCTGGTAAGCGTATACCGTGCTGAGCTGCACTACTGTGAGCCGATGTGTTCCTGGACGCAGTTTCCCTTATCCTGTCTAGACAGTCCAACAACTCTGCCTTAAACTCTAGATAGGTTTCTCTAATATCCTCCACAATTCCCTCAAACTCCTTCATTGCATCTTCATCGTCCACTAGATTAACTAACCTCTCATTAATTGTTCTACTTTGCCTGAACAGATCTTCTAAAATTGTCAGGCGACCATTGACTAGATTTTTTGTCTTCTTACTTTCAGCTGCTGAACTAAAGCTCTTATAATCCATTTGAATGATTGATAAGGCATTTTTTAATAACTTAAGTTCTTTTACAGCGCTCATGATTGCGAACAAAGGAGAAAAATGGCAAAATATATGGCAACAAATATGAATATGGCAAGCAACTGGGCTATTACTCACTCACCTGGTACTGCTGCGTACAATATAGATGATATTCGAATTCTAGCTGAATTACGCGTCGCGCAAACCCGTTTGGCACAAAAACTCACAAGGGTAATGTCTGATTATTATAATTGTTATAATTATTTCTTAATTCAATTGATTTTTATTTTCAGTTCTGTCACACAAATTTGGCACTTTTAATTCGGATTTGGCTCGAATGGACCAAATGTTGAATCTCACAAAGGAATTTAGTTCAAAAGATGTACACGGAGACAACTGTACCCTCAAGAAACAAAGATATCTTCCCGTTGGTCAATGTGGTTATTGAATTTAAAACGGATAAAATTGAAACGCACAGTTTTTTCGGAAAACGTTATAATTATAATTCGAGTTCATTCAACTTATTCTTTTATATAGCAAAATTTCATTGTTTACATATTACAATTGTCAAAGTGACAATTACTATAATCTTATTATGCCAATAGAACATTTTAGTGTTAATGTAGTTACATTATTGTTAAATAAATTGTTTAGAAAAACAAAGATAATAATTTTAGTTTCAATTTGCTACAACCACACTGAACAACTCAAATAATAAGCTCAGAAAATCTATAAGAGAATTTAATAACGAGTCTTTAAAAACGTATCTTACGAGTCTAACAAATGATGCTAGTACCGACTACTCGCTCTGGAAGGCAGCAAAGAAAATTAACAGGCCAATAGCTCACATTCCGCCAGTAAAAACCAGAGAAGGTAACTGGGCAAAAAGCAGTCAAAAAAAAGCAAATACTTTTGAAGAGTACCTTGAGAACGTCTTCAAACCTTATGAAGAAAAAGATTATCAAGAAAACGAAGAAACGTGTGAAGAAGACAGACCTATTCGGCCGGTAACAGCTAAAGAACTTGCCAAAGAAATCAAAGAAGGCATAAACATAAAAAAAGCCCCAGGGTTCGATTTAATCACAGAGGGAATTTTAAAACAATTTCCTCGAAAAGGTTTAAATAAAACTAGCGCCGATTATAAATGCTGCATTTAAATTAAGATATGAGCCAAGCATGTTGAAGGTCGCGGAGGTAATAATGATACCAAAACCAGGTAGCCTCATATCGCCCAATATCAATACTACCAACGTTGTCCAAGCTATTCGAAAAAATGCTGGCAAAACGTCTGCAAAAAATTATTGATGAAAAATCGCTACTTCCAAGTCATCAATTTGGGTTTAGAAACAAGCACTCTACAATTGATCAGGTGCATAGAATCACTGATAAAATCGAAAAAGACTTTGAAGAGAAAAATGTGTGCTCTACAGTATTTCTTGATATAGCACAAGCTTTCGATAAAGTCTGGCACAAAGGACTGATATCAGATCGATTATTCAGAATTAAGCAAGATACAGAGTGCTCAACATTAAGAGAGATTAATAGGCCTATTATCGTTAGTGAGTCGAACAATTCGCGTAAGTCGAGTTGCTTGTCGAAACACTCGCCTTGTACGATTATGGTAGGCGAATTAATTCATTCGCCTAGAAATCAAGGGCTACCAAAATAATAAAAACGAAAATGACGTCAATTCAAACATTTATTTCAACACAAAAAAAAAAATTCAAAATAAAAAAATTGAAGAAAACTACACGGAGGTGCAAAAAAATGGATAAACACAGAAATGACCGAAAATAAAAACAATCCATGAGCTCCTTTCCTTATTTTTCGTTAAAACTGGATTTCATGGGGTGGTTGGATTAGTGGACGAAACACACATTGGAATGGCTATATTTGTTCCATGAGCTCAAATAGCTTCTGGATTTGGCTGCAATTGTTTTTTTCGAAATATCAGAGGCGATTTTCATTAAATATATACATTCCAAATGAATTGAATGGGTTTTATACATTTTTCTTGAGTTTGCATTAATTTTTCTGGATTATAAATTCCATTCGCCTGTGGTTTCACCATATAATTTTCGACTCGCCAACGATAATAGGCCTGTAAAGCTGGCGTACCGCAAGGCAGTGTGCTAGGTCCAGTTTTATACCTACTCTTCACTAGCGATTTGCCTGAAAGTGTAGAAACCACCATAGCTACTTTTGCAGATGACACAGCCGTCCTTGCTGTGGGAGCAACTGTCGAAATAGCAACAAAAAAGCTTCAGAGGGCAATAAACAATATTTCAGAATGGACTAAGAAATGGCAGATTAGATTAAATGACCTTTAGTCAGTCCATATTAATTTTACGTATAGAAACGTACCACACATTCCAGTCTACATTAACAACAATGTAGTAGAATTTTCTAAGACAGCTAAATGTAGTAACTACACTACATATACCCTACCCTACCATACATAATGACCAGCCAATAGCCCACCGAATTACGCTCTCAGCATTACAATCAGTTCCATATCATTATGTTCCCACAATCCCAGCCAATATGATTTACGTACGATGACCTCATAAATGTCTCTTTTTCGGTATGCATCTAAGAGTTCGACGCTCATTGCATAGCAGTGACACACTCGTATGCGCTTAAGGGAAACCAAACGTAAACACAAGCGGCGAACCAAAACATAAACAACACTGAGTCAATTGTATGGGAACTATGCTGATGATGCATTTTGATGAATTGACCAACACACTGGGTTCAGTGCATGGAAATGGGTACTATGCTGATAACGCACTTATGCCTATATCCATATGATTGCCCAATGTGTTGGACTCAATTAACAAAGTAGCTGATAAATGATAATGCATTTGGGACTATAGGAATTGCGCAAGGCATATGTATGGTGGAAGGGGATTTTCTTCTTTAAAAATTACATATAAATAGGGAAGGATTGGTAGGAAGAGTCAGAATTGTTTAACACTCGAAAGGTCGCAGCCACGCATAAGACAGCGGGCCCTAGAGTAAATAAATATCAAACTAAAAACTGAAGATACTTTTTTTATTAAACGGTTCTCCCGATTCTACTCTTCTCCCTGCTTGAAAGGGAAAGCACGGTAAATTTCGGTTATTACATTGGTGGCAGCGGTGGGATCCACGTTAAAACGGTCCCAACTACCAAAAACCAAATACGAGTCTACCTTGTACTCGATGCGTACTGGGGCTATACACCAGCAGTAGCGGTAAAAGTGTAGTGAACGAAGCGTACCTGGGGCTTAATCACCAGGCAAGTGAGAAAATAATATAAAAGTCTCATAAAAGTAAGACCTGGCGAACTCCTGAAATACGGACGCGGAGGCAAAACTTGAGCAGTGCAGGAAAAAGTTCAACTGGAGAAAAAGCAGCGAAAGAAAACTGACGAAAGCAGCAGCAGCAGCCGAAAAACGTAAATCAATATTAAGTTAATATTATAGTATAGAATTCTGATATCATTAGTCATTACACACTTTTTACACTTAAACCGTCTGTTTTCTAACCTTCATCATTTTAACCCGACGAAACTTACACACGCTTGAGCTTTTTAAAGCCTTACCCTTTTTCATTACAACTGACAGACCAACTCCAAAACAATCCATTATGGATGTCAAAATATCTTTTAACGATGTTTACAGCATCATCCCCACGTTCGACGGTAAGCCCGAAGAACTCAGTAAATTCATTTCGTGTGGCAACACACTATTCTGTTTTATCACAGACCCCACACAGCACAAACTGGTTCTCAGCATAGTGAAGACCCGACTCCAAGGTCCGGCCTTTGAGCTGACACAGCACAAGGACCTTACCACTTGGACAGGCCTGGTAATAGAACTGGAGTCCCAGTTCAAAGAACAAAGATCCCGTACTTCGGCGCAGAACCAGCTTTTGGCAGCTAAACAAAATGTAAGGGAAACGATTAAAGAATATGGTGACAGGCTTTCTAATTTACTACTGGCTCTCGATTCGGCTACATATGATAGCTCCAATGAGAAGACCATTCAAGATTTTCTAATACTAGAAAATCACAAATTCGCGCTACAGACATTTGAAGATGGTATTAGGAACACCAGCCTAAGGTTGCTAGTGAAGGCACACAATGCAGGCGACCTCAAAAAGGCTATATCCTATGCCATAGAACAATCACTCCGCGTTGAACACGACCACACTCTCCCCTCATCTTCGGCGAGGCACAACACACCTCGACCCACATGCCAGACCTGCAATAAAGTAGGCCATACTTCGGCAACGTGTTATCAAAACACGAATTTGCCCAACTTTCCTCGTCCAGTAAAACGTGAAGCGCAATGTAATCTGCAAACAATCAGGTGCGGTTACTGCAACAAACTTTACCATACGGAAAATGAGTGTCGACTCAAGATATCTCATCTGAACCAAACCCAAAATTATCAATGCCAAAATAATCACCAACCCCCTTCCGGAGATTATAGCCATAATAGACCCAACAACAGAGGTCGACAGGTTAATTTGCACCATGTGCAACAAAATCCAAATGAACAAAATAACCATTTGGGAAACGATCATCGTCGAGAGGAAGTAGACGGCAACTCCTCCCGACAAACAATCCAAGCCGATGTACACCACTAATACAATTTTCAATAAACACCCCCCTCGTTCCCAACAATAATTTGTCGATGATACGAATCCCTTTTAAAGATGGAAAATACAAGGATCTAGTCATAGATACTGGAGCTGAAATAAGCATCATACGAAGCCCCACAAATTCACAGTTACAAAATAAGGATATGATCATATCCACTGTGAGTGGCGAAAAGATGACAAGCTCCCAAATGACTACCGAAACCTTGTTTTTCCAAATGGAAGGAGATTCTATCACGATACCACATCCATTCCATATATTGGACCATCAGGCCCAACAAAATTTTGACGGCATTATTGGGAACGACTTCCTAAAACTCTACGAATGCCAAATTAACTATCAGGAAAACTACATAAAAATAAATCCCTTTACTAAAAACTCTACGGCTATCATATCCGGGGTAGGACAACTATTTAACAAATATCCACCTCCCCAAAATATAAATAAGAAATTTATCAAACAAACCTCTGATACCAACAAAATTGTCCTTAAGGAAAACCCTCAAGAAGCTATACCTTCCGGGGTATTACCTACGGGTACTGCTGAAAATGGTAATAGTGTAAAACTGTATGCCCTAAAGCAGCCTAGCACTAACTTATTTACCGGTGAGCTCCAACCTGCAATCAACGGGTACAAACAGATTGATTTCTCTTCTTCTACTACCAAGAAGGTATGCCATACCAACACTGGGGTAGAAAAGCGAGCAAACTGGGAACCAAGATCTGACTCCGCATCTCAAAACGGATCAGTAGTTCCACAAAGGTACCCCGAGCAAAACAGGAGTAAATCTTTCAGTAAGCTTCAACATTCGAAGGAAAATCTAGACGAGATAATTCTGGTATCGTCAGAGGAAATTAAAATTGAAAGCCCAGCCAAATGTAAGACTAAGTCAAACAAGAACTTAGCAGAAAATCAGACTGAGGCAGACAAAAGGACTAAGATGACAAAACCCTTAGCAGAGCGTCCGGCAGACAAAAAGACTAAGATGACAAAGCCCTTAAAATAAAAATAAAAAAAAAAGCCTTAATCGAATTAGAACACTGCAACCTCGAAGAAAAAGAGTCTATCCTTAAAATCTGTCGTGAATATAATGAACTTTTTTATGTAGAAGGCGATCACTTGACACATACAAATTCTATAGTACATAAGGTGATAACTGAAGAAGGTAAGCCACCCTTATATACAAAACCCTATCGACTCCCTGAAAGCCAAAGGGAGGAAATTCACAAACAAATTAACGAAATGCTGGAAGACGGCATAGTACAGCCAAGCTATAGTCCATGGAATTCACCCCTGCTTTTAGTCCCCAAAAAATCAGCCAAAGATGGATCAAAACGTTGGAGGGTAGTAGTCGATTTCAGGAAACTGAATGAACTAACACTTGGAGACGCTTATCCACTACCCAACATAACCGACATTCTCGACCAGCTTGGAAAGTCAAAGTACTTTAGTACACTCGACCTGGCAAAAGGTTTCCACCAGATTCTGATGGATGAAAACGACAAAGGCAAAACGGCATTCAGTACTCCGTTTGGACATTATGAGTACAATCGCATGCCATTTGGACTAAAAAACGCACCAGCAACATTTCAAAGGTTAATGAATAATGTGCTAATGGGACTACAAGGCATCGAATGTTTTGTGTATGTAGATGACATAGTCATCTATGGCTACGATCTACACGATCACAACACACGGCTTATCAAGGTTCTCAAACGTCTTCGAGAACACCATCTAAAGTTACAGCCGGACAAGTGTCATTTTATACGAAAAGAACTCACTTACCTGGGACACGTTATTTCCGAAGAAGGCATTAGACCAGACCCTGAGAAAATCAAGGCAGTAAAAACTTTCCCGGTACCCAAGAAACCAAGAGACATTAAATCATTCCTCGGTTTCGTAGGATACTACAGGAAATTTATACCTAATTTCGCAGATCTGGCCAAGCCCTTAACAAAACTACTGAGGAAAAACGTTGATTTCAAATGGGATGCTTTTTGTGACGAGTCATTCAGGAAGTTAAAAGAAAAAATTATAAAACCACCAATTCTCGCTTATCCTGATTTCAGCAAAGAGTTTATCGTCACAACCGACGCAAGCGACATAGCATTAGGAGCGGTACTCTCCCAAGGTCCTATAGGAGAAGACAAACCGATTTCTTTCTCTAGCCGAACTCTTAACGACGCCGAAACAAGGTACACAACTTCCGAAAAGGAGTTACTAGCCATTACGTACGCCCTACAACAATTCCGACCATACATTTTCGGACGAAAATTTACGATTTGTACTGATCATAATAATCTTTTATGGTTAATAGGACAAAAGAATCCTACCTCAAGACTCCTACGTTGGCGTATCCTCATGGAGGAATATGAATTCGAGATTGTACACAAATCAGGCAAAAGCAACGTTGTCGCAGACGCTCTCAGTCGCGTGCGATTACAAAATGAAGAAAACAATAAAATACTAATCACCACGAGACGTCAACAACAGACGCTTAACGAAGAAAACAATGCTAACGAAATACGGCCAACCCCGACAGACCCCCCTCCTACTTCAAGCTTGCAGCTTTTCGAAAGAACAGACTCAATATTTATAAACAACAAGGTTGCATTTAAGATTATACTTCTCCCTCTCATAAAGACCAATGACGGAGAAATTTTAGAAAAACAATTTCAACACTTTAAAAAACCTGACATAGGACAAAATTTAACAATTTCTCAAGCAAAATCCAATTGCTGTTATAGTATATTTACCTTACCGATTCCTTTGAGAAGTACCTCTGATCGACAAACCATAGCCAATTGTTTACTAGACATACTTAGAGAAAGCAAAGAAAAGAATCTGAATCCATTGGCGTTTTCCCTTCCAAATTACGGTAACAACCAAGAAGACATAAAAATAATGATTAGGGAAATATTCAACAAAGAACACATAACCATCTACGTTTACATAGACAAACGAATAATACTTGACAAATGCACAGTCGACATAATATGTGGAGAAAACTCAACCACACACACCTTGATGAACACCCTGACAATTGAAATACCGAAAAATTGCTATCTTAAATCAAAAGAGCTCACAATACAAGCAATTAGCGAAATTTCCTCAACTCTCACCAATTCTTACGTCCCCCCTTTAAATATCTCACATATCATTTCTAATAACTTGGTCAACTATACGTCCAACATAACAGTCATAAAATTCTCAAGCCAAAACGACTTAAAACTAATCTCACAAAGCATAAGTACTTTGAAAAACGAAGAATCAGAACCTGTGCTGACACTAGATAATCATAATCTGCACCATTACACACTGATATATGCAATAGTAGCATTATTGTTGGTTCTATTTTTTTACAAGCGCTATCAAATCTATATAATCAATAAAAGCAAACCCCTTGAAAACAACAAAGACCACATAAGTATGACAAAAACCAAACAGACTGAAACCCCCGAAATTAGACTAAGTATTTCAACAGACGGTTAGGAGTGTAGAAAATTTATTATTTTATTAAAATTTTGCACGGACCTTATGAAAAAAAAAAAAACAAAAAATATATATACTTATTTACAATCAATATGTACCCTTATCCGCTAAGTAAAAATAAAGCTTTTGAATATTAATGTAATTATTGTACACTAGGCAAAAATGATATACCTAAGTTATACATACCTATATACAATATAAAACCATATAAATATAAGAATGCAATAATGTTAAATAATCTATATGTAATTCATTAAGACAAATCACTTTGTAAAAACTAAAAGATTTATACATATCTTTTTTATATACTCTTACTATCACTCCTTCCATTCAGTCGAAAATTAACCTCTTCAAGGCATAATTTCCTCCCTATAAGGAGAGCGGGATGTAGTAACTACACTACATATACCCTACCCTACCATACATAATGACCAGCCAATAGCCCACCGAATTACGCTCTCAGCATTACAATCAGTTCCATATCATTATGTTCCCACAATCCCAGCCAATATGATTTACGTACGATGACCTCATAAATGTCTCTTTTTCGGTATGCATCTAAGAGTTCGACGCTCATTGCATAGCAGTGACACACTCGTATGCGCTTAAGGGAAACCAAACGTAAACACAAGCGGCGAACCAAAACATAAACAACACTGAGTCAATTGTATGGGAACTATGCTGATGATGCATTTTGATGAATTGACCAACACACTGGGTTCAGTGCATGGAAATGGGTACTATGCTGATAACGCACTTATGCCTATATCCATATGATTGCCCAATGTGTTGGACTCAATTAACAAAGTAGCTGATAAATGATAATGCATTTGGGACTATAGGAATTGCGCAAGGCATATGTATGGTGGAAGGGGATTTTCTTCTTTAAAAATTACATATAAATAGGGAAGGATTGGTAGGAAGAGTCAGAATTGTTTAACACTCGAAAGGTCGCAGCCACGCATAAGACAGCGGGCCCTAGAGTAAATAAATATCAAACTAAAAACTGAAGATACTTTTTTTATTAAACGGTTCTCCCGATTCTACTCTTCTCCCTGCTTGAAAGGGAAAGCACGGTAAATTTCGGTTATTACATAAATATCTAGTTGAACATGCGATACAGTAAAATGTATTTGCTTATTGGGAGATACTCATCCCTGTCCAACTACAATAAGTTATTGATATACAAGCAAGTTCTAAAACCAGTATGGACCTACGGGCTCCAATTGTGGGCATGTACATGCCAAACAAACATCCAAAAAATTCAGGTTTTTCAAAATAAAGTACTAAGGAACATAGTTAATGCACCTTGGTACATACGCAATGCCGATCTGCATAGGGATCTAAATGTTGAAATGGTTGAAGATGAGGTTAAGAAGGTTGCTCGGAGGCATAGAAATCGACTTCTCAACCACGTAAACACAGAAATAACAGAACTTTTAAATAATGACAATGTAATCAGGAGATTGAGACGGATTAAACCTCTTGATCTGTGTTGTGATCCGCACAACCATACCCTACTCATGACCTACCCTAATCATCACCTTCTCACTAGCAAGCCGTTTCATACATTACCGAAGCATACGGCTATTAATAGGTCATTTGCTTTGTTTTCATTTGTTCTTCCATTTACCCAAAAACGCCACCCAAGCGCAATGAGTCAAGTGCATACCTACCCAATACGATACACACGTAACCCAACTCCGATTGCACAGCGGCACGCCGACATATGGCAAAACTGCAGTGGTTGCATATCGGAGGAATACTACGTTGTGCTATCGGGGAAGTAATAATAATTTATGAATGGATGACACTTGACACCAGCGTAAGGCAAATGACACCCAAGATGTCATTTGGGTAGGTACTTTTAATGGGAACGGAAAACAATTAAGCAATACCTAAAAACAGCGCGTATGCACATATGGTAATTGGTAAGGAAACCAATGGTGCGTGGAGGGGGAAGATAGGAGATGGGTCATGACCAAATAATAGTATAAAAGGCAAAGGTTGTGACAAGGAAAATCAGAGTAAGAAGAACAGAATAAGAGCAACAACCAGATTGATCGCAGCCAAGCAATAGACAGCGGGTCAATTCTGTAAACAATATAACTAACTAAATAACAAATAATAAACATTACTATTGGTCGCAGCCCTGCTAAAGACAGCGGGCCAATAGCTATTGATCAAACAAATACAAAGCATCTTTTCTTTTACTCTCCGCTTTGCACTCTCTCTAGAGGAAGCACGGTGCAAGTCGTAACATCTGTAAGATTTAGCTAGGGCTAAGAAATTAGGTATTAATTTCAAACAAAACAAGTTTAAAAATCCGACAAACGGCGGATTTATTTTTTTAAATTCATTGAATTATTCAAAATATAGTTTGCTGATTAGTCGTACGACTAGGTGCAATCTTTTTCGGGATGGCTTATGCCAGTCCCCCGGGAGTTTTTTTTAGATGAGTTAAAGTCCATCACTATTGCAGAAGCATCCCTCGCGTATAGCTCTGCAATGTCTTTCGATGATTTTTTACTTCCAGCGAATTCCCAACACAAAAAAAAAAAAATACCATTTGCTGTAAATGACTGTCGTTCGTCATCGTTCGTCAAGTTCCTGTTTGTCGGTGGGTCGATCTCGCATGAGCGTATGTCGCGCTTTAAAACTCTGGAGAAGCACGACCACTGCGCCTCACCAGTCGTGAAACTGGTTGCCTCTAGGGTTTTTAGTATCATTTCCAAACGCTGCATGCTTAGCATTGAGATCTCCGCCCAAAAAGTAGTAATTATCTTCCGATTGAAGCTCTAAGCAACAAAAATGCGTCTCCACCTCATTTAAAAATTGAATGCGTTGAGGGAAATCAGGTGCGTAAAGCGACACCACATAAACCGCCTCTGGCTATTGACGGGAATGCATGCGATGCATGCTTCCAACACCTGAAACCTGCGCACGTCCCCGCTATACATGACCTTATGGTGTGGAGTTGGGCGGTCTCTTCTAACCACACGATAAATTCTATAGCCCAAATTGTGTTTCGGAGTTAGCTTAGTTTTGCTTTGGAATGATTGTTCCTTCTCTCGATCCAGAAGTGAATTAACATTCACCGCAAGGATCTTTAAGTTTACCTCGTCCAGCGTACTCATCACATTCATGGCGCGGCAGACTCGGCAAACAGCGTCGAATAGATATCATCTATTCGTGCCGCTTGCTCATTTAACTGTTTCTGGAAATTGTCGATCTTTCCGTGCAATGACGGTTACCATTTGGGCAAGAGAACGAGCTATTTTTTTTATCTTTCTCTTCTTCAGACCTCTGTTTTCGAACCAGCACATTCTGTTTGACCTGCTGATACTTAGGACATCCTTTGAAATTAGCAGGATGTCCTGAGCTGTTGCAGAGTACACACGAGAGCTGGCCCCGATCCTCTACTCTACCTAAGCCACATTCCCCATGTTTGTGGCCCTTATTGCACTTGACGCAATTGAACTTCATTTGGCAGTTAGCTGCGGCGTGCCCGAACCTCCGGCAGCGCATACATTGAAGTAGACGATCTGACCTTTTTAATTTTTCCCAACGTACAGCATGATAGTACAGGAATCTGATTCTTTTCAGACTCTCGATTTTGCTGTCGGGTGTTAGTTGCACCAAAAAGAATAACAGTTTGCGGTTACCACCCCTGTCCGCAGGCGAGGAAACTTAAGGTCGTCGCACTCATAGTTCTTGAGCTCCTTTTCAAGCTCCTCTATTTTTGTGATAGGGTCGATACCCTTAAGCAGCACAGTTTGCCGTTTTTCTCCTTTTGGAGTATACATGAAGTATTCGTTTTCCGCTTTCTCCAGAGCGGTACGTACTTTTTTGTGCTCCTTCATATTACTGCACATGATAATGTGTTTGGTGGCGTTAGCCTTTTTATATAAAAGTCCTTAGTGAGTAACCTACAAAACCTAATACTATCACTTATATCTAAATAACTTACATTAATAGATGGTGTTAACGCCATCTATCAAAAGCTAATAATAATAAAAAAAATAATCTAGTACGTTTAGTACAATTTTTACATGCGTTGATACATGGCGAACCCCAACCAACTTCAGCTCTAGGCTACCAGAATTTCCGGCATTCTAGCAAGAGTATGGTTGTCGACCATTTTTTTCATTCATTCTTTTTCTATATCTCGCACAATCAGCACGGCACGTGGCCGCCTTCCTAAAAGTAATAAAACTTTATCGAAAACGTTATATCGTGTTTTTTTAATTCTCTAAAAAGGTGCAAGTGAAGAAGAATTGGGTGAGATAATTCGCCCATTATAAAGCGAACGAACAGCCGCAAAATTACTGAACAAACATTAGTCCTTCGAGCCGGATCGCACGAGCTCTAGCGTTGCGCCGTTGCCTCCATCACATCGTCGTCATCGTCATCGTCGTCAAAGCGCAAACTGCGTACCGAGAAGCCAGCCAGCAGCTCCAACTCAGAGCGACCTTCAACAACGTTCCATTTTGCAACTCGACGAATGGAAATTCTCCTCCATCGCGAAAAGAGGGATTTCAGCATCGCAACAGTGCCATTCCATCGTAACATCGGCGACCACAGCCATTTCATCAAACGCATGCTGCGTATAGAAGAATCAGCATTGGGCAGACACTCCTCAGCCATCGTATCATCGGCGACCACAGCCATTTCATCAAACGCATGCTGCGTATAGAAGAATCATCATTGGGCAGACATTCCTCAGCCATCGCAACATCGGCGACCTCAGCCAGTGCATCTATTACATCTCATCAAGAAAAAATACAAAGGTATGTATCCATTCAGTGCATTAAAGTAGGTCTATTTGACTAAATCAATTTAATAAAATCAATCATAATAAAATACTGTACATACTAAGCTATTCATTTTAAATCAAACATTTTACATAACATATTACATATTTATATGTACATAAGAGTGTACAAGGGTGAAATTGCATTTTATCGTTTTACTTCGCGTGTGTCACCCATACGTTCATATTCTTTATTGGGTGCAAGTAAATCAGCGCAGTGTTGCCGTGCGTTGCTCATTAGTTCACGAGTACTATTTTTGTGCGCAAAATTGAAAAGTGTTGCCATGCTTGTTTCTTCTGAAAAGAAAAGGCACTATATTTTATTTTAAATTGATACCGGGTAATACTTACTTTTTCATCGCGCCTCTTTTTTAATTAATGCGGTTTCGCGTTTTAATAAATGCTTGAGTCACAAGTGCAACATTAGTTAACCAGGTCTCACGATCCAGTTTCGACCGTTATAACCGTTTATTTTTTTTTTTCTCTTCGGGACTTGCCTTTGACAGTACGGGACGTCGTATATGATACAGTTATCGTATCACGTGCTTTCCCTTTAAGTCACCTTCACTCAACTGCTTGCTGGTTTTTATTAGTTGGTAGAGCAACAATTCTAAAGTTTTTTTTTTAAATTGTCTCTCGGGCCTTAACGCTTTCTTCACTTACGGTATAGATACAGGTTCTTAAATAGCTTCGGCTTATTAGTCGTGTGATTTCTCTGGGGTTTTATACATTGGTGGCTTAAATTCTTTCTTTGTCATTACGATCAGCACGCAACGGAGTTTTCCTTTCGTACGTGTCCCATTTGCTAGGGGTAAAGCTTTCTTTTCTTGTTCCTTTATAAATGATTGAAATGACGCCTGCAATCAAAACGGCTACAGTTTTAGGCGATTTTATTCATGCGGCTGACCAATTGGTCAAATACGCTGCCGCATTGAAAGAGATTCCAGAGGCTAAGCATACGATCAACACACTTATAGCTCGTAAGATTGAGCTCAAAGATCTGTGGGCGGAAGTAAAGGCAAAATATGCCGATTGTATCCGTTTGGGAACCGATGACGATTTTGATTCCGAAACCTTCGAATCGAAATATAAGTTGTCTAACGAAACATGCATAGCCTGCCTCGGAACATTATTAGCTTACGAAAGCAGCCTCAAACGGGTGATGGAGCCAATTCCAATGCCGATACCATTGCCTCCGCATAAACCGGAACTTATCGATAATGATATTCCTCCGCTTCTACCAGAGACCGTTTCTCACTGTATTAAACTGCCACCTTGTGACACCGAAATATTTCATGGAGATTATCTCTCATGGCCAGCATTCAGAGACATGTTTGAGGCAATTTATATCAAACATCCGAAATTAGGGGCTGTAGAGAAACTTTTTCATCTAAGATCCAAAACAAGTTTCCGCTAACCAATCCAAGCTTTGAATTGGCCTGGGAGGCTTTGCGATCCACGTATGAAAACAAACGCATATTGATTAACAATCAGGTCAAATGTCTGCTGAATCTTAAATTTTGTCCCCAAGAGTCCGATTTAGGGATCAAAACTTTGCAGCGCCAAATCAACGATAGCATTGCAGCACTGAAAGCCCACGGTATCTCGGTTGACAGCTGTGACCCTATTCTCGTCTATTCATGCTCAAAACGATTACCACCGACAACCCTCTCGCTTTGGGAACAGTCATTAAAAGATCCTACAGCAATTCCAACTTGGAGTCAAATGGATCAGTTTCTTAGTTTTCGATATCAGGTACTAGAAACAATTTCTGATGTGAGTTCAAGGTCCAATTCTACTTTTGAAAAACGATCACAACCCTCTGCAAAGGGTTCTGTCAATAAGAACCGAGTGAATTCTTTCCATTCTAAAGCGAAGGAATTCAAGTGTGAACTTTGTTCAGGCAATCATTCGATTCGTAGCTGCTCTCAGTTCTTAAACATGGGCATACCTGCTTGACTTGAGATAGTTCCCCAGAAGAATATTTGCGAAAATTGCCTTTACGCTAAGCACTCAACTCAGACGTGTAGTAGCAAATTCACTTGCAATACTTGCAAGCAACGCCAACACTCATTACTCCACTTCAGTACCAATCCGCAGGGTACCGCCTCGGCTGGGTCGTCGGCTCCAATTGTCACTCCGCTACCGAGTACTTCAGGAGCTCCATTTGCCACTGAACAATATCACGCTTCAATGCTACAGTCCACTTCACCGGCATTTGTCCCGCAGACGACAAGTCGAACCCATTTTGCGTCTACTGAAAGAAGAGTACTATTGGCTACAGCCCTGGTTACAATTGTAGGTCAGGAAACAACACATTGTGTCCGTGCACTTATTGATCCAGGGTCTGAAGTTTCATTTATCTCAGAGGCTGTGAAGCGTTTGAATCTTCCCATCTATCCAACCAATGTATCGATTTCCAGCATTAATTCTGCCAATGCCGGCACTGCTAAAAAACTTTGCGCGTTTTTAATTATCGATAAGGAAAATCCGAAGGCTCCTATATCTGCGCAGGCTATCGTTCTGAGAAATGTCACAAACAATTTACCACACGCTTCGTTTTCTTGTGTTGACGCCACACTCACTAATGGTCTCGTGCTAGCTGATCCTACTTTCCATATATCTTCTATGGTAGATATGCTCATAGGAGCAGATCTCTACCCTGCTATCCTTCGAAATGGGGTGCAATCCATTGCGAATTCCCTGGTGGCACAAGACACGATGTTCGGTTGGATCATCTCAGGTCCCATGCCGTCATCTGTCAACGTGTTCAGCACCTTCGTGGTGGACCAGAACCCAAACGCCTTAGATGATCAGCTAAGGAAATTTTGGGAGCTAGAGGAACTCCCAGGGAATAAACCTATTGTATCCAAAGAAGATCAATTTTGTGAGGATCTATTTGCGTCAACGACTTACAGACGACCGGATGGAAGATATGTAGTCAGACTTCCCTTTAAACCCAATCAGGCATCGGGACCACTAGGGCTATCTCGATCAATAGCTCTAAAGCAATTTCTACGTACGGAAGCGAATATGATTCGAAGTCCAGAGTTACGATTCCAATATTCAAACGTCTTGAATGAATATACCACGATGGGTCATATGCGCAAGGTCCCTCAATTCGAAGTGATCAGGGACGGAATTGTTCATCGTTTTATCTTCCCCATCATGCTGTCCTGAAGCCGGAGAGTGCTTCAACGAAAGTCCGCGTGGTGTTTAACGCTTCGAGGGCCTCCTCTAGCGGAGTCAGCTTAAACGACTTATTGTACCCAGGGCCAACACTACAACGCGATCTTACTACTCTTATCATTCGGTGGAGATTTTATAAATTCGTATTCAATGCCGATATCGAAAAAATGTATGGACAAATCTTGGTCCATCCGGACGATACATCTTTTCAACGAATCTTATTTCGTAGGGCATCCAGTCAGGTCATCGAAGATTATGAGTTGTTAACTGTTACCTTTGGGGTGAATTGTGCTCCCTACTTAGCCATTCGCACGCTTTTACATTTGGCAGAGGATCAAAAGGCTAGTTACCCTCTTGCTGCACAAATTCTAGAGTGTGAATGCTACGTCGACGATGTGCTCTCTGGAGCTCATGACCCCACCACGGCTAAAAGAGCCCAAGCCGAGCTGATCGAGTTGCTCGAGTCAGCAGGGTTTCCATTACGTAAGTGGACATCAAATTCGCCTTCCACCGAACCATGTGCTAAATGAACATTTTCTAAAATTGGACAAGGACAGCAAGATAAAAACGCTGGGAGTGCGATGGAATGCCAAGGGAGATTATTTTTACTTCCATGCCCCTGCGGTTCAGCTCTCATCAGCCCCGACCAAAAGAGAGGTTTTCTCTCAAATTGCTCAGCTCTTCGATCCTGCGGGATGGCTAGCACCTGTTCTAGTCACTGCAAAGATACTGATGCAGAGTATTTGGGTAGATCAGACCCAGTGGGACGAGAGCATCCAGAGCGGCAGTTTTTCCAAATGGAAATCTTTCGTCGAAGCATTCGAAGATATCGAACTGATCCAAATACCTCGCTGGGTTGACTATTCTTCCTCCTCACAAATACAATTTCATGGGTTTTGTGATTCGTCGGAGAAAGCTTATGCCACAGCCTTATTTGTGCGCATTTTAGCCGCGGATGGAACTGTGAGTTGTAGGCTGGTCTGTGCGAAATCCAAGGTGGCACCCATTAAACCCGTGTCTCTGCCCCGTTTGGAGTTTTGCGGCGCCTTACTCCTTTCTAGAATGATTAAAGTATACCTTCCGATTTTTCCAGTTAGCTCGCCTCAAATATTTTTATGGACAGATTCCGCCATTGTACTTGCGTGCTTGAGAAAGCATCCAAGCGCTTGGAAAACTTTTGTCGCCAATCGAACGAGCGAAATTCTCGATAATGTAGGTAACGCCAATAGGGGACATGTCAAATCAGACGATAACCCCGCTGATCTTGCCACACGAGGACTTAGCCCGAGTGAATTGAAGGCGAACCCTCTTTGGTGGACTGGCCCATCCTGGTTACGAGAACCACAAACGCAGTGGCCGGAAAACCTTCCAGAGATACCGCCCTGCGAGCAAATGGAAGCAAAAGTCGTTTCTTCATTTATGGTACTGCAAAATCCCGACGATATTCTAGAAAAGTTCTCCTCCCTTCCGCGAGCTACGCGGGTTTTAACTTATCTCTTTCGTTTTTTTCACCGAGCCGCAAAAACGAACAATGTTGTCTTTTCTCACGATCTTGGTCATATTACTCAGGTAGAAATTAATTTTGTGAAAAGGCGTCTATTAATCCTCGCCCAGAAATGGTATTTTCCTGCGGAATATAGCGCCTTAATCAAAGGCCAAGCCATTCCCACGAAAAGTTATATTTTATCCCTTAACCCCTTTCTCGATTCGGATCAACTTTTACGTGTCAATGGAAGACTTTCCTATTCCGAGCTCTCGTTCAATGAACGGCACCCAATAATAGTCCCCTACTCATCTCAGTTGGCTCGTCTACTCATACAGTTCATACATGAAATTACGACTCGATGACTCGACAGACCTTCAGGATCCCTAGGCTGAAGAACCTAGTAAAATCATGTATTCGCATGTGCAAAACTTGCGTTATACACAAAAAACAGTTACGTTCTCAACTCATGGCGGCACTTCCAATCGAAAGATGTACGTTTTCACCCCCCTTTACGTACACGGGAATCGATTTCGCGGGACCCTTCGTGATCAAAAACTATAGAGGTCGAGGTTGTCGGTTAACCAAAGGATATGCGTGTTTGTTCATTTGCTTTGCCACGAAAGCCATTCATCTCGAAGCGGCTAGCGATCTGTCATCGCAAGTTTTTCTAGCAGCTTTTGCTCGGTTTGTAGCTAGACAAGAACTACCAAAAGAAGTGTTTTCTGATCACGGTACAAACTTCACAGGGGCTAAGGTACTCTTGCGAAAGGATTATGATAAATTTGTCGCATCCATCTCAAATGAAACAAATTTACAATACAGTGTCCAGGGCCTAAAGTGGAGTTTCATTTCACCAGGGGCACCCCACATGGGCGGTTTGTGGGAAGCCGGGGTTAAAAGCTTTAAAAAACATTTCGGAAAGTTAGGTGAAACTAATAAATTTACGTTAGAAGAATTCGCGACGGTTTTAGCTAGGATCGAGGCGTGCCTCAATTCGCGTCCCATTTCACCGATGTCGAATGACCCGTCTGACCTGCTCGCGTTAACACCAGGTCATTTCCTTCTGGGTAGTCCACTGCTAACATTTCCGGAATTGGATAGCAACGAAAGCTCTCTGTCCCTTATAAATCGATGGGAAAAATTTAAATTTCAGCAACAGCAGTTTTGTCGACGGTGGAAGGAAGAGTATCTGACGGAACTCCATAAACGCCATAAATGGCAATTCCCGAAGGAGAATGTGAAAATAGACGACTTGGTCGTTGTTAAGCAAGAAAACGTACCGTCCAATGAATGGCGATTAGGCCGCGTAGTAAGCATTAATCCGGGCGCAGATGGGAAAGTAAGAGTTGCGACAATAAAAAACCGCGAATGGCGAGATAACTCGCCCAATTACAAAGCTTTGTATTTTACCTAATGAGCAGCAAGCAATAAGATGTGATTCTTCCTAACTAAAAAAAAAAAAAAAATTGTTTTCTTTTACTATCTTTAGATGGAGTATCTATAAACTCTCATGCAGCATTTTAAATGAATAGCAAGGTGTTTTAACTTGAAATTTTTGTGAATTAATAATTAAGTAATATTCTGTATACTATTTTTTCTCAATAAGCACTGAACTTGGGATACTACATATTCTACCTAAAATTATTTATAAGATATCATCATTGTAAATTTATTGGCATTACGCCGAGGGGGGCGGTAATGTTAACGCCATCTATCAACAGCTAATAATAACAAAAAAAAATAATCTAGTACGTTTAGTACAATTTTTACATGCGTTGATACTTGGCGAATCCCAACCAACTTCAGCTCTAGGCTACCAGAATTTCCGGCATTCTAGCAAGAGTATGGTTGTCGACCATTTTTGTTCATTCATTCTTTTTCTATATCTCGCACAATCAGCACGGCACGTGGCCGCCTTCCTAAAAGTAATAAAACTTTATCGAAAACGTTATATCGTGGTTTTTTAATTCTCTAAAAAGGTGCAAGTGAAGAAGAATTGGGTGAGATAATTCGCCCAATATAAAGCGAACGAACAGCCGCAAAATTACTGAACAAACAGATGGTATCTTTACCTTTTTCGTCTGTTGTTGATGTTGTTATTGCTGCTGTTTGCTGATGTTGTGTCTGTGGAGCTGGGCTTCCTCGTTTTCTTCTTCATGTTGTTGTTTTTGTTGTTGTTGTTGCTCTTGAAAAAATCCCGGAAGGCCATCTGCTAAATCACGACTTCCTGAAACTACAGGAATACTCAACCACGAAAATGTAAGGCATTCCATGGAATGCAAGAAGCGATTCTTTCGATTTTTCGCTGCTTCTCTCTAATCAAAGTATCACCACTCTTCCGACGACCAAACGAAATGTCCTTTCAATTATTGCTCGCCTATTCGACCCCGCTGGATGGCTGGCTAAAGTCATCATTACGGATAAGCTCATAATGCAGCAGATATGGCGCGATGGGACGTTATGGGACTTACCCCTTAAGCCACTGACGTGGAAGAATTTTGTAGCTAATCTTCCTGATATCCAATATATACACTGCCGTTCATTTGAATAGGTTCAACTTTTTGTTCACCTAACTTTTAGCCTCTCTTCATATATATTGCAATGACACATATTTTTTATACATGTAATGAAAGAGCATCATTATGCGCTTAGTTTGAGAGAAAAAATGTTGTTTTAAAGCTTACCGTTATTCTCACACGGTGGCTTGACTAAATGCATTCATAAAAACAAACACATTTTTTGGTTCATTTGAATAGGTTCAATAGCAAAAAATTAAGTTTTCGTGTAGTTGCGTCGGTGAATTGTACTAATTTTTTTTCGGCTAATAAACCTTATTGTGTTCATCTGTTAACGACGAAAATGGGTCGCGGAAAATCTTTAAGCGAGTAAGAAAAGGGCAAAATAAAGGCATTTCGAGAATTTGGCCTAAACCAACGATGCATGGCGAAAAAAATTAACAGAAGTCAAAATGTAGTAAGTGGTTATTTGCGGAATGTTGAACAGTACGGAAAAAAAATGAAAGGTAGAAGTTATAGCGCCACATCAAGTGCCAATAGACGTGCAATCATCAGAGCAGCATCCAATTCTCATGACTCCGCGTCAAAAATTAAGACAAAAACAGGTGTAAAATGTAGTTTGGCGACAGTAATACGGGTGATTAAAACTGCTAACAATTTAAAAAGAAAAAAATTAAAAAAAAAAAAAACACCAATAAATGAATCGAGACAAGAAATTCGTCTCCAATTTCGTAAAAATACATGTCGTGGAAGTCGGAGTGGCAAAAAGTGATTTTTTCAAATGAAAAAAAATTAAATAATGTTCATCTTTTCGAAGGTCATGAAAATAATAATTATACCCTTTAAATTCATTTTTTTTTCATTTGAAAAAATCACTTTTTGCCACTCCGACTTCCACGACATGTATTTTTACGAAATTGGAGACGAATTTCTTGTCTCGATTCATTTATTGGTGTTTTTTTTTTTTAATTTTTTTCTTTTTAAATTGTTAGCAGTTTTAATCACCCGTATTACTGTCGCCAAACTACATTTTACACCTGTTTTTGTCTTAATTTTTGACGCGGAATCATGAGAATTGGATGCTGCTCTGATGATTGCACGTCTATCGGCACTTGATGTGGCGCTATAACTTCTACCTTTCATTTTTTTTTCCGTACTGTTCAACATTCCGCAAATAACCACTTACTACATTTTGACTTCTGTTAATTTTTTTCGCCATGCATCGTTGGTTTAGGCCAAATTCTCGAAATGCCTTTATTTTGCCCTTTTCTTACTCGCTTAAAGATTTTCCGCGACCCATTTTCGTCGTTAACAGATGAACACAATAAGGTTTATTAGCCGAAAAAAAATTAGTACAATTCACCGACGCAACTACACGAAAACTTAATTTTTTGCTATTGAACCTATTCAAATGAACCAAAAAATGTGTTTGTTTTTATGAATGCATTTAGTCAAGCCACCGTGTGAGAATAACGGTAAGCTTTAAGACAAAATTTTTTCTCTCAAACTAAGCGCATAATGATGCTCTTTCATTACATGTATAAAAAATATGTGTCATTGCAATTATATGAAGAGAGGCTAACAGTTAGGTGAACAAAAAGTTGAACCTATTCAAATGAGCGGCAGTATACATATTCCCAGATGGATACACTATGAACCATTAGTCTCATTTCAGCTTTATGGATTTAGCGATTCTTCCGAGCGCGAATTACATGAACTCCGCGACACACTATTAAAAAAAAAACTTTTAATTTTCGGGCAGAGCTTCTGCCTCTGATTTTTATTTGAACACGAATGACGATTACAAATATTTTCTTTGGGTTTTTATACAATGTTAATGTTGACGCTGCGATTATTCGCAGCGTGAGAACGGAAGGACAGGTTAATGTACATTATGATTCTTATGTATCTAATGTTACAGAAAAATGTGAAATATATTTGATTACAATGGAAGAAAAAAATATGAAATGGGTATATTCAATTACAGTAAAGGAATTTTAATCAGATATGGATCGTGGTTTAGCAAGATGTGCTATGGTGCATCTAAGGGTGTCTCTGTGCACGTAACTCCCCCCCCCTTGGAATAGAGCGATGACCAGAGAAGACGGGGCTCAGGTCTTGGTTCTTCTATAGGCTGAGCGTTCTGGGATGCTGTTGGAGCTGTTTCGAGATTGCCGGTATCTTGGGTTGATGGTATTTTCTTCTTGTTTTTAATGGTGATGATGATGATGCTGCTGATGATGATGATGGATGATAGGACTATGTTGGAGTTGGTGAACATGTTTGTTGTTTTTGAGTTTCCCTCCATTAGGTTTATTTTGGCCAAATTTTGAAGTCCAAAGTTTTGAAGTTTTGCCAACGTTAATGTTTCTGTTGTTTTGGCAGCTGTTATTTTGTTAAATAGGGCTGGATGTATCTGTATCTCATCGAAATGGTTGATTGCGGTTTTGTCGTATGTGTAGTTGTTAACGTTAACTATACAGTCCTTGAAGTGTATTAAAGCCGTACCTTTAACTGTAAGATTGCTTGAGGTGCAAGTTGATGTCAGCGTAGTTTCGGGAGTGTTGATGATTAGTATGAACTGATGCTCTGGTTGTTGGATGTCCGATAAGTTATCTGTTTCCATTAAATCACATTCTGCGTCCTGGTGGTGTAATAATTTTCCGATACATTTTGAATCTGATAGGTTTTCTTTGAATCTGGTCTCTGGACAGTAATATATGTTTTCTACGTTCTTGCATTTTTCTTCGTAATACAGAATTTAAGTGTTGGATAGGGATATGTAGGGTTTTGTTTGTATGGATGTTTTTTGGATGGGAATAGGAATGAGATGGAAGTAATCATTTATATCATTCGTAAAGAGTGGAATTTTGACGTTAAATATAACATTTGTGTCATTGTAGTAGGCCTGCAAACCAATCAATTCATAGATATGCTCTGTGGATATTATTTTGATATTTTGTTCTTTTAAAATAGTTTCAATGTGATTTAGTTCTTCTAGACTAAGGCTTCGATGATGTCGTTTAAATGGTTTCTCAGAATTTCTATGTTATAGTTTATTGTATGGAAATGTTGTAGTATTTGTATGGTGATAGTCTGGGATGTTAATTCTTTCCCTATATTGTTTTGTGATTTTTGTACAAAATTGCTTATCAGAGTCTGTTGTTGGTTAATATATTTTGTTATGTTTTCGAAGCGTTCGATCATTTGTTCGTTCAGTTTGCTTTGGTTGTTTAACGTAGTTTTGGTATTGTCTTCGTTCGTTAATAGTTTTTCTATTTGGTTATTAATGTGTAGTGCATCTTCTGAGTCCATATAACCAGTGATTGTTTTGATTATGGTTCCAAGTCCATTTATCAGTCCTCTACGAGGTCTAGTTCTAGGGGTTACTAATTGAAATTTTGCAGTTAAATCTTTTAATTTTAGTTTCAGGATACTAAGAGGGTCCTTGGCTTCTTTGGTTTCGCTAAGTATTTCTATGGAGTTTGATATTTTCTCAATGTTGTTTTTGTAATTTTCCAATTTTATTATGTGGAAGAAATTTTTGTGGGAGTTTATTGTCCTGCATTTGCCTAATTTTAGAGGGAGTACGCCGTTGCTATTGGTTAGGTCCTGAATTTCTAGTACTTGGGCCAGGATCGGAGTCAACAGTCTGAAATTTTCTTTTATTAATTAGTTTACTTTTATGAAGCTTTTGGTTCCTAACTGTTAGTACTGTATATCTATTATTCTTCTTTATTCTATGTTTGCTAAATCTGGGGGTGATTTTGTTTCTCCTGTTTTCCCTACGGTAAATTATTGAACCTGATTTACGAGACATGGGTTTTCCTCTATTTCTATTGAGTTTTTCTATGTTAAGTTGTTTTTGTTTCTCCATAATGCTTTTTATTTCGGGATATAATCTATTTTGGAATTCGTTAAGTTTATCTAAATATTCGTGGATGTTATTATATTGGATATTTTTAAATTTATGTGTACGACCATAGAATAATTCCAGTGGGTTGAGCTTGGTTGAAGAGTGAATGGCATTGTTATAAGTTATCAATGTTTCATTCAGGATGTCATCGTGACTTTTAGTTGTTCGCTTTGCGTGAATTATTCTATATATTTCTGTGAAGGTAGGGGGAGTTACTATTACTCTGTTGGAGAGACGTTATGTGGTGATTTATATTATATTGTTTGCAGAAATCTGCAAATATGGTGGCTGTGAATTCACTACCTTGGTCTGTGACTAATTTCTTAGGGATGCCATGAAGGCTCATAAAATGTTTAAAGGATGTGATAACTGTGAGACTGTTCCTGTTAATTAAGGTATAAGCTGCCGCAAATTTAGAAAATTTGTCAACTATTGTTAATATTTGCCTGTGGTTTATGCAATAGATATCTGCATGAACTATGTCTAATGGTTTTTCTGGAGTTTCTGTAATTCTAAACTCAATTTTAGGAGGGGTACGATTATATTTTAACGTCTGACAGGTGTCGCAGTTGTTTATTACTTTGATAATTTTGTTTTTCATAAATGGAAAATAAAGGGTTCTCTTTAAGTACATGAGCGTTTCATTGATACCCCTGTGATTATTATTTAGGTGGTAATCCCGAATATTTTTATCTTGGTCATCTTCATTGGTAACGTCTAAGACTTTTTCGGTACATCTTATTACCTTGAATCGGGAAAAGTATTTAGCATATACAGACTGAATTTTCTTGAAGGTATCGTCGTCCGTAAAGATAGCGTTAAGTTTGTTTGGGGAAGCAAATTTTTTTAGTATATCTATTATGTCTTGTTCTGTGAATTCTTGAGATCTTATAGTTCTCCTTTGTTTATTCCTAAAAATCATTTCGAACAAATTTTTGGGTAGATTGTTATTTCTTTCTAATATTAGTTGGAGTGAGAATTCGTTTAAAGGACGTTCTGAAATGTAAATGTGATCGTTAAGATTTTCTTGAGCGGAATGTACTGTGGAACAACCGGTTCCTTGTTCATTAGAGTTTATCTCTGCGGTATTCTGTATTTGTGGATTTGATTCGATTCTATTTTTTTCATTATTGATGATGACCCTACTGAGGGCATCAGCATTCAGATTTAATTTACCTTTTTTGTAAATGACCTCATAGTCGAATTCTTCGAGTTTCAACCGCCATCTTACTAATTTTGAATTAGGGTCTCTTAGGTTCATTAGCCATGTGAGCGGCTTATGATCCGTTACGATCTTGAATTTATTTCCATATAAATATGGACGAAAATATCTTGTTGCCCATATTATGGCCAAAAGTTCCTTCTCTACTGTTGAGTAATTGATTTCCGTATCTGTTAACGTCCTGCTGGCATAACATATAGGTAGGTCGTTTCCAATGGTACTCTGGGATAATATAGCTCCCAATGCAAAGTTACTTGCATCGGTGGTTAAAATGAAGGGTTTTTCAATGTCTGGGTATTGTAATATCGGATTGTTTGAAAGGATGTCTCGACAATGATCAAATGTTTTAATAAATTCGTCTGTGTGAACGACTTTCTTGTTCTTTTTTAAGCATTCTGTTAAAGGTTTTGTTAATCGCGCAAAATCTTTAATGAATTTACGGTAATACCCGACTAAGCCAAGAAAACTCCTGACTTCCTTTTGGGTATTGGGTATTGGAAAATCCTTAATTGCTTTTATACGGTCTGGATTTGGTTTAACTCCTTCTGTAGTTACCAAATGACCTAGAAATGCAATTTCTTTGTGCAAAAATTCGCATTTGTCTAATTGCATCTTTAAGTTTTCTCGTAATCTGGTAAATATTTTTTTTAAGTTTTCTTTATGTTCTTGTAGTGAGGTTGAAAAGACAATAATATCATCAAGGTAAACCAGGCGTATCCCTCAACCTCTCCAGAAGTCCTATGCTGCCGACATCAAGTGCCGAAGACCAGTGGCGCCGATGCCAAGAAGCCATCAAAAATGCCGCAACTGATGTGCTCGGTTTCACCAGCCCACCCCCCCGAAACCCCTGGTTTGACGAAGAGTGCCGGCAAGCACATGCAGCAAAACAAAGTGCCTACGAAGCGTCGCTGCATAGAAGGACGAGAGCAGCTCGCCAGCTCTACGAGCAAAAAAGGAGGGAAGAACATCGGCTTCTCCGGAGAAAAAAGAGAGAGCATGAGAAGCGCGCGATCGAGGATATAGAGAGGTGTTACTCCAGGAACAATGTTCGGAAGTTTTACCAAAAGGTAAAAAGAACGTGTCATGCCAACAAGACCCGAACGGAGACCTGTAGAGACGAACAAGGAAACCTAGTAGTAGAGTCACAGTCGGTGCTGAGGACATGGAAAAACCATTTCTACAGACTGCTAAACGGCGAAGATGACACAAATTCCGCTGTCAGGCAGAACGAACCATTCAACTTGGACGATGGAAGCCAAGATTACCGTCCACCTGACCAAAATGAAGTAAGGATAGCAATATCTAAGCTTAAATCGAACAAGGCTGCTGGACCGGACGGCTTAACTGCCGAGCTGTTTAAGGCAGCGGGAGATGACCTGGTAGAGAGCATACACCAACTCGTCTCCAAGATTTGGTCAGACGAAAGTATGCCTGATGAATGGAACCTCAGCATCGTTTGCCCGATCCACAAGAAAGGAGACTCTCTAAACTGCGCCAACTATAGAGGCATCAGTCTCCTGAACACTGCTTATAAGATCATGTCTGCTGTACTGTGTGAACGCCTGAAACCATTCGTCAACGATCTGATAGGTCCCTATCAGTGCGGTTTTAGGCCCGGCAAGTCCACGACCGATCAAATATTCACACTACGGCAGATCCTGAAGAAAACCCAAGAAGTCCAGATCGATACTCACCATCTTTTTATCGATTTTAAGGCTGCATATGACAGCATTTATAGAGACGAGCTATACAGAGCCATGTCTAGTTTTGGCATCCCTGCCAAACTTGTC
Source organism: Cheilosia vernalis (assembly GCA_949126925.1). Classification (NCBI taxonomy): domain Eukaryota; kingdom Metazoa; phylum Arthropoda; class Insecta; order Diptera; family Syrphidae; genus Cheilosia; species Cheilosia vernalis. The sequence continues at coordinate 5,096,459 of OX421363.1, forward strand.
AGATTGTGCAGAATGACGATGGAGAACGCTCGCTGCTCCGTAAAGGTCGGAAACAATCTCACCGAGACCTTTGATGTCAAAAAAGGATTTAGACAAGGTGACGCGCTGTCATGTGACTTCTTCAACATCATTCTTGAGAAAATTGTGCGAAACTCGCAAGCCAACACCAGAGGCACAATTTTCCAAAAGTCTGTGCAACTGCTTGCATACGCTGACGACATTGACATTGTTGGCAGAACACAGCGAGCTGTCACTGGTGCGTTTGCAAGTATTAGTACAGAAGCGGCAAAAATGGGTTTAGTGGTGAATGAGGGTAAAACAAAATATATGCTGTCAACAAGAAGGGACACACAACACCGACGAATCGGACAGAACGTCACGATAGACAGCTATAACTTTGAGGTAGTTAGGGACTTTGTCTACCTCGGCTCCGCTATAAACTCTGACAATGACATCACATCAGAAATCAAGCGAAGAATCACACTTGCCAACCGCTGTTTCTTTGGCCTAAGACGGCAATTGATTAGTAGGGCCTTGTCAAGAAGCACTAAGGAGATTCTATATAAGACCCTCATCATCCCTGTCCTGCTCTATGGCGCAGAAGCATGGACCCTAGCAAAGACGGATGAGGATCTTCTTGGTCGCTTCGAACGCAAAATTCTTCGAGTGATTTTTGGTCCCGTTTGCGTTGACGGGCTTTGGAGGAGAAGATTTAACAGCTCTACGAGCTGTACAGCGACATCGACCTGGTCAGAAAAGTACGCATTAGTCGTCTTAGATGGCTAGGACATGTAGAGCGAATGGACACCAACGCTCCGGCCCGGAGAGTCTTCGATTCCAACCCGGAGGGACAACGCAGTAGAGGAAGACCTCGCCTTAGGTGGCGCGCGCAAGTGGAAGGGGACCTCAACCAACTTGGAGTCCGCAACTGGAGGCAGTTAGCCAAAGATCGCGCTAACTGGAGAGGCGTATTGGTTGAGGCCCAGGTCCACCCCGGACTGTAGCGCCACCTTAAGTAAGTAAGTAAGTAAACCAGGCATATTTGCCCAATAGTTCACCTAGTACATTGTCCATGACCCTTTGAAACGTCGAAGGGGCATTTTTAAGCCCGAAAGGCATTCGTACGTACTCAAAGTGGCCACCATCAACCGTGAAGGCTGTTTTTTGTATGTCGGCGGGATCCATCTCTATTTGATGGAATCCGCTGGCTAGATCAAGTGTAGAGAAGTACATTGATCTGCCAAGTTTGTCTAGTATATCGTTGATGTTGGGCAGAGGATATCTGTCACTAATAGTTTTCTCGTTTACCTTTCGGTAATCAATGACAAGTCGCCATTTTCTTTTGCCACTGGAGTCGAGTTTTTTGGGTACTATCCAGATCGGCGAACTCCACGGCGAATAACTTGGTCGGATAATGCCATTGTTCAGCATCTCATTGACCTGTTTTTTTACTTCTTCTTTATGTATATATACGGTGACCATATTTTCAAGAGCGAAACCCGGGACAAACAAAAATATATAACTGCACACAAATGGCCAAAAATAACAAGCAAAATCGTATGGATGTATTATTTTTGTAGTAGATTCCCTTATAATTATTAAGGGGCTATTTGATGCACTTTATTAGTGATCATGAAATGGTTAATTTTTTTTAAAAAGATAATAAAATATTACAAAAAAAATATATGAAAGAAAATACGGGACAAATACGGGACTAAAATAGGAATACGGGACATTTGTATGCCCCGTATTTCTAATAAAAAAAACAGGGACAGGCTATTGAAATACGGGACTGTCCCGGGAAATACGGGACGTATGGTCACCGTATGTATATAGGGGTATATATATGACTTTGTATATATAGGCAAGTCATCGCTAGTCTTAATCTTATGTTTAATTCTATTTGTAAATGTTAGTTTTGTTCCCTCCTGAAAAAATATATCTTCAAATTCATGGATGAGGCAAGTTCAAGTTGTTGCTCATAAGCTGCTTTCCTAAATTCGAATACTTGAAAACTCCACTATCGCAATTTCTTCCAAAGTCGCCAACATCAACACAAATAAACTGGCCGTGTGCATCAACTACAGCTTGCAGATGTATAGAATGGAACTTCTTATAGTTGAAATAATCCGATCCTGCGTTTGGAGGACATTGCATCCTTATGTGCTTTCCATCTATAGCTCCTAAACAGTTTGGAAAGTTCCACATCTTACCAAATGCATCCGCTATTGACATCCATTTCTTAACATCCGGTTGTTGCAAATAAATGGGAAATAGTGCTTCCCTAATAGCTTGGCAAGTTTGCATTACAATTTTTTCAATTGCAGACGCACCACACCGAAAATGATATGAAAGCGACTTAAACGTTTCCCCTGTTGCTAAATAACTGAAAACAAAAATTTAAATTCTATTAATGCAAGAAATCAATTGTCTTTGCAGTATCAGAATGTAAAAACAAATGGACAATTTCTACTCCAGATACTTGAGAGAAGAAAAATCTAAGCCGTCAGGATCGAGTGGCAAGCAGAAAAAAAATGGTATTTAGCTGATTCTATGTCTTTTTTAAAAGACTATGTAAATCAGCATCGCACTTCAGCCAGCAGCTTAGATAGCCCGGTTGTTCAAGAGGCGCTAAATGAAATGCTTGATGATGACTCTACAGCTGCGGAAAGTATGAAATCAGGCCAAAGTACTCCCAAATTGAGCCCAGTGGCATCCAAAAGGAGTCGGACTTCGGCCTCTGAAAAAATAGCTGGACCAATGATCGAGTTTTTGCAATCAAGAACCAGAGAAAACACATCGGGATATGCGAATTCACTATTTTTTAAAAGTCTCCTGGTAGATTATGAAAAGTTGTCCAACAAAAGGCAAAGATCATTCAGATTGGCAATGCTTACGAAAATGATTGCGTTGCACGAACAGGAGGAAAATGAAGTCTCTCCTTCCAATATGGCATTTGAAGATTGGCAAGATTAAAAGCTTTTCTTATAAATAAACACAAGTCTATTTTGTAAGCACAAAGTTCTTATTTGGTTTTACTTACCGTAGAGTTATAAATAATCTTTCAGCCGGAGTTATGCTTTTTCGATAGTTCGTATCTTGTTGTCTGATAGCATTTTCGATTAATCCCAGTAAATAATCAAAAGTTTCAATCCGCATTCTGGTGAAATTGTGAAATTTGTCGGGATAAGTCCTTAACTCTGCTATTAATTTTATTATCACATCCTCTGCATTTCGTTTTTGATTATATGGATGCACCCACCACTCTCTGCTATTTCCGTCATTTTCCTCAATTGCTTCAAAAATGTTGAATAAGATTGGCACAACTTCATCGTCCGAGTCCGACCACATGGTGAACAACACTAAAAGCAAATCGCAAATACCGTTTTGCTTAATTTCAACGCACACCAAACGAAACAAGAAAACAAAACGTTTTGTTTTGTAACATTCTGTTTCGCTTGGTGTGTGTTCAAATAAAAAACGTTTTGCTTTATCCGGTGTGTTTTCAGCCTAACTGATTCGTGTCATATATGTATGTCCAATCAGTAGTAAGTACCTATACGTATACATTTTAAAATTCAAGCCGAGAACAAATTTTGCTTCAATTTCCTTTTTCTGCTCTGAGATTGGAAGCATATCCCACTAATGCAAATATTTAAATTTATGCGTTTGCATTGATACAAGTTTGTTCTACCACTATCACTTACAAAATTGATGAAGATGATAAGGAGACAATTGAAGCACTCAAAGAAAAACTATGGAAAGTTATGTATTTAGCGTTTTTTTTGAATAGGGTTTATTTATGATTTTTTTTTAGTTTTTTTATTCATAGTTTTAATTTGGCTAAATTTTTTATTGTATTTCGTTGACTGTTTTTCTGACTGGATTTTGGTTTTTTGACTATTTTTTTCCCAGTCAAATCCGACTGGAAGGCCGATTTCAAAATGCCAACGCTGGTTATGTTCCCGCTAGTCATTGAAAAAAAAAATTAATTTGTCTATTCTCTTTTGGCTTCTTTTGTATTTTGCAGCGCTTACACCTGCAATTTTCTTAGCATGAAAATTTTCATGAAATGACAGATTGCACGTGGAGACCACAAATTTCATGAAAAAAACAATTTCATGAAAAGTATTTCACAGCTCCTTTCATGGTATTGATTTCATGAAAGGGGCTGAAATTTCTGTGCAGTTTGACACTTGTTTTTCATTTTCACGATGACTGAGTGGCGAATGGTCGCTTGTAGGTTGTAGCGCTGAAACTAGGTATTTGAAGACAAGTATAGTCATTACAAGGATATGGTAAATGGGAACAGAGAATGTCGATCAAGACAGATCTTATTTGCTCTTGGAAATAGTTGGTTATTATTTCTTGTTTTTTTCCCGCGATGGCTGAGTGGCGAGTAGAAGAAGTGCTAAAATTTATAAACAATTATGAAAAATTCGAGTGTTACTATGGAACTATAAAAGTAGAGACTACAAAAGGTTGGACCTTAAAAGAAATGCATGGTTGCAATTGTCCAAGGAAAGTGGCAAGGACACCGAAGAGCTAAAAAAAAATGAGAAACCTTCGAACAGCCTACGTTGTGGAGAAAAAATTGCGAAACTCGTCATCGTCCCACAAAACATCTTTCAATAAATGTTCCTCTAAATTGTGCATTTCCCTTTTTTCCAGAAATGGATTTACCCAAAACCTTCGTTTTCTTTTCTCAGCTCGTTTCCGCAATTCTTCTAATTCCTTCATGGCCTTTAATGCGAGAACGCAACGATGTGCTCTGCTCAACGACATTTCAACGAATGAAATTTCATGATATGAAATGCCCACCCTACATTTCATTTCATATTGTCGTTCTTTCAACGCGACCAAATTTGACAGATTTCATGAAAGAAAATTTGCAGGTGGAGACACCGTGTTACTTTTGTGGTAATCGATTGGGCGCTCTCAGAGCAATTTTTATGTTCGTTTGGTACAGGAAAAAGCAATCTTTTTCAGATTTCAGAGCACTTTTGCGAATCTAGATATTTTCTCAGATTTACCAATACAAGTGCGTTTGAGTTTGACAACTGATGGAGTTTGTTTACTTTTTTAGTGAATTTTTTCTCCCGCAAAGAAAGGCATTGCATCGAGTGAATCTATTTTTGTAAATTATTTATATATAAATATTTAGAAATCAATCGGGACAAATATTTCTAATGTTTTAATACAAAATTTAACCAGTGAATGGAAATCGCTTAGAAAAGTGTCGAAGACTACACATATTCAAATCGCACGAATATCAACACAAAAAAGAGCAAGAGCAAGTTTTATGTTCGATTAGCCACACGAAATCTGGAATCTGAGGGCAAATCTGAAGAAGCCCAAACGAATACCACATTTGTTTTCCAATCAATAGGTACTCGGATTCCACCATCTTCTCTCGACGAGTAAAGACACGTTTTATTTTATTGTCTCATTTTTGTTCATTGTTAAGTGTAATTTTTAATGGTGTAATTTTAAAAATAAATTAAAAGTATTGTAGCCCCATTTGCTCAAAAAATTACTCGCAAAAAATTATCATCGGATGGTTTCCGTAGCACCAGAAATACCTGGATAAAACTCTTAACCTCGAATAACAATTTCGACCCATTGGACATCCAGCAACAGCGTGCAGCTTGGCAGCCATTTTGTGGACGGTGGCATCAAGCTGTAAAAATTAAATTGGTGGTTAATTTTTGTCAAAAGCAGTCAAGTTGAACTTTTCTTTTAATCTGCGTCGTAATTCGGCTGCCGCGCGTCAAGAAGTTGCTGTAGACCTATTTGGTTTGTGCGCACTACACCATGTTTTAATGAGGGTGCTTGTTTGACTCTTTAGTTTAAAGAACGCCCTCCAACAATGGACTCTCAACAGTTCAGTCATACCGCAAAAGAAGCAGCAGGGCCCATGTTCTGTAATTATCACATCGATATATTTATCACTAAAACGATACAAATTGAAAAACATGTTACTATGTTTCTGATGTGAAAATTTATCGCATGAGTTACAGAACATGGGCACAGATTTGCTGATGCAAATCAGAGCAAACAGCAGTGCTAACCAGCTCAACATTAGCGTAGACGACATCTTTAACGATTTGCAGGATGCAGACGACTTCGTGGTCCCTAGGAAGCGTCACCGAGGTAGCCCTAATGGTTCTCTGGTCAACTTCATTACAAACTCTTTTGAGTCGGCCAACAGATTCGCAGTCCTAGGAGACCTAGAGATAGAATGCAGTAACAACGCTTCAAAAAAAAAAAAATAAAAATTCTTCATCCATAACTGGAACAGCACCAGCAACTACAGTTTCCACTTCGTCTTTGACGTCTCCGGCGGCAGCGGCAGAAGTTTTATCCTCTTCAACGAGTGGGAATACCCTAACAGACGGCAGCGGTGGAGCAACAGTTACCAGTGCATTAGGGACTAGCGCAGGGATTAAAAATGTAAGTAGCAATTTTTGCCCTCCAATTTTCGTGTCAAACTTAAACATTAAGAAATTCATATATGAGCTTAAAGCTAAAGCCGAGTTAGCTAAATTCAAGTTTCGGGTGATTAACTTAAAGGGAGGGATTTCCAAAATTTACGTGGATAATAGTACGGTTCATGGGGAACTTTTAGAGAAATTTAGAGGAAACAAAGATATTGAAGCTTTCTCCTTTACTTTGAAGGAAAACAAAACAATCAATTTGATTCTAAGAGGAATCACCTCAGACTTTGAACCATCAGAAATCCAATTGGAACTGGACGCGCTGGTTCCAAAGACAGTTGAAAGTGTTAGTCGTTTTGAAACGCTGACCTCGAAACGTTAAGGTTTCCTCTATAATCTTTTCTTAGTTCGTCTCACCCCGGGAGTTTCACAAAGTGAAATAATTAAAATTAAATACGTTTTAAACTCTAAAATCAAATGAGAGAGGCCTAAGGGGAATAAAGGCCCACTTCAATGTAGACGTTGCCAAGCGTTTGGTCATTTAGCAAAAAATAGTGCTAGGAACTACAAGTGTGTAAAGTGCGTAACAGTTCACGGTCCGGGTGAGTGCCCGAAAACAAGAGATTTAAATACAAAACCGACGTGTGCGAATTGTGGAGGTGAACATCCCGCTAATTATAGGGGCTGTTCCCTGTACAAGGAGTACGACAAAAAAAAGAAACAAATTGCCAGAAGAACGGCAGTTAAAGCGACTAACGCGGTACCTGAGTGGACTTCTTCAAAGGTCTCATTTGCCAGCCTTTTTAAAGGCTCTGAAAGCAGCCCAATTACTGGTGCTCCTTCAGGTTCAAACAATGAAAACAAATCCTGCTTGAACGACTTTTTCGAATTATCAAACAACCTTTTTGGTATGAATGTTTCTGAACTCCTTACTAAGGTAGAAAAATTTCTAAAAAATATCAACAATGCGGATTCCATTCAGCATAAAAAACTGGCATGCTTGGAACTACTGAACCAAGTCCTAATCTCTTCCAAATAATGATGGTAAAAATTATAAGCCACAACATTGGGTCCTTAATCAGTCATGCTAGGAGAATTGAACTTCTTAAATCTCTCCTGGTTAATAATTGTGACATTGCCTTTCTTCAAGAAACGGATTTAAACTCATTCCATAAGGTTTATCTTGACTCTTATTTTCTCTTTCGTTGTGACAAAAACCAAGGGGTAGCCATTGCCTTAAAAAAAGGTATTAGACACGATGATGCTCTCACTGACTTCCATCTAGCCTTTCCGAGTATATTTATTCCAATACACTTAAACCAAAGAGGTCAACGTAAAATTTTCCTTTTGGGAGCGTTATATATTCCATCGAACTTTCCTGCTTCATGTCTCTCTGTTGAACTAAACAAAGTAGAAAACCTTTCTAACAATTTCGACGGTACAATTATTGGCGGTGACCTTAATGCGAGAAGCGTTCTTGGGGTGACTCTATTTATAACTTTAATGGGAGAGCACTCGAAAGTTGGCTTAACTCAAATATTCCATCCTTATCCAGACTAACTCCTTCAGTACCAACCTTCCCATTGTACGGTTCATATTTAGACCACTTTCTTGTCTCTAGTCACTTAATTAACCCAGTTAATAACAACTTCTCTTTACTTACTTTGCCTTCATTCTCGGATCACTTCCCGATCCTTCTTAATATTGACTTGGGCGATACTTACTTTTGCGTTAATAATGCAGCCGTTTCCAAATCCTTTAAGAACACAAACTGGGAAAACTTCAAAGAAGACCTAGACCAGCACCTGTCGAATAACTTTTTACGTCCTATCATCAACCCGTCCAATCAGGAAATTGATGAACAAATTACCAACTTCTGCAATGCAGTACTCAGCACCATGGACGCCCACTCCAAACCAATCACCTTTTCTTTCAAAAAATACCAAGATCTACCGTCGGATATTCAAAAACTCTTTAAAACCAAAAATCTTTGGCAAAAAAGGCTTAAAAATATATTTCATAGACACTATAATAGAACGTCCCGCGAATATAAAGTTCTTGCTAATAACATAAACCTTTTAAAAATTATAATCAACGGTAAGGTCAATATCTGGCTGAACAGTCAATTTTCTGAAAGACTTTCGTTAATTAAGCATGGCCCTACCGCCTTTAAAGAAATCTTCAAAATAATTGGTAAAAAAAAAGAGTTATGGCTGTGATAGGGTGTGCATTGATGGGGCGGATATCACTAACGACAGAGAAATTGCCAACGCTCTGGCTAATTACTTCAAAGAAATCTATAAATCTAATATAGAAAACATTAACTCATCTTTGGCTACGGAAGTTCTGAACTCCGTACAGGAAATCAGAATTAACCACCCTCCACGCATTTTTAATTTTAATCGGAGTAATTTGGCAACCCCTCATGAAGCGCCAGATATTTTTACTTCTCAGGATGAAGTAAACGAGATCATTCAATCCTTAAAACCAAAAAAGTCTGCGGGCCCCGATAATATCCCCAATTTTATAATTAAAAAATTTTCACCACTAACAATAAAACGCTTTACTAGCATTTTGAATAATTGCATCAACAATGGGTATTTCCCTTTGAATTGGAAAATAGCTAGACTTTTCACAATAAATAAAAAACAAGGCAACTATGAACTTACAAATCTTAGACCGATATCTATACTCTCTAACCTTGGGAAAATATTTGAAAAAGTAATTTTAAGCAAAATCGACAGATATGTTGATTCTAACATCGAGTTCATCCCTGACTATCAATTCGGTTTCCGGAAAGAACACTCTACAATCCATGCACTGTTAAAAATACATAATGACATAACCCTCAACCTACGGGATAGAAAATGTACCATAGCCTGTTCATTGGACATAGAAAAGGCCTTCGACAGTGTTTGGAGAGATGGATTACTTTTTAAAATAAAACAAATGGAATACCCCAGATATCTTATAAATATACTTGACAGCTTCCTGTCTGACAGATTCTTCTTCATCAAAATAAAGGACACAGTGTCTGATACCTATCAAACCGAAAGGGGAGTACCACAAGGCTCAATTTTGGGTCCACGTCTTTATAACTTATTCTTACATGACTTCCCTCACACGCACTTTATAAACAATTTTACTTCATCTAAAGCTCTATTATATGCCGATGACACACTCGCCTACGCAAGCACTAACTTCCCATTAGAAGCCCTTAATCTCCTTAAAGAACACCTTATCGTAATTAATGATTACTATGATAAATGGGGTATGAAAATTAATAGTGAAAAGTCTGAAGGTATTTGCTTCAGAAACGCGAGCGGAAAAGGAAGAGAAGGCACAATTGGGGAAAGTAAAAACCTTTCTTTGAGGCTCGGTGACTCACTCATCCGTCTTAAAAACAAAACTAAATACTTGGGCGTTCACTTGAATACTTACTTAAGTTCAATCAACATGCCAGATTCTCCAAAGTCAAAGCTCAAAAGATTACCAACATGACCATGCCGCTTTTAAGAAACAAAGGTCTTAACAAGAAATCTAAGCTACTAATTTACAAAACCCTAATCAGGCCTGTTCTTACTTACGCCTTTCCCATTTGGTTTTCTATCTCCCCGACTGTAGCTGAGGAACTAGAACGTCTAGAGAGAGATATACTAAGATTATGCATTAACAAAAACTTTGAATCAAGAACGAAAAAATATTCTAACAGGTTCCTGTATTCCGAATCTGGGGTGGTTCCTCTTATCAACTATTCTCTTTCTCTAATGAAAAAAACAATTGCCAAGTTACCTACAATCAACAACTCCATCCTCAATGAACTGTACGATATCCACCTGAATTCCAACTGGAATGAACACACCTACCCTTCACCGATTGGTATTTTGTCTGAAAATGTCCCCTCAGCCCCGACTGATACAAAGACAAATTATTACATTAAGGCCGTAGCTGGCCACAATAGGGGCTAACTTGATAACTTAATAACTTATTAACTTAACATTATAAGCTAAGCTAACAAAAATCAGATAATATTATTACATAAACACGAAAATTGAAGAGGCAAAGCTTGCTACATACCCGGATTGGGTTTTAGCAGGTTTCATTATTATTAAGCCTAAGGTATATAATGTACATCTAAGACTTATAAACACTTGATTACTTTCAAATTATTGTACTCATCCATTCAACATTGTACGTCATTAACATGTCATCGTCACATTCAATGTCAACCACAATTTTTGTTTACATATTCTAAGAAAGAATCAACCCTCAACTTGTAAACATCTAACTAACAAATTTCATAAACCCAAAATTCCTATCAAAGAATTCACAAATACAACTCCTCTATCCTCTTTCTCGTTATCGAACACCCTATATTTTAATTAAAAAAAAAAAAAATCTGTGATAGACACAAAGTCAAAACAAATGTATTATTGCTCATAAGCAAGAGCAGTCGCTCTATATCAATGGATTATAGCCATAGAAACGCCATGTTGGCATCTCACTTACACCAATAGTGTGTATATTTAACCAAGAAAAGGCCATACATAAAGCCTCTCGTTTTAACATTATATACTGCCTATTTGAATGAAAATTGTATATGTACCATGTATCGAAAAAAAAAGTCTTAAATAAATTCAATTCAATTCAATAGGTACTCGGACCGACAAAAATCGAAACGTATGAATGCACGATGTGTGCCCCAAGTGCGATTAAGAAGTGTCATACGACAAAGAACGCAGTGTATAAAACCTGACTTATCAGAAAAGTATTCTACGCCATGGGTCTAAAAAGAATACAATTATGTGTGCAAAATGTAAACTTAAATTGGAACATATTGATTTGGCCTATCAAAAAAATTATATTTACTGTAGTAAACAAAAATAATAACTGACAACAAAAACTAAATCTCACATAATTGTGCCTACCACTATTAGGGAGCTTCCACACCGGATGGAACAAAACGCCTTAGACAAACGAATCTGTTTTTCTGCGTTTTTTGGAGAGTAAATAGGTACCTACAATTTAATACGCGCGCCCACACTGAATAAGGCAAAACAAAACGAGAAAATCAGTTTTGTTTGTCTTCCATCCGGATCCGGTGTGGAAGCACACTTACAAACGTTCAACGAATTTCATTGTAAAGATCAATTCACAATTTTGGGGCAATTCTCGCCGATCCACAATGAAAAACGCTATTAAGACTTTCGAAAGCGCTTTTTATTTCACTCATATGATCTATACACGTAGATTATTTTTTTTTATTTTTTTTCATGGTTTCATGTAAATCAATAATCTATGTTTCTCTTTATTTACATATAATCACTTAGCTTACAGATTTATCAAATGCAACAAACGCTTGTAAACGTCTTCAACTTACCTTCGAATATGTTGATTTCGGCGATTCATATTTTGTTAGTTTTGTCAACTTATAGTAGCTAAGAGTAGTAGATGCCGGCACCTAAATTTCAAAATTGATCTTTGTAGTAGTTTTATTTATTTTGAGCTAAAATTAATAGTTCTTCTTTTAATTAAACTTTGAGATCACACATTACTAATTAAATTATTAAAAAAAATTACTATGTACGCAATCCAGATTCATTGAAAATTTCACAAAAAAAAACTAATAGCACTGCCGAACTCAAACGTAAATGACGAATCCCACAACTAGCTCAAATTCCATGTGTCGAACCGAAAAGAACCAGAAGTTTACCTATTCGGATTTGCGTGAATTATTGTGCACTTATTTACACATCTTGCATTTAATTTGGAAATGTGGACAGTGGATTAAATGAATAAAGCGTTTGGGAGCTATTTATTAAGATTACAAAACGTCAAAATTCGCCATTGGACCAGACTCGAAGGTTTGTTTGGTTTGGATTGTTGAATTCTGATCACCTGCAAAACAAAAATTACATTCATAAATAATGAGCCAATCGAATACCACAAAACGTTCGAGTCCCCAAAGAAATTGCTGATTGAAAATATTTTCTTTACTGGCTACCAAAACCGATCGACAGGACAAACCAAAAAACAAAGATAATCGCATTACGGAGATATCTAACTTTCCAGGGCAAACGCAAACCCGTTTGGCCAGAGATGAATGAATAAAAGAGATGGTTATCTTTTGAATTTGTTTGGTTTTAGTGGAGGTGTTGATTAAACTGAAAAAAATTGAAATATACATTAAAGAATACCTAATTCTTGCATCAAAGTCCAATTAATGAACTATACTATAATAGAAATGAGCAGGTGTGTGTGACTTCATGATTTTTTTCCGGAAAACAGCTTGCAGGCAACCGCCTTTCGACTGGAAAGTTATATATCTCTGTATTCCTTTATCTTTGCAGTTGGCAACAAACTTTTTTCTCGAAAAATTCGTCACGCATTCATGCTCATTTATTTTCTGGTTTATGTGAAGCTTTAATGGAAAGGGCACAACCTATAGAATCCGTCGCGTCCGTTTTCGAATGGTTGATAGACAGAGATGAATGATTAAAAGAGATGGATATCTTTCCTTTATCCACCAAAAACCCATTTGCTTATATTTTGTTGTTATAATTTCAACCCCAGTTTGTACCAGCTGAGTGGTACGCTGTTCGAGCTAAATAATCAACCTATTTAATGGGTCGGGACATTTTTTCGAGCTAAAGTTTGACAGATCGCTGTGCTCTGTTGTTTGTTGTGTTATATATATATATATGGACGAGGAGTATCTGCAGCTGGAGTCATTTATCGATTTGGAAGAGAAATACACTAAGAAAAAAAGAAAACGAACAAATAAAACAATTTTTAGTGTGGAGGAGAAAAAAAAATTGGCGATGCTGAATCCCTATAAAAGGAACAAAAGAAGCTTTAAAAATACATATTTAATGACATTTTCAAAGGACTCACTTTATAATTGTAGAACATGTTGAAATTTTATGGCAACATGCTTCCTATCAATTGCCCCTACGCAATTCGGAAGATTTCACTGAGCATTGACTTCATTGGAAATTTTTAGCATTTCAGCTGTATCGTTGAAGAAACTTATTTTCAAAGATTGGCTGTTTTTTGTGACATCTATCCACAGCTCTCTCTCTATGTCAAAATTTAGCTAGTACTTTAGCTGATGTTTGGAGAGAAAAGTTGGAGACTAGATAAAATTTAGTTTAGCTCGAGTAGCGTACTAAGTTTAAGATTTAAAAGTGCTCTCGGTTGTTGGATTTGACAGCGACAAGCAAACGCACTATTTTTTGGTTTCTTCATATACGTTTTTTATAAATAAAGATAAGATGTTTTTTAACCTACGTCGGCCAACAACCGCGGGTCATCTTGCTTTTACACTGCCAAATAGACTCAACATATTTTTTCTTTTCCTTTTTGATTTCCTTCTTTATGCTGTTAGCTATGTCCACAGTTGATGTTGTTTTTTTAGAGCAAAGCAATAGACTAATTTTGGCGATAAGAGTTGAATGCAAAAAATTTACAGGTATTACATATTTGTATTTTGCTTTGTCTATGCCGAAAGAATGTGCATTCTAGGCGATCATCAGAATAGACTCAGGAGCTGTAATCTTAGTTTTTGATAAGATGTGCAAGTGAAAAGTGTCAAATTGTCTTCTTAGTCAAATTTTGAATAAAATGAAAGAGGCAAAATATTGGCGTATCGAGACAGCAATCTTTCAACCAGACAAATCGCTGAAAAAAATTCTAGAAGTCAGTCTGTTGTTTGCCATTTTTTAAGAAACTCATCAGCTTACGGAAAAAATATGAAAAAAAAACCCACCTGGAAAGCACTTACGCCTTGCGAGGAGCGAAGGATCATTCGTGAAGCCTCAAACTCAAAGTGTTCTGCAGCCAAAATTCGACAGAATCTGGGTGTAAATGCAAGTGTAGCTACCGTACGACGAGTATTGCGCAAGGCAAAACATCTTAAGAGATTAAAACTAAAAAAAAAACACGCTTACCGACATTTGTAAGCAAACTCGCTGTGTCCTTGCTCGGAGTCACATGGCATGGAATAGAGAGTGGCATCAAATCGTTTTTTTTTCCGATGAAAAACGCTTTAATTTGGATGGACCGGATGGATTCAACTACTACTTCCATGATATGAGAAAGGAAGAACACTATTTGACTCGACACCATAGTCGTGAGGGGGGAATAATGGTGTGGGGTGCTATATCCTATTATAGAACATTTGATATTCAACTCGTTTCATCTAAGATGAACGCAATAAGATACAACGAGCTGCTCCAAAATGCATTCCTCCATTTTTACAACCTTTTTGAGCCATTATCTTGGACGTTTCAACATGATAATGCCCCGATCCATACTGCTCGAGTCGTAAAGAAGTGGATAAATGACCAAAATGTGAATTTAATGGAGTGGCCTCCATACTCTCCTGACCTCAACATTATAGAGAATTTGTGGGGCTTTCGCGTAAAGTCTATCAATCCAGTAGACAACTTGAGGATATAGAATTATTAAAATCTGCCATTAAGAACGCCTGGAGCGAAGTGTCCTTGGACTATCTGAAGGCTCTCTACGATTCAATCCCTGACCGAATTTAGGAAGTGATTTTAAATAAAGGTGGTTATACACACTATTAATTAACATTAAAGCATTATAATAACTTATTTGATACTATTTTTTTTTTCAATAAATCTGTGATTTATATTAAGTTTTTAACCTTGAGTCTATTTGGTTGAGCGATAAAAAGTGATAACTTTTGATGTTCACCCACAAAAAGTTTTTTTTTTAATTCACCACTCAACTTAGAACGCTCACTTTTATTTTGTTTAATTAAGAATTGAATAGTGCGTAATAAAAAAAAAAGTTTTCTAAATTACATTCTTAAAATAAAATAATAAACTCCATTTTCTTATAAATCAAGTCTGAGTCTATTTGGTTGATCGGCAGTGTATGAGCATCACGGTGTTTAATTGTTTTGTATTTTGTATTGAATTTGTTTGGTTTTTGTGGAGATGTTGATTAAACTGAAAAAAATAGTGAAATACGCATTAGCGAATACCGAATTCTTGCATTAAAGTGCAATTCATGAACTCACATATAGCTACTTTAATAGAAATGAGCAGGTGTGTGTGACTTCATGAATTTTTATGGAAAACAGCTTGGAGGCAGCCGTCTTTCCACTGGAAAGTTGTATATCTGTGTTGTTTTTTTTTTTTTTTTTTTCTTGGTTGCGCCAATGGATGTGGTAATCTTCTAAAGATGCGGTAGCACGTGCCACCAACATGCACGATTCGCAACACCCGAATATTCGATGCCAGGAGTGCGCCTACTAATCCACACCACTACGTCCTTCAACCACTCTCCCAGCGGGACTGCCGTTAAGTATTACTTCGCGGGGCTGGTTAGCAATTTATGCAATTCTTCTTGTATTTGCTTCTTCAGCTCTTCTGATTTTTTCTATTCTTCTTAGTTCGTTTTGCACAATTATTAAAAGTGTGCCGATTTCCATCCAATTTTCCTCCGACTGCAACATTCGGTCAATAACTAGTGTTGGACTGGGCAGGTTAATTCTCCACTGCGAACAACGCCAGCAATGAAATATGACGTGTTCCGTATCTTCCTCCTCGTTTGAGCATTCTGAGCACAAAGGGGAGCTATCGTGTCCGAATCGGTGCAAGTATTTGCGATAGCCGCCGTGACCAGATAGGAACTGCGTTAGGTGGTAGTTGCTATTCCCATGTGCTCGATTTGTCCAAGTCTCGATGTTCGGGATCAACTTGTAGGTCCATCTCCCTTTTGTACTATTATCCCACCTGGCTTGCCAGAGGGCTGCTGAAGTCGCTCGCTCTTCTCTTTTTATTCTCTCAATTTCACCTGTAACTTGTCCCTCTGAGATTCTTCTATTATAAATTCTCAACATCTCGTCCGCGAGAATGTCGATCGGAACCATTCCTGCCCCTGCCCAGACCGGAGCAGCGTATAAAAGGACTAAGCTGACTACTCTAGATAGGAGTATCCTCCTAGCATATTCAGGTCCACCAATGTTTGGTAGTATTCTAGAAAGTGTTCCTTGCAGCAGTAAAGCCTTGTTACTGGAGTACTCTACATGCGCTTTGAACTGTAATCTGTTATCAAGTACTACCCCCAGGTATTTGATTGATTCTTTCGATCGGACTATTTGATGTCCCACCCGTATATTGGCGTATTCCCCAATTCTTCTACTGGTAATTAAGACGGCTTCCGTTTTATGGTCCGCTAATTCTAGACCGGCGGATACTAACCAGTCTTTGATGCGAATAATTGCTTCATTTGTGGCTGACTCTATCTCCTTTATTTCTTTTGCCACCGTAACAACGGCGATGTCGTCTGCAAATCCGATTACTTGAACCCCTCTCGGCGACATAAGCCTTAGCACTCCGTCATACATAAGGTTCCATAGGAGCGGACCGAGTACCGATCCTTGTGGAACCCCAGCTGAAACGCTGTAGTATTCCAACCCTTTATCAGTTTCATACCTCAGTTTTCTGTTGGTAAAGTAGTTTTCTACTATCCTCAGCAAGTAATATGGCGTATTCATACTGGCGAGTGATCTTCTGATGAACGCCCAGTTTGCCGAGTTAAAGGCATTTTTGATGTCCAAAGTCACCACAACGCAGTATTTTTTTGTACCATACAGCCATCTTTCTCCTTGTATCGCTTCGGCCGCAATGTCGACTACAGTTTTTACGGCTTGAACAGTAGACCGCGATTTTCTGAACCCGAACTGATAGTCTGATAGTGCTCCTCTCTCTTCTGCTACCGCGAGCAGTCTATCACAAGTTATCTGCGGCGACCTTCTGCCCTTTATCTTAGTCATGACAATCCTGTATGCTGTTCCCCAAGGGTTTATGTTGGCTTCATCACAAAGTTTTTTAAAACATCTTGTCTTGCTTTCCTTGATTGCCTTATTTAGTTCGCGTCTTGCTATTTTAAAACCGATTAGGTGTTCCTCAAAGCGATCTCTTCCCCTAGACCTTTGGACTTTGCGTCGGGCTTTTAAGCACTTTGCTCTAAGCTTTTTGATTTCCTCATTCCACCAGTAGCATGGTGTTCCTCCTCTATTACCCGTTCTTCTGGGCATTGAAGCATCGCACGCAATAGTGAGATTGCGGACGAGTTGTTGCATACAGGCTTCAGCTATTCCGCTTTGAATTATGTTTTCGGTGTTTATCGTTTCTTCGAACGCGTCCAGGTCGAAGTGTGTGTCCTTCCATTTTGGGCCCGTTCGCTTACCGCGTTGCACGGTACTCTTCTCCTTCGTCTCAAAAATGATTGCTTGGTGGTCACTGTGTGTGTATTCCTCGCTGACTCGCCATTTTATATTTCGTAAGAGGGAGTTGCTTACGAACGTTATGTCAATAATCGAGCCCGTTCCTGCCTTACGATATGTATTTGCACGACCTTGGTTTGCAATGCCTATGTTCAGAGTTGCAAAACTTTCTAGAAGACTACGTCCTCTGGCGTTTGTACGCCTGCTGCCCCATTTCGTTGCCCATGCATTAAAGTCGCCGCCGATGTTCTTTTCTACAGAGCATGCATGATGGGTCCTTATCGCAAATCCTTGCTATGTGGCCTTCTGTTCCAAACCTTCTACACAGGTTGGAGCGGTCCTCGCTGCTTTTGCAATACCTGGCTATATGCCCAAATTCGAGACATTTGAAGCATTTTTGGAGAAGCGTTCGCTCCCGAATGCGACAAATGACCCATCCAATTTTTACTTTTCCTGCATCTAACAGTTTCTTTGCAAATCCGACGGGAAGACCAATTGTTGCTGTTTGGTTTCCACCGTACGCTTTTCGCAAGGATAATATGTCTGCTGGTTGTAGTTCCACCCCGAGCTGGGTCCTTATTGCCTCGCAAATGTCCTCCTTTCCTGTGACTTCGTCTATGTCTTTCAACTCGATTGTAGTGCGATGTGTGAGTGTCCTTACGCTCGCTCGCTCTCCTAAAACCTCGTCCATGACACTTTTAAGCTCTTCTATCTTATTTCCAGTTTCCTTGAGCTGTATTAGGAGCTCTCCTTTCTGGGTCCTACGTATCCTGGATACAGCTTTTCCAATAGCCTCTAGTTTGGGGTCGGCTTTTACGCTACGAAGGATCTCCGCGTAAGATAGTCCTTCACTTGCCTCGATGACGAACGCGTCCGGTTTACTTCTTTTCGCCTCAAGCTTCTTTTTGTTAGTCTCCTTCTTAGTTTTTCTCAACTGTTTGCCATCGTTTGACTTCTGTTTTGTCGGAATGACGGCGTTTTTCTCCTTGCTCCTTGGAGTTATGCTTCCAATATTGTTTTCTTTTTGTTTGAACTCTACTGCCAGGGTTTTTTTTTTCCTCTTTGGTTCCGGGGTTTCGCCACTTTGACCCTGCATTTTCTTAGGATCTTGAGCGATCCTCGGCCAGGGAGAGGTTTGTGAGGAGTTGTTTTTCCTTATCGCCTCTTTTGCTTTTTTGTCCTGCAGTTGAATAGCAGAAAGCTCATATAGGGATTTAATGCTTTCAATTGCGTCTCTCATAGGTTGGTGTATTGAACGCCTTTTCCCATCTTCTAACATTTCCACCAATTGCCGTATCTGCTCACCTAGTTTTTGGAAGGCAGATAGCTGCGAGGTTGGTTCAAATGCCCTCTCTCTTATTTCAGAAAAAAACCCTGCTTTCAGTGCTTCTCCCTAATGGTGCTGGTGCAGTATCTGGTGACCTTAGCATCCTTGAGCTTCTTTGAAAGGGACTTTCCTCATTACCTTTCTCTTCCACTAATATTCCCTCCGTTGATTTGATTTTTGCTGAATTCATTTCAATTGGGTCCCCACTCAAAGCCGTTATCGATGTCCGAGTATGTAGTAACCTAAGGATTCCATGGTTGTCTTTGCAAGCAGTGAGGCCATGCAAGGGTTGACACATACCCTTATGAGGTGTTGTGCCAGAGCCAAATCGGTTTTAACAAGGAATGTTACATCTTGACCTACACCACCAACTTAATGGCGACTAGGCATCGAGCGTTCTTTGAGTCCTGCCAAGGTTTTAACGGGACGGGGGCGTTTACAGCATTAGCCTAAAAAGCCATTTCCGCAAAATTTCACTCTTGCTTACTCAGGTAACAGAATACTACAAACGTCAGCCCTCATAGCTGTCATTCCAATTCTTTTTCCAGTATGCCATAATTAAGACCATACTGGGCTCAGTCTTAATGCCGAAAAGGGTACCGATTCATAAGAGAGACGGTAAAAGTTATTACAAGAGCACGACTGTTCCACCGAAAGCAGATTCATCGCGCCGCTGTTTCGATACTTGTACCTGTGCATATATCCCACGTTGTGACGGGTACATCTGGATCTCGGCATTTATAGTGTCCTGTATCCCCCGTAGCCACCTTGTGAGGTGGGGGCACTTTATTAAAGACGGTGCCTATACGTATTGTCACAGAAAGTTCGTAGGGGTTCCTGTGGCCTTTTAAGCCACGCCCTCCTCTCCTGTCGCTCTTGGTCGGGGACTGCTTATTGGGTATTCGCAGCTAACCTACATATCTGCAGACCGTTCACCATCCGCCACCTGTGACCCCGCAGTAGCCTGAGCTCGGCCCTCCCATCCTTGATGCACCGGCCCATCTGCCAAACTCCGAAACATAGTCATAACTACCTCACGGCTACTTCACGGAGCCTATAGCATGATGTGGTGGTATCTCACCGGACGACAAGGGGATGGGTCCCTGTCTACCACCTCGTGTATATCTGTGTATTCCATTATATTTGTTGATAGAATGCACACTCTCTTATGGAAGGTGACCCTTAAGCAGCGAACGTGGCGGACGCGACGAATAAAGTAGGTTTACTTTCTACTTTTCTGTCCGTCGCAATCTTTGACATTTGGGACAGCGTGAGAATACCCCTTTTCATTGGTGGAAATATTGAGAGCGTGAGAAAAAATGTTATCGGTTGTCACCAGTGCTCTTATATTGTCCGAAACGCCTTCCGTGGGAAAAAGAAAATGCTAAAAAAAAAACATTAAAATAAACATTGTTTTTCTTAATTTCTTCAAAATATGTATCTGATGAAAGGTTATTTAATGTGATTATCTTTCAGTATAGTATAAATTTTACTTTTAATTTTAGTTTATTTTTCACAAAAAAGTACCCTTTTTTTTTTTTTTTTTATTTCTGACTCGCCATTGCGATAAAAAGGCACGTCGACCTAAGTAGATCTATTGTGCCATAGGATCAGAAAAGTTAGTTAGGGCTATTAGAGTTTCTACCTTCCTAATGTAGCTGATGATGTTTTCAGCAGAGGATGTCTTTACTTCTACTGGGCTTATATTTTCCCTGAAGAAGAAGTTCCTTCTAATACCACAAAGGGCTGGGCATTCGCATAAGATATGCTCAGTGGTTTCGTCTTCTTCAAGACATAGGCGGCACTCCGAAGAGTCGGCTATATGTATTTTGTTTAGGTGATATCGTAAGCCATGGTGCCCTGTTAGGTAGCCAACTAGGTTTTTGATGTCGTGCCTACGTAGATTTAGAATCTTTTTGGCATTATTTTTGAAAGGTTTAATAACTTTTTTGGCTTGTCTTAGGCCTGGGATGCTCTCCCAATGTGAAATACAGTTATTGTGTTCCCAGCTTTTTATAGCAAGATTTGCCGCTGATTTAGAGATTGCACAGTAGGGTTCAGGTCCTGTGAAAGGTGTTTCCGAACCTTTTCTGGCCAATTCGTCGGCTTTTTCGTTTCCTTCAATTCCCTCATGGCCAGGAACCCACCATATTTTGGTTTTGTTTCTGGTGCATAGTGTTTGGAGGGTATTGAAGCAGTGTAATACTGATTTGGAGTCAATGATCGGTGAGCTAAGGGCATTTATAGCTGCTTGACTATCCGTGAATATATGGATGTTTGCGCCTTTGATGCCTGAGTTGTAGATTAGGCTTGCACATTCCTTAATGGCATGGATCTCTGCTTGAAATACGCTTGGGCTTTTTCCCATTGGTATTGAGATATTTTGGTTTGGTACGAAAATGCCGGCTCCGACCCCTGAGTCCATTTTGGAACCATCCGTATACCACTTTATGCCTTTTTGACAGTTTGGTGGGCTATTGCTAACCCACGCCTCTCTATTTGTGATCTCCGTGGAGAATCTTCTGTTGAAACATAGTGTTTTTGGGAGGCGGTCTGTGATCGCGCAGATCACGTCAAGTTCTGTAATTTCTAAAAGGAGGGTCATCAGGTCTGGGTGTTCACCGATGTCCATCTCCTTTGTTTGTAACAGATTCGCTGAGTTGCGGATTGCCACTTTTTTGATGTAAATGTGGAGGGGTGTTAACCCTATTAGAGCTTCTATAGCAGCTGTAGGACAGGTTCGCATAGCTCCGGAAATGCCTAGACATACTAGACGCTGTATCTTATTAAGCTTTGCGATGGCTGTTTTTTGTGTGACTTTGTTCCACCAAACAATGGAAGCGTAAGTAATGATGGGCCTAACCATCATTGTATAGATCCAATAAGTGATCTTTGGAGAGATTCCCCATGTTTTACCATACATGCAACGACAAGTCCAGAATGCACTGGTTGCTTTTTGTATTTTGTTGTTTATATGGGAGTTCCAACTCAGTCTTTTGTCAAGGATCACTCCAAGGTATTTGACTTCGTCGGAGTACTCAATAATTTTATCGTTGATGGAGATTTGATGCAAGTTCAAATTTCTTCTCTTAGTAAAGGGAACTATGATAGCCTTGTTTGGATTTATTGAGAGGTGTTCCCTAGAACACCAGTCTAAGACTATCTTAAGGGCGTTTTGCATTTGTGCTGTTACTTCGTTTGCTACTTTACCCCTAATGATGATGACCAAGTCATCCGCATATCCAACTACGTTGAAGCCTGAATTGTTTAATATTTGTAACAGATTGTCGATTACCAACGACCACAGTAGGGGAGAAAGTACGCCCCCCTGCGGGCAACCCTTTACGGCTGTTACTGATGCTGAGGTCATTCCCGATGATGCGGTTATTTTCCGACTTTCAAGCATCGCTTTGATCCATTCGATAGATGGATGATCTACATTTCTTTGAAGTAGAGCGTTTGATATGGATTCATATCCGGTATTGTCGAAAGCACCCTCTATGTCAAGGAAGGCGCATAGTGCAACCTCTTTATTTTGGTAGGCACTCTTTATGTGCGATGTTACATTTAACAAAGCGCCTTCAGTGGACTTGCCTTTTTGGTAGGCATATTGATAGGGGTGTAGAGGATTGCCGTTTTTTAGGCATTCTCTGATATGTATGTCAATTATTCTTTCCATCGTTTTCAAGAAAAACGACGTTAAGCTTATAGGACGATATGATTTAGGTAGTTCGCTAGGTTTGCCTGGTTTGGGGATAAATACCACGTTTACCTCCCTCCAAGCTCGTGGTATGTAGCCCCAGTTAAAACTGAACCTAAATAAGGCAATCATGGTCGGTAAAATGAACTCCAGCCTTTTTTGGATGAGTGCTGGAAAAATACCGTCTATACCTGGTGCCTTGTATGGTTTAAATGAGTTGACAGCCCATTTAACCCTATCCGGAGTGAAAAGTCTTCCGGTTAGACTGTTATTTCTTCCAAGGTTTCTTGGGGGTGAATCCTCGGTAATGTGCTCGGAAGCTTCATTTATAATTCTAGACTTAGGGAAGTGAACTTGAAGTAGAGTTATTAAAGTTTCTTCCCGGTCGCGCTTGATTGTTCCGTCAGATTTGACTAGCAATCCCATGCAATTCGATTGATCATTCGAGAGAGCTTTTTGTAGGCGAGCCACTGCAGGAAGCTCTTCGAGCTTTTCACAATAGCTCCGCCAGGAAGCTCTTTTGGATCTTCTCAACTCTTGGTTGTATTGGGTAAGGAGGGCTCGATACAGGTCCCACTCACCGGTGCGTTTGGCTTTATTAAAAAGCTTCCTCACTCTTTTTCGGAGGTTTTCAAGGTTTGAATTCCACCATGGTACGCACCTCTTTACCACAGTACGTTTTACCTTGCAGCTAATTGCAAAAGATGAGAGGATAGTGTCATTTAACTGACCAAGTGCATCGTCAGCATCAAAAGTTTGTAAAGGTGGTGCTGGAAGTAGGTCAGATTTGATCGCTAGGTTTTCGCGATAGGTTCTCCAATTTGTAAGTTTATTTTCGTATCGGACCGGCACCTGTTCGGTGTTGCATCTAAGTCTGAATTTTATGTGCATGTGATCTGACAGAGATGCCTCACCGGACACATGCCAGTCTTCAACGATGTTTTGTACGTAAGGAGTTGAAAGAGTCAGGTCTAAAACTTCCTCTCTCACTGAGTTTCTAAAAGTAGGTTTATTACCCTTATTTAGAATAACTAAATTATTACAGCAAAGGTATTCTATCAAAGACTCACCTCGTTTATTTGTATCTCGGCTACCCCAAACTGGATGATGGGCATTGGCGTCGCAAGCCGATGATAAGTTGAAGTTGCTGGGATTGGCAGTACAGAACGAGTTCCTGTACTGGTGTTGGTGGTATGTTTTCATCGTCTCCAGCAAAATACGCCGATGCGCACACGATTTTTTGCAGCTCTCTGCCGTTGTGACGTTCAATTAGAATCGCCACCAGGTCCCTGGTATTGAAGCCTGGAATGGGAGAAAATTTTATATCTTTTGCAACAAAGAGGGCGGCCCTTGGCCTAAAATTTCCTCGGCCGAAAATAAGTTTTCTGGTTTTATTATTTAAGCCAAATATCTTACCATCTGTTGCCCATGGCTCCTGGATTAATCCGAGAGCGATGTTACCTTCGGCACATCGTTGGTTATAGGTGTCCGAGGCACCCATAGCGCGGTGCAGGTTTGCCTGCAGCACACTTAGGAGAGTAGTCATCGTCTTCTAGTGCGCTCAGGGTCCCGTATTCTGTTTGACTTGTTGTCGCCTCATCGTCTTACGAGTCCCTGTTGAGAGTGGCCGTCTTGCCTACTTCTCGGATGTTTGACTGACATCTCGAACTGGCTGTTCGTTTTCCTCGCACACGCTCGGCCTTGTAGTCTCAGGGTGAACGTTTTTCTTGCCCTGGTTTATTGTTTTGTCGGAACTTTTTAGAATTAGTCGCGTCTGCCCAAATCGGTAGGAGACCATTCCTTTGAGTTCGACCAGCTGTTTCATAGTGCTGTCGTTTACGGCAAAGACCATGTGAGCGATATCTCTTTCATTCGATCTTTGCAGGACTCTCCACGTTCTTGTGTTTAGCCTTTTGTTTTGGCCGTCTAGCATTGACAGAATTCTTTCGTTCGCTATTCCAGAACTTTGTGGAAAGAAACCCCTGATGACGTGTGGTTTCGGAAAATTTTTCTCCTCCACGAGCATCAGCTCCAGTCCACATTTCTCTCGTAGCTTGGCGAAGTTTGTTTTCAACCAATTTGCAGTGGTGGCATATGCACATGTTAGCATGAGCCATCCGGCTTTAAATGTTGAGCCGCGGAAAGATGGTTTTATGTCCTCGTCACGTAATTCCACCGTGATGTCCATAATGCTCTCCTGTATCTGAGCCATATGCTCACTACTGAGAGGATTACGATCGAGGTCCGCTGGCACGACACCCAGCCTGACAAAGCTCATTATATTGCTATATGAGGTTCTGTCGGCGGTCTTATTACCAGCTCGAGCTCGCTTCGCTTCGGACTGAGGGGGGTATTATCCTCGGATCGCATACGCTTCACCTCGGGACCCTTGTGCCCATCTGTTGATTGGCGAATTTTCTCGCTTCTATTTTGTTACAGCCCCTTTTTAGCGCTTGTTTAAACCGACGATTTTCAGAGGGTGTAAATTTGACAAAGACCGACTCGCTTTGACCTTTGTTGTCAGTGGTTTTGGCTTTGTCTATGTCGTCCGGAAATTCATCCGACAGCATACTTACATTACACAAAGTGCTCGTTTCAGAGATTGAGTCACTTAGAAGAGACGAATTCTCGTCTAGGTTTCTCATCTCAGAATCTTTTATAGGTGACTCTTCCCGATTGGCAGATGTCACGTCATTACTGACAGGGTGTTCGCAGTTAACATCCCTAGTTGATGATGCATTTATAGAGGCATCATTCTCTATTATTTGTTTTGTTTTGGTATCTATGTTGGACCCACGAGTAAGCGGGATATAGAAGGTCGCCCGTAGTCTACCCGTTTAACCACAGGAAGGCGCTATTTAAATCGGAGGTTGCCCGGTATCCGAAGTTCGCAAACTTACGACTAAACACCCTTTAGCCATGCATCCCTCGGCGAATGCTGTTCAGCCTTGGATTGGGGATTTAATTAAAGAGGTTTACTCCTCTTCCCTGCTCCTTTATCCGGGCTTGGGACCGGCAAGTTACACTGGTGTAACCAGGCGGAGTTTAGCGTCCTTTGGTTTCAGGACTCATCTGGAGAAATCTCGAGAATCATTGACCTTACTCAGCCCCTACAACTCGGCAAGTTCGACGCTCGTTGGTAGGAGAAAAAAAAGTACCTATCAAGGGAATTATTTATATTGGGAAGAATTATTAAAACGAAGAATATCTTCAATTGTATTAAATTACTATTCATAACCTTTATTACACGACAGTTCATTTATGGCGTGCGGGTTGCCAACTATCATCGAATCTTCAACACGCCCTCTCAAGCCTCACGTCATAAGTGTCATCTTCACGCGTCCTAAGAAACATGCCTTCTATACATCCTTCGTGTGTTCTCCGAGATAGAGACTTCGTCAGCACATCAGCAACCATTCGTTCCGTCGACAAATGCTCCAGTACAAACATTTTTGAGGCAATCGATTGACGGACAAAATGATGCTTAATGTCGATATGTTTCGTGCGAGCATGGAAAACTGGATCACTCGCTATTGAGCTCCTCGATTGTCAATACAAATAATTATATCAGCCCAATCACGTAGCTCGAGCTCATATAACATACTACGCAAGTATATAGCCTCCTTCGCGCCTCCGCTAAACTTACATATTCCGCTTCAGTAGCCACCCCAGTCAGCATCCGTATATCCAATAAGCGGCTCACCTGTCTCCTTATACCGCAATCCAATCCAAAAAAGCCAGTGCGCTTAGTTGGAAATTGTTCTAACCTTGAAACAGTATTTGCAATATCCGGACGTGTTGCCACCGACACATACATAAGGGCACTACTCCCATCATCATCGAAACGCATGTTCACTTCTGAAGGTGTTCACACTGCATTACATTTATCCATCCCATAGTGAGGAGTCCCATTATATAATCAGTCTGCGAAAGCTTGATTATCCTTTTACCACAGATAATATAATATAATAAATATATTATCTTTGCTTTCACCTTGATTTATTTCCAATCCAAGACAATACTTGGCAATACTATCCGGGCTGTGCGTCTTTCAACCTTTCCATCAGGGCTGTGCTTATTTGTAAACACCCAGCGACATCCAACAACGTTCGAACGATACTCTTTCTTTGCAATCTGCCAAGTTTCGTTCTTGATAAGGCTCATCAACTCTGCCTCCATTGCGTCCTTCCACTCTTCACATTCATCGCTCCATAGGGCGTCTTTCGTGCTAATTTCTGCCACACCTGCGAAAGCTTCTTCCTAAAACTCAGAATCACCGTCATCGACTGGAGACGGATACTCATTCTCTCTACATTGTGCTGTAGTAAAAAGTGTAGTGCGGAACAGCTTTCTCGGTCGGTCTCTGCTACCCGTCCGCAACAACTTAGGTCTTCCAGCAGTTAGTCTGAGTTCCTTTTCGGGTTTCCTTTTTATGGCTTGCATCTTTGGTTGATCTTCGGGAACAACATTAACCGAAAACTCAACCGTCCTCCGCTCGCTCTCCTCGTCCTATGCCATCTCATCTGTTTGTAGCAACTGATCCAGCACCTGCATATTTTCATTTTTATTTTTATTATTATTCTAAAATATTATGGTACATAAAGATATAAATAAGGCTATTAAGAGAAAGGTGTTGAATTTTCAGAAATATTTAAATAAAAATCCCCAGGAATACTTTCGAGAAAAGAGTTGTTTAATATATCCGGATTGATCTGACATTTGCAATTACATTTATTTGAAAGATTAGTCCAAGGCCTTTTTTGGTGAGAGCGATGTATTCAGCTTGGAAGCATAGTAGTCTCTCTTAGCATTTCGTATTAGAGTGTTGTGATCCGCACAACCATATATATTTTTTTTTTTTTATATATTTTATATCTTTACTAATACAAAATGTGTGCATACATATAAACAAATAATAAACCTACGAAAAATACAAATTAACAAAATGAATTAATAAAGAAACTGCAATCTATAGTTCATAAGGAACTAGAGGCGAAAGCAGCTGGTAGGTAGGTAGAAGTGGCGGTCCCGCTTGGAACCCAAGTAGCACTGTGATGTGCCTTTTTGTTACCACGACTCGTGTTACCTAGTTTGTGATGTTTGTTAAGGGTGAGAACGAGAAGCATTCGGTGCCTATATCCAGCCTGTGGAGTTGAGGAACCGTATTATGTCTGATATCCCTATACCCGAAATGTCGCTAAGGTTGTCGAAAAAAGGTTGGTTCAGTGTGCGCAATCTGGCTCTCGCTAGTGCCGGACATTTGCAGAGAAAATGGAGAAGAGTTTCTTTCTCATGTGTATTCCCGCAACTGCGGCAGTGAGTGTTGTGTGGGATCCCGAGCTTGGCCGCATGGTCTCGAATTGGCCAATGCCCCGTGATTATTGCCGTAATTCTGGCGATATCTGGGCGGGTTCTGTTTAGCAGGTTCCTTGTTCTGTTCTGATCGTATATGGGCCATATCTTCCTTGAAATGACGCAGTTTGTCAACCCCTCCCATTGGAATTTGGCTTTCTGCAGGAAATATGAATGAATTTGTCCTTTGACCACTCCTAGTGGGACGTGGACACTTGCCGCGAGTGAGCTGTGCAGAGCTGACCCCCTTCTGGCAAGCTCATCTGCCCGCTCGTTGCCTATTATGTCACTATGCCCTGGTACCCAGAGAAGTGTGACATTGAAACATTCACCCAGACGGGCAAGCTCGTTCCGGCACTCCAGCACTAGTTTAGAGGATATGGTAGCCGAATTTATGGCTTTGATGGCGGCTTGGCTATCTATAAGTATAGCGATGTTTTGTTTGTGAGTAGTGTTACGCCCTAGATGCACGCAGGCTTCTCGGATAGCCAGTAATTCCGCCTGGAAAACGCTGGCAAAGTCCGGCAAACGGTATGATTCTGATATATTTGGTGATTCTGAGTAGACCCCGGCCCCCACACCACAGTTCATCTTAGATCCGTCAGTGTATATGACCGTGTCGAAAGCATCTGGAGTAACATTAAAATAACAATACAATATTAATTTACCCTCCAGCCTACTTTCGGTCGTACTATGAAATATAGAGATTCTTTCATAAGCCGTACAACACGAATGTGGAATGCCTTGCCCAACTCGGTCTTTCCCCCTCGGTACAATTTACAGACATTTAAAACCAATGTGCATCGGAATCTCCTATCTTCTCTATCCCAATTTCCTTAACGCCCGCGCTGTGTACTTCAAACTACACCATAAGAGTAGTCACAACCTCTTTAGCGCGTGTTTATTATAAAAAAAAAAACAATATTAATTTAAAAGTAGTGAGGTGGGGTTATGACAAGAATTGTAGGTACAGTATATTTGTTACAAATTTAGAGTTATTTATATTTTTACAATGAAATAGCGATAAAAAAAAAAAAATTTGCGCAAAAATAAGGAAAAACAAGCATCTAATTAAGTGGTTACCCATAGTAATTCATTTACATTTTTATAATTTAAACCAAAGAGCCAACATTTTACTTCTTTGAGAAAAGTGGATTCATTTCTAATAATTCTGATACTACTAGGTAGATTATTAAAAAGTCTTGGAGCAACTGACGTATAAAAATTTTAAAAAAATTGCGAATGGTGATGTGGTACTACAGCGAGATGTTGATAGTTTACTCTAAGGTTATAGCTAGAAGAGCAACGGTTCAATAAATAGCCAGATCTAGAGAAAAAAATCTTTAATACCTTATAAAAATACAAATGCTTCAGAGGTAGGACTTTGATGCTTTTGAAAAGTATTAAACTCTCATGTCGACGACTTTTATTACAAACAAGACGAATAATATGTTTTTGGGAAATTAGAAGTGGATTAATTTTATTGCTATGAGTACCACCCCATGAAACTATGCCATATTCAAGCTTAGAGTGCACTAAACCATAATAGATACAAGTAAGAAGTTCTCGTGAGCAATAAGATTTTAAAAAGAACATTTGCCTTGTAGCGGCCCTAAGATACTTTTTGATTGCCTCCGTATGAGCAGACCAACCCATCTTCCAATCAACCAGCACCCCTAGGTACTTGTATGACTTGACACACTCAATATCAAAACATTTCACGGAGCACGAAAGTGATTCAAAAAATGTCTGTGGGTATACTGATGAGCTACAGATTACTCTACTATGATTATATTTCTCACAGTTTGCACAATGGAAAGAGAAAGATCCATAGTCTACCTCCTTACCCGAAACATTAAAAAACATAATTTTGGTTTTATCGCTAATTACCATTTTATGCATTTCAAACCAATGGCTTAAGACTTCCAAGTCATGATTAATATCTGCAGAAAGATCCAAAGCAGAGTCACTTTGAAAAGCACATGCCATGTCATCAGCAAACGCATTTACTTTGCAACGGTATTTTTGTAAAAACAGCGAGTTAATAAAGATTAAAAAAAGTATTGGACCAAGCACAGAGCCCTGAGGCACACCCAAAGAGACGCTTCTCACGGAGCTTAATTCTCCATTTATCTTAACTCTTTGTCCTCTATCGGATAGGTAGGAACGAAACCAGTTATGCATTATGCCTCTAAAACCACAATTGTAGAGTTTGTCCAGTAGTATTGTGTGATCGACGGTATCAAACGCTTTTGTTATGTCGATAAAGAGAGCCGCAGTTAATTTCCTGTTATTAATGCCATTGTATATATTAGTGCAGAAATTTAAGAGGGCAGCTTCAGTTGAAAAGCCAGAACGAAATCCAAACTGTGATTCACTAAAGAATTTGTTTCTTTCTAGAAACTTTACCATTCTGTTTTTCACAGCTTTTTCAAAAATCTTTGAAAATACCGAGAGTAGGGAAATTTTTATATTTTATGTACTTCAAAAGATGTCATAGGTTCAAAAAAGAAGCTTTGAGATAAAGATACATCATGAGATAAACATTCACATCTAGTACGTTCAGAGCGACTATCTGACACTACTTTACAACCAACAGAGCATCATCATCTTTTAAGCTTTGAATGTTATCAATTTTAGTCGGTTTATTAAGTATATCATTAACCAATTTCCATTCTTTTGTTGAATCACCTTTGATCTCACGAAATTTGTTTACATAATAATGGTTTTTACACAACAACACATCTTTAGAAATTTCTTTACATAATTGTTTGTAAGCAATAGTGATACCAGCTTTATTAGGGTTTTTGACTTTTTTCTTGTAAAGATTGTTCTTGGTTTTAATTTTCTTAAGTAGATCAACAGTAATCCAAGGCTTTATCTTTTTTAATTTAGACTCACTTCTTTTTCTTGTACTTGAACATTGCTTAACATATTTATTTAACGTCTCTATAAACGTAAAGAAATCTCTGGAAGGATCGCTTACACTAACAATACTATCCCAGCATTCCGATCGAAGTAGATTATTTAGCGAAACATAATCAGTTTTGACAAAAGTCGAACAGGAATGTAAATACTTTGAACTAGCATTAGAATCATATTCGAAGCACAAACACGTCATACAATGATCAGTCAACTGCAAATCTATTACAGAACTGCTGAGATGGAATTTTTGTGTGTTAAAAAAACGAACCATAATATGGTCAATGCAAGTGCTACTAGAATCTAAAATGCGAGTTGGCTTGTTTATAACTACATGACTCTAAGCCATAAAATGACAGTAAAAAAATATAATTATCTGCATGAATAGAATTTTGTGAAATATCAATATTGATGTCGACTAATAAAATTATATCATTAGAAGACTCACTTGATAATAGACTTTCTAATTCCTCAAAAAACAAATTATTCGCCAAAGATAGGTCATTAAATCTATAAACGCAGAAAAATGTTAGCTTTTTGTCATTAATCTTCACTTTTAAAACATCACAACTACGCAAATTATAGCGATAATCTACAACGCTTATCTCACTTTTAATAAAAGCCAAAACACCGCCAGCTGCGTACCTACTCATTATTGCTGCAAGATATAAGTTCATATCCTTCAATACTAAAGAAAGACTTCTTCTTCATATATCCACGTTTCCGACAAAAAAATACAATCAGGCTTGTTAACAAATGAATTCAGATGTATAAGAAAGTTATCAAAATTTTTACGCATGCTTCTAATATTTTGGTGAATAACAAGAAAATTGTTCAAGTATTTCTGGTCAAAAACGAGATCATGGGAGTCAACGTCTACACAGTTGACAGAGGGAATATTTAGTATATTAACTTCTGGATCTTGCATATTAATTTAGAGTTAGAAGGTCCACCTCTGAATTAACAACAATGTACTTGTCGTTATCCCTCTTACGCATGAGTACTCTCCCGTTTTTAATCCAAACATACTTGAACATTTTATCTTTCTTAGCTTTCTGCGCCGCTTTTAAAAGATATCTTGTCGCACCACTTAGAGATTCATTTATATAGATTTTACTATTTTTTTCACAATTAAATATCTTAGAAGTTAAGTTATTTTTTTTGCTGAATTTGTTCTTCATGTAAAAATGTAGTTTTTCTTTAACTTCGAAATAAATTTAACCACTTTAATGTCCTCTTTATTCAATGTCTCAAAATCAACCAGCCATCAAAATGGCTGACGCACTACCTCCGGCCTCATCGCAATATTCCCATGCTCGTCACCAGATGGCGAATACCTCGGGTAACGTCGGATTACATCGCTTTATGCGGCAGTGCTTTTCGATAGATGGCGATAGAGTTCGAGTGATTTTATCTTTACAGTTCGGCCAATCTGATAACATGATCGTCCTCGATCATTCAGCAATTAAGTACATAAATAAATAAATAATGAGTACAATATTTACAATGAATATAACATGAGTTTCACTTGTATTACCTTCTGTGAGAAAATTAGTAAATATATTAAAAAGAGGAGGGGGCGACCGTGATGCAAGCCTACGCGGTTGATGGATCTCTCCATTTACGTATGTGACATGACTCTATAATTCCATTATATGGAAGTTGGGAAATCTGACAATTTTCGATGTTTTTTATTACATAGCGATCATGGGGTAACTTTTTATTAACAATATATGGCCCTTTGAATTTGGGTATAAATTTTTTGTTGCCAGGTGACACGTCTATATTCTTAATTACTACATAGTCACCGCACTCAAACTTCCGAGCCTGCCTATGCCTGTCTTTGAAATATTCATGATTATAATCCTGCGAGGACTGTATATTTTCAAGGGCCGTCAGCCTAGAGGAATCAAGGTTTCGATCAATATTACTTATCTCATCCAAATATTCTGAAAGCCAATCCACGAGCGTGCCCTTCTGCTTAACCCCAAACAAAAGTTCAGATGGACTCTGTCGAGTGGTGCTATGGACTGAATTATTGATTGCGTATTCAACTTCTTTAAGTTTATTTGACCAGTTTGAGTGTTCGATTGGTTCAGTCAGTTTGCTAAGCATCGGAGTTAATACACGATTTACTCGTTCGACTTGGCCGTTCGCTTG
This sequence comes from Cheilosia vernalis, assembly GCA_949126925.1. Lineage (NCBI taxonomy): Eukaryota > Metazoa > Arthropoda > Insecta > Diptera > Syrphidae > Cheilosia > Cheilosia vernalis. Next base: position 5,129,620 of record OX421363.1, read on the forward strand.
CGGAGACCCGGTCGCCACCTTAATATGATTAACATTGTTTTTGACAAGAAACTCACTGAACTCAAAGGATGTGAAGCAACTTCCTCTGTCGGACACTATTCGCATAGGTCTACTATAATACTCAAAATATTTCATCAACGAACAGATTACTTCCTTGGAGCTAGTGGAGTTCACTGGATACAATTTTACAAATTTCGTAAATGCATCAATGACGACTAGGATATGCTTACGCTTCGATTTAATGGACGGCAATGGTCCCAAGTGGTCGATATGTAAGGTGTCAAATGGTATTGGCTTTTTCGGAATACTGTGTAGCTCCTTTTGATTAGTGGTCGCCGGTGCCGAATAAAGTATGCACTTCAGACAGTTCCTTATATGTCTTTCGATTTTCTCCTTCATTTTTGGAAACCAATACTGTCTTTTAATTTGTTCATAACACTTCACAATCCCCAGGTGACCTAATTTCTCACGACTGAACCTAATTATACTGTCCTCCATTTCTTTCGAAACGCAAAAACACAAGTTTCCATTTCCGCCTCTTTTATAAACGAGCCCATCCCTTAACTCAAAAAACTTCAAACTTCGGGTTTCCAAAATATCACGGATCTTGGTTATACAAGGGTCTCTACTTTGAGTCGCTTCCAATTGAAATACGATATCGACATCACTAATGGCTAGAACTACCTCACTGCGACTTAAGGCATCAACGTGTCCCATACCACCGCCACCTCGATGCTGGATAGTATAGTTGAAATTTTGCAACTCTAGTGCCCAACGAGCTATCCGGGGATTCAAGGTCTTTTTATTTAAGGTGAGGGTAAGAGAGTTGCAATCCGTAACAATTTTAAAACCGATTCCTTCGAGATAAATACGGAAACGCCTTAGAGCGTAAATAATGGCAAGCCTTTCTAGCTCAAAACTGTGGTATTTGCTCTCGGGAGCAGATGTTCGCTTAGAAAAGTAGAAAACGGGGTGAAATTTGCTGTCTGATTGTCTTTGCAGCAGCACTGCGCCAAAACCTGTAGCACTTGCATCGCAATGTAGTTCTGTTTCTTTATGGGGATCATAGATTGCGAGAACGGGGGGATTTATCAACCGATTTTTTAAATCCTCATATGCCCGCATGCAATTTTCATCAAACTTAAACGAACAATTTTTCTTCAGCAGATCATGCAAAGGTTTTGCAATGCGTGCGAACTGCGGGACGAATTTCCTGAAGTACGCACATAGATCGATGAATGAATGTAACTGTTTCACTGTATTTGGTATAGGGTATTTTAAAATTGCTGCCTTATGCCCTTCATTTGGACTTATCCCTTGGTCGCTCACGTTGTAGCCTAAATAATCTATTTTGGTGTAACAGAATTTACACTTGTTCAATTTAAGCTCTAAACCGTATTCAGCCAGGCGTTCCAGAATCAGTTTCAATATCTTAAGGTGTTCTTTAACAGTGGGTGTAGCAATTAATATGTCGTCGATATATATAGGGTGATTTTTTAGCTGGTTTGGTTTTGGCAACACTGCTTTTGACAGCTGACGTGTGTTTAGTACCTTGTGTCACTGTCAAACAGCTTCAGTTTGGTTTGCAATTTAACCATGGATCGTCTTACAAATGAACAACGCTTGCAAATTATTGAATTTTACTATCAAAATTCGTGCTCGGTTCGAAATGTTCATTTTCGCTTTTTTATCGAAAAATTGTGTTCAGCGATGAGACTCATTTTTGGTTGAATGGGTACGTAAATAAGCAAAATTGCCGCATTTGGAGTGAAGATCAGCCAGAAGCATTTCAACAGCTACCAATGCATCCCGAAAAAGCCACTGTTTGGTGCGGTTTATGGGCCGGCGGCATTATTGGGCCATATTTCTTCAAAGATGATGCGAATCGCAGCGTTACTGTCAATGGTGAACGCTACCGAGCGATGATAACAAACTTTTTTTTGCCCGAAATGGAAGTTCTTGACTTGCATGATATGTGGTTTCAACAAGACGGTGCCACATGCCACACAGCACGCGAAACAATGGCGCAATTGCGAGGCGAGTTTGGTGAACAGTTAATTTCACGTTTCGGGCCGGTCAATTGGCCGCCTAGATCGTGCGATTTGACACCATTAGATTATTTTTTGTGGGGGTATGTCAAGGCTAATGTGTATAGGGACAAGCCCGCTTCGATTGACGCACTGGAATCCATGCATTCATTCGTGAGATACCGGCCGATATGTGTGAAAGAGTATGCCACAATTGGACTCAGCGGATGGGCTACCTGAGACGCAGCCGCGGTCAACATTTGCATGAAATTATCTTTAAACATTAAATTGCAAGGTTCAAACTATCGATTCAAATAAATATTTCATTCATTTTTTCGAATTTTTTGTGTTTTTTTTTTTAAAAAAGTTCTAAGCCTCTTAAAAAACCACCCGTTACAACAATCAATCCAGCTTCAATGAAATCTTTAAAAATCAATGTAATAAAGCGTTGGAAAACTGATGGACTATTCTTTAAGCCAAAAGGCATCTTGACGTATTCAAATTGACCATTAGGAGTTACAAATGAAGTAAACTTTATTGACTCCTCAGCAACGCCGACTTGGTGAAAGCCACTTTTCATATCTAATACACTAAAAAATTTCTTATTACCTAGATATTCTAGACAGTCTTCTATTAACGGAATAGGAAAATTGTCACGTATGGTTATTTTATTGAGGTCTCTGTAGTCCACACACATGCGGATCTCACCGTTTTTTTTTTGTAACGAGTACTATAGGGGACGCATAAGGCGAGTCACTAGGCCTAACAATATTCTTCTCTAAAAGTTCTGCAATAATTCCTTGAACTATGGATTTATCCCTATAGGATAATCTTCTAGGGTGACTAAACACTGGGACTTCGGAAGTAAGCTTAATTTGCATTTCGAGAGGTTTGTTAAAATTTGTTGGGTAAAGGTATTTTAATTTATAGTCCGAAACCAAGAATTTTATTTGACCTTGAGTCTCTTGACATAATTGTGAGTCGATATTGTATTCCTCTGCTTGCTCTGAATTAATATCGATATGAAATATGTCGGGTGTAATTACTTCAGTACTATTCGATTCGTTGAGTAAGCTACCAATGTTGGAGGCTTCACTGCACACAATATTTGGGAAACACTCACTCGACTCTGTTGACGGTATTTGACCAATAGCCCCATCTTGGCAACCAATATAAACCCCACAATCAATAGACTCCAGAAGACAATCGGCACCACCAGTATCGGAACTAACAATAACACTTTTCTGGCAACTTTTACTACCCAATGAATCACTTCCACTATCAAATTTCCCATAACAATCAATTTGGTTTGCCTCAAAACTACTTGGCGGGTTAAAAACACTTAGGCCCACATCACAATCGCCCGTCCTCTCAAATGTCAGTGTATCTTGAATAGTATTATTGAAGGAGAAAAAGAAAGTATTTAAATTCAAACTAGACTCAGTAGGTTCACTATTTTTAATTACAGTTTGACGTATTGGATTTACAATAAATTGTACATTGAATGCTTTAAGAAAATCACGCCCAAGTAGCAAGGGCTTCGGTAAGATATTAGCCTCAACTATGAAAAGTGAAATTTTATTTACTTTATCGAATAATGAAATGTAACAATCAATTTTACCATATGTTTTTAATTCAGTGTTCGTAATGCTACTTAGGCTGGAGAGTACCAAATCTTCATCTTTAACGTCAAATGGAATAATTTTGTGTGATACAAAGCTAACCGGACTCCCACTGTCAATTAATGAGTCAATATCAGAAAAGGGAACTTTACTCGAGACACTGTCACAGAAGGCAATACTTACATTTTGGAACGGCTGCAATAGATTTGTCTCTTCTTCGTCCTCTTCGCCCTTGTTGACAAGATGTATTCCCTTCTTCTGCTGACAATCCTTTAGTACGTGTTTAGTACTCCCGCAACGAAAACAAGCCCCAATTGCACGCTTGGGTTTGGTACACTGCGATGATAGATGGCCATACTCCGAACAATTATAACATCGGATCGAAGACGTTGACTTTGATGGGGTATCGGATACTTTTGCTTGTGTTTTTGTTATCTGGTCACTTATTCTTTTTTTTTTCATATTTAATCAGCAAATGCTTCAGCTGTTCCAGTGTCGATGCAGTGTATAGCATTGTTGTGTATGCCGTATGGTCGCGAAATCCCTCGATGATAAAGCTAATTACTTCGTGTTCACTTACAGCTGCTTGGGCCGCAATTTCCTGCATTGATAGCATGTACGCGATCACATTTTCACCTTTACGTCTGTTGCGCTCTTGGAGTTGTTTGTACACATCGCTCGCGGAAATGGTGTACCGGAATTGCTTTAGTAAGCCTAGTCGCAACTCGCTGTAGTTCGATGCACTACTAGTGCGAAGGAACACTGCCGCAGTCCCCCTCAGCAGGCGCCGCATGGACATAAATTTCACTTGGTCGCTACATTCTCCAGTTATCACAACGCTCTCAAAGTCCTGTATCCATTTTTCCACTCCGTATGCGTCATCTCCGGTAAAGGTTGGCACCAGTCCATCGATATCACTCATTGTGAGTCGCTGCATCTGCGTACTGAGATGTTGTTCTTCCAATAATTTTAGCTCCTGTTGAAGAGATATTATTTTCTTCTTTTTCTCGAGATGAGCGATCATTCTATCATAATCATCTTCTTCTGGAATCGATGTCGCATTGGGTACTACTGCGGCAGCCCCCTGTGGCTCTGCTTCTGGGGAATTTTCGATTGTTGAATCTTGTACGGCTTCAGTGTGGACTGTTTCTGCTGTTCCTGTAGCATCTTCCAATAGGTTCCTTAGTTGCGTAGGAGTTGCGCTAGCTGGAAAGCTTATACCGAGCTATTCTAATGCCCTTGCTAAATCTGCACGTGTGTAAACCATTTTTGTTTTACAAATTTTTCCCGATTTTCAGAAACACAATTTCAATACAATATAATTATGTGGCGGACAATCAATTAGATGCACTATTCTCAATTTTTGGTTCTATAATTATTGATATTATTACTATTAAATTCGTGGTAACCCCACATCTGAGTTTTAATGTCCTCTTTATTCAATGTCTCAAAATCAACCAGCCATCAAAATTGCTGACGCACTACCTCCGGCCTCATCGCAATATTCCCATGCTCGTCACCAGATGGCGAATACCTCGGGTAACGTCGGATTACATCGCTTTATGCGGCAGTGCTTTTTCGATAGATGGCGATAGAGTTCGAGTGATTTTATCTTTACACCACTAAAATATTACCAACTGAATTATTGTCCTTCTTAACATTTTTCACAAAACAATTGTCAATATCAGCATCAGATATATCTACGCATACACCTTTAGAGAAAACTTGCAAAGCACAATTTAATGCGTTGGTATTGTTTACATTGGGTACACCTACTATTTCAACACTTTTGTCTCTACTTTCTTGTTGCAAATAATTCACTTCTCTTTGAAGATCGCTGACTGTTTGCAATAGTGTATTTTTATCTTCTTGTAACGAGCTTATTAAAGAAAGAGCATGAGCATTCTCATATCTAAGAGCAACTATCTCGTTGTACACTGCCTCTAACGTTATCACTTTATCGTTATGATGACGGGTATCACACTGTTGTTGTGGCTGTGGGTGCTGCTGCTGCTGCAGAGATAAAACCGGTTCTTGAACTACCTGGTGTTGTTGTAGTTGATTTTGTTGGCAATGAAGAAGCTCTTGATGTTGTTGTAGCTGATGATTTTCCTCTGCATTAGTTTGCATTGAGAGCGACGACGCATCATGTATTTGTTGCTGTTGTCGTACTAGTTGTTGTTTTGCTGGAGGAGGAGAGCGAAGGTATCCACTTCGCTCAGCAGAGCAACTCTTACAACGAAATTGCTTATTCGATTTTTGCAAAAACTCAACGTCTGCCGGTTGAATATTAACGCATTTGCAATGAAAAAATTCACTGCAGCCCACACATTTTATTTTTGGCTGACTGCGTTCAACTTTTTGTTTGCAAACGCAAGGCATTTTGCTCTATTTAATAGTTAAGTTTTTAAGTTTTATGGAAAAAAAAATTAAAGAACTGAGAGCACAGAAAAAAGTACGTGCTGACCCCACGACACGCAAGTACTACTATGTATACTATGTATACTACCCTACTCATGACCTACCCTAATCATCACCTTCTCACTAGCGATACATTCCATACGCCAAATACATTACCAGAGCACACGGCTATTAATAGGTCATTTGCTTTGTTTTTCTTTAGTTTCCATTTACCCAAACGCCACCCAAGCGCAATGAGTCAAGTGTATACCTACCCGATACAATACACACGTAACCCAACCCCGATCCGATTGCACAGCGGCACGCCGACACATGGCAAAACTGCAATGGTTGCATATCGGAGGAATACTACGTTGTGGTATCAGGGAATAATTATAATTTATGAATGGATGACACTTGACACCAGCGTAAGGCAAATGACACCCAAGATGTCATTTGGGTACTTATAATGGGAACGGAAAACAAAAGCAATACCTAAAAATAGCGCGTATGCACATATGGTAATTGGTAAGGAAACCAATGGTGCGTGGAGGGGGGAGATAGGAGATGGGTCATGAGCAATAATAATATAAAAGGCAAAGGTTGTGACAAGGAAAATCAGAGTTAGTTCATAATCCTAATAGATCGCAGCCATTGCTATAGACAGCGGATCTACTAAATCGTTTGAAATATAAAAATGAATAAAGAACTCAGAGTCGCAGCTCTGCAGTACAAATAATACTAAAAGCATTTTTTATTAACTCTCCGCTTTGCACTCTTCCCTCTCTCTAGAGGAAGCACGGTGTAAATCGTAACATTGGTGGCAGCAGTGGGACTACCTCAAAAGGTCCCAACTACCAAGAACAAGGCAAAGATCTTGATGCGTGACAGGGGCTAAACACCGTCAATATAACAAACAAAAATATAATAATAATTTGTGTTAAAGTGATAGCGTCTCTGGGGCTTACACCAGAAACAGTGTATTCAACGAAACAGTAGCAGCACAGGAAAACAGTGTGGACCAAGGACCAGTGAGACCAGCACTACCAGCATCAACCACAATAGCAGCAGCATCATTAACACCAGTAGCAGTGTAAGATTAAATAAGGTATTTCTATTAAGATATTTTATTTGTTTATACATACAGAACACAACAATATTTTTGTAACAAACTCCCCAAAATACTATTTCGTGCTAAGTTCGGTATCTTTTTGTGAGCATTTCTTTTAAATTTTCTTGTTAAAATTCTTACGCGTCGAAATAAACGAATAAAGGAATTATCCGAATTCCTTCCTTCCATAGTAAATAGAAGAACCCAAGATGGAATTCAAAGTTAGCATAAACGATATATTCAATATCGTGCCAACTTTCGACGGAAGTCCAGGCGACCTTAACGCATGCGGTAACATATTGTTTTCCTCTGTCGATACCGACAAACATAAAACCTTCCTCGAGATCGTCAAGACCAGGCTACAGGGGGCAGCTTTCGAACTGATTCAGTTCAATTCTTTTACCACGTGGAACGAACTCGTTAAAGAGCTCGAAAGCCAATTCAAGCAAGAGAAGTCACGATCTTCCGCCCAAAACGAACTAATGTCCGCCAAACAAGGGGCCAAGGAAAGTGTCTATGAATTCGGCGACAGACTTGCACAACTACTCTCTGCTTTAAATTCAGCCACGTTAGGAACTGTTAGTGAAAAACCAGTCAGGGATTTCTTAACGAAAGAGAACAGCAAATTGGCTCTGCAAACATTCGAAAATAATCTTAGGAATCACACCCTAAAAATTTTGGTTAAAGCTCATGAGGCAGATAACCTCAAAAACGCAGTAGCCTACGCAGTTGAACAGTCATTCCGACTGGACAAATCTCCTCATCACTTTTCTTCACCTACCGGTAGCACATCAAACGCAACCAGACCCATTTGCCGAACATGTAACAAAGTAGGGCATTCGTCTGAAACATGCTACCAAAATACAAACAGACTCCCACAATTTCCAAACTAAGTTAAAAGAGAAGTGCAATTCCTCTCGTGTACATTTTGCCAAAAACCTTATCATTCGTTCCAAAACTGTAGGACTCGTCTAGCGCAAGCTCGACAAAATGTTCAAAACGAACAAAACAGAAGCAATATCAACAATTATAATAATCATAATCAAAATAATTATCAAAACCGTAATAGCAATAATCATAATCAGAACCAAAATCATTACCAAGCCCAGCGTACCAACCCTAATCGACAAATCAATTACCACCACATACCGGATCATCAAGATCCGTCCAATCAAAGCAACGAAATCGAATTTAAACGAACTGTCTCGGGAGGAAAACCCCGGCAATCCTTCCCGAGTAAACATTCAAGCCGAGGTGCATCAAGCGAGGAATTAAACTCGATTTTAATCCAAATTTCCCCTATCCCTCAAAATAATTTAAGCATGATCCGCATCCCATTCGAAAATGGTATAATCAAAACTCTTCTGATAGACACAGGAGCAGAAATTAGCGTAATTAAAAACTATACAAACCTTAAACCATTGAACCATAACGAAATGGTAATAACCTCCATAGTAGGTAAAAGTATCATTAGTCCCTTCACCGCAACAGAAACTATAGTCTTTCAATCAGGTGAAGAAAATATTAAATTAAAACATGTATTTCATGTGGTAAAAAATTACTACATTCCAGAATTCGACGAAATCGTTGGCAATGATTTTCTGCAAAAATACTCTTGTTACTTTTGTCATAAAACTAGCACTTTAGGCATGCGTCCATACGTTTCGAACAATTCTACAGGTCTAACGTACAAAAATGGGGAAGATAAACTTCCATATCCAAAGTACACCAACGTAGAAACGGAGCGGGAAGAAAATTGATGATTCAATCGTTGAAGTAGATAACTCCGGGGGACAGTACAATGCTACATATCCACATCCCGAAAACACAACTGCGGAATCACGTCGGGTAGAACAGCATTTCAATAAAATCTTTATTCCCCCTAGAAGCAGGCTAGTGACAGAGATTGCATTTAACTCAGAACAAGATGTAGTGTTCAGGAAGAAACAGGTTTCTCCTGGGGTCTTTTTGGCCTCTTCCATTGCAGAATCAAACAAGAATCGAGCCAAAATATTACTTCTCAACACTAATGAAAAACAAGTAAATATCAACACAAAAGATATGGGTTTAGAATGGGACAAGCTAGAAGAATTTGATCTCATTAAGCCAAGTCTAGAACAGGATCCAGTATATAAAAGATTGGAAAATCTGGAAAAAATTTTAAACACAGATCACTGTAACCATGAAGAAAAAACTGCTATTATACAGATATGCCGTGAGTTTAATGATCTATTCTTTTTACTGGATGATAAATTGTCTTTTACTAAAGCAAGTACCCACAAAATAATAACGGAAGTAGGAAAACCACCCATATACGTAAGACCTTATAGGCTGCCCGAAACCAGTAGAAATGAAATATATAAAAAAGTAAACGAGATGCTAGACACTAATATAATCAGACCAAGTTACAGCCCGTGGAACTCACCCTTGCTGCTCGTCCCCGAGAAACCAGAAGAAAAAGGAATTAAAAAATGGCGGGTAGTAGTAGACTATAGGCGCTTGAACGAGGCCACTGTAGGTGATGCATTTCCTCTCCCAAACATAACTGACATATTAGATCAGTTAGGCAAAGCTAAATATTTTAACCGTTCGCCAGGGTTTTCACCAAATATTGGTAGAAGAAGAAGATCGAGAAAAGACCGCGTTTAGCACTGCTTTCGGTCACTATGAGTATAACAGGATGTCATTCGGACTTAAAAACGCTCCAGCTACGTTCCAACGGACAATGATGGGAAATGATTGGCATTGAGTGTTTCGTATATGTCGACGACATCGTTATATATGGTTCTAATTTATCAGACCACAATGAGAAATTGCGAAACGTATTAGCAAGACTACGAGAGCATAATTTAAAATTACAACCAGACAAATGCCATTTTATCAGAAAGGAACTTATGTACCTCGGGCATGTCATAAGTGACAACGGTATTAAACCAAATCCAGAGAAGATAGAAGTAGTAAAAACATACCCGAGACCAAAAAAGGCTAAAGATATAAAGGCATTTCTAGGTTTCGTTGGCTATTACCGTCGGTTTATTCCTAATTTTGCTCTCATAGCGAAACCCCTAACGAATATTTTAAAAAAGGGTATAAATTTCAAATGGGACGCATTCTGCGAAGAGGCTTTCACAAGACTTAAAGAGAAATTAATCACTTCCCCTATATTGATATATCCTGACTTTAAGGAACATTTTCTAATAACCACAGACGCAAGCGATTTCGCAATAGGCGCTGTTTTGTCCCAAGGGAAGATAGGTGAAGACAAGCCTGTTTATTACGTTAGTCGTAACTTAAATTCAACAGAAATCAAGTATACAACTACAGAAAAGGAACTACTCGCAATAATATTTGCAGTACGACAATTTCGTCGTTACATTTATGGAAGAAAATTCACCATTCTAACAGATCACAGACCACTACAATGGGCCTTAGCAATAAACATTTTTAGTTTCGACTCTAAATTTAAGTAGTTTACAGTGACTATATTTTCCATACAAATTTCGCAATTGTGAGCTTCCGTAAATTTAAAGTCGAGACTAAAAATGTTTATTGCTAAGGCCCAATGGCTATTGAATCTGAAAGATCCTTCATCTAGATTAGCACGTTGGCGAATAAATCTAGAGGAATACGAATACGAAATCAAATACAAAGCTGGCAAACATAACTCCAACGCTGACGCTTTAAGTCGTATACCGGCAATAGCCATGACAACTACAACGAAAAAGAGCCAAAACAACTTAACTTTCCATTCCGAACAAAGTAATAAGGTAATGGTAGTAACTCGAAATCAAAGACAACGTCTGGAAGACCGAAATGAAACCAATACCAATACTCGGTCATGCGAAGACGAGTTGCTACAGGTTTCTAGCTTTATTCTGACAGAAAAAACCGGTGATATCCACAAAGATTATAATTTATCATATCAAAGAACTCATACCAAGCTTTATTAAACCTGATGTAGGTAAATGTTTTGATACAGAATTTTGTTTTGTGATTACCTTACCGATACCCTTTAGAAGCACGAAGGGTGAATCAGTTGTAGAAAAATGTTTGAAAAATATAAAAGATAAAATTCAAAACCGACATTTTAAAATGATCGGATTTTCATTACCAAACTAGGGCAACAATGCAAAAATACTATAAAAATACTACTGGAAAAATTATTTGGCAAAGACGATCTGGAAATTCGGCTAACGAAAGAATAACTCTGAATGAACCCGAACTTATAAGAAAGGCCCTCTTTGACTTTCATGGCTCACCATTCGGAGGACATCAAGGCGTGTCACGAACACTTAAAAGAATCCAAAATAAGTACTGCTGGCCTGGTATGAAGAAAGATATTGTTGAACACATACAAAAATGCACATCATGCCAGCTTAACAAAAGTAGGAGGAACCCCCCGGTTCCTATGAGGATTACAACAACCAGCTCACGACCATTCGAAAGAATTGCTTTGGACATAGTCGGTCCTTTGCCTGTAAGCCACAACGATCAAAAATATTTGTTAACATTCCAGGACGACCTGACTAAATTTTCCGAAGCTTTTCCTATACCTAATGCTGAAGCCTCAACGGTAGCAAGAGTTTTTTCCGAAAATATTATATGCCGTCATGGTATTCCGATTTCTTTACTTACCGACCAAGGTACAAATTTTCTGAGTTCTATGTTCAAAGAATTATGCACATTGCTGAAAATAAAGAAACTTACTACATCACCTTACCACCCGCAAACATATGGAGCGCTTGAGCGTAGCCATAGAACCCTTTCTGAATACTTGCGACACTATGTTCAGCGAGATCCCTTAACTTGGGATACGTGGACCCCTTATGCTATGTTCGTATACAATACGACACCACACAGCAGCACAGGCTTTACGCCATACGAACTCCTTTACGGATTCCCTGCCAATATCCCCAGTATCCTGCAACAAATCCCAAGAACACTATACAACTACGAAAACTACGTCAACGAATTAAAGGCTAGATTACAGCACGGATACCAGGCAGCGAAAGAAATCTTAAATAAAAAGAAAACAATCTCCAAAGAACTGTATGATCTGTCAACAAAATCCAAGAAAATTAATATAGGTGAAAAGATTCTTCTGAAAAACCAAGCAAGGAAAAATAAGTTTTCATCCCTTTGGGAAGGCCCCTACGAGGTTTTGGAAATATTATCCGATGAGAATACAAGAATTAAAATAGGAAATAAATCGAAAGTAGTACATAATAATAATCTCGTAAATTTCACTACATAAACCAACATACACACAAACACGATTAAAGTCGTCAAGTAAATCTCACCCTATCCTTCGTCCTTTAAAAGATGGAGTCAACATACTACGAGCCACCTATGTAATTCTGGCAATAGTAGCTACCTTTATATACATCTTTAGAAGAAATTTAAAAACACAAATAACGAAAGATACCAACGAACTAACAGCACAAATATCCCATCCTATCCCAACTGAACACATAAATCCTCCAACTCAACACATACTAGAAATAAGTAATAATCAAATCGAACCACCATCTCCTAAACCAACATTTGTATTAACTACAGGAGTTTAAAATAAAAAAAAAACATTTTTTTTATATTTCCTTGTACTAATTGTTAAAACTAATGTATTCACAAAAAACATTTTATTTCCTTGTACTAATTGTTAAAAATAATTTTTATACTAGAATAAGAATATTGTTATACTTCCTTTGTACTAGTTTTTTATTAACCTAAGAAGTAGCAGCCAAACATTGTATTTAATCTAAGCACTTCGTTACAAGCATTATATTTAGTTTAACAAAGTATGTACTTAAATTTTAAAAATATCTTCGTAATTCAAAACAAACAAAAAATCATTAAAATAATTGTAATTTCCTTCCTCGTCACACCTAGCCTACTTGCAGAAAATTCTAACCCTTCAGGTAAGAATTTTCTTTTTCCAAGGGGGGTGGGATGTTGTGATCCGCACAACCATACTGTTTGAGATTGAGACTACCCAATGATCTGTCTTCTATGAAATCATCAGTCAACATAATTATTGTTTACGCATTATCATTAATTGTTATATGTATTTTCATTCATATCAATTGTACTTGTATTTAATCTCGTAATAATTCTGGAAACTTTGTATTTGCATATCGTAATTTACTTTCTATTCATTTCACTTGTTCTATAATATATATGCCACTGTAAAACCTGCAAGTTCGCACAGCTTTACACCAACAATTGCATTGCAGGTGTAAAACTTGAGAGTGGGCGTCTTTTTTTGTTATGCGAGATCGACTTGATCTTGTGTGCTTTCGGGCACTTGGATCTCGTTCGTCAAAGGCACCACATCTAACCAGATAAGTATCGACTATACTATTATAGATATCGACAAAATCTATTAAATATTATTTACATCAAATTGCCTGTTGAAATTGCACATTATTCTCCTTCGTTTGAATCCAGGTTCGGTGCAATCCACAACATTTTATTGGTCCTTCTGTAGCCGAATAATAAACAAATTAATATAAAAAAGTGATAAACCTTTTCAATAAAGTACTGCATGTGCATGGTGTGTTATACATACATATATAATACATATATTTTGACTTTGACCTCGTTTTGATAGGAAAACCGCGTGTGTGAATTATTGCGTTAGAAAAAGAAAAAAACTTTGGTGATTCAGACAATTCGATTTAACCGAATAATTCCCTCGCTGTGGAGTTACCTTATTACTATAGCAAGCAAAGCTATAATAAATTAAGGTGTTGCTTTGCATTTAATTAGCAGTTCGCCTGTGCCCTATTCGTTATTCCTTTTCTGTGATTATCGTATATTTAAATGAATTCGCTGAAACAAAAACGCGGTACCGCGAAGGGATGCTTAACACGTGCGGTTGATTTTATTGCATCCATTGAAGAATCCACTACAGTCGAAATGCTAGTGATTCGATTAAGCAGAGTCGTTGAAGCGTGGTCGGAATTTTCTTCGCTTCACAAGGAATGCTTGCAGCATTTGGAAGAAGATGAGTTGGACGATTTTGAAAGCGAATTCGGCACGTACGAAGAAAAATATTTCGTTGCACATTCGGGCTTGAAAAAGGCCATACGCGATAGAAAGTCTGCCGTTCAAGACAAATCCGACGATTCGGTTTTGAAAACGCTTGCGAATCAGCAAGAGACTTTTCTGAAGAAGTTAGATTCCTCGGGGAACACGTGTTCGACGGTAAATTTACCTCAAATTGTAGTGCCGCCATTTTCTGGCAATTACAAAGATTGGCCATCTTTTAAAGATTTATTCTTGGGTTCAGTCGACAACAAACCGAATCTTTCTCCAACGCAAAAATTTCATTATTTGAAGTCCTTTTTGCGGGAGGATGCGGCCAACCTTATTAAACATAATATGTCGGCTTCCGATGCAAACTACATCGAAGCATGGGAAAGGCTCGAAAAACGCTACGATCGGGTTAATGTAATCGTGCAATCATTTGTACAATCGTTTCTCTCACTTCCTTCAATGTGCGTCTCAAATGTGCAAACGCTTAGAAAGATTACAGACGGTGCGGATGAAGTGATACGTGGACTGAACGCGTTAAATAAGAATGGTAGGGATCCCTGGTTAATTTACCTCTTACTGTCTAAGTTAGATAGTGACACAAAGCATGCTTGCGCCGAGGAAATCGGATCTCGTGATGATAGTTCGATCTCCGATCTTGTTGAGTTTCTCGAATCGCGTTGTGACGCACTTGAATCGTGCCATACTCCTAATCGACCAGTTGCATCTCGAGGAAAACAATCGGTTCAGATCCGAGCCCATTTAGCAAAACCGTCGGAAACTAGTTTGCAGTGTCCTATGTGTAAAGGTGACCATTTCCTATCCCAGTGCAACCAATTCTTAGCGTTAGACATTACTGCTCGTAGAACATTCGTCAAAACAAAATCTGTGTGCTTTAATTGCCTGCGGACAGGCCATTCGGCAAATAGATGTCGGTCATCGTTTCGTTGTCGCGTCTGTAGAGCTCGTCACCATTCGTTGGTTCATCAAGACGATTTAAGAAACCCGCCCCCGTCATCATCATCACAAAATTCAAATCCTGCTTCGGTAGTACCATCAGTATCGCCTTCGACGTCATCTGCTTCACACCTGCCTTTTTCTTCGGTGACTCCTTCCACTTCTGCTACAGCTGCTCCACTATTGAATAACCACTCGCTTGAGTTTAGCATTCGAAAGCAAACCATCTTGCCAACCATTCTCGCTAAGCTTCAAGATAATCGGGGACAGTTTATCGAATGTCGAGTTCTCTTGGACACGGGGTCACAGTCTTCATTTATCGCAGAGTCATTCGCACAAAGGTTAGGTCTTCCAAGAAAGCACTCGCGTATTCCCATCATGGGATTGTCATCAAAACAAGCTGGATACACAAAAGGATGTGTTTCTATTCAACTTTTCTCTCGATACAACAACTCTCACGTGTCGGTCGATGCGTTTGTTCTGGCTAAATTGACTTCGAATTTGCCATCAAAATCCTTTGATGCATCGACATGGGATTATGTTCAGAAGTTGGATCTAGCGGATCCATACTTTAACGTCTCTAGTGCGGTTGATGTTCTCCTTGGAGCGGACAAGGTCTGGAATATTCTCAAATCAGAACAAATTCGTGGACAAGAAGGTAGTCCGATAGCGTTTAACACATCGTTTGGTTGGGTCATTTCAGGAGAGTTAGTTGATCCATATACACCCGCTCAGTTAATGTCTTCGTTCCATTCCACTCTCGACGTAGATGCTCTTTTACAGCGATTTTGGGAACTGGAAGAAGTTTCCTGGCATAAAGGCCAAGCTATTCTTAATGATCCCGCTGAACAGGATTTCCAAAAAACCCTTTCGCGCTCTCCGGATGGGAAATACATTGTTTCACTTCCGTTTAAAACCCCCTCCCCAAGTTTCGGAGATACCTTGCAGTCGGCAGTTTCGCGCTTATATTCGATGGAGCGTCGGTTTCGCACTAATCCTGAATTGCACCGGCTGTACTCTCAATTCATGGCAGAGTGTCTCGAACTTATATATACCCCGCTAAGTGCAGTCACCTTGACGTGGTGCGGAGGCTTAAGTCGCAATGATTCAACAGGCTATGCTGTCGGAGGCGGAAGTCGTCTGAAGGGTCACCCATGGCAGACAGGCTGTGTGAAGAGTGACGAACTAAGAACTGTCGACCTAATTCCAGTGGTGGCGTGAGCGAAAGGATGAAAGGTTGGAGGTTAAACCAGCCAAGTACGAGCTCCCTCAGGTGCCCAGGCGAAGACCTGAAGGTACTGAAATTCCTTACCCCGGTATGGCGGCGCTGCCGGGGCTGACCATATTTTCCGACTATACTCGTGGGAACAAAATAGAAAAATTAAACAAAAAAACAAAGGAGGAAGGAGGTGAGAGTACGATGAGTACCCTCAGGGAGACGGTGGCCGACACAATAATCGTGGAGCCATACGATCTCACCAAAATCCAAGAGGCTCTAGAAGCTGGCTCAACAGAAGATGAAATCTCAAAGGAGGAAGAAGAGTAGCTTTTGGCTGAACCCTCGAATGAGACAACTGGTGGAGAAAAGGCGAAGAAGAAGAAGGTGCCCCCTGGTCTGCTAAGGAACGGGAATACCTTAAGGCCAAACATATTTTTGGCATTCTCGTCGCCAAGAAACAAGACTCCCTCACAGAGAAGGAGCGAGCCTCCTTGGAATGGGCCAAGGAAACAATCGCGAAAGATGCTCTTACGAGGCCTGAGCTTAAAAGACCATCCACCGCGGTAGTTTTGACTTGCAAGTCAGGCTCAAACACAACGCATGGCGCAAAACGGCCAAGGGACGATGTCGCTAAGACAGACCCCAAAGCCCACCGTAGCTCCTCAGCGAAAAAGGTGCCAAAGACGGAACACCGGGAGACCGACAATAAGCCGGGCCCGAGTGGACTCCAGAGGAAGCCTATTGCGGAGAGGCTCGGTAAAAAGGAGCTAGCCTCGAAGAGGTTGAGGTCGCCAGAGGACGCACCCAACATTCCGAAGAAGGCGAAGCGGAGTGATCAAACAACGGGCAGCCCCAAAAGGCCACACATGTTTGGAACGGGCCTAAGCGGGAGGTATAGCGAGGTGACAAGGAACCCGCTGCAGTTAGCTGTGGTGGATTCCAAGAAACCAAGTGGGCAGTACTCCGCGGAACGTGGGAAGATGATCGAGAACGCACTAGGCGTAGCGATTATCTCCCATATCCGGGCGAAGACTGGAGCAAAGGCCCCCGCTTACGGCAAGATGAGATGGTCCAAAGGCATCACATATATAGACTGCAAAGACCAGGCATCAAACGAGTTTGCCAAGACCTGTTTAAACAGCGCACAACTATGGGAGGGGGCAATGCTTAAGGCCGTACCCATAGAAGAAGTCCCCGTAAAAGCAAAGGGCAGAGTTTCTATCCCAGAGATTGGGGTAAAACGGGAAGAGATCCTCAGCGTGCTGCAGGCACAAAACCCCCAGATCCCGATGAGGGATTGGGAAATAGTGTCCGAGGAGGAGCCTAAGAATGGTGCAAGAGGCCCACCTGCATCATTAAAGAAAAACATGCAGATGCAGATGAGGTCACCCTCAAGCTCTTAAAGCGGACTGCAGAAAATGCAAGACCGCCTGAGACTGCGAAGGAGGCGACTACATCAAATGATGAAGGTAGTCCAAATCAACCTCCATCACAGTAAGGTAGCTTCAGGCAACCTGAGGCTGTTCCTCGAGGAGGAGCAGCTGGACCTGGCCCTAATCCAAGAACCATGGATCAATAAAGATCAGGTGATGGGACTAGGGTCAAATAAATACGACATACTTTATGTCAAAAACAAAGGTAAAGTAAGATCGTGTATTATGGCAAAAAAAGAACTTCATGCACTAATATTGCTTCATTTCAGTACAGGTGATCTGACGGTGGTGGAGATCAGAGGCAAGGGTGAGAGCTGCAGGGTGGCGTCGGTGTACATGCCAAATGACGACGACACATCAGTCCCCATCGAACCGGTAAAGGCGCTAGTTGCGGCGTCAGAACAAGGTAAGAAAAACTTTGTCTTAGGTTGTGATGCTAACGCCCATCATACTATTTGGGGCAGCTCAAACATTAATGCTAGAGGTGAGGCTTTGTTCGACTATCTTCTTTGCTCTAATCTGCTCATTTGTAATCGGGGTAATGATCCCACTTTCATTACGGTGAATAGAAAGGAAGTTTTAGACGTAACCTTTGCATCCCACAACAATTCTGTCCAAATTGCAAATTGGAGAGTGTCCAGCAAGGCATCACTATCGGATCACTGCTGGATACTCTATGACTTGAAAATGGTTTCGCAGGGTAGAAACCAGTTCAGAAATCCTAAAAGGACGAACTGGGAAGTATTTGGAGAGACGGTGCAGAGTTACAGGAAGGTTCCCGGTAAAAGTTCTCACATCTGTTGAGGAAGTAGACGATGCAGTCGAATCTTTAACGGATGTGCTCTCCCGATCATTTGAAAAATCCTGTCCGAAAAGTGGAGCGAGTGGGAAGAAGCGCCCACCCTGGTGGAGTCCCAAGATCGCGGAACTCATACGAAGCTCAAGGTCTAGGTGGAACCTCGCCAAAGAGGGACGTATTGAGTGGTCAACGTATAAGGAGAGCGTTAGAATCCTTAAAAAGGAGATCAGATTCGCAAAGAAAACCTCATGGAGAACTTTCTGCGAATCGATTGAATCCACAACCGAAGCATCTAGACTGAGGAAAGTCCTTTCAAAAGCACCGATGCCGATATCTTCGCTAAGAAGGGCCGACGGTAGCTGGACCGAATCACACAAAGAGACGCTGGAAATACTGACGGAAACTCACTTCCCAGGATGCACAGATGTGTCGGAGAGTTACGATACAGTAACACCAGGCACGAGGGAGGGAATGGAGCAGGAAACGATCGCCGGAATTATAGACGAGAAGAAAAAAGCCTGGGCAATCAACACATTTGCCCCCTTCAAGGCACCAGGAATAGATAATATTCGACCAATAATGCTACAGAAGTCAGAGGAAGCTATTATTATTTGGCTAAAAAGCATTTACACGGGCTGTCTAAGGCTATGCTATGTTCCTAGGGCATGGCGCGAGGTGAGAGTGATTTTCATTCCAAAGGCAGGGAAAGCTAGTCACACCACAGCCAAGGACTACAGACCTATCATGCTGAAAACAATGGAACGACTAATTGATCTAAATGTACGGCAAGCGATCGGCGATAACTACCTATCAAAATCGCAACATGCGTACATGAAAAGCAGATCTGTTGACACGGCGCTACATAGAGTAGTATCGGTAGTGGAGGAATCTCTACACCATAAAGAATACACACTGAGTGCGTTCCTAGACATTGAGGGGGCCTTCAACAACATCGAAGCGAACGCAATCTTAAGCAGCTTGCGCAGAGCCCACCTAAATAGCAGCCTATGTGACTGGATTGGACTCATGCTAGGCACACGCAGTATCAAGTCACAGCTAGGGTACGTGAGCATTGAGCGGAAGGTCAGTAGGGGAACACCTCAAGGTGGGGTCCTCTCACCACTCATATGGCTCCTCGTAGTTGATGAACTGCTAAAAATACTGGAAGCAGAAGGCTTCATTGTGAGCGCATACGCAGACGATGTCGTTATTCTGGTTTCAGGTAAATTCACTCCAGTTCTAAGCGAAAGACTCAGTTACGCACTTCTACTAGTCAATAACTGGGTCACGGGCCGCGGACTCGGAGTGAACCCATCGAAGACGGAAATCCTCCGGTTTACGAGAAAAAGGGCGATCCCCGCCTTCAATCCCCCAAGGATGGGCGGGGTAGACCTTGAAATTTCAAAAACAGCAAGATATCTGGGAGTAGTCTTAGATTCCAAGCTCAGCTGGAAGGAAAACATAGAGGATCGCGTCAAAAAGGCATACGTGGCAATATATGCCTGCAGACGAGCATTCGGCAACACTTGGGGACTCAGGCCACACGTGGTGCACTGGCTATACACAGCTATAGTGCGGCCCATCCTAACATACGGTACAGCAGTGTGGTGGAAGGCTATTGAGAAGAAATACAATCTTTCAAGCCTAACCAAAATACAAAGGGCAGCATGCATTGGGATAACGGGTTCCTTACGAACCACCCCCACCGCAGCTATGGAGGTGATGCTAAACCTCATCCCTCTGGATATTTACTGCAGCAACAAGGCGGTGAAAACCGCAATCAGACTAAGAGAGTCTGGACTATGGTCATCTAAACCCTACGGGCACGCATCCATCGAATCCCAATGGAGTGCGGCGAAAGAGAAGGTGTCCACAGACTTTCTACCCCCCACTTTCGTTTTTGACAGGAGATTCAATACTAGAATTCCAAACAGAAACGAATGGGTCAACAAAGAGGTAACAGCAGAAGATGAGCTAGCCCTATACACCGACGGTTCTAAGATGGATATCGGTACAGGCGCGGGCATCTTCAGCGAAGCACTGGGCCTACGAGAATCTTTCAGAATTAGCGATGATTGCAGTGTCTTCCAAGCGGAGGTAGCCGCTATCTCCCAAGCAGCAAAAGACCTTAAAAGAAGACACATTGTCGGTAAACAAATCACCATCTACTCTGACAGCCAAGCGGCAATAAAAGCCATGGAGTCAGTAGTGGTGAAGTCAAGAGCAGTATGTCACTGCAAGAAAAATCTGGACGTAATATCACAAGCCAACGCGGTGACCTTATGCTGGGTGCCAGGGCATATGGATATTCCAGGTAACGAACAGGCGGACGAGCTTGCAAGAAACGGGTCGGAAATGCATGCATCTCTGGCCCTAAAATCAGTAAGAACTCCGCTCAGCACGCTTGCAAGGAAGATTGAAATTGAATCCTGGAGTAGGACTAACCTACGCTGGACCAATCTCATTACCTGCAGGCACACAAAACAACTGTGGCCAGAGTTGAGTGAAAAGAGATCTAAATGCATGATCGGACTAAGCCGCAAAGATATTCGCATACTCACGGGGGTCATTACTGGACACTGTGCGATAGGCGTACATGCGGAACGGCTGGGGATACTGCATAATGATTTTTGCAGAAGCTGCAGGGACGTTGAAGAAATAGAATCTGTTCGTCACCTACTCTGCGAATGCCCAGCCCTTAAAAACAGCAGACAGAGGATTCTCAACAGTTACTTCTTCGATGACCTGGATGATTTGAAGAATGTTGATCTCAATGCACTCCTGAGATTCATACTCAAATCTGGGTGGTTCTAGCAGACACACAATCTTCATATCATTGGTCACTCGTAGGACATACTTTAGAATCATGATACAACGGAGCTTTAGAAACCCATGAGATTCATACCAATGTATGTGGTTTCAATATAAAAAGCGGTTTCTATTTCTCTTTCGACAGGTCACACTGGATGGTTCCCGTAACTGGACACAATGGACCCAACTGATGGTCTAAGTGAAGCTGTGGCAAACTGCCACAAGAGCACCCATTTACCTACCTACCATCTCGAACTTGGGCACATGGAACTAATCCCTCGCGGCAAATTATATGTCGACCCTACAAAACAGTTTTACCTTCCCCATCACGCAGTTCTAAAACCGGACAGTTCGTCAACAAAGCTACGAGTTGTATTCGATGGGTCGGTAAAAGACTCTAAGGGACAATCGCTGAATAGCCAACTTTTAATCGGTCCGCCAATTCAACGTGATTTGATTGGGGTGTGTTTGCGTTTCCGGCAACATCGGTTCGTTTTCA
Source organism: Cheilosia vernalis (assembly GCA_949126925.1). NCBI lineage: Eukaryota > Metazoa > Arthropoda > Insecta > Diptera > Syrphidae > Cheilosia > Cheilosia vernalis. The sequence continues at coordinate 5,151,533 of OX421363.1, forward strand.
CGGCCGATATCGTTAAAATGTTCCGCCAAAGATTACGCCTCGAAATACCCTAATGCCGCTAGAATTTTGCTTAATGATGTCTATGTCGACGATGTCATTACAGGGGCAAACACGATAGAAAGCCTGCTAAGTTTGCAATCCGAAGAAGTCGCGTTGTTATCGGCAGCTGGACTCCACCTTCGGAAATGGAGTTCCAACTGTTGGGCTCTTCTCGCAAAGCAACAACCTGAAGACTGTGAGTTTTCCTTCGTTGACCCTGAACGCTCCGAATCGCTCATTAAGGTGTTGGAAATGTTCTGGAATCCTGCTGCTGACGTTTTCTCCTTTCGGGTGGTTCAATCTTCTCCATGCTCCTCGGTAACAAGAAGGCGGTTGCTATCTGAAATCGCGCGTATCTTCGATCCTCTGGGACTACTTGCTCCCTCGGTTGTTCTCTTTAAAATTATGTTTCAGCAGCTCTGGTCGTCAGAACTCAAACTAGGCTGGGATGATCCTCTGCCTTCTGCCATCGCTGAACAGTGGCTGACTTATCGCAAACAACTCCCATTTTTTGAGCGAATTCGGGTACCACGAAATGTGTTTCCCTCTGAAGAATCCATAGAACTTCACGGCTTCTCTGACGCTTCCTCCCTCGCTTATGCCGCAGTCGTCTATGCCCGCTCTACATCCGTTACTGGTGACGTTACCATTACCCTCGTCGCGGCAAAAACTAAAGTGGCCCCAATTAAATGTATCTCCATTCCCCGTCTCGAACTATGTGGTGCGCTGTTGCTCTCTCGGTTGATGACCCTGGTGAAAACGTCGGTAAATGCCAAAATCGTAAAGACATTCGCGTGGTGCGATTCCGAAGTCGTTCTCCATTGGCTTTCATCACCCCTCGTCGCTGGACAACCTTTGTGGCCAACCGAACAGCAGCTATTTAAGAAACTATACCCCGATACTCTTGGTTTCATGTACCGTCGGAATCGAACCCTGCGGACTGTGCGTCGCGTGGTGTACTCCCTTTTAATCTTTTCAATCATTGTCTGTGGTGGACCGGCCCACCGTGGCTATCTTTATCTGACGAACATTGGCCGAACTCAAACCCTTCTTCAAATCTGTCCGAAAGTGAATTGGTTAAACGGGAAGAAAAACCAATCTCTATGCAGGTGCTTGTCACTGCGGTCAATGAGCATGTCTTTCAGGGCCTACTAAGGAACGTTTCTTCGTGGTATCGGTTGCAACGGATAGTCGCTCATTGCCTACGATTGGCCTCCGAGTGTCGCATTCCCATCTCAGATCGAATTCATCGTGGTTTGAATAACGGGGAAATTAATGCTGCTAGGATAGCCATATTAAAGTTTGTACAATCAAATTACTTTGAAGATGATCTCCGATACCTTCGTACAAACAATCAACTTCCGTCGAAATCGTCACTGTTGAGGTACTCTGCGTTTGTGGACATCGATGGACTGTTACGTGTAGGTGGGCGTATAAAGCACGCTAGTGTGTCCTTTAATATAAAACATCCGATAATTCTTCCTAAAGCTAGCCAGATTTCGTCGCTAATAATAACAGACACACATCAACGATATTTACACGCTGGAGTATCCGAAACATTCGCATTCGTTCGACACCAGTACTGGATTATGGGCAGCCGAAATCTCATTCGTCGGATCATTCACAGGTGTAAGCCGTGCTTTATGCAGCGCAAACTAACAAGTCAGCAACTCATGGGCGATTTACCGTCGCATCGTATCCAGCCAAGTCGTCCATTTTCAAATACAGGGTGTGATTACGCCGGCCCAATAACCATCAAGCTATCCCGTTGTCGTAAGCCGAAGACTTCCAAAGCCTACATTGCGCTCTTCATATGCATGGCAACGAAAGCTATCCACTTGGAATTGGTGAGTGACCTCACCACGGATGCTTTCCTAGCCGCTTTCCGAAGATTTGTCTCTCGCCGTGGCAAGTGTAGCAACATCTACAGCGACAACGGGACAAACTTTCAAGGAGCTCGTCGATGTCTGACTGAAATGCACAAGTTAGTCATGGCACAAGCCCACAACGATACAATTGCTGCCGCTCTTGCCAAGGATGGCATTGCGTGGCATTTCATCCCTCCTTCAGCGCCACACTTTGGTGGTTTGTGGGAGGCTGGCGTTAAGTCAGTCAAACTGCACTTACGTCGTGTTATTGGGAGTTCAATGTTAACGTTTGAAGAATTGTGTACTGTCCTTAGTCAAATAGAAGCCATTTTAAATTCTCGTCCTCTATGTTCAATTTCTGACTCCGATTTAAATCCATTAACTCCTGCTCACTTTCTTGTAGGTGAACCGTTCACAGCCGTTCCTGAGCCCAACCATTTAAACACCCCTCCAAATCGCCTTTCCCCCTGGAACCATATCCAGAGTATGACCCAAGGATTCTGGAAAAGGTGGCATACGGAGTATTTGACAACACTGCAGGAGCGACCCAAATGGCAACACCGTACTACAAATTTCAAACCAGGAGACCTAGTAGTAATCAAAGAACCTAACCTCCCGCCTACGAAGTGGCTACTAGGCCGAATTGAAGATGTGAACCTAGGAGCTGATCAGCAAGTACGAGTGGCAACTGTGAGGACAACATCAGGCACAATCGTTCGCCCCATTGCTAAATTAGCCCGCCTACCTGTATCCTGAAACTCGTTTCAGGGAGGCCGGGATGTTTGAGATTGAGACTACCCAATGATCTGTCTTCTATGAAATCATCAGTCAACATAATTATTGTTTACGCATTATCATTAATTGTTATATGTATTTTCATTCATATCAATTGTACTTGTATTTAATCTCGTAATAATTCTGGAAACTTTGTATTTGCATATCGTAATTTACTTTCTATTCATTTCACTTGTTCTATAATATGTATGCCACTGTAAAACCTGCAAGTTCGCACAGCTTTACACCAACAATTGCATTGCATATGTAAAACTTGAGAGTGGGCGTCTTTTTTTGTTATGCGTGATCGACTTGATCTTGTGTGCTTTCGGGCACTTGGATCTCGTTCGTCAAAGGCACCACATCTAACCAGATAAGTATCGACTATACTATTAAAGATATCGACAAAATCCATTAAATATTATTTATATCAAATTGCCTGTTGAAATTGCACATTATTCTCCTTCGTTTGAATCCAGGTTCGGTGCAATCCACAACACATGCCCTACTCATGACCTACCCTAATCATCACCTTCTCACTAGCGATACATTCCATACGCCAAATACATTACCAGAGCACACGGCTATTGTAATGGCGGCGCGGCGACAGCTTCTACGGTTCGAAAAACATTAAACGACACTCCTTTGTAATTATATAAATTGAAGTTTATTTCAGATATTTATTTGTTAAGGATAGTAATAAAAGGTGGTTATAAAATTATATTCGATGTTCGATGTGTATTGGATGTGTTCCTTTATCGTATCTTTTGTATGTCGCGTCCGTCCTTACTGGCCGTCTTTTTTCGAATGGCACGTCTCACCAGGCTGTTTTTTCTCCTCTCTCACGATGTATTGCTGTAGTGGTAATCGTTTGGTAGACGTGGACAGATGTGATTTATTGAGTGATTTTAACATTCCTCCCCCCGTGAATCACTCGGGGATTCACTACGAATAGTTAAAACGGCAAGTTTTGAGGCTGGACGTAGCAGCATTCCACTGGCTGCTTTTATCTCGGCGATGCGAATGTGACCATCTTAAGCTGGAAATATTTTGTTAATACGGCCCTTTTTCCACTGACTTCATGGTTGAGAAGGATCACAAATTATTACCAAGTCGTTAACTCGAAGTGGTGGTGGCTTCTCGTGCCACTTAGGACGTCGCAAAAGTTGTGGGAGATATTCAATAACCCATCTTTTCCAGAAGCGATCCTTGAGATTTTGAGAGATCCTCCACTGCTTTCGCAAACAAATTTGGGTGTCGACGGGATGAGGAGTTTGTGTTGAATTAACACGCCCTAACAAAAAGTGGTTCGGCGTCAGCGGTTCATCTTGGTCGGTGGACAACGGTATGTCAGTGAGTGGGCGAGAATTGATGATGTTTTCAACCCGTGCTCCGATAAAATTAGTCCCATTATCGCTTCTGATTCTTTTCGGGGTTCCTCGACGGTTAACGAAATTTCGCGAACAAATAATGAATGCATCTGTTGACAAGTTCTCAGCAAGTTCCAAGTGAGCGGCTCGAACTGTCAAACAAGTAAAAATCACTGCCCATCTTTTTTCTCTTCGGCGTCCGATGGAAACATTAAAGGGACCAAATAGATCTAAAATCTTTCCACAATAAACCAGTTTGAAAACGCTTATCAATACACTGAGTTGTCTCTTCCATTATCTGTCTAGCTCTGATGTCATCTTCCGACTCCAATGGAGTAGCTATAGCATTTGTTCCGAAGTTATCTGATGAGAAGTACTTAGTAACTATTTGGTGTAATTCGTTCAATGAATGATTCTCCCGTATATGATGGACTGATGGGTATGACGATGTTAGTTCTGAAGTTGGGCCATAGGCAACCCAGCCCAACTTGGTCTTGGCGGCAATAGGCGATGAGATATTCGATTGAACAATTGTTGTCGATACACCCAAATGAATGTTGTCCAACCCAAGCAGCATAACTGGTGTGATGCTGTTGTAGTCTTTCACAGGAACGAATGTCAAATGCTCAAATTGAGATTTTTGCAATGACTGCATTGGCAAATTTAAATCCTTCACCGTTCGAATATTCTTGATCGCAAATCGATGATCTTCTCCGTGGCCTGCAATTTCTAGGCTGATTCTCGATGATTGTTCCGTAGTAACTTTTTGGCCATACCACTGCAGAGTCATCGGCTGAGATGGACCTTTTAGTCCAAGTTTCTTTGCGACATGTTCCTCCAGCAAAGAAATTGCAGAACCTTCGTCGATCATGGCAAAAACTTCAGCTTTTCCACTTGGACCAAATAAGGAAACTGGAAGAACTTTAAAAAGTTGACTACATGTAGCATTCGATGCACGGCGGCAATGATAAACAGCATCCTTTGACGCTGTATCTTCATGAAGGCTCTGGTGGTGGTAACGACGGCAACTGTTTACCCCACATGGCCTTTTGGCTCGGCAGTTCATTGAGTTGTGACCCTTACCCAAACACGAGAAACATAATTCTAAAGCTTTTACCTTTTTCCAACGGTCTTCAACACTTAGCGACTGGTTAAAATCCTTGCAGTTCACCAATTTATGCTTTTCTCCACAATGAAAGCATTCGGTGTCTCTCTTCGGAATATTTTCTTCGACGTGCATAACACGGCGTGGTTGTTGATTGTAGACCCACAATCCTGGCAAGGTCACTCAACCACATTGAAAAATGTTCAACAGTGGGAAATGGCTTGATGGCGGCGGCATGTTTCGCCCATTCAAATTGTTTATTTGCGGGCAATTTTAACACAAGCTGTTCCAAAAGCGATGGATTAGATAAATGTTGTTGGCAATTTGCAGATGTTAAAAATGCAACTACGTTACGCACTCTTGTAGAGAATGATATGACTTGTTCGATTTTGGCTTCACTGATGGCTGGAAACTGCTTTACTTTATTCAACTGGCATCTTATAAGTAAGTCAGGTCTGCCAAATCGAAATTCAAGCTCTTCAATCGCTTTGGGAACGTCATTGGGATATATTAGCATTGAATCAACTGTTTCTTTGGCGGCACCTACCAAACACTTTTGTAGGCGCATTAAATTTTGCCTGTCGGTGTACTTAAAGGCGTCGGTCGTGTCTATAAAACTCGCGAGAAACAAAGGCCTATCCTTTGTTTTCCCAGAAAACGTTGGTAAATCGTACAATCTTGATTCGTTTTGGGGAATCCACGTAGTGTGACACAGAATGCCACTATCGGCAGGTTTTGGCATTTCTTGTTCTTTCGATGGTCGTGGCAACATACCATCAAAATGCAATTCCTTCTGCTTGCCTTGGGCAGAATCATTCGGCAGGGCTTCTACTTGGCTGCGTAGACTCTGTATTTGTTTCTGGCTGTCGACGGTGTTGTTTCGTAGTTCTTGTACAGACATTTTTAGAGAATCTATGCTCTTGACTAACACTGACATCAGGTCACTACCTGATGAATTTTCTGTTGGATTTAACATAATTGTTATGTCTAAATCTCCCTCAGACTCACAAACGATGTGCTCTCTCTCTCTACTCTCTCCAATCGAAATCCTCAAAAAATCTTCCCCCTGCATTTATCCTTTTGCGTTGGCGCAGCAAAATCGATAAAATCAAATCCCAGCAAAAACTATCTTAACGCGCACATCTGTCCACGGTTTGTCCGATACAATTAAACACGCGCACAATCTTTTTGTCTCTCTCCAACTTATTGCAGACGAAACACAAATACCGAAAACAATTGCGAATGCGACATAAAGATAAAGAAAACGTTGTGATGGCGGCGCGGCGACAGCTTCGAAAAACATTAAACGACACTCCTTTGTAATTATATAAATTAAAGTTTATTTCAGATATTTATTTGTAAAGGATAGTAATAAAAGGTGGTTATAAAATTATATTCGATGTTCGATGTGTATTGGATGTGTTTCTTGATCGTATCTTTTGTATGTCGCGTCCGTCCTTACTGGCCGTCTTTTTTCGAATGGCACGTCTCACCAGGCTGTTTTTTCTCCTCTCTCACGATGTATTGTTGTAGTGATAATCGTTTGGTAGACGTGGACAGATGTGATTTTAACAGCTATTAATAGGTCATTTGCTTTGTTTTTCTTTAGTTTCCATTTACCCAAACGCCACCCAAGCGCAATGAGTCATTGCGATACCCGATACAATACACACGTAACCCAACCCCGATCCGATTGCACAGCGGCACGCCGACACATGGCAAAACTGCAATGGTTGCATATCGGAGGAATACTACGTTGTGGTATCAGGGAATAATAATAATTTATGAATGGATGACACTTGACACCAGCGTAAGGCAAATGACACCGAAGATGTCATTTGGGTACTTTTAATGGGAACGGAAAACAATTAAGCAATACCTAAAAATAGTGCGTATGCACATATGGTAATTGGTAAGGAAACCAATGGTGCGTGGAGGGGGGAGATAGGAGATGGGTCATGAGCAATAATAATATAAAAGGCAAAGGTTGTGACAAGGAAAATCAGAGTTAGTTCATAATCCTAATAGATCACAGCCATTGCTATAGACAGCAGATCTACTAAATCGTTTGAAATATAAAAATTAATAAAGAACTCAGAGTCGCAGCCACGCTATAGACAGCGGGCTCTGCAGTACAAATAATACAAAAAGCTTTTTTATTAACTTTCCGCTTTGCACTCTTCCCTCTCTCTAGAGGAAGCACGTTGTAAATCGTAACAAAAGTAGTAGAATTGTAATTGTAATTGTAAGTAATAGGCCCTGTACACTGCGACCAGAAGAGATCTATTGTGTTGGCCTTTATTATTTAACCCAGGGAGCTGTTGAGGCTCTTTATAAACCTCAGTACCCTTCTTGGTTCCATGTTTCCTATATCTGCAGGACTTATAAATGCCCCTTGCATGTGGAACATTCTGCTCTTTGCCACAGCAGGGCATTCGCAGAGTATGTGTTCCGTTGTCTCCTCCTCTTCTCCGCAGAGTCGACAGGAGTCGTCGTCGGATAGTCCCATTTTTTTGAGGTGGTATCTTAGTGGCCAGTGACCAGTAAGATAACCCGTTAGGATCCTTAGATCTTCTTTGCTTAGCTCAAGTAACTTTTTTTGTTTTACTACGAACTGGGATTATGAGTCTTTTTGCCTGCCTCTGTCCTTTGGATTTTGTCCAGTGTTCGGCAAGGTGATCATCTTCCCATTTCCTGAATTTTGAGTGTACGTAACTCAAAGGTAACCCGAAAAAGGGCTCAGGACCAGTGAGCAGGCGTGATGCGCCTCTTCTCGCTAGACAATCCGCTCTTTCATTTCCTTCGAATCCCTCATGGCCTGGTATCCACGCGACGGTGACTGTGTTGTCCTTGGCCAAGTCTTCGAGGAGGTTAAAACATTCCCAAACTAGCTTTGATCTGATCGAGTATGATCTCAGGGCTGAAAGAGCTGCCTGGCTGTCTGAGAGGATGAAGATGCGGGCACTTTTAGTGCGCCTTCGTAAGCATTCTCGGACACATATCTCTATGGCATGTACCTCCACCTGAAAGATGTCTGGTGATTTTCCCAGTGCTATGGCTCGTTGGAACCTGGGCCCATAGACCCCAGCACCGGTCGCATCATCTTCCATCTTTGAGCCGTCGGTGTACCAGATTTGTGATCCCGATGGTATTACGAATTGGTTGGTTCTCCAGATATTCCTGTCAGATATGATTATCTTGAATTTTCTGGTGAAGCGAAGCCTTTTAAGCATGTTGTGTGATACCTTGACCACAGGATCATCTTGAAGCATTTGTAATACCCGAAGGTGTCCTGTGAGGTTTCCTGCTTTAAGATTTGATATATCAGGGAGCCTTAGGGCACTAAGACCTGCTTCCTTCTTTACAGAAATATGTAAAGGCAACAGGCTGAGCATTGCCCCTATGGCTGCAGTTGGACAAGTTTTCATTGCCCCCGTTATACCAACACATGCTAAGCGATATATCTTGTTTAGTTTTTGTTGGGCCGTTGTTTGTTCGGTTTTTGGCCACCATGATATCGCTGCATAGGTGATCATTGGTTTGATGATCGTGTTGTATGACCAATAGATCATTTTTGGTTTTAAGCCCCAGGTTTTGCCGTAAAGACGCTGGCACATATAAATTGCCTTTGTCGCCTTCTTTGTGACTTGATCAAGATGTGAATTCCAGGTGAGGGTCTTGTCTAGGATTACTCCTAGATATTTTACCTCTCCTGATACGTCGATGATTGCGTTATTCAGCTTGATCGGTTTTAGTTCTAGTTTTCTCTTTCTAGAGAATGGTATCAGGACCGTTTTTGAGGGATTTATGGTCAATCCTTTGTTCTGACACCATCTGTAGGTTAAGTTTAGGGCCCTTTGCATGATTTCCGATATTGTGGAGTCATGCTTGCCCATAACAGTGATTACTACATCATCTGCATAACCTTGTATTGTATACCCCGATTGTGTGAGGTGATTTAGGAGTTCATCTATGACTAGTGTCCAGAGGAGAGGAGAAAGTACTCCTCCTTGAGGACAGCCTCTAGTGGCTTTGACAGTCTTTTGTGAGCCTCCATACGTCAGGTTAATGATTCTGCTTTCTTTTTCTTTCCTTATCATAGCTTTCTTAATGGCATCGAAGGAGGTATTGTCAAACGCTCCCTGGATGTCAATGAAGGCACAGAGAGCCGTTTCCTTTACTGCGAGAGCCTTTTCAATCGTCGTAGTGAGGCTATGTATGGCAGTTTCGGTAGACTTGCCAGCTTGATATGCGAACTGGCTAGCATGAAGTGGGTTACCTTTAAGGAACTGATCCCTTATGTATTGATCTAGGATTTTCTCCATGGTTTTTAGGAGGAAGGAGCTGAGGCTGATGGGGCGATATGATTTCGCTAGTTGTTCAGATTTCCCACCTGCCTTTGGTATGAAGACCACCTTGACCTTAGTCCAGCTCAATGGTACGTGGCTTAGAGATAGACTGGATCTGAAGACTCTAATTAGTTGAGGAACCAATAGATCCATACCCTGTTGTAGTAGGCAGGGGTAGATGCCATCAGTTCCTGGTGATTTGAAAGGCTTAAAGGACGAGATCGCCCATTTAACCCTGTCTCGCTGAAATATTTTCCCGGATAGACTGTAATCCCATTTTGATACCGTGAGATCCTGGTGCCTCATCGGTACGATTGGATTGTCTATGCAGATGCATTCCGGGAAATGTGTATCCAGAAGAAGTTGACAGGTTTCTTCAGGAGTATCTGTAAATTCGCCATTGTGCTTTTTAAGAGAGCAGATACCGTTTGAGTGATCGCGAGCAAGGACTTTTTGGAGTCGTGTAGCTGCAGGGAGATTTTCAATGCTCTCCTCCAAGTCAATCTTTTGGATTTTCTCAATTCTGTGTTGTATTCAGTAAGAGCTGTTCTGTATTGGCACCAGTTGCCATTGTTTTTAGCTCTATTTTTTTTTTTTTTTTTTACAATTACAATTTTATTATGAACAATTTTAATATATGTACATTCAAATTTGTAACCCGCAAAGCAAAATGCTTATCTGCAGGTGGTTGTTTGGAAAATTGAATTTAAATTTACTTGAAGTGAATAGCTACGTATTTTTAACAATTTAGTTTTAGTGAATCTACTTTTATCACTGTATTGTATTTCAAATTACGTTAGACATTCTAGATAATATTGTTTTAATTTTCTTTTTCTTTCACTGGCTACTTTTATATTTCTTAAGTTCTGCGGTAGATCGTTGAGCAAGTTCGGCACGGTGTACATCATTCGTCTTCTTCCATATTCATTGACGATAGGCGGAAGTTGAAACATACCCTCCACTCGCCTTCTGGTGTGATGCTGGTGATCAGTATGTACTCGAAAATTCGTGTCATCGAAATACTCCAATGCCACACTCATCTTATAGATTTGTTTCACCTTCAGTATCTGAACACCACTTGAAGTGGAATTGTTGCTTGATATAAGTTTCCTTGCCCTGTCTTGAATATTTTGTATCTTGTCAATGTGTGTTTGCGCTGCACCTCCCCATGCCAATATTCCATGTCGAAGTCTCGACTCTATGAGAGCGTGGTATACTGCTCTTCGAACGCAAATCGATGATTTGTATTGAAGACAGGCGAGCGCAAACAGGGCTCCCTTTAACTTGTTTCGTAGTATGTTGATGTGAGACTCCCATAGAAAGTGGCAATCAATTGTAATACCTAGATATTTGTAAGTGTTTACATATTCAATACTTTCTTCATTGCATGTGCTAGTACAACGAAACGTCTTCAACACGAACGGAGTCTTTGCAAACCTTGGACTGCGAATATGCATAGCTTTTGTTTTTAAATTGTTTATTACTAGCCCATTATCGTGACACCATTTGCTTGCTTCATTAAATTCGACTTGCATTATTCTCGATGCCTCTTCGAGTGATTGGTGAGTTACAACAATGGCAGTATCGTCAGCATATGCAAATGGGGTGCTATTTTTTAGACACTTCAGCATCTCATTGGTGTATAAGATAAACAGAAGAGGACCCAATTTAGATCCCTGAGGAACTCCGTATTGTATACTGTGTGGACTGCTATGGCTTTCCTTAATTTTAACTCTGAATGTCCTAAGGGACAGGTAGTCCCTCAGCCAGTTAGCCAGTCTTCCTCTAATGCCAACTCTTTCTACGGCGTCTATAAGTTTATTGTGGTCAAGTGTGTCAAAAGCTTTGCTAAAGTCCACAAAGACCACAAGGACATGTTGACGTTTACTCAAGCTGGTGTTTATTAAATCAGCAAATTTCCCTAAGAGTTGATTAGTACTTTTCCCTTTCTGGAATCCATACTGATTCTCGCTAATTAATTTATGTTTTTTAATGAAGCTCTGTAAGCGCTCTGCTACAACTTGTTCCATAATTTTTTCAATAGACGGCAGAATTGTGATAGGGCGATAATTTTCTTGTATTTTTTTATTACCTCCTTTATAAATTGGTCGAACTATAGCCTCTTTAAGTTTTTTTGGAACCTTTGCAGAGAAAAAGCTCATGTTGATTAATTTTGTTATTAAGGGTGCAAAAATATCAGCATTTGATTTAAGGTCTATCGCTCTTATACCATCTGCTCCCGGAGATTTTTTGGTATTTAAGTGTAGCAATAGATTTTCTACTTCAATGCAGTCTACATCTCCAATATATATAGAATCTCGATTTATTGTGTTTCGGTGATTGGAGGTTGTTGTGCTACAAGTGTGTAAAATAGATGCTGCCTGCTGCGTAAAAAGATCTGCAAAACTGTTGGATAATTCCATGCTCGTGAAGGATGAGAAGCTCTTAGCAACAGTGATGTCTAGAGAACAATTTCTTCTTCCTAAAATTTCATTTATTAGCATCCACGTTTTCTTAACATCGCTTCTTGATATCTCAAATTTTTCCTTATAATATTGATTTTTTGCAGTGCCTATTTGTTTATTTACCAAATTTCTTAACTTTTTGTACTCGGTTTTATATGTTAAATTACATCGATTATTTTTCCATCTACGGTATAGTATATCTCTTTCTTTACATCTTTCCATTAAGTCTCTTGTAATCCATGCAGGCCTCTTCCTTTGTCTTTTGTGAGTTTGTGCAACTTTTGAGTCTGAATATATATGATTCATCTTTTCTGCTAAAGAGTTGTACATAGCTTCTGGATCCGATTCTAGCTGTAATGGCTTCCAATCTGCATTCCTTATTAGCTCATTTACCTTTTGTGTGCATAGGGTTTGTTGAAAATCAGTGTATTCATGACTTAAGAGTTTATCGTAGATTCCGTATACGGTACTATAATGGTCAGAAATATCCGTTTCTACTACAGCTGAAAACATAGGGGATTCTTGCCAGTTGGTCAATATATGATCAATAAGTGTGCAACTTCCCAGGTTCGAGTCAACTCTGGTGTTGCTTTTTATTACATTGAACAATCCTTTAGATGCGATCATTTCTTTATATCTGAGTACATAGTTATTTTCTTTATCTCTTAAGTTAATATTCATGTCTCCAAGAATTACTAAGTTATTTTGTGCATTTCTCATGTCTGCTATCTGAGATAATTCATTAATAAATTCAATCTGGCTTAAATTTGGTGGTCTGTATATTCCAGAGATTATTACTTCTTTTAGTAGAGATGTGATTTTGATGGTTAAGTTTTCATAGGAATTAGTTACTAATTCGACTAGATCATATTTAAAGTTCTCATTTATATACATCGCTATACCACCACCTTTTCTATTTATCCTGTTTGAGAATTCTGAATGAAAACCAGTCAAATTGTACAAATTATTTTCTCTTTCTTCAATGTTAATTTCTACCAGAACAATAACATCAATATAATTCAAAATTGGGTGTATACGAACGCAAAAAATATCCCAATTTGTTCTTAAAGATCTCACATTTAAACATAAACAGCGAAAATTCATTTTTTTTAAATCATTTTGTGCTTCAAAAAAATCTCCATACTCCATAACATTCAAGTCAATTAAAATTTGCTCACAATTATTACTATCCATTATTGTAGAAAAAAATATTTTGTTCTTTTACTGTACATGGTACATTTAGTTGCGTTTTATTTTATCAATATCGCCAAGAACTTGAATACAAAAAGCTTCCGCTCTCTCTTCCTTTCTAGCGAATACTTTTCCAGAGCTTTCCCAAACAAATCTCCAGCCTTCTTCTTTCGCTTTTTTCTTTGCTTGCCATAACAGTTGTTTATTAACGTTTGTGAGCAGATTATTAACGTACACATTGTTGTTGTTATAAGCCTGGTTTAGTTTTGCATTCTCTTCCATGTTTTGATTAATTCTTGCAATAGTTAATGGACGCGTTGCGCGAGCACTTTGCATAAATGAATATTTTGTTACATTAGTATGGAAAGTAGCGATAATTGACGATTTTTCTGGGTTTCTATTTCTTGTGCGGTAGATGTCCGATATATCCATGTTTGCGACTTTTTGTTTAATTGTTTTTCCAATCGATTTGATTACTTCAATAAGATTTTCATTTTGTTTTGGTGGAACATTTTTTATTTCGATGCAATTTCGCAGTTGTTGTTGTTCTAGTTTATTAATTTGTGCTTGCAAGTTGGATATTTGTTCATCTTTTTCTTTATGTGAATCTTTAAGTTTTTGTATTTCGCTCATAAGTGTATCTAGAAGATTATTGTTTTTTTCCATGTTTTTATTAAATTCATCAAATTTAGGAGAGACAAAGTTACAGAAATCAGATATGCCTTTGATTTCAGTTTTCATGTTCTTTAACTCTGCCATGATTGTGATTGTGTTTAGGTTATTAACATTGTCCATTGGAATAAGCGTTTTATCATTATTTTGTGGACTAGACAATTCCGATCGAGTCCGTTTAACTGTTTGAGCCTCCGATTCTGTGTTCATTGTTGGTGTTAGCGGACGTGATGAGGATGAAGGATCGTTTGTAGCGATCCGAACATTTTCATTGGAGTTTCTACAAAATTGGCATTTCCAAGCATCTCTTTTAGCTCCCATTGATCTCCATGATCGCTCGGTCACCGTGGTGCAAACAAAGTGAAGTTTTCTTGAGCATGAAGGACAGGTCACAAAGTCCCTAGCCGGCAAATCATCTTTACAGTGGTCACACAAGGGCATTGTATACTTACTGTAAAAAAACAAAATACCGAAAATGCTAACACAAATGTATAAACTTCTTCTTTTTTTCTTTTTTTAATAAAGTTATGTCACTGTCTTGATTTGTTTTTTTATGCTTTAAATTATAGTTTCAAAAGAAAACTTTCGGAAAGAAAATAGTAACGACCGATCAGAGCACCTCAACCGAACAAATGTCAACAAAAAATATTGAAAAGCTTTCTTGCAGTGCTCCTAAGGGCATCAAGTCTTTTGTTCCACCATGGGACATCTCTTCGTGTTTTCCTATTTTTGAGGGGACAACTACTTTCGTAGGCGAAGATTATGTCTTTTTGGAGTTGTTCGGATTCAATTTCCAACTCCGGAACGGTCCATAGTGGAACTAAAGAACGATTTATTTCTGATTCAAGGACTAACTTATAGGTATCCCAGTCAGAGGATTTTGGGTTCCTGTAAACTGTGTTTCTTACGGAGTAAGCTTCCAGGTCGAATCTGATGTGATTGTGGTCCGACATGGATGCTTCTCCAGAAACATGCCAGTTTGTGATGATATGATAGATAAATGGACTTGCCAATGTGAGATCAAGAACCTCTTGCCGAATCAGAATAGTTTCGCACTTTTTTGTACTCAAGCCAATTGAAATCTATGGGCCTATGTTTCCATTTACTGTAAAGCCTGTTACGAGCTTTGATGTAATTGATCACTTCCGTTGTGAGCCAAGGACAGCTTTTATTTCTAATTTTGACAGTTTTGTTTGGTACAAATTGATTGTAAAATTCTTTAATATCTTCTTGAAAATGGCTTAGTTATAGAACGGTATCAGCATGAAGGCGACAATTACTCTATGGGGCAGATAAAGCGGCGAATTGTAGGGCGTCGGTATTTATTGACCGAAAAAGTCAAGGGGATAGCAGAATAGTTAAAGTTAATATTATATGTATAGTAGGTCATGATCAGAGATATAGTCAAGCGAAAGCTGTTCAAAAAGAAGAATAGATGATGGATTATAAACTATTGCTAGATCGAGGAGGCTAGGAATGCACTCCTTAGCGAAACGTGTTGGGTAGTTAGCATTCAATATTTGAAGTCCTAATGAAGACACAAAATCCTTTATTTGAAAGCCACGAGAATCATTTTTCAGTATATCTGATTTAAAGTAACCGCAAACAATAACGTGCTCGTATTGTGAAGAAAACTCAGAAAGAATCGCAAAAAATGGATGAGGTGAACAACTGCGGTTCGGAATATATGCACTGGTAATCAAGCATTTAGTAGAACCATCATGAACCTCAGCAGTTAGAAACTCTGAATCTAGGTTTTCGGATTTGCTAATGATTTTACATTTTAGGAGATTTACAATAAATCGCTATCCCACCTCCCCATGTATTAGTTATTCTAGCTTTTCTATAAAGTACAAAATTACATTATAAAGCGTATCAGAAATATCACTTTTAAACCATGTTTCACAGACACAAACAACATGAACTTTGGAATTCGAAAATAAGTACTTCATATAATCTGGCTTGTATTGATTAAGACTACGTGCATTTAAATGACTAACTCTAAAACCATCACGACAATTAGGAAGAACATTTACCAAAGTGTGCGTAATTTTTTTATCCACACTGTAATTATTTGTAGAACGTACTCTATTCATAATATAAATTATCAAAAATGAGAACAAAACAAACACAGATAAATGCCACAGACTGAAAGCAAATGAAAAGAAAGACAAAGAAGCGTAGAATAAAAAGAAGGGGAAACAATGAGCGGATAGATTACAACTTTTATAATAAACTAAAAATAATAAAAATAAAGAAATACAGTACAATTCATTACCGAGTGTAGCGGGGCTAGAAAAAGGATATAGAAGGATTGTGGATGCGAAAAAGGACTCGGAACAGGAAGTGGACAAGGATCAATGGATGGGAACGGAACTTGAAAGGACAGGAGTGTCGAGAGCGAAGAGCTTGGCATGCTTGTTCAGCACGACTCAGCTCGCCGGAATGGTGTGGTTCTTGCTCCCCACCGCTCGACCTAACCAACTACAACACATAAAACATGCCGATCACACTGTAAAATACTTTACCTTCACCAAAACGGACGGACCTTCACCGCACTGAGGTGCGCTGGCCATTCCCACCCCTCCTGGAAACTCGTTGGCCGATGTTTGAATTTCCCCTTTGTTGGAGATGCTGTCGTCTGATCACACCGTTTGCGCCGAAAGAGATTTAACTTACCCCATTACACCCCTGAAAAATTCACCTCAACACGACATCCTCACTTTTCAGTGAGTCGAACTACAATACCAATGTGAAACACCACCAATTGGCGTGGCTCTATGAGCATAATTAATTTATTTGAATATTAAAAATATCTACACAACAACAAAAACGAATATCTTGCATTAGTTTTAACATCAAACTTAATATTAAGGTAGGCTTGGCCCCGCGTACATCGAGAATTCCTGGGGGGGTAAATCACTTGTCATCCCCTTACTCTAATTTGCGACTCGTTTCCTACCTAAATAGAGCTCTATGCAGGTGTCCTTAATGTTGATTGATATCGACGCGGACAACAACACGGGGGTCAAACAGCACTTATCACACCAAGAAAAAAATCACTTACAAATTACAAACTCACGCCAAAAAAAAAATATCTTTTCTGAATTACGTATCTTATAACTAACTTAACACCTTACTAGTATGACGTGTAGAACTTTTAGCTAACAAACATTCATATAATCGAATTTATACAACTGGTAGCTTATGCTACACGTAATCCCGTGTAAGTACTAAATACGCCGTCTTGCTGCCGTTTCTCTGATCGTATTATAATACCTGTACGTTTTTTTTGATGATGGCTGCATATATAGATGCAGAGTCTATATGTACGAGATGGGGGATACACATCCGAACCGGGCTTCTTGGGTGCCTCATAAAAATTACTTAGCACATACAAATAAATAAATATAAGGAAGGCTCTGTCACGGGGGCTTAAAATCGTATCCCTCGCTTCAGACGCCTTTGTGGAGTATTTGCTTTGCTGCCGAAGGTCACTGCGGTCATCCGACGTGTTACTGCAATTCGGCGACCCGATCAAAATAAAATCGGGCGGCCACGACTTTCAACTCTGTCTATGACCGCCACTCGCAGATATCACCTAATATAAGACACTGAATAATTTTCTATCCTAGCTATAACCACACATTACCACTCAACCCTCTTCCTAATTAGGTACTTCCTCTGTATAGATGATTTTCTACCCCGGGAGCCACGGGTGGCATTTCGACTATTCGTTGGGGGTTCACTTATTGCCTTTACCAGCCACTTGTTCACTAAAGTTCTTGTTTTATTTTCTGTTGTTCTTTATTGCACGGTTTACTTTTAAATCTCGCGCACTGCCTCGTCAGAATAAATTAGCAACTCGCGGCCGCATGCATATTCTCGGGTGCGTTTTCAAGTTTCTTTTCTTTTATTTTTATTTTGGGATTGTTTTCTCAGGTTTCTCATGGACCTACTGATGTTATGGCCGACCGAGGGGCCAGCGCAATCGTCTATGATTCCCAACCGGATAGCCCGATACGTTCCCTTGACCTAAGTGAGTAAAAAAACATTCATGCATTTGCCACCCCCTCGGCTAACCTTGCCTTGGTTTCATTCTTTTCATTACAGGTAGCCGCAACAAAACACCGCTTCTGGAGGAATGCAAACAACGACGGAGGTGGTGGCACGGATACCTGTAGACTGGAGTAGTTCGCAACGTGGGGAAGAATCCCACTCACAGCCGGGCTTCTCATTGCAGGATTGTCCAGGGGCAGTGAGATCCTGCGATCACACCTCTATATACGGGAAGCTGACCGGGCGTTTACCAGTATCTTAATAACTGGGACTGGGTGAGTATGAATTGCGCGTTACGTTAGCTCGATGTAGTTCGCCAAGTGGTAAATTGACATGCGTGGCTACGTAGATAGGCATTTTGAACATAAGACACAGAAAAATAAATAATACTCATACCTAAATACGCTCTTCGACTTCTTCCATCGAGTGGTATTGTTGGGCAAATGGTCTGCCCCCTTTGCTACTAAATAGGCCAGTAAATACGTAATACTTATATACGTGAATACCCCACGTCTCGATAAATATATAACAGAGAGGAATACCTATCAAATAAATACATAACGTCGCTACTTAAATACTATGAAGAATACGTAACAGAGATAAATTAATAATTATGATGAATAAATAACAGCAAAATAAATAACTATGATGAATAAATAACAGAAAAATAAATAACATAGATGAATAAATAACAGAAATAATAAGGGGTACTAAATGGATGACTCAATAACATGCTTATACGCACGAATAGCTACTTAGTATCTAATGACTACATGGATAAATAAATAAATACCAAATATCTAACTAAACGAAAGGTGAAATAATAAATCTATAAATAAATAAATAAGTAAGCTAGAATAAATAAATAAATAACACATAATGACCCGACACATGGCAAATGCCCTGCATCAATAGGGGAATTACTAATAACGGCCTGACTAAGTTGTATTAAGAGAATCACAGATGGTTGGATGGACTACGTTGCATGTCTTATCATTATCACAGATGGTGTTGCATTAGCATATAACGGGTGATTTTTTAGCTGGTTTGGTTTTGGCAACACTGGTTTTGACAGCTGACGTGTGTTTAGTACCTTGTGTCACTGTCAAACAGCTTCAGTTTGGTTTGCAATTTAACCATGGATCGTCTTACAAATGAACAACGCTTGCAAATTATTGAATTTTACTATCAAAATTCGTGCTCGGTTCGAATCCGCTTTTTTATCGAAAAATTGTGTTCAGCGATGAGGCTCATTTTTGGTTGAATGGGTACGTAAATAAGCAAAATTGCCGCATTTGGAGTGAAGATCAGCCAGAAGCATTGCAACAGCTACCAATGCATCCCGAAAAAGCCACTGTTTGGTGCGGTTTATGGGCCGGCGGCTTTATTGGGCCATATTTCTTCAAAGATGATGCGAATCGCAGCGTTACTGTCAATGGTGAACGCTACCGAGCGATCATAACAAACTTTTTTTTGCCCGAAATGGAAGTTCTTGACTTGCGTGATATGTGGTTTCAACAAGACGGTGCCACATGCCACACAGCACGCGAAACAATGGCGCAATTGCGAGGCGAGTTTGGTGAACAGTTAATTTCACGTTTCGGGCCGGTCAATTGGCCGCCTAGATCGTGCGATTTGACACCATTAGATTATTTTTTGTGGGGGTATGTCAAGGCTAATGTGTATAGGGACAAGCCCGCTTCGATTGACGCACTGGAAGCCAACATCCATGCATTCATTCGTGAGATACCGGCCGATATGTGTGAAAGAGTATGCCAAAATTGGACTCAGCGGATGGGCTACCTGAGACGCAGCCGCGGTCAACATTTGCATGAAATTATCTTTAAACATTAAATTGCAAGGTTCAAACTATCGATTCAAATAAATATTTCATTCATTTTTTCGAATTTTTTGTGTTTTTTTTTTTTAAAAGTTCTAAACCTCTTAAAAAATCACCCGTTATAACTTTTTCCGACCGGGGTAAGGTCGGACCAGACCCGGGTCTCGTGCTTCTTATTGCTTTAAGTCCTTGGCGTGGAAAACGCCTACTTTCTTTCCCGCGAGATTTTCTACTTCAAACATATTTTTCCCCATCGCTCTTACTATCCGACACTTTTTATATTTGGGACACAACTTTGCGGACAGATTCTTAGACGCGTCGCTGAGAACAAAGTTTCGTCGGTAAGTAAATTTCTTGTCCCGGTACGAAGCGTATCTTTCTTGTTCGCACGTTATAGGTTTTCGCGCTCCGTTCGCTGGCTCTTAGGATATTTGGTTTTTGCACACACCTTCCAAACGGTGGCGCCGGGAGAGTATTACCATCTCACTGTCCTCTACAGCGTTTAGCTTCTGCGCTAGCTCATACCCCGACCCGTGCGTCATCATATTAGTACCAAAAAGCGCGAAGTACGGTGACACACCGATCGAAGTATGAACCGAACTCCTCAACGCACACGCAATGTTGCTAAGGTTTAGATCCCAATCGCGTTGATCTTCCTTTAGATAGGAACGTATCGCTGCTAGCAGTGTTCGGTTTACCCTCTCCGACGCGTTGGATTGTGGTGCGTAATTGGCCGTTCTAAAATGACGAACTCCGTATTTTATCAAGAAGCTTTGGAACTCTTTGGCCATAAACTGTTTGCCGTTGTCGGAGTGCAAGATTTGTGGTACACCAAACATATCAAAAACGTCGTTTTGCAAACATTTCACTACGCTTATGGTGTTAGCGTTTCTAAGGGGTTTCAGCAGTACATATTTCGACAAGTGGTCTAACACAACAAAGACGTACGCGTTTCCGGACTTTGACCTCGGATAAGGTCCCAAGAAGTCAACATAAATTTTTGAAAGGGACGATCGGTACAAAAACTATTACATATCGGAGGACGAGTTACTTGATTGGACGATTTACATTGTTTGCACGTCGGATATTTTGCAATAAAATTTCTAATTTGCACCGTCATGTTTGGCCAATAGAAATACTGCCGTATACGATGCAACGTTTTTGCGACACCTCCGTGTGCTGCCTGTGGGGGATCGTGAGCCCCGGCGATTATGGAATCGGTCAACCCGGAGGGGATCCACAGTCGCCAAGTGTGTTCGACTAAGGGCTCGACTCCTTCGGGCACTAACGTCCGTTTGTAGACAAAGTTGTCTTCTACCTTCAGGTCGGGCAAATCGTCTTGGTGTTCGACGATGGTGGTCATTAAGCTTCGATATTCCTCCGAGTCGAACTCCTCGGAGCTTAAGTCTACTAGCGGGGCCACTCTTTCTATCTCTAGGCTGTCGGCGTGTACTCGGGAAAGGGTGTCTGGAACCACGTTCAGCGTACCTTTTCTATGCTCTATGTTGAAGGTGAAGGATTGGAGTTTAAGACTCCAACTAGCCAGTCTGCCGCTCAAGTCTTTCAGACCCATCAACCAGCGCAAACTGGAGTGGTCTGTAATGATGGTAAAATCCATCCCTTCAACATAGGGCCTGAATTTCTGAACAGCTACGAAATAGGCGATTCCTCGCCCTCGTCGTTCTTTTGGAACAGTACTGCCCCGATTCCTGAGTCTGAGGCATCGCATTGAATAAAGAAGCGCCGAGAGAAATCAGGTTGCGTAAGCAATGGAGCTGTGGTCAAGGCCTGTTTCATCTTCTCGAACGCTTCCAATGCCTCCTCCGTCATCTGAAACTTCTCTTGCTTCTTCTTAAGAGTGTCTGTTATGGGGGCCGTCAAGCTGGAAAAATATCGTATGAACCTCCGATACCACCCTGCCAGACCGAGTAGTCTGCGAACTTGTTTCGGGATTTTTGGAATCGGGAAGTTCATGATGGCCTCCACCTTTGCCGGATCGGTTTTTAGTTTCCCACCACCAACTATGAACCCCAAATACTTCAATTCCTTGAAGCAGAAATTGGACTTGTTCAAGTTGATTGTGAGTTTCGCGACGCGCAGGCACTGAGCGACTTCGTCCAACAGGGTGATAAGGGTTGGGAAGTTCGGACCTATGATGAGCAAGTCATCGAGATAAACGAACACGCGGTCTCTCAAACGTGCGGGGATAACCTTGTCCATTAAACGGCATAACCTTTGGGCCGCGTTACACAGCCCAAAGGGCATGACTGTAAACTGCATCAAGGGTCTCCCCGGAACTGTAAACGCTGTTTTTTCTCTACTCCGCTTCTCCAGCGGTATTTTCCAAAATGCATCTTTTAAGTCGACACTGGCCATCCAGTTCGTGTCGGGTAGACGACTGACAATCCCGTCGATTTGGTTGAGAGGGTATGCGTCCTTTTTCGTCACGGCATTCACCCCGCGGAAGTCGAGACAGAAGCGATTCTTTCCCGGCTTTCGTATCAGGACTACGGGTGAATTCCAAGGACTCTAACTCTCCTCCACCACGCCGAGACTGATCATTCGGTCAAACTCCTCGTATAAAAGGGCTTGTATCGCTGGAGAAACGGGGTAGTGACGCTGCTTTATCGGGGCCGCATCCCTGGTATCGATGACGTGCTCTTCCAGGTGCGACTTTCCCAACCCATGCTGCGTGTAGCAAAGAAATTTCCGCTTGACCGCCTCCAACTCAGACTGTTGCTCATCTGTCAAATGGTGCATATTCGGGTCGGCCAAATCGGTGGACGCCGAGAGAGCGCTTATGAGGTGCGGAGCGACTTGGAACGCTTTCCAAAATTCGACACCGAGGTATAGTTCTTGGTTGAGGCTGGGAACTAGATAGAACGTGACGACGTGCTTCAGGTTTCGGTATTCTACCAAGGCATTCTACCCTGCATGAATTGGTGGGTGAGAAGAAGTGGGAGGCGGGCCGCTGTCGGCCGTGCTTTTGGCTGGGGGAGTGCGTTGAACCGACATTTCGTTCAACTCTTGTGCTACGCGTGAACTGTGAGACCGGGTAAGTACTCGGTTGCTATCAACTATAGATTCTCTCTTAATCCTTCTATTTATAGAATCTTTTTCCCGCGATTTCATCCTACTCAACCAAACAAATTAACGCCAAAAATTGGACGACGACTTAACCAGATATGTGAACGATGAACCTACACTATGAAATAGAACCACAAAAAAAAAACACCTAAACCCAAAAAAAACAAAGGTAAATAAACGAAATGATATATATATATAGGGAGAAGTAATGTTAAATAATAATAAATATAAACAAAACCACACCCAAAAATTTAACACCTTAGTAACTAAGAACTCAAAAACGAAAATATATTTATGACTACCACTAATCCTATAAGATATATTCGTATATTTAATATACAAAATTCTTATATATAATAAACGCGATATACAAACGACAATTAACGACTTGCGTTTTATTTATAATGCTTTTGGTTTTTTCTGACGATCTAAATTTTCGGGGAGTGTGTATCGTAATCAAAAAAAATGCTATCTTTGTTTGAGTTGTATCAATCATCGGGGTAGGGGTGCATTGGGGAAGTTGTCTTCGGCGGCGTTGTTGGCGAATCTAAGACGGTGGGATCCTTCAACAGCATCTGGACTTTGTAGACTGCGGACGGACGATGTATCATTTCCCTCAGTTTGGTGAAATAGTAACATAAATGAACATGGACTTACAATTGGCATCTCTTCCCGTTTCAGCAATACCAGACAACCAAAGGCCTTCGCTGGCAGACTTGAAACGTTCCGATCACCACACTAAAGAAAGCTACGGACGAGATGGTGTGGTGCTACATGTCACGACAGAATCATTACACGGTCACTATACTCGTAATTATTATATATACTGACAATACTACTAGGGATTGAAACTGTAAACGTTTAGATAGAAAAGAAAAATGCACATTTAACAGCAGGAGTAGGTGATAACACAGACTTAACAGGTTCCAATTGGTTCGGCTGTCAGCATCAACGTCATTCGTCGCGATTCAATTAGGTACGTTCACGAACCTTCCCATTCGAAGACTTACGCGTGCGCTGATGCTGGCAACTGAGTCAACTGTGGACTAAAGACTACATATAGGATATAAGACGTGCAAATACGTTGGGCGCCATTGTAGCGGGTCTAGAAAAAGGATATAGAAGGATTGTGGATGCGAAAAAGGACTCGGAACAGGAAGCGGACAAGGATCAATGGATGGGAACGGAACTTGAAAGGGACAGGAGTGTCGAGAGCGAAGAGCTTGGCATGCTTGCTCAGCACGGCTCAGCTCGCCGGAATGGTGTGGTTCTTGCTCCCCACCGCTCGACCTAACCAACTACAACACATAAAACATGCCGATCACACTGTAAAATACTTTACCTTCACCAAAACGGACGGACCTTCACCGCACTGAGGGGCGCTGTAGATGTTGTTCAGCGCTGGCCATTCCCACCCCTTCTGGAAATTCGTTGGCCGATGTTTGAATTTCCCCTTTGTTGGAGATGCTGTCGTCTGATCACACCGTTTGCGCCGAAAGAGATTTAACTTACCCCATTACACCCCTGAAAAATTCACCTCAACACGACATCCTCACTTTTCAGTGAGTCGAACTACAATACCAATGTGAAACACCACCAATTGGCGTGGCTCTATGAGCATAATTAATTTATTGGAATATGAAAAATATCTACACAACAACAAAAAAGAATATCTTGCATTAGTTTCAACATCAAACTTAAACTAGGCTTGGCCCCGCGTACATCGAGAATTCCTGGGGGATAAATCACTTGTCATCCCCTTACTCTAATTTGCGACTCGTTGCCTACCTAAATAGAGCTCTATGCAGGTGTCCTTAATGTTGATTGATATCGACGCGAACAACAACACGGGAGTCAAACAGCACTTATCACACCAAGAAAAAAATCACTTACAAATTACAAACTCACGCCAAAAAAAAAAATATCTTTTCTGAATTACTTATCTTATAACTAACTTAACACCTAACTAGTATGACTTTAAGCTAACAAACATTCATATAATCGAATTTATACAACTGGTAGCTTATGCTACACGTAATCCCGTGTAAGTACTAAATACGCCGTCTTGCTGCCGCTTCACTGATCGTACCTGTACGTTTTTTTTTTTGATGATGGCTGCATATATATATGCAGAGTCTATATGTACGTGTTAAGACGTAATTCCTAATGTTAAATCACCCTGTATTCTCTCACACTTGTAGTCAACTGCTGTAAAACTTCTTTCAAACATTGTCAATCAAACACACCCATTAAAGCTTCCGGTTGTCAAATTATTGTTGTTAATAAAATAGACACATCATCTTGAATTGTGACCATCGATCGTTCTGACTTTTATTTTCACGGAAGAAAGCCGTCTTTAGATACTCTCCCCATCGTCGACAATTATTACCAAATAATTTCGCCATAACAGTACGAGATGGGGGATACACATCCGAACCGGGCTTCTTGTGTGCCTCATAAAAATTACTTCGCACATACAAATAAATAAATATAAGGAAGGCTCTGTCACGGGGGCTTAAAATCGTATCCCTCGCTTCAGACGCCTTTGTGGAGTATTTGCTGTGCTGCCGAAGGTCACTGCGGTCATCCGACGTGTTACTGCAATTCGGCGACCCGATCAAAATAAAATCGGGCGGCCACGACTTTCAACTCTGTCTATGACCGCCACTCGCGAATATCACCTAATAAGACACTGAGTAATTTTCTATCCTAGCTATAACCACACATTACCACTCACCCCTCTTCCTAATTAGGTACTTCCTCGGTATAGATGATTTTCTACCCCGGGAACCACGGGTGGCCTTTCGACTATTCGTTGGGGGTTCACTTATTGCCTTTACCAGCCACTTGTTCACTAAAGTTCTTGTTTTATTTTCTGTTGTTCTTTATTGCACGGTTTACTTTTAAATCTCGCGCACTGCCTCGTCAGAATAAATTAGCAACTCGCGGCCGCATGCATATTCTCGGGTGCGTTATCAAGTTTCTTTTCTTTTATTTTTATTTTGGGATTGTTTTCTCAGGTTTCTCATGGACCTACTGATGTTATGGCCGACCGAGGGGCCAGCGCAATAGTCTATGATTCCCAACCGGATAGCCCGATACGTTCCCTTGACCAAAGTGAGTAAAAAAACATTCATACATTTGCCACCCCCTCGGCTAACCTTGCCTTGGTTTCATTCTTTTCATTACAGGTAGCCGCAAAATGAGTCGCAGCAGCACCAGCAGCAATAGAGTGAAGATCTTCAGAGCTTTCAATAGAAAAGCTTTTTCCGTTTGCAGTCTCTTTGGCATAAACTGTTCTAGATTTCGTATAAACAGAGAAAAATTGTTTTTTCCCAAGTGCAATTTGTAGCAGTGTTGCCAGATACAAAAATCTGAAAATATTGTTTTCCCGAGATCAAATACCTTTTTTTCAAGATTTTTCCAAAATACAACAAGAGTTGAAAACCTACGTGAAGTTAGACCGCACTTTTTCTAGAATGAAAAACGTGAATTGCAGTTCGATAGACATTCGTTTGTAGTTGTTTGTAGTGAAATTTTTTTCGTTTGTAGTTCAACCGTTAGAAAGTTAAAGCATTAGAAAAAAATTTCAGCCCGCACTTTTGGCTTTTTGAAATAAAAACTAGTTAGTTGCATTCGAAATCGTTTGTTGTTGTTTGTAGTGAAATTCTTTTTTAACAGAAATGTCTTATTTCCGAGATATAAGGACATTTGTGTTTGCACCTGTAACTCCGAATTTACAAAAAAGAAAAATAATTTAAAACCACTTGTGCATAAAGCATATCCTAACTTAAATAACTGCATTTAAAATTTCTGAATTCACTTAAGCGTTACTTAATAAAAAGCAATTAAAGTCAAAAAACGCATCCCTTTAGAGTTGCATTCCTATATGGGCTTTCCAACAACAACAAAACAACGGTAAACACATTTTCGCAAAGCACTCATCTGTGCCCATCGACATGAGTCACTACCTGTCAATTAGCAACAACAACCAATCAATAAACCCCGATTTCATCCAACAATTTTTTCTATTCCTTCGAATAACATTAAAACCTAGCCCCTTTGAAACAATTTATAACAATAAAAATGCAATTTCTGCAAAGCCTGTATTCCTGACTACCTAATCCAATTCAAATTTTGTGTTTTTATCACAAAGAAAAAAAATTAGATGAAACTTAAGCGAACACTACTTCGTCATATAAACTCATATCCATATTTCAGTTATTACGCAACTCAAAATAGTGAAATCTATTTTTTTCTAATGCTTTCTGTTAGATGTATCTAATGGAGCGAAAAAAAATTACCTCTTATCAATAGATACCGATTTATAGAAAATTTAAGAAAATGGTTGAAATCGTCTTCGCAGACTGATTTAAGGGGACGGATATTTCAAATGCTGGACAACTACAAACGACAAAAACTAGTTGGTTGTTAGAAAGCTCTATCTGTGTGTGCTCTATCTAATAAAACCTTAAATGTCGAAATTGACCAAACCAAAAAGAATTTATAAGCAATTTAAGCAGGCGATATAAGACCGCGTTATCTTCGAAACGGTACATTGCCGAGTGGTGAAATTTCCTATTTCAACAGTTTTCCATTTCACCAATCTAAAGCTAAGATTAGACTGTATGCCAATTAAGCATATGAATGCCAAAAGTCAAATGACCAGATTAGCTGTCAAATAAACAAAATGCCACAATTATCAAAACTCTATATTAGACTATATGACTAAAATTACCAATACGGTCATATTTGCCTCGATTGTCATTTAAGGCATTTGTTATTTATTACCCAATGTTGTAGAAGGGTAATGATGTAGAGAAAAACAAATCAAAAAAGTTGAAGTTGGAAATTTATTTAGCACAAAACAAACAGAAAGCAAACAATTTTTACACAAACAAAATTTCACAACAGGAAAAAAGTATATACACAACCACAATGAGGGACAAGAAAAGACCACTAATTAAACTTAAAAAAATTGCGATGAAGACAATTAAATAATTTACGCAAATGATATAGATTCAATAATCCACAAAAAAAGATAAAGAAAACAAATCCCAATCCTACGAACTCATCAAACACCGATGACAACAAAATAATACTTGTTCCATCAAAAATAAAAAATGCCAGCAATGCCATAACGAAATTTCAAGAAAGTGCATATGGGCATATAGGGCTTTATGCTGGCATTCGTGCTTATTGTCCCATTACACTATATGCTATTTTGGCATTTTTATCTGTCAAAATCAGCCTGGTCGTTTGTGGCATTCAGGTCATTAGAGCATATGAGATATGCCCATTACACTGTATGACCATATTTTGACAGGAGAACTGTCAGAAATTGGCATTTTATGACCACTTGGCATACAGTCTAATCTTACCTTAATAAAGAAAAATTTGTATCAATCGGCCTAACGGTTTGGGATTTATATGGAATTTAAGCGAAATTGCAGCTTAATTTTTTTTGTGAAGTTAGCCCGCACTTTTTCTAGAATGAAAAACTGAGTTTGCAGTTCGATAGGCATTCGTTTGTAGTTGTTTGTAGTGAAATTTTTTTCGTTTGTAGTTCAACCGTTAGAAAGTTAGAACCATTTGAAAAAAAAAAATTTCAATCCCTTAAAACCTTGTTATCTCCGAAACCGTGGCAAGCAGAGCGATGAAATTTTCTGTGTCGAAAGTGTTTGCCATTACTAATCTAATAGAATTCAAATTATATCAATCGGCTTAACGGTTTATGATTTATTTGAAATTTAAGCAAAATTTGGGCTTGTAACTTAAGGTCCCCATAACTCAAAAACTGTTGAACTACAAACGATGAAACTTTGCATTTCTATTCTCTGAACCATTTTTTACCTATGATATGAAATAGAAGATAGCCCGCATTACTGGACACTTTTTATCCGCAATTTAAGGGGAGCCTATAATGGTCTAAATTGACCCATTTTTAAGCGATCTGATATTTCCATTGCAGTTCATTGGAAAACGATTTTTCATCACTTTCTTAGAAGAGGGTGGGTTGTTGCATTAGAAAAAAAACATATTTCACCCTTCATAGCTCGTTAGGAGTGGAAATATCGGATCGCTTAAAAAGTTTCATCGTTTGTAGTTCAACAGTTTTTGAGTTATGGGGACCTTAAGTTAGAAGCCCAAATTTTGCTTAAATTTCAAATAAATCATAAACCGTTAGGCCGATTGGTATAATTTGAATTCTATTGGATTAGTAATGGCAAACACTTTCGCTCTGCTTGCCACGGTTTCGGAGATAACAAGGTTTTAAGGGATTGAAATTTTTTTTTTCAAAACTTTCTAACGGTTGAACTACAAACGAAAAAAATTTCACTACAAACAACTACAAACGAATGCCTATCGAACTGCAAACTCAGTTTTTCATTCTAGAAAAAGTGCGGGCTAAAGCTACTATTAGACGATATGCTGAATCAGCATACGTATGCTGAAAAATGTGTCCCAATCACAACATTTCGTCTAATAGCGATGACAGAAATTTCGCTACTAGACGATATGTTGTGATTGGGACACATTTTTCAGCATACGTATGCTGATTCAGCATATCGTCTAATAGTAGCTTAACTTCCAAAAAAAAAATTAAGCTGCAATTTCGCTTAAATTGCATATAAATCCTAAACCGTTAGGCCGATTGATACAATTTTTGTTTTATTAGATTGGTGAGGTGGAAAACTGTTGAAATAGGAAATTTCATCACTCGGCAATGTACCGTTTCGAAGATAACGCGGTCGTATATCGCCTGCTTAAATTGCTTATAAATTCTTTTTGGTTTGGTCAATTTCGACATTTAAGGTTTTATTAGATAGAGCACACATGCTTTCTAACAACCAACTGGATTTTGTCGTTTGTAGTTGTCCAGCATTTGAAATATCCGTCCCCTT
Organism: Cheilosia vernalis; assembly: GCA_949126925.1. Taxonomy (NCBI): domain Eukaryota; kingdom Metazoa; phylum Arthropoda; class Insecta; order Diptera; family Syrphidae; genus Cheilosia; species Cheilosia vernalis. The sequence goes on from OX421363.1 coordinate 5,181,257, forward strand.
AAATCAGTCTGCGAAGACGATTTCAACCATTTTCTTAAATTTTCTATAAATCGGTATCTATTGATAAGAGGTAATTTTTTTTCGCTCCATTAGATACATCTAACAGAAAGCATTAGAAAAAAATAGATTTCACTATTTTGAGTTGCTTAATAACTGAAATATGGATATGAGTTTATATGACGAAGTAGTGTTCGCTTAAGTTTCATCTAATTTTTTTTATTTGTGATAAAATCACAAAATTTGAATTGGATTAGATAGTCAGGAATACAGGCTTTGCAGAAATTGCATTTTTGTTGTTATAAATTGTTTCAAAGGGGTTAGGTTTTAATGTTATTCGAAGGAATAGAAAAAATTGTTGGATAAAATCGGAGTTTATTGATTGGTTGTTGTTGCTAATTGACAAGTAGTGACTCATGTGGATGGGCACTGATGAGTGCTTTGCGAAAATGTGTTTACCGTTGTTTTGTTGTTGTTGGGAAGCCCATATATGGATGCAACTCTAAAGGGATGCGTTTTTTGACTTTGATTGCTTTTTATTAAGTAACGCTTAAGTGAATTCAAAAATTTTGAATGCAGTTATTTAAGTTAGGATATGCTTTATGCACCAGTGGTTTTAAATTATTTCTCTTTTTTGTAAATTCGGAGTTACAGGTGCAAACACAAATGTCCTTATATCTCGGAAATAAGACATTTCTGTTAAAAAATAATTTCACTACAAACAACTACAAACGATTTCAAATGCAATTGGCTAGCTTTTATTTCAAAAAGCCAAAAGTGCGGGCTGAAATTTTTTTCTAATGGTTCTAACTTTCTAACGGTTGAACTACAAACGAAAAAAATTTCACTACAAACAACTACAAACGAATGTCTATCGAACTGCAATTCACGTTTTTCATTCTAGAAAAAGTGCGGGCTAACTTCACGTAGGTGATATAGCTACCTAGTAGGTATTACATAAATATCTATAAACATCTATCGTTCATAAATTATTTTTTTTAAAAGACTTAGAACTTAATTGCTGACATCGAGATCATTGCAATTCACTTCATTAAAGCGCGACAAATCCTTTGTAAATATTAAAATTTCAACTGTTTCAGTATTCAAACGACTACAAACTTTAGCTTTATTTAAAGATGAAAAATATTGAAAATAAACACTTTAAGATACACTGTTCTTACTCTTAAAACATTTTTCCAAAAACATACTATATCAGTTATTTCATCAAATTTTGTCTAGTTCAATCGAGTATCGTTCGTAAATGTCAATTAACCACTGAAGACCATAGACAAACCATACTGAGACCCCCAACTGGCAATCCTCTTGCCGCTGGCCCCCTCGATTTTTTTTCAAATTCGCCATTTTGATTTCCTATCGGTGTTATTTGAATTTAGAATCCGTGTGAGCAACAAAAAAAAAAGCGAACCAAAAAAAATGTGGTGAGTTTTATTTTGATTCGATTGACAAATGTCAAAATATGTTTGCACAATTTTATTTGTCCTGCAACAAATTGAAAAAATGTAAGTTTTCGCGTATTTTAAGTCTGAATATTAAGAATTAAATACATTTATATTACAGCTGTAACATGATAAGTAGATTATCACTCCCTGGCTTCAGGGTAAAGACCAGGAAGAATTTGGGGGATGACATATACGCTCGCTGCTGACGTTGATTTGAGAACGTGGCCGGCGTGGATAGAACACACTCCGAAGCCATCCGGCACCAAGAGGTAGTTCGCCCTAGAACGAGGGTCACCAAAAGGGAATCGTACATATATGTCATCTTGCCGCGCTGTAACCATTCTATTGTCTAAGCGGCTGGTTATGTGAAAAGGTAACTTCATCCGTAAGTGCCACCCAAATGGCCCTGCATTACAGGTACTGCCATTGGTCCGTCCGGGCGGCCGGGTGAAGGGTGTTCGGGCATGATGCAGCTGCAGGTCTGCTAGTTAAAGCTCCGTTCTAGGCTCGTCGTGGGGGGGGTTCTTGCTGCCTCATATGCCGAACTGTGTTACAGTTTAATTACAGACCTGTCTCCTGGTGTAATTCGAGAAATCTTGTTAATAAAAAAATTGATTGGGGGACCCGAAAATGTCATTATACGTAGCCTACATCGACTGGGGGAAACTGCCCCGTCCCAAACCTTTCCTATTGCGTGCGGTGGAGGGCTAGATGGAATGCCTCTCCGGAAGTTCAACCCACCCCTATGGTGACGTAGACTGACGTCTGATCGTCAACCACCTTTGGTGCCTAAGCCACTTCCACAACTTACTCTTAGAAACCCCTCATTGATGCCAGGTTCAATCTAGTTGATCCTGGGTCGAGCTAATTTAGCCCATCGCGAACGTTCGTCGCTCACCACATCCAAAACAAGAGAAAAACTTTAGGCCCTCATAGTTTGGGCAAAACTTACCGAAGGTCCACTATTATTCATAACAAATGAATAGCAACACGGGTTATTTTAGGGAATACATATACTTATTTATTCATCTCATAGGTTGCCAATTACAAAGATACCCAAAAAAAATTATATAAGTGACTTAAAGATACTGGGGGGGATTTACTTCAGCTCTCCAGATTATTACAAAGTGAAATTAGATCCATTCGGTTTAGGGAATTCAAAGTTATTATAAATTACTTTACTACGATTATCCTACGCCTATAATGGCTAACCCTTCAATGGGAAATATTTTTGTAATAATTTCAATTTTATGCTTCAAACTTTCTTATCGGTATCTATGGATATATATTTTGTTTATTTTCTGTTTTGTGTAGCATATAATTGTAAAGATACATTACTGGATGTCTTTATAAATTCCACAAGGGGGAAAAGAAAAAAAAAATCAAATTTTCCGCGACTCAACTCACGGGTGGAAAAAACAAGCAAACTTACCAAATTACTATTACCATTGAGGAGTCCACATTTTTGGACCTGACTTGATGACTGCAGGGGCGTTGATGGTGTGCACAGCATCGGTCCCGCGTCCTTAAAAGAAAAGAAACAATTTGGAGGGGAGGAGGTGATTCTATCCCGCGAAAACTATGTCTACCGATGCGACTGGATTGTAACTTTGTTTCCGTTTTTTTTTCTTTTCACTACTTGCTCACACTTCTATACAGAACAATAAAGAAATATATTCTTATTTTTATGTGTTACCTTTTATTATTCTCATTATTATAAATAATTTTTTTTTTTTTTTTGTTAAATTTTTTTTTTCTTTTTTTTTTCTTATCAGATTTATTAAATACAAGGAAAATGTCCGGGACTCATCCCACTTCAAAAAATTATAAACACTAGGTTCATACGGATCTTTTAAGAGCAAACAAAATTTAAATTTAGCTGGAGGCTAACTAAGAAAAAAGGATGGGATATAATAAAAGGGGGGGGAAAGGTAAAATTGGGAATTTTCGCCGTCTGCGTGGTCAGCTGGGTGGATTCTACGCTGGTGGGCAGGCTCGTTGGAACCGGGCCTCCGAGGGGGGTTCATGATGACTTCTTGGATGGACAGACTGCTTGAAAGGTCTTGGTCGCCCATAGGTGACTGGATGCTCATAGCCAAGCGACTAATCAAACTTATGCGTCCGACTTGGTGCACCATGCCCCGACACGTGGGTTGGTGTGGTCGCAGAAGGAGTGCGTTACCCCGTATATATTTTATGGTTTTTTTTTTTCTTTACTGTTATTGGGGCTTCTCACTAGCACACGCGCAGGGGTCTTGTCTGCCCGAAGGGCTTGCCTTGTGAACAAAATGAGGCGCAATTTTAATAACGATCGGACTTGTACGAGGCACTATGTAATCCCGTGGCCCGATTTTTGCACGAGGCACTGTGTAATCACAACGGAGTTGCACGAGACGCAGTTTAATCACGATCGGACTGGTACGAGGCACTGTGTAATCACGTGGCCCGATCTTTGCACGAGGCGCAGTTTTATCACCATCGGATTTTGCACGAGGCGCAGTTTAATCACACTCGGATTTGCACGAGGCGCAGTTTAATCACACTCGGATTTGCACGAGCCGCAGATTAATCACAATCGGTTTTGCACGAGGCACCGATTAATCACGTAGCCCGATTTTTGCACTAGGCGCAGTTTAACTCACGTAGCCCGAGTACGGTACAGTTTCGTTTTTTTCTAGACGCGCCCGCGCACCCAACGGATAACACGTCCGATCACCAGCACTGCTTGCTACTGACTCTCGAGTAAATTTTTCCTCGACCCCACGCTATGGCTTTTGCAACCGACCAATCCAAAAACTAACCGCCGCCGAATATTCTCGAAGCAAAAAAAAAAAAAGAACCAACCGATAACTAACACAAAGAGAGAAAGAAAAAAAAATATTGCCTCACGCCACCTTACAAGCCATCGTGTGCCTACTTGACTCAAGCTAACACAAAAAAAATCCCAGCGAAACGACGAAGAGGACGAGAGAATGTCAAACAACACAAAAAGAAACTCCCGTACCGAACGAGCAATGCATATTCTGTATGGAAATTGAAATTCTGTTTATTGTTCGGTAGGGTATACTGGTTTGACCACCTGGGGTGAGTATGGGTACGGTACTTTTCTTCGTCGTCGTTTGCTTTCGAGAATTTTAGCTCGTACGTGGTTTCTCTTTTGGTTTTGGCATCTATTTTTTTTTTCTTCGTCTGCTTTGGGGTACCTACACCTTAGAGATGAGCGCTCTCGTGTGTTCGAATTCGCTTTGGGGAGAATTTACCTCGGGCGCTTTTAGTCTGGGCACCTCATCAGGGACTCACACCTAAGCTTTTATTCCTATCCTACCACTGGGACGAGATATTCTCCAGTAAGGGAAAAATTGGAGTGGTATACCACGTCGTCAGTATGGCGTTTCCCACAAAACTTAACACTTTCGCAAGTGCCAGGGAGCGCAAGGGATAAGAAAGAAACGCCTAGACACCCAACCTACGCCTGAGCTCTCATGCTGCGATTGAGCAGCCGGGCAGTCGACATACTCCGATCTTCCTTATTAGGATCGAATATCTTTCGCATGGAAAACTCCCAATGGTTTGCCTTGCATATCCTGCAGATCGTATAAGTTGGTGCCAATAACCTTGCACACTCGCGTCTTTACGAACTTGGGGCAGAGTTTCGCGTTCACTTTCTTTGAGGCATCACTGAGGATGAAGCTCCTTTTGTAGACGATGTCTCCCACTTGGAATTTTCGGTTAGTACTTCGGAGGTTATACACTTTCTCATATTTTTCATGGGCTTCCGACAGGGATTGTTTCAATTGCGCGTGAAGAATGTTCATCCTATCGGGTTTAGCAAGGACACTCAGACCGGATTGATTCAGACCATCAAGACTCCTAAGAAGCTCATACGTCGAACCATGTTCGATCATGGGTTGCCCGAACAGGGCTTCATATGGGGAAATCCCAATTGCGGAATGAACTGCCGACCGCAAGGCACAACCTATGGATGGGAGTTGTTCATCCCATCGGGTTTGATCCGTCGTAAGGTAGGAACGTATGGCGGCCAATATTGAACGATTCACGCGCTCACTGGCGTTGGATTGCGGGGCATAGGAAGCAGTTCGGATATGACGAATACCAAAACTAGTCAAGAATTTATTAAATTCCCGGCTAGTGAACTGTTTACCGTTGTCGGATAATATCGTTTCGGGGACGTTAAAGAGCAAAAAGATTTGATCACGAAGAAATTTGGTAGTGTTTTCGGTGGTTGCCTTTTTCATCGGCTGCAACAGCACAAATTTGGTGAGCTGATCCAAAGCTATAAAGATGTGGGTATTGCCACTTCTCGAACGGGGGTAGGGACCTAAGAAGTCAATGTAGATGTGTTGGAACGGCCGATCCACTACAAAAGCTTTACCCATGGGCGTTCGCAACACCGAGTTAGGGGCTTTCGAAGCTTTGCATTCTTCGCAATTGCTTATAAAGGCTTTTACCTGAGTAGCCATGTTTGGCCAATACAAGAGCTCACGCAATCGATGTAAGGTTTTGGCGATACCGCCGTGCGCTGCTTGAGGTGGACAATGTGCCAATGATATCAGACCTTCGGTCATCTGCGGTGGGACCCAAAGTTTCCAGACTTCAGTGTCCTGTAGTGGATGTCCAGAACAGGGTTTGACCCGTTTATAGATACGTTGGTTGGAGACTATAAGGTCAGGTAAACGAGTTTGATTACTCTGTATGGTATTGATTAATTGCACATACTCTTCGGATTTGAAATTCTGATCGGTCAGATCCACTTGTAGCACTTTAGGTCCACCATCGCTCCATCCCAACGTCTGCGACTGTACCGCGTCCAAACTGAACGCTCGAGATAGCGCGTCCGGCACTACGTTTAGAGAACCTTTACGATGCTCGATGTCAAAGACAAAGCTTTGCAACTTTAGACTCCATCGAGCCAACCTTCCGTCTAAATCTTTCTGGTTCATGAGCCATTTTAGGCTTGCATGATCGGTAATGATCCTGAACTTATGCCCTTCCACGTATGCCCTAAACTTTTGTACCCCCATGACTGCCGCTAAGCATTCACGCTCCGTGACGCTATAGTTGCGTTGGCCTGCATTTAACTTATGGGAATAATAAAAAATTGGTCGTTCCAAGCCATCCTCGTCACGCTGACACAACACGCAACCAATACCTGTTGCCGAGGCATCGCAAGCTATGATAAATTCTTTGTCGTAATCCGGATTAACGAGGATCGGAGCGGTAGTCAACATGGTCTTCAGTCGATTGAAGGCTAAGAGCGCATCCTCATTAAATACAAATTTAACTCCTTTCTTTAAGGTATTCGTCACAGGGGTAGCGATAGAGGCGAAATCTTTCACAAACCTCCGGTACCATCCCGCCATACCGAGGAATCGGCGGACTTGACGTGGAGTCTTAGGTACCGGGAAATCCTGGATGGCCGCAATCTTTTCGGGATTGGTTTTGAGGCAGCCTCCTCCTACGATAAACCCTAGGTATTTGAGATGCCGGAAACAGAATTTAGATTTTTGTATATTAATAGTTAAACCAGCCTCTCTCAATCTAGTTGCTACGCTCGTTAGCATTTCCAAGTGTTCCTCGAATGTTCGGGTAACTATCAATAAGTCGTCCAAGTAGACAAACACATTTTCTCGCAATTTGTGAGGTACCACTTTGTCCATTAGTCTGCACATTCGCTGGGGGGCGTTACAGAGGCCAAAGGGCATGACTCGGAATTGGTAAAGTGGTCTACCGGGGACGGTGAAGGCGGTTTTTTCCCTGGACCTTTGCTCCAACGGTATCTGCCAGAAAGCATCCTTCAGATCCACACTCGAAATAAAGTGTGTATCCGAAAGACGTCCCAACAGCCCATCAATATGAGGAAGGGGATACGCATCCTTTTTAGTGACTTGGTTCACCTTCCGAAAGTCCAAGCACAGGCGATTCTTACCAGGTTTTCGCACGAGTACGACTGGTGAGCTCCATGCGCTTGAACTCTCTTCAATGATCCCCATGTCAAGCATGCGATCCAACTCCTCATACAGTAGGGTTTGTACCGCCGGAGAAACGGGATAATGCCGCTGTTTGACAGGTTCAGCGTCTCCGGTATCTATCAAATGTTCCTCTAAATTTGTTTTTCCTAAGCCAACGGTGGCAAAGGAGGGGAACAAATTCATGGTTTTGGTTAGTCTACTGGATTCCTCGGGTGACAGGTTACAAAAAGGCTCGACCCCTGAGCTGGGTAATGGGTTTAACTCGAGTTCGGATATGAGATGTGGAGCGACTTGGAAGGCCCTCCAGAAATCAACCCCCAAATATAAGGGCTGTTTTAAGGTCGGAACTAAGAAAAGGGTGATTGGCTTGATCGTGCCTTTATACGTGATGGCGACCGTGACTTGTCCTATGACAGACTGCTTTTGCCCGTCAGCGGTTTTAACTACCGAATGGAAGGTTTTTAACGGGATGTTAGTTTGCAAACGGTCTTGCCACGTTTGTACTGGGACGGTCTTGATTAGGTCCGCTGGTGGGGAATAAGGTTCTTCTCGTTTGAGAATCGTAAATGATTTGGGGCAGGTAGAGGGTAGTAAGGTTGTGTGAGGGGAGTTCTCGTCTGATTTTAATTTCGCGCCGGGTTTCGGTCCTGTGAACAACTCACCCCGGTGGATGACCTGCTCGGACGCGCGTTTTCCGTACATCTCTGACACCTAGGTGTGGTAGTATTTTCTAGACCACACTTGAAGCAAAAAAGGTTTCTCTGCGGGCTATCGCACTCATAAAATGTGTGCCCCACGAGCTTACAATTCCAGCACGTGAGAGCGTTCTGATGCCGGCGACCTTCTAACGCGTCTACTGGTAGCTCTACACTATTACGCGACGGCTCTTCCGCTCTAACCTCTAGCTCACTAACGTGACGCCTATATGCGGGAACTTGCGTTGGTCGGATCCTAGGGGGCTCGTGGTCACTAAGATACTTTTCGATGGTACGGCATACGTATACCATCTCAGGCAGACTACTAGTATTAAATGTAATTAAAAGCTCACCCATACGTTTGCAGACATTCTGCTTTATGATCTCAATTAACTCTTGGTTCGGTTTGGGTCTTCGCAACCGACTGTTCAGCTGCAGTATATCGTTATAAAAAACGTCAAAAGATTCCGACGAACCTTGCCGTCGATCTGACATCCGTCGTGACAGTTCGAAATCGGTTTCGAGACTTCGGAATTGCTCTATCAGGGAGTTTTTCAGACCAAGCCAGGTAACGTTAGGGTTAGACCTCAGGTAGACCCAAAACCAGTTTTCCACCGGGCCGGTAACGAACTGGTGGAAGTTCAACACTATCTCATCCCATGAAGCACCATAGCCTTCTTTGACTCTCTCCAAGCGGAATAACAAGTCGTCTACTGACATCTTCTGGTTGTCGAATTTTATTCCCCACTTATGGAAGTTGTGAGCATTTGAAATGGTCGACGATGGAGTGGGCATTCTCTGACGAGTAGGTGGGGTCTCGGGCTGGCTAATGTTCAATCGGTTTAACTGAGAGATAAAATGGTCTACGTTCTCACTACGAACGTTGGGAGGAGGAACTGTCAGATCGGGCAATCGCACCGGGAACGCTGGCGGTGGTTCCGACGGGCGTGGCACAGCGGTACCGGTAGGGAGGGGAACTCGTGGAGGAGTCTGTGAGTTTAAAAGCTCTTGAAAAAGCAAGGTAATATCGTTCCGGGTAGTGACTCGATTCCTTTCTAGTTCTTCCCTTATGACTCGCAGGTCGTCCGTACGACTTAACCCAACAGTGGCCGTGACGACTTCCTGCACGTACTGCGCTAACTCGTTATCTCTACTCTCATGGGTAGGTTCCATTTCCTCTTCAGGGTCAGAGTCAGCGGGGGCATTTAAGGGCTCTCCACTGGGAAGGGTATCATTCCGACGGGTATTATTGAGGGAGGCTAGGGCTTCCCTGGACGTAGAGGGAACTGGGTCCTCACTAGGCCTAAGAGACTTTCGTCTGGAGGGCTTCGGCCCTAAGGACAGGCGGGTAACTATAGACCTCTTGTCTTTCCTTGGACGTAACAGTCTCTCTGAAGATGTGTGCGGTTGTGACATGATTCAAATTTTATAAAGAACGGCAGAAAAGATTTCTTAAAAATACAAAACTAAGGTAATTTAATACCAAACCTATTCAAGATCTGGACTAAAAAAAATAATCAACTGTGAAATATTAGAAATTTCAGATTGGGAGAATCAATACGTGAATGGTAGATAACTCATAATATGATTTAGATGTGGTGGCGACATAACGAAGACACGAATAGTAGATGGAATAATACAAACTACATAGTTAAAAAAAATATATAAAATTTTTTTTTTTTTTTTTTTTATAATAACGCACTTATCGGGACGAGGTATGATGGTGTAAGAATTACTTCAAGTTTGTTGGATTGGTTTCTAACTAGAAATCACGGAGTCCAACACATACCGGAATTACTTCTGAATCCCACTTTTGCCAGAAGCCAATTCCTAATGCAACAGCAACAGTAGTCTGGCACTATAGACCTAACTAACCGGACAGTGCATTCGGTACGTTCGAACCGCTTAACCAGCTACATAATAGCACGGCGTACCAACAATGAAGCTAGACCGTTTTAAATAACACTCATCTAAATCATGTCTCCATTTATCCGGGGCAGCGAGTAAGAAATCACAACCTTATGCTAGATATCCTTACAGTTGAGGATGTTACGAGTGCTTAGCAACAGCCGTAGATCCACAATATCCAAGATCTACCGGACTAAGCCACCAAAACAATCCACAAGATAAAGACCAGAAGACATGAAGGCGTACTGAACCTAATACTCCTGTCGGGCCAACTCAAGGCACTTGCCTCCAGCCGGACATTTGTAGGGGAACGAATCCGAAACCTAAATGGCAGCTATAACGTCGGTCTGGGCCAAATGCCACGAACACAACGGACAGCCATAGAGGATTATAACCGATCCTGGTGGTGTAACCGAATTCAGTGATCGCTGGGACTGCTTGAGAGCGTGCTCAATCAAGAGTTCCCGGAAAAGACAATACCTGAATAATAGAAGGTGAATAGTCGTCGTCCTGTAATAGGGTTTCGGGACTGGGACATGGATGATAGATAATTGAACACCGCGTCTAGGGATTGTAAAAGACATTCATTTTTTTTTTTTTTTTTTTTTTTTTCGGGGTCCCACTTCGGGACACGACCCACGAGGCCCTAAGCTAACTAAACCCATCGTGAATCGGGGCCCACGTTGGGCGCCGAACCTGTAACATGATAAGTAGATTATCACTCCCTGGCTTCAGGGTAAAGACCAGGAAGAATTTGGGGGATGACATATACGCTCGCTGCTGACGTTGATTTGAGAACGTGGCCGGCGTGGATAGAACACACTCCGAAGCCATCCGGCACCAAGAGGTAGTTCGCCCTAGAACGAGGGTCACCAAAAGGGAATCGTACATATATGTCATCTTGCCGCGCTGTAACCATTCTATTGTCTAAGCGGCTGGTTATGTGAAAAGGTAACTTCATCCGTAAGTGCCACCCAAATGGCCCTGCATTACAGGTACTGCCATTGGTCCGTCCGGGCGGCCGGGTGAAGGGTGTTCGGGCATGATGCAGCTGCAGGTCTGCTAGTTAAAGCTCCGTTCTAGGCTCGTCGTGGGGGGGGGGGTTCTTGCTGCCTCATATGCCGAACTGTGTTACAGTTTAATTACAGACCTGTCTCCTGGTGTAATTCGAGAAATCTTGTTAGTAAAAAAATTGATTGGGGGACCCGAAAATGTCATTATACGTAGCCTACATCGACTGGGGGAAACTGCCCCGTCCCAAACCTTTCCTATTGCGTGCGGTGGAGGGCTAGATGGAATGCCTCTCCGGAAGTTCAACCCACCCCTATGGTGACGTAGACTGACGTCTGATCGTCAACCACCTTTGGTGCCTAAGCCACTTCCACAACTTACTCTTAGACACCCCTCATTGATGCCAGGTTCAATCTAGTTGATCCTGGGTCGAGCTAATTTAGCCCATCGCGAACGTTCGTCGCTCACCACATCCAAAACAAGAGAAAAACTTTAGGCCCTCATAGTTTGGGCAAAACTTACCGAAGGTCCACTATTATTCATAACAAATGAATAGCAACACGGGTTATTTTAGGGAATACATATACTTATTTATTCATCTCATAGGTTGCCAATTACAAAGATACCCAAAAAAAATTATATAAGTGACTTAAAGATACTGGGGGGGATTTACTTCAGCTCTCCAGATTATTACAAAGTGAAATTAGATCCATTCGGTTTAGGGAATTCAAAGTTATTATAAATTACTTTACTACGATTATCCTACGCCTATAATGGCTAACCCTTCAATGGGAAATATTTTTGTAATAATTTCAATTTTATGCTTCAAACTTTCTTATCGGTATCTATGGATATATATTTTGTTTATTTTCTGTTTTGTGTAGCATATAATTGTAAAGATACATTACTGGATGTCTTTATAAATTCCACAAGGGGGAAAAGAAAAAAAAAAATCAAATTTTCCGCGACTCAACTCACGGGTGGAAAAAACAAGCAAACTTACCAAATTACTATTACCATTGAGGAGTCCACATTTTTGGACCTGACTTGATGACTGCAGGGGCGTTGATGGTGTGCACAGCATCGGTCCCGCGTCCTTAAAAGAAAAGAAACAATTTGGAGGGGAGGAGGTGATTCTATCCCGCGAAAACTATGTCTACCGATGCGACTGGATTGTAACTTTGTTTCCGTTTTTTTTTCTTTTCACTACTTGCTCACACTTCTATACAGAACAATAAAGAAATATATTCTTATTTTTATGTGTTACCTTTTATTATTCTCATTATTATAAATAATTTTTTTTTTTTTGTTAAATTTTTTTTTCTTTTTTTTTTCTTATCAGATTTATTAAATACAAGGAAAATGTCCGGGACTCATCCCACTTCAAAAAATTATAAACACTAGGTTCATACGGATCTTTTAAGAGCAAACAAAATTTAAATTTAGCTGGAGGCTAACTAAGAAAAAAGGATGGGATATAATAAAAGGGGGGGGGAAAGGTAAAATTGGGAATTTTCGCCGTCTGCGTGGTCAGCTGGGTGGATTCTACGCTGGTGGGCATGCTCGTTGGAACCGGGCCTCCGAGGGGGGTTCATGATGACTTCTTGGATGGACAGACTGCTTGAAAGGTCTTGGTCGCCCATAGGTGACTGGATGCTCATAGCCAAGCGACTAATCAAACTTATGCGTCCGACTTGGTGCACCATGCCCCGACACGTGGGTTGGTGTGGTCGCAGAAGGAGTGCGTTACCCCGTATATATTTTATGGTTTTTTTTTTTTTCTTTACTGTTATTGGGGCTTCTCACTAGCACACGCGCAGGGGTCTTGTCTGCCCGAAGGGCTTGCCTTGTGAACAAAATGAGGCGCAATTTTAATAACGATCGGACTTGTACGAGGCACTATGTAATCCCGTGGGCCGATTTTTGCACGAGGCACTGTGTAATCACAACGGAGTTGCACGAGACGCAGTTTAATCACGATCGGACTGGTACGAGGCACTGTGTAATCACGTGGCCCGATCTTTGCACGAGGCGCAGTTTTATCACCATCGGATTTTGCACGAGGCGCAGTTTAATCACACTCGGATTTGCACGAGGCGCAGTTTAATCACACTCGGATTTGCACGAGGCGCAGATTAATCACAATCGGTTTTGCACGAGGCACCGATTAATCACGTAGCCCGATTTTTGCACGAGGCGCAGTTTAACTCACGTAGCCCGAGTACGGTACAGTTTCGTTTTTTTCTAGACGCGCCCGCGCACCCAACGGATAACACGTCCGATCACCAGCACTGCTTGCTACTGACTCTCGAGTAAATTTTTCCTCGACCCCACGCTATGGCTTTTGCAACCGACCAATCCAAAAACTAACCGCCGCCGAATATTCTCGAAGCAAAAAAAAAAAGAACCAACCGATAACTAACACAAAGAGAGAAAGAAAAAAAAATATTGCCTCACGCCACCTTACAAGCCATCGTGTGCCTACTTGACTCAAGCGAACACAAAAAAAATCCCAGCGAAACGACGAAGAGGACGAGAGAATGTCAAACAACACAAAAAGAAACTCCCGTACCGAACGAGCAATGCATATTCTGTATGGAAATTGAAATTCTGTTTATTGTTCGGTAGGGTATACTGGTTTGACCACCTGGGGTGAGTATGGGTACGGTACTTTTCTTCGTCGTCGTTTGCTTTCGAGAATTTTAGCTCGTACGTGGTTTCTCTTTTGGTTTTGGCATCTATTTTTTTTTCTTCGTCTGCTTTGGGGTACCTACACCTTAGAGATGAGCGCTCTCGTGTGTTCGAATTCGCTTTGGGGAGAATTTACCTCGGGCGCTTTTAGTCTGGGCACCTCATCAGGGACTCACACCTAAGCTTTTATTCCTATCCTACCACTGGGACGAGATATTCTCCAGTAAGGGAAAAATTGGAGTGGTATACCACGTCGTCAGTATGGCGTTTCCCACACAGCTAAGGAAGAAACCGACGTTAAGGCGTTCGCTAACCTTACCAAATATATTGGATCGCACTGGAGACAATTATTTATACCTGATGGCTAGGAAGAATACCAAACAGAGTCGATATAAGTAAGCCATACTATTCAATAAATATGTTTCTCAATACCTTTAATTACTATTCCATCTTAAAGGTTTGTTAAAACCAAACTCTTAATTACCTGCTGAATGCCGTGGAAACAATTGAATCGAATTGAAGTCAAAAACTGGGATTATTCTCGCCGCAACAACTCACAGCAAATTGATACAGAGTCTAATTTTAAAGAAAAGGATCGATATAAGGTTTGATATCTTACGCAACCCCCTAAGTACTAATGCTTAATTTAGCTTGATTATATTTTATTTGCAGGAGTTACATGTTGAACTATCTAGCCACCCGCCCTAATTTACAAAACTTCAAGCACTTCTCACACTCTTGGCAAAAGAAACAGAATACGGATAGTTCGCCACGTACAAGAACGAGTATAAGTTATAAAATATTGTCGAAGATGTAAAGAAGTTTCTTCAGATTTGTTTATCGAATTTCAAATCGGCTTTTCATTCGAGCAATAACTTTGCAAATTCTATTCATTGTAGAGGCAGATGTGAATTTGTCTTTCTCGAAGAATCGCCACATCCTTTCGCAACAGTCGTACAACATTTTTCTATTGTCTTATTCGCTGCTAGTAACAGCAAAAGACTTGAATTTGATGGATGAATCACAACAAGAGTGTGTTGATTGGAAATGTTAGTTGTAAACAGTTTGAGTATTGAAATTCTTGTTGTTTATTTCAGTCTTATATTATCACAACGAAAAGGAGATGTAGCAGAAGATGCTGGGTGAAGCCAACAAATTGGAACAAAAAGCAGCCATAGCAAAGAGACACCCCAGAGTTTGTTGTAAATTATTTCAAAATTAACATACCTATGTATATTAAAAGAAATGGTTCCTATTTATTTGGGTGGCAGGCAAATACTGTCTTATGTAGCTACTAACAATCAATAAATCCTGCAGTAAATTTGCGAAACGACTGTATGTATGTTTTTTCGACTTGTAATTTTTTCTAAAGCGTTCCTTGTTGCAGAACGTAGCAGTAGAAGAGTTCTACTTGCTACAAAATGGAAAAACATCCCCGAACAGTAATCCACAACAAAGCAGTCGTTCATATACACCTCCAAATGCTCGGTGGCAAAGGAGGATTTAAATCCATGCTTCGTGCAATCGGTACCCAAATCGAAAGACTACAAACCATGAA
Source organism: Cheilosia vernalis (assembly GCA_949126925.1). Taxonomy (NCBI): domain Eukaryota; kingdom Metazoa; phylum Arthropoda; class Insecta; order Diptera; family Syrphidae; genus Cheilosia; species Cheilosia vernalis. Next base: position 5,196,567 of record OX421363.1, read on the forward strand.
GCTTGTCGTGACCTCAGTGGCAAGAGATAACGATATCAACGAAAAGAAATGACTTAAGGCTTACACATACGGCAAACTGGATGAACCCAGTGAAGAGCCATCGACATCCAAAAAGGAAAGTCCATCAATTTCAACTAAATATAATTAACAAGTCTTTATTTACTATAAATAAACGTATAATACACAAGTTAGGTTAGTTAAACCGAATAAAATCCTATGTCCAAATCTGGTAATCATTGTGTCATAAATTGAGATGACCCATGCCAGGCGAAATTTAATTTAGTGAGTATAAGCTCCTCCGAGTTAAATTGTATTCTGGAAATAGACATTTTTTTTACTGCATATTCAAAACCACAGGTGCATAACACTTACTTGATTGAGTACGAGTTTCCCGTTGAATGGTCAATGATCTTTCCCTTTTCCATTTGTCTCGGTTTTCCACCTCTTGCAGGAACTGTATGAGGCACTCTAGGAAGGCAACCATTGCCGCATCGAACTTCGATCAAAACCACTTTCGTAAGGATCGATTTCATCCATATTTGTTGAATGAATTGGCACTAAATTGCGGCATTTTATTATGAACTATCTTTTAGCTAAAACTCATTCAATGTACTTACGCGTTATTCTGCCATTACGTGCTCATTAATACTGCCCAAACTCCCATCCAGTATGAGTGGCTTTTGGCAGGCAAAGTTGACCGACACTCTATCATCAGTTATAGTCTTTCGGTGATGGTGATAACCTAGCGAATGTGTAATATCAGCTTGAGGCAACCTTTTCGGTATCAGAAGTTGCAACTTGCATTGCTCCAAGTTCCACAGGTCAACACTTTGATTCTGAAATGTAAGCGTTCTTTTGTTTTAATGAGGAATTGTGTTTTATATACGAAACTTACATGTAACTAAACCGCTTGGCAGCTTCCTCATAGTCGTTGTCTTATTATTCCAGTTTATACGCTTCAAACTAGATAATTTGAAAGTAATTTGTAGAATAGGATTCATTCTCTCTCCGTAGAGACGTAGTACTTGGACATCAAAGTTGTTGGGAAATTGAGTTTTTGCGGTTACAATCCGTGCATTTGCTGCACGAGGATCAGTGGAACGTGCTTTCTGGACTTGAGCTATGATGTAGTTTTCCCCAGTACTTAAATCCATTGCACAAACTTTTGATAAATTCACGAAATCGAAAACTAAATGAAAACAAATATACAAGTGTCAAGTCAATTGGAAATGAGCTTGACAAGAGTGGTCAATCTGTTGTGTCAGTGTGTTTCAACAGTGGTGGGCTGTGATAATCGTGACTGTGTTCAGAAGTACAGCTTTTTTTAACTCAAATTTGGTGAATAAGTATATTCTTATCTCCGTACATTTTCATCAATTTTCATATTAGTTGTTTCATAACATTCTGTAGGTATTTCTGTTCAACCAAAGTACTCATTCACGTTTATTGTACCACTATAATATCAAAAGATACGACCTATAAAAATATATTAATGTATTCTTTGAAATACGAGACATGTAAAAATAAAACCAATACAAATACGTACGCTCTATTTTAAATAATTTAAACTAACGGAGAAACTCATAATTTATACTTAATAACAGCAACGACATAAATATTTGTATTTATAAATTATAACTAAACTTCAGAAGTATACTAAGCGACATTATGTGATAAGCATATTCTACTCGATTTATGTTAACTGCCTCACGAATGTTTACTAAAAATGTTTTTATTTGTTTATTATTCTTCATAACTGTTTATCTTTCTTTTATGTCTAGTAAATATACAATTATTTTTTATAATAATTATTTTTAAATTTAACGGACAAAATTTGATGAACGCAGCCAGCAACTTTGCCCACAGCGGAAGTGGCTTCTGTAAGGTGCCAGCGTATTGGTGAAACGAAATTTTTGAAGTTTCGTGACATTTGTCAATACGATTTTCTATGTAACAATACTTATGCATCTAACAGTTGCCACCCCATGGTAATATAGCTTGTAGGCAAGTAACGGAAAATCGGCCGGAGTTGGGGGTCTCAGTATTGTCTCTGCTTCGAACAGTCTACGAAACTCGTCATCCTCCCACAAAACATCTTTCAATAAATGTTCCTCTAAATTGTGCATTTCCCTTTTATCCAGAAATGGATGTACCCAAAACCTACGTTTTCTTTTCTCAGCTCGTTTCCGCAATTCTTCTAATTCCTTCATGGCATTTAATGCGAGAACGCAACGATGTGCTCTGCTCAACGACATTTCAACGAATGAAAATTCATGATATGAAATGCCCACCCTACATTTCATTTCATATTGTCGTTCTTGCAACGCGATCAAATTTGACAGATTTCATGAAAGAAAATTTGCACGTGGAGACACCGTGTAAAGTATGTTAAGGCTACAAGTTGTAACGGAATTAATTGGCTGGCTGTGGGTGTCTAGGCTCCAACGGAAGGATATCAGTCACCTTCAGTGGCCTGAGCACCAAAGTCGAACCTCAGCCACCAAATTAGGAAAGCTCTAGAAAAGAGGATGTAGTGTCGACCAATTTTCCTTAAGACCTTCCACTTCAAGCGCCACCGTTATGACCTAAGGTCACAGGAAGCCTTAAGTCAATCCGGGCAGCGAAGTCAGAAGGGTGTTCGAATCACTGCAACGTCAGCATGCTTGCTCCAAGCACGACCTAGCTCGTCGGTGGGGGGGTTCTTGTTGCAGTAACCCAAACGTTGTTACGTATAAATTCCATGCTAAACAGGAACAGCTGTAATGTTCCAAAAAAAATATTCATCGGAGCCCGTTTTGTCCTTGTTGATGTGTGGATGAAAAGAAGAATATTGCCCTTCGAGGAGAACGGCAGATGTCAATGTTCCCCTTGGAGCTAGCCCACCCCTGCACTAATTTCTGCAACGCCGAAATAATGCATCCTTGGCTTCCACACGCTCGATTCAAATGAAAGCCCCGTACACGGTCATCTCTCGTACGAAACTAACGCACTACTTTACCCAACGATGAACTCAAACCCGCATCACACCCGCCTAAGAAAACTTTATTCCAGAAAACCCATTCTGTTCCGCTTACACAATAAAAAATACGCCAAAAAAAAAATAGGCGTTTTCTTTTTTAGTTCAGAGCACAACCTGAACTGTTACACAAAAAGTTCGTGTTTCTTTTTTAGCTCAGACACTTCAGAGCTCAAATTTGTGTTTCTTTTTTCGCTCAGAGCATGATCAGAGCGCGCTCTATGAGCTCAGAATAAATTGACTGAGCATCCTGAGTAAAAAGCTGAGTACACATGTTCATGCACACTTCCAGTTACATTTGAAGGACAAAAAAAAAACAGGAGAAAACTAAACATCCTCTGAACGCTCTGAGCACGCATAGTTCAGAGCGCGCTCATAATGCTCGAACTCTGTTCAGTGCTCAGCTCTGAACTAAAAAAGAAAAACGCCTTATGTGTCATTATGCTAAACATCGCCTAGTCCTAGTGCATATCGCCATTCGTCGTGTACACAAACCAGGGACTCGAAACTGTGCAGATAGCCAGTGCCTCTCAAACATTTTAATTGATTTACCCACTGAGTACTTACGAACCAAATCTAATACTAAATGCTGATAGATATAAGGCGTTTTTCTTTTTTAGTTCAGAGCACAACCTGAACTGTTATACAAAAAGTTTGTGTTTCTTTTTTAGCTCAGACACTTCAGAGCTCGAATTTGTGTTTCTTTTTTCGCTCAGAGCATGATCAGAGCGCGCTCTATGAGCTCAGAATAAATTGACTGAGCAGGCTGAGTAAAAAGGATGAGTACACATTTGAAGGACAAAAAATACAGGAAAAACAAAACATCCTCTGAACGCTCTGAGCACGCACGGTTCAGAGCGCGCTCATAATGCTCCAACTCTGTTCAGTGCTCAGCTCTGAATTAAAAAAGAAAAACGCCTATAGATGAGATATGCATGTAAGTGAAAGATCGTTCCCTACAAAGTTTAGGGTTTATACTTGTGAGCCAGCCTGTTATATTTATACTTACATTGTACATAATAATTAGTATAAGAGTATAACAGGCTGACTCATATTATTTTGAGATCTGACTGCAGCAAGCAGTCGCTGTATCACTATCACACAGACCACATCTATGTTCAATAAACCTCGTTGTATAACCACTCTTTAAATTTAATGTCTTTCATTTTGTACACCTAAACATGGCGCAGCCGAAAACGAACAAAAATCATAAAAAATAATGGTAAAAACACGTTCGCAAAGAAAAAAAATTAATGTGGGCAGTGCATCAAATAGTAAAAGAGTGGTAAAATTAGGCTCAGAATCAGAACTAAGTGATATTGAGTGTGAGAATATAGAAGTCGATATAAATAATACAGTTATTTCTTTGTCAAAAAGTAATTTCTTAAATAATTACTCTTGGGAGCTTAGTTCCGTTGATCAACGATTGTGGAAAATGGAGTTCAAACAACCTGCTCCATTAATAATAGATGGAAATATGTCCGAAAATTTTAAGAAGTTCAAACAAAGGTTTGAAATTTTTATGCTTGCCTCCGAAAGCAACAAAAAGGCTGAAAAGGTGAAAATAGCAATGCTGCTCAATGTAATTGGTGAAGGCTCGCTAGAAGTGTACAATACCTTTACCATCAGTAAAGAAGAAAATGCCACGCTGAAAGACATTTTGAAGGAATTTGAGACATATTGCAACCCGAAAAGAGATGAGGTCTACGAGAGATATAAATTTTATTGCCGCACTCAAAGAGAGGATGAAAGCTTCGATCATTTCCTAACTGATATACGACATCTAGCAGCTTCGTGCGAATTTTCCTCACACGAGATATCAAAAGCTATTCGTGACCGCATCATTTTTGGAATAAAATCGAAAACCTGTCAGGAGAAACTATTAGGAGTGGAAAACATAAGCCTGGATGAAGCAATAAAAAAATGCCGTTTGTTCCAATTGGATAAATCAAGACTGGAAGACGTACAGAATAGGAAACCTGCAGAGTCATCATCAAACGGGAACTTAACAGTTGATGCTGTATCAGAAAACTTCAAACATCTTAATACTAACCACAAATATTCTAGAAATACTAACAATACACTACATTTTAAGAAAGGTTACCAATTAAATAAGAACAAAAATTATTACAGAAATTATAGAACTAAATTTTCTAACGATTATTCAAATTTCTCTAATCCAAAGCAGGCATCTTCGGGGGGGGTATCGGGGAGAGTGTTGTGAACGGTGTTATTCATGTCATGAACCGGGACATTGTCCAGCCCAAGGAAAATATTGCACTAAATGTAAAAAGGCCGACCATTTCGCAATTGCATGTAAAACTAGACAAAAAATCGCAGACATTTCATTTACTGAGTTTCCAGAAAAGAAATCACCCGAAACAGATGAAGCAAGTTCAAGTGAGGAAAACTTTTTCCTATATTCTTTAATAGACAAGCATAAGTCATGTTGGAGTGAAACTATTAAAGTAGAAAATATTGAAATAGCATTCAAACTTGATACCGGGGCTGAAGTTAATGTCATACCGTATAAATAATTTGCTTAGAAATGGAAGGTATTATTAAAAGGGTAGAAACGCCAAAGAACTGGGTGAGCAATTTAATAATAGTGGGAAAAAGAAATAAGGAAATAAGATTATGTTTGGGTCCAAGAGATCTCAATAAGGCTTTACGGCCAGAACATTTTTTGATACCGAAGCTGGAAGATATAAAGGATAAGCTCTGTGGAATGAAATTTTTTTCAGTTTTAGATCTTAAAAATGGGTTCTGGCAGGTTGAATTGCATGAAAATTCGAGTGATTTGTGCACCTTTAGTAGCCCATTCGGTTGTTTTAAATTTTGTAGGTTACCCTTTGGTATTTGTGTGGCACCTGGAATTTTTCAACGCTATACTTATCAATATTTTGGACAGCTTCCTGGTACATGCGTTTATTTAGACGATTTAATCGTGTTTGGAAGAAATCAGCAGGACCACGACGAAAATCTAAAAAAGGTTTTCGATAGGGCTCCTCATATCGTCGTTAAATTTAATCCGAATAAATTCCATCATAATCTAGTTTCAGTGAAGTATTTGGGTCATATTTTTTCAGAGGCTGGTATAAGCCCAGATCCGGATAGAATCGAAGCCATTCTTGCAATGAAACCCCCTTCAAATAAGAAGGAATTGCAAAGGTTCCTAGGCCTGATTAATTATATCCGAAGTTTTCTTTCAAATTTATCCACAATTTCGCAAAATCTGAGATGTTTACTTAAAAAAGATAAGGACTTTCTTTGGTTAGATGCACACAATGACACATTTATTCATATTAAAAAGTTAATAACCAACGTTCACAAAAGTGGGACTCGGCTGCTGTCTTATGCAGTCAGAGGCTCCTGTGTGTTTTGCTTCTAGAGCTCTTACAGACACTGAACAGGGATATGCCCAAATAGAAAAAGAACTCTTAGCAATTACGTTTGCATGTACTAAGTTCCATAATTATGTTTATGGGAGGCCGGTAATAGTTCAAACTGATCACAAACCTTTGGTCACTATATGCGCCAAAGATCTTGGTAAGGTTTATTGCACGAGATTACAGAGGATGAAACTCAAGCTAATGAAGTACAGACTTGAGGTTGTATATATCCCTGGAAAGTATTTGCATGTAGCAGATTTGCTTTCTCGCTCTTTTCTAGAAGACACGAAAACGAACAGCGAGGATGATTTTGATAAAGTCATTCATTCAATAAATATAAGCGATGACAGAAAATCTCAGCTTCAAAATGAAACGCAAAAAGACCATGAGTTAAAAGAAGTTAAAAGACTAATTTTGCATGGTTGGCCGCATGAATTATTTATTGAGGATGACATTATATTTTATATGAATAGAATAGTAGTCCCAAAATCATTACAACAAGAATATTTGCAGATATTACACGACGGTCATTAAGGAATAAACAAAACTAAATTAAGGGCAAAAGATTTATTATTTTGGAAAAATATGAACATACAAATCGAAAATTTAATTAATCGGTGTTTGGTATGCCAGTCATTTAAGAATTCTCAAAAATAAGAACCAATTATTTTGCATGATGTACCAACCACACCTTTTCTAAAAATAGGTTTAGACTTATTAGAATATTCAAATTGCTATTACTTAGTCATTCTTGATTACTTCTCTAAGTGGTTGGAGTTGCTACCAATCAAAAATAAATCAGCAAATGAAATTATAAAAAACCTGAAAAACACATTTTCCTGTCATGGAATTCCTAAAATTATCATATCAGTGCCTTGATTTTGTGCGGTTTTTGAGGCGATGTCGCTAGGGAACGTTCGGAATCGGATTTGAGTGTGTGAGTGAGGCCGTGCGCTGTGACCAACGTGACCGTAGTGCAATAATTTGGCACTTTTTCGAGGACCCTCATACTATTTGACGCTACTTTTTCCCTTTTTTTAGTATGAAAATTCACTTTGGGAATTTTAGAAACGCTGTGATTTCCAAATGAATTTCTATAAAATATAACGGTGCTGTCTATCAGAACACGATTATAGTGTTGGAAGAGCCAACAATTGTTAAATATTGTGCGAAAATTCTTAAATTGCAGAGTAGCTTTAGAAATGACACTTTTTTCTTTCACCGATCTTTTTATTGTTGCTTTTCACAATTTCGCAACGATCTACCTGATTGTTAGAGAAAGGTTATAAATTTTGGTTTTAGTTTCACAATACAATATAGGCTGTAAAAAGATCACTCTCTCACAACGTTTCTTTTATAAATAAACCCAAAACAACCAAATAACATTGGAATTAGATGTCTTTCAGGTTGTTCTGCGGGTAAGCTTGACAGTACTTTAGATGCAATTCGTTTTCAATTGACAAATTTTAAAATGAAAACCTTTTAGCTTTGGTTTTTATTTATAAATATATAAAAAATTAATTGAATTTTGTTTATGAATTATATCAACTCATTTTTATATCTACTTTTAAGATCTCTGTTTGCGGGTCAAATTGTATTTAAGGCCTAATAAAATGGTTTCCTTACTCACGAGCCGAAAAATATGTTATGTCTGACCTTTTTCCGTTTCCGCAATAAAAAAGGCACTTCTCTCGATCTATGAGCAAGTTAACACAACGGGTTTGTACTTTATTTTCTTCGTCATTGAGAAATTTTCAGCCAGAAAAAACCGGGTAACGTATCACGGATAAGCCAGCTATATGCGCAAACATATTTGGTCCTATCGAGCGCGGATTTATCAGATAATTCCGGATTTTTACTGGCATCATTTAGTACAAGCGCGTGTGTGCGTAAATTAATATACAAAAATAAAATATTAAAAATATTGTGTAAAGCGAATTTAGCATATCGGTGTGCCCATCGCCTACGGTACATTGCAATCGCCAGTGTAAAAAAAAAAAAAACTAACGCGCGTCTAAAAAAAAAAAAAAAATTAAATTACCATCGAGTGGCAAAACATATATATACTACATAATACTTTTGTTCTCATCGTTGCTGCTGCTGTTCTGTTTGTGATCCAATTAGCTCACCGGCGGGAGTTCTCGCGGTTTTGTGATGGAAGCGTTAAAGCGACAACGTGCGGCCCTCAAAGGGCAGATAACGCGGACCGGCACATATTGCGATTCGTCGTCGACTTCTTTGGCTGAATCAACGCTGCGTCAAGCCAAATTAGAGCAGTACATGCTCGAATTTGAACGAATTCAAAATGAAATAGAGGCAATAGTCGAGGAACCGCAAATGGTAGACGAATCGCAGTACCGCGCCGAGTTCGAGAGCATATTTTTTTCTTTGCACGCGAAACTGACCGTATTAATACAAAGCGAAAAAACAAACACGGATTCGCGATCGGAAGAAGAGTGCAACACGGCTAAGACGCTTAAATCGTTAATAGAAAATCAGTGCTCGCTTAACGAAATTGTAAAATCATTATCGGAACCGTCGCGACGATCGATTACTATATCAAAACACGAACCGGCATCACGGCTACCGGAAATAAAGGTGCCGGAGTTTAGTGGTAGATTCGACGAATGGGTTCGTTTTCGCGATCTTTTTACGGCGTTGGTGCAATCCAAAGATTCTGTGACGGGTGTTGAAAAATTGGAATATCTTCAGACGTGGCTAAAAGGAGATGCCTTATCGGTCATAAAGCATCTCACTCCAAGTAATGAAAACTTCAACGTGGCCTGGAATTTGCTAAGATCCTATTACGATAAGCCGCAGTTTATTATGATTGCCCATTTGGACAATATATTCGAACAATCATCTCTCAAAACGGGTTCACTAAGTGAAATCAAACGGTTATTTACCGTAACAAGTGAAAACATCAACGCGCTTCGTGCTTTAAAACAACGGGTCGATAACTGGGACGTTCTGTTGGTGTATGTTTTATCAAAAAAATTAGATTCGGAAAACAGAATGTTGTGGATTCGCTTAGTGAAAGATAAAACGAATGCCACGCTCGCTGAGTTCAACGATTTCCTAAAAGATCGCATAAATGAGTTGGAAAGTTTAAATTTATCGAATTTCGGTCGGGGTCCATCGAATGTTAACAAATCTGTGTCGAAAGAGTCGGGAAAACGGGTCATGAATGCAACTGTTCCATCTTGCCCGAAATGTAAACAAAGGCATTTTTTATATAAGTGTCATCAGTTTCGTGACTTTCCGGTGTCCGTGCGGTTTGATTTCGTTAAATCGAATAACATCTGTCAGAATTGCCTTCGCGCGAAACACGATTTAAGTGAGTGCAAATTCTCAAATTGTAAAATGTGTGGTTTAAAGCATAATACAATGCTTCATCATGAATCCCCCTCATATACCCAAGTGCAACCAAGTGTTTCGAATAATGCTTCACAATCTACGTTACGTCGGAGCTCAAGCAGTCTGTCACAGATTCAAGACCAATCCATCGCGGCAAATAACTTTTCGCGTTCTCAACCCCAGCCGAGTACTTCCAACTGCCTATCGGTTAATACGGCGCACTGTTATCGCGAGTTCTTCACGATGTTACCAACGGCATTGGTCATGGTCCAAGATGCGTGCAATGAATATCAGATGTGCAGAGCTCTACTTGACTCTGGGTCGCAGGCAACGCTTATTTCGGAGTCGTGCCTTCAGAGGTTAGGGTTGCCGCGCGCTTATGCTAAAATACCTATTCTCGGGTTAGGGCAGCCCGAAAGTGTTCACGGTACTCGGGGACAAGTGAAACTCAACATTTCATCATCCCTCAACACAATTTCCCTGTCGGTGCAGGCCTTTGTACTGTCTTCCCTTACCGGCGATTTGCCAAGTGTAGAAATACCAAGTGTTAATTTATCCTATTTCAATAATCTGTCGTTAGCAGATCCCACGTGTAACCGCCCCCAAAAAATCGACATTCTACTAGGGGCCGATATATTTTTTGACATTATCGCGGAGGGGAGAATTACGCATCCCTCAGGTTCGCCGGTCGCGCAAAACACGATATTCGGATGGGTGCTTGCTGGCAACGTTTCACTCGCTCAAGAAGTCAGCTTGGGAGTTTTCCACTCCACATTTGATCTTGATGCCGATTTACTTTTGCGGAAATTTTTTGAGCATGAATCCCTTATGGAAGAAGATTCCGTCGAGTACGAGGTAAGTGACACCGTTGAAAATCATTTTACCTCCACACATTTTACTAACTCCGATGGTAGATTTGTGGTCAGTTTGCCCTTTGTGAAATCAACGATTGAATTTGGAAACTCGCGCGACGCTGCTTTAAAACGACTTCACGCAATGGAAAGGCGTTTTTCAAAGGACCCAAATCTCAAACGCGAATACGTTGCGTTTATGCAGGAGTATGAGGGGCTAGGGCATATGTCACTTGTACCAGCTAGTGACATCAATCGGCCGTCATTTTATTTACCTCATCATGCGGTTTTCAAGCCCACCAGCACAACTACGAAATTAAGAGTCGTTTTCGACGCCTCCTGTAAGTCCTCTAATGGTTTTGTCGCTAAATGATTATTTACGTGTAGGTCCTACAATACAAAACGATTTAATTACAAACCTTATTAAGTTTCGGAAGCTAAAAATTGCGGTAAAGGCTGATATTGCGAAAATGTACCGCCAAATTCTGGTAAACGCAAATGATGTGCACTTTCAGCGAATAGTTTGGAGGCCCAACGTGAACGAAGAGCCGCTCGACTATCAGCTTCAATCTGTTACTTACGGAACGGCGTCCGCATCCTTTCTAGCTACAAGGGTTCTCAAGCAAATCGGTGTCAACAACATTGCTAGGTTTCCAAGGGCGGCGGACAGTCTAATAAATGACTTTTACGTGGATGATTTTATGTCGACGTTCGATTGCGTGGAAGATGCGATCAGTCTCAAAGGAGATCTCTGCCAAATTTTAAAACAGGCGGGCATGGATCTTCGGAAATGGTCCTCGAATTCGCAAGATTTCTTAAACACCATCGATGCCGAGCACCGGGAATCTGCAACGGAGTTGTCTATTGGCGAGGGCGGAGTTAAAACCTTGGGTTTGTTATGGAATATTGAGGCCGACTGTTTTGAGTTTCGTTCATCATTAGCTGCAATAGGCCCACAAGTAACCAAGCGAGAAGTTTTATCCGATATAGCTCGCATCTTCGACCCCTTAGGGTGGCTTTCACCGACTGTCATCAAAATGAAGTTATTTATGAAACGTCTTTGGCTAAGAAGGGTCGGATGGGATACGTTTATTCCTATGGACCTGTACGAAGAGTGGTCAGATTTTCGGTCGGATTTGGATTCCTTGCATATCGTCGGAATTCCCCGCTGGCTACAGGCCAATCGACGAGAGGTGATGGAGCTGCACGGCTTTGCTGATGCTTCCGAGTCAGCATTTGCGGCTGCAGTATACTCCAGAGTGTTAGGGTCAGAGGGTGTTCAAACCGCTTTAATCTGCGCAAAAACTCGGGTCGCACCACTGAAACCAGCTCTTTCAATACCTCGCCTTGAATTATGCGGCTCTTTACTGCTAACAAAATTGCTTAGTAAGGTAAAAGATGCCCTAATGATTCACGACGTTGAATGCTTCGCGTACACGGATTCCACAACCGTTCTTCATTGGATTCACGGATACCCTCGATCGCGAAACGTTTTTGTGGATAATCGAATATCGCAAATCGTCAGTCGATTTCCAGCATCTATATGGCACCACATTCGAACGGCAGAGAACCCAGCTGATTGCGCCACCCGTGGCATTATGCCGCATCGATTACCAAACTTGGATCTGTGGTGGAACGGTCCAAGGTTTTTACGGGATGAAGTGATCACGTTCTCAAGCTTGCCACTTTTGAGCAGGGATATTCCATCAGACAGCGAAGTGGTATGCTTGACTAATATTGTGAACCCTACGCATTTCGATGTTTCTACGCGTTTTTCGAATTTCAACCGACTTTTGCGGGTTATTGCTCGCTGCATATTATTATTTCGAAGGCATCGAATAACCAAAGCACCACCTATTTACTTTCTCTCTCCTCAGGATTTGCGTTTGGCCAAAATCGCACTTGTACGAATTTCACAAGATCAATTCTTTCGCGACGAGATCAACCATTTAATCAACGGTGAAACGGTATCGAGAAGAAGCAAATATCGATTTATGGATCCTTTTATTGATGAATTTGGAGTGCTGCGTGTAGGGGGAAGGCTTCAAAATGCTTCAATACCATTCGACCAGAAGCATCCGATAATACTTCACAAGAATGATCACTTAACAAAACTTATTGTCAACGATTGCCACTTAAACCATATGCATGCAGGAACGCGTCAGATGACTTACCTGTTGCATCTTAATTATTTTATCTTCGGCGCCCACCACTTGATCAAGCGATGCATTTATCAGTGCACGATATGTGTACGACAACGAGCTATTCCTTACCAACAAAAAATGGGCAGTTTACCTAGGCAGCGGTTGGAACCGGGTGTTACATTCGGCAATACGGGCGTCGATTATGCTGGGCCGTTTACAGCGCGGTCTTGGAGAGGACGCGGGGCGAAGCAATATAAGGTGTATGTGGCCCTATTTATCTGTATGGCAACAAAGGCCATACACCTGGAGGTCGTCACAGAGCTATCATCGGCAGCATTTATAGCGGCACTGCGACGATTTGTCGCCAGACGTGGGAAATGCCACACGCTTTTTAGCGACAATGGCACTAATTTTGTTGGTGCAAACCAAACACTTCGCGAATGGGCAAATCTTCTGAATTCAACTGCTTTCAACGACAGTGTTTCAAACGAGCTGACCAACAACGGAATCACTTGGGTCTTTTCGCCACCCCACGGCCCGCATTTTGGGGGCCTATGGGAGGCTGGCGTTAAAACCGTAAAATTCCATCTACGAAGGGTATTGGCAAACACTTCAGCCACCTACGAAGAGCTGTCAACGGTTTTATGCCAAATCGAGGCATGTGCTAACTCTAGGCCATTGTGTGCACGTTTTGAAGGGGATGTCGATCCCTCAACTCCGGCGCACTTTCTCATTGCGCGAACCTTAACAACGGTACCAGATCCCAGCGATTCCAACTCGAACATATCCCTATCCAACCGATGGCAGTATCTACAAGGGCTCGTGCACACCTTTTGGGAAAAATGGTCCCAAGACTATATCACTCAGCTGCGACGACGTCCCAAATGGTTAGAGAAATCTAAAAATATTCAGCCCAACGACGTCGTCATCATCAAGGATGAAAATCAACCGCCATGTAGGTGGCATATTGGAAGGGTCAACCAAACGTATCCTGGACGTGATGGCATAGTACGAGTTGCATCTGTAGTCACCGCTAAGGGAGAAGTCAAGCGCCCGGTCTGCAAGCTATGTCCTTTGTTGATTGGTTGAAGTGATCCTTCAACGGCGGGAGAATGTTTGCGGGTCAAATTGTATTTAAGGCCTAATAAAATGGTTTCCTTACTCATGAGCCGAAAAATATGTTATGTCTGACCTTTTTCCGTTTCCGCAATAAAAAAGGCACTTCTCTCGATCTATGAGCAAGTTAACACAACGGGTTTGTACTTTATTTTCTTCGTCATTGAGAAATTTTCAGCCAGAAAAAACCGGGTAACGTATCACGGATAAGCCAGCTATATGTGCAAACAATCTCTTTCAATTTAGTTTTGTGTGCCTTTTTCTGACGCTGTTACATAAATTCAGTATTTTCTCCCAATATTTAACAAGTATTAGCTGGCTTTACACTATTTACGCGTTATTTTTTTAAACATTATTCATTTTGAAATCACAGTTTTTGAAAACTTTTTTTAAGTACTATGAATTGAAAATTGATTTGTATACTATTTACCACAAAAGCCTTATATTAAATTAATCTTAAGTCTAATCTAAAAAAAATCGGACTCTCAATCGATTTAAATAGCTCAGTTTACAATTATTAGAGCAATTGAAAATTCTTGCAGCGAACACTTCACACTTTATTCACAATCCACATAAAACATTCGCGGATCCACAAACCCACGAATGAAAAAATTCTATCGCATTTAACATTAAACAATGATTGAAGTGATTGAAGTGTAAAAAAATTCGCTTGTTCGTAGTTCGTTCGCCATTGGCTCTCATGTGAATAGTCCCAAAATGCGGATTTTCCAAATAATAAAAAGGAACAACAAATTGTATTAGTGTCCTCGAAAAAGGTACCAAATTGTCGGACAACGGTCACGCTGTTGTCATTTCTTCTCATCCGACATCCTTCTCGCTACCTAAAAAGGTCGCGTGTGGGAAAGCTCGCCTGGAATTTGCAGGAACAAAGCGATATAAGAACAGCAAAAATTGGAAGTTGTCAGTTCGCGACATCACTCACACATTTATAGAATCCGCCTATACGTGAACCCTTTCCGACACCGCCATTGCGGCAAAAACCGCACAAAATAAGGCACAGATAATAACCCATTTAACTGCTTGGAATGTATTTCCTTTGCTAAAAAAGTTGGTACAAAATTCATTTTTAGTAGCCCGTACCACCCTAAATCAAACGGTTTGGCCGAGAAGTTTGTTGGTATTAGTAAAGATTTACTCCGCAAGAGCCATGCTGCTAGAACAGATTTGTTTTTGCTACTACTAGAGTATAGAAATACACCCCTTCCAAGCATTGGATATTCACCAGCACAATTGTTGTGTAACAGAACGTTGCGAACAAGAATACCTTCGCATGATGAAATTTTGAAACCTAAACTTCCAGAAAACCCCCAGCTCAACATTTCTAAGTCAAAGCAAAAAGCAAAGGCATATTATAATCAGAATGCAACTTACAAAAACGAATTTAGCCCCGGTGATCATATTTGGATGCAATCTTTAGATAAAAAATGGCTCCCTGGAACAATAGTATCGAAACTACCAGAACCAAGATCCTACCTTGTTCAACTTGAACGGGGAGGGACATGTAGAAGAAATTCCAGACACATACGAAAAAGATTTCTTAACGAAACAAAATCGGTTGATCTGAAATCATGATCTGAAAGAAAAGTTCACAATACTCGTAGCCGTACCCAGAATATTGTTTCTAATTGAACTAAGTATTACTGAATTATTTATTATTAAAGTAAATTAGTAAAAAAAAAAAATAAAAAATATGTGTAAATTGTGTATATATAATTATGTATATTATTAATGAATTATTACTACCTAAAATTGTTATGATATTTAAATATATATATATATTATATACCTATATGTATAAATTGTATATGTATGTATATTATTAATGAATTATTACTACCTAAAATTGTTATGATATTTGAAGGGGGAGATGTAGGGTTTATACTTGTGAGCCAGCCTGTTATATATACTAACATTGTACATAATGATTAGTATAAGAGTATAACAGGCTGACTCATATTATTTTGAGATCTGACTGCAGCAAGCAGTCGCTGTATCACTATCACACAGACCACATCTATGTTCAATAAACCTCGTTGTATAACCACTCTCTAAATTTAATGTCTTTCATTTTGTACACCTAAACAACAACACAACAAGTGACAAAGAACAGAAACAGGGAAAGAAACTGATACAGAAACAGATCCATTAAAACATGACTGCCGCCTATTCTATCAAATTTATATGAAGCTAATTGTAGAATTGCGGCTTGCTGGCAGCAACGGAAACAATCAATATAGACTTATTGTGAGGTTGGTTCTGGGGATCTAAATATTAATGAAAACACGACACTTTCTTTATAAATATATATACATAACGATCTTTATTATTTTACACTCATTAGTTTTCCGTATCCTACCTTTCTGGCAGCCCGACTACAACTGCACTCAACTCATCTCTACCACCGACTACTTCCGACTCTACAGCTAAACTGAACTTATATCGCATACCGGGAAAACGTGTCACATCACGTTGGCTTTATTTTTCGCATCTCTTCTTTACAACATTCTATTTATTTTGTCTTAGTATTTGAGCTCTTACATTATTTACGTTCTGTCGTCAAACAGCCATATTTCTGTAGCTAAATTCTGTTGCTGAAAAAAAATGTCAGTTCCTAGTTCTGTTTCTGTTGCAAATGTATGGAATTCTATTTCTGTTTCAGTTTCTGTTCCTTGCCACTTAATGTCTTCAGCAGAGACAATACTGAGACCCGTTACTTTGCCTACAAGCTTTATTACCATGGGGTGGCAACTGTAAGGTGCATTAGTATTGCTACATAGAAAATCGTATTGACAAATGTCACGAAACTTCAAAAATTTCGTTTCACCAATACGCTGGCACCTTACAGAAGCCACTTCCGCTGTGGGCAAAGTTGCTGGCTGCGTTCATCAAATTTTGTCCGTTAAATTTGAAAATAATTATTACACCTAAATTTTGTGTGAACAGTGATCAATTTTAAAAAAATAATTGTATATTTATTAGACATTAAAGAAAGATGAACAGTTCTGAAGAATAATAAACAAATAAAAACATTTTTAGCGAACATTCGTGAGGCAGTTAACATAAATCGAGTAGAATATGCTTATCACATAATGTCGCTTAGTATACTTCTGAAGATTAGTTATAATTTATAAATACAAAGATTAATATCGTTGCTGTTATTAAGTATAAATTATGAGTTTCTCCGTTATTCTAAATATGTATAATTAAAAAATAAAGTATACGTAAGTGTATTTGTTCCATTTTTATGTGTCTCGTATTTTATATATATATTGTATGGAAGGCCATTAAATTAATAAAATAATGAAAATACTTCGACTACAACGAAGCATATAATTTTTATTTGACAAACATAATGTGTATAAAAAAAAAACAACAGTAAGGACGCCTGTCCTAAAAGGATCATCAGCAGGTCGTGGGGCGTGATCGAGTTGTCCAGGATACCTGTAAATAAAGGATATACCAAAAAGAACACATGAATCACCATTGCAATCAAACAGCAATTCACGATAATACATAAAATATATACCTAACCCTAATAAATACTTATACATTTATTGCCCCAGCAGAGCCTTTATCCTTTTACCAATAAACAAAATGCAATGCAGCAATCTCTGAATATCACCTCAGTGGGATTTTCACCCTTGGCTAACCACCAGACTGAGGTATATCCCTCTCTGACGGAGAACACCATCGCAAGCAGAGAGAGTTGTTGACCATGCGAGAAAGAACACTATAACTCGACTTCAATCATAAAGGAATGAGCTCCAGAACACCATCCAGGCTCACATTCCGAAATAGCAAATGCGGAGGAGAACACCATCCCACACGCATTGCTAAATATTAACTTCAGAGACGCTAAGGAAAGAGAAATAGTCTGGAGAAAACCTTCACAGATCTACTTCGAAGAAGCACATGCGGAAGAGAATACCATCTTGCGCAACTTGCTTCCACCAAGCTAAGATGATGCTACGCCTCTCTGTAGGAGCAAACCATCGCAACAAAGAGGATTTCCATAAAAGAATATGATAGAACACCATCGCTATTTTCTAAATGAGATTGGTGTGAGAGAGCACACCATAACTCACTTCCGATTCAAGAGAAATGTGCAGCCGAACACCAGTGCAAGCACAGACTATATGAGATGCGTATAGCAGAACACTATACTTACGCACCACAAGAGCTAGACTCGGATGCGATACAGCAAAGGGAGTATTCGGGAATAAATCACCCCAAACACATCTTCCCCAACTAAAATGACTTTTCAAGAGACTAGCTGAGCTTTTACCCTCCGTCATGAACTGAACTGACATTTAATACAAAAGAGCATATGAAACACACGTCTGGATAGAATAGAGCACACAAAGTCACCAAACTAAGGCACTCATTCCTGCAAAGGAGAAAACCATCACAATGCAAGGAGGATAATTAAGAGAACATGGGAGAATACCATCCCTTTGTTCCCCTTAGGATTGGAGTGAGAAAGTAAACCGTAACTCAACTTCCTTCATCACAAAACCATGTGCCGGAGCAAACCATCACAAGCACATTTACATCACTGGTAGATGAGCAGGAGAAAACCGCACAAGCACACTGCGCAATAAGAAAGATCCAGAGACACTATGATGCTCAATATGCGGGAGTGAACCGTCATATTACGCAAAGAGACGGACAGGTGTGGAGGAGAAAACCATCCGACCCACACTGTAACAAATAATGCACCTAAGCGCGAAACCGAGTGTGGCAGCTGAACCACCCTTAATGCAAAAATACCGTAGCCGCTCAGCTAGCCATACTACTGTGAAACGAATAAAATAATATGGATGGCCTGAACAAACTCAACGATCTGTTTGAATCTATTCAGGAGTTTATATATAAAATACAAGTCCAGCCGACAAGTGAATGAAGTCCAAATTGGGTTGAATGCAGCAATTAACAACAATGCCCAAATGTCAAAATGTAAAATGTAAACAAAGACACAAATTGTTAATTGTCAAATGAAGAAAAGGAAAATCATTATATTTTATAACGTGGTACAAATAAGTTGTTTTAATTCGCCGTTCTTTTAACGTAATCCAGTACAACAGTTTGATCTTGAGACAACCTTGCCTTTGTCTGGTAATCCGATCAGTTTTTTTGCTTGTCCGCGATCATTGCCTTCTTCTGGAACACTTCAGTTCTACGACGACCATTTTGGTCCTTCTAAGCCAAGAAGTTAAATCGGCAAAGAATTTTCAACTTTTTTTCAACTTTTCAACGATACAACAGCAACATCATCCCAAAATTGCAAGGAGTAGCTGTGTGTGTGTGTGTACCTACAACAAAGCAACCAGTTCCGGAGGTCAAACACAAAGTCAACTGGACACAAAGAAACACCAAGTAAGTGAAAATTTCTTACTTTTTTCTTACTTTCATTGTGTAATTATATCTAAATAATAAAAATGGAACAGAAAGCCTTAATTAGAATTTACACAAAAATCGCGAAAGATCAGGTGAATTTTAGTAAAACTGTTAGTCAATCGCGCAGAACATTCAATTATCTTACGGGGCGCTTAGTGTTGCTGGAACAAGACATGACAGAAGCGAAAGCTTATCATAAGACTCTTCTCACGTCCATCGAAGAGAAAGATCTGGAAACATATGAAAAGGTTGAAGAAATGTATGATAAATTGTGTGAATTGTATTTGGTTTACCGTGGGGATCTGCTCGATGCAACCGAAAAGGTTAAACAAAGTGAAAGCAAGGATACAAAATCCTACGTACCTCCTGCTGACGCAAACAACAAGGTTGAAATCAAGCTCCCGAAAATTAATTTGCCATCTTTTAATGGCACATACGAAACGTGGCGGCAATTTCACGACTTATTCATCTCTCTCATCCATAATAATAGTTCGCTTTCTGAAATACAAAAGTTTCATTATTTAAAATCTAGTGTTACAGGAGAAGCTCAAAAACTTTTAGCTCACCTTAGTTTAGATAATGGCAACTAAACTAAGAAGTCAAGAATAATCTGAATTAATCAAGCAACTTTTGGACACCTCCACAGAAGTGCTCCATAGCCTGCAAAATTTAAATGTTCCGGTAGACGAGTGGGATGTTGTAGTAATTTTTATCTTGCTTCAAAAACTTCCAAACAAAACGCAACAACTTTGGGAGGAACGTTTAAGCGCTAGACAGAATCCGAAGGAACTGCCAACATTTCTCGAATTTTCTCAGTTTCTAGAAATGCGTTTTCGAACTTTGGAAGCAGTTTCCTCACAACAAATCAGATCGAGGGCCGACTCGCCAAAACAAACGCATCATAGGATAAATTTTCATTCACAAGCCAACAAACAAAAACTCTCTTGCCAAATTTGCAGCAAGGGACAACATGCTGTTCGCAAATGCAAACGGTTTTTAAAGATGAGTATCGCTGATCGTCGACAAAGTATTGATAGGATTGGCCTCTGTGGCAACTGCTTAGCCTACAATCATAGGATAGAGCAGTGCCCTAGTAGTTATAAATGCTACTATTGCCAACAACCACATCACTCTCTATTACACATAGTTCCACGCATCCCTTAGAATCAGCAATACATTCAATCCAATCAACAATCTAGTTCGTTCATCGAACCACAAAGACCTTCGACCTCAAATACTCTTACACCAACACAAGAACCATTCATATCGGCACAAGGTGCTCAAAACCATCGTCAAAGTTTTCTTACCTCCAACATAAATCCAGATGCTCCAAACTTCCAGCCATCCTATGGTATACAAGCGAATTCAGCCGTCAACTCACTACATGCACTGTCGCACACCCCGACGCAGGTTTTGCTGGTGACAGCGGTGGTTAAAGTGAGATCTTTCACAGGAGAGACATTCACGTTGCGAGCACTCTTGGATTCGGGTTCGGAGGCAACATTTATCACCGAATCAGCTGTTCAACTACTTCGTTTGAAACCGAGGCGCACTCATGTCGAGGTTTCGGGGTTAGGAATGGTCAGCAGCGGCACATGCAAAAGGGTTGTCGACATTGCCATTGCTTCGCGACACACAAATTTCGAAACAACCGTTCAGGCTTTCATTTACAAGTCGCTGTCGGGCCATCTCCCAGCCCGTAAGCTTCCAGTTAGTGACTGGAGGCACCTCGACGACTTGCTCCTTGCTGATCCAGCTTTTTATAGGCCATCTACAGTCGACTTGTTATTGGGTAGTGATGTCTTGGCCGAAGTTTTGCTGCCTGATTTAGTTCGGCCACAGGATATGACGTTGCCTATCGCTCAGAACACAAAATTAGGTTGGATGTTGTTTGGTAAGGCACCGCTTCAGCCTAGACCCATTCATACGTTTCTTCAAACAAGAAATATTGATGAAGAACTGCACAAATTCTGGGAATTGGAAGAAGCTCTATTCAAGGAAATCGAGACGACAGAGAATGCTGAGTGTGAAGAACAATACCTGAGGAACGTCAAGCAGTTGACCGATGGTCATTTCCAGGTGACTCTTCCATTCAAAGGAAACAAACATCCAGTCTTAGGACGATCATATGAAGGGGCCGTTCAACGGTTTAGGAGTCTCAAAAAACGCCTGTCAGCAAATATCCAACTTCGCGAACAATATACCGCGTGTCTTGATGAGTATCTGAAATTGAATCATATGGTTGAGGTAACTGAAGAACCCTTAGCTAAATACCATTATTTCCTACCTCATCACGCCGTCTTGAAGGAAGGTAGCTCCACAACCAAGCTAAGAGTAGTCTTTGATGCATCCTTTCGAACAGTAGATGGAAGTTCTTTGAACGATCATTTGATGACGGGTCCGACCTTGCAACAGAACGTCATTGATGTTATTTTAAGATGGCGACTGTATCGGTTTACTTTCTCAGCTGACATTGAGAAAATGTATCGTCAGATTTGGGTGTCCAGAGAAGACTCTAATTACAAATTAATACTTTGGCGCAATGACCCTCGTGATCAGCTCAAGGTCTTTCGACTCAAGACGGTCACCTTTGGAACAGCTGCAGCGCCGTATCTAGCAATACGAACTCTGATGGAGGTGGCGAAGCAAGCCGAATTGATGTATCCCAGAGCTGCAAAGATGATCCAGGATGAGATGTACGTTGACGATTTATTTTCAGGAGCAGACACCATACAGGAAGCTAAAGAGAAAAGTAGAGAGGTTAAAATGGTATTACAGAAAGCCAGGTTCAACTTACGCAAGTGGACTTCAAACAACTTAGAGCTACTTAAGGGAATACCCATCGAAGAACGTGAGTCCGCATTCGCAGTACCATTTGAAGTTTCGAACCAAGTTAAGACCTTAGGTATTCAATGGCTACCAGTCGCTGACCAGTTTTGTTTTCAATTCAATCCTGTAAATAATCCAAAGCCAACGAAAAGGTTCATCTTGTCGACAAATGCTCGGTTATATGATCCGATGGGCTGGATTTCACCATGCATTCTTCAGGCAAAATGTTTCATGCAAAAACTCTGGTTACGAAAACTGTCCTGGGATGAGACAAAAGAGCCGACGATTTTGCAGGAATGGGACGCCTTTTACAAGGATCTTTCAGCCATCAACGAAATAAGACTTCCACGATGGATTAACTTGCTCAGCACATCAATTTCAATAGAGTTGCATGGATTTAGCGATGCTTCGGAGAAGGCGTATGGTGCAGCAGTCTACGCACGTTCGAGGGATGAGCAGGGGAAGGTCCATATGCACCTGATGATTTCGAAATCCAAAGTGGCGCCTGTGAAGGCAGTGAGTCTTCCGCGTCTCGAGCTTTGTGGGGCGGTTTTGCTTGCCAAACTCATCAGCTACACTGCCCAAGTACTTCGACGGGAAGATGCAGCCTTGCACGCTTGGACTGATTCGATGATCACCCTCAGTTGGATTCGGGCCCCAACGGCCAAATGTGATACCTTCGTGAGAAACCGAGTTGGCGAAATCCAACGACTAACGCCGGGCAACATGTGGAAACATATACCGACGCAACATAACCCAGCAGATGTGGCATCACGAGGAGCGTTACCGTCCACATTAGCACACTTTGGTGGAATGGGCCTTCGTTTCTGCGAGAAAATTGGAATTTTGAATGTCCTGTTCAACCCTCAAATTTTTCTACAGACGAAGGGGCAAATATTGTACATGTTCATCATACTGAAATAGTAGAAAATTATATAGTCTCATTAATCAAAAGCTTTTCAAATTTAGGTCGTCTTGTAAGAACGATGGCTTATTGCATGCGTTTCATCAACAACGCTCGTAAGCCCCACCACACCAGAGTCTCTGGTCCCTTATGTCCGGAGGAAACGAACAAAGCGCATAACATAATTGCACGGTGAGCACAACACGACATGTTTCCCGAGGGGATTTGCAGGGCCAGAGGCTTGGGGGCACTCAACCCTTTCACAGACAATGAAGGAATCGTCCGAGTTGGCGGAAAGCTCACAAACTCAGACATCCCTTACAATCAACGTCACACTATAATTTTAGAACCCAAACATCATCTGACAGAAATCATCATCCGGGATGCACACGAGAGGACACTTCACGGCGGGATACAGTTAATAACCTGTTGTTTACGAGCCAAGTATTGGATAGTAAACATGGAGCGTGCGGTAAAAATGGACCTGCATTGCTGTACAATTTGCTACCGGTTTCGCAGCTAGGCAGCCCAACAGCTGATGGGAGAATTACCAGCAGCGAGAGTGACGAGCTCCAGACCCTTCACTCATGTCGGCATCGATTATGCGGGACCACTCACCATTAGGACATGCAGAGGACGCGGAGCCAAATGCTACAAAGGCTACATCTGTATCTTTGTCTGCATATCCACAAAGGCAATACATCTGGAAGCGGTTAGTGACTTGACGACACAGGCATTCCTAGCAGCATTTCGGCGATTCGCAGCAAGGAGAGGAGTCAGCAGCCACGTCTACAGCGATTGTGGAACAAATTTCGTAGGAGCAGAGGCAGAATTAGGTCGTCTTTTAAAGGCAGGAGTCCACGATTGGAACGAAGTTGCGGAGGTGTTATCCACACAAGGAACTAAGTGGCACTTCATTCCACCCGCTTCTCCCCACTTTGGAGGTTTGTGGGAAGCGGGAGTTAAGAGTGTCAAGTACCACTTGAGAAGGATCGCCGGGAATGGGACACTCACGTTTGAAGAGCTCACCACGCTTCTAACGCAAATCGAAGCGTGCTTGAATTCGAGGCCCCTGTGCCCCTTATCTGAAAATCCGGAGGATTTCCAAGCATTGACACCCGCGCACTTTCTCATAGGAGAGGCTCTCTTTACTGTTCCTGAGCCAGATCTTACGATCGATGGTAAATCTTACCAAGATAGATGGAAGACACTACAAGCCCACTTACAGAATTTTTGGAAACAATGGCAGGTTGAATACTTGGCTCGTCTGCAACAGCGCCCCAAATGGCTGAAGCAGTGTCCCCAACTTAAAGTCGGGGATCTGGTCCTAATCAAGGACGAACGACTTCCTCCAGCTAGATGGAGCCTCGGCCGAATCATGGAAACATACCCAGGAGCAGATCAACTAGTCAGAGTGGTGAAGGTCAAAACCCAACAAGGAGAACTGCGACGACCCATCACTAAACTATGTCCACTACCAACAAATGAAGTACACAACACTACACAATAATTTTAAATTCCACTTGCTTATCAAGAAAATCCAGTCACAATATGTGCTTTCACACAAAATAAATAAACGTACCAAATTGCATACGAACCTACAAAGTGTATTCCGACACTACATTTCACACTACACATCACACTACACCTACTACCCAACGGCAACACACACCCAGCACAGCGATCCGTTTTCTGTGGAAAACAATTACCCCAATAATAACAAAACAGTATTACAGTCCGCTTCAATAATTGCTGAACAACCAAATCATGAATTACACATATACACACACACGCACACTAGCACAGCAACCGACACACAAAACTAAGAAATTAAATCTGAAATTTCAAACGCTTATAAATCGGCTTTAATCATCACGACAATTTTTTACTAACCTGGAATCAGCTCAAGCACACACCACGAACGAGGAAAACCTGGATTAAGCACTTAATTTAACGAAACACAAATTTTAATTTTAAATTATTTCACCACCGCCGCGGAGAAATCACACTGGTAACTCGCAAACAACAACGACATACTATGCAGATGCACCGTCGCGCGAACGAAACTCTCAATGAAATCGACTTATTACACAACGGCACTCGCATCTCGCACTGAGGCGACCACAGCTTTGCAAAATTTGTCGCCAACGCCATCGTCCAAGTAAACAACATTGTAGCTTGTAGGCAATCGATTACATGAAGAGAGAGTATGGTGTATTATGAATTATGATGGATGGAGATCGAGAAAACCGGTTTAGTAGCGGAAGGAGGCCCGTCAATGTTGTTGTTTTTTGTGTTCGTTGTTTCGTTCTGTCCTCTATTTGGTTGTGCTTGCTCACCAGTAGATATGTATTGTGTCTTTGAATATTATTAATCATCTGAGTCTCTTTTCATGCACTGATTATGAGAGTTGCCAGCTGCGAATTCCGAAGGAAGTCAGAAGCAAGTATGAAACAGCATAACAATCAGACAAGTAAACAACACCATCCAAAAGGGAATCACACTCAACGCTTGCAGTGACGACACATAGTCCCCGGGCGGGGGAGAATGTTGGAGACTACGACGTCTCCAAAGCAAAGTCCAGCCGACAAGTGAATGAAGTCCAAATTGGGTTGAATGCAGCAATTAACAACAATGCCCAAATGTCAAAATGTAATGTAAACAAAGACACAAATTGTTAATTGTTTGACAAGGAAAATCATTATATTTTATAACGTGGTACAAATAAGTTGTTTTAATTCGCCGTTCTCTTAACGTAATCCAGTACAACAGTTTGATCTTGAGACAACCTTGCCTTTGTCTGGTAATCCGATCAGTTTTTTTTCTTGTCCGCGATCATTGCCTTTGTCTGCCATCGACTTATCCTGCTTCTTCTGGAACACTTCAGTTCTACAACGAACAATAATAGAAGCGAAGAATTGCAAGGCAATTCAGTGAGAAACTCACCTCGTCTTCACCTTCTTTGTTTGTTTCCTCCTTAAATTTCACACAACTGCACTGCACCAAATACCACTGATTACTGAGGTGTTCTGTGCGAGTGCTGCGCGATCGCAACTTCACCCTCTCCTTTCGTGAGCCTTTGGACTTTGGAGTGGATAGTGCTGATCTGCTTTCGCATGAAACGATGTCATGCTTGCACAAACAGTGGGCATTATATGCGAGAAGCAAAATAAAATTGTCAACATTGCCACACTTGTCTGCATTTATAAATTAAATGCTTTCATTCGGCCATCCTGAAATCATCTCGTCTCGAGAATGACTCTAAACGCTCGCTGTTGAATCGTTGAGAGCCCTACTCACAAGCCAATCGGCGATCCTCAACATCGTCTACAACCCGGGAATGCACAGCTATTTTCATCTGCCAGTGGAGTCTCATCTCCTCCAGCCCTCGGCGCATAGCCAAAAGTAGAAGACTGGGCGTTATACATTCTTAACATTATCATCCCGTTTCTTTTCCTCTTGTGTTGTCGTAAGAAGAGAACTTAAAACGGTCCTATTCAGTCGATCGCCCTGCCCATTCACACTGGGCGTGTCGACCACATTTAATGTATGCCCCATATTGTTGCGCATACAGAATTCCTTAAAAAGTTTAGCCGTTAAGGCACTCCCTTGATATCAGAAACTAGGATTCTGTAAATACCATCATTTTGAAAGCATTTGTCTTAAACACAGTTACTTCCCTCATCTTTACAACAAAAAAAATATGGCAATAAACAAAACAGTAGATATAAATACTGGTTGAAGGCCAGGCAAACTGAAAAATTGACCCTGCTCGGAGGGCGATCCCATGGAATGTAGGATGGGAAATCAATATAATGATTCTTCAACCGAATTCCAGAAAGAGACCACTCACGTCAAGAGCTCCACATAAAAAAAAAAAAACACACAAAAAATTACGCCCAAAGATAGCGCTATAATTAACCAGTAAAAAAACTGAAATTGAAACCATTATACTTGAACACAGAAATGATTCAGAGTCGACATTTCAAATAAACAGCCACTACAATGAACGGCGACCCGAACTTAAAGCAAGGAAAAATTCGGAAGAAACTGTTACCAGCTTCCAAAAACAGATACAATAACTTGACATAAGAGTTAGCCTTTCGGGCCGTGCCGTCCAGCCAATTAAACCGGTTCAGCAAGAAAAACAACGGGAACACCTAACGGATGAAGAAGAGCACTAGAGACGGAGAGACATCTGAAAAACAAAAACTCAGACCCGACGAAGAAACGACAGGCAGAAGGAAGTCCCGAAAAATCTGTAAAAAATCTTGCGAGACTTCTGAAAACACACACAAATTTTGCAAGATGAAACTAAAGCTACTAGAACATTATTAGAGTAGGTACATAGTCGTCAGAGGTCTTAACTTTTCGTGTGAAGACCCGACAAGACAATTAAGAATTTTGGTAGCTAAACATTTTGTTAAAAAATAAAACAAACATGTGATGGTGGGGAACTAACCACCAGAAAATTAAAACTCCAGTACTTATACTCTCTCTTCACAATCACGAAGACACTTCAAAAGTATAAGCTATTAAATCAATGCAGGGTATTGTCGTTACGATTGAAACACTTCTAGGAATATCCAACTCGAATATTTCAATGCCAACGACGCTCAGCTTTCGGATGTAAGTA
This sequence comes from Cheilosia vernalis, assembly GCA_949126925.1. Lineage (NCBI taxonomy): Eukaryota > Metazoa > Arthropoda > Insecta > Diptera > Syrphidae > Cheilosia > Cheilosia vernalis. The sequence continues at coordinate 5,224,230 of OX421363.1, forward strand.
CGAAAAGTTATTGTAAAAGAGACGTTGAGTGCATTAAATGTGAAGAAAAACATCCGGAAAATGCCTGTCCACATAAAAAGGATCAGAAAGTAAAATGCATCAATTGTTATGGAAACCACTCAACTAATTCCAGAGGCTGTCCAGTAGCCAAAGAATATGAAGAAAATTAAGAAAAGTACTGCTAAACACCAATATTACTCTCACAAAAATAAGAAAAAGCAGCAGGTAAATATTGAAAACAATAAAGTAGACAAAATATCAGTTGCCTAGAACGCAAACAGGCCAGTTGTGAATAAAAACAATCATGTTTCGAAATTGTGAAAAATAGACGTTAAAACGACGAAATATCAACAAAAGAAATGCTGTCAACTATTATTCAAAGATTGGGTAATCAAGATAGAGTAATTATTTTTTCCGAAGGAAACAAACATGAATAGTATTGACTGTACCTATTAACAACTAAAATACAATATAAAATGTAATACAGAAATAAATAGAAACAATTCGATCATCCGCCAGGCTGCGCGTGATGCATCCCACTTCTGATATGTAAGGAAAACCATTAAATTAATAAAATAATGAAAATACTTCGACTACAACGAAGCATATAATTTTTATTTGACAAACATAATGTTTACAAAAAAAAAAACAACAGTAAGGACGCCTGTTCTTAAAGGATCATCAGCAGGTCGTGGGGCGTGATCGAGTTGTCCAGGATACCTGTAAATAAAGGATATACCAAAAAGAACACATGAATCACCATTGCAATCAAACAGCAATTCACGATAATACATAAAATATATACCTAACCCTAATAAATACTTATACATTTATTGCCCCAGCAGAGCCTTTATCCTTTTACCAATAAACAAAATGCAATGCAGCAATCTCTGAATATCACCTCAGTGGGATTTTCACCCTTGGCTAACCACCAGACTGAGGTATATCCCTCTCTGACGGAGAACACCATCGCAAGCAGAGAGAGTTGTTGACCATGCGAGAAAGAACACCATAACTCGACTTCAATCATAAAGGAATGAGCTCCAGAACACCATCCAGGCTCACATTCCGAAATAGCAAATGCGGAGGAGAACACCATCCCACACGCATTGCTAAATATTAACTTCAGAGAGGCTAAGGAAAGAAAAATAGTCTGGAGAAAACCTTCACAGATCTTCTTCGAAGAAGCACATGCGGAAGAGAATACCATCTTGCGCAACTTGCTTCCACCAAGCTAAGATGATGCTACGCCTCTCTGTAGGAGCAAACCATCGCAACAAAGAGGATTTCCATAAAAGAATATGATAGAACACCATCGCTATTTTCTAAATGAGATTGGTGTGAGAGAGCACACCATAACTCACTTCCGATTCAAGAGAAATGTGCAGCCGAACACCAGTGCAAGCACAGACCATATGAGATGCGTATAGCAGAACACTATACTTACGCACCACAAGAGCGAGACTCGGATGCGATACAGCAAAGGGAGTATTCGGGAATAAATCACCCCAAACACATCTTCCCCAACTACAACGACTTTTCAAGAGACTAGCTGAGCTTTTACCCTCCGTCATGAACTGAACTGACATTTAATACAAAAGAGCATATGAAACACACGTCTGGATAGAATAGAGCACACAAAGTCACCAAACTAAGGCACTCATTCCTGCAAAGGAGAAAACCATCACAATGCAAGGAGGATAATTAAGAGAACATGGGAGAATACCATCCCTTTGTTCCCCTTAGGATTGGAGTGAGAAAGTAAACCGTAACTCAACTTCCTTCATCACAAAACCATGTGCCGGAGTAAACCATCACAAGCACATTTACATCACTGGCAGATGAGCAGGAGAAAACCGCACAAGCACACTGCGCAATAAGAAAGATCCAGAGACACTATGATGCTCAATATGCGGGAGTGAACCGTCATATTACGCAAAGAGACGGACAGATGTGGAGAAGAAATGTACTGGTTACCCGGAAAACATTCAAAGCTCAGTACTGAGAACAAACTGCTTTTATACAAGCAAGTGCTAAAGCCGGTGTGGACCTACGGTATACAACTTTGGGGTTGTACCAAGAAAACAAATGTCAATATTCTACAAACTTTTCAAAATAAAGTTCTTAGAGAAATTGTACAAGCACCATGGTATATTAGAAACGACGATATCCATAGGGATCTCGGAATTCGAACAATCGAAGCTGAAACTAGAAGCTTCGCGAGAAAGCATAGAAACCGACTAATCGGACATATCAACAATACAGTCCGACAAATCTTGGACGAGAGCAATTTATTGCGCCGACTACAAAGAACGAAACCGTTCGACTTGGCAAGATAAAATTAACCGCGTTTAATTTGCGGAACACGCAGGATCTTTCATTGGAAAGTAACCTGTCAAAAGTTTTTATTTAATGATAGAAAAATTGCTTGATAAGTTATATCTTAGTTGCAGTATCTAACAATCTTTAGAAGGGTGGTGTTTTTAGTCAGTAAAAATCTGACACTACTATGAGAGCGCGCTTGCTATTTGGAAGATTTTCACCTACCCTCGGACAAAAAAAAAAAAAAAGATGTGGAGAAGAAAACCATCCGACCCACACTGTAACAAATAATGCACCTAAGCGCGAAACCGAGTGTGGCAGCTGAACCACCCTTAATGCAAAAATACCGTAGCCGCTCAGCTAGCCATACTACTGTGAAATGAATAAAATAATATGGATGGCCTGAAAAAACTCAACGATCTGTTTGAATCTATTCAGGAGTTTATACATAAAATACATAAACATATATAATAATAATAGAAGCGAAGAATTGCAAGGCAATTCAGTAAGAAACTCACCGCCCGTCTTCACCTTCTTTGTTTGTTTCCTCCTTAAATTTCACGCAACTGCACTGCACCAAATACCACTGATTACTGAGGTGTGCTGTGCGAGTGCTGCGCGATCGCAACTTCACCCTCTCCTTTCGTGAGCCTTTGGACTTTGGAGTGGATAGTGCTGATCTGCTTTCGCATGAAACGATGTCATGCTTGCACAAACAGTGGGCATTATATGCGAGAAGCAAAATAAAATTGTCAACATTGCCACACTTGTCTGCATTTATAAATTAAATGCTTTCAATATAAGTCGTGTGTTTTGGTATTATAATGGAACAATGATGGTGAATAAATACTTTGGTTGAATAGAAATACCTACAGAATGTAATGAAACCACTAATATGAAAATTGATAAAAATTTACTGAGATAACAATATACTTACTCAAAAAATTTGATTTGAACTTCTTTTAAAAATGCTGTATACTTCTGAACACTGTCACGATTGCCACGGCTGAAACTGACACTGACATAACAGATTCACCACTCTTGTCAAGCTCATTTCTATTTGACTTGACACTTTTATTATTTGTTTTCATTTAGTTTTCGATTTCGTGGATTTAATAAAAGTTTGTGAAATGGATTTAAGTACTGAAGAAAACTACATCATAGCTCAAGTTCAGAAAGCACGTTCCACCGATCCTTGTGCAGCAAAGGAACGGATTATAACCGCTAAAAACTATTTGCCAACAACTTTGATGTCCAGGTAGAAAGCTCCGTAGAGAATGAATCCTATTCTACAAATTACTTTCAAATTATCTAGTTTGAAGCGTATAAACCGGAAAAAGAAGCCAACAATTATGAGGAAGCTGCCAAGTGTTTTAGAACATAATTCCTCATTAAAACAAAAGAACGCTCACATTTCAGAATCAAAATGTTGACCTGTGGAGCGAGGTCGCCGAACTTACTACTGCCATACGTGCCCTAGAGAATGAAATAACTCTCGAACAAGTATTTTATGTAAAAATGTTACAATACGTCTCGAATGATGTGCAGTACAAGATACAGTTCCAGCAAGAGGTGGAAAACCGAGACAAATAATGGAGAAGGGAAAGATCATTGACCATTCAACGGGAATCTCGTACTCAATCCAGTAAGTGTTATGCACCTGTGGTTTTGAATATGCAGTCAAAACAATTGTCTATTTCCAGAATACAATTTAACTCGGAGGAGCTTATACTCACTAAATTAAATTTCGCCTGGCATGGGTCTCATCTCACAGTGATTATCAAATCTAGACATAGGATCATTTTATTCGGTTTACCTAACCTAACTTGTGTATTATACGTTTATTTAAAGTAAACAAAGATTTGTTAATTCTATTTAGCTGAAATGGATGGACTTTCTTTTTTGTATGTCGATGGCTCTTCATTGAGTTCATCCAGTTCACAATCAGCCTTATCCACCCGAAAAAAATGACGTTTCACTTTTTGCTTATCATGAGTTCCGGGCGAAAAAAATTGATGTTCGAAAAAATTCCCCTTATTGGCAGCATTGTTTCGGGCGGAATATACTGCTATTTACGACGTAAATTTTCCATTATTTTTTTTGAGGCGAACAGGAGAAGACCGTGAAGCTTCAACATGTAAGTTACTTTACTGAAGGCTAGAAAATTGGAGATTTAAGTTATTTTTCTTTTATTTCAGGAGCAAAACAATCAACAAAAGACAAAGCGATTTACTGCTGAACAAAATGACGGAGAAGCCGGATATCGCAAAGGGATTCGTTAAGCAAAATAAAGAGAAGATAGCAGAATTTTGGAAACAGCTCACTTTCGAATTGAACAGCGCAGGACCACCAAACAAGAGTGAGTTTCAGCGGAAAAAGGTAAGAATAAAAAAAAAGAATTCGTATTTCTAAAAAATATAAATGTATGTATGTAGGTTTGGACCGATCAAAAGCGTTACGTACGCAAAAAGGCAGCTGGAAACAAGATGTACGAAAGAGGTACAGGAGGCGGACCGAACAAAACCCAAAAATTCTCCCCTACCGAAGAGGCAATTTTTCAACTTGTTGGAATGAAGGAAGCAGTTGAGGGGGTCGAAAAGTCCAATTCCTACGGATTGCCTCCTTCCGAAAAGAAAAGGAGAGTCGGCATTGAGTATGAAATAGCGGTGGAGGATGAAGAAGAAGTGGAAAAAGCTGGTCTTGAAATTGACGCTGAGTCGTACAAAAACGTGCCCCAACCAACTTCCCCAGCAGCCAAAAAAAAACCGGTAAACAACCCACGAAAGACCTCATTGCAGAGGAGCTGGAAGCCCAAAAGGAATTATGTGCCAAAGTCGGCGAAGCCATCTCCATAATGATGGATCATAACAAGGAAATTCAAAGTAGTGTCCGGAGAGTTTACCGTTCATTGGATCGCCTTAACGATCAAAAAAAGGAGCAGCTCGGAGAACAGAAGCGGCACAATAGTGCAATGGAGAAGTTCCGGAAAGCTGAAATAGAAAGCTTGATTGAAAAAAACCGCAGAGTAATGGAGCTGGAAGAGCTCAAAGTCAACATTTTAAAAGAAAAATGAAGTGGCATAAATTTATTTTCCATCTTTTAGTTTAGTTGTTTATTTACTTTATTTTTTTTTATCACCCATGACTGAATTATAAACAAATGTGATTAAAGGATAAATGCGTTTTATTGAAATGTTAGCTTATGAAATTTAAAGAGTACTGGCAATGTTAGAGCGAATATGCTGTCCTGCTGATAAATAAGAAGAACCTGATAGTGTAGTTTCTAAATGGTCAACTACGCTATTTTCAATTTCCTCAAATTCCTCATCAAAATTACTTTTATAAAAGATGCAAATATTATGCAGCGCTGCACAAACATTAATTATTTTAATAGCTTTTGCGGGGGCGTAGTACAGCTCTCTTGCACTCAGAAGACACCTCCATCTATTTTTAAGAACTCCGTTGGTTCTCTCAATGATATTTCGGCAGCGTGAATGAACTCCATTAAATTTTTCTTCAATAGAACCGCTGTCAGGTGTTCTATAAGGCGTTAAAAGCCACGGCTCTAAGGGGTATCCAGCATCGCCTAAGAAAACAGATTAAACATTTAAATTCAAGTAAAATTTTCAAATAAATTACCTAACAACCAAACGTTGGTGCCATCCCGCAGATAGTCTTGCTCCATTTTTGCTCGTAGTTCACTTACATTCCATATGAAGGAATCGTGACAAGCTCCAGGGTGCATAGCATCGATGAAACGAATTCTCAATTCATTGTCACATACCTGTATAAGTATAGATAATTGTTTAACCATCATGTGATTAAAAGATTTTGACTTACCAGCAAAACATTTAAACTGCATTTTCCTTTCCTATTGTAAAATAAATGTTTATTTGTTGACGGCGCAATAATAATGACATGCGTTCCATCAATGCACCCTACAACACTTGGTAGTCTATATTTTGAATAAAAGTGCTGAGCAATCTGGCGTTGTTCGTTTGGTGTTGGCCAAGCTATCCACTGAGGGCAAAGCGCCTGCTCAAAAATATGAACAACACTGCCGATAGTACCAGGCTAAAGGATGATTGGTCCAAACCAACTTCGTGGTCCTTACCAACACCTTTTTGATATCCACCCTATGCAAAAAAAACACACACAATCTGCTAGTTTCACAATGGGTGGAATCGCAAATTTTTGTTTAGACAGGGGCAAGGCGTTGGTAAGCACATCCAGCAAGTATTTGAATGCTGGTTTATTTATCCTATAGTACTGATGAAATCTACAAAATTAGCACAATGTTATTTACAAAAATGCAAGAAACGATTGATTCTTACAATGGTTCGCGCAACTCCAAGGGATTAGATGTATCTCGTAAGTGCCTTCGAGTAACTCGTTCCAGAGTAGTTTGTTCCTCTTCCTCCATTATTAAAAGCCGCAGTGCAATGCTGTGCATTTTTATACTTACAACTTGACAAATTTTATACTTATTCTCTTTAAATAACAAAAAATATGCAATTTTAGACTTTCCTTTATTTTATTTTCCAAATTGTCAAAACACATATTAGGAGTGTTCGTCTGTGTTCGAAATGTCACTTTCGATTCGAAGATAGAATTCGTTCGGGCGAAACTCGCAATAGCTTTTAAAATTTCGGGCGGACAGCATTTCGCCAGGTGAAATGCTTTCCGGGCGAAACTCACAATAAGGCTGAATATGTGTATGCCTTAAGGCATTTCTCTTCGTTGATATCGCGAAGTCTCCGACCACTGAGGTCACGACGAGCTTTATGGTTTGTAGTCTTTTCGATTTGGGCACCCATTGCACGGAGCATGGATTTAAATCCTCCTTTGCCACCGAGCATTTGCTTTGTTTTAGATTTTTGTTCGGAGGTGTTTTTCCATTTGGTAGCAAGTAGAAATCTTCTACTTCTAAGTTCTGCAACAAGGAACGCTTTAGAAAAAATTGCAAGGCAACGAAAATACACATACAGTCGCTTCGCAAATTTGCTGCAGGATTTATTGATTGTTAGTAGTATACAAGACAGTATTTGCCTGCCACCCAAATAAATAGGCACCATTTAATGTTAATTTTGAAATAGTTTACAACAACTCGGGTGTCTCTTTGCTATGGCTGCTTACTCTTTTGTTTCAATTTGTTGGCTTGATCCAGCATCTTCTGCTACATCTCCTTTTCGTTGTGATAAATGTTTGTTATGGCGAGGCGGCCCAGTGAAAAAAATTTAAGATGTCGCAAGACTGAGATAAACAACAAGAATTTCAATAATCAAACTGTTTACAAATAACATTTCCAATCAACATACGCTTGTTGTGAATCATCCATCAAATTCAAACTCTTGTTATTGTCTCTTGCTGTTACTAGCAGCGAACAAGACAATAGAAAAATGTCGTTTGACTGTTGGTGGCAAAAGAATGTGGCGATTCTTCGAGAAAGACAAACATCTGCCTCTACAATGAATAGAATTTGCAAAGCACATTGCTCAGCCGAGCCTGGCTGAAAGCGGCGATTCAACTGGTGAGTTGCTACAAATTGGTACTCCGCATCCAGGTTTGAGGGACAAAATCATATGTGGTCTATTAGTGAACGGCAAGAATATACATTTTGAGATAGACATGGGTGCACCGGTGACCATAATGAACGTTGCAGACGCCAGGCAGCATTTTGGTAAGAACTTGAATTTGCACAGCTCGGATTTGATACTTTATAGTTACTGCAAGACGCCAATTGATTGTATTGGATATATATGGGTTTCGGTAAGAACTTCACGAATGGTTAAAGTGAAAATCTATTTGGTGAACTCAGAACGCAAACCTTTACTGGGCAGAGAGTGGTTGCACACAGTACAATTGGACTGGACCAAAATGCTGAAGAGGAAATTGCAGTCTGCAGCAGCAGTTAATCAAACACAGACAGCGATTAAACAGGAAGGTCAGTTGAGAAATATATTAGCTAAATACCCTACACTATTTTCTGCTTCATCTGAAACCCACCGCAGTTCCAAGATTTCTCAAGCCTAGGAGGGTTGCATTCCCACTACTAAAAGCAGTAGAACAGGAGTTGGAGAACCAGGTGAAAAATGGTCTGCTGGTTAAAGTAGACAGGAGCGAATGGGCGACACCCATCGTTGTAGTACGCAAGAAAAATAACCAGGTACGCCTCTGCGGCGATTGTAAGGTAACCGTGAACCCTGAATTATTAATAGATGAACCGAATATCGATGAGCTATTTAGTACAATGGCGGGCGGTGATAAATTTTCAATGATCGACCTGGCCAAAGCTTATTTGCAGTTAGAAGTACATCCTGATCATCAACATCTGCTAACAGTGAACACACACAAGGGGTTATTTCGACCAACTAGACTTATGTATGGAATAGCATGTGCACCTTCAATTTGGCAGAGATTTATGGAACAGTTGTTAATTGATATTCCAGGCGTAAAGGTGTTTTTGGACGACATTAAAATCACAGCCGATAATGATAATTTACATCTCGAACGCCTGAACGAAGTACTTCGTCGGTTGGAGCAGCACAACATGCGTGTCAATTTAGATAAATCACAGTTTTTACGCGACAGCATTGAGTACTGCGGGAACATAATTAATAGAAATGGTATTCGAAAAATACCATCGAAAATAAAGGCCATACAGGACATGAAACGCCCAAGCAATAAAGACGAAATACGCTCATTCTTGGGACTGGTCAACTATTATGGTCGCTTCATTAAAAATTTAAGTTCAATAGTATACCCGCTGAACCAATTACTGAACAATGACGTAAGATTTAAGTTTGATGACAAATGCGAAGCAGCTTTTAAGGAAATTAAGAAACAAATACAATCTGATACTATACTGGCCCATTATGATCCACAAGTGCCAATCACCCTAGCAGTAGATGCAAGCCCAACGGGGGTGGGCGCAGTTCTAAGTCATGAGTATAGAAATGGAATCGAAAGGCCTATACAATTTGCTTCACGCACGTTAAACAAGACACAGCAACGTTACAGTCAAGTTGATAAGGAAGCATATGCCATTATATTTGGTGTTCAAAAGTTTTATCAATATATATATGGTAGAAGATTCACTCTAATCACGGACAATAAGGCGATTACACAATTTTTTTCTCCGAACAAAGGTTTACCTATTTTGTCAGCAACTAGAATGCAGCACTATGCTGTATATTTGGAGTCATTTGATTATGAGATTAGATTTCGTGGTTCTAAAGAGAATGGAAATGCAGATGCGTTATCACGTTTGCCGACACCGAATGTGAGCAACGCCATAAGTGAGATAGATCAGATCGAATCCGAGGCAATAGAAAACTTGCCTGTCACCGTGAAAGAATTAAGTGCAGCGACCAAGCAAGACAAGGAGATAAGAAACTTGTTGGAAAGCCTCAAATATGGGCGGAAATGTGATCCGAGTTATAGTTTCGGCATAGATCAAAACGAGTTTACACTACAGCAGGGTTGCATTCTAAGAAAAGTAAGAGTTTACATCCCTCAAACTTTAAGAGCGAACGTGCTGAAGGAATTACATACAGGCCATTTCGGCATGTCAAAAATGAAGGCTTTGGCTCGAGCCTATTGCTGGTGGAAAAACTTAAACCACGATATTGAACAGCTGGTTGTGAATTGTCGTGCTTGCCAAAGTTCGAGACCGAATCCTAATACGGAGCCTGTACATTGTTGGTTATCACCTAAAAAGGTATTTGAAAGGGTGCATGTTGATTATGCAGGTCCTTTTTCTGGGCAAATACTTTCTCGTTTTGGTAGATGCATATAGCAAATGGCCTGAGGTCCGCATTGTTTCTGATACTACAACCGAAAAAAACAATAAAGGTATGTAGAAACATCTTTGCTACATTCGGAATACCAAATGTCTTAGTGAGTGACCATGGCACGCAATTTAAATCCTCTGACTTTAACAAATTCTTACAACAAAGTGGTATCATCCACAAACTTGGTGCGCCCTATCATCCGGCAACGAATGGGCAAGCCGAAAGATTTATACAAACATTTAAAAACAAACTGAAATTTACCAATGGTCATCCAAATGAAATTCAAAAGAATGTGGATCAAGTGCTTTTAGCATACCGTCGGGCAATACACCCAGCCACCGGAAGGTCACCGGCCATGGTGATGTTCAATCGACAAATCCAGTCCAGACTTGATCTGATTTTGCCAATTAACATAGTACCCGATCCAGAACGCCAAATAACCATCAAAAATTTTAAAGTAGGCGACAAGGTAGCAGCCCGAGAATATATAGGTACAAATGGAAATTCGGAACAATACAAGACCAGGACGGAGATTTACATTATTCCATCAAACTTGAAGACGGACGCGTTTGGCTTAGACATGTGGACCAGATACGTAAAGTAGGCCCAGTCGTGGGAAAGGACGAGACTATTATTCTGAACGATCGACGTATAAGTTCGTACGAACCGTCAACAATCCAAGTCGACGCGAAGGCTGGTACGAACATGCAAACAACCAATGATAATCAGGGCCATATGGAAACAGCTCTAAGTTCATCTACCCAAGTCAGAAATGGGGACAACATCGCTGAAGAAGCACCGAGCGAAGAAAGAGAATTGGAACCAACATTGGGAAATAGCACACCTACGTCCAGACCAAAACGAAAGCGGAATTTTCCCCCGCGTCTTTTGGACTATGAGTTGGAGTAGTATCTTAATATATATATTTCTATTTATATTTGTTTTGTAAATCAACCAATATTGTTCATTTCACTTTTGAAATATAAAGGCAGGTAAAGATGTCATATTACGTGTCTGAACACACTCATACACATGTATAACAATTTGTATATTTTGTGGGAAATAAACAGTCAGTCTGTGTTCGACTTCTAAACCTTGTAAACGCGTGTTTTCATAACAGAATGAAAAGCCAATTTGATATTCGATAAACAAACCTGAAGAAACTTCTTTACATCTTCGACAATATTTTATAATTTATACTCGTTTTTGTACGACGCCGACGTGTCGAACCATCCGTATTTTGTTTCTATTGCCAAGAGTATGACAAGTGCTTGAAGTTTTGTAAATTAGGGTGGGTGGCTAGATAGTTCAACATGTTACTCCTGCAAATAAAATATAATCAAGCTAAATTAAGTATTAAAAATTTAGATTCTTTATCGATTTGCTGAGAGTTGTTGCGGCGAGAACCCCAGCTTTTTACTAACATAGGATTTCATTTTTTGCACGGCTCCGCAGGTAATTAAGGCTTTTGATTTAACAAACCTTGAAGTAAGTAAATGAAACTTATAATTCAATTGTATGGCTTACTTATGTATCGATTCCGATTGGCATTCTTCGTCGCTTTCAGGAATAAATAATTTTCTCCAGTGCGATCCAGTATATCTGGTAAGGTTAGCGAACAGTATAACGTCGGCTTCTTCCTCAGCTGTAATATAAACGTATTTAATTCTTAATATTAACACTTAAAATACGCGAAAACTTACATTTTTCCAATTTTTTGCAGGAAAAATAAAATTGTGCTTACATATTGTTACATTCAGGCTGGGATTCGTAGAGATAAAACACTATTCCGATTAACTTCTTTAATAAAGTTCACTTTTATTACACTTTTATCGACTATTCTAATATTTCACTTATTAAGTACCAGAACACTATTACTTAAACAATTCTTCAACGTTTCAAACCAATCACTTAATTTACTCTATTACTATCTCGAACTTTAACCAATCACTGTTATAAATCAACTGTCCGCCCTCTTCTAAAAGCTGTCCTTTTATACCCGCTCTGCCATCTGACGAGAACTTTCTAGCTAATTCTAAGTGGTTCTAGAACAAGGTTCAGTGGTGAAATACATTTACTTGACAGGTTCCAGTCTCCAATTGGAAGTGACACTTGGGTGGAACTTGTTTGGTGACTAAGGGGTTGTTTTCACTTCACCATTTTAGGTTACACGATACATTCCACACCACAATGTCCCCCTCTTAAACTTGTTCGTCCCGAACAAACTCGTTAACATTTTCACCATTATAACGATGAAGACGATCCACATGAACGACTTTCAGCTTGCCTCTTCCTCGTTGGATGCGATAGACAACGTCGTTGATGCGCTTTACGATTGTATAGGGCCCTTCCCAGTCTTGTTGCAACTTAGGCGATAACCCTTTCCTTCGATGAGGGTTATATAGCCATACCAGATCTCCTTCCTGGAATCCTTTAGTTGTCGTTTTGGTATCGTACCTCGTTTTCATGCGGTCACTGGCTATCTTAATCTTATCCCTAGTGTCTCGATGCACGTCCCTGATGATATCCCTGAGGTCTGTAACGTAGTCCTCCTCATTCTTGGGCTCTTCGCATGGATATCCAAACATCAACTCGCTAGGTAGGCGGACTGTTCGACCAAATAAGATTTCAGATGGAGTATGTCCTGTGGTGTTATGCACTGCACCTCGATAAGCCAATAAAAACATGGGAATCTGCTTATCCCAGTCTCTCTGGTCTTCGCCAACGACCTTAGAGAGGTGTTGATTCAGTGTCCTGTTGAAGCGCTCCACCATCCCATCTGATTGTGGATGAAGCGGGGTTGTCCTTGTCTTGTGAATCCCGAGTAACTGGCACACTCCTTGGAAAATCTTCGACTCGAAGTTCCGTCCTTGGTCTGAATGCAGTTCCATTGGTACACCGAATCTGCTTACCCAGTTATTGACGATTTGCTCCACCACGGTTTTAGCTTCTTGATTTGGGATAGCAAATGCTTCAGGCCACTTACTGAAATAGTCCGTAACAACGAGGATGTAACGATTTCCATTGTTTGTTTCAGGAAACGGTCCCGCTATGTCAACTGCTATCCTTTCGAAAGGGGCTCCAACATTGTATTGATGCATTTTGCCACGGACTTTCAATCTCGGACCTTTGCTGGCCGCACATGTAACGCATTTCCTGCACCAAGTTTCAACGTCCTCCCTTGAATGAATCCAGTAAAAGCGTTCCCGCACTTTTTCGAGCGTTTTATTGATTCCCAAGTGGCCCCAAGGAACTCCATCACTTCCATAACTTTTGACCTGGGTACAACAAGCTGCATTACGAACGAGTTTCAATCCGGGCTTTCCCATCGTCTTTTTAGAATGCCGTCTTGTACATAAAGGGAGTCCCACTGCGCCTAGTATGCCTTCAGCTCGGGGCTCCTATTGGATATCTCCTGCCAGTCTGGTTTTCCCTCATGCTCCTTCCAGGCGATAATCGGTTCGATATCCGGATCTTCCCATTGAGCCTCCCGTATTTCCCGCGCACTCCAGCCACCACCACCACTCTCACCATTTGAACGGACGCGACGTCTTTTTCCTCGTGTCTTAAGCAATGTTTGCAATTTGCTTTGCACGGTCGACGGGAGAGAGCGTCTGCATTAGAGTGAAGACTTCCCTTTCGATGTTGTATTTCGTAGTCGTACATCTGCAGCCGTTCGATCCACCTTGCGACTTGGCCTTCAGGATTCTTAAAGTGCAGCAGCCACTTTAATTATGCATGATCTGTGCGGAGGATGAATTTCCGCCCATAAAGGTACTTATGGAAATGTTTTGTCGCCAATACCAAAGCAAGGAGTTCGCGCCTAGTAACACAGTAGTTCCTTTCTGACTTTGAGAGAACTTTGCTGAAGTAGGAAACTACTTTCTCTTGGCCATCGTGCACCTGGGAAAGGACGACTCCAATTCCCACATTACTAGCGTCTGCATCCACAATAAATGTTTTCCCAGGGGTGGGGTACGCTAGTATGGGGGCGTTGCACAACTGTTGTTTAAGTTCCTTGAAGCTCTTTTCGAACTCACCCGACCATTTGAATTGTTTGCCTTTTTCTGTCAGTTGATGCAAGCTCTTTGCGATCCTGGCAAAGTCCTTTACAAATCGTCTGTAATAGGTCGCAAGTCCCAGGAAGCTTCTCAGTTGATGTTTGTCTTTGGGTACCGGCCAGTTTCTCACTGCATCGACCTTCCCCGGATCAGTCTTGACTCCTTTGGAAGAGATGATGTGCCCGAGGTACTTCACTTCTGGTCTAAATAAGGAACACTTCTTCGGGTTAAGTTTTAGTTGCGCACTTCGTAGTCTTTGGAACACCTCCTTAAGGTTATCTCGATGTTCGTTAAATGTTTTTCCTACTACGATGACATCGTCCAGGTAGACCAAACAGGTTTTCCACGTTAGTCCCAGCAAAACGCGCTCCATTAGACGCTCAAAGGTTGCTGGAGCATTGCACAGTCCAAATGGCATTACTGTAAACTGCCAAAGCCCGTTTCCTGCTGTGAACGCTGTTTTCTCGCGGTCTTCTGGATGGATCTGCACTTGCCAGTAGCCACTCTTCAGATCAAGAGTCGAAAACCATTTGGCTCCGGATAGTGTGTCCAGGGTGTCGTCAATTCTTGGCAGGGGGTAGCTATCCTTCTTGGTGACGTTGTTGAGTTGGCGATAGTCCACGCAGAATCTCGTACTTCCGTCTTTCTTCTTGACCAGGACGACCGGCGATGCCCACGGACTTTTTGAGCTTTCAATCAGTCCTTCCTTTTCCATCGTCGACACCATTTCTGCAACCTCCGTCTGCTTAGCTAATGGTAGTCGTCGGGGAGGCTGACGAATCGGTCTCGCAACTCCGGTGTCGATTCGGTGTTGTACGAGATGTGTTCGGCCATACTCGCCGTTCTGTGAAGCAAATATATCAGCAAACTCATTGATTAGACTCCCTGCCATGGACCGCTGCTCCTGATCCAGCTCGCACTCTCCGAGTATATTCTTTTTCATTTCCGATATCTCCGTAGGTCTAACCGGTTTCACATCACTTGCATTGGACAACTTTGTGACCGCAGTAATCGGTACGCACTTTCCAATCACTTCTCCTTGCTTTAATTTCACGCTTTTGTGTTCCACATTGAGGACACGAACGGGAACCAAGTTGTTTTTAGGTTCAACCAGCATCTTTCCGACAATATAGCGCTGATAATAATTTTCTGCATCTGGCTCGACTAGGTAGAATCGGTGGCTCCAAGGGTCGCCTTCCAGCTTTGTCCAAATAACTGTTTCTGACGAAGGTGGTAGTATTTCGTCCTCACTTACAACTGTCCGTAGAGCTGCGACGTTCTCGTTCCCGTAAACCATCGGAATCTCGACGTTTTTGTACTTTATAACTTGCAAACCGATGTCGAGTACTATATCATGCGCCTTCATGAAGTCGATTCCGATGATGCATTCGTCACATATATCAGCCACTAAGAATGCATGGGAGAAGACTATTCCTGCAAGGTTTATCGTCAAGAGTACCTCACCATACACCTTTGCTGTTGCTCCAGTTGCTGTTTTCAGACAGTAGCTGCTGGTGTTGTGCAGCCAAGATTGGCGAACGATGTCCCTTCTGACTATGGAAGCGGTGGCACCTGTATCGATGGTGGCCACATACTTTTTCTGGCCGATATGGGCTTCCACTGTCAAGCTTCTATTACATCGTTTGGTCTGGGAAACCTGAATTATTGTGGTCCTGGGGGCGTCGATTCCAGAAACCAGCTTCTGCCCCGCGAAGTTGGTTCTTACTCGTTTCCCGACTGATGGCTTTGTGACGTTCCATCCGCCGAACGCTCAAACGCCTCCTCGTTCCTAGTTCTGCAATGTGGACAACTGCCCTGTCTTCGTTCGGCTCTGCACTGTCGTTGTAGATGTCCAATTTTGTTGCAGTTCCAGCAACGGATCGGTCCCCTTCGAGAACTGTTACGGTCGACTACTTCTGTTCTCTGGCACGAGCATTCAACGGATGTCATTTCTCTCACGCGGTGAAATCCTTGAGATGCTTGGTCAGCAGCTTTCATCGTTAAGGCAAATGCCAGTGCCTCAGGAAGAGTTCTCTTTCCAGCCATTCGTAGAGCCATCTGCAGTTGTCTGTCCTCTATGGCTTGTGTAAATGCCTCAACAGCCATATCATTGATGACATCCTCGCCGGCATTGGGATAAGACAAGCGCGCTAGCCGTTCGATATCAGCTTGCAGTTGCTGGAGTGTTTCTCCCCTCTTCTGGATTCTACTGCGCAGTTGCACCCTATACACTTGCTGCATGTGGTCGTCACCAAATCGCATCTCAATAGCCTTCACCAAAGTCTCGTAGTCGCGTTGTTTTTCTTCGGAGATAGTTTGAAGCAATTCTGCAGCTGTACCTCGCAATGCGAGCGTTAATGCAATCGACTTATCCTCGTCGTCCCAACCATTGGTCGTTGCAGCTGCTTCGAACTGTCTCTTATAAATTGGCCATGATGTTTGACCATCAAAAACGGGTGGTTGCGTCTCCTTCTTTCTTGGGCAGTCAGCAGAATATTCCCGAGCCTTCTGCTTCTTGACTTTTTCGAGCTCTTTAGTTATGTTCTCGATGTTTGTGCCGAACTCTCTAGCTATGTTCTTGATGTTTGTTCCGAGTTCTTTGGCTACGTTCTCGATGTTTGTCTCGTGTCTATGAAACGTTTCATTAATTTCCTCGAATTTGGTTTCATGCTGGTTTAATTTCTCATCAATACCGTCGATTTTTATATCTAGAACATTCTTAAATTCTTCCACGGCGTCTTTTTGTGCGGCGACAATGGAATTTTTCTGTTCTCCTAAAGAATTCTTTTGTTCTTCTAGAGAATTTTTCTGTTCTTCTAGAGAGTTCTTCTGTTCTGCGAACTTCAATTCCATGGAATTCTTCTGTTCTGCGAATTTAGATTCCATAGAATTTTTCTGTTCTTCTAGAGAATTCTTCTGTTCTTCCATCTTGGCAAGAAGTAATTCCATCATAGAGCTAATGTCAACGCCTGTACTTACTTGTTCTTCTGACACGTCGAATAACATGGTTTTTGGATCTTCTCCCTCGTTTTGGACAGCTTCCTGCAGACGAAGTATGAGGTCACTTTTCCCTCCAGCTGTGGAGAGATTCCGCTTTTCTAGTTCACTTTTTAATTGGGGTATGCTTAGATGTAGCAATACACGACCCATTTTGTTTGTCTCTTGTAATTTAGAAAATCACAAATTCACTTTTTTTTTTTTTTTTTGTTGTAACGACACTTAGCACAGAATAAGTTTTATCCCACTTCTGACACCAATGTTACATTCAGGCTGGGATTCGTAAAGATAAAACACTATTCCGATTAACTTCTTTAATAAAGTTCACTTTTATTACACTTTTATCGACTATTCTAATATTTCACTTATTAAGTACCAGAACACTATTACTTAAACAATTCTTCAACGTTTCAAACCAATCACTTAATTTACTCTATTACTTTTCACTTATTTATCTTCACAAACTATTACTATCTCGAACTTTAACCAATCACTGTTATAAATCAACTGTCCGCCCTCTTCTAAAAGCTGTCCTTTTATACCCGCTCTGCCATCTGACGAGAACTTTCTAGCTAATTCTAAGTGGTTCTAGAACAAGGTTCAGTGGTGAAATACATTTACTTGACAGGTTCCAGTCCACAATATTGTGGTGTGGAATGTATCGTGTAACCTAAAATGGTGAAGTGAAAACAACCCCTTAGTCACCAAACAAGTTCCACCCAAGTGTCACTTCCAATTGGAGACTGAAACCTGTCAAGTAAATGTATTTCACCACTGAACCTTGTTCTAGAACCACTTAGAATTAGCTAGAAAGTTCTCGTCAGATGGCGGAGCGGGTATAAAAGGACAGCTTTTAGAAGAGGGCGAGACAGTTGATTTATAACAGTGATTGGTTAAAGTTCGAGATAGTAATAGTTTGTGAAGATAAATAAGTGAAAAGTAATAGAGTAAATTAAGTGATTGGTTTGAAACGTTGAAGAATTGTTGAAGTAATAGTGTTCTGGTACTTTATAAGTGAAATATTAGAATAGTCGATAAAAGTGTAATAAAAGTGAATTTTATTAGAAAAGTTAAACGGAATAGTGTTTTATCTTTACGAATCCCAGCCTGAATGTAACATTGGTGTCAGAAGTGGGATAAAACTTATTCTGTGCTAAGTGTCTAAGTGTAGTTTAAAAAAAAAAAAAAAAAAAAAAAAAAAAAAGTGAATTTGTGTGAATTTCTAAATTACAAGAGACAAACAAAATGGGTCGTATATTGCTGCAACTAAGCATACCCCAATTAAAAAGTGAACTAGAAAAACGGAATCTATCCACAGCTGGAGGAAAAAGTGACCTCATCCTTCGTCTACAGGAAGCTGTCCAAAACGACGGAGAAGATTCAAAAACCATGCTATTCGACGTGTCAGAAGAACAAGTAAGTACAGGCGTTGACATTAGCTCTATGATGGAATTACTTCTTGCGAAAATGGAAGAACAGAAATATTCTATGGAATCTAAGTTCGCAGAACAGAAAAATTCTATGGAATCTAAGTTCGCAGAACAAAAGAATTCTCTAGAACAACAGAAAAATTCTATGGAATTGAAGTTCGCAGAACAGAAGAATTCGCTAGAAGAACAGAAAAATTCCATTGTCGCCGCACAAAAAGACGCCGTGGATGAATTTAAGAATGTTCTAGAAGTAAAAATCGACGAAATTGATGAAAAATTAAACGAGCATGAAACAAAGTTTGAGAAAATTAATGAAATGTTTCATAAACAAGGAACAAACATCGAGAACATAGCTAAAGAACTCGAAAAAGTCAAGAAGCAAAAGGCTCGGGAATATTCTGCTTACTGCCCAAGAAGGAAGGAGATGCAACCACCCGTTTTTGATGGTCAAACATCATGGCCGATTTATCGGAGACAGTTCGAAGCAGCTGCAACGACCAATGGATGGGACGACGAGGAAAAGTCGATTGCATTAACGCTCGCATTACGAGGTACAGCTGCAGAATTGCTTCAAACTGTCTCCGAAGAAAAACAACGCGACTACGTGGCTTTGGTGAAGGCTATTGAGATGCGATTTGGTGACGACCATATGCAGCAAGTATATAGAGTGCAACTTCGCAGTCGAATCCAGAAGAGGGGGGAAACACTCCAACAGTTGCAAGCGGATATCGAAAGGCTAGCGCACTTGTATTATCCCAATGCCGGCGAAGATGTCATCAATGAAATGGCTATTGAGGCATTTACACAAGCCATAGAGGACAGACAACTGCAGATGGCTTTACGAATGGCTGGAAAGAAAACTCTTCCTGAGGCACTGGCATTTGCCTTAACGATGAAAGCTGCTGACCAAGCATCTCAAGGGTTTCACCGCGTGAGAGAAATGACATCCGTTGAATGCTCGTGCCAGAGAACCGAAGTAGTAGACCGTAACAGTTCTCGAAGGGGACCGATCCGTTGCTGGAACTGCAACAAAATTGGACATCTACAACGACAGTGCAGAGCCGAACGTAGACAGGGCAGTTGTCCGCGTTGCAGAACTAATTGTTGTATACTGAATTGTGAGACAGACTGTTGGCCTATTGTTTTCTTTCCAACAGAGTCTATAACCGCTACACTCTCTTTTGTTATCTAATATATTCTAATACATAAGACTATGTACCGTAGATTTAAGTTAGAAATAGTTAAGCGAGCATTGGAGCTCAAAGTAATAAACTGGCAGTCAACGAAGAGAGTGGCGTTTTATTTGTAATACGGACGGACATAACAGAATGGCGACGAGGATAAACTGTTGATTTTTAAGTCCAGTAGTGAATATAATTTTATAATATATTAACGTATTATTCGAAAAGCATAATTGATGTTGGAAGGTGACATATACGTGGAAGCCGTAATTAAAAAGGAAATAGCTATGGAAACTCAACGTCCAATGATTGGACAGGTAGAAACGTATACGCCTGGAGATGATTTTGAGTTATGGGTAGACAGAATGGAACTTTTACTGAGGTTAAACAAAATTGAAGACGATCAAACCAAGGTGGATTATTTTATAACGCTAGGTGGCGGCGAGCTATATAAAATTTTGAAGTCGCTGGCGTCTCCGGTAAAACCAACTACTCTCAAATATAACGACATGTTACAAAAGCTTAAAAACCATTTTAAGCCAAAGAGAAATGTGATTGCAGAGCGGTACAAATTATTTCTTAGAAATCAACAACCACACGAATCGATTTCGGATTATCTTATTTCAATTAAATTAATAGCACAGGAGTGTGATTTTGGTGACTTTCTGGAACACGCGTTGAGAGACAAATTAGTATGTGGTCTACGGAATGACAAACTTCGAACAATTTTGTTAAATGAGGACAATCTAACTTTGGAGAAAGCAAAAAATAAAGCGCTGACATTCGAGATGGCAGAAAAGGAAGTGCGAGACATGGGCTCTAGTAATCAAGGACGAATCGGGAGAATTGAAGGTGTTCGAGAAAAAGAAGTATGGCGGCGTGGAGATGTTCGGGAAAAAAAGGCTGTGGTTGCAGGTAAATCGTTCGAAAGAAATCGTAATCTGTCTAGGAGTTGGTCTAAAAGTAGACGAACTGGAAGTGAATCTAGTGGGCGGTGCTTCCGATGTTCCAAAAGTGGGCACAAAGCTAAAGAATGCAGGGTTATTATTTGCTATAACTGCTCTGGTCAAGGGCATTACGCTTCTGCATGCACAAAAGCGAAAAAGCATAAACATAGTTACAAAGCAAACCATGTGGATGAGTCGGACGATGAAGATGCTGTAAATGATTTAAATAATTTAAGGTTAGGGCATATTTATAGTATTTATAAGCATGGAAAACCATTATATGTGCATGTTAGAATTAATGGGAAAAATATCAAAATGGAGTTAGATACTGGCGCATGTTCTACTATTATCAATCATAACGATTTTTTAAAGCTAGGACTGAAATGTCGAAAAGAAAAGGAAAATATGAAAGACTTGCATGTTATAACGGGGGAACGGGTAAAAGTTGTTGGTGTTATCAGTGTGAATGTTAAATTACATGAAATTTTTGTAGAGAATTTAGATCTCACGGTTGTTTAATTGACAAGTTCGTTTGTGCCACTTTTAGGACGTAATTGGTTAGAGGTGTTGATCCCAAATTGGAAAAAATCGATTTTTGGGGAAAATGGGGGCCAATTACATTCGGTTGAAAATCTGAGGGAGATTGAGTATTGTAAACAAATGTTTCCGAATATTTTTGATATGAAGTTAAATACTCCGATGAGTGATTTTGAGGCGGACATATTTATTAGAGAAGATAGTAAGCCAATTTTCTTTAAACCCTATACGGTGCCATACGGTTTAAGATCCAAAGTCGAACAGGAATTAGACAATTTAGTGAATTCGGGGATTATAAAGCCAGTGATGTCAAGCAAGTGGGCCTCACCTATAGTAGCGGTTGCAAAATCGGATGGTGGCATCCGACTTTGCGTTGATTGTAAGGTTACAATTAATAGGTATATTGACAAACACCACTATCCGTTACCGAGAATGGATGACATTTTCGCTAAGTTAGGAAAATGTTCCTATTTTTGTGTACTTGACTTGACTGGGGCCTATCAGCAAGTAAAAATATCTGAGGCGTCGAAACCATTACTTACAATTAATACACATAAAGGGTTGTATGAATTTCAAAGACTAACATTCGGTGTTAGCAGTGCACCGTCCATATTTCAGTCCATAATGGACAGGATTCTTGCAGGAATTTCGCACGTTCAGTGTTATTTAGACGATATTATTATCGGGGGTGAACATTTTGAAGATTGCAAGAATAATTTGTTTTCGGTTTTAGAAAGATTAAGTACTTACAACGTCCGCGTTAACGAAAACAAATGCAAGTTCTTCGAAAAAAGTGTCAAGTATCTGGGGCATATTATTTGTAATGAAGGGATTAAACCCAATCCGGAAAAGGTAAAAGCGATTACCGACGCACAAAACCCGAAAACTTACAACAATTGCAGTCATATTTGGGACTTATTAATTTTTATAGTAAATTTATCCCAAATATGTCAACGAAGTTTAAAAATCTATATGAGCTATTAAAAAAAGAAAATAATTTTAATTGGACAGACGAATGTCAGAAAGAATTTGAAGATAGTAAGGGTTATTTATATAATAGCAATCTCTTGGTTCATTATGATGAAAAATTGCCTATAGTTATTGCGTGTGATGCGAGTCCCTATGGAGTTGGGGCAGTTTTGTCACATCTTGTTGATGGTGTGGAAAAACCGGTGCTGTTTGCGAGTACGACCTTGAGTAAAGCTCAAAGGAACTACTCCCAGCTGCATCGTGAAGCTTTGGCTATTGTGTTTGCTATTAAAAAATTTCATAAATATGTGTATGGCAGACATTTCACGATAGTAAGCGACCATCAACCCTTGAGAGACATTTTTAACCCATCCAAATGTACGCCACCAGTGGCAGCAGCTAGGCTTCAAAGGTGGGTTATTTTCATGGGAATGTATGATTATACGATTACGTATAGAAAAGGAAGACTATTGGCCAATGCAGATGCGTTATCAAGGCTTCCGTTGACAAACGAGTCTATGGTTGAGGCAGGTATTATCGGAAATATTGTGGATAAGGATAATTTTCCGTTAAATATTGCCGTAGTTGCCAAATACACGAAAAAGGATAAAGTGCTACAATTAGTTGTCGAGTGGATGGAACGGGGATGGAAGGACAGTTGTGGTAGGATTCCTCGAAGTTTTTTGGAAAAAAAAAATGAGTTGGAATATGAGGAGGGGTGTCTATTTTTTGGGAACAGGTTGATTATCCCGGATAGATTGCAACATAAGGTGCTTGAATTGGTTCATGAAGGTCATGTAGGCATAGTTAGAATGAAGACTCTTGCCAGATCATACGTTTGGTGGAGTAACTTGGACAAAGACATTGAAAACTGTGTTAAGCAATGCAGAATTTGCTTGGTACATCAAAATCAGACAAAAAATGTTCCTTTGTCATCGTGGAAGGCAACAAGTTTACCATATGAAAGAATTCATTTAGATTTTGCCTATTTACAGGGACGGACATTTTTAATTTTGATAGATGATTTTTCTAAGTGGCTAGAAGTTTTTGTAATGAAAAAAACAGATGCGCAAAATGTAATATCGAAACTACGATCCAATTTTGCAATATTTGGTTTCCCCTCCAAAATAGTAACCGATAACGGCCCACCATTTTCTTCCAGTTTATTTAAAAATTTTTGTGATGCTAATGGAATAGAGCTTATGCATAGTCCGCCATATCACCCACAATCAAACGGACTTGCTGAAAGAGCCGTGCAGACTTTTAAAAATGTTTCAAGATGGTAATATTCCGGAAACTACTATGAAAGAGCACATTGAAAATTTTTTGTTTAAATATCGTAATACACCCTGTACTGTTACCAATTGCTCACCGTCGTCCGCAATTTTTTCATATAAAACGAGAACATTATTGGATTATCTTGTTAAAAAAGAAAGACATGCTAAGGTAGATAATTTCAAGGGGGAGCTACATAGGCAAATGGTATATGATAAAAAAAAACATTGTGTTCATATAAAAAGAAATAAGTCAAATTTTATTGAATTCGTAGAGGGTGAACAGGTTTTATATTTAAATAATTTCAATTCAGGTGCCAAATGGCTTCCTGCTACTATTATTAAGAAATTAAGCACATATGTATTTAGTATTAAGGTAAATCAGAGTTTTAGAAATGCTCATGTAAACCAACTAAAAAAGGGATATGGGAAAAGTGTTACTTTCGCTAATAAACCTATAGTCTTTTGTAATGAAGATAGGATAAAGAATAAAAACACGAAGAAAAGACGAAGAATAACCGATTTGGATGAAAATTCTGATATTTTAAGACGATCGAAAGACAAATAAATTAACTTATCAAAAGAAAAAAAAAAAAAAAACTTGATTTAATGTTAATTGCCTATAATGTAAAAATTATTTTTTTTTAGGGGAAAGAAGTGTTGTATACTGAATTGTGAGACAGACTGTTGGCCTATTGTTTTCTTTCCAACAGAGTCTATAACCGCTACACTCTCTTTTGTTATCTAATATATTCTAATACATAAGACTATGTACCGTAGATTTAAGTTAGAAATAGTTAAGCGAGCATTGGAGCTCAAAGTAATAAACTGGCAGTCAACGAAGAGAGTGGCGTTTTATTTGTAATACGGACGGACATAACACTAATAACGAGGAGGCGTTTGAGCATTCGGCGGAATCATCAGTCGGGAAACGAGTAAGAACCAACTTCGCGGGGCAGAAGCTGGTTTCTGGAATCGACGCCCCCAGGACCACAATTCAGGTTTCCCAGACCAAACGATGTAATAGAAGCTTGACAGTGGAAGCCCATATCGGCCAGAAAAAGTATGTGGCCACCATCGATACAGGTGCCACCGCTTCCATAGTCAGAAGGGACATCGTTCGCCAATCTTGGCTGCACAACACCAGCAGCTACTGTCTGAAAACAGCAACTGGAGCAACAGAAAAGGTGTATGGTGAGGTACTCTTGACGATAAACCTTGCAGGAATAGTCTTCTCCCATGCATTCTTAGTGGCTGATATATGTGCCGAATGCATCATCGGAATCGACTTTATGAAGACGCACGATATAGTACTCGACATCGGTTTGCAAGTTATAAAGTACAAGAACGTCGAGATTCCGATGGTTTACGGGAACGAGAATGTCGCAGCTCTACGGACAGTTGTAAGTGAGGACGAAATATTACCACCTTCGTCAGAGACAGTTATTTGGACAAAGCTGGAAGGTGACCCTGGGAGCCACCGATTCTACCTAGTCGAGCCAGATCCAGAAAATTATTATCAGAGCTATATTGTCGGAAAGATGCTGGTTGAACCTAAAAACAACTTGGTTCCCGTTCGTGTCCTCACATTGAGGACACAAAAGCGTGAAACTAAAGCAAGGAGAAGTGATTGGAAAGTGCGTACCGATTACTGCGGTCGCAAAGTTGTCCAATGCAATTGATGTGAAAGCGGTTAGACCTACGGAGATATCGGAAATAAAAAAAGAATATACTCGGAGAGTGCGAGCTGGATCAGGAGCAGCGATCCATGGCAGGGAGTCTAGTCAATGAGTTTGCTGATATATTTGCTTCACAGAACGGCGAGTATGGCCGAACACATCTCGACCGAATCGACACCGGAGATGCGAGACCGATTCATCAGCCGGAGGTTGCAGAAATCGTGTCGACGATGGAAAAGGAAGGACTGATTGAAAGCTCAAAAAGTCCGTGGGCATCGCCGGTCGTCCTGGTCAAGAAGAAAGACGGAAGTACGAGATTCTGCGTGGACTATCGCCAACTCAACAACGTCACCAAGAAGGATAGCTACCCCCTGCCAAGAATTGACGACAGCCTGGACACACTATCCGGAGCCAAATGGTTTTCGACTCTCGATCAGTAATGTCATTTGGACTGTGCAATGCTGCAGCTACCTTTGAACGTCTAATGGAGCGCGTTCTGCTGGGACTAACGTGGAAAACCTGCTTGGTCTACCTGGACGATGTCATCGTAGTAGGAAAAACATTTAACGAACATCGAGATAACCTTAAGGAGGTGTTCCAAAGGCTACGAAGTGCGCAACTAAAACTTAACCCGAAGAAGTGTTCCTTATTTAGACCAGAAGTGAAGTACCTCGGGCACATCATCTCTTCCAAAGGAGTCAAGACTGATCCGCAGAAGGTCGATGCAGTGAAAAACTGGCCGGTACCCAAAGACAAACATCAACTGAGAAGCTTCCTGGGACTTGCGGCCTATTACAGACGATTTGTAAAGGACTTTGCCAGGATCGCAAAGAGCTTGCATCAACTGACAGAAAAAGGCAAACAATTCAAATGGTCGGGTGAGTTCGAAAAGAGCTTCAAGGAACTTAAACAACAGTTGTGCAACGCCCCCATACTAGCGTACCCCACCCCTGGGAAAACATTTATTGTGGATGCAGACGCTAGTAATGTGGGAATTGGAGTCGTCCTTTCCCAGGTGCACGATGGCCAAGAGAAAGTAGTTTCCTACTTCAGCAAAGTTCTCTCAAAGTCAGAAAGGAACTACTGTGTTACCAGGCGCGAAATCCTTGCTTTGGTATTGGCGACAAAACATTTCCATAAGTACCTTTATGGGCGGAAATTCATCCTCCGCACAGATCATGCATAATTAAAGTGGCTGCTGCACTTTAAGAATCCTGAAGGCCAAGTCGCAAGGTGGATCGAACGGCTGCAGATGTACGACTACGAAATACAACATCGAAAGGGAAGTCTTCACTCTAATGCAGACGCTCTCTCCCGTCGACCGTGCAAAGCAAATTGCAAACATTGCTTAAGACACGAGGAAAAAGACGTCGCGTCCGTTCAAAGGGTGAGAGTGGTGGTGGTGGCTGGAGTGCGCGGGAAATACGGGAGGCTCAAAGGGAAGATCCGGATATCGAACCGATTATCGCCTGGAAGGAGCATGAGGGAAAACCAGACTGGCAGGAGATATCCAATAGGAGCCCCGAGCTGAAGGCATACTAGGCGCAGTGGGACTCCCTTTATGTACAAGACGGCATTCTAAAAAGACGATGGGAAAGCCCGGATTGAAACTCGTTCGTAATGCAGCTTGTTGTACCCAGGTCAAAAGTTATGGAAGTGATGGAGTTCCTTGGGGCCACTTGGGAATCAATAAAACGCTCGAAAAAGTGCGGGAACGCTTTTACTGGATTCATTCAATGGAGGACGTTGAAACTTGGTGCAGGAAATGCGTTACATGTGCGGCCAGCAAAGGTCCGAGACTGAAAGTCCGTGGCAAAATGCATCAATACAATGTTGGAGCCCCTTTCGAAAGGATAGCAGTTGATATTGCGGGACCGTTTCCTGAAATAAACAATGGAAATCGTTACATCCTCGTTGTTATGGACTATTTCAGTAAGTGGCCTGAAGCATTTGCTATCCCAAATCAAGAAGCTAAAACCGTGGTGGAGCAAATCGTCAATAACTGGGTAAGCAGATTCGGTGTACCAATGGAACTGCATTCAGACCAAGGACGGAACTTCGAGTCGAAGATTTTCCTAGGAGTGTGCCAGTTACTCGGGATTCACAATACAAGGACAACCCCGCTTCATCCACAATCAGATGGGATGGTGGAGCGCTTCAACAGGACACTGAATGAACACCTCTCTAAGGTCGTTGGCGAAGACCAGAGAGACTGGGATAAGCAGATTCCCATGTTTTTATTGGCTTATCGAGGAGCAGTGCATAACACCACAGGACATACTCCATCTGAAATCTTATTTGGTCGAACAGTCCGCCTACCTAGCGAGTTGATGTTTGGATATCCATACGGAGAGCCCAAGAATGAAGAGGACTACGTTACAGACCTCAGGGACATCATCAGGGACGTGCATCGAGACACTAGGGATAAGATTAAGATAGCTAGTGACCGCATGAAAACGAGGTACGATACTAAAACGACAACTAAAGGATTCCAGGAAGGAGATCTGGTATGGCTATATAACCCTCATCGAAGGAAAGGCTTATCGCCTAAGTTGCAACAAGACTGGGAAGGGCCCTATACAATCGTAAAGCGCATCAACGACGTTGTCTATCGCATCCAACGAGGAAGAGGCAAGCTGAAAGTCGTTCATGTGGATCGTCTTCATCGTTATAATGATGAAAATGCTAACGAGTTTGTTCGGGACGAACAAGTTTAAGAGGGGGACATTGTGGTGTGGAATGTATCGTGTAACCTAAAATGGTGAAGTGAAAATAACCCCTTAGTCACCAAACAAGTTCCACCCAAGTGTCACTTCCAATTGGAGACTGGAACCTGTCAAGTAAATGTATTTCACCACTGAACCTTGTTCTAGAACCACTTAGAATTAGCTAGAAAGTTCTCGTCAGATGGCGGAGCGGGTATAAAAGGACAGCTTTTAGAAGAGGGCGAGACAGTTGATTTATAACAGTGATTGGTTAAAGTTCGATATAGTAATAGTTTGTGAAGATAAATAAGTGAAAAGTAATAGAGTAAATTAAGTGATTGGTTTGAAACGTTTGAAGAATTGTTGAAGTAATAGTGTTCTGGTACTTTATAAGTGAAATATTAGAATAGTCGATAAAAGTGTAATAAAAGTGAATTTTATTAGAAAAGTTAAACGGAATAGTGTTTTATCTTTACGAATCCCAGCCTGAATGTAACAATATTTTGACATTTGTCAATCGACTTCTGTCAAAAGAAAACTCACCACATTTTTTTGGTTAGCTTTTTTTTTTGTTGCTCTCACGGATTATAAATTGGCATAACACCGATAGGAAAACAAAATGGCGAATTTGGAAAAAATCGAGGTGACCAGCGGCAAGAGGATTGCGAGTTGGGGGTCTCAGTATCGTTTGTATATGATTTGTTTGTTCGCTTTTTTTTTTTGTTGCTCACACGGATTCTAAATTGACATAACACCGATAGGGAAACAAAATGGCGAATGGAAAAAAAAATTGAGGGGACCAGGAATTACGGTAACCCTGGAGAGAGGTACAATACAAGTGACAAGAGTGAAAAGTAAATAAGGAATTTAAGTAGTTTAAAAGTGAAGAAAAGTATATTAACTGACACCTTTCGAGAATACAAACAAACAATTATATAAGCAAGTCGAGTGCAGACAAAAGGTGTAGTGTTTCCACCAAAAAGGAAAATATAAATTGGGTGCTCCGCGTGGAAAAAGGTAAATGTTGACAACCAAAAACAAAAACTGAATTCTGCTATATATAAACCGTACCTACCACATCGGTTAATGTCAAAGATAGAACAGCTGAAAGTACTAATTTAAGCTGTAACAAAATAATAGTATACTCTTAAGCGCTATTCTCTACCCATAAATTTTAATGCCGCCTAAAAATATGCAAAGAACACCAGTCAAAAATACAGAAGCAAGTAGCTCTCAAACGTTCATAGATAAAAGAAATCGAAATCAATTAACTCCAGAAATCAGTGAACAAACAAAAAGAACTAGAATAAGTGAAATAGATGAAAATCTGAGCAAACCTGTGGGAAATCTAACAATGGGCGTTTTACTACAAGCGTTTGATGGTCTAATAAAAAATGCAATAAACGAAATTAGAGAAGATATTAAACGCACCACAGAAGATGTAATTTTATTAAAAGAGGAAAATGCAGAACTTAAAATCGAAGTGGAAAAGCTGAAGAAGGAGAGACTAGAAGACAGAAAGCGTATTCATCAAATGGAATCGGTTTCCAAGAAATATAATTTATTAATCAGGGGCTTAGCATTTAATAAAGATGCTTCTCTCGAAGTGCTACAACTATTTAAACAAAAACTCTTAGACCCGTTTTCTGATACTACTCATAGCGATTTAAGTTCCACTTAAAATCTTATGTGACAGTTTATGACAAGGAAAAGCAGCCCATAAGGTATTTAAGTAGTACTTAAATCGCTATGAGTAGTATCAGCAAACGGGCCTTAATAGAGGAGAATATACCTATAAGGGACGTTAAAATAATCTCAAGGTCCAACGCGAACTTATATCTGTTGATGCAGTTACTACAGTCCTTAGTCAAACGAAAAAACTAACTGGTACCATTGTATATAAATCTAATAGTACTCTCATCAGAGGAAATCGACACTAGCGCCTCTATAGAGCAAACGCCCGATTACTTTATTTTCCTATCATTGACGGCAACCATAGTTTTGCACTTACCACAGACACCAATTACTGTCACTGAGAATAGAAAAAGGCAAGAGAGAACCAAACGAAGTAGTAAACACAATGAACCACCCCTATAAGCTACAAATGACAGGATTTGTTATTAGATCTAAAAAAAGAGAAGAACACAGAAGCACTTCTGTTCGCTTCGCATGAATGTACTTGCTGCGTATACTCGTATAGTTGTGTGTGTACGCATAAAGTGCAACACAATTTTCTGGATTGTGCGAACAAATAGATATGAGATAATTTGTGTATCATCTCATCTCGTTTGCATGTACAAATTATTTATTTTCTTCTTTCGATCTTTGCTTGTTGGTGATATTTTTTTGATGTATGTTTTTTATGGATGTTTGTGTGTCACAGAGCTCGTTGCCTAAAAAATTCCTAACTTTAACAATTTTTGGGTTGTCTGATTATTAGGGTAATTGGGCGAAAATATAAATTTTTTGGATGTTTAAAGTAGGTATGCCAATAAAAGGATTTCCACGCCCTTTCCGCTGGAAACTAAGTTGTTCTTGCAATACTAAATATAAAGAGTGGACATAGGCAAAAATTGATTTAAAAGCATTACGGAAGCAAAGTTACCACAAGTGTTTTGCCTTTTATTTTAAAGTAAAGCAATTAATTTACATTTAGAAGTTTCTTATAAGTTTCGCATAATTGAAAAATTGAATATGTTTTAAAGAGTAAAGTAACAATTAGAAAAGACACTGGTGTGCTTGTTTTAATTAAAATACAATTATTATTATTTTAAAGTGCATACGCCCTAAGTTTTAAATAAAAATGCCTGTTAGAGATGCCTACACTCATTGCCTCAGCGTAAAAAAAACGTTTTCCTTATCATTTTTTCAAGTTCCAAATGACCACCGAAAGGAAATTTGGTTAAAACATTCTCGGAACACACATTTTGAAAAAAAAACTGCCTATTTTTGCGAGAAACATTTTTAGCCAAAAGATATAATAACAAAGGGGACACGAAAATGCCTTACTAAAAATGCAAATCCAATGTCAGCTATAGCTGTGTGTAAATGTACTGACACTGTAATTGGTGACCCGTGCTTTGGGGTTATAAATTTTAGGGAAAGTGCAGGTATTTTAAAAGTTGCTACTGTGATAGAAGAAATTCAAAATGATTCACCTCCATTATTAGTAAATAAAACCTCTTCACCAATTACATTTATAAGGGATTATAGTTTACCTCTAAATATTATTGATGGTAATGAGGCCTCTTCCTCGCAGTTTCCATTTCCCCATAGACAAACAAATAACAAAACATTAGAAGCAAATAGCATTAAGACGACTATATCTCGTTTTTTATTTGATACCCCAAAAAGATTAAAGGAAAATAGAGAATACAATTTGCAAAAGAATCCAAAAGCTCGGATGTAAGCACGTTGGTCAATATGAAACTATTTCACAAGCCTTAGGCACATTTTCACGACGAAGAAAAGGATATTTGCTTAAAATGTTTTTATAAATCTCCATCGCTTTGTACCCATATGCTAGATACGAAATTTTTTCAAATGCACTCCATGTTGTTCTTAACCGGAGGACAGTATGGTGCAACTTTTTCTGAGAAACATAATTACCCTTTACGTTTAAAGTTTTTCCTCAAAAATTATGAAAAACTGGAAGATTGCAGAAAAACTAGGTTTGTGCGCTTTATTTTTTCGGAATAGGTTAGGTAAACGTAGGCATATAGGTAGATCACAGATTAAGATCACGAAAATCTTCCGGATATCCTCGGATAATTATTAGCTTCCGATTGGGTTGAGTGTTGATAATGACCTATATGAGATTAAATGCAAAAATTATGTCCTGGTACTGGTACATTATGTAGCTACAAAACCAGAAGAATAATAATCTAAGTACATTACATATCCACCTTTCAACAAACGGGCCTATGCAGCAAAACCCAAAGCAAAGAAACGTCGCTTATTTCAAAGAAATAATGAAATGTAGCAACGTTTCGGAAATGTACCAATCACCATTTCGGCGAAAAATATAGAAAAATGAAAGATATCTCATCTTGTCTTGCCAACCTACAGCTGCAGCCAACCATTAACCAACACAATCACGATCATATCTCATAAACCTCACGGGTGTGACGAACGATTCTGCTCCCAGTCACATCACATATCACAGAGACACAGACCCCCAAAGGAACCCAAAACAAGTAGGCACGCGTACGACACGACACACGAGGTACCACGACAAGAGTGTATGTGTGTTTTTTTGTCGTTCTCCGTCCTTTCGCTCACTCAAAACAATTCTTCTCTCAGAAAAGGTTATTCTTTTGCTAACCATGCGACCATACGCCCTCTACAGAGCAGAGGCCCAAATAAAAAAATTCGTCTGATGAGAGTACTATTAGATTTATATACAATGCTGGTACTAATATCTCAATCCAGAGAGACCTGACTGAAGAAGGGAAGAAACGACGTTCGATGATGATATACTGTTACATTCAGGCTGGGATTCGTAAAGATAAAACACTATTCCGTTTAACTTCTCTAATAAAGTTCACTTTTATTACACTTTTATCCACTATTCTAATATTTCACTTATTAAGTACCAGAACACTATTACTTAAACAATTCTTCAACGTTTCGAACCAATCACTTAATTTACTCTATTACTTTTCACTTATTTATCTTCACAAACTATTACTATCTCGAACTTTAACCAATCACTGTTATAAATCAACTGTCTCGCCCTCTTCTAAAAGCTGTCCTTTTATACCCGCTCCGCCATCTGACGAGAACTTTCTAGCTAATTCTAAGTGGTTCTAGAACAAGGTTCAGTGGTGAAATACATTTACTTGACAGGTTCCAGTCTCCAATTGGAAGTGACACTTGGGTGGAACTTGTTTGGTGACTAAGGGGTTGTTTTCACTTCACCATTTTAGGTTACACGATACATTCCACACCACAATGTCCCCCTCTTAAACTTGTTCGTCCCGAACAAACTCGTTAACATTTTCACCATTATAACGATGAAGACGATCCACATGAACGACTTTCAGCTTGCCTCTTCCTCGTTGGATGCGATAGACAACGTCGTTGATGCGCTTTACGATTGTATAGGGCCCTTCCCAGTCTTGTTGCAACTTAGGCGAAAAGCCTTTCCTTCGATGAGGGTTATATAGCCATACCAGATCTCCTTCCTGGAATCCTTTAGTTGTCGTTTTAGTATCGTACCTCGTTTTCATGCGGTCACTGGCTATCTTAATCTTATCCCTAGTGTCTCGATGCACGTCCCTGATGATGTCCCTGAGGTCTGTAACGTAGTCCTCCTCATCCTTGGGCTCTTCGCATGGATATCCAAACATCAACTCGCTAGGTAGGCGAACTGTTCGACCAAATAAGATTTCAGATGGAGTATGTCCCGTGGTGTTATGCACTGCTCCTCGATAAGCCAATAAAACCATGGGAATCTGCTTATCCCAGTCTCTCTGGTCTTCGCCAACGACCTTAGAGAGGTGTTCATTCAGTGTCCTGTTGAAGCGCTCCACCATCCCATCTGATTGTGGATGAAGCGGGGTTGTCCTTGTCTTGTGAATCCCGAGTAACTGGCACACTCCTTGGAAAATCTTCGACTCGAAGTTCCGTCCTTGGTCTGAATGCAGTTCCATTGGTACACCGAATCTGCTTACCCAGTTATTGACGATTTGCTCCACCACGGTTTTAGCTTCTTGATTTGGGATAGCAAACGCTTCAGGCCACTTACTGAAATAGTCCATAACAACGAGGATGTAACGATTTCCATTGTTTGTTTCAGGAAACGGTCCCGCAATATCAACTGCTATCCTTTCGAAAGGGGCTCCAACATTGTATTGATGCATTTTGCCACGGACTTTCAGTCTCGGACCTTTGCTGGCCGCACATGTAACGCATTTCCTGCACCAAGTTTCAACGTCCTCCCTTGAATGAATCCAGTAAAAGCGTTCCCGCACTTTTTCGAGCGTTTTATTGATTCCCAAGTGGCCTCCAGACACTCCATCATGCAATTCCCTGAGCACTTCCATAACCTTTGACCTGGGTACAACAAGCTGCATTACGAACGACTTTCCATCCGGGCTTTCCCATTTTCTTTTTAGAATACCGTCTTGTACGTGAAGGGAGTCCCACTGCGCCCAGTATGCCTTCAGCTCGGGGCTCCTATTGGATATCTCCTGCCAGTCTGGTTTTCCCTCATGCTCCTTCCAGGCGATAATCGGTTCGATATCCGGATCTTCCATTTGAGCCTCCCGTATTTCCCGCGCACTCCAACCACCAATGGGCATAGCTCTCACCCTTTGAACGGACGCGACATCTTTTTCCTCGTGTCGTAAGCAATGTTTGCAATTTGCTTTGCACGGTCGACGGGAGAGAGCGTCTGCATTAGAGTGAAGACTTCCCTTTCGATGTTGTATTTCGTAGTCGTACATCTGCAGCCGTTCGATCCACCTTGCGACTTGGCCTTCAGGATTCTTAAAGTGTAGTAGCCACTTTAAAGACGCATGGTCTGTGCGGAGGATGAATTTTCGCCCATAAAGGTACTTATGGAAATGTTTTGTTGCCAGTACCAAAGCAAGGAGCTCGCGCCTGGTAACACAGTAGTTCCTTTCTGGCTTTGAGAGAACTTTACTAAAGTAGGAAACTACTTTCTCTTGGCCATCGTGCACCTGGGAAAGGACGGCTCCAATTCCCACATTACTAGCGTCTGCATCCACAATAAATGTTTTCCCAGGGGTGGGGTACGCTAGTATGGGGGCGTTGCACAACTGTTGCTTAAGTTCCTTGAAGCTCTTTTCGCACTCACCTGACCATTTGAATTGTTTGCCTTTTTCTGTCAGTTGATGCAAGCTCTTTGCGATCCTGGCAAAGTCCTTTACAAATCGTCTGTAATAGGTCGCAAGTCCCAGGAAGCTTCTCAGTTGATGTTTGTCTTTGGGTACCGGCCAGTTTTTCACTACATCGACCTTCTCCGGATCAGTCTTGACTCTTTTGGAAGAGATGATGTGCCCGAGGTACTTCACTTCTGGTCTAAATAGCGAACACTTCTTCGGGTTAAGTTTTAGTTGCGCACTTCGTAGCCTTTGGAACACCTCATTAAGGTTATCTCGATGTTCGTTAAATGTTTTTCCTACTACGATGACATCGTCCAGGTAGACCAAGCAGGTTTTCCACGTTAGTCCCAGCAAAACGCGCTCCATTAGACGTTCAAAGGTAGCCGGAGCATTGCACAGTCCAAATGGCATTACTGTAAACTGCCAAAGCCCGTTTCCTGCTGTGAATGCTGTTTTCTCGCGGTCTTCTGGATGGATCTGCACTTGCCAGTAGCCACTCTTCAGATCGAGAGTCGAAAACCATTTGGCTCCGGATAGTGTGTCCAGGGTGTCGTCAATTCTTGGAAGGGGGTAGCTATCCTTCTTGGTGACGTTGTTGAGTTGGCGATAGTCCACGCAGAATCTCGTACTTCCGTCTTTCTTCTTGACCAGGACGACCGGCGATGCCCACGGACTTTTTGAGCTTTCAATCAGTCCCTCCTTTTCCATCGTCGAAATCATTTCTGCAACCTCCGTCTGCTTAGCCAATGGTAGTCGTCGGGGAGGCTGACGAATCGGTCTCGCATCTCCGGTGTCGATTCGGTGTTGTACGAGATGTGTTCGGCCATACTCGCTGTTCTGCGAAGCAAATATATCAGCGAACTCGTTGATTAAACTACCTGCCATGGACCGCTGCTCCTGATCCAGCTCGCACTCTCCGAGTATATTCTTTTTGATCTCCGATATCTCCGCAGGTCTAACCGCTTTCACATCACTTGCATTGGACAATTTTGTGACCGCAGTAATCGGTACGCACTTTCCAATTACTTCCCCTTGTTTTAGTTTCACGCTTTTGTTTTCCACGTTGAGGATACGAACGGGAACCAAGTTGCTTTTAGGTTCAACCAGCATCTTTCCGACAATGTAGCTCTGATAATAATTTTCTGCATCTGGCTCGACTAGGTAGAACCGGTGGCTCCCAGGGTCACCTTCCAGCTTTGTCCAAATAACTGTTTCTGACGAAGGTGGTAATATTTCGTCCTCACTTACAACTGTCCTTAAAGCCGCGACGTTTTCGTTCCCGTAAACCATCGGAATCTCGACGTTTCTATACTTTAGAACTTGCAAACCGATGTCGAGTACTATATCATGCGTCTTCATAAAGTCGATTCCGATGATGCATTCGTCACATATATCAGCCACTAAGAACGCATGGGAGAAGACTATTCCTGCAAGGTTTATCGTCAAGAGTACCTCACCATACACCTTTGCTGTTGCTCCAGTTGCTGTTTTCAGACAGTAGCTGCTGGTGTTGTGCAGCCATGATTGGCGAACGATGTCCCTTCTGATTATGGAAGCTGTGGCACCTGTATCGATTGTAGCCACATACTTTTTCTGGTCGATATGGGCTTCCACTGTCAGGCTCCTATTACATCGTTTGGTCTGGGAAACCTGAATTGTGGTCCTGGGGGCGTCGATTCCAGAAACCAGCTTCTGCCCCGCGAAGTTGGTTCTTACTCGTTTCCCGACCGATGGCTTTGTGATGTTCCATCTGCCGAACGCTCAAACGCCTCCTCGTTCCTAGTTCTGCAATGTGGACAACTGCCCTGTCTACGTTCGGCTCTGCACTGTCGTTGTAGATGTCCAATTTTGTTGCAGTTCCAGCAACGGATCGGTCCCCTTCGAGAACTGTTACGGTCTACTACTTCTGTTCTCTGGCACGAGCATTCAACAGATGTCATTTCTCTCACGCGGTGAAATCCTTGAGATGCTTGGTCAGCAGCTTTCATGGTTAAGGCAAATGCCAGTGCCTCAGGAAGAGTTCTCTTTCCAGCCATTCGTAGAGCCATCTGCAGTTGTCTGTCCTCTATGGCTTGTGTAAATGCCTCAATAGCCATTTCATTGATGACATCCTCGCCGGCATTAGGATAAGACAAGTGCGCTAGCCGTTCGATATCAGCTTGCAGTTGCTGGAGTGTTTCTCCCCTCTTCTGGATTCTACTGCGCAGTTGCACCCTATACACTTGCTGCATATGGTCGTCACCAAATCGCATCTCAATAGCCTTCACCAAAGCGTCGTAATCGCGTTGTTTTTCTGTTGAGACGGTTTGAAGCAATTCTGCAGCTGTACCTCGTAATGCGAGCGTTAGTGCAATCGACTTTTCCTCGTCGTCCCATCCATTGGTCGTTGCAGCTGCTTCGAACTGTCTCTTATATATTGGCCATGATGTTTGACCATCAAAAACGGGTGGTTGCATCTCCTTCCTTCGTGGGCAGTCAGCAGAATATTCCCGAGCCTTCTGTTTCTTGACTTTTTCGAGTTCTTTAGCTATGTTCTCGATGTTTGCTCCTTGTTTATGAAACATTTCATTAATTTTCTCAAACTTTGTTTCATGCTCGTTTAATTTTTCATCGATTTCGTCGATTTTTACTTCTAGAACATTCTTAAATTCTTCCACAGCGTCTTTTTGTGCGGCGACAATGGAATTTTTCTGTTCTTCCAAAGAATTCTTCTGTTCTTCTAGAGAATTCTTCTGATCTGCGAACTTCAATTCCATAGAATTTTTCTGTTCTTCTAGAGAATTCTTCTGTTCTTCCATCTTGGCAAAAAGTAATTCCATCATAGCGCTAATATCCACGCTTGTACTTACTTGTTCTTCTGCCACGTCGAATAGCATAGTTTTTGGATCTTCTCCGTCGTTTTGCACAGCTTCCTGCAGACGAAGGATGAGGTCACTTTTTCCTCCAGCTGTGGATAGATTCCGTTTTTCTAGTTCACTTTTTAATTGGGGTATGCTTAGTTGCAGCAATATACGACCCATTTTGTTTGTCTCTTGTAATTTAGAAATTCACACAAATTCACTTTTTTTTTTTTTTTTGTTAAACTACACTTAGACACTTAGCACAGAAAAAGTTTTATCCCACTTCTGACACCAATGTTACATTCAGGCTGGGATTCGTAAAGATAAAACACTATTCCGTTTAACTTCTCTAATAAAGTTCACTTTTATTACACTTTTATCCACTATTCTAATATTTCACTTATTAAGTACCAGAACACTATTACTTAAACAATTCTTCAACGTTTCAAACCAATCACTTAATTTACTCTATTACTTTTCACTTATTTATCTTCACAAACTATTACTATCTCGAACTTTAACCAATCACTGTTATAAATCAACTGTCTCGCCCTCTTCTAACAGCTGTCCTTTTATACCCGCTCCGCCATCTGACGAGAACTGAAATACATTTACTTGACAGGTTCCAGTCTCCAATTGGAAGTGACACTTGGGTGGAACTTGTTTGGTGACTAAGGGGTTGTTTTCACTTCACCATTTTAGGTTACACGATACATTCCACACCACAATACCTTAAGTCAGAAATACTGAAAGTAGATAAATCGTAACTGGTGGTGGTGCAAGGAGATAAACCAAAGATTGGCAAAGCTGTCTTCTATTGGCGTGCTGGAAATCTAATGTTCGAAAACAAGGATGGAGTTGCAGAAATTAAAAACATATATAAAAGAGATTTTAAAGAAATTAATTTGAAAATAAAAGAAATAAAAATAGTTTTTAATAGTGTTGCCGTCTGCCAAAACATAGAAATTAGTAGTAGTATTAGAAATAGTAGCAGAGAAGTAGAAAAACATATTAATATTCTTACAGCTTACAATGTTGCAGGACTAAATAATAAGTTAATGAAAATAGATTTTTTGAAGTTTATTCATACATATGAAATTTTTTTTCTATACGAAACATATATAACAGTGGGAAACTACGAAAAATTTAATACATATTTCAGCGGATATAAATTACACTGGATACCAGCTACAAAAACAAACAAAAAAGGAAGAGCAAGCGGAGGCTGTCTATGCGGATACAGACCAGATAAAATAGCAGGAGAGTTTTTAAATGCTAACGGAGTTGTATTATTGGAAATTAAACTTAACGAAGAAATAGCACACATTCTACCAGTTTACATAAATTGCAATCACTGGACAGCAGACTTCAATAAAATTGCTGAATTTATACCAGCAAGTGGGAAAGAAAATCTAATGGTATTAGGAGAAACAAATGCACGTACAGGAGAACTACAAATATGTACAAACAACGCACCTCTAACAACATGGAAAATAAAACAACGCAGGAATTCAAAAGACTAAATATGTAATTCCAATGGTTATGCATTTCTTGAACTTTGCCAAGATAATAATCTTGTAGTCTTAAACGGATGTACTGAAGGCGACCTAGAGGGTAACTATACTTTTATTGGCGCTCCGGGTAGATCCGTAATTGATTATTGTGCAATTTCTGGCAAATGGGTAGAACTGATAAGATCATTACACGTGATCCCAAAAATATTCTCAGACCATATGCCAATAAGCGTGACATTCACAATAGGACCACAAAATTGTCTCAATGAAATAAAACTTCCACAAAAACTTGTTTGGAAAAATGCTAATAAGGCCTATTATGATTACCACCTGAACCGAAATTTAAGTAGAGTTGACTGTAACTTAGATCAGGATATAACAGATCATCTGGTTAATTGTATCATACAATCCTAACCATCCACATCGACTAATAACAGAAAAACTGGAGTACAGAAATGGTTTGACAAAGACTGCGAAAAAGCAAGAAAGCTATCCTTTACTCTGCTTAATAAAATAAGAAAAGCAGATGAGGGTAGTGTAAGTCTACTAGCACAATATAATGTGGCAAACATGAATTTTAAAGAGATCTGTCGAAAAAAGAAACGAACTTATTATAAACAACTTGCTATGGATCTTGCTTCTGAAAGTAACATAAAAAAAAATTGGCGAAAAATTAAAATCTTACGAGGCTGTACCCACGCCTGTGGAGATATTATAAACGCAGAGTTAATAAGAAGTCACTTCAGTGCTCTACTAAACCATGAAATGGCAACAACGTCAATCCAATATGCGGAACCCTTCATTGAAGACCCAAACCTAGATGATAGCATAGAATTAGATGAAATACGTACTGCAATTCATCGTGCAAAAGATGGAAAAGCGCCTGGGCCAGATCGGGTACCAGCGGAATTCTATAAAAACGCCTCGACTGAATTTCTACAAAAATTGTGTGATAACTTCAATTACATCTTTAATAGCGCAAAAGTACCAAACAGTTTTAAGGAAGCTATTATATTTCCAATATACAAAAAAGGAGATCCAAACATACCAGCCAACTATAGAGGAATATCATTCACAAATGCTGTAGCCAAGATATTTACCGCGGTTCTACTCAACCGAATAACTAAATGGGCCAATGTGAAACAAATTCTAAGTGAATTTCAATCTGGTTTCCGCTCAGGATACTCTACTATAGATAATATTTTTAATTTAACAGTTATTGCTCAGGACTTCATGCGAAGAAAACGCAAGCTTTATATCTTCTTTGTAGACTTTAAAGCAGCATTTGACTCGATTGACAGAAATGCACTATATTACAAATTAAGCCAATTGGGCCTGTCAACTAAGATGATATCTGTGATATCTGTATAATGGAACTCGTTCAGCTGTTTGGGACGGAAAATGTGTTTCAAATTGGTTCGAATCTAAGACAGGTGGGAAAACGGTGGAAAGATATTTGCCAGGAGAGCTGAAAATGCTGAAGTCATACCCATTCGATCAATGTATGATTTGAGCAAAATAAAACG
Organism: Cheilosia vernalis; assembly: GCA_949126925.1. Lineage (NCBI taxonomy): Eukaryota > Metazoa > Arthropoda > Insecta > Diptera > Syrphidae > Cheilosia > Cheilosia vernalis. The sequence goes on from OX421363.1 coordinate 5,264,855, forward strand.
AAACTAATAACAAAACAAAAAAAAAAAAAAAAAAAAAAAAAAAAACTCTTTTTCTCACATAATGGATGAAGGAAACATAAACTATGAAGAAAACCTATTTGATATGAACTGTATGGTATTTCCAGACTTCCAACAAATAAAAAATGAATTAAAAGATTTAAATTTTTGCGCTATATGTTTAAATATAAGGTCTCTTAGGAAAAATTGGGATATTTTCTGTGCGAGCATATCCCCGATTCTGAACTATATCGATGTTATTGTCTTAGAAGAAACAAATATTAAAAAACGGGAAAATCAACTCTACACATTAAATGGCTTTACACCTGAATTTGAAAATAGGGAACTAAAAAAAGGTGGAGGAATTGCGATGTTTATAAAAGATTCAGTGAAGTACAAACGATTAGACATTGGAACTAAGTCCTGCGAAAATCTGACGATAAAGGTAAATGACACAGGCCAAGTAATCAGTGGTATATACCGACCACCAAAAACGAATAAAACTGAGTTTGTCGAAGATATGGCTAAAATCGCTGATACAAGGGAAGAACAAAAGGAGATGATATTGCTGGGTGATATGAACATAAACTTACTTGATTTAACCAATAATCATGTACTCAACTATCAAGAAATGCTAGCCTCAAAGGGGCTGTATAACGTGATTAAATCTCACACTCGAACAAATTTAAGCGAAGGAACGTCCACTCTTATTGACCATATAATATCATCTGTATTAGACCGTAAGATACTTTCCGCTGTAGTCGAAAATGACATCTCTGATCACTATAGCGTAGTGTTCGGAGTTTATGGTAAAGATGAGAGAGTCGAAAAAAACATCAGCACAATTACATGCGCGAATAAAGTAAACGAGCTAATTAGACTTACAGACTGGAGCATAATATCTGATGAAACAGATATTGAACTTTTTTATAATAACTTAGTGGAAAAGATGAACGAAATCTATAAAATTTCAACAAAGACGATAAACAAAAAACTCTATCGTAAGATAACCCCGTGGATTTCAAGGGATATTATAGAGAGCTGTAAAGAACGTGACCGACTTTATAGAAGATGGAAAAATAATAGGAGCAACATGTCTTATCAGACCGAGTACAAAAAAATACGAAATTTGGTAAACAAGAAAATATTGACATGTAAAAATCAATATTATCAACAAAAATTCGAAAATACAAGATGCGATCCGAAAAAAACATGGTCCTTAATAAATGAAGTCCTAGGAAGGAAGAAGCCATCAATAGATGCAACAATCAAGAAAAACTTCTCACTTAACACAAATACAGTAATTTTGGCTGATGAATTTGCAAACTATTTCTCGCAGCAAGCGGCTCAGATAATCCACACGTGCAACACACCAACTAATACATATCATGGTAATTTTATACGCGATTCGATCTATGTGGGAGAAGTAGAGTGTTTAGAAGTGGAAAACATACTTCAGCGTTTAAATGCATTAAAGGGTCCAGGAGCTGATGGTATTAGACCGATTGATTTAAAGAAAAACGCACAAATATTTGCGCCTATAATCACTAAGCTTATTAATCTTAGCTTTGATACTGCAGTAGTTCCGACAAAACTTAAAGAGGCCATAGTTAGACCGATATACAAAGGAGGAAAAAAGGATGAAATATCCAATTATCGACCTATAGCGATTCTATCGGTGGTTGATAAGATTATGGAGGAAATTGTTACAGACAGAATATGGAAATTCGTTGAAAAACACAAATTATTAAGCAAATCCCAATACGGATTCCAGAAAGGCAAAAGCACAAATCGTCTTCTAGGTGATTTTGCAAATTTGATAAATAACAGCCTAAGTAAAAATTTTCATGTAATAGTGCTTTTCCTGGACTTTAGTAAGGCATTCGATACTCTTGACCACACAAAACTAATAGAAGCGTTAGAAAAAGCTGGAATTAGAGGGAAAATGTCTGAATGTATGAAGGACTATCTTAGGCGGCGAATATTCAGAGTAAAAATAAATGATTGCTGTAGCAACAAAAAAACCGTACATTATGGGGTACCCCAGGGTTCAAAACTCGGTCCGTTGCTGTATTTGCTATACACAAATGACATGCTGAATTGCCTTGGGGAAAGCATTCCTTTCGCTTTTGCAGATGACACAGCAATTGTGGTTTACCACCGGTCACTAGATGAGGCAACCAAAAGGATGCAAGCGGAGTTCGACAAAATTGGCAGATGGTGTCATGACAACGGCCTAGTCATTAATGCATCTAAGTCAAAACTAATGCATATTCGCAGCCCGCAATACCGAAGTGAGCAGATTACAATTGCAACATTTAACTGTGACAACCAACAAAATGTTGATACTTTAGAAGTAGTCAACACGTATAAATATCTAGGGATTACGATTGATAACCATTTCATCTGGGAGAGCCATATCAATGATACAAGGAGCAAACTGAGAGGGTCACTCTTTGCTTTGGCTTGCATGCAATATAAAGCGACTACCAGAGTGCAAAAACAAATCTATTATGCTCTTGTTGAATCGAGATTGAGATATGGTATACTTGCATGGGGAGGAGCTTCAGCAACTCATATAAACAAACTTCAAAAAGTTCAAGACAGAGCGGTAAAATTATTAAGGAGAAGAAATAGCACATCAAACGGAGAGACGCTGATAAAAGTTAAAAATATTTTCGAGATGACAGCAGCGGTGGAATATTATGATGACATACGCTTTAGAACACCAATCAACCACAAATACAGAACAAGAAGACGAGCAGAGGGTTTTTATGAGCTTCCATCTATCTCAAACGTTTATGGCAAGAGGCAACTTAATTACACAATACCCAACATCCTAAACAAACTCCCGCAGTTTTTAAGACATATTAACAATACAACTTGTAGAAAAAAAAGACTAAAACAATTTTTCCTTGAAGCAATAACTTAGATAATCCTTTTCCTGCAATTACGCAACTAAAAAATAAATAGAAATAAAAATAAAATATATATAAAATTTAGTAATATAATAGAATAAATATCTAAGTTCAAAAATTCAAAACCTGTTCACATCAATGTTAAAATTTTTTTGTAAACAACCTTCTGCAGATAAGCTATTTTACAGCTTCGCAGATATTTAAACAACTATGTATTGTAAATCTGAACTCATTACAATAAACTTGAAACTTGAAACTTGAAACTGAAAAAAAAAAAAAAAAAAAAAAAAAGTGTTAGACAAGGATGTCTTTTGAGTGCAATCTTGTTTACATTATGTATAGATGATATAACAACGTTTCTACCAGCCGGAGTAAATATCGCGAACACCCAAATTAAAGCTCTCTTATATGCAGATGATATAATCATTCTAGCCGAGTCACCTGAAAGTTTACAACTAATGATTAATAAAGTGTATAATTACTGTCATTTTTGGAATCTTACCGTTAACTTAGATAAATCAAAAGTTATGGCTGTAGGCTCTGGAAGAGGAAGATGCATGCGAAATGAGAATTGGAGCTACGGAGGAGTGAGAATAGAACAAGTCCAGGAATATAAGTATCTTGGAGTTACCATAACCTCTAACCTAAATATGAAGCAACATGTTCAAAACAAACTGGCTGCAACAAAAAAGCAATTAATGCAACATGGCATCTATTGCTGCGAAAGAAGAAGGTTCCCAGTTCAGCAAAATACAAGGTATATGAAGCAGTGCTACGATCAATTATGTGTTATGGAGCTCAAGTATGGGGCTATCAGGAGTATGACGAAGTCGAAAAACTTCAAAGATTTTTCATCAAAAAAGTATTTCAACTCCCACAAAATACACCTAATTACATGATTAATTTAGAAACGGGCTTACCCCCTTTATACATGTACACTTTAAAACTACACTTCGATTACATCGTAAGAGCAATTGCCCTTAATAATAGTAGGCTACCGTACATTCTGGCTACATATGCAATACGGAAGAAACTGAACTTTGCGCAGAAATGGATACGATTGGCAGAAGAATGTGATATACGCATAGATCTGGAAAATCATGAAACACTAAAAGAACAACTTTACTCAATACTAAGGGAATCAGATACAACTCGAAGAAACTGTTACATCCAAAAAGCCATAAATTCAGAAAACCGATTAATTTATCCCAATCTAGAATACAACGTAGAAGACAATAATTATTTCAACGATAATAACAGTTGCAGAAAAATATCTTTACTATTCAGAGCAAGAGGAGAATTGTTAAGTCTCAACGGCACACCTTTCAGCAATGTGGAAAACAAACAATGTACCTTATGTAATCTACATGCTAAAGAAGATACATTCCATTTTATAGGTATCTGCCCCATTCTGAGGCAATGGAGATTGGAATACTTTAATAAAACAGTACTGACGATGGACGAAGTGATAACTATTCTTAATGGAGAGAACTGGGAGAAGTTATATAGATTCTGCGAAGCAGCGCTTAGATACCGAGGTCTTATTGACAAATGTACAAGTTGGGCTGCGATAACTGGTGGCAATGAAAAGAACCCTATCAGACATACAGGAATCTGTCATCGGTAAGAGTTCCGAACTGCAACCCGTCGCGAACACACGTGTGTGCAGCCGTAGCATTCTCCCCCTTAGTCGCGCCAAAAACAAAAAAAAAGCGAAGATCATAACACTAATCTTCTGCCGCGCAAATCCATTCTGAGTGCAGTGCCAGTGAAGTGTTTTGGAAAAGAAAAAAAAAAAAAAAAAGAGGAAAAAAAAAACCATTAGCGTGGGCGATTCCCTCCTCCCCCTTTCCAATCGTTTGCTGTTGCACTTTCTTGGTCTTTGCAATCGCCGGCCGCCAACGTACAAGCGATGTGCTTGTACTGTTGTACATAAGGCAATTGCAATGAGTGGGTGAGGCAACATCTGGCGGATAGCGGGTTGTGTGTGAAAGTTTTTGTTGGTGGACCAAAGCAAATTGTCATACGGGCATAACACCTATGACAGTTTGATTTGAGAATCTAACATTGGATTTTCACTTCACAGCCTTGCTTAGAAGCGTCGGAGTTGTGTTTTTTGGTGTCTGCTTTTTGTATTGATGGGGAATTTTAGGGTTGACTTGTGCAACATTCGTGGGCTACGATCGAATCTCTTCTCGGTGTACGTCCATGTTGCTAAATATAAACCAGCTGTTTTGGCGCTGAGCGAGACCCAGGTGGGTGTAAATTCTGATAAATCGGAGTTTGATCTACCTGGGTATCGTTTAGTGCCTTTATTCTTTCTTCACCGCGGTCTCGCCATCTACGTACGTGATGATATTGCCTACCAAACTCCAGGTTCTTATGGCCAATGTTCCAATTCGGAATTTAATTTCATATGGCTGAAATTCCACATCCGTAGGCAAATCATTCACTATTGTTTTATCTACAGAAGCCCTAATCTAGATAGCAACTCGACTTTTAACGAGTTTGATGCGCTGTCTGACTCCATTACAAGAATTGTCTCCCTGTATCCTAATACTGAAATTGTCATTGCGGGCGATTTCAATATTCACAATTCTAACTGGCTTCGACATACTGGACAGACAACACCCGAAGGAATTTATGTTCAGATCTTCGCTGAGGTAAATCAATTAACCCAGCTTGTAAATGAGCCAACACGCGTACCTGATATTGACGGTCAGAATGCCAACACTCTGGACTTGTTTCTTACCTCCCACCCTGATAAATACTCTCTAGAAGTATTATCGCCTTTAGGCTCGTCGGACCACTGCATCATATCAGCTAATTTCTCGTACTCCAACCACACAGTTAAAGAAAAATCTCCGAAAAGAACCGTATGGCAATACGAGAAAGCCAACTGGAGCGGACTTAACAACTTCTTTAAGAGTTTTAACTGGTCGTTATGCTTCCTCGATAACGACGTGGATGCCGCCGCTGATATGGTGTCTAGTGTTATCACCTTAGGTATGAAATCCTTTATTCCTAACAGGATAAAAAGTATCATACCGAAAGAAAATGCGTGGTACGACTCGAGCTGTAAAGAGGCTATCAGACAAAAGGAGTTAAGTTTTCGGTCATATAAGGCCAACCCATCTGAGGAAAACCGAAAAAAGTTCAAGCGAGCCAGAAATGACTGCAATACAATTATCAAGCGTGTTAAATTCTCGTATGACCAAAAGTTGAGGCAAAAAATACTACAATGTCCCAAGGGTAGTAAAAACTTTTGGTCTTTTGTAAAAAATATAAAGAATTCGGTCTCATCTTCGATCCCAACGCTCATTTACAATGACATTCCAGCTGTCAACTCTTTAGACAAAGCGAATCTGCTTGCTGCACATTTTGCAGCCAGCTCAATGCTCCCAGATTGCGCTTTGCCTCTACCTGTACTTGAGAGCGTCGAATACACCATGGGACAAATCCATTTTCGCACTCGTACAGTGGCAAGAGTACTTAATGATCTCAACATAAATAAATCCGCTGGTCCAGATTGTATTTCCCCAATTGTTCTGAAGAGGTGTTCTTCCACGCTGGCAAAACCACTGCGTAAGCTTTTCCATCTGTCCTATTCTTCTGGACTCTTCCCGAGAAGGTGGAAAACAGCATTTGTCCAGCCCGTCCCCAAAAAAGGCGAATCTTCTTCTCCCACCAACTACCGACCCATAGCACTTACATCCATTCTTTCTAAGGTCATGGAAACGCTGATAAATCGTCAGCTCATGAAATATCTTGAATCACGAAAACTCATTAATGACCGGCAGTACGGTTTTCGTGGCAACAGATCCACTGGTGATTTGATGGCTTATCTCACCGAAAAGTGGAACCAATCTCTACATCACTCTGGTGAAACGAAGATTGTTGCGCTTGATATTTCAAAGGCATTTGACAGAGTTTGGCACCAAGCTCTTTTGTCGAAAATGCGTGCATATGGGATCGATGCGTCTCTTCTTCAATGGATTAGAAACTACCTCTCTGGCCGTTCAATTCAAGTTGTATTGGATGGCTTCAAGTCTGAAATCCACCATATAAATGCTGGTGTTCCCCAAGGCTCCGTTTTGTCTCCGACTCTCTTTCTCATTTTCATAAATGATCTCTTGTCTGCAACATCTAATCCAATCCACTCCTTCGCCGATGACAGCACCCTCAGCTTCTCATATTCATTCCAGGACTCACGTCCCTGCTCTTCGGCCGTAGAACTGGAACGGCAACGTATGTTAAGCTCATTAAATTCCGATCTCGACAGCATTATAAAATGGGGTTCAGCCAATAGAGTGGAATTTAATGCTTCTAAAACACAATGCTGTCTGCTGTCATTAAAGCGAAACCATAATCCTCAGCCATTATCCATGAATGGCACTTGCATCGCCCAAACCGAAAGACTTTCCATTCTCGGTATGTGTGTCCATGACAAACTCCGTTGGAATGACCACATACACGAAGTCGCCAAGAACGCTGCGAAATGTCTAGGTTTCCTCAAACGGTGCAAGAAATATTTTACCCCTTCTGATCTGGCTGCCATATACAAGGCGTTCATTCGCCCCAAACTTGAGTATAACTCTCATATCTGGTCTGGTGCGCCCAAAACCTCACTGCACCTGCTGGATAGGATACAGAATCGTGCTTTAAAACTCATTGGAGACACAAATATAGCGAATTCTATAAATTCGCTCGAACATCGCAGAAATGTAACATGTCTTTCATTGTTTTATCGCTATTTCTACAAACAGTGCTCAAGCGAAATCGCCAGCTGCATTCCACCCCTTCAACAATTCAACCGCAATACTCGCCAAGCCAGGAATGCCCATCAGTTTACCCTTCAGCCTATTTTCGGTCGTACTATGAAATATAGAGATTCCTTCATAAGCCGTACCACGCGAATGTGGAACGCCTTGCCCGGCTCTGTCTTTCCCCCTCGGTTCAATTTGCAGACATTTAAAACCAATGTGCATCGGAATCTCCTATCTTCTCTATCCCAATTTCCCTAACGCCCGCGCTGTGTACTTCAAACTACACCATAAGAGTAGTCATAACCTCTTTAGTGCGTGTTAATTATAAAAAAAAAAAAAAAAAAAAAAGCGGTACGTGTATTTTTGCAAAAGTAATTTATTTATTTTATGAATGAAAAACTATTTTAATTGTTATAAATGCCTTGTCAGTCTAAAATTCAAGTATTGTTTATGGAAAATAAAATAATCCCGGGTCCATAAAATATGTTTGTATCAGTTAAAAGTGGAATGAAAAATTTGTGTTGATTTTATTTTTATTTATTTTTTATTTATGCCCACGCCCTCATTCCCCGTCTAGACCGCACGTGAGACGGACCTTTTATTTATTTATTTATTAATTTGTTACATTCAGGCTGGGATTCGTAAAGATAAAACACTATTCCGTTTAACTTCTCTAATAAAATTCACTTTTTATTACACTTTTATCGACTATTCTAATATTTCACTTATAAAGTACCAGAACACTATTGCTTAAACAATTCTTCAACGTTTCAAACCAATCACTTAATTTACTCTATTACTTTTCACTTATTTATCTTGACAAACTATTACTATCTCGAACTTTAACCAATTACTGTTATAAATCAACTGTCTCACCCTCTTCTAAAAGCTGTCCTTTTATACCTGCTCCGCCATCTGACGAGAACTTTCTAGCTAATTCTAATAGGTTCTAGAACTAGCTCAGTGGTGAAATACATTTACTTGACAGGTTCCAGTCTCCAATTGGAAGTGACACTTGGGTGGAACTTGTTTGGTGACTAAGGGGTTGTTTTCACTTCACCATTTTAGGTTACACGATACATTCCACACCACAATGTCCCCCTCTTAAACTTGTTCGTCCCGAACAAACTCGTTAACATTTTCACCATTATAACGATGAAGACGATCCACATGAACGACTTTCAGCTTGCCTCTTCCTCGTTGGATGCGATAGACAACGTCGTTGATGCGCTTTACGATTGTATAGGGCCCTTCCCAGTCTTGTTGCAACTTAGGCGATAACCCTTTCCTTCGATGAGGGTTATATAGCCATACCAGATCTCCTTCCTGGAATCCTTTAGTTGTCGTTTTGGTATCGTACCTCGTTTTCATGCGGTCACTGGCTATCTTAATCTTATCCCTAGTGTCTCGATGCACGTCCCTGATGATATCCCTGAGGTCTGTAACGTAGTCCTCCTCATTCTTGGGCTCTTCGCATGGATATCCAAACATCAACTCGCTAGGTAGGCGGACTGTTCGACCAAATAGGATTTCAGATGGAGTATGTCCTGTGGTGTTATGCACTGCTCCTCGATAAGCCAATAAAAACATAGGAATCTGCTTATCCCAGTCTCTCTGGTCTTCGCCAACCACCTTAGAGAGGTGTTCATTCAGTGTCCTGTTGAAGCGCTCCACCATCCCATCTGATTGTGGATGAAGCGGGGTTGTCCTTGTCTTGTGAATCCCGAGTAACTGGCACACTCCTTGGAAAATCTTCGACTCGAAGTTCCGTCCTTGGTCTGAATGCAGTTCCATTGGTACACCGAATCTGCTTACCCAGTTATTGACGATTTGCTCCACCACGGTTTTAGCTTCTTGATTTGGGATAGCAAATGCTTCAGGCCACTTACTGAAATAGTCCATAACAACGAGGATGTAACGATTTCCATTGTTTGTTTCAGGAAACGGTCCCGCAATGTCAACTGCTATCCTTTCGAAAGGGGCTCCAACATTGTATTGATGCATTTTGCCACGGACTTTCAATCTCGGACCTTTGCTGGCCGCACATGTAACGCATTTCCTGCACCAAGTTTCAACGTCCTCCCTTGAATGAATCCAGTAAAAGCGTTCCCGCACTTTTTCGAGCGTTTTATTGATTCCCAAGTGGCCTCCAGACACTCCATCATGCAATTCCCTGAGCACTTCCATAACCTTTGACCTGGGTACAACAAGCTGCATTACTAACGACTTTCCATCCGGGCTTTCCCATCTTCTTTTTAGAATGCCGTCTTGTATGTGAAGGGAGTCCCACTGCGCCCAGTATGCCTTTAGCTCGGGGCTCCTATTGGATATCTCCTGCCAGTCTGGTTTTCCCTCATGCTCCTTCCAGGCGATAATAGGTTCGATATCCGGATCTTCCCTTTGAGCGTCCCGTATTTCCCGCGCACTCCAGCCACCAATGGGCATAGCTCTCACCCTTTGAACGGACGCGACATCTTTTTCCTCGTGTCGTAAGCAATGTTTGCAATTTGCTTTGCACGGTCGACGGGAGAGAGCGTCTGCATTAGAGTGAAGACTTCCCTTTCGATGTTGTATTTCGTAGTCGTACATCTGCAGCCGTTCGATCCACCTTGCGACTTGGCCTTCAGGATTCTTAAAGTGCAGCAGCCACTTTAAAGATGCATGATCTGTGCGGAGGATGAATTTCCGCCCATAAAGGTACTTATGGAAATGTTTTGTCGCCAATACCAAAGCAAGGAGTTCGCGCCTGGTAACACAGTAGTTCCTTTCTGGCTTTGAGAGAACTTTGCTGAAGTAGGAAACTACTTTCTCTTGGCCATTGTGCACCTGGGAAAGGACGGCTCCAATTCCCACATTACTAGCGTCTGCATCCACAATAAATGTTTTCCCAGGGGTGGGGTACGCTAGTATGGGGGCGTTGCACAACTGTTGTTTAAGTTCCTTGAAGCTCTTTTCGCACTCACCTGACCATTTGAATTGTTTGCCTTTTTCTGTCAGCTGATGCAAGCTCTTTGCGATCCTGGCAAAGTCCTTTACAAATCGTCTGTAATAGGCCGCAAGTCCCAGGAAGTTTCTCAGTTGATGTTTGTCTTTGGGTACCGGCCAGTTTTTCACTGCATCGACCTTCTGCGGATCAGTCTTGACTCCTTTGGAAGAGATGATGTGCCCGAGGTACTTCACTTCTGGTCTAAATAAGGAACACTTCTTCGGGTTAAGTTTTAGTTGCGCACTTCGTAGCCTTTGGAACACCTCCTTAAGGTTATCTCGATGTTCGTTAAATGTTTTTCCTACTACGATGACATCGTCCAGGTAGACCAAGCAGGTTTTCCACGTTAGTCCCAGCAGAACGCGCTCCATTAGACGTTCAAAGGTAGCTGCAGCATTGCACAGTCCAAATGACATTACTGATCGAGAGTCGAAAACCATTTGGCTCCGGATAGTGTGTCCAGGCTGTCGTCAATTCTTGGCAGGGGGTAGCTATCCTTCTTGGTGATGTTGTTGAGTTGGCGATAGTCCACGCAGAATCTCGTACTTCCGTCTTTCTTCTTAACCAGGACGACCGGCGATGCCCACGGACTTTTTGAGCTTTCAATCAGTCCTTCCTTTTCCATCGTCGACACCATTTCTGCAACCTCCGTCTGCTTAGCCAATGGTAGTCGTCGGGTAGGCTGACGAATCGATCTCGCATCTCCGGTGTCGATTCGGTGTTGTACGAGATGTGTTCGGCCATACTCGCTGTTCGGCGAAGCAAATATATCAGCGAACTCGTTGATTAAACTACCTGCCATGGACCGCTGCTCCTGATCCAGCTCGCACTCTCCGAGTATATTCTTTTTCATCTCCGATATCTCCGCAGGTCTAACCGGTTTCACATCACTTGCATTGGACAACTTTGTGACCGCAGTAATTGGTACGCACTTTCCAATCACTTCTCCTTGTTTTAGTTTCACGCTTTTGTGTTCCACATTGAGGACACGAACGGGAACCACGTTGTTTTTGGGTTCAACCAGCATCTTTCCGACAATATAGCACTGATAATAATTTTCTGGATTTGGCTCGACTAGGTAGAATCGGTGGCTCCCAGGATCACCTTCCAGCTTTGTCCAAATAACTGTCTCTGACGAAGGTGGTAATATTTCGTCCTCACTTACAACTGTCCGTAGAGCTGCGACGTTCTCGTTCCCGTAAACCATCGGAATCTCGACGTTTTTGTACTTTATAACTTGCAAACCGATGTCGAGTACTATATCATGCGCCTTCATGAAGTCGATTCCGATGATGCATTCGTCACATATATCAGCCACTAAGAACGCATGGGAGAAGACTATTCCTGCAAGGTTTATCGTCAAGAGTACCTCACCATACACCTTTGCTGTTGCTCCAGTTGCTGTTTTCAGACAGTAGCTGCTGGTGTTGTGCAGCCATGATTGGCGAACGATGTCCCTTCTGATTATGGAAGCGGTGGCACCTGTATCGATTGTAGCCACATACTTTTTCTGGCCGATATGGGCTTCCACTGTCAGACTCCTATTACATCGTTTGGTCTTGGAAACCTGAATTGTGGTCCTGGGGGCGTCGATTTCGATTCCATCCGCCGAAAGCTCAAACGCCTCCTCGTTCCTAGCTCTGCAATGTGGACAACTGCCCTGTCTACGTTCGGCTCTGCACTGTCGTTGTAGATGTCCAATTTTGTTGCAGTTCCAGCAACAGATCGGTCCCCTTCGAGAACTGTTACGGTCGACTACTTCTGTTCTCTGGCACGGGCATTCAAAGGATGTCATTTCTCTCACGCGGTGAAATCCTTGAGATGCTTGGTCAGCAGCTCTCATGGTTAAGGCAAATGCCAGTGCCTCAGGAAGAGTTCTCTTTCCAGCCATTCGTAGAGCCATCTGCAGTTGTCTGTCCTCTATGGCTTGTGTAAATGCCTCAATAGCCATTTCATTGATGACATCCTCGCCGGCATTGGGATAAGACAAGTGCGCTAGCCGTTCGATATCAGCTTGCAGTTGCTGGAGTGTTTCTCCCCTCTTCTGGATTCGACTGCGAAGTTGCACTCTATATACTTGCCTCATATGGTCGTCACCGAATAGCATCTCAATAGCCTTCACCAATGCATCATAGTCGCGTTGTTTTTCTGCTGAGACAGTTTGAAGCAATTCTGCAGCTGTACCTCGTAATGCGAGCGTTAATGCAATCGACTTTTCCTCGTCGTCCCATCCATTGGTCGTTGCAGCTGCTTCGAACTGTCTCTTATAAATTGGCCATGATGTTTGACCATCAAAAACGGGTGATTGCATCTCCTTCCTTCTTGGGCAGTCAGCAGAATATTCCCGAGCCTTTTGCTTCTTGACTTTTTCCAGTTCTTTAACTATGTTCTCGATGTTTGTTCCTTGTTTATGAAACATTTCATTAATTTTCTCAAACTTTGTTTCATGCTCGTTTAATTTTTCATCAATTTCGTCGATTTTTACTTCTAGAACATTCTTAAATTCTTCCACGGCGTCTTTTTGTGCGGCGACAATGGAATTTTTCTGTTCTTCTAAAGAATTCTTTTGTTCTTCTAGAGAATTTTTCTGTTCTTCTAGCGAATTCTTCTGTTCTGCGAACTTCAATTCCATGGAATTTTTCTGTTGTTCTAGAGAATTCTTCTGTTCTTCCATCTTCGCAAGAAGTAATTCCATCATAGAGCTAATGTCAACGCCTGTACTTACTTGTTCTTCCGACACGTTGAATAGCATGGTTTTTGGATCTTCTCCGTCGTTTTGGACAGCTTCCTGTAGACGAAGGATGAGGTCACTTTTTCCTCCAGCTGTGGATAGATTCCGTTTTTCTAGTTCACTTTTTAATTGGGGTATGCTTAGTTGCAGCAATATACGACCCATTTTGTTTGTCTCTTGTAATTTAGAAATTCACACAAATTAATTTTTTTTTTTTTTTTTTTTTTGTTAAACTACACTTAGACACTTAGCACAGAATAAGTTTTATCCCACTTCTGACACCAATGTTACATTCAGGCTGGGATTCGTAAAGATAAAACACTATTCCGTTTAACTTCTCTAATAAAATTCACTTTTTATTACACTTTTATCGACTATTCTAATATTTCACTTATAAAGTACCAGAACACTATTGCTTAAACAATTCTTCAACGTTTCAAACCAATCACTTAATTTACTCTATTACTTTTCACTTATTTATCTTGACAAACTATTACTATCTCGAACTTTAACCAATTACTGTTATAAATCAACTGTCTCACCCTCTTCTAAAAGCTGTCCTTTTATACCTGCTCCGCCATCTGACGAGAACTTTCTAGCTAATTCTAATGGGTTCTAGAACTAGCTCAGTGGTGAAATACATTTACTTGACAGGTTCCAGTCTCCAATTGGAAGTGACACTTGGGTGGAACTTGTTTGGTGACTAAGGGGTTGTTTTCACTTCACCATTTTAGGTTACACGATACATTCCACACCACAAATTTATTATTTGTTATGATTTTCTTTTCACTGAATTCATTATCTTTTTATTTTACATTTTATTTTATTTTGAGAGTGTTTGAGTGTGTGACTCCTTATTTGGCTTAAAAAGCCATTTATTTATGTTTCTTATTTATTTATTTATAATTATATTTGATTGTCTGATTTTATAAATTTGATTAATTGCTTTTTAAAATTGTTAGCATTTGTAAGCGTTTTAATTGCATTGGGAAGGTTGTTGAACATATTTATCCCTTTGAACATTACGGTGTTTTGAGCGCGCACTGTAGGTAGATTTAAACTGTGGTCTAAAGTTGTGTTATTTTTCATTTTAAAACACTAAGTTTAATTTGTTGCCTAACATTCAACCACCCTAGTTTGTTCAACATATATTTGATGTGGGTTAACCTATGGCATTTCAGTATTACCCTCATAGCCCTATTTTGAAGTTTTTGCAGTCTTGTAAGGTCTGCTTCTGTTGAAAGATACAAAATTGTAGTGCAGTATTGAAAATGAGGCCTAATAATAGCGTTATAGATTTGTATTGCCGTCCTTGTCGAGATCTTAGTTCTTAGTCTAGCTAAGAAGTATATTTTTTTAGATACTTTTTTACATACGTTATCTATGTTAGCTTTCAAATTAATTTTGTTATCTATAACAACTCCAAGATATTTGAATTCGTGTAAACAATTTTGTTTTTTGGATTAGACTCTTTTTTAACTGTTTAAATTTCTTTAAATTGTTGCTAATATTCTATTTATTCTGCAGCATTATCCCAAATACCAACTAACCGAGATTTATTTCAGACTTTCTCGATAACCATAATGATAATTTTGGAAGGTTCTGTTTGGAAATACTAACATCACCAAACGCGTGCAGTATTTTTTATTATTTCTTGCAATTGGCTTTAATTCTTTAAAATGTAAACTGATTTTGGGAAATGATTTTCTCATGCGAAGAACATTGACCACTTTTTTAAAACGAATCGAGAGTTTAAAACTTCTTTTGGAATTTTGTATATGAAACCTTTTTGTCTACATGAGTTTCACTGGGGTACACCACAATGAGACGCTCGATCCAACACTTTTTCTTTATTTTCCAACACTCTAAGCTATTTAGAAATTTATTTGTGTGTTTTTAATTAACAAATGTATTTATTTTCCACAATATTTAAATATTTAATCTCGCTTAGCTTCTTTTACGTATATTTTTTTGCTGATCTGTCAAACTTGTATGTCTAGTAGGGTTCAAATTATAGCCGCTAGGGTACACCCTCCATTTCTCAATAATGAACGAATTCCAGTGAATGGAGAAAATAAACAAAAAATAAATAAATAAATTTAAACCAAAATAATATGTGTATAGTACCTATAGCAATGAATAAATATTGTCTACCTGGCAGACGGCTTAGCCATTGTCATTTAATTCATTTAAATATTTATATTTTTGATATCTAAATATGTAAATAGTTGTACTAAATAAATGAATTGTATCTATCTATCTATCTATCTTGAGGGGACCAGCGGCAAGAGGATTGCGAGTTGGGGGTCTCAGTATCGTTTGTCTATGACCGAACACCGAAATCTTGCATTAAAGTCCAATTCATGAACTCGCATATACTCTTATAGAAATGAGCAGGTGTGTGAGACTTCATGAATTTTTATGGAAAACAGCTTGTAGGCAGGCAGCCGCCCTTCCACTGGAAAGTCATATAACTCTCTATTGCCCAAAACACATGTGCAGAACTCACTGCGCAGCAAGATTAGAATACACATGTTGATATGATTATAGACACACGTAAATTCTGCACTCACTGCAGTACTGCAACATGTCTCTATTTCTAAATTTGCTGCAAAATTCAAACATACCACAACACAAAAGAAAATAAATTGCAATTTCAAGTATTTGGATCACCGTCTTTTGACACTGCTGTTTGTATTTGTTTTTGTTTTGGTTGTAAACACATCAGCTGCTTAGTCGGCGAATGGCAGTTGCCGTATTAGCCGATGCAATGGATGTCAAACAATTTTCTGCACATTTGTTTTACTTGCAGCACTGCACTCTGCGCTGCGTACAGAATTTCTGCACATGTGTTTTGGGCATATTGCATTATCTTCGCCGTGTACCAAGCGAACATAAAAATTGATCTGAGGGCAAAAAAGTGCTCTGAGAGCGCCCAATCGAATACCATACCATTAAGAGGTCCAGCGAGAGGATTTTCTCTCAAAATTTTGTTGGGAGAATCGTAAGGTGCACGTAAGCTAGTGGTCTACCATATATAGTTTTTGGTAAATGTCTAGTGCATTATTTTATAGCGTAAATATAAATGGCTAAAATCGAATATGCTGAGACTATAACCTTTCAGTACGCAATTTACTTCATGTTAATTGTACTGTCATTTTAATATATTAAAAGGGGTATACCAGATATCGCATGAATACTTCGATGGATTAGGGTAAGAAAAATCATTAATATGGGAATATGTCTATATTCAATCATAGCGATTGTCATCAGATTGGAGTAGTAGTTTTCTACGCATGGTGGGCAATGCCCATTATGCATAATGGATAAGTTTGTTTGAGTTGCAGTATTGTCAGTGCACTTTTAGATTTTTATGTGGACACTATCCGCAGTGGAGCCCGTACATTGTATAAGTAATTCCTAAACATGTTGATAAGCTGGAAGATGTAATCTCAAAGCATTGGCTGGAAACGCCTTTCAAACATTTTTGTCGAAGTGGATAGGTATTCGCCCGTGTCTCTTGTCTAGCTTCGAAACTCGACACACGGCTACTTAATCTACGTAACGTATTAATATGTTTAAATTTGCACTAAATCGTAGAGGATGATGTCCAGATATGAAATGAAACAGTGAACTTTAGAGTTTGAACGTTATCGTTTCGTTCGTAGCCTTGTGTCAACCGAATACCTAGCTACAGTCATGACCATGCGCCATAAAGTATGAGTTTTCATTCATTTATCGAAGTGGCTATTCGCGCGACGCGACGTTCGGGACCGGCTTCGGGGCACGACACGTCAAACTGCTACGGGACACGACACGTAACGAAATGTTACTTTGAAAATGACGGCCAAATAGCTGCATTCAGTACCCACTTGAACCTTTATTTATTATAATTTGTATTCAGTACGAACTTAAACATTTATTTTTATTGTTTTTGTTAGAAAGTATTATAGATATTGCCATATATGTCCCAAAACTAAAATAATTTAAAGTTAATTTAGATTTTTTTAATGTTTCCCTTTTTTAATTGACCGAAAATATTATACTGCTAAATACCACAGCGTAAATAGGTTTGTTTGACGTGGCTAGCACTAGTGCCCACTAGTGCGCACTGAGAAGTGTCAGCTGATTTTCCCGCCTACCCAAAAACCTGCACAACCCTGAAAATTCGGCTATCATATCGAACGCCAAATATGCTGCCCTGAAGTCTGGCAGTTTTTGAATTTGAAAAATACTTATACTTGGTGAACGAAGTACGAAGATGATAACACTTTGTTCTGTTTATTGTTAAAAATGAGTGAACTCAATTCTGATCTTGTGCTTGCCATAATGCAAACAAGTTGATAAAACTGTTTGCAATATATGCGATGCACTAAAAAATGTAATCAGCTTTGATTACAGATTTTTTTTCATTCCATTTATCTTTCAAATAAGGTTTTAGTCCATAAACGTTGTTGTTTTCAAACAATTCCCTTTTGAATATCAAATTTATTGTATTTATCTTTATTACGATATTCAAATATACGAATAACAGCAAGCGAAATGACAGCGCAACTCAGCACTGAGTTCTTGCCCCGACAAAATAACTGGGGTCAGTTCAGTGCACAACTAGGGCGCCCTAGAAGTCATGTCAAACAAACCTAATATAAATAAATTTTAGTTCCAGGCGCCTGCCTTACAGTTGTTGACATACCCTTAGCGAAGCGACGAAGTCGCGTGAGCGTCTTAACCTCCCGAAAAAAGGGTTAAATCCTTTAACGCGAGCGAAGCGAGCCACGCACCCCATACTATAAATACACAAAACTTTGCTACTGGAGCCTGTCTGGCACTCTCCTCGTTACGTCGACCCATCTGACATTTCGTCGCGTAGCCGTGCCCCGAGTGTCGTGCGAATAGCATCAGCCTTCATTTATTTTTACGTTAAAAAAAGTTCGGAAGAAACGGTTGAATGTAAAAATTGCAGAAGTTTTCACTCGATGAAAAAACTAATTTCCGCTGTCAACGCGAAAATGAATGTATTTATATATTAACATTAACATGATCAAGCAGTCAAACACCAATACACAGGGTCAAATATTGACACCGGATTGAGCAAATATCCAAACATTTTGATTTTGCTTCAGGCATCCACACAAAGTATACGTGGCTCATTTGCACTAGCACACCCTCGCATGTTTTATGAGTTAAAGAAGGATACAGCTTTGAATTTAAGTTCACGTAGAGCGTATTTATATAAAGAAACTATAAAGCCAATATAAAAATGATTGGTTAAAAGCTGGTTTAGTCAAAAGTCGCTTCGATAAAAACGTGCACTTTTAATTTCTAACGAGGGACATTCATTTGTCAACTTATATCACTTATAAGATTAGAACGTAACGTGATTTGTTATTTCGTTAGCTTGTTTTTAAATAATAATAGTAGTATTTTATTATCAGCGTGATCTGATCCAAAACAGATCACGAACATATTATTATTATTATTATTATTTATTATCAGGTAATTAAAATTACATGGTAATAATAAAGTTACTGAGCCTAGCTGCGAAGACTATTGGCTCTAAAGTTAGTTAGTGTTTATATGGAAAGGTTAGCTCTAGTTACAAAGTTTGATATCATTTCAATATTGGAAGGACTATGGTTACTAAGTATTTCGTATATTGAGTTGTCTTTGAATATATTATTGAGTGTGGGTCTCAATTCTGTGCAGTTCTCCAATATATGCTTTAAGTTTAATGCAGTGTTGCAGGTGGTACAGGTTGGAGGGGTGTTTTTGGTCAGGAGGTGCTTATGAGTAGCTGAAGTGTGTCCGAGTCGTAATCGCACATAGTTTGAAATTTTATGTTTAGGAATTTTTGTGGGATATACCGGGTTTACTCTCTCAGGGTTTACTTTTTTGTAGTGATGGTGGTATAGACTCCAGCCATTTCTGGTTCGAGTTTTTGTGGCTCTTTGGATAAGCTTTAACAAATCTAGTTTGCTGTATATGTCAAATCTGTATACCGGGGCGTTTTTGGCAGAGTTCGCTGCCATATCTGCGTTTTCGTTTGATTGGATCCCGACATGCCCAGGAGTCCACATTAGCTTGATCTTATTTGATGATTTGATAAGTTGGAGTCGGATTTTTGATATGAGGTCAGTGTTGTTGTTAGGGTTATTGATCGCCTTCAGTACCGATATGCTATCGGAGCATATAATATGTTTTCCTTTACGTTTCGTTGCTATATTTGTGGCTTGTAGGATAGCAAAAGCTTCTGCTGTAAATATTGATGCAAATTCGGGCAGGTTGCCAATGGAGATAATGGATCCATTTTCAAGTGAGACAGCAAATGATGTGTGTTCTGTAGTCTTTGATCCATCCGTGAAAATAAGGAATTCAAAAAACGTTCGATAATTTTCTAGTATTATTTTTTTTTACAAAAAAATATACAGTCCTCAATTTCTTATAAACAATTTTATTGTAAAGTTTAACTTATTTAAAATATAAAAACGTAAACTAGATTTCATTAAAAACTAGAGTGCCTATTATGGAAGACAACTGAACTTAGTTGTGTTGTCTCCATGTCAATTCAACTTTGAGACAACAAAACAAATTTTTCGTATTATCATTGTATATACATCTAATAGTACTCTCAACAGACGAAATTTTTTGTTGGGGCCGCTGCACTGTAGGGGCGTATGGTCGCATGGTTAGGAAAATAATAACCTTTTGTCACAGAAAAAGAGAATTGTATTGAGTGAGCGAAAGGACAGAAAACGACAAAAAAGAACACACTATTTTCGTGGTACCTCGTATCGTACGTACCTACTTTTTTTGGGTTCGTGTGGGTTTGTGATATGTGATGTGACTGGGAGCAGAATCGTTCGTCACACCCATGAGGTTTATGAGACGTGATCATGATTGTGTTGGTTAATGGTTGGCTGTAGCTGTAGGGTGGCAATAAGGCAAGAGAAACCTGTACCTGTTACACTTAGCTCAATGTAGATCCATGCTGATGAGATATGATGTGTATCTTTCATATTTCTATATCTCTCGCCGAACTGGTGATTATTATTTTTCAGAAACGTTGCTACATTTCATTATTTCTTTGAAATAAGCTTTGGGTTTTTGCTGCATAGACCCGTTTTTTGAAAGGTGGATATTTAATGTACTTAGATTATTCTTCTGATTTTGTAACTACATTATGTAGGTACCAGGACATAATTTTTGCATTTATAGAAAAGGCTTCTGATAATATGTGCATATTTAATCTCATATATGTAATTATATAAAATAGTTTGTCCTGACTGAATGGTGACAAACGCTCAACCCAATCGGAAGTTAATAATAATCCAAGGATAGATTATTTAACCGAATTGACACTCAACCTTACAAGTTGTTATGTATGCACTAAACCGGAAGTGTTTTATGATCTTATTCTGTGATCTACCTATATGCCTACGTATACCTAACCTATTCCGAGAAAAATACAGCACGGAAACCTAATTTTGCTGCAATCTTACAGTTTTCACAATTTTTAAGGAAAAACCGTCAACGTAAAAGGGAAATTATGTTTATCAGTAAAAGGTTAATAAAATTGCACTATACTGTCCTTCCGGTTGTGATGTGGTTTTTATATGGGCTGAGGGCGTTGAAACAGCTTAGTACCGATTTGGAGTCAATAATATGCGAGCTTAGGGCGTTAATAGCTGCTTGACTGTCCGTGAATATATGGATGTGAATGCCTTTGATACCAGTGTTGTATATGTGACTGGCACACTCTTGGATGGCTTGGAGTTCAGCCTGGAACACGCTTGGGCTTGCCCCCCTCGGTATTGAGATATTATGGTTAGGTCCGTGGAACCCAGCTCCCACTCCTGTTTCCATTTTGGAACCATCCGTATACCACTTTAGGCCATTTTGGCAAGTAGGTGGGCTATTACTCGCCCATGCTTCTCTACTTGGGATCTCTGTAGAGAACCGCTTATCGAAACATAAGGTCTTTGGGAGGCGGTCTGTTACCGCGCAGATAATGTCAAGTTCTGGAATTTCAGGGAACAATTCGTTTAACTCTGAGACGTTCACTGAGACTTGTTTCTTTCATTTGGATCAAACTTGCCGAACTGCGGATCGCCACTTTGTTTATGTAAATGTGGAGAGGTGTTAGTCCTATCAAGGCTTCTATAGCCGCGGTAGGACAGGTACGCATGGCTCCGGATATACCGAGACATGCAAGTCGTTGTACCCAGTTTAGTTTAGCAATGGCGGTCTTTTGTTTTATTTTAGTCCACCATACTACAGAAGCGTATGTAACGATGGGCCTGATCATCATTATGTATATCCATTGGGTTATCTTTGGAGAGATACCCCAAGTTTTGCCATACATGCGACGGCATGCCCATAAAGCGTTTGTTGCTTTTGTGATTTTGTTTTTGATGTGGGAGTTCCAATTTAGTGTTTTGTCCAGGATTACTCGGAACAGTCGGAATAAATTGTGTAACGAAATGCATCGCTACACGGTTTGGAACAAAAAGGAGTGCATTTAAAAAAAACTTAACAGCACCATAAATTTTATTATTATTCGGTATAGGTATTTAACTGGATTTAAAAAAAAAAGGAAAAAAAAAATGTTTTTATCTGAAACTTCGGTACGATATTTTCTTTGAACGGTATGTCCCAGAATAGACCTTAAAATAGTTAATACATAATATGCCTACGTAAATGTCTGTATTTTTTTCCACGTCACCCAGTGGGGTAAAATACTAGATGCGTTTTTCTTTATCGAGGTTCCCCTGTAGGCCTAATCCTCGTTCTGTTGCTATTTACTTCATAAAGTAGGTATATTACTTCAATGGAGAAAACAATTGGTTTTTATATACAGTAATTAGGGTTTAA
Source organism: Cheilosia vernalis (assembly GCA_949126925.1). Classification (NCBI taxonomy): domain Eukaryota; kingdom Metazoa; phylum Arthropoda; class Insecta; order Diptera; family Syrphidae; genus Cheilosia; species Cheilosia vernalis. The sequence goes on from OX421363.1 coordinate 5,287,124, forward strand.
GGTTTTATAAGTGTTTCATACTTTTCACTCCACCAAAATCTTTATTATTTTTTTTCTTATTGAGAATTTTATAAGGCCAATTACTATAAACTTACAAATAAAATCCTTGTGTTCGCATGCTAAAGGTTTACTGACTTCCTTTTTCTCCAAGAATTTCATAAAATCGACCAGAACATTGTCGTTATGCTGCCAAAAGGCGAATTTACTTTTAAATATTTTCATTATCCTTTGACCAATATTTTCGACGGCTATCGACGGGACTGTTAAGTTTCCAAAATCTGAGAGAGTTTTGTGGGATTTGTATGCCCTTAATTTAATTAAATTCCTTTGCTCTCTCGAAGTATTTGCTTCACTTATTAAAAAATGTTTGCAAATCTCGCAATTAAATTTATTGGTTATCTTATAGGCCGCAGATCCGGCATAATATGTTAAGGCAGTTACTTGTACCTTTTTTGAACAGCCTTTAGATACAACTATTTCAGTTTTGTTTGCATTTGGTAGTTTTTCCATATGCATCGCTTAGCAATGACTCAGCTCCAGGGTCATCATAGGCTGAATGTTCTGCGGATTTTATATTCTGAAATATAATTTGCTTAAGATTTCTAATGAATCGATAAGCTGATGGGTTTCTTTCATACGAGCCTCTTGTAGAGGGTTACCTGTGTTCCCTAACGTTTGGTATATGAGCGTACCACGCTATGTTCAATAGGCGATTACTCGCCGCAACTTAGAGAATGAATTGAAACAAGGCAATGCTGCCGAGTTCTAGTTCCAAGATAATTCTGAATTTTATTCATCAAATTCAATTCCTTAAATACTATTTATGTTGTGATCTTCGTAGTAATACTACACTGAGTGGGCGAACATTTTCCTTTATTGAAATAACAAGAAATTAGTTACAAATAACAATTAACAAGATAAAATAAAAAGTAATGATATTACCGCGTATATAACGCTGTCCGATACGAAAGGGAAAATAAAATGAAAGACAAGTAACTTTTGACAATACACGTAATTTGACATTAATGCCAGTAATGAAATTCTGTTAGTGTTGCCAACATCTCCCCTTCTTTTTAAGCATTTGATAATCTGGTGTCCAGGCTGGAGGTCGCTTTAGTCTATGTGATCGGCGTAAGTCTTGTGGCGGTTCCAAAGGAACGATAGCATTCGAAGACGACGGCACCGACTCCGTTGAAGTACCCTCGTTCTGCTGGTTATCAATTAAATCTTCCGGCACGGCTACAGGTTCAACAATGGTCGCTGACTGATGTGATGAATGAGATTCTTTGTCAACAACGGTGGAAACTTCCGTATCGGTTGATGATGAAGTAGACATTGATTGCAAGTCGAAGCAATCAAATAATACATCCAAAGATGAACGATGTGATGATGATTTTACAAATCGTGGTCGCAGCTGATTTGCATGAGATCGTACTGCTTTGAAGATTGGGTAGTTTTCGATTTCCACTTCGTAGTTTACATTTCCTGTAACTTTCCTTACATTTCCAGGGAACCATTGCGACTGGTTCAGTTTATACAGCTTAGCATACACTGGGTCCCCAACTTTGTACTTGCGTTCTTTGGCTCCATGCTGTTTGTTAAACTGTCTTTCCATTGCCTCACTTCGTTTCTGTTCAGGTACGTTGGATTTTTTTTTTAAAAGATCTAGTTCCATTCTCAGTGTTCTCCCTATGAACAATTCCGCTGGTGTTTTCCCTTGTGGAGCGCTGCGATTTGGTGTAGATCTGTAGAATTTTAAGAAAGTTTGTAAATTTTCTTTAGATGTTCCAGAACCACTGAGTTTCTTCAAAGACCGTTTCAAAGTATCAACAAATCTTTCCGCTTGACCATTGGATTGCGGATGGTACGGGGCTGTAAATTTGTGAATTATGCCTTGGCTTCTACAAAAGTCTGAAAACATTTTGCTAGAAAATTGAGTACCATTGTCACTCACAATTAGTTCTGGATTCCCAAACTGCGATGTAAAATCCGTGATACATTCTAAAATTTTTGATGAGGATATTGTTTTGATTTCATATATTTGCGGCCACTTTGAAAACGAATCAACTATTACAAAATAGTATAAATTCTGAATTGGTCCGGCAATATCAATGTGAATTCTTTGCATCGGATGGTCACATTGAGGCCAAGATGATAATGTGGTTTTCGGCAATGTTTTAGCCACTGAAGCGCATTTCTCACAAGATTGAACCAATTGTTTGATCTCTTCATCGATCTTGGGCCAATAAACATAGCTTCGCGCTAGTGCCTTTGTACGCTCTATACCCTGATGTCCTTTATGCAAGTCCTTTAAAATGCGTTTTCGAAAACATTTAGGAATAACAAGGCGATTGTTGTACATCAAACATTCGTCGATTACACAGAGCTCATCTCTTCTGGCATAGACGTTTTGTAAGGCTTCTGAATTTAGCTTTGGCCATTTTCCATCTCTGATGAATTTGATAACATCTCGCAGTACTGGATCATTTTCTGTCGCTGTACGAACCATGTTGAATGTGACTGGCAGTGATTGAATGATGTCGTCGGCGATGTGCTTGATATCTGCTTCCAGCTGTATGCAAGCGATGACAGTGTCTTCATTAGGTTTTGAAGTGTTGTTAATGAGACGTGATAGAATATCGGCTGCACCAAATTGGTTGGTTGATATGTACTCCAGTTCAAAATTGTATGACAAGTGTAAGCGCCCATCGCTGAAGGCGATTTGCTGAATGAGCAGGAATTCCCTTCTTGTTACCGAATATGGCAAGCAACGGCTTATGGTCAGTTTGCAATTTGAACTTTCTTCCATATACGAACTTGTGAAATTTGGTTACGGCAAAGACTAGAGCTAAGCCTTCTTTCTCAATCTGCGAGTAGTTTTTCTCAGCAGGTGTAAGAGCTCGTGAGCAATGGTAAATTGCCTTTCCACTCCCATCTGGAAACACATGACATATATATGCTCCCAAACATTAGATGCGTCGGCTGCAACTTTGATTGGCAAAGTCGGATCGTAGTGCGTCAATAGTAGATTGGAGGACAACAGATCCTTAAATCGCATAAAATTCTTCTGACACTGAGCCGTCCAATTCCACTTTGCATCGTTTTTGAGTAAGGTGTCAAGAGGATTTTGAAGATGGCGCATTTCATCAATGAACTTCCCATAGTAGTTAATTCCACCTAGGAATGCTCTTAGTTCACTTTTATCTTTCGGGTCCAGAATTTTAGAAATTTTATTTTTGTCTGGGCGTATTCCATGTTTATCAATGTGATACCCCAGGTATATGCAAGATGTTTTGAAAAACGAACATTTATCGAAATTGACTGTTATATTATGCAAATTGAAACGATTGAATACCTGTAAGACAGCTCGAACGTTTTCATCCTTGGTGCGGGTAGCAATCACTACGTCATCTAAGTATGGAAAGACACCATCAATTCCGGATACCATTGACTCCATTACTTGTTGAAAAGCTCCAGGTGCGGATTTTACTCCAGGTGCAAGTCGATTAAAGGTGAATAAACCTCGATGCGTGTTAATGACTAAGAGCTTCTTGGTATCTTCGTCAACTTCGATTTGCATGTAAGCATTATTTAAGTCGACAATTGAAAAGAAACAACATCCGTTAAAGTTGACAAATATTTCATCAGGTAGCGGTAGTGGAAAAGTGTGTGGTTCCAGCTGATCGTTGAGTCCTGTGGAATAATCACCACATATGCGAAGATTGCCAGTTGCTTTTCGAACGACTACTATGGGGGCTGACCACGGAGAGAAACTGATAGGTGTGATGATACCTTCACGCTCTAACCTTTTTAATTCGTCGTCAACTGGATCTCTTGCTGCATATGCTACCGGCCTTTTCGGACGAAATACGGGGACAGCTTGTGATTTAAGTTGCAGGTGAACTTTAAATGCGGTGCAGTGTCCAATTTCCTTTCGAAATACTTCTGGAAACATACCTCTAAGATCAGCATCTGTCGTTGGTCTTCTAACTTGAAGGTTGTGACATGTAGTGTAGGATGTTACCGGTGCATCGAACAGTTGAAATTGCTGCATTAAATCTGAGCCTAGCAAATTTAGATGTGAAACAGCTGATACTGTGATGACTGCTTGTTTTAGCCGTTTGTTGATTTTCACCATTGCCTCGAATTCGCCAATGACGTGAATTCGATTCGATGAAGCATCCCGTGGCGTGTGTCGAGATGTTCGCAAAGGTGGGCTTCCGATTTTTTTCCAATTTTGTTCCCAAATTATTGTTATATCTGACCCTGTATCGTGTTGCAACTTTAACCATATGTTATTTATTTGCAGTGTCACGAAACGCCTGTTTTTGGGTATGGAACTCATTGTATATACGCTTTTTATGTTCTTTCGCGTTTTCCTATTCTTTTTTTTCTTTTGATCGTGGAGGTCTGATGACTTGTTTGTATTACGCGTCGAAAAACATGTGCAAAACCCTTCTTTGTGACCTAATTGACCACACTGAGCACACTTGTGAGTTGTGAAACTACAATCGCGCACAAAATGCATACTGCCACATTGCCAGCAAGGTCTTCTCGGTACATCGGGTCTTTTTGGTTTGTTTTTCGGGTATTGTTTTGGCTGAGCATCGACTGCGTGAACTTTTGGTAGGTTTTGTTCGACTGTAATTGCATCACGTTTTAAGTTTGCAAGACGATTTATTTCTGCCACTTAATGATCAATTGTTAAAGGTGAACTCTCAGTCTCGGCATCTAGCATGTTCAACAATCTAGCCCGAATGTCTTGATCTTTCGGAGATTGTAAGCCATCGATGAACATCAAGCATTTGAAGTTGTCCACAGTACATTTCTTAAGCATGAAATTTTCACAATGTCTATTAACATTTGCGGCGTAGCTTACAATATCTACATTTTCTTCACGAATGTTTTGCATGCATTTTACTCTAACACTGAACTGAGATTCCTTCCTACCAAAAAGTTTTTTTAACATGGTAACCGTATTGTCGAATGATATCTCACGTGGTTGTTGCGGAAGTATGTAGTCTTTGTACTTGTCAAAGACGCAAGTACTTACCTTCCTTAACAAAAGGCGTACTTTTGCTGCCTCGTCGAGCTGCTTTGCTTCCACTTGGAATACATCCTCGTACCTGGTATACCACTGTGCAAAAGTTTGGTTATCATCGGGATCGTAGACAAATTCTCGAATGTTCTTCGAAAGCACATCCATCAAATTCTCTGCGCCATTTGTCGAACCTGTTTTGCTTGGTGCTGGAGACTGTGATGATTTCCCAGCATTCGATGATTGTAAAGTTGCGTTGACTAGCATGTTCAGTAGTTCCTGTTGTTTCTCTGCAGATTCCTGTTGTCTTACGAGAAGCTGTGCAACCACCTGCTCAAGCGCCGCCATAACCTCAAAGAAAAGAAGAAGTTTTCCTCGTCGCCAAAATGTTGTGATCTTCGTAGTAATACTACACTGAGTGGGCGAACATTTTCCTTTATTGAAATAACAAGAAATTAGTTACAAATGTAGAACAAAACCAAACAACAAACTTGCAGTAAATTAACTTTATTTATCGACGATAAGTTCCCCGTAACGATAGACTTTCGACTCCGCTGGTCCGGCGATTAGCGTCGTATTTATACCGTGCCCCGGACGTGTAACAGCTCGGCCATCCTTTAATATGTCGTGTCCCCACGACCTGCGTCTCCAACTTCAGGCTCGTCAGCAGATCCCGCACCTCTTGAGGTTACGGGGGTTCCTTGGCCGATTCCGTCGACAGCCAATGTGTCCTCTGCATCTGCTACGTCGTCACCATCAACAAGTCCCTCATCTGGTAACTCACACCATCGCTTCAACTTGTCAGCGCTAACGATTGTTGTGAGCTTTCGCTGCGTCCTTTGCATACCGGGCATGTCCTCGATTACGTACCGGTCATGCGGTAGAACTCGTGTAACCATATAAGGCCCTCGGAACAGCGGTTCCAACTTCCGCGAATCGCCAGTTGACGCGGCTTCGTGTTCCATCAAAACAAGATCTTCCACTTCGTACCTCCTTGGTTTCCGATGTCTTAAATCGTACCGCTGTTTCTGTCCCATTTGAGCTACCTTAATATTAGATAGCGCCCTTTCCCTTCTCTGTCGCATTTCCTCAGGGTCGATGGCTTCTGCTTTGCCCAGTTCTAAAAGCAGCTTATTCCCTAAAATGTCCCTTGGAGTGTACATGAATAAAAGCTCATGTGGGCTTGCCCTTGTAGTTGAACTCCTGGCCGTGTTTAGTCCCCACTGTACTGCTCTCAGATGCGCGGCCCAATCCTGATTTGCCGATCGAGCACACTTGAGGGCCCCTAATATCGTCCGGTTGCATCGCTCAACCTGGCCGTTCGCTCGCGGTGACCTAACTGCGGTCTTGATGTGCTGAATTGCATTCTCCCGACAGTATTCCTCGAAAGCCTTGGATGTGAACGCGGTTCCTCTGTCTGTTACCATTCGCCTCGGGACACCAAAATACCCAGAAATATCGGTCAGTACGTTGAGCACTCCCCTCGTGTTTGTCGTCTTGACTGCTCGCAAGAAAACGTATTTGGTGAAGTTGTCCACCGCCACTAGCACATGCCTCGTTCCCCCTTTACCTCGGGTGAATGGTCCCAGATGATCCAGATGTATTGTGTCGAAGGGTATCGGTACCCGGTCAGCACTGTGAAGCTCGCCCTCAGACACCCCGCCCTTTCTTTTTGAGAACGCGCAGTCTATACAGGATTTAATATATTCGCGTGTAAATCCTCGCATCCTTGGGAACCAGAAGGTTTCTTGCATGCGTTGCAGTGTCTTTTCCTCCGCTAGGTGACCGACGTCATCGTGACACAGTTTGAGAATTCTCCATCGGACCGCATGTGGAACCACCCATCTCTCAGCGCCGCCCACTAAGCGAAATAGCCGCATTCCTCGGACTCGAAAATCCCTTTGCAGTTGTTTCTTTAAATTCGTTTCTTCTTTCGATTGTAGGTGCTTGATGACTGTCCGCAATTTCGTGTCCCCCCATTGCATTGTTGCCAGCCAATCCTCGTCCGCAATGTAGATGTTCATCACAACCAGGGACGCCTCGTCTGACACCATGGCTTCTTCAACTGGCTGGCGGCTCAGCGCGTCCACATATGCTGCATTCTTCCCGGATTGATGTACGGTTTCAAACGTGAACTCTTGGAGCTTCAGCCACCACCTACCAACTCGCGGTATAATCTTGGGTTTGTTCTTGGTAGCTACGATCGCCTCGCAGTCTGTAACCACCTTAAACTCCTTTCCCAGCAAGTATATCCGGAACCTCTCGAGACTGTCCACTACCGCCAAAACCTCGAGCTCGTAAGAGTGGTACTTACGCTCGTCCTCCGATAGTTTACGGCTGAAAAACATCACTGGGCGCAACACCCCATCTCCTTTCCTCCTTTGGAATAGAATCCCTGCCAGTCCCACGGAAGATGCGTCGGTGTGAACTTCGTGCTCGTCCTCGGGGTTAAATATCACTAGCACTGGTGGATTGCTCAGGACCTGCTTCAGCTTCTGGACCGCCTCCTCTTGTGGGGTAGACCAAATGAACTCCTGATCCACCTTGGTCAGTTCCGTGAGTGGCATTGCCACTTGCGCATAGTTTTTGACGAATTTTCTGAAGAAGCCCGTAAGGCCTAGAAACTGTCGCACTTCATGGACGTTTCTCGGTGATTGAAATTCCATTATCGCTTCTGTTTTCCGTTGGCTAGGTCTTATGCCATCTCTATCCACTTGGTAACCCAGAAATTCAATGTTTGTTTTCATAAAAACACATTTGTTCAGGTTGAGGGTGAGTCCACACTCCTTTAGTGCTGCCAGAAACCTTCTCAGCTTATCCATACCCTCTCCTATAGTCTTGCTGGCAATGATCGTATCATCTAAATACACAGCCGCATCGTCCTTCCGCAATCGTGACGTTAATAAATTCATGCAGGCCTGAAAGTGCGCAGGCGCGTTCACGAGCCCGAAAGGCATTCGATTGAATTCAAACGTTCCTTCATGGGTCGAAAATGCGGTGAACCTTTTGCTCTGTTCTTCCATGGGTATTTGATGATACCCCGACGCCAAATCGAGAATAGTGAAGAATGAGTTGCCCCCGAGGGACGTAATTACCTCCTCAATTACAGGCATTGGAAACTTTCGCTTTACCGTTACCCTGTTAAGTGCCCGATAATCAATGCAGAACCTGTCGGTACCGTCTTTCTTTTTGGTCAGCACAATCGGTGAACAGTAATCCGAAGATGAAGCTCGTATTACCCCCAGCCTCAACAGTTCGTCCACCTTCTGGTTTATTATTGTGCGTTTCGCGAAGGGAAGCCTGTACGGCTGTACGCAGATTGGTTGCAGAGTAGTTAGTCGAATAGTGCATTCGCCCAACTTTGACTCCCCTAACTCCGATAGGTCTCTCGCAAAACAATCTCGGTAAGTGTTTACCAGGTGTTGCAGCTCCTGCTTGCTCTCGTCTTCCATATCGCCGACATTAAGATCGGCTAATACCAATGACTGCTTGGGTGCCTTCCGATCCCCCTCGGTCCTTTGGATGTTTGTATCGTCGCTAATCTCCAGCTTCCTAAATGATTTTTCCACCTTTACCTGCGGTTGATCCAGGAGTTTTCGCCCAATGATCATCGCATATGGCTGGCTCGTATCTGGTACCACCAAGACCTCACACCACGATGTCAACCTATCCACGGAGATTTCCGCGTAGATGTGGCCTAACGTTAAACACCCTCCACCGCCAAACCCATTCAGCTTTTTCCTGAGTGCATTGTACCTTATTCCCCCGGCGTCTGCATCCGCTTTTCTGAGTGTAACACAATCGCTTCCTAGGTCGATAAATGCTAACACCCTGTGTCCGTTCACGTTCGCCTCTTTCACGTACTCTGTCCCGCCCTCCTCCTTTACTAACAACTGATTTGGTTCGTCTGGTCGCCTTCCAGTGCTGGTACTAGGGCCACTTTCTCTCCCTTGGTTGTGTGGTGTGGTGCAGTCCCTGCTATAGTGTCCCAAACCCTGGCACCTAAAGCACCTCACTCCCCCGGTTGCTCCTTCTCGTTTTCTAGGTCGTCCGGTGTTCCCTTGGTCCCCGCCGCTTCTTCTGGCCCTTAGCCCGAATATCCATCGGACCCTATCCAACGTGTCTTCGACCGATGATGGTTTCACCGCACGGAACGCCTCTTGGCATTCCGGATCTGTAAGCCCCTGGACTATGTATTTTACCAGCGATCCCTCCCGGACGTCCCCCCGAGATGCGATCATCTTCATCTCGAAAATATATTCGTCTGGATTCTCCTCGGGCCGCTGTCTTCGTTCCCGCAGCCTATCGTGCACGTCCGCATCGTCGTCGACAGTTGGAAAGTTCCTGCATAACCCACGGAAGAGCTTGTTTAATGAGTCTAGCGTGACGCTGAGGCTCCACAGTTTGGCTGCGCCAACCAATTTCGTGGATGCTGCCATTAAAACGAGTTTCTCATCCAAGTCGTAGATTCCTTGGATGTCGGCTACCTTCGCCACCCACGCTTTTGATGAAAGGCCCGAGTATGATTTCGGGTCGAAGTCCGGCATCATCTCCGCAACATCGCGGACCGAGTACGCACTTCTAGTATATGTTCGGTCTCTCACCAGGCTCTCAGCCGCTCCCCCAGTAGGAGCGCTTAGTTCGTACCTATGAAATGCCGGTTGTCCCTGACTATTGGACTCGGCTGCTGTATTCGATGTCGTCCTTAACATCTCTTTCAACTGTCGCACCTCATCTCGTAGCTTTTGGAGCTCGTGCTCATCGCCCCCCTTGCTCTGCCGCTCCTGCCGCGGGCTCTGAGGCCCCGATGGTTGTGCAACGTCCTTGTTTATTCCGAGATCGGACCCCGGTACTAGGCCCTCCCACCCCGGATCCGTAGCGTCGAGCAGACGCCTCAAAAGTTCTTCCTTGAGTCCAGCCTGCTCTAAACCTCTTGCCTTCAGCTCCTCCCGCAGTTCGTCCCTAGTCCAAGTGACAAATAATGCAGTCCGCTCCGCTCTGCTGCCCATTATGACCTAAAACGACTTGCCTGTGCTCGTTAAGGGGTCAAATCACCCGCCGGCAACGGCCCCAAAAGAAAAAAAAGATCCTACTACGCCTCTATATCCGTTCGTTGACCGCGGGTAGCTGTCTGTTGGATTTCGCAATTTGCCCTTGCCTTCTTCTTCGTACAAACTCACCGGTTGGTATTGCTTTCAAGTGTATTCTTGGCTGTCTACCAAATACAAATCATTCACCCTCTCCCACCAAAAGTCGATCGTTTAATGCAGACGATTTCTCTGACAATCCGATTGCTAGCCCAAAATCAGCTGGCAACAAAAAATCCGTTGATCAGTTATCATCCAACATACACCGTCGATGGTCAGCCGTTCAATGACAACAATTCCCTATGCAATGCGATGGCCAACTCACAACAGCAGCTAGCAACGCACACAAAAAAAAATTCCGTTGACCAGATATCATCCAACATACACCGTCGATGGTCAGCCGTTCAATGAAACCAATTTCACTTGCAATGCGATGACCACCTCACAACAGCAGCTAGCAACGCACACGAAAAAAAATCCGTTGACCAGTTATCAATTTATCATGCACCATGCACCATAGAGGGTCAGCCGTTGAGTGCAGAACAATTGCTCTTGTAGTGCGATGAATCGCTCAACAGTATGCCAGCCGCTAGAAACAAAAAAAAATAATTCCGTTGACTGTGGACCCACAGTGCACTTGGTCGAAAATTTTGTTTGGTTCCCAATCACGATGCCCTGCGCCACAAACGAGAAAAAAAAACCCGTTGATCGTGTGCCTACAGACACTGCACTAGGTCGTCGATGGTCTCAGCTAGTTGTTGTTAGCTTCGCTCTTTCTTTGCCTCCGCTTTCTTCGGTCGCCCGTGTCGGTCGCTCAAATGCTCTATTAGCCGTGGCAGCACTTGTTCAGCAAGCACCTTTTGCGTTGAAACAGAGTGACGATACCGTACGCGCGTTGGGTTTTATTATCCCACTTCTGAACTGTAGAACAAAACCAAACAACAAACTTGCAGTAAATTAACTTTATTTATCGACGATAAGTTCCCCGTAACGATAGACTTTCGACTCCGCTGGTCCGGCGATTAGCGTCGTATTTATACCGTGCCCCGGACGTGTAACACAAATAACAATTAACAAGATAAAATAAAAAGTAATGATATTACCGCGTATATAACGCTGTCCGATACGAAAGGGAAAATAAAATGAAAGACAAGTAACTTTTGACAATACACGTAATTTGACATTAATGCCAGTAATGAAATTCTGTTAGTGTTGCCAACATCTCCCCTTCTTTTTAAGCATTTGATAATCTGGTGTCCAGGCTGGAGGTCGCTTTAGTCTATGTGATCGGCGTAAGTCTTGTGGCGGTTCCAAAGGAACGATAGCATTCGAAGACGACGGCACCGACTCCGTTGAAGTACCCTCGTTCTGCTGGTTATCAATTAAATCTTCCGGCACGGCTACAGGTTCAACAATGGTCGCTGACTGATGTGATGAATGAGATTCTTTGTCAACAACGGTGGAAACTTCCGTATCGGTTGATGATGAAGTAGACATTGGTTGCAAGTCGAAGCAATCAAATAATACATCCAAAGATGAACGATGTGATGATGATTTTACAAATCGTGGTCGTAGCTGATTTGCATGAGATCGTACTGCTTTGAAGATTGGGTAGTTTTCGATTTCCACTTCGTAGTTTACATTTCCTGTAACTTTCCTTACATTTCCAGGGAACCATTGCGACTGGTTCAGTTTATACAGCTTAGCATACACTGGGTCCCCAACTTTGTACTTGCGTTCTTTGGCTCCATGCTGTTTGTTAAACTGTCTTTCCATTGCCTCACTTCGTTTCTGTTCAGGTACGTTGGATTTTTTTTTTAAAAGATCTAGTTCCATTCTCAGTGTTCTCCCTATGAACAATTCCGCTGGTGTTTTCCCTTGTGGAGCGCTGCGATTTGGTGTAGATCTGTAGAATTTTAAGAAAGTTAGTAAATTTTCTTTAGATGTTCCAGAACCACTGAGTTTCTTCAAAGACCGTTTCAAAGTATCAGCAAATCTTTCCGCTTGACCATTGGATTGCGGATGGTACGGGGCTGTAAATTTGTGAATTATGCCTTGGCTTCTACAAAAGTCTGAAAACATTTTGCTAGAAAATTGAGTACCATTGTCACTCACAATTAGTTCTGGATTCCCAAACTGCGATGTAAAATCCGTGATACATTCTAAAATTTTTGATGAGGATATTGTTTTGATTTCATATATTTGCGGCCACTTTGAAAACGAATCAACTATTACAAAATAGTATAAATTCTGAATTGGTCCGGCAATATCAATGTGAATTCTTTGCATCGGATGGTCACATTGAGGCCAAGATGATAATGTGGTTTTCGGCAATGTTTTAGCCACTGAAGCGCATTTCTCACAAGATTGAACCAATTGTTTGATCTCTTCATCGATCTTGGGCCAATAAACATAGCTTCGCGCTAGTGCCTTTGTACGCTCTATACCCTGATGTCCTTTATGCAAGTCCTTTAAAATGCGTTTTCGAAAACATTTAGGAATAACAAGGCGATTGTTGTACATCAAACATTCGTCGATTACACAGAGCTCATCTCTTCTGGCATAGAAGTTTTGTAAGGCTTCTGTATTTAGCTTTGGCCATTTTCCATCTCTGATGAATTTGATAACATCTCGCAGTACTGGATCATTTTCTGTCGCTGTACGAACCATGTTGAATGTGACTGGCAGTGATTGAATGATGTCGTCGGCGATGTGCTTGATATCTGCTTCCAGCTGTATGCAAGCGATGACAGTGTCTTCATTAGGTTTTGAAGTGTTGTTAATGAGACGTGATAGAATATCGGCTGCACCAAATTGGTTGGTTGATATGTACTCCAGTTCAAAATTGTATGACATAAGTGTAAGCGCCCATCGCTGAAGGCGATTTGCTGAATGAGCAGGAATTCCCTTCTTGTTACCGAATATGGCAAGCAACGGCTTATGGTCAGTTTGCAATTTGAACTTTCTTCCATATACGAACTTGTGAAATTTCGTTACGGCAAAGACTAGAGCTAAGCCTTCTTTCTCAATCTGCGAGTAGTTTTTCTCAGCAGGTGTAAGAGCTCGTGAGCAATGGTAAATTGCCATATATATGCTCCCAATCCTACATTAGATGGGTCGGCTGCAACTTTGATTGGCAAAGTCGGATCGTAGTGCGTCAATAGTAGATTGGAGGACAACAGCTCCTTAAATCGCATAAAATTCTTCTGACACTGAGCCGTCCAATTCCACTTTGCATCGTTTTTGAGTAAGGCGTCAAGAGGATTTCGAAGATGGCGCATTTCATCAATGAACTTCCCATAGTAGTTAATTCCACCTAGGAATGCTCTTAGTTCACTTTTATCTTTCGGGGCTGGAAGGTCCAGAATTTTAGAAATTTTTTTTTTGTCTGGGCGTATTCCATGTTTATCAATGTGATACCCCAGGTATATGCAAGATGTTTTGAAAAACGAACATTTATCGAAATTGACTGTTATATTATGCAAATTGAAACGATTGAATACCTGTAAGACAGCTCGAACGTTTTCATCCTTGGTGCGGGTAGCAATCACTACGTCATCTAAGTATGGAAAGACACCATCAATTCCGGATACCATTGACTCCATTACTTGTTGAAAAGCTCCAGGTGCGGATTTTACTCCAGGTGCAAGTCGATTAAAGGTGAATAAACCTCGATGCGTGTTAATGACTAAGAGCTTCTTGGTATCTTCGTCAACTTCGATTTGCATGTAAGCATTATTTAAGTCGACAATTGAAAAGAAACAACATCCGTTAAAGTTGACAAATATTTCATCAGGTAGCGGTAGTGGAAAAGTGTGTGGTTCCAGCTGATCGTTGAGTCCTGTGGAATAATCACCACATATGCGAAGATTGCCAGATGCTTTTCGAACGACTACTATGGGGGCTGACCACGGAGAGAAACTGATAGGTGTGATGATACCTTCACGCTCTAACCTTTTTAATTCGTCGTCAACTGGATCTCTTGCTGCATATGCTACCGGCCTTTTCGGACGAAATACGGGGACAGCTTGTGATTTAAGTTGCAGGTGAACTTTAAATGCGGTGCAGTGTCCAATTTCCTTTCGAAATACTTCTGGAAACATACCTCTAAGATCAGCATCTGTCGTTGGTCTTCTAACTTGAAGGTTGTGACATGTAGTGTAGGATGTTACCGGTGCATCGAACAGTTGAAATTGCTGCATTAAATCTGAGCCTAGCAAATTTAGATGTGAAACAGCTGATACTGTGATGACTGCTTGTTTTAGCCGTTTGTTGATTTTCACCATTGCCTCGAATTCGCCAATGACGTGAATTCGATTCGATGAAGCATCCCGTGGCGTGTGTCGAGATGTTCGCAAAGATGGGCTTCCGATTTTTTTCCAATTTTGTTCCCAAATTATTGTTATATCTGACCCTGTATCGTGTTGCAACTTTAACCATATGTTATTTATTTGCAGTGTCACGAAACGCCTGTTTTTGGGTATGGAACTCATTGTATATACGCTTTTTATGTTCGTTCGCGTTTTCCTATTCTTTTTTTTCTTTTGATCGTGGAGGTCTGATGACTTGTTTGCATTACGCGTCGAAAAACATGTGCAAAACCCTTCTTTGTGACCTAATTGACCACACTGAGCACACTTGTGAGTTGTGAAACTACAATCGCGCACAAAATGCATACTGCCACATTGCCAGCAAGGTCTTCTCGGTACATCGGGTCTTTTTGGTCTGTTTTTCGGGTATTGTTTTGGTTGAGCATCGACTGCGTGAACTTTTGGTAGGTTTTGTTCGACTGTAATTGCATCACGTTTTAAGTTTGCAAGACGATTTATTCCTGCCACTTAATGATCAATTGTTAAAGGTGAACTCTCAGTCTCGGCATCTAGCATGTTCAACAATCTAGCCCGAATGTCTTGATCTTTCGGAGATTGTAAGCCATTGATGAACATCAAGCATTTGAAGTTGTCCACAGTACATTTCTTAAGCATAAAATTTTCACAATGTCTATTAACATTTGCGGCGTAGCTTACAATATCTACATTTTCTTCACGAATGTTTTGCATGCATTTTACTCTAACACTGAACTGAGATTCCTTCCTACCAAAAATTTTTTTTTAACATGGTAACCGTATTGTCGAATGATATCTCACGTGGTTGTTGCGGAAGTATGTAGTCTTTGTACCTACTTGTCAAAGACGCAAGTACTTACCTTCCTTAACAAAAGGCGTACTTTTGCTGCCTCGTCGAGCTGCTTTGCTTCCACTTGGAATACATCCTCGTACCTGGTATACCACTGTGCAAAAGTTTGGTTATCATCGGGATCGTAGACAAATTCTCGAATGTTCTTCGAAAGCACATCCATCAAATTCTCTGCGCCATTTGTCGAACCTGTTTTGCTTGGTGCTGGAGACTGTGATGATTTCCCAGCATTCGATGATTGTAAAGTTGCGTTGACTAGCATGTTCAGTAGTTCCTGCTGTTTCTCTGCAGATTCCTGTTGTCTTACGAGAAGCTGTGCAACCACCTGCTCAAGCGCCGCCATAACCTCAAAGAAAAGAAGAAGTTTTCCTCGTCGCCAAAATGTTGTGATCTTCGTAGTAATACTACACTGAGTGGGCGAACATTTTCCTTTATTGAAATAACAAGAAATTAGTTACAAATAACAATTAACAAGATAAAATAAAAAGTAATGATATTACCGCGTATATAACGCTGTCCGATACGAAAGGGAAAATAAAATGAAAGACAAGTAACTTTTGACAATACACGTAATTTGACATTAATGCCAGTAATGAAATTCTGTTAGTGTTGCCAACATCTCCCCTTCTTTTTAAACATTTGATAATCTGGTGTCCAGGCTGGAGGTCGCTTTAGTCTATGTGATCGGCGTAAGTCTTGTGGCGGTTCCAAAGGAACGATAGCATTCGAAGACGACTGCACCGACTCCGTTGAAGTACCCTCGTTCTGCTGGTTATCAATTAAATCTTCCGGCACGGCTACAGGTTCAACAATGGTCGCTGACTGATGTGATGAATGAGATTCTTTGTCAACAACGGTGGAAACTTCCGTATCGGTTGGTGATGAAGTAGACATTGGTTGCAAGTCGAAGCAATCAAATAATACATCCAAAGATGAACGATGTGATGATGATTTTACAAATCGCGGTCGTAGCTGATTTGCATGAGATCGTACTGCTTTGAAGATTTTGTAGTTTTCGATTTCCACTTCGTAGTTTACATTTCCTGTAACTTTCCTTACATTTCCAGGAAACCATTGCGACTGGTTCAGTTTATACAGCTTAGCATACACTGGGTCCCCAACTTTGTACTTGCGTTCTTTGGCTCCATGCTGTTTGTTAAACTGTCTTTCCATTGCCTCACTTCGTTTCTGTTCAGGTACGTTGGATTTTTTTTTTAAAAGATCTAGTTCCATTCTCAGTGTTCTCCCTATGAACAATTCCGCTGGTGTTTTCCCTTGTGGAGCGCTGCGATTTGGTGTAGATCTGTAGAATTTTAAGAAAGTTAGTAAATTTTCTTTAGATGTTCCAGAACCACTGAGTTTCTTCAAAGACCGTTTCAAAGTATCAACAAATCTTTCCGCTTGACCATTGGATTGCGGATGGTACGGGGCTGTAAATTTGTGAATTATGCCTTGGCTTCTACAAAAGTCTGAAAACATTTTGCTAGAAAATTGAGTACCATTGTCACTCACAATTAGTTCTGGATTCCCAAACTGCGATGTAAAATCCGTGATACATTCTAAAATTTTTGATGAGGATATTGTTTTGATTTCATATATTTGCGGCCACTTTGAAAACGAATCAACTATTACAAAATAGTATAAATTCTGAATTGGTCCGGCAATATCAATGTGAATTCTTTGCATCGGATTGTCACATTGAGGCCAAGATGATAATGTGGTTTTCGGCAATGTTTTAGCCACTGAAGCGCATTTCTCACAAGATTGAACCAATTGTTTTTTTTTTTTTTTTTTTTTATAATTAACACGCACTAAAGAGGTTATGACTACTCTTATGGTGTAGTTTGAAGTACACAGCGCGGGCGTTAGGGAAATTGGGATAGAGAAGATAGGAGATTCCGATGCACATTGGTTTTAAATGTCTGCAAATTGAACCGAGGGGGAAAGACAGAGCCGGGCAAGGCGTTCCACATTCGCGTGGTACGGCTTATGAAGGAATCTCTATATTTCATAGTACGACCGAAAATAGGCTGAAGGGTAAACTGATGGGCATTCCTGGCTTGGCGAGTATTGCGGTTGAATTGTTGAAGGGGTGGAATGCAGCTGGCGATTTCGCTTGAGCACTGTTTGTAGAAATAGCGATAAAACAATGAAAGACATGTTACATTTCTGCGATGTTCGAGCGAATTTATAGAATTCGCTATATTTGTGTCTCCAATGAGTTTTAAAGCACGATTCTGTATCCTATCCAGCAGGTGCAGTGAGGTTTTGGGCGCACCAGACCAGATATGAGAGTTATACTCAAGTTTGGGGCGAATGAACGCCTTGTATATGGCAGCCAGATCAGAAGGGGTAAAATATTTCTTGCACCGTTTGAGGAAACCTAGACATTTCGCAGCGTTCTTGGCGACTTCGTGTATGTGGTCATTCCAACGGAGTTTGTCATGGACATACATACCGAGAATGGAAAGTCTTTCGGTTTCGGCGATGCAAGTGCCATTCATGGATAATGGCTGAGGATTCTGGTTTCGCTTTAATGACAGCAGACAGCATTGTGTTTTAGAAGCATTAAATTCCACTCTATTGGCTGAACCCCATTTTATAATGCTGTCGAGATCGGAATTTAATGAGCTTAACATACGTTGCCGTTCCAGTTCTACGGCCGAAGAGCAGGGACGTGAGTCCTGGAATGAATATGAGAAGCTGAGGGTGCTGTCATCGGCGAAGGAGTGGATTGGATTAGATGTTGCAGACAGGAGATCATTTATGAAAATGAGAAAGAGAGTCGGAGACAAAACGGAGCCTTGGGGAACACCAGCATTTATATGGTGGATTTCAGACTTGAAGCCATCCAATACAACTTGAATTGAACGGCCAGAGAGGTAGTTTCTAATCCATTGAAGAAGAGACGCATCGATCCCATATGCACGCATTTTCGACAAAAGAGCTTGGTGCCAAACTCTGTCAAATGCCTTTGGAATATCAAGCGCAACAATCTTCGTTTCACCAGAGTGATGTAGAGATTGGTTCCACTTTTCGGTGAGATAAGCCATCAAATCACCAGTGGATCTGTTGCCACGAAAACCGTACTGCCGGTCATTAATGAGTTTTCGTGATTCAAGATATTTCATGAGCTGACGATTTATCAGCGTTTCCATGACCTTAGAAAGAATGGATGTAAGTGCTATGGGTCGGTAGTTGGTGGGAGAAGAAGATTCGCCTTTTTTGGGGACGGGCTGGACAAATGCTGTTTTCCACCTACTCGGGAAGAGTCCAGAAGAATAGGACAGATGGAAAAGCTTACGCAGTGGTTTTGCCAGCGTGGAAGAACACCTCTTCAGAACAATTGGGGAAATACAATCTGGACCAGCGGATTTATTTATGTTGAGATCATTAAGTACTCTTGCCACTGTACGAGTGCGAAAATGGATTTGTCCCATGGTACATTCGACGCTCTCAAGTACAGGTAGAGGCAAAGCGCAATCTGGGAGCATTGAGCTGGCTGCAAAATGTGCAGCAAGCAGATTCGCTTTGTCTAAAGAGTTGACAGCTGGAATGTCATTGTAAATGAGCGTTGGGATCGAAGATGAGACCGAATTCTTTATATTTTTTACAAAAGACCAAAAGTTTTTACTACCCTTGGGACATTGTAGTATTTTTTGCCTCAACTTTTGGTCATACGAGAATTTAACACGCTTGATAGTGGTATTGCAGTCATTTCTGGCTCGCTTGAACTTTTTTCGGTTTTCCTCAGATGGGTTGGCCTTATATGACCGAAAACTTAACTCCTTTTGTCTGATAGCCTCTTTACAGCTCGAGTCGTACCACGCATTTTCTTTCGGTATGATACTCTTTATCCTGTTAGGAATAAAGGATTTCATACCTAAGGTGATAATACTGGACACCATATCAGCGGCGGCATCCACGTCGTTATCGAGGAAGCATAACGACCAGTTAAAACTCTTAAAGAAGTTGTTAAGTCCGCTCCAGTTGGCTTTCTCGTATTGCCATACGGTTCTTTTCGGAGATTTTTCTTTAACTGTGTGGTTGGAGTACGAGAAATTAGCTGATATGATGCAGTGGTCCGACGAGCCTAAAGGCGATAATACTTCTAAAGAGTATTTATCAGGGTGGGAGGTAAGAAACAAGTCCAGAGTGTTGGCATTCTGACCGTCAATATCAGGTACGCGTGTTGGCTCATTTACAAGCTGGGTTAATTGATTTACCTCAGCGAAGATCTGAACATAAATTCCTTCGGGTGTTGTCTGTCCAGTATGTCGAAGCCAGTTAGAATTGTGAATATTGAAATCGCCCGCAATGACAATTTCAGTATTAGGATACAGGGAGACAATTCTTGTAATGGAGTCAGACAGCGCATCAAACTCGTTAAAAGTCGAGTTGCTATCTAGATTAGGGCTTCTGTAGATAAAACAATAGTGAATGATTTGCCTACGGATGTGGAATTTCAGCCATATGAAATTAAATTCCGAATTGGAACATTGGCCATAAGAACCTGGAGTTTGGTAGGCAATATCATCACGTACGTAGATGGCGAGACCGCGGTGAAGAAAGAATAAAGGCACTAAACGATACCCAGGTAGATCAAACTCCGATTTGTCAGAATTTACACCCACCTGAGTCTCGCTCAGCGCCAAAACAGCTGGTTTATATTTAGCAACGTGGACGTACACCGAGAAGAGATTCGATCGTAGCCCACGAATGTTGCACAAGTCAACCCTAAAATTCCCCATCAATACAAAAAGCAGACACCAAAAAACACAACTCCGACGCTTCTAAGCAGGGCTGTGAAGTGAAAATCCAATGTTAGATTCTCAAATCAAACTGTCATAGGTGTTATGCCCGTATGACAATTTGCTTTGGTCCACCAACAAAAACTTTCACACACAACCCGCTATCCGCCAGATGTTGCCTCACCCACTCATTGCAATTGCCTTATGTACAACAGTACAAGCACAATCGCTTGTACGTTGGCGGCCGGCGATTGTAAAGACCAAGAAAGTGCAACAGCAAACGATTGGAAAGGGGGAGGAGGGAATCGCCCACGCTAATGGTTTTTTTTTTTTTTTCCTCTTTTTTTTTCTTTTCCAAAACACTTCACTGGCACTGCACTCAGAATGGATTTGCGCGGCAGAAGATAAGTGTTATGATCTTCGCTTTTTTTTGTTTTTTGTTTTTGGCGCGACTAAGGGGGAGAATGCTACGGCTGCACACACGTGTGTTCGCGACGGGTTGCAGTTCGGAACCGATCTTCATCGATCTTGGGCCAATAAACATAGCTTCGCGCTAGTGCCTTTGTACGCTCTATACCCTGATGTCCTTTATGCAAGTCCTTTAAAATGCGTTTTCGAAAACATTTAGGAATAACAAGGCGATTGTTGTACATCAAACATTCGTCGATTACACAGAGCTCATCTCTTCTGGCATAGAAGTTTTGTAAGGCTTCTGAATTTAGCTTTGGCCATTTTCCATCTCTGATGAATTTGATAACATCTCGCAGTACTGGATCATTTTCTGTCGCTGTACGAACCATGTTGAATGTGACTGGCAGTGATTGAATGATGTCGTCGGCGATGTGCTTGATATCTGCTTCCAGCTGTATGCAAGCGATGACAGTGTCTTCATTAGGTTTTGAAGTGTTGTTAATGAGACGTGATAGAATATCGGCTGCACCAAATTGGTTGGTTGATATGTACTCCAGTTCAAAATTGTATGACATAAGTGTAAGCGCCCATCGCTGAAGGCGATTTGCTGAATGAGCAGGAATTCCCTTCTTGTTACCGAATATGGCAAGCAACGGCTTATGGTCAGTTTGCAATTTGAACTTTCTTCCATATACGAACTTGTGAAATTTGGTTACGGCAAAGACTAGAGCTAAGCCTTCTTTCTCAATCTGCGAGTAGTTTTTCTCAGCAGGTGTAAGAGCTCGTGAGCAATGGTAAATTGCCATATATATGCTCCCAATCCTACATTAGATGCGTCGGCTGCAACTTTGATTGGCAAAGTCGGATCGTAGTGCGTCAATAGTAGATTGGAGGACAACAGCTCCTTAAATCGCATAAAATTCTTCTGACACTGAGCCGTCCAATTCCACTTTGCATCGTTTTTGAGTAAGGCGTCAAGAGGATTTCGAAGATGGCGCATTTCATCAATGAACTTCCCATAGTAGTTAATTCCACCTAGGAATGCTCTTAGTTCACTTTTATCTTTCGGGGCTGGAAGGTCCAGAATTTTAGAAATTTTTTTTTTGTCTGGGCGTATTCCATGTTTATCAATGTGATACCCCAGGTATATGCAAGATGTTTTGAAAAACGAACATTTATCGAAATTGACAGTTATATTATGCAAATTGAAACGATTGAATACCTGTAAGACAGCTCGAACGTTTTCATCCTTGGTGCGGGTAGCAATCACTACGTCATCTAAGTATGGAAAGACACCATCAATTCCGGATACCATTGACTCCATTACTTGTTGAAAAGCTCCAGGTGCGGATTTTACTCCAGGTGCAAGTCGATTAAAGGTGAATAAACCTCGATGCGTGTTAATGACTAAGAGCTTCTTGGTATCTTCGTCAACTTCGATTTGCATGTAAGCATTATTTAAGTCGACAATTGAAAAGAAACAACATCCGTTAAAGTTGACAAATATTTCATCAGGTAGCGGTAGTGGAAAAGTGTGTGGTTCCAGCTGATCGTTGAGTCCTGTGGAATAATCACAACATATGCGAAGATTGCCAGATGCTTTTCGAACGACTACTATGGGGGCTGACCACGGAGAGAAACTGATAGGTGTGATGATACCTTCACGCTCTAACCTTTTTAATTCGTCGTCAACTGGATCTCTTGCTGCATATGCTACCGGCCTTTTCGGACGAAATACGGGGACAGCTTGTGATTTAAGTTGCAGGTGAACTTTAAATGCGGTGCAGTGTCCAATTTCCTTTCGAAATACTTCTGGAAACATACCTCTAAGATCAGCATCTGTCGTTGGTCTTCTAACTTGAAGGTTGTGACATGTAGTGTAGGATGTTACCGGTGCATCGAACAGTTGAAATTGCTGCATTAAATCTGAGCCTAGCAAATTTAGATGTGAAACAGCTGATACTGTGATGACTGCTTGTTTTAGCCGTTTGTTGATTTTCACCATTGCCTCGAATTCGCCAATGACGTGAATTCGATTCGATGAAGCATCCCGTGGCGTGTGTCGAGATGTTCGCAAAGGTGGGCTTCCGATTTTTTTCCAATTTTGTTCCCAAATTATTGTTATATCTGACCCTGTATAGTGTTGCAACTTTAACCATATGTTATTTATTTGCAGTGTCACGAAACGCCTGTTTTTGGGTATGGAACTCATTGTATATACGCTTTTTATGTTCGTTCGCGTTTTCCTATTCTTTTTTTTCTTTTGATCGTGGAGGTCTGATGACTTGTTTGCATTACGCGTCGAAAAACATGTGCAAAACCCTTCTTTGTGACCTAATTGACCACACTGAGCACACTTGTGAGTTGTGAAACTACAATCGCGCACAAAATGCATACTGCCACATTGCCAGCAAGGTCTTCTCGGTACATCGGGTCTTTTTGGTCTGTTTTTCGGGTATTGTTTTGGTTGAGCATCGACTGCGTGAACTTTTGGTAGGTTTTGTTCGACTGTAATTGCATCACGTTTTAAGTTTGCAAGACGATTTATTCCTGCCACTTAATGATCAATTGTTAAAGGTGAACTCTCAGTCTCGGCATCTAGCATGTTCAACAATCTAGCCCGAATGTCTTGATCTTTCGGAGATTGTAAGCCATTGATGAACATCAAGCATTTGAAGTTGTCCACAGTACATTTCTTAAGCATAAAATTTTCACAATGTCTATTAACATTTGCGGCGTAGCTTACAATATCTACATTTTCTTCACGAATGTTTTGCATGCATTTTACTCTAACACTGAACTGAGATTCCTTCCTACCAAAAATTTTTTTTTAACATGGTAACCGTATTGTCGAATGATATCTCACGTGGTTGTTGCGGAAGTATGTAGTCTTTGTACCTACTTGTCAAAGACGCAAGTACTTACCTTCCTTAACAAAAGGCGTACTTTTGCTGCCTCGTCGAGCTGCTTTGCTTCCACTTGGAATACATCCTCGTACCTGGTATACCACTGTGCAAAAGTTTGGTTATCATCGGGATCGTAGACAAATTCTCGAATGTTCTTCGAAAGCACATCCATCAAATTCTCTGCGCCATTTGTCGAACCTGTTTTGCTTGGTGCTGGAGACTGTGATGATTTCCCAGCATTCGATGATTGTAAAGTTGCGTTGACTAGCATGTTCAGTAGTTCCTGCTGTTTCTCTGCAGATTCCTGTTGTCTTACGAGAAGCTGTGCAACCACCTGCTCAAGCGCCGCCATAACCTCAAAGAAAAGAAGAAGTTTTCCTCGTCGCCAAAATGTTGTGATCTTCGTAGTAATACTACACTGAGTGGGCGAACATTTTCCTTTATTGAAATAACAAGAAATTAGTTACAAATAACAATTAACAAGATAAAATAAAAAGTAATGATATTACCGCGTATATAACGCTGTCCGATACGAAAGGGAAAATAAAATGAAAGACAAGTAACTGTTGACAATACACGTAATTTGACATTAATGCCAGTAATGAAATTCTGTTAGTGTTGCCAACATCTCCCCTTCTTTTTAAACATTTGATAATCTGGTGTCCAGGCTGGAGGTCGCTTTAGTCTATGTGATCGGCGTAAGTCTTGTGGCGGTTCCAAAGGAACGATAGCATTCGAAGACGACTGCACCGACTCCGTTGAAGTACCCTCGTTCTGCTGGTTATCAATTAAATCTTCCGGCACGGCTACAGGTTCAACAATGGTCGCTGACTGATGTGATGAATGAGATTCTTTGTCAACAACGGTGGAAACTTCCGTATCGGTTGGTGATGAAGTAGACATTGGTTGCAAGTCGAAGCAATCAAATAATACATCCAAAGATGAACGATGTGATGATGATTTTACAAATCGTGGTCGTAGCTGATTTGCATGAGATCGTACTGCTTTGAAGATTGGGTAGTTTTCGATTTCCACTTCGTAGTTTACATTTCCTGTAACTTTCCTTACATTTCCAGGGAACCATTGCGACTGGTTCAGTTTATACAGCTTAGCATACACTGGGTCCCCAACTTTGTACTTGCGTTCTTTGGCTCCATGCTGTTTGTTAAACTGTCTTTCCATTGCCTCACTTCGTTTCTGTTCAGGTACGTTGGATTTTTTTTTTAAAAGATCTAGTTCCATTCTCAGTGTTCTCCCTATGAACAATTCCGCTGGTGTTTTCCCTTGTGGAGCGCTGCGATTTGGTGTAGATCTGTAGAATTTTAAGAAAGTTAGTAAATTTTCTTTAGATGTTCCAGAACCACTGAGTTTCTTCAAAGACCGTTTCAAAGTATCGACAAATCTTTCCGCTTGACCATTGGATTGCGGATGGTACGGGGCTGTAAATTTGTGAATTATGCCTTGGCTTCTACAAAAGTCTGAAAACATTTTGCTAGAAAATTGAGTACCATTGTCACTCACAATTAGTTCTGGATTCCCAAACTGCGATGTAAAATCCGTGATACATTCTAAAATTTTTGATGAGGATATTGTTTTGATTTCATATATTTGCGGCCACTTTGAAAACGAATCAACTATTACAAAATAGTATAAATTCTGAATTGGTCCGGCAATATCAATGTGAATTCTTTGCATCGGATGGTCACATTGAGGCCAAGATGATAATGTGGTTTTCGGCAATGTTAATAAACATAGCTTCGCGCTAGTGCCTTTGTACGCTCTATACCCTGATGTCCTTTATGCAAGTCCTTTAAAATGCGTTTTCGAAAACATTTAGGAATAACAAGGCGATTGTTGTACATCAAACATTCGTCGATTACACAGAGCTCATCTCTTCTGGCATAGAAGTTTTGTAAGGCTTCTGAATTTAGCTTTGGCCATTTTCCATCTCTGATGAATTTGATAACATCTCGCAGTACTGGATCATTTTCTGTCGCTGTACGAACCATGTTGAATGTGACTGGCAGTGATTGAATGATGTCGTCGGCGATGTGCTTGATATCTGCTTCCAGCTGTATGCAAGCGATGACAGTGGCTTCATTAGGTTTTGAAGTGTTGTTAATGAGACGTGATAGAATATCGGCTGCACCAAATTGGTTGGTTGATATGTACTCCAGTTCAAAATTGTATGACATAAGTGTAAGCGCCCATCGCTGAAGGCGATTTGCTGAATGAGCAGGAATTCCCTTCTTGTTACCGAATATGGCAAGCAACGGCTTATGGTCAGTTTGCAATTTGAACTTTCTTCCATATACGAACTTGTGAAATTTCGTTACGGCAAAGACTAGAGCTAAGCCTTCTTTCTCAATCTGCGAGTAGTTTTTCTCAGCAGGTGTAAGAGCTCGTGAGCAATGGTAAATTGCCATATATATGCTCCCAATCCTACATTAGATGCGTCGGCTGCAACTTTGATTGGCAAAGTCGGATCGTAGTGCGTCAATAGTAGATTGGAGGACAACAGCTCCTTAAATCGCATAAAATTCTTCTGACACTGAGCCGTCCAATTCCACTTTGCATCGTTTTTGAGTAAGGCGTCAAGAGGATTTCGAAGATGGCGCATTTCATCAATGAACTTCCCATAGTAGTTAATTCCACCTAGGAATGCTCTTAGTTCACTTTTATCTTTCGGGGCTGGAAGGTCCAGAATTTTAGAAATTTTTTTTTTGTCTGGGCGTATTCCATGTTTATCAATGTGATACCCCAGGTATATGCAAGATGTTTTGAAAAACGAACATTTATCGAAATTGACAGTTATATTATGCAAATTGAAACGATTGAATACCTGTAAGACAGCTCGAACGTTTTCATCCTTGGTGCGGGTAGCAATCACTACGTCATCTAAGTATGGAAAGACACCATCAATTCCGGATACCATTGACTCCATTACTTGTTGAAAAGCTCCAGGTGCGGATTTTACTCCAGGTGCAAGTCGATTAAAGGTGAATAAACCTCGATGCGTGTTAATGACTAAGAGCTTCTTGGTATCTTCGTCAACTTCGATTTGCATGTAAGCATTATTTAAGTCGACAATTGAAAAGAAACAACATCCGTTAAAGTTGACAAATATTTCATCAGGTAGCGGTAGTGGAAAAGTGTGTGGTTCCAGCTGATCGTTGAGTCCTGTGGAATAATCACCACATATGCGAAGATTGCCAGATGCTTTTCGAACGACTACTATGGGGGCTGACCACGGAGAGAAACTGATAGGTGTGATGATACCTTCACGCTCTAACCTTTTTAATTCGTCGTCAACTGGATCTCTTGCTGCATATGCTACCGGCCTTTTCGGACGAAATACGGGGACAGCTTGTGATTTAAGTTGCAGGTGAACTTTAAATGCGGTGCAGTGTCCAATTTCCTTTCGAAATACTTCTGGAAACATACCTCTAAGATCAGCATCTGTCGTTGGTCTTCTAACTTGAAGGTTGTGACATGTAGTGTAGGATGTTACCGGTGCATCGAACAGTTGAAATTGCTGCATTAAATCTGAGCCTAGCAAATTTAGATGTGAAACAGCTGATACTGTGATGACTGCTTGTTTTAGCCGTTTGTTGATTTGCACCATTGCCTCGAATTCGCCAATGACGTGAATTCGATTCGATGAAGCATCCCGTGGCGTGTGTCGAGATGTTCGCAAAGGTGGGCTTCCGATTTTTTTCCAATTTTGTTCCCAAATTATTGTTATATCTGACCCTGTATCGTGTTGCAACTTTAACCATATGTTATTTATTTGCAGTGTCACGAAACGCCTGTTTTTGGGTATGGAACTCATTGTATATACGCTTTTTATGTTCGTTCGCGTTTTCCTATTCTTTTTTTTCTTTTGATCGTGGAGGTCTGATGACTTGTTTGCATTACGCGTCGAAAAACATGTGCAAAACCCTTCTTTGTGACCTAATTGACCACACTGAGCACACTTGTGAGTTGTGAAACTACAATCGCGCACAAAATGCATACTGCCACATTGCCAGCAAGGTCTTCTCGGTACATCGGGTCTTTTTGGTCTGTTTTTCGGGTATTGTTTTGGCTGAGCATCGACTGCGTGAACTTTTGGTAGGTTTTGTTCGACTGTAATTGCATCACGTTTTAAGTTTGCAAGACGATTTATTCCTGCCACTTAATGATCAATTGTTAAAGGTGAACTCTCAGTCTCGGCATCTAGCATGTTCAACAATCTAGCCCGAATGTCTTGATCTTTCGGAGATTGTAAGCCATTGATGAACATCAAGCATTTGAAGTTGTCCACAGTACATTTCTTAAGCATAAAATTTTCACAATGTCTATTAACATTTGCGGCGTAGCTTACAATATCTACATTTTCTTCACGAATGTTTTGCATGCATTTTACTCTAACACTGAACTGAGATTCCTTCCTACCAAAAATTTTTTTTTAACATGGTAACCGTATTGTCGAATGATATCTCACGTGGTTGTTGCGGAAGTATGTAGTCTTTGTACCTACTTGTCAAAGACGCAAGTACTTACCTTCCTTAACAAAAGGCGTACTTTTGCTGCCTCGTCGAGCTGCTTTGCTTCCACTTGGAATACATCCTCGTACCTGGTATACCACTGTGCAAAAGTTTGGTTATCATCGGGATCGTAGACAAATTCTCGAATGTTCTTCGAAAGCACATCCATCAAATTCTCTGCGCCATTTGTCGAACCTGTTTTGCTTGGTGCTGGAGACTGTGATGATTTCCCAGCATTCGATGATTGTAAAGTTGCGTTGACTAGCATGTTCAGTAGTTCCTGCTGTTTCTCTGCAGATTCCTGTTGTCTTACGAGAAGCTGTGCAACCACCTGCTCAAGCGCCGCCATAACCTCAAAGAAAAGAAGAAGTTTTCCTCGTCGCCAAAATGTTGTGATCTTCGTAGTAATACTACACTGAGTGGGCGAACATTTTCCTTTATTGAAATAACAAGAAATTAGTTACAAATAACAATTAACAAGATAAAATAAAAAGTAATGATATTACCGCGTATATAACGCTGTCCGATACGAAAGGGAAAATAAAATGAAAGACAAGTAACTTTTGACAATACACGTAATTTGACATTAATGCCAGTAATGAAATTCTGTTAGTGTTGCCAACATCTCCCCTTCTTTTTAAACATTTGATAATCTGGTGTCCAGGCTGGAGGTCGCTTTAGTCTATGTGATCGGCGTAAGTCTTGTGGCGGTTCCAAAGGAACGATAGCATTCGAAGACGACTGCACCGACTCCGTTGAAGTACCCTCGTTCTGCTGGTTATCAATTAAATCTTCCGGCACGGCTACAGGTTCAACAATGGTCGCTGACTGATGTGATGAATGAGATTCTTTGTCAACAACGGTGGAAACTTCCGTATCGGTTGGTGATGAAGTAGACATTGGTTGCAAGTCGAAGCAATCAAATAATACATCCAAAGATGAACGATGTGATGATGATTTTACAAATCGTGGTCGTAGCTGATTTGCATGAGATCGTACTGCTTTGAAGATTTTGTAGTTTTCGATTTCCACTTCGTAGTTTACATTTCCTGTAACTTTCCTTACATTTCCAGGGAACCATTGCGACTGGTTCAGTTTATACAGCTTAGCATACACTGGGTCCCCAACTTTGTACTTGCGTTCTTTGGCTCCATGCTGTTTGTTAAACTGTCTTTCCATTGCCTCACTTCGTTTCTGTTCAGGTACGTTGGATTTTTTTTTTAAAAGATCTAGTTCCATTCTCAGTGTTCTCCCTATGAACAATTCCGCTGGTGTTTTCCCTTGTGGAGCGCTGCGATTTGGTGTAGATCTGTAGAATTTTAAGAAAGTTAGTAAATTTTCTTTAGATGTTCCAGAACCACTGAGTTTCTTCAAAGACCGTTTCAAAGTATCAACAAATCTTTCCGCTTGACCATTGGATTGCGGATGGTACGGGGCTGTAAATTTGTGAATTATGCCTTGGCTTCTACAAAAGTCTGAAAACATTTTGCTAGAAAATTGAGTACCATTGTCACTCACAATTAGTTCTGGATTCCCAAACTGCGATGTAAAATCCGTGATACATTCTAAAATTTTTGATGAGGATATTGTTTTGATTTCATATATTTGCGGCCACTTTGAAAACGAATCAACTATTACAAAATAGTATAAATTCTGAATTGGTCCGGCAATATCAATGTGAATTCTTTGCATCGGATGGTCACATTGAGGCCAAGATGATAATGTGGTTTTCGGCAATGTTTTAGCCACTGAAGCGCATTTCTCACAAGATTGAACCAATTGTTTGATCTCTTCATCGATCTTGGGCCAATAAACATAGCTTCGCGCTAGTGCCTTTGTACGCTCTATACCCTGATGTCCTTTATGCAAGTCCTTTAAAATGCGTTTTCGAAAACATTTAGGAATAACAAGGCGATTGTTGTACATCAAACATTCGTCGATTACACAGAGCTCATCTCTTCTGGCATAGAAGTTTTGTAAGGCTTCTGAATTTAGCTTTGGCCATTTTCCATCTCTGATGAATTTGATAACATCTCGCAGTACTGGATCATTTTCTGTCGCTGTACGAACCATGTTGAATGTGACTGGCAGTGATTGAATGATGTCGTCGGCGATGTGCTTGATATCTGCTTCCAGCTGTATGCAAGCGATGACAGTGTCTTCATTAGGTTTTGAAGTGTTGTTAATGAGACGTGATAGAATATCGGCTGCACCAAATTGGTTGGTTGATATGTACTCCAGTTCAAAATTGTATGACATAAGTGTAAGCGCCCATCGCTGAAGGCGATTTGCTGAATGAGCAGGAATTCCCTTCTTGTTACCGAATATGGCAAGCAACGGCTTATGGTCAGTTTGCAATTTGAACTTTCTTCCATATACGAACTTGTGAAATTTGGTTACGGCAAAGACTAGAGCTAAGCCTTCTTTCTCAATCTGCGAGTAGTTTTTCTCAGCAGGTGTAAGAGCTCGTGAGCAATGGTAAATTGCCATATATATGCTCCCAATCCTACATTAGATGCGTCGGCTGCAACTTTGATTGGCAAAGTCGGATCGTAGTGCGTCAATAGTAGATTGGAGGACAACAGCTCCTTAAATCGCATAAAATTCTTCTGACACTGAGCCGTCCAATTCCACTTTGCATCGTTTTTGAGTAAGGCGTCAAGAGGATTTCGAAGATGGCGCATTTCATCAATGAACTTCCCATAGTAGTTAATTCCACCTAGGAATGCTCTTAGTTCACTTTTATCTTTCGGGGCTGGAAGGTCCAGAATTTTAGAAATTTTTTTTTTGTCTGGGCGTATTCCATGTTTATCAATGTGATACCCCAGGTATATGCAAGATGTTTTGAAAAACGAACATTTATCGAAATTGACAGTTATATTATGCAAATTGAAACGATTGAATACCTGTAAGACAGCTCGAACGTTTTCATCCTTGGTGCGGGTAGCAATCACTACGTCATCTAAGTATGGAAAGACACCATCAATTCCGGATACCATTGACTCCATTACTTGTTGAAAAGCTCCAGGTGCGGATTTTACTCCAGGTGCAAGTCGATTAAAGGTGAATAAACCTCGATGCGTGTTAATGACTAAGAGCTTCTTGGTATCTTCGTCAACTTCGATTTGCATGTAAGCATTATTTAAGTCGACAATTGAAAAGAAACAACATCCGTTAAAGTTGACAAATATTTCATCAGGTAGCGGTAGTGGAAAAGTGTGTTGTTCCAGCTGATCGTTGAGTCCTGTGGAATAATCACCACATATGCGAAGATTGCCAGATGCTTTTCGAACGACTACTATGGGGGCTGACCACGGAGAGAAACTGATAGGTGTGATGATACCTTCACGCTCTAACCTTTTTAATTCGTCGTCAACTGGATCTCTTGCTGCATATGCTACCGGCCTTTTCGGACGAAATACGGGGACAGCTTGTGATTTAAGTTGCAGGTGAACTTTAAATGCGGTGCAGTGTCCAATTTCCTTTCGAAATACTTCTGGAAACATACCTCTAAGATCAGCATCTGTCGTTGGTCTTCTAACTTGAAGGTTGTGACATGTAGTGTAGGATGTTACCGGTGCATCGAACAGTTGAAATTGCTGCATTAAATCTGAGCCTAGCAAATTTAGATGTGAAACAGCTGATACTGTGATGACTGCTTGTTTTAGCCGTTTGTTGATTTGCACCATTGCCTCGAATTCGCCAATGACGTGAATTCGATTCGATGAAGCATCCCGTGGCGTGTGTCGAGATGTTCGCAAAGGTGGGCTTCCGATTTTTTTCCAATTTTGTTCCCAAATTATTGTTATATCTGACCCTGTATCGTGTTGCAACTTTAACCATATGTTATTTATTTGCAGTGTCACGAAACGCCTGTTTTTGGGTATGGAACTCATTGTATATACGCTTTTTATGTTCGTTCGCGTTTTCCTATTCTTTTTTTTCTTTTGATCGTGGAGGTCTGATGACTTGTTTGCATTACGCGTCGAAAAACATGTGCAAAACCCTTCTTTGTGACCTAATTGACCACACTGAGCACACTTGTGAGTTGTGAAACTACAATCGCGCACAAAATGCATACTGCCACATTGCCAGCAAGGTCTTCTCGGTACATCGGGTCTTTTTGGTCTGTTTTTCGGGTATTGTTTTGGCTGAGCATCGACTGCGTGAACTTTTGGTAGGTTTTGTTCGACTGTAATTGCATCACGTTTTAAGTTTGCAAGACGATTTATTCCTGCCACTTAATGATCAATTGTTAAAGGTGAACTCTCAGTCTCGGCATCTAGCATGTTCAACAATCTAGCCCGAATGTCTTGATCTTTCGGAGATTGTAAGCCATTGATGAACATCAAGCATTTGAAGTTGTCCACAGTACATTTCTTAAGCATAAAATTTTCACAATGTCTATTAACATTTGCGGCGTAGCTTACAATATCTACATTTTCTTCACGAATGTTTTGCATGCATTTTACTCTAACACTGAACTGAGATTCCTTCCTACCAAAAAGTTTTTTTAACATGGTAACCGTATTGTCGAATGATATCTCACGTGGTTGTTGCGGAAGTATGTAGTCTTTGTACTTGTCAAAGACGCAAGTACTTACCTTCCTTAACAAAAGGCGTACTTTTGCTGCCTCGTCGAGCTGCTTTGCTTCCACTTGGAATACATCCTCGTACCTGGTATACCACTGTGCAAAAGTTTGGTTATCATCGGGATCGTAGACAAATTCTCGAATGTTCTTCGAAAGCACATCCATCAAATTCTCTGCGCCATTTGTCGAACCTGTTTTGCTTGGTGCTGGAGACTGTGATGATTTCCCAGCATTCGATGATTGTAAAGTTGCGTTGACTAGCATGTTCAGTAGTTCCTGCTGTTTCTCTGCAGATTCCTGTTGTCTTACGAGAAGCTGTGCAACCACCTGCTCAAGCGCCGCCATAACCTCAAAGAAAAGAAGAAGTTTTCCTCGTCGCCAAAATGTTGTGATCTTCGTAGTAATACTACACTGAGTGGGCGAACATTTTCCTTTATTGAAATAACAAGAAATTAGTTACAAATAACAATTAACAAGATAAAATAAAAAGTAATGATATTACCACGTATATAACGCTGTCCGATACGAAAGGGAAAATAAAATGAAAGACAAGTAACTTTTGACAATACACGTAATTTGACATTAATGCCAGTAATGAAATTCTGTTAGTGTTGCCAACATCTCCCCTTCTTTTTAAGCATTTGATAATCTAGTGTCCAGGCTGGAGGTCGCTTTAGTCTATGTGATCGGCGTAAGTCTTGTGGCGGTTCCAAAGGAACGATAGCATTCGAAGACGACGGCACCGACTCCGTTGAAGTACCCTCGTTCTGCTGGTTATCAATTAAATCTTCCGGCACGGCTACAGGTTCAACAATGGTCGCTGACTGATGTGATGAATGAGATTCTTTGTCAACAACGGTGGAAACTTCCGTATCGGTTGATGATGAAGTAGACATTAGGTTAGGTTAGGTAGGCGGGCTGGCGTGGAGTACTCCGTGCCACACTCAGGTCAATGTTGACCCATTGTGATGCCCATTGGGGGAAAGGGGTTGTCCCTTACCCATGTCGACCCTATCTATAAAAATGTGTGATTAATTACTCACTGTGCTGTTGGATACAAACCATCCTGTGGATTTGATGAAGCCCATTATCTTGTCTACTGGTGTGCTAGATAGCTCGTCTATGTCGTGAAAGAAGTGTCTCCCTAGGAATCTGTGCCTATTGTGTTGGAGGCTCGGGCAGTGGCATAGGAAGTGGGTTGTGTCCTCAAGAGCTTCCTCATCACCGCAGCCTCTACAAAGTTCTTCTTCAGTCAAGCGTAGTTTCTTCATGTGATACCGCAGAGTGTTGTGCCCCGTTAGGATACCTACGATGATGGAGAGGGATTTCCTATCCTTTCGTATTAAACTCTCGGTTCTTGCTTCATTGAAGCTTGGCCATAGCATTCTAGTAGTATGGCAAGTTTCTAGTGTGGTCCACCTAGCGTTCGCCTCCCTTGTGGCTTTTCTCCCTGCTTCAAGCTTGAGTAAGCAAGGCGGGACATTCACAGAGGGATCGGCTTGTTCTAATACAGCTGCTGAACCTTGTCTAGCTAATTCGTCCGCTTTCTCGTTGCCTGGAATACCTTCATGTCCCGGAACCCAGCAGAGCAATACATTATGCTGAGTGCCAAGAGCCCTGAGCTCTTCGCGACAGCATTTCACAAGCTTTGATTTTATTTCTGTTGCAGTTAATGCTTTTATAGCTGCCTGGCTGTCGATAAAGAAGGTAATACCTTCAGGTGGTATTGCCCTTATCGCAGTCTCACGGGCTGCCGTTGTCCCTGCCAGGACCTCTGCTTGGAAAACACTGCTATGGTCGGGGAGGCGTATCGATTTAGAAATACCCAGCGATTCGGAGAAGACGCCTGACCCCACTCCGGTTTCCATTTTTGAACCGTCTGTAAAAACGGCTATGGATTGTGCATTAGGCACAAGTCCGTCTTTCCATTCCTCTCTGCTGGGATAGGCGCACGAGAATGGTCTTGTGAACTCCAGATGTGGTGTTATATAATCAGTGTTTGGTACATAACCAAAATATTTCTGTAGGATCAACGAATGTCCCTTTTCATTCAGTTTCCAGTTTACTGATTGGCTTATTCTCATGGCACTAATGGCGGCTGAAAGTTGTATAAAGAAGTAGACATTGGTTGCAAGTCGAAGCAATCAAATAATACATCCAAAGATGAACGATGTGATGATGATTTTACAAATCGTGGTCGTAGCTGATTTGCATGAGATCGTACTGCTTTGAAGATTGGGTAGTTTTCGATTTCCACTTCGTAGTTTACATTTCCTGTAACTTTCCTTACATTTCCAGGGAACCATTGCGACTGGTTCAGTTTATACAGCTTAGCATACACTGGGTCCCCAACTTTGTACTTGCGTTCTTTGGCTCCATGCTGTTTGTTAAACTGTCTTTCCATTGCCTCACTTCGTTTCTGTTCAGGTACGTTGGATTTTTTTTTTTAAAGATCTAGTTCCATTCTCAGTGTTCTCCCTATGAACAATTCCGCTGGTGTTTTCCCTTGTGGAGCGCTAAGATTTGGTGTAGACCTGTAGAATTTTAAGAAAGTTAGTAAATTTTCTTTAGATGTTCCAGAACCACTGAGTTTCTTCAAAGACCGTTTCAAAGTATCAACAAATCTTTCCGCTTGACCATTGGATTGCGGATGGTACGGGGCTGTAAATTTGTGAATTATGCCTTGGCTTCTACAAAAGTCTGAAACATTTTGCTAGAAAATTGAGTACCATTGTCACTCACAATTAGTTCTGGATTCCCAAACTGCGATGTAAAATCCGTGATACATTCTAAAATTTTTGATGAGGATATTGTTTTGATTTCATATATTTGCGGCCACTTTGAAAACGAATCAACTATTACAAAATAGTATAAATTCTGAATTGGTCCGGCAATATCAATGTGAATTCTTTGCATCGGATGGTCACATTGAGGCCAAGATGATAATGTGGTTTTCGGCAATGTTTTAGCCACTGAAGCGCATTTCTCACAAGATTGAACCAATTGTTTGATCTCTTCATCGATCTTGGGCCAATAAACATAGCTTCGCGCTAGTGCCTTTGTACGCTCTATACCCTGATGTCCTTTATGCAAGTCCTTTAAAATGCGTTTTCGAAAACATTTAGGAATAACAAGGCGATTGTTGTACATCAAACATTCGTCGATTACACAGAGCTCATCTCTTCTGGCATAGAAGTTTTGTAAGGCTTCTGAATTTAGCTTTGGCCATTTTCCATCTCTGATGAATTTGATAACATCTCGCAGTACTGGATCATTTTCTGTCGCTGTACGAACCATGTTGAATGTGACTGGCAGTGATTGAATGATGTCGTCGGCGATGTGCTTGATATCTGCTTCCAGCTGTATGCAAGCGATGACAGTGTCTTCATTAGGTTTTGAAGTGTTGTTAATGAGACGTGATAGAATATCGGCTGCACCAAATTGGTTGGTTGATATGTACTCCAGTTCAAAATTGTATGACATAAGTGTAAGCGCCCATCGCTGAAGGCGATTTGCTGAATGAGCAGGAATTCCCTTCTTGTTACCGAAAATGGCAAGCAACGGCTTATGGTCAGTTTGCAATTTGAACTTTCTTCCATATACGAACTTGTGAAATTTCGTTACGGCAAAGACTAGAGCTAAGCCTTCTTTCTCAATCTGCGAGTAGTTTTTCTCAGCAGGTGTAAGAGCTCGTGAGCAATGGTAAATTGCCTTTTCACTCCCATCTGGAAACACATGACATATATATGCTCCCAATCCTACATTAGATGCGTCGGCTGCAACTTTGATTGGCAAAGTCGGATCGTAGTGCGTCAATAGTAGATTGGAGGACAACAGCTCCTTAAATCGCATAAAATTCTTCTGACACTGAGCCGTCCAATTCCACTTTGCATCGTTTTTGAGTAAGGTGTCAAGAGGATTTTGAAGATGGCGCATTTCATCAATGAACTTCCCATAGTAGTTAATTCCACCTAGGAATGCTCTTAGTTCACTTTTATCTTTCGGGGCTTGTCACGTATACATACATTAGAATAAGTACAGTTATTATTCGATGTTAATAAAGAGCCAGTAATTAGCTGAGCGTCAACCGAGGCGGTCGTCTTTCATTTCAACTCGTAGTCGTTACATGGTGCCGAAACCCGGCCGCGAAACAGTTACAATAATCTAGTATACATAATATAATTATTTTTTTTTTTTCAATGTCGCTTAAACCACCAAAACCATTGTTAATCAACAATGATATTGATATGGCCCAGGAATGGACCGAGTGGCTGGATGTATACGAAAATTATTATATAGCATCAAAAATCTATGCCGAAGAGGAAAAGATCCGCGTGGCAAATTTCAAAACGGTTATCGGTCGCGACGCATTAAAAGTGATTAATAATCTTGGATTAACAGAAGCCGAACAAAATAAACTAGGGGACATTAAAGCTAGGCTAACGGCTCATTTCTCACCAGCAAAAAACAAAACCTACGAGCGGTATCAGTTTCATCGCATTAAACAACATAACAACGAACCGATCGAAGATTTCTTCCAAAAACTCCAAGAGCAAGTAAAAAAATGCTCTTACGGTATCAACGCAGAGGAATTCGTCACCGATCAAATCGTATTAGGAATACACAGCGAAGAAACAAGACAGAAACTATGGCTCGAAGACAACTTAACACTGGAAAGAGCAAAGAAAATTTGTAGGGCAGCAGAGAGAGCTAGCAAACAAATTTGCGAATTAAACAGTGAAACCAGAGCTACATCTATCGCAAACGTAAACAAAATAGACAAAAACAAAGACGACGTATACGATTGCATGCGTTGCGGTAAAGAGCACGGCTACAGGAGTTGTCCAGCGTACAATAAAAAGTGTCATGGGTGCGGGCGTATGGGTCATTTCCAGTCGGTTTGTCGCCAGAAGCAAAAGAAACCAACGGACCTAAGGAAAAATAGAAAAAATTACAGAAAGTCAACAACGGGAAAAATATATGCTTTATCTGGTGAACGCGATAGTGACAGTGACAGTTCTGTGGAAGACTATCAGTTCGTTGTGTCTATTTTAACACGCGAAAACTCGAAAGATGACGATAAGTGGAGCGCAACGGTAAATGTGGGTGATCGTAAACTTACACTCAAACTTGATACGGGTGCCCACTGTAACGTGTTGTCAAAAAAAACAGCAGACACACTAGACGCAATCATCGCGAAATCTGCGACCAAACGTTTGATCGCGTATAACAACCAAAGCATCAAGGTCATTGGTGAGGCCAAAATTCCCTGCAGGTATAAGCAATCCGAACACATAGTTACGTTTAAGATCGTAACTGAGAACCTGCAACCGATACTAGGTAGAGACAGCTGCGAAGAAATGGGATTAATAGAACGAGTCAATAAAATCGATGAAAACGATAAACGATTGGGATGCTGTAAAGAATTCGAATACGATATAGACTTCATCGAAAATCCTCAGTTCAAAATTATTCCGGCACGAAGAGTGCCTCATGCGCTACGTAATCAAGTCAAAACGGAATTAAATCGTATGGTCGACATGGGCGTCATTGCACCGATAAGCGAACCAACACCGGCGGTGAGTCCAATGCTAGTCGTTAACAAAGGAAGACTTAGAGTCTGCATGGACCCTACGGAACTAAACAAAAACATCCGACGGAGACACTATCCGCTAAAAACAGTTGAGGAAATTGCAGCCAGAATAAACGGTAGCAAGTTTTTCACAAAATTAGACTGTGAGAAAGGGTTCTGGCAAATTAAGGTCACTAACCGAACCTCAAAATATTTAACGTTTTCAACACCCTGGGGTCGATATCGATACTTGCGGATGCCATTTGGCATATCATCGGCTCCGGAAGTTTTCTCCGAAGTAATGAATCGTACTCTGGAAGGAATACGCAACGTAGAAGTGGCTATGGACGACATTTTAATACACGCAGAGTCCAACGCAGAAGTACAAAGAATCACTAAAAAAGTAACCGAACGTTTAACAAAAATGGGGTTCACGTTGAACAGGGAAAAATGTAAGTACAGCCAAACGACAGTTAAATTTCTTGGACATATATTTGCAGAAGACGGGTACAAAGCAGATGTCGAAAAAATAGAAGCTATCAACAGATTAAAACCACCAACAAGCGTAAAGGAACTTCAACGCATACTAGGTATGGTAACGTACCTAGGAAAGTTCATAAGCAACTTGTCGGAACTTACCAGCCCCCTTAGAGAATTACTGCGCAAGGACATCGCGTGGTGCTGGAATACCGAACACCAAGCAGCATTTGACAACATCAAGCGTACGTTAACTACAACTCCGGTGCTGGCTTATTACGATGTCAATCAAAGCGTCAAGCTGTCTGTCGACGCCAGCAGCAAATCAATGGGTGCCTGCCTGATGCAAAATGGCAGGCCAGTAGCCTATGCAACACGAGCATTCACTCAGTCGCAGCAAAACCAACCACAAATAGTCAAGGAAGCGTTGGCCATCAGATTTGGTTGCACTAAATTCCACGAATACGTCTACGGTAAGGAGCTAACGATCGAAACGGACCACAAACCCCTCGAGACCATATTCAGAAACCCGATTCAGAATGCACCACTACGACTGCAACGCATACTGTTCGACGTATTAGTATACTCACCAAAGGTAAGCTACGTAAAAGGTAATAACGTACCGATCGCCGATACTCTTAGCAGAGACTGCCTTCCAGAAGTCGAAGACTACGATGAAGAATGTACAGTGAATACAATACTAGCGATCAGCAACGATCTAAGAGAGCGTTTGATTGAGGAAACGAGGAATGACGTCGAGCTCCAGCTGCTGAAAGCCGTTGTTATGCGCGGATGGCCAAACGACGAAAAAAATCTGCCAGCAGCTGTAAAAATGTATGCACCGTTCAAACAAGAAATAATTTTTGAAAATGGACTTTTGCTAAAAGGTAACAAGATTATAGTTCCAAAAAGGGAAGTGCCGAATATGATACGAGAAACTCATTTGGGACACGTTGGGATAACTAAATCGATTCAACGCGCTCGTCAAACACTGTATTGGAGCGGGCAGGCTAAGGATATAAAGAATTATGTAGAACGATGCGCAATATGTCAACAAACACAACGAATGAATCAACGAGAACCGATGATCATTCGCCTTATTCCTAAATACCCTTTCCAAATTGTGTCTACTGATATTTTCAAATTCCAGGGAGACGATTTCTTACTAATAGCAGACCACTACTCGGGATTTGTAGATTTCCGACAGCTGAAATCGTCAACATCGTCGGAGGTAATCCTGTTCTTACGTCAATGGTTTTCAGTTCATGGCATACCTGAAACATTGGAATCAGACGGCGGCACGCAGTACACGAGTAGAATGTTCCAAACGTTTGCCAAAGATTGGGGGTTCGAACATAGAACATCTTCACCACATTACCCGAGGTCCAACGGATTTGCTGAAAGAAACGTGCAAACGGCAAAGGGTATTCTTAAGCGTTGCTACCTCGATAATACGGATCCGTACCTGGCCATGCTGATGCTTCGTAACACACCACGAAACGAGGTACTGAAATCCCCGAGCCAACGGTTATTCAGTCGAAGAACGAGAACCACGGCACCTATCAGTATCGAAGCGCTTAAACCCGAAGTCGTACAGGGAGTTACGGAAGAACTAACCGAATTGCGGTTGAACCAAAAGCGGTATGTAGATCGAGCAGCAGCAGTAATGCCACCACTTACGGTCGGCGACCAGGTGCGGCTGAACGTAGCACCTCGCGAATGGAAAGGCGCCAAGGTAATTGAAAAAACGGAATATCCGCGATCAGTCATAGTGAAAACAAACGATGGAAGGCAGTACAGAAGAAATACGTTCCACATACACAAAACAAAAGCCTGCATTCAATCGCCGACAGCAATAAGTCATGCGCCTAGTACCAAGGAAAACACAACATCAACCGAAGTGTGTGCTCCGAATGAAATGCCGACATCAAACGAGCCAGACGCTAGAACACCAGCCACTACGTCGACGGAGCGTTTAGAAGAGGCGCTCACCCACGAAGCTGTTCCACCGTTACCCAATTTGCCCACGAAGACCAGATATGGACGAATAGTGAAACCGGTTGAGCGATACGATGCTGCAAAGTAGATGTCACCCGCTATTTCCTATATGAATAATTTCTTACATAATTTGAATAACTTTTTCGTTTCTTTCGTTTTTTTTTTTCCTTCTCTTTTTACTTTTTATAGTACCTATACGTGAAACGTGACCAGTGTAGACGTTTTTCAACAGCATTTTCGATCCGAACCCCAAATGAAGTAGTAACACTAATGAATTAAGTTTATTGAAGTAACGGCTTGGACTAAATGCGTTTTCTTAATAATCTCATCTTTCACATATATTATATACATTATTATTATTATTTTTTTTTTTTCGTAAGAAAAGAAGATGTCACGTATACATACATTAGAATAAGTACAGTTATTATTCGATGTTAATAAAGAGCCAGTAATTAGCTGAGCGTCAACCGAGGCGGTCGTCTTTCATTTCAACTCGTAGTCGTTACAGGGCTGGAAGGTCCAGAATTTTAGAAATTTTATTTTTGTCTGGGCGTATTCCATGTTTATCGTTGTGATTTTTTTGGAAAACAGCTTGTAGGCAGCCGCCCTTCCACTGGAAAGATATATATCTCTGTATTCCATTATCTTTGTAGTAAACACAATGAACCACCCCTATAAGCTACAAATGACAGGATTTGTTATTAGATCTAAAAAAAGAGAAGAACACAGAAGCACTTCTGTTCGCTTCGCATGAATGTACCTGCTGCGTATACTCGTATAGTTGTGTGTGTACGCATAAAGTGCAACACAATTTTCTGGATTGTGCGAACAAATAGATATGAGATAATTTGTGTATCATCTCATCTCGTTTGCATGTTCAAATTATTTATTTTCTTCTTTCGATCTTTGCTTGTTGGTGATATTTTTTTTTGATGTATGTTTGTGTGTCACAGAGCTCGTTGCCTAAAAAATTCCTACCTTTAAAAATGTTTGGGTTGTCTGATTATTAGGGTAATTGGACGAAAATATAAATATGTAAAATGATTTCCGCGCCCTTTCCGCTGGAAACTAAATTGTTCTTGCAATACTAAATATAAAGGGTGGTGTTCGCGCTAGTGACGAAAAAAGAAAGAAAAGACTACAATCAATTTTAAATAACAAAATAAACGATTTATTTCAATGAATAGAAAAAGAGAGAGAGATCCGTTGTCGGTGACGGTTGCGTGTAGACTAAATCGAAAGAAAATGTTATACATATATATTGGCTGCAACATTCCGCCCACATTGAAACGAATTGCAAAATTTGTTTAAAATTACGAAAAGTTTTTTCAATGGCTAACGACTGTCTTCTTGAACAGAAAGTAGTGGCGATATCTTGACGATAGGTCGAGTTAAAATTCCATCAGCTGTTTTCAGCGTAACGACACGAACCTTAGTATCTGGACCGGGGTGAACACCTATAACTCTACCCAGTTTCCACTTTGTTGGTGGTAGCCGTTCATCACGAAGCACAACTAAATCTCCCATCTTGACGTTAGGGCTGGGACGAGTCCATTTCGAGCGCTGCTGCAGTTGCACAATGTACTCCGAGCTCCACCTTCTCCAAAAATGTTGTCTTAAAGTTGATACCAAATGCCATCTCTTTACCAAACTGCCTTTAAAGTCTTCGATGTTAGGTTCTGGTACTGCTTTTAAAGGCTCCCCGATCAAAAAATGCGCTGGGGTCAGAGCGAGGAGGTCGTTGACATCAGAAGAGATCGAACAGAGAGGCCTCGAATTGACACATGCCTCGATTTCTGTCAACAGCGTCGAGAATTCCTCGAAGGTCAGCAAATGGTCTGCTAATGTGCGACGTAGATGGTATTTTACTCTCTTAACAGCAGCCTCCCAAAAGCCACCCATGTGAGGAGCGGCTGGCGGATTGAAATGCCAAACAGTTCCATCTTCTGCAAGGTACTTGGCCAATTTTTCGTCCTTTATGGCTTGCGATAGTAAGAATTTCAGTTCCTTTTCGGCCCCAACAAAGTTGGTGCCATTGTCGCTGTACAACTCCCGACATTGTCCGCGCCGGGAGGTAAACCGTTTGAAGGCTGCTATGAACGTTGTGGATGACAAATCACTAGCAAGTTCTAAATGCATAGCGCCAGTTGCCATGCAAATAAAAACGGATATGTATCCCTTCACAGATTTGGTGCCACGTCCTTTATTGAAACGAAGTGAAACTGGACCCGCAAAATCCACACCGCTGCGCAAAAAAGGACGGCATGCTACTACACGTGGTTTAGGCAAATCCCCCATCAATTGTTGCTGGAGTGCGTGAGAGTGCCTTCGGCATTTTACACAGAGTCTGAAGATTTTGCGTAATATTTTGCGGGCACTGATGACCCAAAATCGATTTTGAAGCATCGCCTGCATAGCCTGCGGGCCAGCATGAAGTGTTATGCGGTGTATGTCCTCACAAATGAGCGTAGTGAGCCTTGAAGATCCTGGCAGTAGGAATGGATGTTTTTTATCAGGTAGCAACGATGCATTGCATAATCGACCGCCCACCCTAATCAGTCCTCTTTCGTCTAAAAACGGATGTAATCTTATTATTTTGCTTTGGCGACTTACCAGTTTGTTGGAAGATAGGCGTGGAATGTCGTCAGCAAAGAAGAAGGATTGAGTGAGCTTGATCCATAGTAATAGAGCTTCGTCCAATTCAGACAGCTGCAAGTGTCTACCACTTCGATATTTGGTCGACTCTAACACGGCGTTTTTACGTATTTTGACAGCTGTTCGGATATTATGCACGAATCGCAAAATATAAGCAGTGACACGCTTCAGCATCCTCAGACTCGAGTATCGATCGATGAGATCCCAAATTGTAGGCAACGCATGTGACGTACTTGCTGTATTGATGGCTTCGGAGCGCTGATCGAGATTGGTGGTAAAAATCTGTTGTGAAGGCCATGACGACTGATGACATTTCAGCCAAAGTGGGCCATTCCCCAAAGTTCGTGATTGGCTAAGTTTTGCGGTGGTACACCTCGTGTGGCGCAGTCGGCTGGATTGTGCGCAGATTGCACGTGAAACCAATTTTCAGAGGGTATGATCTCCTGTATCTGCGACACACGGTTTGCGACGAAAGTACACCATCGTCCAGGGAGTTGTTGAATCCAAGCAAGGACCACAGTCGAATCGGTCCAACAAATGATATGTCGTATGTAGGGTTCCAAAATCGGTCTGATGTGTTTGATTAATTGGACTAACAAGAGAGCGGCGCATAATTCCAAACGTGGAATAGACAAAGTAGTTTGTTTAAGTGGAGCGACTCTTGTTTTCGCCGTGAGTAGGTGAACGGTAACACTACCGTCGGGAGAAATCGTGCGGACGTATACAGCAGCGGCGTAAGCGGTTTGCGAGGCATCTGCAAAGCCATGTAGGTCTACAATGGCGTTAGGAATTCCAGTACCGACCCACCTCGGCACCTTTATTGCTGCGAGGCTCGTGATATGGTCCC
Organism: Cheilosia vernalis; assembly: GCA_949126925.1. NCBI lineage: Eukaryota > Metazoa > Arthropoda > Insecta > Diptera > Syrphidae > Cheilosia > Cheilosia vernalis. The sequence continues at coordinate 5,331,183 of OX421363.1, forward strand.
CATAATCGAACCACTGACGTTTAACATCGTCGGGCACAACTTCATCCCAGTCTACTTTAGGTTTCCACAGCCGTTGAAATATCATTTTTGGAATGATCCTGCATGGGGACAGCAAACCCAGCGGGTCGAAAAGTCTAGATGCATCTGAAAGAAGTAATCTTTTAGTAAATTTTGAGGCATCTACTTTATAAACCTGGACGGCGAATGACAAATTGTCAGATGACGGTTCCCATTGTAATCCCAGCGTACGAACGCTATCTGCTTCCGAGAAATCCAATGGTTGTAAGATTTCACGTTGGTGTTCTGGTATGGCGTTGATCACAAGAGGAGAGTTCGTTGACCATTTACGAAGAGAGAAACCACCTCGGCTCAAAACTGTTGATACTTCAGTTTGAAGTTTTAGCAACTCTTCTTCTTCAAAGCAGCCAGTCAGCAGGTCGTCCATGTAGAAGTGGTGTAGTATGACTTCTGTTGCCATAGGGTAGTTTTGACCCTCATCTAGAGCGCATTGTTGAATGGCTTTTACTGCTAGATGAGAAGACGATGCCACGCCGTATGTGACAGTTAGTGTCCTGTAATCTTCGATGTCATCTTCAGGTGAGTCACGCCAGACAATGCGTTGGTAGTCCACATGCTCGTTGTCTACTCGTACCTGGCGATACATTTTCGTCACGTCAGCACTCATCGCAAAACGATATGTTCGTACTCGAACCAACGCAACGAAAAGATCAGCTTGGAGTTGTGGTCCGACCATCTGAGTGTCGTTTAAAGAAAATCCGGTGGTGGTGCGACAAGAAGCGTTGAACACAACTCGTAACTTCGTTGTTGTGCTCGTTTCTTTAACGACAGCTCTGTGTGGCATATAATAATGCTTTCCAAGCACTGGGGGGTAACTCACCTTCTCCATATGACCTAGCTGAATGAATTCGTGAATAAAGTCCTTGTATTGAATTCTGAGGTGTTCATCCTTGGCAAAAAGTGACTCCATTCGAAAAAGTGCGCGAACAGCAGCGTGGCGAGAAGATCCGAGTGGGCAGTCAGGCTTGAATGGAAGTCTTACTACATAGCGTCCATCCTCTTGACGGTAATGAGTGCGTTCAAAGGATTTTTCGCACAACTGTTCCTCGAGGGTTAGATGTTTAATCTCCGGCAGCGATTCGACCTGCCAGAATTTGGAGACAGCCTTGGTGAGTGCGTTGTCTGTATGCAAGCAAACGGCTAGAGAAGTGCTGCCTCGCGGTGGTGATTCCATGATTTTCCCAAAGAGAACCCAACCCAGTATAGATTGCTGTGCTAAGGGGGAGCCGATGGGTCCCATAACCAAACCAGTGCGTAAAAACTGTCCTAATTCGTCTGAGCCCAAAAGGATATCAACTGGAGCCGGAGTGTAGAAATACGGGTCTGCAAGATTTAGGCGCTTAATATGTGGCCAATCAGTTTGGCGGAGTTGGACCGGCGGTAACAAGCTTGTGATTTTTGAAAGAATGTGAGCACGTATTGTTGTCATGAAGCATTGATCATAGGAAGATAAAGTGAGCTGAACTTCACCCCTAGAACTTCCAGCTGCAGTTCCACCTATTCCTTCAATCGCTGCTGAAGTCGGAGATCTTTTCAGTTTAAGTCGTTGCAAAAAGCCCTCTGTAATAAATGAAAGGTGTGAGCCGTTGTCAAATAGAACTCTGGCTGGTTGATAGCGTCCAGAAAGGTCAACAATTTTAACAAGAGCAGTACCAAGAAGAACTTGGTGTTCAGTGTGTGCGAAATTGGATTGCGTGAACTGACTGCTTGTGCTGGGTTCTACCAATGGACTTGTTGTTGGGGTCTCTTGGTGCAAAAGAGTGTGGTGGCGTACTTGGCACACACGACATGAGTTAGAGCTGCGACAATCATGATGGTCGTGGCCAACAACAAGGCAGTTTGAACACAAGTTTTTCTCTCGAACTACCGATGTTCTTCTGGAAATGTCAAGAGATCGAAATTTGTCGCAATTGTATATTCGGTGTTTTGCTGAGCAATACGCGCACGTGTCATTGTGAAATTTTGATGCTGCTCGTTTGTTTGGCTGGCTATCCGTTGCTGCGGTATGTAGTGAGTTTGATGTGGACTTTGTTTTGCCTCTGGATTGCTGGTACGATTTAGAACTGGTGGGTGCAATTTGATGAGAGTCTATCGCATCTAAGGAACGGCATCTAATTTCGAGAAAATTGACAAGAGTGTCAAACGTTGCAACTTCGTCCTTTGTCTGTGACAACTCCCACTGCCGGTGGGTTTCGGCATCAAATTTACTAACTGTTAAATGGACCAGCCAATCGTCCCAGTTCTCCACGGCCCTCCCAAGTGCCTTTAGACTCTGATAATGCTCCTGAGTAGTGTCTAAAAGCGCCTTCAAAGCAGTGGAAGATTCGGTATTGACTTTTTTCAACGCAAATAGTGCTCGAAAGTGAGAGTCAATTATAACACGTTGGACGTTAAAGCGTTTCTTTAATAGAGCCCAGGCTTCTTCATAGTTTTCGTCGGTTGATTGAAAACCCCTAATTACCTGAAGAGCTGGTCCCTCCAAGCTGGTGCGCAAGTAGTGCAACTTATGCGACCCTCTGAGCGACGGTTCCTTGTGAATCATGGATTCGAATGCGTCATGAAATGGTCGCCACTCCTTTGGATCTCCCGAAAAATGTGGAAGCGGTATGCTGGGCAGTTTGATATCAGCACGTGTTTGCGAAATGATGTTGGGCAATAACTGCATTGTGTTGTCAGATGTTGGTTGTGATATTAAATTGCTTGCAGCTTTCAATTTGTTTGCGGCACGAGTTAAATTTGCGAAGGCTTCACGATACCAATGCTCCCCTTGTTCCCGCTCAGCTTCCTGATCTTCCACCGTTTCGATTCCACATGTTATTTCCACCTTATCTTGAGCTTGGCAGAAAGTTCCCCATTGATCTGCAAGAATGTGAAAATACGACTCCAAATCAGCTGCGTCGAATGTTTCTGCTTTTTTACTTGCATTTAGGGTTCTTTTTAATGCATTTCGGCTGCTATCGCGTTTTGCTTCGGTAGTCATTGTGAAAAAAACTGTACCGAAAAATCGCACGAGTTCACAAACCGTTTGTCAGCGACAGAAAAAATGTCCGTTAACTTTTGCCAACGTTACAGCTCGAGCTGAGTGGTGTGAGAGTGCGAGATGGAAGACTTGGCAAAATGTGAAAATTAACACGAGATGAATTTCTTTGGCTTTTTTTTTCGCGATGAGGAAAATAATGATAGGCTAGTTAATAATTTAATTGAATTAATATCCGGCTCGAAGGACCAATGTTCGCGCTAGTGACGAAAAAAGAAAGAAAAGACTACAATCAATTTTAAATAACAAAATAAACGATTTATTTCAATGAATAGAAAAAGAGAGAGAGATCCGTTGTCGGTGACGGTTGCGTGTAGACTAAATCGAAAGAAAATGTTATACATATATATTGGCTGCAACAGGTGGACATAGGCAAAAATTGATTTAAAAGCATTACGGAGCCAAAGTTACCACAAGTGTTTTGCCTTTTATTTTAAAATAAAGCTATTAATTTACATTTAGAAGTTTCTTATAAGTTTCGCTTATTTGAAAAATTTAATGTGTTTTAAAGAGTTACATAATGTAACGTATGCGCTACAATTAGAATAGACTAAGTGGTGTGCTTGTTTTAATTAAAATACAATTATTATTATTTTAAAGTGCATACGCCCTAAGTTTTAAATAAAAATGCCTGTTAGAGATGCCTACACTCATTGCCTCAGCGTATAAAAAACGTTTTCCTTATCATTTTTTCAAGTTCCAAATGACCACCGAAAGGAAATTTGGTTAAAACATTCTCGGAACACACATTTTGAAAAAAACTGCCTATTTTTGCGAGAAACATTTTTACCCAAAAGATATACCTAATAACAAAGGGGACACGAAAATGCCTTACTAAAAATGCAAATCCAATGTCATTGGTGACCCGTGCTTTGGGGTTATAAATTTTAGGGAAAGTGCAGGTATTTTAAAAGTTGCTACTGTGATAGAAGAAATTCAAAATGATTCACCTCCATTATTAGTAAATAAAACCTCTTCTCCAATTACATTTATAAGGGATTATAGTTTACCTCTAAATATTAATGATGGTAATGAAGCCTCTTCCTCGCAGTTTCCATCTCCCCATAGACAAACAAATAACAAAACATTAGAAGCAAATAGCATTAAGACGACTATATCTCGTTTTTTATTTGATACCCCAAAAAGATTAAAAGAAAATAGAGAATACAATTTGCAAAAAAAATGTTGAGCTTCAATTAGAAACCAAAAACCCTGATGTAAGCACGTTTGTCAATATGAAACTATTTCACAAGCCTTAGGCACATTTTCACGACAAAGAAAAGGATATTTGCTTAAAATGTTTTTATAAATCTCCATCGCTTTGTACACATATGCTAGATAGGAAATTTTTTCAAATGCACTCCATGTTGTTCTTAACCGGAGGACAGTATGGTGCAATTTTATTAATCTTTTACTGAGAAACATAATTACCCTTTACCTACGTTTAAAGTTTTTCCTCAAAAATTATGAAAAATTGGAAGATTGCAGAAAAACTAGGTTTGTGCGCTTTATTTTTTCGGAATAGGTTAGGTAAACGTAGGCATATAGGTAGGTAGATCACAGATTAAAATCACGAAAAACTTCCGGATATCCTCGGATAATTATTAGCTTCCGATTGGGTTGAGCGTTGATAATGACCTATATGAGATTAAATGCAAAAATGATGTCCTGGTACTGGTACATTATGTAGCTACAAAACCAGAATAATAATAATCTAAGTACATTACATATCCACCTTTCAACAAACGGGCCTATGCAGCAAAACCCAAAGCAAAGAAACGTCGCTTATTTCAAAGAAATAATGAAAAAATGTAGCAACGTTTCGGAAATGTACCAATCACCATTTCGGCGAAAAATATAGAAAAATGAAAGATATCTCATCTTGTCTTGCCCACCTACAGCTGCAGCCAACCATTAACCAACACAATCATGATCATATCTCATAAACCTCACGGGTGGGACGAACGATTCTGCTCCCAGTCACATCACATAATATCACATACCCACAAAGGAATCCAAAACAAGTAGGCACGCGTACGACACGACACACGGACACGAGGTACCACGACAAGAGTGTATGTGTGTTTTTTTGTCGTTCTCCGTCCTTTTGCTCACTCAAAACAATTCTTCTCTGAGAAAAGGTTATTCTTTTGCTAACCATGCGACCATACGCCCTCTACAGAGCAGCGGCCCAAATAAAAAAATTCGTCTGATGAGAGTACTATTAGATTTATATACAATGCTGTTATATTATGCAAATTGAAACGATTGAATACCTGTAAGACAGCTCGAACGTTTTCATCCTTGGTGCGGGTAGCAATCACTACGTCATCTAAGTATGGAAAGACACCATCAATTCCGGATACCATTGACTCCATTACTTGTTGAAAAGCTCCAGGTGCGGATTTTACTCCAGGTGCAAGTCGATTAAAGGTGAATAAACCTCGATGCGTGTTAATGACTAAGAGCTTCTTGGTATCTTCGTCAACTTCGATTTGCATGTAAGCATTATTTAAGTCGACAATTGAAAAGAAACAACATCCGTTAAAGTTGACAAATATTTCATCAGGTAGCGGTAGTGGAAAAGTGTGTGGTTCCAGCTGATCGTTGAGTCCTGTGGAATAATCACCACATATGCGAAGATTGCCAGATGCTTTTCGAACGACTACTATGGGGGCTGACCACGGAGAGAAACTGATAGGTGTGATGATACCTTCACGCTCTAACCTTTTTAATTCGTCGTCAACTGGATCTCTTGCTGCATATGCTACCGGCCTTTTCGGACGAAATACGGGGACAGCTTGTGATTTAAGTTGCAGGTGAACTTTAAATGCGGTGCAGTGTCCAATTTCCTTTCGAAATACTTCTGGAAACATACCTCTAAGATCAGCATCTGTCGTTGGTCTTCTAACTTGAAGGTTGTGACATGTAGTGTAGGATGTTACCGGTGCATCGAACAGTTGAAATTGCTGCATTAAATCTGAGCCTAGCAAATTTAGATGTGAAACAGCTGATACTGTGATGACTGCTTGTTTTAGCCGTTTGTTGATTTTCACCATTGCCTCGAATTCGCCAATGACGTGAATTCGATTCGATGAAGCATCCCGTGGCGTGTGTCGAGATGTTCGCAAAGGTGGGCTTCCGATTTTTTTCCAATTTCGTTCCCAAATTATTGTTATATCTGACCCTGTATCGTGTTGCAACTTTAACCATATGTTATTTATTTGCAGTGTCACGAAATGCCTGTTTTTGGGTATGGAACTCATTGTATATACGCTTTTTATGTTCGTTCGCGTTTTCCTATTCTTTTTTTTCTTTTGATCGTGGAGGTCTGATGACTTGTTTGCATTACGCGTCGAAAAACATGTGCAAAACCCTTCTTTGTGACCTAATTGACCACACTGAGCACACTTGTGAGTTGTGAAACTACAATCGCGCACAAAATGCATACTGCCACATTGCCAGCAAGGTCTTCTCGGTACATCGGGTCTTTTTGGTCTGTTTTTCGGGTATTGTTTTGGTTGAGCATCGACTGCGTGAACTTTTGGTAGGTTTTGTTCGACTGTAATTGCATCACGTTTTAAGTTTGCAAGACGATTTATTCCTGCCACTTAATGATCAATTGTTAAAGGTGAACTCTCAGTCTCGGCATCTAGCATGTTCAACAATCTAGCCCGAATGTCTTGATCTTTCGGAGATTGTAAGCCATTGATGAACATCAAGCATTTGAAGTTGTCCACAGTACATTTCTTAAGCATGAAATTTTCACAATGTCTATTAACATTTGCGGCGTAGCTTACAATATCTACATTTTCTTCACGAATGTTTTGCATGCATTTTACTCTAACACTGAACTGAGATTCCTTCCTACCAAAAAGTTTTTTTAACATGGTAACCGTATTGTCGAATGATATCTCACGTGGTTGTTGCGGAAGTATGTAGTCTTTGTACTTGTCAAAGACGCAAGTACTTACCTTCCTTAACAAAAGGCGTACTTTTGCTGCCTCGTCGAGCTGCTTTGCTTCCACTTGGAATACATCCTCGTACCTGGTATACCACTGTGCAAAAGTTTGGTTATCATCGGGATCGTAGACAAATTCTCGAATGTTCTTCGAAAGCACATCCATCAAATTCTCTGCGCCATTTGTCGAACCTGTTTTGCTTGGTGCTGGAGACTGTGATGATTTCCCAGCATTCGATGATTGTAAAGTTGCGTTGACTAGCATGTTCAGTAGTTCCTGTTGTTTCTCTGCAGATTCCTGTTGTCTTACGAGAAGCTGTGCAACCACCTGCTCAAGCGCCGCCATAACCTCAAAGAAAAGAAGAAGTTTTCCTCGTCGCCAAAATGTTGTGATCTTCGTAGTAATACTACACTGAGTGGGCGAACATTTTCCTTTATTGAAATAACAAGAAATTAGTTACAAATAACAATTAACAAGATAAAATAAAAAGTAATGATATTACCGCGTATATAACGCTGTCCGATACGAAAGGGAAAATAAAATGAAAGACAAGTAACTTTTGACAATACACGTAATTTGACATTAATGCCAGTAATGAAATTCTGTTAGTGTTGCCAACATCTCCCCTTCTTTTTAAGCATTTGATAATCTGGTGTCCAGGCTGCAGGTCGCTTTAGTCTATGTGATCGGCGTAAGTCTTGTGGCGGTTCCAAAGGAACGATAGCATTCGAAGACGAGGGCACCGACTCCGTTGAAGTACCCTCGTTCTGCTGGTTATCAATTAAATCTTCCGGCACGGCTACAGGTTCAACAATTGTCGCTGACTGATGTGATGAATGAGATTCTTTGTCAACAACGGTGGAAACTTCCGTATCGGTTGATGATGAAGTAGACATTGGTTGCAAGTCGAAGCAATCAAATAATACATCCAAAGATGAACGATGTGATGATGATTTTACAAATCGTGGTCGTAGCTGATTTGCATGAGATCGTACTGCTTTGAAGATTGGGTAGTTTTCGATTTCCACTTCGTAGTTTACATTTCCTGTAACTTTCCTTACATTTCCAGGGAACCATTGCGACTGGTTCAATTTATACAGCTTAGCATACACTGGGTCCCCAACTTTGTACTTGCGTTCTTTGGCTCCATGCTGTTTGTTAAACTGTCTTTCCATTGCCTCACTTCGTTTCTGTTCAGGTACGTTGGATATTTTTTTTTAAAGATCTAGTTCCATTCTCAGTGTTCTCCCTATGAACAATTCCGCTGGTGTTTTCCCTTGTGGAGCGCTGCGATTTGGTGTAGACCTGTAGAATTTTAAGAAAGTTAGTAAATTTTCTTTAGATGTTCCAGAACCACTGAGTTTCTTCAAAGACCGTTTCAAAGTATCAACAAATCTTTCCGCTTGACCATTGGATTGCGGATGGTACGGGGCTGTAAATTTGTGAATTATGCCTTGGCTTCTACAAAAGTCTGAAACATTTTGCTAGAAAATTGAGTACCATTGTCACTCACAATTAGTTCTGGATTCCCAAACTGCGATGTAAAATCCGTGATACATTCTAAAATTTTTGATGAGGATATTGTTTTGATTTCATATATTTGCGGCCACTTTGAAAACGAATCAACTATTACAAAATAGTATAAATTCTGAATTGGTCCGGCAATATCAATGTGAATTCTTTGCATCGGATGGTCACATTGAGGCCAAGATGATAATGTGGTTTTCGGCAATGTTTTAGCCACTGAAGCGCATTTCTCACAAGATTGAACCAATTGTTTGATCTCTTCATCGATCTTGGGCCAATAAACATAGCTTCGCGCTAGTGCCTTTGTACGCTCTATACCCTGATGTCCTTTATGCAAGTCCTTTAAAATGCGTTTTCGAAAACATTTAGGAATAACAAGGCGATTGTTGTACATCAAACATTCGTCGATTACACAGAGCTCATCTCTTCTGGCATAGAAGTTTTGTAAGGCTTCTGAATTTAGCTTTGGCCATTTTCCATCTCTGATGAATTTGATAACATCTCGCAGTACTGGATCATTTTCTGTCGCTGTACGAACCATGTTGAATGTGACTGGCAGTGATTGAATGATGTCGTCGGCGATGTGCTTGATATCTGCTTCCAGCTGTATGCAAGCGATGACAGTGTCTTCATTAGGTTTTGAAGTGTTGTTAATGAGACGTGATAGAATATCGGCTGCACCAAATTGGTTGGTTGATATGTACTCCAGTTCAAAATTGTATGACATAAGTGTAAGCGCCCATCGCTGAAGGCGATTTGCTGAATGAGCGAGTAGTTTTTCTCAGCAGGTGTAAGAGCTCGTGAGCAATGGTAAATTGCCTTTTCACTCCCATCTGGAAACACATGACATATATATGCTCCCAATCCTACATTAGATGCGTCGGCTGCAACTTTGATTGGCAAAGTCGGATCGTAGTGCGTCAATAGTAGATTGGAGGACAACAGCTCCTTAAATCGCATAAAATTCTTCTGACACTGAGCCGTCCAATTCCACTTTGCATCGTTTTTGAGTAAGGTGTCAAGAGGATTTTGAAGATGGCGCATCTCATCAATGAACTTCCCATAGTAGTTAATTCCACCTAGGAATGCTCTTAGTTCACTTTTATCTTTCGGGGCTGGAAGGTCCAGAATTTTAGAAATTTTATTTTTGTCTGGGCGTATTCCATGTTTATCAATGTGATACCCCAGGTATATGCAAGATGTTTTGAAAAACGAACATTTATCGAAATTGACTGTTATATTATGCAAATTGAAACGATTGAATACCTGTAAGACAGCTCGAACGTTTTCATCCTTGGTGCGGGTAGCAATCACTACGTCATCTAAGTATGGAAAGACACCATCAATTCCGGATACCATTGACTCCATTACTTGTTGAAAAGCTCCAGGTGCGGATTTTACTCCAGGTGCAAGTCGATTAAAGGTGAATAAACCTCGATGCGTGTTAATGACTAAGAGCTTCTTGGTATCTTCGTCAACTTCGATTTGCATGTAAGCATTATTTAAGTCGACAATTGAAAAGAAACAACATCCGTTAAAGTTGACAAATATTTCATCAGGTAGCGGTAGTGGAAAAGTGTGTGGTTCCAGCTGATCGTTGAGTCCTGTGGAATAATCACCACATATGCGAAGATTGCCAGATGCTTTTCGAACGACTACTATGGGGGCTGACCACGGAGAGAAACTGATAGGTGTGATGATACCTTCACGCTCTAACCTTTTTAATTCGTCGTCAACTGGATCTCTTGCTGCATATGCTACCGGCCTTTTCGGACGAAATACGGGGACAGCTTGTGATTTAAGTTGCAGGTGAACTTTAAATGCGGTGCAGTGTCCAATTTCCTTTCGAAATACTTCTGGAAACATACCTCTAAGATCAGCATCTGTCGTTGGTCTTCTAACTTGAAGGTTGTGACATGTAGTGTAGGATGTTACCGGTGCATCGAACAGTTGAAATTGCTGCATTAAATCTGAGCCTAGCAAATTTAGATGTGAAACAGCTGATACTGTGATGACTGCTTGTTTTAGCCGTTTGTTGATTTTCACCATTGCCTCGAATTCGCCAATGACGTGAATTCGATTCGATGAAGCATCCCGTGGCATGTGTCGAGATATTCGCAAAGGTGGGCTTCCGATTTTTTTCCAACTTTGTTCCGAAATTATTGTTATATCTGACCCTGTATCGTGTTGCAACTTTAACCATATGTTATTTATTTGCAGTGTCACGAAACGCCTGTTTTTGGGTATGGAACTCATTGTATATAAGTTTTTTATGTTCGTTCGCGTTTTCCTATTCTTTTTTTTCTTTTGATCGTGGAGGTCTGATGACTTGCATTACGCGTCGAAAAACATGTGCAAAACCCTTCTTTGTGACCTAATTGACCACACTGAGCACACTTGTGAGTTGTGAAACTACAATCGCGCACAAAATGCATACTGCCACATTGCCAGCAAGGTCTTCTCGGTACATCGGGTCTTTTTGGTTTGTTTTTCGGGTATTGTTTTGGCTGAGCATCGACTGCGTGAACTTTTGGTAGGTTTTGTTCGACTGTAATTGCATCACGTTTTAAGTTTGCAAGACGATTTATTTCTGCCACTTAATGATCAATTGTTAAAGGTGAACTCTCAGTCTCGGCATCTAGCATGTTCAACAATCTAGCCCGAATGTCTTGATCTTTCGGAGATTGTAAGCCATTGATGAACATCAAGCATTTGAAGTTGTCCACAGTACATTTCTTAAGCATGAAATTTTCACAATGTCTATTAACATTTGCGGCGTAGCTTACAATATCTACATTTTCTTCACGAATGTTTTGCATGCATTTTACTCTAACACTGAACTGAGATTCCTTCCTACCAAAAAGTTTTTTTAACATGGTAACCGTATTGTCGAATGATATCTCACGTGGTTGTTGCGGAAGTATGTAGTCTTTGTACTTGTCAAAGACGCAAGTACTTACCTTCCTTAACAAAAGGCGTACTTTTGCTGCCTCGTCGAGCTGCTTTGCTTCCACTTGGAATTCATCCTCGTACCTGGTATACCACTGTGCAAAAGTTTGGTTATCATCGGGATCGTAGACAAATTCTCGAATGTTCTTCGAAAGCACATCCATCAAATTCTCTGCGCCATTTGTCGAACCTGTTTTGCTTGGTGCTGGAGACTGTGATGATTTCCCAGCATTCGATGATTGTAAAGTTGCGTTGACTAGCATGTTCAGTAGTTCCTGCTGTTTCTCTGCAGATTCCTGTTGTCTTACGAGAAGCTGTGCAACCACCTGCTCAAGCGCCGCCATAACCTCAAAGAAAAGAAGAAGTTTTCCTCGTCGCCAAAATGTTGTGATCTTCGTAGTAATACTACACTGAGTGGCCGAACATTTTCCTTTATTGAAATAACAAGAAATTAGTTACAAATAACAATTAACAAGATAAAAAAAAAGTAATGATATTACCGCGTATATAACGCTGTCCGATACGAAAGGGAAAATAAAATGAAAGACAAGTAACTTTTGACAATACACGTAATTTGACATTAGGCGTTTTTCTTTTTTAATTCAGAGCTGAGCACTGAACAGAGTTCGAGCATTATGAGCGCGCTCTGAACCATTCGTGCTCAGAGCGTTCAGAGGATGTTTCGTTTTTCCTGTTTTTTTTTTGTCCATTAAATGTGACTGGAAGTGTGCATGTACATGTGTGCTCAGCTTTTTACTCAGGATGCTCAGTCAATTTATTCTGAGCTCATACAGCGCGTTCTGATCATGCTCTGAGCGAAAAAAGAAACACAAATTCGAGCTCTGAAGTGTCTGAGCTAAAAAAGAAACACGAACTTTTTGTATAACAGTTCAGGTTGTGCTCTGAACTAAAAAAGAAAAACGCCTAATGACAGTAATGAAATTCTGTTAGTGTTGCCAACAATTTACATAACTGTTATACTTATCTTTTATCCTACTTCTACTTACACAATCGATTATCGATATCTTATTCTAGATTCTTATTGGTCATACATTATTGGATAGGATCTTATTACTATTGAGTGACGCTCAGTGCAATTGAGTGCATGACACACCAAGCATGTGTGTTATATAGATAATTGGACTCGATTGCACTTTACATACTTATTCACTCTGCTATTGTTTGGTTTGGGGCAGTGGTGTCAATAAGTGGATATTTGGTTTGGGGCAGTGGTGTCAATAAGTGGATGCACTACACCCTTGCCCTTAAGAATTTTTTTAGGTAATGAATTAACTGTTTTTCTAAATTGATAATTTATGAACTAAACATTTTTTTTTTTTATTTATTGATTGGCTTATATGGTTTCAATAGATTGTTATGGACCTCTTTATGTAATCCGTTGATGTTGTCTATAATTGAATTGACTGCTTTTCTTTTTAATATTTTGAATGGGCCAATATATGGTGCTTGCTGTTTTTTTCTATTTTCTACTTTCAGTAATACTAAATCATCTACAACTAAATCTAATCTGTTGCAGTATTTTTTGTTATCGTTCAATATTATTTTTTCTTTAATTTTCATTGTCATTTCTTTTGCCTTGGCGAGTGCATACTGTAACCTGACTCTTAGCTCGTGAGCATAATTGTCGTAGTCATAAATTTTTGTTCTGTTATTTGTGGTGTCGGAGGGTAAACCTGGTATTTTGCCATAAACGAGTTCATATGGTGAATACCCGGTGTCTACATGTGGTGTCGTATTATAAGCGAATGCGAAGTATGGGATCCATTTATCCCATTCATTGTCGTTGACATCTGATAACAGAAATTCGTTAAGTACCCTGTGATTTCTTTCAAGTGCACCTATCGTTTGATGGTGGTATGGGGAAGAAAATGTTTGTTTGATCTGTAATAGCGAACATATATTTGCTATCAGTTCGTTATTGAATTCTGTTCCTCTGTCTGATTTTAAAATTTTAAAATGCCCATATTTAAGAATAAATTCCTCTACCAAAGTTTTAGCTGTTGTTGTTGCGTCTTTTGATGTCATAGGATATGTGTTTGAAACTAAGACAATCAACAATCAACATAACATCGTACTTATTTATTTTCTTTCATTTTGTTCATTAATTATTCTACATTTATATTCGATTCGTTAATTCGTGGCTTTAATCTTAATTCAATTGTTGTAATTTGATGCATATTATATTAGTTTGTTCGATTTGACTTGTCTTCAGTGTTATCAATCACTTTGATCTACCTATGTATATAAAATTGTCATAATGTTCTCTTAAATTCTCTTAAGCTCACAATGTTACTCTAATCTCTATCGTCTAAATTACACCAACAACATTGTATTGTTTGTGCCTGTGTGGCGAGAGTGCTTTGGTGCATCGACCAATTGAACTGGCTTGTTCTCGGTCACTTGGATATCGACCACAGCAGACACCACAACTCCAACCACAAAGCTAAGTACAAGCTAAGTAGAATAAGAAACAAGTCTCAGTGAACGTCCTGAGTTAAACGAATTGTTCTCTGAAATTCCAGAACTTGACATGATCTGCGCGGTAACAGACCGCCTCCCAAAGACCTTATGCTTCGATAAGCGGTTCTCTACAGAGATCCCAAGTAGAGAAGCATGGGCGAGTAATAGCCCATCTACTTGCCAAAATGACGTGGGTAAAGCTGGGACCGCCATATTCGAATTTCGCCAAACAAACTACATGGGATTTAATTGCTATTTAATCGCTATTTAATTGCTCTATTCTTGATTTTGTCGCTCTTCGGGAAGTGGGAGATTTTGTGGCGGTCCTAGCTTACCGGTAAAGCTGGGACCGCCACATTGACTTTTGAAGGATTTTTTTTTGCGCATACCAACCACCGATTTAATCGCTCTGGGGAAATGTATAAATTTTTCTAATCGGACAAGCCGTTCGCCCACAATTTCAAATTTACGTTTTTTTGTAACGGTCAGTTCGCTATAAAACTCTTTTGATTTTCAAGGAAAAGCAAAAAAAATATGAAAAAATTAATAAAAATTTAACCAATAAGAATTTTACCACGCCAAATATCTTAAAAGAAGCGTACACTTGTCGGCTACTATTAGATTGAATCAAATATTTTGTCGCTCTTCTCTAAATGGCCGAAAAACTGTTAGATAGACCTACCAAAAACAAACATATTGAAAAATTAAAAAAAATATATATTCCGTTACAATTCCACCAGGCCACATATATCAAAAGAACAGTCTATTCATTACGTATTACCTCATAGAATAAAAAAATTTGTCGCTCTTCTCTAACTGTGGAAAAAAGTAAAAAGTTCATTTTACGACCAAAAAAATAAGCTAAAAATACAAAAATTAAAATTTTCGAAAGCTTAAATGTCATATACTAAGTTTGAATCCTACTATGCCACATAGCTTTTTAGAAGCGTGTGTTCATTAGCTATGAACCCAATCAATAAAATAATTTGTCGCTCTTCTCTAAATGTGTCAAAAGCTAACAAGTTCATTTAGCAAAAAAAAAAAATAAATATACCCCTAGTACAAACAAAAAAGTTGGAAAATTTGAAAATCTGATATATCGCGTTCGAATCCTACTATGCCACATAGCTCACTAGAAGCGTGTATTCATTAGCTATCAACCCAATCAATAAAATAATTTGTCGCTCTTCTCTAAATGTGTCAAAAATCAAAAAGTAAATTTTGCCAAAAAAAATAAATATACCCCTAGTACATACAAAAAAATTGGAAAATTTGAAAAATCTGATATATCCCGTTCGAATCCTACTATGCCACATAGCTCATTAGAAGCGTGTATTCATTAGCTATCAACCCAATCCTTAAAATAATTTGTCGCTCTTCTCTAAATGTGTCAAAAGCTAAAAAAATTAACAAATGTCATTTCTTCGGAAATCCAGTTCGTACATCCAACTCTTTTGTTTTTCTATGGAAAATTTGAAAAATCTGGTATATCCCGTTCGAATCCTACTATGCCACATAGCTCACTAGAAGCGTGTATTCATTAGCTATCAACCCAATCAATAAAATAATTTGTCGCTCTTCTCTAAATGTGTCAAAAAACAAAAAGTAAATTTTGCCAAAAAAATAAATATACCCCTAGTACAAACAAAAAAGTTGGAAAATTTGAAAAATCTGATATATCCCGTTCGAATCCTACTATGCCACATAGCTCATTAGAAGCGTGTATTCATTAGCTATCAACCCAATCAATAAAATAATTTGTCGCTCTTCTCTAAATGTGTCAAAAGCTAAAAAAATTAACAAATGTCATTTCTTCGGAAATCCAGTTCGTACATCCAACTCTTTTGTTATCCTATGGAAAATTTGAAAAATCTGGTATATCCCGTTCGAATCCTATTATGCCACATAGCTTATTAGAAGCGTGTATTCATTAGCTATCAACTCAATCAATAAAATAATTTGTCGCTCTTCTCTAAATGTGTCAAAAGCTAACAAGTTCATTTAGCCAAAAAAAAAAAAAAATATACCCCTAGTACAAACAAAAATGTTGGAAAATTTGAAAAATGTGATATATCCCGTTCGAATCCTACTATGCCACATAGCTCATTAGAAGCGTGTATTCATTAGCTATCAACCCAATCAATAAAATAATTTGTCGCTCTTCTCTAAATGTGTCAAAAATCAAAAAGTAAATTTTGCCAAAAAAAATAAATATACCCCTAGTACAAACAAAAAAGTTGGAAAATTTGAAAAATGTGATATATCCCGTTCGAATCCTACTATGCCACATAGCTCATTACAAGCGTGTATTCATTAGCTATCAACCCAATCCTTAAAATAATTTGTCGCTCTTCTCAAATGTGTCAAAAGCTAAAAAAATTAACAAATGTCATTTCTTCGGAAATCCAGTTTGTACATCCAACTCTTTTGTTTTCCTATGGAAAATTTGAAAAATCTGGTATATCCCGTTCGAATCCTATTATGCCACATAGCTTATTAGAAGCGTGTATTCATTAGCTATCAACTCAATCAATAAAATAATTTGTCGCTCTTCTCTAAATGTGTCAAAAGCTAACAAGTTCATTTAGCCAAAAAAAAATAAATATACCCCTAGTACAAACAAAAAAGTTGGAAAATTTGATATATCCCGTTCGAATCCTACTATGCCACATAGCTCATTAGAAGCGTGTATTCATTAGCTATCAACCCAATCAATAAAATAATTTGTCGCTCTTCTCTAAATGTGTCAAAAATCTAAAAGTAAATTTTGCCAAAAAAAATAAATATACCCCTAGTACAAACAAAAAAGTTGGAAAATTTGAAATATCTGATATATCCCGTTCGAATCCTACTATGCCACATAGCTCATTAGAAGCGTGTATTCATTAGCTATCAACCCAATCCTTAAAATAATTTGTCGCTCTTCTCTAAATGTGTCAAAAGCTAAAAAAATTAACAAATGTCATTTCTTCGGAAATCCAGTTTGTACATCCAACTCTTTTGTTTTCCTATGGAAAATTTTAAAAATCTGGTATATCCCGTTCGAATCCTATTATGCCACATAGCTTATTAGAAGCGTGTATTCATTAGCTATCAACTCAATCAATAAAATAATTTGTCGCTCTTCTCTAAATGTGTCAAAAGCTAACAAGTTCATTTAGCCAAAAAAAAAATAAATATACCCCTAGTACAAACAAAAAAGTTGGAAAATTTGAAAAATGTGATATATCCCGTTCGAATCCTACTATGCCACATAGCTCATTAGAAGCGTGTATTCATTAGCTATCAACTTAATCAATAAAATAATTTATCGCTCTTCTCTAAATGTGTCAAAAGCTAACAAGCTCATTTAGCCAAAAAAAAAAAAAAATATACCCCTAGTACAAACAAAAAAGTTGGAAAATTTGAAAAATTTGATATATCCCGTTCGAATCCTATTATGCCACATAGCTCATTAGAAGCGTGTGTTCATTAGCTATCAACCCAATCAATAAAATAATGTGTCGCTCTTCTCTAAATGTGTCAAAAATCAAAAAGTAAATTTTGCCAAAAAAAATAAATATACCCCTAGTACAAACAAAAAAGTTGGAAAATTTGAAAAATCTGATATATCCCGTTCGAATCCTACTATGCTACATAGCTCACTAGAAGCGTGTATTCATTAGCTATCAACCCAATCAATAAAATAATTTGTCGCTCTTCTCTAAATGTGTCAAAAATCAAAAAGTAAATTTTGCCAAAACAATGGCAAACAGATACAAAAATCATATATACCGTTCAAATTATACTATTTTATTTTTTATAGAAAACTTTAAGAAATCATTTAGCTCTCAATCGCTCGTCAATGGATCAATAAGTTGCAGGTGAACTTTAAATGCGGTGCAGTGTCCAATTTCCTTTCGAAATACTTCTGGAAACATACCTCTAAGATCAGCATCTATCGTTGGTCTGCTAACTTGAAGGTTGTGACATGTAGTGTAGGATGTTACCGGTGCATCGAACAGTTGAAATTGCTGCATTAAATCTGAGCCTAGCAAATTTAGATGTGAAACAGCTGATACTGTGATGACTGCTTGTTTTAGCCGTTTGTTGATTTTCACCATTGCCTCGAATTCGCCAATAACGTGAATTCGATTCGATGAAGCATCCCGTGGCGTGTGTCGAGATATTCGCAAAGGTGGGCTTCCGATTTTTTTCCAATTTTGTTTCGAAATTATTGTTATATCTGACCCTGTATCGTGTTGCAACTTTAACCATATGTTATTTATTTGCAGTGTCACGAAACGCCTGTTTTTGGGTATGGAACTCATTGTATATACGCTTTTTATGTTCGTTCGCGTTTTCCTATTCTTTTTTTTCTTTTGATCGTGGAGGTCTGATGACTTGTTTGCATTACGCGTCGGAAAACATGTGCAAAACCCTTCTTTGTGACCTAATTGACCACACTGAGCACACTTGTGAGTTGTGAAACTACAATCGCGCACAAAATGCATACTGCCACATTGCCAGCAAGGTCTTCTCGGTACATCGGGTCTTTTTGGTTTGTTTTTCGGGTATTGTTTTGGCTGAGCATCGACTGCGTGAACTTTTGGTAGGTTTTGTTCGACTGTAATTGCATCACGTTTTAAGTTTGCAAGACGATTTATTTCTGCCACTTAATGATCAATTGTTAAAGGTGAACTCTCAGTCTCGGCATCTAGCATGTTCAACAATCTAGCCCGAATGTCTTGATCTTTCGGAGATTGTAAGCCATTGATGAACATGGAACATCAAGCATTTGAAGTTGTCCACAGTACATTTCTTTAGCATGAAATTTTCACAATGTCTATTAACATTTGCGGCGTAGCTTACAATATCTACATTTTCTTCACGAATGTTTTGCATGCATTTTACTCTAACACTGAACTGAGATTCCTTCCTACCAAAAAGTTTTTTTAACATGGTAACCGTATTGTCGAATGATATCTCACGTGGTTGTTGCGGAAGTATGTAGTCTTTGTACTTGTCAAAGACGCAAGTACTTACCTTCCTTAACAAAAGGCGTACTTTTGCTGCCTCGTCGAGCTGCTTTGCTTCCACTTGGAATACATCCTCGTACCTGGTATACCACTGTGCAAAAGTTTGGTTATCATCGGGATCGTAGACAAATTCTCGAATGTTCTTCGAAAGCACATCCATCAAATTCTCTGCGCCATTTGTCGAACCTGTTTTGCTTGGTGCTGGAGACTGTGATGATTTCCCAGCATTCGATGATTGTAAAGTTGCGTTGACTAGCATGTTCAGTAGTTCCTGCTGTTTCTCTGCAGATTCCTGTTGTCTTACGAGAAGCTGTGCAACCACCTGCTCAAGCGCCGCCATAACCTCAAAGAAAAGAAGAAGTTTTCCTCGTCGCCAAAATGTTGTGATCTTCGTAGTAATACTACACTGAGTGGGCGAACATTTTCCTTTATTGAAATAACAAGAAATTAGTTACAAATAACAATTAACAAGATAAAATAAAAAGTAATGATATTACCGCGTATATAACGCTGTCCGATACGAAAGGGAAAATAAAATGAAAGACAAGTAACTTTTGACAATACACGTAATTTGACATTAATGCCAGTAATGAAATTCTGTTAGTGTTGCCAACATCTCCCCTTCTTTTTAAGCATTTGATAATCTGGTGTCCAGGCTGGAGGTCGCTTTAGTCTATGTGATCGGCGTAAGTCTTGTGGCGGTTCCAAAGGAACGATAGCATTCGAAGACGACGGCACCGACTCCGTTGAAGTACCCTCGTTCTGCTGGTTATCAATTATATCTTCCGGCACGGCTACAGGTTCAACAATGGTCGCTGACTGATGTGATGAATGAGATTCTTTGTCAACAACGGTGGAAACTTCCGTATCGGTTGATGATGAAGTAGACATTGGTTGCAAGTCGAAGCAATCAAATAATACATCCAAAGATGAACGATGTGATGATGATTTTACAAATCGTGGTCGTAGCTGATTTGCATGAGATCGTACTGCTTTGAAGATTGGGTAGTTTTCGATTTCCACTTCGTAGTTTACATTTCCTGTAACTTTCCTTACATTTCCAGGGAACCATTGCGACTGGTTCAGTTTATACAGCTTAGCATACACTGGGTCCCCAACTTTGTACTTGCGTTCTTTGGCTCCATGCTGTTTGTTAAACTGTCTTTCCATTGCCTCACTTCGTTTCTGTTCAGGTACGTTGGATTTTTTTTTTAAAAGATCTAGTTCCATTCTCAGTGTTCTCCCTATGAACAATTCCGCTGGTGTTTTCCCTTGTGGAGCGCTGCGATTTGGTGTAGATCTGTAGAATTTTAAGAAAGTTAGTAAATTTTCTTTAGATGTTCCAGAACCACTGAGTTTCTTCAAAGACCGTTTCAAAGTATCAACAAATCTTTCCGCTTGACCATTGGATTGCGGATGGTACGGGGCTGTAAATTTGTGAATTATGCCTTGGCTTCTACAAAAGTCTGAAAACATTTTGCTAGAAAATTGAGTACCATTGTCACTCACAATTAGTTCTGGATTCCCAAACTGCGATGTAAAATCCGTGATACATTCTAAAATTTTTGATGAGGATATTGTTTTGATTTCATATATTTGCGGCCACTTTGAAAACGAATCAACTATTACAAAATAGTATAAATTCTGAATTGGTCCGGCAATATCAATGTGAATTCTTTGCATCGGATGGTCACATTGAGGCCAAGATGATAATGTGGTTTTCGGCAATGTTTTAGCCACTGAAGCGCATTTCTCACAAGATTGAACCAATTGTTTGATCTCTTCATCGATCTTGGGCCAATAAACATAGCTTCGCGCTAGTGCCTTTGTACGCTCTATACCCTGATGTCCTTTATGCAAGTCCTTTAAAATGCGTTTTCGAAAACATTTAGGAATAACAAGGCGATTGTTGTACATCAAACATTCGTCGATTACACAGAGCTCATCTCTTCTGGCATAGACGTTTTGTAAGGCTTCTGAATTTAGCTTTGGCCATTTTCCATCTCTGATGAATTTGATAACATCTCGCAGTACTGGATCATTTTCTGTCGCTGTACGAACCATGTTGAATGTGACTGGCAGTGATTGAATGATGTCGTCGGCGATGTGCTTGATATCTGCTTCCAGCTGTATGCAAGCGATGACAGTGTCTTCATTAGGTTTTGAAGTGTTGTTAATGAGACGTGATAGAATATCGGCTGCACCAAATTGGTTGGTTGATATGTACTCCAGTTCAAAATTGTATGACATAAGTGTAAGCGCCCATCGCTGAAGGCGATTTGCTGAATGAGCAGGAATTCCCTTCTTGTTACCGAATATGGCAAGCAACGGCTTATGGTCAGTTTGCAATTTGAACTTTCTTCCATATACGAACTTGTGAAATTTGGTTACGGCAAAGACTAGAGCTAAGCCTTCTTTCTCAATCTGCGAGTAGTTTTTCTCAGCAGGTGTAAGAGCTCGTGAGCAATGGTAAATTGCCATATATATGCTCCCAATCCTACATTAGATGCGTCGGCTGCAACTTTGATTGGCAAAGTCGGATCGTAGTGCGTCAATAGTAGATTGGAGGACAACAGCTCCTTAAATCGCATAAAATTCTTCTGACACTGAGCCGTCCAATTCCACTTTGCATCGTTTTTGAGTAAGGCGTCAAGAGGATTTCGAAGATGGCGCATTTCATCAATGAACTTCCCATAGTAGTTAATTCCACCTAGGAATGCTCTTAGTTCACTTTTATCTTTCGGGGCTGGAAGGTCCAGAATTTTAGAAATTTTTTTTTTGTCTGGGCGTATTCCATGTTTATCAATGTGATACCCCAGGTATATGTGTTAAACAGAGCCGTAATTAAGAAAGAGACCCGCTCACTTCGAATGACAATAGACAAGTGAAGATTAGTTTATTGCAGAATCCATAATGTAAGAGTACATGTGTGCGTTAGCTATGTAATTCAATTATGTACTTATTTTACAGTGGCGAAGAAAAGTGTGCAAACTTAATAATATAATATAACACTCCCACTTATTATTAAGGTAAAATATTACTTTGAAATAGAAACACGTATATTAATATTGTTTCGAAATGATTCAAATTTGTGTCTTGAGAGTGGTTTTGTAAAGGCATCTGCTAGTTGCTCATCCGATGGTACGAAACAAATGTTGAAACGTCCTTCGATGAATTTTTCACGTATGAAATGCACACGGACATCAATGTGTTTAGTCCTTGCGTGATACTCTGGGTTTTTTATCAGTTTAAGAGCGCTCTGGTTATCGATGTTAATTGTTGGTTTCTGATGTTCCTCATCAAGCAGGTCTTGTATAAGCGCATCAAGCCACATCAAATCTTTGACTGCTTCCGATGCAGCTACATACTCTGCCTCTGTTGTACTTAGTGATGTGCATTTTTGGAGTTTAGATGACCAGGAGACGGGGCTTGCTCCAAGAAGACAAATGTGGCCACTTGTTGAACGTCTTGTGGAAAGGTCTCCAGCATAGTCAGCATCACTATAAATAGAAAAAGTAAGATTAGTGTTTGATTCGAAAAGTATTCCAAAGTCTGTAGTATATTTGAGATATTTAAATATACGCTTAACAGCCTTAACATGCTGTCTTGTAGGTTTGTCCAAAAAACGGCTAACTACTCCCACTGCATATGAAATGTCCGCTCTAGTGGCGATTGCCAAATACATAAGACTGCCAACTGCTTCACTATAAGGAAATTTTGATGCTAGAGGCAAACTCTCATCCAACACAGCTGATTTGCTTCCAAGATCGCTCGGTGTATGAACTGTGTATGAATCCAACATGTTGAACTTATGAAGAACGCGATCAATATAATTGGATTGGGAAACAAAAAAGCTTTCATCACGGTTTCGGGTTATTTGAAGTCCAAGGTAATAGTTGGCCTTGACAATTTTCACTTCAAAATGTTTGTTTAAAAAATCAATTATACTTTCAACATCACGTACGTTATTAGCAGCAATCAAACCACGGTCCCGAGAGGGAGCGTGGGTTGATGGCAAATTTGATGCCTTTGAAGCAAACTTTCAACTTCTTTATTTTTAAATTCCGAACCATTATCCGATCTGAGGGTTTTAATCCCTTGACTCAAAGTTGCTTTCACAAAGCTTATATACTTATCAATCATTGAACAAGTTTCCGATTTTTCTTTCATGAAATAGACCACTCTAAGATTGGAAAAATCATCTTTGAACAAAATAAAGTATCTCGATCCGGCAATTGATGAAGTTTGCATTGGCCCACAAAGGTCGGTGTGAACCAACTCGCCTGGCTGTTTTGCCCGAGAACTACTTTTCACAAAGGGGGATCTATGCATTTTTCCAACCGCACATGCATCGCAAAAGAAATTTCTATTGTCAATAAACTGAATATCATTTGACTTTAGAATGTTCCGAATTTGACCTACACACATGTGTCCAAGTCGCTCATGCCAATTTTGAAGTGATTCGAGCTTCGAAGCATAATACATAGATTGATTTTCTTGTTTTTTGACTTTAAACACCATTTTGTACAGACGATGAGAGCGAACACCAATAGCAACAACTACCCCATCAGATTTCATGATTTTGCATTTCTCACTATCAGATGTTAGTTTATAGTTTTTATCGAGAGCACTACCAGAAGAAAATAGATTTATTTTAACATCAGGAACAAAGAAAACGTTGACTAATTTCTTGTTTATCCATTCTTCACCGTTGAAAGCCAAGATATTAATATCGCCTTTGCCATATGCATTAATTTTGCTACCGTTACCGATTGTAATTGGCACTGGGTTCTTTAACTGTATGAATTCGCTAAACCATTCTCTATGAAATGTCATGTGCTCACTCGCACCCGAATCTAACACCCAATCATCAGCACAAACAACATCGGTAAAATTAACTGTGCCACAAACAAGTGCATCGCCATAATTATGATCATCTTTCTTAGCGTAATTCAATTGCGGTACTACTTTTACTTTATTAGGACAATTTGACTTCCAATGACCATGCTGATTACATGCAAAACACTTACCCAAGCGTTTTTTCTTACTGTGGTTATTGTTGAACTTAGGTGCATGCGCTCTTCGCGCGATTAGCGCACTGTCTTCTTCAACTCTGGATGATGTCGATGCTGGTAGTTCCATTGCGTTTATTCTTGTTTCCTCCATGATCAACCGTGACCTGAGATTTTCGATGGTTTGGCTCTTTATTTCTGTCCACTCCCAAGCACTAAAAAAGTGAGAGAAGCGATTAGGTAAAGTCATTAGAATTTTTGCGATAAGCATAGATGGGGAGACCTAATCTCCGGCATCTCTCAATTGTTGCACCAGGCTCTCCAATTGGCTCATATGTGTAGCAATATCGTCAGATGGATTTTTCTGAAAGCAGAGTTTTCTCCACATTTCATTAGACGTTGAACAGTGCATGATATGAACCAAAGGTTGCTGTCCAACACTCGTTGCTATTATTTTTTGCGCTTTACGGTCTTTTACTTGCCATTCCTTAATACGATTAGTTATGCTAGCATCTCCTGCCGCAGCCACCGGCATAGCCTCACTCCCTGTTACCACTTCATATATATCGCTTGCATTCAAAAGGATCTTAACTTGGAATTTCCATATATTCCACTGTTCCGAGCACTGCAATTTTTCTATTCTTACACTATCGTTATCCATAACAAGAACAGTGTAAAAGTTACTATTGCTGACCAAAAAAAACGAAGTATCTATTACGAATCCGAAAATATTTTATTTCTCGCAAAACTTCTTCCAAAAAAACTGAACTAGGAACCGCGTTTTCTTTGTTCTTGGGTAACTGGGCCCATAACCTGTTAAACAGAGCCGTAATTAAGAAAGAGACCCGCTCACTTCGAATGACAATAGACAAGTGAAGATTAGTTTATTGCAGAATCCATAATGTAAGAGTACATGTGTGCGTTAGCTATGTAATTCAATAATGTACTTATTTTACAGTGGCGAAGAAAAGTATGCAAACTTAATAATATAATATAACAATATGCAAGATGTTTTGAAAAACGAACATTTATCGAAATTGACTGTTATATTATGCAAATTGAAACGATTGAATACCTGTAAGACAGCTCGAACGTTTTCATCCTTGGTGCGGGTAGCAATCACTACGTCATCTAAGTATGGAAAGACACCATCAATTCCGGATACCATTGACTCCATTACTTGTTGAAAAGCTCCAGGTGCGGATTTTACTCCAGGTGCAAGTCGATTAAAGGTGAATAAACCTCGATGCGTGTTAATGACTAAGAGCTTCTTGGTATCTTCGTCAACTTCGATTTGCATGTAAGCATTATTTAAGTCGACAATTGAAAAGAAACAACATCCGTTAAAGTTGACAAATATTTCATCAGGTAGCGGTAGTGGAAAAGTGTGTGGTTCCAGCTGATCGTTGAGTCCTGTGGAATAATCACCACATGTGCGAAGATTGCCAGATGCTTTTCGAACGACTACTATGGGGGCTGACCACGGAGAGAAACTGATAGGTGTGATGATACCTTCACGCTCTAACCTTTTTAATTCGTCGTCAACTGGATCTCTTGCTGCATATGCTACCGGCCTTTTCGGACGAAATACGGGGACAGCTTGTGATTTAAGTTGCAGGTGAACTTTAAATGCGGTGCAGTGTCCAATTTCCTTTCGAAATACTTCTGGAAACATACCTCGCCAATGACGTGAATTCGATTCGATGAAGCATCCCGTGGCGTGTGTCGAGATGTTCGCAAAGGTGGGCTTCCGATTTTTTTCCAATTTTGTTCCCAAATTATTGTTATATCTGACCCTGTATCGTGTTGCAACTTTAACCATATGTTATTTATTTGCAGTGTCACGAAACGCCTGTTTTTGGGTATGGAACTCATTGTATATACGCTTTTTATGTTCTTTCGCGTTTTCCTATTCTTTTTTTTCTTTTGATCGTGGAGGTCTGATGACTTGTTTGCATTACGCGTCGAAAAACATGTGCAAAACCCTTCTTTGTGACCTAATTGACCACACTGAGCACACTTGTGAGTTGTGAAACTACAATCGCGCACAAAATGCATACTGCCACATTGCCAGCAAGGTCTTCTCGGTACATCGGGTCTTTTTGGTTTGTTTTTCGGGTATTGTTTTGGCTGAGCATCGACTGCGTGAACTTTTGGTAGGTTTTGTTCGACTGTAATTGCATCACGTTTTAAGTTTGCAAGACGATTTATTTCTGCCACTTAATGATCAATTGTTAAAGGTGAACTCTCAGTCTCGGCATCTAGCATGTTCAACAATCTAGCCCGAATGTCTTGATCTTTCGGAGATTGTAAGCCATCGATGAACATCAAGCATTTGAAGTTGTCCACAGTACATTTCTTAAGCATGAAATTTTCACAATGTCTATTAACATTTGCGGCGTAGCTTACAATATCTACATTTTCTTCACGAATGTTTTGCATGCATTTTACTCTAACACTGAACTGAGATTCCTTCCTACCAAAAAGTTTTTTTAACATGGTAACCGTATTGTCGAATGATATCTCACGTGGTTGTTGCGGAAGTATGTAGTCTTTGTACTTGTCAAAGACGCAAGTACTTACCTTCCTTAACAAAAGGCGTACTTTTGCTGCCTCGTCGAGCTGCTTTGCTTCCACTTGGAATACATCCTCGTACCTGGTATACCACTGTGCAAAAGTTTGGTTATCATCGGGATCGTAGACAAATTCTCGAATGTTCTTCGAAAGCACATCCATCAAATTCTCTGCGCCATTTGTCGAACCTGTTTTGCTTGGTGCTGGAGACTGTGATGATTTCCCAGCATTCGATGATTGTAAAGTTGCGTTGACTAGCATGTTCAGTAGTTCCTGCTGTTTCTCTGCAGATTCCTGTTGTCTTACGAGAAGCTGTGCAACCACCTGCTCAAGCGCCGCCATAACCTCAAAGAAAAGAAGAAGTTTTCCTCGTCGCCAAAATGTTGTGATCTTCGTAGTAATACTACACTGAGTGGGCGAACATTTTCCTTTATTGAAATAACAAGAAATTAGTTACAAATAACAATAATTAACAAGATAAAAAAAAAAAGTAATGATATTACCGCGTATATAACGCTGTCCGATACGAAAGGGAAAATAAAATGAAAGACAAGTAACTTTTGACAATACACGTAATTTGACATTAATGACAGTAATGAAATTCTGTTAGTGTTGCCAACAATTTACATAACTGTTATACTTATCTTTTATCCTACTTCTACTTACACAATCGATTATCTATATCTTATTCTAGATTCTTATTGGTCATACATTATTGGATAGGATCTTATTACTATTGAGTGACGCTCAGTGCAATTGAGTGCATGACACACCAAGCATGTGTGTTATCATTGAGTTTATATACATAGAGGAACCACGAGAGCTTAGAACAACCTCAGTAGATGTCACTACGTACACTACATCGAGATCGAGAATGTGTGTGGAACATGGTGGAAGGTGGAACCCATTCACAACCCCACGAAGGAACTTGCAAGTGCGAAAGCAAAGAAAGCGCATGTGCATATTATCATTGTGTATTCATAGACGTATCCATGTGGCGTGTGAGGGGCTGAGGGCAGCGTTCCCTCCCGTGCTACAATTGTAGCGTTTTTTAGTTTTTGAGTACATTTTTTCTAACTGAGTACGATACTACTTTGGATCGCCGCGTACTACTTTTTATAATTGCATATCAATAACTCATTTCTTATTTTCCAAATTTTCAAAAAATTGTTTGTAACATCAGACATATATTTACCCTGACAAGATTACGGCAGGAGAATGCCCAACTATATTAGAGCTCTCATCGCACTTTCCCTATAGGTATATCTAATGATTTGGAAAATATAAATGACGAATGGAGGGCATTAATTGGAGCTGAAGAACTACTTAAAAAGTGGTATCATGAAAATGTAGCAATCTACTGGCAGAATATAGGACAACTTAAAAATGGGTTAGGTGAATTGGCGTTTTCAAAGTTGTCTAAATACATGCTAACGCTGTGTTCACTGCCTCAATATGTGTAGAAGGCTAGACATAATTATATGGGACTATATCTTTTCAGGAAATAAACTTAAATCGCTAAATACAAAATCGCTGAATATTGAATTGTGATACTTGTATGAATGTATAATGTACTACTTTATGTTTTTTATAAAAAAGTTTTTTTTTTTACATTTTTTAATGTTCAAAAATGATGATATAACTATGGAATATTTATCTTTGCTTTTTTTTAGTTCATTTTTATATACATACTTAACTTATAATTTATTCTTAAATATAAATAAACCTTAAAGGTTACGTTTTCCTTTATTTTTTGTGGATGAATGAAATAATTTATGTTAAATTAAAATAAGCTTTTCTTTTTGATATTTTTTTTAATGAATAAAAAATGTGTGTTCATATAAAACAAATATTTGAAAATGTATAGTAGTGAATTTTTTTAAACAAATTTCCGATTCTAATTGAAAAATACCATAAAGCCGTTTTCTTTAGGTACATTATTGCGTACTACCTTCAGACCCATTTGAGTACCAATTTTTACCGCAATGAGAACTTTGCCTAACGACAGGGGAGGGAACGCTGGCTGAGGGCTGATTGATTTTCTCGAAGTAAAAAAGGGAATTGTATTTGTATATGTGTATGTGTTTACTTGTCGATATCTTTGCTGGTTCTTATTTGGTTGTCATTTCACATTTCATTACCAATTTCGGTCTTGGCTTGAGAACACGTAATTTTATTTTCAATTTCAGAGATGCCGGCTGTGTGTGCATACACGAATTGTTACAATGCTTATAGGAGTGGGGGCTTATCTTTTTTCAGTTTGCCCAATGATTACAGGCAAGTGCTTTGGGTTAAGCATTCAGGCAATGCAAAATTAAGTAATTTGGCAAAATATGGAAAGAAAAATATAAGGTTTTGTAAAAAACATTTTTATCTTTCAAATTTGGTTGTGCGTGGGACAAAAAAAAATATCACATCGGATTGTGTACCAATTTCTTCGCCTCATATATGTTCTTGTTCTGAAAATCATAGGGATACAATGTGTGAAGAACTTATGAAAGTATCTTTTTTGGCAGAGCAGAAATTAAATGAAGAAAAAAGAAACGATCTTAAACGAAAACATCCAGCTGCCCTAGATTGCCCTTTATCCTTAGATGAAGATAATTTCTTATCCTTAGAAGGAAATAGATCACCACCCGGTCCTAGTTTAAGAGTTTACTGT
This sequence comes from Cheilosia vernalis, assembly GCA_949126925.1. Lineage (NCBI taxonomy): Eukaryota > Metazoa > Arthropoda > Insecta > Diptera > Syrphidae > Cheilosia > Cheilosia vernalis. The sequence goes on from OX421363.1 coordinate 5,360,483, forward strand.
AATAGAAAGCTAGAACACTATTCTTGTGACTCAGAAACAGGGCTTCAGTCTTCGCCGAATAAAAGCGTAGATGTACCAAAAATCGCCAAGTCATCTCGCATTCCACGATTTCTTTTCAGGTCTCCAAAGAAATTTGTCGAAAGTGATGATGAAAAAATAGAAAAAAAAATAAATGAAATGTTCAGTACCAAAACCGATCCTGTGAGAATATTTATTTTATCTCAATTAGTACATAAAAAAAATTGTCAGTGGAAAAATGAAGAAAAAGATTTGTATTTAAAATTTTTTTATAAATCTCCGGTAATGTACAATTATTTAATTGAGATTGGATTTTTGTTACCCTCTATTTCAACAATTCGAAGGTGGCATTCAAATATAAAATTTTCTCCAGGAATATCTCAAGGCATTCTTGATTTGTTAAAAATAAAAAGCACTTCCCTTTCAACAATAGACAAAAAATGTGTATTGTTGCTAGATGAAATGGCTATAAAGCCTGAATTGGAATATAATTCGTCAGAAGATATCATATATGGCTTTATAGATCACGGCAGTTTTGGTCGGAAAAATGTCATTGCTACACATGCACTTCTTGTTATGTTGAGAGGGTTAAATTGCAATTGGAAACAAACTATAGGCATTTTTATAGGAAACGTTAATGGAGTGCTCTTAAGCAATATTATTAAGGACTGCATAGCTAAGGTAACATCTTTAGGTTTTAAAGTTAATGCAGTGAGCACCGACCAAGGAAGCAATAATCGAAGTGCGTACAGAATTTTAGGAGGGACAGTTGAACAGCCATATTTTAATCTGAATGGGAATCAAATTTTCTTACTCCATGATGTACCACACCTTGTTAAGAGCGTAAGAAACAGACTTTTAGTTGCTGACATTCTGACTCCGGATCGAGTTTCTTGGAAAATACTCGAAAAATTATTTGATTCTGATTCAGGCACTGTAAAACTGTTGTACAAGCTTACAAAGGAACACCTGCGACCAAATGCATTTCAGAAGCTTTCTGTAAAATTGGCAACACAAATATTTAGTTGCAAGGTAGCAATGGCAATTTTTGCGGCTGTTGCCAATAACTTCTTTACAGAAGCTGAAAAAAATGTGGCAATAAGCACAGCAACTTTCATTTTATTTATGAATAAGCTTTTTGATAATTTAAATAGCAGCAGTAAATATGCCAGGAATCCAGATAAGAATTCTATATCATTTATTAAATCCGATATTTTAGTAAATCTTAAGGAATCGTGTGAAAAAATATCTTTATGGAGGTCCGAAGGAAAAATGCAAGTACCACATTGTTTTGATGGACTCCAGCAGACTTTAAATGGAGTTCTTGGAATATGGGACCATATTTCGAAGGACCCAGAACAAAAATACCTTATAACATCCCATCTTAATCAAGACCCTCTTGAGAATAATATTTCAATGCTTAGGACAAGCAGAGGATCATATGAAAAGAATCCATCAGCTGCCCGGGTTTGTAAAAATTTAAAATTGATATGTTTTCAAAACTTAAAATCCTCTTCGCTCAGCGGGTATGAATGTTCTAATTCTATAAACTTACTCGATCATTCAAGTTCATCGCAGTTTAAACAAAGTATGGATTCTGAAGAAGCCATTTTGCTCAATATAAGCGCAGCTGATGACGAAATTCGGGATGACGATGAAAACGATCTGCAGGACATTTTAGAGTTAAGCATTGAAGATAAAACTTTACAAAGCCAAGATCTACAAAATTTTGCCAACGCGTATGTAGCAGGGTGGTTAGTAAAAAAGATAATGGGTAAAAATCAGTGTAATGATTGCGCACAATACTTGAAAGAAACTCAAAATTATGAAAAAAAAAAAACAGCTGAATTGATAAATCTTCGAGCTTACAAGAACTTTTGCTTGACAACACCATCCGACATCTTTGAATTTGATTTGAAGTCGATAATTGGAGTGTTTGAAAAGTACTTTAAATACTTTAAAAGCAAAGAAAGCGTGTAAACGCAAATGCATTTAATTCTTTCCAAAAAAATTCAATTAAACACTAGTTGTGAAATTCATTCCGATTTTATAATGGGCTGTATCACAAAAGTTCTTATAAGGTTTACTGTAAAGAATTTTAATAATTCCTTAAAAAATCTTAATATAAAAAAAAATATATTGAAAGCTTCAGGCACTGGTAAACTAAAAAAAACTAACATGAGAATGATTAATAGAAGTTCCATCACAATCGCCCGAAAAAAAGTTTTTAAGCCATCCAAAAAATTTTTGTGACTGATTGCCAACGCTAAGGGAAGATGTCACTCAATTGAGAGGCAAGGCGAATTTACATTAAGAATTACGTTTGTAGGTACAAACTGTTTTATTCCTTTTCAACATCAACCCATCGTTATTGAATAACCCACATGACTATTTAAAATTTCAATAGAAAATATAAATTTATTTCGCCAATCGAATTATGTACTCATTTATCTTCAATCGCGTACCTCAGAAAATATTTTTACAGCGATACATATCCTTATCCCAACAAACTGGTTTTTTTACGCTTCGTCTGGTGCTAACCTGCTCTGCTGCTCATGCTTACAACACAAACAACCTTTTCCTATATATATGTAGTTTGTGCTCATGTTTATGAGAATACCGCACAGTCGAGTGTGCTTGTGTTAAGTCACATTCCAAATTATCCACAATCCAGAATCCACATGGTTGGATTTGAAAATAAATGGTAATGTGCATAAGGGGCAAATAGAGACGCTATCTGGCGAGGAGTTTACCAACTATTTTCATTTCGTCGAGGTGGTTCCTCTATGTATATAAACTCAATGGTGTTATATAAGCCGTGTTTTATTATCAGCCATGATCTATAGGTATAGATCATCGATTTACATGCACTTACAACAACAGCATATGATCCTGCTTCTCATCGAGATCATGAACCATGATCTGAAAATTATTTCTACTATTGCTCGCAGCGCTGTTTGGCGCTGTTTGTTTCATTCTTGAATGTTGGTGTGTCTGTAAAAGATAGCCACACAGTCACGTTGCCAGACTAAAAAATTCAATACTCTTCATAGCACAAAAAATCAATAAGCTTTTTTTACATCCAATAAATTTCACGCCCTTGGAGATTTTGCTTTTGAATTCTGTAAAGGTATGACAAGCCCAGCGAAATATTCCATAATTTTTTAAGTAAATGTTTAACAAAAAATGTTTATGAAATGTGTCGCTGTCGCAGTTCGTAAATAATTATTGTTTCACAAGTTTTCCGGCAGAAAGGTGATAGTTGTTTTTTGTTTTTACATACAAGTACAAATCAGGTACAAATGTCCAGAAAATCTCGAAATATCTAATGAAAAATGTAAACTAGCAGGCTGCATAAATTTAAACTATTTTATAACTGCAACTGTTTTCGCCGAGTTTTTTGGACATACAGCTTTAAATTTACGTGAAGTTCCGATTTTATTTTAACAATCAAACGTATTTTGTGTGTGTGCAGAGAGAGAATTATGGTATTATTATGAAAAGTATAATGCTTTGTCTAAGCGGACCAGATGTGTAAACTGCGGTTTTCATTATATTCGAACTGATTGTAAACACTTTAAATAAGTTCTTAAAAAACTCTCACCTTCAAAAATTAAAAATGATTAATTTGACTGATATGGCAACACCCCCGACAAGCAACTGAAATGTCGTTGTACAGAATGTTTGCAATATGGCCGGTAGCATGGTCGTCTTTTGAAAGCAACTGTTGCCACAACTCGTCTATGATCCGTATTGTTTTATTTTCGTGATCTGATTCGGATCAGATCACGCTGATAATAAAACACGGCTATAGATAATTGGACTCGACTGCACTTTACATACTTATTCACTCTGCTATTGTTTGGTTTGGGGCAGTGGTGTCAATAAGTGGATATTTGGTTTGGGGCAGTGGTGTCAATAAGTGGATGCACTACACCCTTGCCCTTAAGAATTTTTTTAGGTAATGAATTAACTGTTTTTCTAAATTGATAATTTATGAACTAAACATTTTTTTTTTTTTATTTATTGATTGGCTTATATGGTTTCAATAGATTGTTATGGACCTCTTTATGTAATCCGTTGATGTTGTCTATAATTGAATTGACTGCTTTTCTTTTTAATATTTTGAATGGGCCAATATATGGTGCTTGCTGTTTTTTTCTATTTTCTACTTTCAGTAATACTAAATCATCTACATCTAAATTTAATCTGTTGCAGTATTTTTTGTTTTCGTTCAATATTCTTTTTTCTTTAATTTTCATTGTCATTTCTTTTGCCTTGGCGAGTGCATGACTCTTAGCTCGTGAGCATAATTGTCGTAGTCATAAATTTTTGTTCTGTTATTTGTGGTGTCGGAGGGTAAACCTGGTATTTTGCCATAAACGAGTTCATATGGTGAATACCCGGTGTCTACATGTGGTGTCGTATTATAAGCGAATGCGAAGTATGGGATCCATTTATCCCATTCATTGTCGTTGACATCTGATAACAGAAATTCGTTAAGTACCCTGTGATTTCTTTCAAGTGCACCTATCGTTTGATGGTGGTATGGGGAAGAAAATGTTTGTTTGATCTGTAATAGCGAACATATATTTCCTATCAGTTCGTTATTGAATTCTGTTCCTCTGTCTGATTTTAAAATTTTAAAATGCCCATATTTAAGAATAAATTCCTCTACCAAAGTTTTAGCTGTTGTTGTTGCGTCTTTTGATGTCATAGGATATGTGTTTGAGACTAAGACAATCAACAATCAACATAACATCGTACTTATTTATTTTCTTTCATTTTGTTCATTAATTATTCTACATTTATATTCGATTCGTTAATTCGTGGCTTTAATCTTAATTCAATTGTTGTAATTTGATGCATATTATATTAGTTTGTTCGATTTGACTTGTCTTCAGTGTTATCAATCACTTTGATCTACCTATGTATATAAAATTGTCATAATGTTCTCTTAAATTCTCTTAAGCTCACAATGTTACTCTAATCTCTATCGTCTAAATTACACCAACAACATTGTATTGTTTGTGCCTGTGTGGCGAGAGTGCTTTGGTGCATCGACCAATTGAACTGGCTTGTTCTCGGTCACTTGGATATCGACCACAGCAGACACCACAACTCCAACCACAAAGCTAAGTACAAGCTAAGTAGAATAAGAAACAAGTCAACAAGGACGTTCACTGACGTCCTGAGTTAAACGAATTGTTCTCTGAAATTGCAGAACTTGACATGATCTGCGCGGTAACAGACCGCCTCCCAAAGACCTTATGCTTCGATAAGCGGTTCTCTACAGAGATCCCAAGTAGAGAAGCATGGGCGAGTAATAGCCCACCTACTTGCCAAAATGACGTGGGTAAAGCTGGGACCGCCATATTCGAATTTCGCCAAACAAACTACATGGGATTTAATTGCTATTTAATCGCTATTTAATTGCTCTATTCTTGATTTTGTCGCTCTTCGGGAAGTGGGAGATTTTGTGGCGGTCCTAGCTTACCGGTAAAGCTGGGACCGCCACATTGACTTTTGAAGGATTTTTTTTGCGCATACCAACCACCGATTTAATCGCTCTGGGGAAATGTATAAATTTTTCTAATCGGACAAGCCGTTCGCCCACAATTTCAAATTTACGTTTTTTTGTAACGGTCAGTTCGCTATAAAACTCTTTTGATTTTCAAGGAAAAGCAAAAAAAATATGAAAAAATTAATAAAAATTTAACCAATAAGAATTTTACCACGCCAAATATCTTAAAAGAAGCGTACACTTGTCGGCTACTATTAGATTGAATCAAATATTTTGTCGCTCTTCTCTAAATGGCCGAAAAACTGTTAGATAGACCTACCAAAAACAAACATATTGAAAAATTAAAAAAAATATATATTCCGTTACAATTCCACCAGGCCACATATATCAAAAGAACAGTCTATTCATTACGTATTACCTCATAGAATAAAAAAATTTGTCGCTCTTCTCTAACTGTGGAAAAAAGTAAAAAGTTCATTTTACGACCAAAAAAATAAGCTAAAAATACAAAAATTAAAATTTTCGAAAGCTTAAATGTCATATACTAAGTTTGAATCCTACTATGCCACATAGCTTTTTAGAAGCGTGTGTTCATTAGCTATGAACCCAATCAATAAAATAATTTGTCGCTCTTCTCTAAATGTGTCAAAAGCTAACAAGTTCATTTAGCAAAAAAAAAAAATAAATATACCCCTAGTACAAACAAAAAAGTTGGAAAATTTGAAAATCTGATATATCGCGTTCGAATCCTACTATGCCACATAGCTCACTAGAAGCGTGTATTCATTAGCTATCAACCCAATCAATAAAATAATTTGTCGCTCTTCTCTAAATGTGTCAAAAATCAAAAAGTAAATTTTGCCAAAAAAAATAAATATACCCCTAGTACAAACAAAAAAGTTGGAAAATTTGAAAAATCTGATATATCCCGTTCGAATCCTACTATGCCACATAGCTCATTAGAAGCGTGTATTCATTAGCTATCAACCCAATCCTTAAAATAATTTGTCGCTCTTCTCTAAATGTGTCAAAAGCTAAAAAAATTAACAAATGTCATTTCTTCGGAAATCCAGTTCGTACATCCAACTCTTTTGTTTTTCTATGGAAAATTTGAAAAATCTGGTATATCCCGTTCGAATCCTACTATGCCACATAGCTCACTAGAAGCGTGTATTCATTAGCTATCAACCCAATCAATAAAATAATTTGTCGCTCTTCTCTAAATGTGTCAAAAAACAAAAAGTAAATTTTGCCAAAAAAATAAATATACCCCTAGTACAAACAAAAAAGTTGGAAAATTTGAAAAATCTGATATATCCCGTTCGAATCCTACTATGCCACATAGCTCATTAGAAGCGTGTATTCATTAGCTATCAACCCAATCAATAAAATAATTTGTCGCTCTTCTCTAAATGTGTCAAAAGCTAAAAAAATTAACAAATGTCATTTCTTCGGAAATCCAGTTCGTACATCCAACTCTTTTGTTATCCTATGGAAAATTTGAAAAATCTGGTATATCCCGTTCGAATCCTATTATGCCACATAGCTTATTAGAAGCGTGTATTCATTAGCTATCAACTCAATCAATAAAATAATTTGTCGCTCTTCTCTAAATGTGTCAAAAGCTAACAAGTTCATTTAGCCAAAAAAAAAAAAAAAATATACCCCTAGTACAAACAAAAATGTTGGAAAATTTGAAATATCTGATATATCCCGTTCGAATCCTACTATGCCACATAGCTCATTAGAAGCGTGTATTCATTAGCTATCAACCCAATCAATAAAATAATTTGTCGCTCTTCTCTAAATGTGTCAAAAGCTAAAAAAATTAACAAATGTCATTTCTTCGGAAATCCAGTTCGTACATCCAACTCTTTTGTTTTCCTATGGAAAATTTGAAAAATCTGGTATATCCCGTTCGAATCCTATTATGCCACATAGCTTATTAGAAGCGTGTATTCATTAGCTATCAACTCAATCAATAAAATAATTTGTCGCTCTTCTCTAAATGTGTCAAAAGCTAACAAGTTCATTTAGCCAAAAAAAAATAAATATACCCCTAGTACAAACAAAAAAGTTGGAAAATTTGATATATCCCGTTCGAATCCTACTATGCCACATAGCTCATTAGAAGCGTGTATTCATTAGCTATCAACCCAATCAATAAAATAATTTGTCGCTCTTCTCTAAATGTGTCAAAAATCTAAAAGTAAATTTTGCCAAAAAAAATAAATATACCCCTAGTACAAACAAAAAAGTTGGAAAATTTGAAATATCTGATATATCCCGTTCGAATCCTACTATGCCACATAGCTCATTAGAAGCGTGTATTCATTAGCTATCAACCCAATCCTTAAAATAATTTGTCGCTCTTCTCTAAATGTGTCAAAAGCTAAAAAAATTAACAAATGTCATTTCTTCGGAAATCCAGTTTGTACATCCAACTCTTTTGTTTTCCTATGGAAAATTTTAAAAATCTGGTATATCCCGTTCGAATCCTATTATGCCACATAGCTTATTAGAAGCGTGTATTCATTAGCTATCAACTCAATCAATAAAATAATTTGTCGCTCTTCTCTAAATGTGTCAAAAGCTAACAAGTTCATTTAGCCAAAAAAAATAAATATACCCCTAGTACAAACAAAAAAGTTGGAAAATTTGAAAAATGTGATATATCCCGTTCGAATCCTACTATGCCACATAGCTCATTAGAAGCGTGTATTCATTAGCTATCAACTTAATCAATAAAATAATTTATCGCTCTTCTCTAAATGTGTCAAAAGCTAACAAGCTCATTTAGCCAAAAAAAAAAAAAAAAATATACCCCTAGTACAAACAAAAAAGTTGGAAAATTTGAAAAATTTGATATATCCCGTTCGAATCCTATTATGCCACATAGCTCATTAGAAGCGTGTGTTCATTAGCTATCAACCCAATCAATAAAATAATGTGTCGCTCTTCTCTAAATGTGTCAAAAATCAAAAAGTAAATTTTGCCAAAAAAAATAAATATACCCCTAGTACAAACAAAAAAGTTGGAAAATTTGAAAAATCTGATATATCCCGTTCGAATCCTACTATGCTACATAGCTCACTAGAAGCGTGTATTCATTAGCTATCAACCCAATCAATAAAATAATTTGTCGCTCTTCTCTAAATGTGTCAAAAATCAAAAAGTAAATTTTGCCAAAAAAATGGCAAACAGATACAAAAATCATATATACCGTTCAAATTATACTATTTTATTTTTTATAGAAAACTTTAAGAAATCATTTAGCTCTCAATCGCTCGTCAATGGATCAATAAGTTGCAGGTGAACTTTAAATGCGGTGCAGTGTCCAATTTCCTTTCGAAATACTTCTGGAAACATACCTCTAAGATCAGCATCTATCGTTGGTCTGCTAACTTGAAGGTTGTGACATGTAGTGTAGGATGTTACCGGTGCATCGAACAGTTGAAATTGCTGCATTAAATCTGAGCCTAGCAAATTTAGATGTGAAACAGCTGATACTGTGATGACTGCTTGTTTTAGCCGTTTGTTGATTTTCACCATTGCCTCGAATTCGCCAATAACGTGAATTCGATTCGATGAAGCATCCCGTGGCGTGTGTCGAGATATTCGCAAAGGTGGGCTTCCGATTTTTTTCCAATTTTGTTTCGAAATTATTGTTATATCTGACCCTGTATCGTGTTGCAACTTTAACCATATGTTATTTATTTGCAGTGTCACGAAACGCCTGTTTTTGGGTATGGAACTCATTGTATATACGCTTTTTATGTTCGTTCGCGTTTTCCTATTCTTTTTTTTCTTTTGATCGTGGAGGTCTGATGACTTGTTTGCATTACGCGTCGGAAAACATGTGCAAAACCCTTCTTTGTGACCTAATTGACCACACTGAGCACACTTGTGAGTTGTGAAACTACAATCGCGCACAAAATGCATACTGCCACATTGCCAGCAAGGTCTTCTCGGTACATCGGGTCTTTTTGGTTTGTTTTTCGGGTATTGTTTTGGCTGAGCATCGACTGCGTGAACTTTTGGTAGGTTTTGTTCGACTGTAATTGCATCACGTTTTAAGTTTGCAAGACGATTTATTTCTGCCACTTAATGATCAATTGTTAAAGGTGAACTCTCAGTCTCGGCATCTAGCATGTTCAACAATCTAGCCCGAATGTCTTGATCTTTCGGAGATTGTAAGCCATTGATGAACATGGAACATCAAGCATTTGAAGTTGTCCACAGTACATTTCTTTAGCATGAAATTTTCACAATGTCTATTAACATTTGCGGCGTAGCTTACAATATCTACATTTTCTTCACGAATGTTTTGCATGCATTTTACTCTAACACTGAACTGAGATTCCTTCCTACCAAAAAGTTTTTTTAACATGGTAACCGTATTGTCGAATGATATCTCACGTGGTTGTTGCGGAAGTATGTAGTCTTTGTACTTGTCAAAGACGCAAGTACTTACCTTCCTTAACAAAAGGCGTACTTTTGCTGCCTCGTCGAGCTGCTTTGCTTCCACTTGGAATACATCCTCGTACCTGGTATACCACTGTGCAAAAGTTTGGTTATCATCGGGATCGTAGACAAATTCTCGAATGTTCTTCGAAAGCACATCCATCAAATTCTCTGCGCCATTTGTCGAACCTGTTTTGCTTGGTGCTGGAGACTGTGATGATTTCCCAGCATTCGATGATTGTAAAGTTGCGTTGACTAGCATGTTCAGTAGTTCCTGCTGTTTCTCTGCAGATTCCTGTTGTCTTACGAGAAGCTGTGCAACCACCTGCTCAAGCGCCGCCATAACCTCAAAGAAAAGAAGAAGTTTTCCTCGTCGCCAAAATGTTGTGATCTTCGTAGTAATACTACACTGAGTGGGCGAACATTTTCCTTTATTGAAATAACAAGAAATTAGTTACAAATAACAATTAACAAGATAAAATAAAAAGTAATGATATTACCGCGTATATAACGCTGTCCGATACGAAAGGGAAAATAAAATGAAAGACAAGTAACTTTTGACAATACACGTAATTTGACATTAATGTCAGTAATGAAATTCTGTTAGTGTTGCCAACATCTCCCCTTCTTTTTAAGCATTTGATAATCTGGTGTCCAGGCTGGAGGTCGCTTTAGTCTATGTGATCGGCGTAAGTCTTGTGGCGGTTCCAAAGGAACGATAGCATTCGAAGACGACGGCACCGACTCCGTTGAAGTACCCTCGTTCTGCTGGTTATCAATTATATCTTCCGGCACGGCTACAGGTTCAACAATGGTCGCTGACTGATGTGATGAATGAGATTCTTTGTCAACAACGGTGGAAACTTCCGTATCGGTTGATGATGAAGTAGACATTGGTTGCAAGTCGAAGCAATCAAATAATACATCCAAAGATGAACGATGTGATGATGATTTTACAAATCGTGGTCGTAGCTGATTTGCATGAGATCGTACTGCTTTGAAGATTGGGTAGTTTTCGATTTCCACTTCGTAGTTTACATTTCCTGTAACTTTCCTTACATTTCCAGGGAACCATTGCGACTGGTTCAGTTTATACAGCTTAGCATACACTGGGTCCCCAACTTTGTACTTGCGTTCTTTGGCTCCATGCTGTTTGTTAAACTGTCTTTCCATTGCCTCACTTCGTTTCTGTTCAGGTACGTTGGATTTTTTTTTTAAAAGATCTAGTTCCATTCTCAGTGTTCTCCCTATGAACAATTCCGCTGGTGTTTTCCCTTGTGGAGCGCTGCGATTTGGTGTAGATCTGTAGAATTTTAAGAAAGTTAGTAAATTTTCTTTAGATGTTCCAGAACCACTGAGTTTCTTCAAAGACCGTTTCAAAGTATCAACAAATCTTTCCGCTTGACCATTGGATTGCGGATGGTACGGGGCTGTAAATTTGTGAATTATGCCTTGGCTTCTACAAAAGTCTGAAAACATTTTGCTAGAAAATTGAGTACCATTGTCACTCACAATTAGTTCTGGATTCCCAAACTGCGATGTAAAATCCGTGATACATTCTAAAATTTTTGATGAGGATATTGTTTTGATTTCATATATTTGCGGCCACTTTGAAAACGAATCAACTATTACAAAATAGTATAAATTCTGAATTGGTCCGGCAATATCAATGTGAATTCTTTGCATCGGATGGTCACATTGAGGCCAAGATGATGATGTGGTTTTCGGCAATGTTTTAGCCACTGAAGCGCATTTCTCACAAGATTGAACCAATTGTTTGATCTCTTCATCGATCTTGGGCCAATAAACATAGCTTCGCGCTAGTGCCTTTGTACGCTCTATACCCTGATGTCCTTTATGCAAGTCCTTTAAAATGCGTTTTCGAAAACATTTAGGAATAACAAGGCGATTGTTGTACATCAAACATTCGTCGATTACACAGAGCTCATCTCTTCTGGCATAGACGTTTTGTAAGGCTTCTGAATTTAGCTTTGGCCATTTTCCATCTCTGATGAATTTGATAACATCTCGCAGTACTGGATCATTTTCTGTCGCTGTACGAACCATGTTGAATGTGACTGGCAGTGATTGAATGATGTCGTCGGCGATGTGCTTGATATCTGCTTCCAGCTGTATGCAAGCGATGACAGTGTCTTCATTAGGTTTTGAAGTGTTGTTAATGAGACGTGATAGAATATCGGCTGCACCAAATTGGTTGGTTGATATGTACTCCAGTTCAAAATTGTATGACATAAGTGTAAGCGCCCATCGCTGAAGGCGATTTGCTGAATGAGCAGGAATTCCCTTCTTGTTACCGAATATGGCAAGCAACGGCTTATGGTCAGTTTGCAATTTGAACTTTCTTCCATATACGAACTTGTGAAATTTGGTTACGGCAAAGACTAGAGCTAAGCCTTCTTTCTCAATCTGCGAGTAGTTTTTCTCAGCAGGTGTAAGAGCTCGTGAGCAATGGTAAATTGCCATATATATGCTCCCAATCCTACATTAGATGCGTCGGCTGCAACTTTGATTGGCAAAGTCGGATCGTAGTGCGTCAATAGTAGATTGGAGGACAACAGCTCCTTAAATCGCATAAAATTCTTCTGACACTGAGCCGTCCAATTCCACTTTGCATCGTTTTTGAGTAAGGCGTCAAGAGGATTTCGAAGATGGCGCATTTCATCAATGAACTTCCCATAGTAGTTAATTCCACCTAGGAATGCTCTTAGTTCACTTTTATCTTTCGGGGCTGGAAGATCCAGAATTTTAGAAATTTTTTTTTTGTCTGGGCGTATTCCATGTTTATCAATGTGATACCCCAGGTATATGTGTTAAACAGAGCCGTAATTAAGAAAGAGACCCGCTCACTTCGAATGACAATAGACAAGTGAAGATTAGTTTATTGCAGAATCCATAATGTAAGAGTACATGTGTGCGTTAGCTATGTAATTCAATTATGTACTTATTTTACAGTGGCGAAGAAAAGTGTGCAAACTTAATAATATAATATAACACTCCCACTTATTATTAAGGTAAAATATTACTTTGAAATAGAAACACGTATATTAATATTGTTTCGAAATGATTCAAATTTGTGTCTTGAGAGTGGTTTTGTAAAGGCATCTGCTAGTTGCTCATCCGATGGTACGAAACAAATGTTGAAACGTCCTTCGATGAATTTTTCACGTATGAAATGCACACGGACATCAATGTGTTTAGTCCTTGCGTGATACTCTGGGTTTTTTATCAGTTTAAGAGCGCTCTGGTTATCGATGTTAATTGTTGGTTTCTGATGTTCCTCATCAAGCAGGTCTTGTATAAGCGCATCAAGCCACATCAAATCTTTGACTGCTTCCGATGCAGCTACATACTCTGCCTCTGTTGTACTTAGTGATGTGCATTTTTGGAGTTTAGATGACCAGGAGACGGGGCTTGCTCCAAGAAGACAAATGTGGCCACTTGTTGAACGTCTTGTGGAAAGGTCTCCAGCATAGTCAGCATCACTATAAATA